>CM067340.1:23339166-24795000 GCA_034376525.1 Nicotiana benthamiana | reverse complement strand
TGACCATGTTTCCCGGAGGGGCATTTTGGTTATTTTACCTAAATTTTCGTCTTAGCTGTAAATTTAATAGTAGAATTTGTTGCTTGAGATGTTATTCATGAGATGTGATTGAAATGAATAGATTTGGGCCATTTGGAGTCGGATACTTATGGCAAAAGAGGGATTTCAAGTTGATTTTTGGAGCTGATTAAGGTAAGTGGCTTGTCTAACCTTGTGTGGAGGACCTTCCCCTTAGGATATGATGTTTGTTAATTGAAGGCCTTGTACGTGAGGTGACGAGCATGTGCTTGAGCTAATTTTTGAAAAATCCGGTTCTTTTCTTTAGATATTGAGATTAAGTTTCTTTTATGCTTACTTACCTAACTTGTAATTATAACCTATATTAGTTGAGAAAGTTATGTTTTATTGATTTAGCTTGCCTACTTGCTTAAATTGCCTTAACTGCACGGTGTGAAACATGTTAGGCTTGAATTATCTGTTGCTTTTATTTTTTTACTTCATTACGAATATTTCTTTGATTGTGGTTGTGCATATTTACTTTGAGACTACGGGTTTGATTCCTGGGAGATCCCCGTGCATATTTACTTTGGGACTACGGGTTTGATTCCTGAGAGATCCCCTTGAATATTTACTTAGGGACTACGGGTTTGATTCCTGGGAGATCCCCCTGCATATTTACTTTGGGACTATGGGTTGTCCTCTCGGGAGATCGCCCTGCACTGCATATGTTCTGGACTGAGGGTGCAGGATACCCAGAGATCCCTGGCATATGAGATGGTAAGATATGAGGATACAAAGAGATCCTCAGGATACCAAGAGATCCCTAGTGAATATATTGAGGATACCAAGAGATCCCTAGTGAGTATAATGAGGATACCAGGAGATCCTCAAGATACCAAGAGATCCCTAGTGATTATATGAGGATACCAAGAGATCCTCGGGATACCAAGAGATACCTAGCGGATATGATGAGGATACTAAAAGATCCCCGCTTATTATTTCCTGTTATGGGTAATGTTCCTTGCATTGGTTTTGTTCCGTTTTTCCTACTGTTGTTTCCTTTATTTATTCTGTTTCGATTCTTGTTGTAGAGTTACTTATGCTGTTTTTATTTATCTCATTATATATTATATGTACCTCAGTAGGGCCTTGACCTTCCTCGTCACTACTCAGCCAAGGTATGCTAGGCACTTACTGAGTACCGCTGTGGTGACTCATGCGTCTTTTGCGCATGTTTTTCATGTGCAGATCCAGGTACCTCCTCTCAGGTGAACTATCACCAAGGCGGAGAGATCTAGTAAAGACTTGAGGTATATCTACATCATCCGCAGACCGAAGAGTTTCCTTCCTGTTCCATCTTGTAGTTTGCTAGTTGTTCCTGTATTTCATTGATGTAGACATTTCCAGAGTTAGAGCCGTACTATGTACTTTCTATAGTCTGTTCCCGTGAGATTCCGGGTTTTGGGATTTCGTTACATAATTGTGTTGTGAAGTGTATGTGTCAAGCTGTAGGTTATATACATTTCTTTAACTTACTTAGTTCATAAGTTATTACCATGGGAAATATTGTTATTTTCGCACCGTTAGGCTTATCTAGTCCTTGAAGATTGATTGCGTCATGACGTGTTCACGGATGGTGAACTAGGGTCATGACAAGTTGGTATCAGAGCTCTAGGTTCATAGGAGTCACGGAACACAAGCTGATTTATTAGAGTCTCGCTGATCAGTACGGAGACGTCCATACTTATGTATGAGAGGCTACGTAACCGTTTAAAAAGAATCTTCCCTTAATTGATTTCCTTGTCATGTGATATTTTGACGTCAAATCTAAACATCTATCTTCTATATTCTCATAGATGGTAAGGACACGCGCTACTCGTGATGATCAGGAACCTGCGCCCCTACTGAAGCCGTCCGAGGCCGGGGCTAGGGTAGAGGTCGAGAATGCGCACGTGCTGCAGAGAGAACACTTACACGAGCTGCCTATGAGGCACTGCCAGCAGATCCAGCCAGAGCCCAAGCTCCTGGCACGCCTACTAATGCCACTACTATGCTAGCCCTTCAGGAGACACTAGCTTAGTTCATGTCCATGTAAACCACATTAGCTCAAGCGGGGTTGCTTCCCCTTGCTGCAGCCACATCCCAGGCTAGGGGAGGAGCACAGACTCCCCCCGTCCGCACTCCTGAGCAACGAGTGCAGGTTGAGAAGGACTTAGGGATCATTCCCATTCCGCCTACAATTCCAGTTCAGCCCGTGGATGGGGCAGCTGCTTTTGAGGATGAGAAGCGGAGGTTGGAGAGGTTCAAGAAGTTTGATCCTCCAGTTTTCAGCGGACTGGCAATGGATGATGCTTTGGGATTTCAATAGGAGTGCCACCGTATTCTTCGCACTATGGGCATAGTAGAGACCAGCGGGATTTCCTTTACTGCCTTCCAGTTTCGAGGAGCTGCTTATGATTGGTGGCGTACTTATGAGATAGACAGCACGGTCAAGGCTGCTTCATTGACTTGGACCAGTTCTCGGATAGTTTTACGAAAGAGTTTGTTCCCCAGAGCCTCAGAGATGTATGGCGCACAGAGTTTGAGCATTTACACCAGGGTGCTATGACCGTTTCGAAGTATGTTATCCGTTATACCAGATTTCCTAGGCATGCACCGATTTTGGTTGCTACAGTCCATGAGTTTGCAGGTTCATCGAGGGTCGTATCCCACTCATAAGATCTAGCATGGCTCGGGAGTTGGAGATGGACATTCCTTATCAGCAGGTAGTGAGCATTTCTAAGAGGATCGAGAGTATGCTCGTCAAGGAGCAAGGGGAGAGGGAGGCCAAGAGGCCTCGAGAATCAGGCCACTACTCGGGTGCCCGAACAGGTCGACATGGTAGGGATTTTGTGGGTCTCCCCGTTGATTCAGCTCTTCTGGCAACCAGCAGTGCTCCAGCTCCGCCTGTGTCGCAGGAGCCTTCTTATGCATCTCCTGTTTCTAGCGTGCCTCCTGCGCGCTGGTGTTCCTAGAGGACAGTCCAGTAGAACTAGCCCAAGTCTGTCACAGCCATCGGGCCTTCCTAGAGCTTGTTTTGAGTGTGGAGACACCCGCCATGTGGTATGGGATTGCCCTAGACTTGGGAGGGGTGCACCCCCACAGCCTTCTCATACACAGCATGCTCAACAGAGTTCTTAGGCCATGATCCCAGCTCCAGTTGCCACCCCACCCGCTCCTCCAGCTTGAGATAAAGGCCGGGGACGTAGAGGTCTCCCTTGAGGGGGAGGCCAGGCCAGATATTATGCCCTTCCTGATCGTACCGAGGCTGTTGCCTCCGGTTCTGTTATCATAGATATTATACTGGTTTGTCATAGAAAGGCATCGATTCTACTCTATTTGGGCTCTACCTATTCTTATGTATCTTCTTATTTTGCTCTGCATTTGGGCGTTCTTTGGGATTCTTTGAGTGCCCACGTCTATGTTTCTACTCCTGTGGGAGATTCCCTTATTGTGGACCGCGTATATCGGTCATGTTTAGCTACTATTCGTGGTTTTGAGACCAGAGCAGATTTATTGTTACCAGGTATGGTTGATTTTGACATTATTCTGGGCATGGACTAGTTGTTACCCCATTTTGCTATTCTTGATTGTCATGCCAAGAGCGTGACGCTGGGTATGCCAGGTATTCTGTGTATTGAGTGGAGTGGTACCTTAGACCACACTCCCAGTAGAGATATCTCTTTTCTTAAAGCTTAACGTATGGTTGGGAAGGTGCGTGCAGTGTATTTAGCCTATGTGAGAGATGTCAGTGTGGATACCTCTTCTGTTGATGTTGTTCCAGTGGTACGAGATTATCTCGATGTGTTTCTAGCTGATCTTAGGGGCATGCCGCCCGATAGAGACATTGATTTTGGCATTGATTTTTTTGTCGTGCACTCAGCTCATCCTCTGTATCGAATGGCCCCTCCTGAGTTGAAGGAGTTGAACGACCAGTTACAGGAATTGCTTGATAAGGGTTTTATCCGACCCAGTGTTTTACCGTGGGGTGCTCCTATTTTTTTTGTGTAGAATAAGGATGGTTCAATACATATGTGCATTGATTACCGCCAGTTGAAAAAAGTTACAATGAAGAACCGTTATCCTTTGCCTCGTATTGATAATCTTCTTGACCAACTTCAGGGCGCAGGGGTATTTTCTAAGATTGACTTGCACTTAGGGTACCATCAATTAAAATTCGGAAGCCAGATATCCCGAAGACTGCCTTCAGGACTCGATATGGTCATTACAATTTTCTTTTCATGTTATTTAGGTTGTCCAATGCTCCAGCAGCTTTTATGCATTTGATGCACAGTGTGTTCAGGCCATACCTCAACTCATTCGTTATGGTTTTTATTATTGATATCCCGGTGTATTACGGAGTTTGTAAGATCATGAGCAGCACCTGAGAGTCGTGCTTCAGATATTGAGAGACTAACAGTTATATGGGAAGTTCTTAAAATGTGAGTTTTGGTTGGATTCAGTGGCGTTCTTAGGCCACATGATTTTGAGCGAGGGCATTTGAGTAGATCTGAGGAAGATAGATGCTGTGCAGAGTTAGCCCAGGCCCTCCTCAGCTACAGAGATTCGCAGTTCCCTTGGTTTGACAGGTTATTACTGTTGTTGGAGGGATTTTCATCGATGCACCCCCTATGACTAGGTTGACCCAGAAGAGTGCCCCTTTTCAGTAGACAGAGGAGTATGAGGCAAGCTTTCAGAAGCTCAAGATAGCTTTGACTACAGCTCCCATTTTGATATTTCCTACCGGTTCAAGGTCTTACACTGTCTTCTGTGATGCCTCAAAAGTCAACCTTGGAGCACTGTTGATGCAGGACAGTAGGGTGATTTCCTACGCATCCAAACAGTTGAAGATACATGAGAAGAACTACCATGTCCGCGACCTGGAGTTAGTTGCTATTGTTCATGCCTTGAAGATCTGGCGTCGTTACTTGTACGGTGTGCCTTGCGAGATTTATACTGATCATAGGAGTTTGAAGCATTTGATCAAGCAGAAGGGCCTAAATTTTTTTCCAGAGGAGCTGGTTAGAGTTGCTAATGGACTACGATATTGCTATTCTGTATCACCCGGGCAAAGTAAATATGGTAGCCGATGCCTTGAGTCGTCAGGTGGAGAATTTGGGGAGTTTGGCATATTTACCAGCTTCAGAGAGGCCTATGGTGATGGATGTTCAGGCCTTAGCTGGCCAGTTCATGAGATTGGATTTTTTGGAGCCTAGTCGGGTGCTATCTTGTGCAGTTTCCCGGTCTTCCCTATTGGATCATATTAGGGAGTGGCACTATGATAATCCCTGTTTGCTTTACCTTAAGGAAAAGGTCCAGCGTGGCGATGCTAGAGACGTGATCATTGGAGATGACGGGGTGTTGAGGGTGTAGGGCCGTGTTTGTGTGCGCGATGTTGATGGGCTAGGGGAGTTGATTCTAGCGGAGGCCTATGGCTCACGGTATTCCATTAATCTGGGTGGCGCAAAGATGTATCAGGACTTGCGACAACACTATTGGTGGAGGGGGATGAAGAAGGACATTGTTGGATATGTAGCCAGATGCCTCAACTATCAGTAGGTGAAGTATGAGCACCAGAGACCAGGCGGGTTGCTTCAATAGATAGAGATTCCGGAATGCAAGTGGGAGCGCATCATCATGGATTTTGTATCGGGACTCCCGCGGACCTTGAAGAAGTTTGACGTTATTTGGGTCATTGTGGATCGGCTGACCAAGTCAGCTCATTTTATCCTTATATGTAACACTTATTCATCAGAGTGGCTGGCGGAGATTTATATCCGACAGATCATCTGTCTTCATGGCATTCCACTTGCTATTATTTTAAGTAGGGGTACTCATTTACGTCGCGGTTCTGGAAGGACGTGCAGCAAGAGTTGGGTACTCTGGTGGAGTTGAGTACAACATTTTATCCCCAGACGGACGGACAGCCTGAGCGCACTATCCAGATACTTGAGGACATGCTCCGTGCATGTGTGATTTATTTTGGAGGGTCATGGGATCAGTTCTTTCCATTAATGGAGTTTGCCTACAACAATAGCTACCAGTTGAGCATCTAGATGGCTCCTTACGAGGCTCTATATGGTAGACGGTATTGACCACTGGTTGGATAGTTTTAGCCAGGGGAGGCTCAGTTGCTAGGTACATATTTGGGTAGGAGGACTTGGACAAGGTCAAGATCATTCAGGACGGGTTTCGTTCTGCTCACTCTAGGCAGAAGAGTTATGCATATCGCAAGGTTCAAGATGTATCCTTTATGGGTCGGGACGGGTATTGCTCCGAGTATCGCCGATGAAGGGCGCGAGGAGATTTGGTAAGAATGGCAAGCTTAGCCCTAGGTACATTGGTCCATTGAGGTTCTTGATAAATTGGTAGAGGTGGCTTATAGACTCGTATTAGCACCTAGCTTATCAGCTGTGCATCTAGTTTTCCATATGTCCAAGCTCCGAAAGTATCACGGCAACCTAGCCCACGTGTTAGATTTCAGCACTGTCTAGTTGGATAAGGACTTGTCCTATGAGAAGGATCCGGTAGCTATCCTAGACCGGCAAGTTCGTCAGTTAAGGTCCAAAAGATTCCCTTCTGTTCGTGTCTAATGGAGAGGTCAACTCTTGAGGCATCGACCTGGGAGTCTGAGTCTGATATGTAGGGCCGTTATCCTCACCTTTTTCTGGACTCAAGTACTCCTTTCTTTTGTCTGTTCAAGGATGAATGGTTGTTTTAGTGGTGGGGGATATGACGACCCGATAGGGTCATCACTTATCTATTCTCTGTTATGTACTTCCGATGCCTTAAAAACCTCCTATCGAGTATCCTCGATTTGCGTGTACAGTCCCGGTGTATAGCCAGAAAGCTTAAATATAAATTTTGTATGAAAAATGATTAATTTTGATACAAATATGATTAAAAGTTGACTCTGGTCAATATTTTGGATAAACGGACCCGGACCCGTGATCTGGCGGTCCCGGAGGGTCCGTAGGAAAATATGGGACTTCAGCGTATGCCTAGAATCAGATTCCAAGGTCGCAAGTCCGAGAAGTGAATTTTTATGTGAAATTTTTTTCTGGAATTTATTAATGAAAATGGAATTGAAATTTGATTTTTTGGAAGACTGTGGTATCGGGCCCGAATTTTGGTTCTCTTTCCCGGTACCAGTCTTATATCTTGGAGCACTTTTTGCATTGGTTGGAACGAACATCGTTTTACGTGTTTCGGACCCAAAATGGGAATTTTATGTCTTATGAAAATTTGGAAGAAAATCTTGAGTTTTGAGGCGCCGATGTATATGATGTTATTTGGCGATTTGATTGCACGGACAAGTTCGTAAGATTCTTCTGAAGTGGTGTGTATGTTTGGTTAGGAGCCCCTACGGCTTGGGTGAATTTCGACTAGGTTCCAGGAGTGTCTTAGACTCAAAACACCAGATGTTGCAGGTTGGGTGCGAGCTGCAGGTTCTAGCGTGGCCACGGTCACGATCGTGCGGTCCGAAACGCGAGACGCACGGTCACCCTTGTGTGGTCCGCGCTGCACGCTTCAGAGGACCTGCAGCCTTCTTCTTCTCTCGTGCAGTCGCATCCGTTTTTGTGCGGTCCGCAGCGTGAGCCGCATGAGCCGCGTGACCGCAGTCACCTTCGCGCGGCCCGTGCTGCCCGACCTCAGAAGACCTGTAACTTTCGGCTACACCAGCACGGCTGCGGTCACCCTCGCGTGGTCCGCACTGGAGGTTCAGAGAGTATATATACTCAGGATGTTTTAGTTGTTTCTCACTTTTCAAAAACCCAAAACCTAAGAGGCCATTTTCTAAGCAATATTCCTTCTTCAAAACGATAGGTAAGTGGTTTTTAACTCATTTTCTTCACTCCTTAACACCGTCTTACATAATTTCAACATCAAATCAAAGGTTTTAATTGGTAAATTTGGGTGTAATGGGTAGAACCTAGGGTTTTGCTAAACTGGGGGTCAGACCTCAATTTGAGGTCCAATTTCAAAACTAATCACATAATTGGACTCGTGGGCCGATTGGTAATCAGATTTTAGTTCGAACCTCGGGCTTTGACCATGTTGGCCCGAGGGGCATTTTTGTCATTTTACCTAAAGTTTCGTCTTAGCTATAAATTTAATAGTAGAATTGGTTTCTTCAGATATTATTCATGAGATGTTATTGAAATAAATAGATTTGGCCCATTTGGAGTCGGATACTCATGGCAAAAGAGGGATTTCAAGTTGATTTTAGGAGCCGATTAAGGTAAGTGGCTTGTCTAACCTTGTGTGGGGGACCTTCCCCTTAGGATATGATGTTTGTTAATTGAATGCCTTGTACGTGAGGTGAAGAGCGCGTGCTTGAGCTAATTGTTGAAAAATCCTATTCTTTTCTTTAGATATTGAGATTGAGTTTCTTTTATGCCTACATACCTCACTTGTAATTATAACATGTGTTAGTTTAGAAAGTCACGTTTTTTTTATTTAGCTTTCCCATTTGCTTAAATTGCCTTAACTACACGGTGTGAAACATGCTAGGCTGGAATTATCTGTTGCTTGTATTGTTTTACTTCATTATGAATATTTCTTTGATTGTGGATGTGCATATTTACTTTGGAACTACGGGTTTGATTCTTTGGAGATCCCCATGCATATTTACTTAGGGACTACGGGTTTGATTCCTGGGAGATCCCCCTGCATATTTACTTTGGGAATACGAGTTTGATTCCTAGGAGATCCCCCTGCATATTTACTTTGGGACTACGGGTTGGCCTCCCGGGAGATCCCCTTGCACTGCATATGTTCTGGACAAAGGGTGCAGGATACCAAGAGATCCCTAGCACATGAGATGGTATGATATGAGGATACCAAGAGATCCTCGGGATACCAAGAGATCCCTAGTGAATATAATGATGACATCAAGAAATCCCTAGTGAATATAATGAGGATACCAGGAGATCCTCGGGATACCAAGAGATCCCTAGTGAATATACGAGGATACTAAGAGATCCTCGGGATACCAAGAGATCCCTAGCGGATATGATGAGGATACCAACAGATCCCCAGTTATTATTTCCTATTGTGGGTAATGTTCCTTGCATTGGTTTTGTTCCGTTTTTCCTACAGTTGTTTCCCTTATTTATTCTGTTTAGATTCTTGTTGTAGAGTTACTTATACTATTTTTCTTTATCTCATTATGTATTATATTTACCTCAGTATGGCCTTGACCTTCCTCATCACTACCCAACCGAGGTTAGGCTTGGCACTTATGAGTACCGTTGTGGTGTACTCATGCCTCTTTTGCGCATTTTTTCCATGTGCAGATCTAGGTACCTCCTCTCAGGCGCACTATCACCGAGGCAGAGAGATCTAGCGAAGACTCGAGGTATATCTGCAGCGTCCGCAGACCAATGAGTTTCCTTCCTATTCCATCTTTTAGTTAGCTAGTTGTTCCTGCAGTTCATTGATGTAGACATTTCCGGAGTTAGAGCCGTACTATGTACTTTCTATAGCCTGTGTTGCCCGTGAGATTCCGGGTTTTGGGATTTCGTTACATAATTGTGGTATGAAGTGTATGTGCCAAGCGGAAGATTATATACATTTCTTTAAGTTACTTGGTTTTTAAGTAATTACCATCGTAAATGTTGTTATTTCTGCCCCGTTAGAATTACCTAGTCCTCGAAGACTAGGTGCCATCATGAAGTGTTCACGGATGGTGAACTAGGGTCGTGACACTTATGGATGCTAGTAGATATACTTTGAAGTCTCCACGTACTCACTGTTTATTGATATCGAGACTAGTAGGAGGTACTTGGGTCTGAACAAAAATATGTGCAAAAGACTAGTATGGGTACACCATAATAGTACCTAGTAAGTGCCGAGCCTAACCTCAGTAGAGTAATGATGAGGTTAGGTCAGAGCCCTACTGGAATATAATAATTACGGTAGAAGATATATGTAATATAATGAAAGATTATGAATTGAACAATGAGAAATTATAGAGAGGTAAATCCACAGCACGTAGGGGTAAACAACAAGGGAACTCCCGAGGTACTGCCTTGCAGTCCCAAAAGTAAATACTCAATAGGGGAGCGCTAAGGTACCCCCTAGTAGTCCCAATGTAAATAAGAAATGGGGGAGCTTTCGACGTACCACCTCGTAGCCTAAAAGTAGATACATAATAGAGGAGCTCCCGAGGTTCCGCTCGTAGTCCCAAAATTAAATATACTGCTTTTCAAACATGATAACTACACATGCTAGGATAATTCGTCAAAGTATAAAAAAAGGTACTACTTAGCAAGGACCGAATTTTCAATAGTTAGCCTGTGTACGCACTCGTCACCTTGCATAAATGACACTCACATATCATAAAGAGCTATGAGAGTACAACGTTTTAAGAGGATTTCCCCAACATACGGCTAGACAAGTCAGTTACCTCAAACTAAGAATCGACTCGAAGCTCAATCATGGCTTTTCCTTTCAAACAAGTCTCCGAACAAATGAAATCTAGAAAATTATAAACCAAACAATTCAAAAATGAAATGTTCAATTTAGGTTATTATTGAAAAAGTCAACAAAAGTTAAACTCCCGGGCCCGCTTGGTCCAAAGCCAAAATTCAGATGAATACCTAATTACCCATTTCACCCCCGATCTCGATTATGTAATTTGTTTCGAAATCCAACCTCAATTTGAGGTCTAAATTCCAATTTCATAGAAATCCCTAATTCTACTAAAATCCTCAATTTCCACCATGAAAACACTAGCTTTTTGGATGAAATGTTATGAAATGTATTAGGTAATTGAAAGAAAGTAGGTTAAAATCACTTGCCAATGAATTAGGGAAGAAGAGCTCTTGGAAAAATCGTCTTCAAGGTTTCTAGGTTTGAAAATTTGAATGAATGAAAGAGATCCCATTTAACTCAATTTTTGACCAAACGCATGTGTCGTAATTGTGATATGGGGTTCGCAATTGTGACCTGGAGTTCATAATTGCAAACACCACAAATGCGAAGTCCCCACATTTTTGCTATCATCGAATTTGCGATGATTTGTTCGCAAATGCGAACTGGCCCTACCGCAAATGCGAACAAGCTCCCCCTCAGTCCCCATCGCAATTGCGAACAATTTGTTCGCAAATGAGACTTGACTCTTTCATAATTGTAGCAGAGTACTCGCTATTGCAAGACACCAGTCCCTCAGCCCATGCTCGAAATTCAATGGTTCCTTCATAAATACGAGGCTCGCATTTGCAAGCCTGACCTCACAATTATGAAGTCTGCACCTGACACTAGAAGCACAAAGTCTTCAACTATAATTCCAAGTCCCAAATCCTTTCGTAGCCTATCCGAAACTCACCCGAGCCCTCGGGGCTCAAAATCAAACATGCACACAAGTCCAAAAACCTCATACGAACACCCTCGCATGATCAAACACCTAAAACTACAAACTGCACACTAAATCAAATGAAATTTGATAACTTCTATTTCAATAGTTGGACGTCTGGATCATGTCAAACAAATTTTGTTTCTCACCAAAATCGGAAGCCAAGTCATAAATATTGTAATGGACCTATACAGAGTTATGAAACAAAAGTACGAACCCGGTATCAACAAAGTCAAACATTGCTAAACTCTTTAAACTCTTTAGACCTTTAAACGTCAAACTTCAACGTAAGCGATAACTCAAGTTAGGGACCTCTGAATTCAATTCCGAGCATGCACCCAAGTCCGACATCACGATACGGACTTACGAGGACCATCAAAACATGGATATGCGTCTGTTTTGCTCAAAATATTGACTGATGTCCGCTCAAATATATTTTCAAGGCATAATTTCATATTTTGCAATTTCTTATAACATAAAAGCCTTTTAGAAAAATACTCGAACTATTCATGCCAATCGAGGAAGGCTTCTAGAAGCTTTGGGAGGCTTCGAAACACTAAATTAAGGATTATAACACAAGATGACCTATCTGGACATCACATTCTGCACCTGTAAGACAAAATTTCGTCCTCTAACAGCCATAGAAAAGTACCTAGACTGGTGAAAGGGTGGGGATTAAGGCTGCGCATATCATGCTCAGTCTCCCAAGTCATCTCCTTAATCAGCTAACCTCTCCACTAAACCTACACTAAAGCAATGTTCTTCGACCTCAACTTTTGAACCTACCTGTCCTAAATGGCCACCGACTCCTCAACATAAGACAAATTCTTATCCAACTGCACAAAGGTAATCTAACACATATTACAGATCACCGTGATGCTTCTGGGGCATAGAAATGTGGAATACTGGGTGAACTCCTGCGAGGCAAGATAGCTCATAAGCAATCTCGCCAACTCTCTGCAACACCTCGAACAGGCCAATAAACCTTGGGCTCAGCTTACCCTTCTTCCTGAACCTCATACCACCTTTCATGGCTGAAACATGCGGCAAGACATTCTCCTCAACCATGAATGCAACATCACAAACCTTCCGATCCACATAACTCATCTGTCTGGACTAGGCTATGTGGAGTCAATCCTGAATAACTTTAACCTTTTCCAAAGCATCTTAAATAAAGTCTGTACCCAATAGCCTAGCCTCGCCCGGATCGAACCAACCCACTGGAAATCGACACCGTCTACCATACAAAGCCTCACACGGGGCCATATGAATGCTCGACTAATAACCATTGTTGTAGGCAAGCTCCACAAGTGGAAAGACCTAATCCCAAGAACCCCAAACTCTATCACATATGTATGGAACATATCCTTCAGTATTTGAATAGTACAGTCATACTATTCGTATGTCTGAGGGTGAAATGATGTTGTCAACTCAACTCGAATACCTAACTCATGTTGTACAACCCTCCAAAATTGTGATGCAAACTACTTACCCCGGTCAGAGATGATGAAAACAGGCACACCATGAATCCTGACAATCTCGTGGATATAAACTCAAGCCAACTGCTCGGAAGAATAAGTAATCATCACTAGAATTAAATAAGCTGACTTGGTCAAACTATCCACAATCATCCAAACTGCATCAAACTTCCTCTAAGTCCATGAAAGCCTAATAACAAAATCCATAGTGATCTACTCCTATTTCCACTCCAGAATCTCTAGCTTCTGAACTAATCTACCTAGCAGTTGATTCGCATACTTCACTTGCTAGAAATTTAGGCACTGAGCTACATGCTCTACTATGTCCTTCTTCGTTCTTCTCCACCAATAATGCTGCCTCAAGTCATGATACATTTTTGTGGCACTTGGATGAATGGAGTATCGCTAAATCTGAGCGTCCCTGAGAATCAACTCCCACAAACCATCTACATTGGGCATATATAGCATGCATCGTATCCTCAAGACAAGACTGAGAAACATTGATGCTCCC
Source organism: Nicotiana benthamiana (assembly GCA_034376525.1). Classification (NCBI taxonomy): domain Eukaryota; kingdom Viridiplantae; phylum Streptophyta; class Magnoliopsida; order Solanales; family Solanaceae; genus Nicotiana; species Nicotiana benthamiana. The sequence continues at coordinate 24,781,613 of CM067340.1, read as the reverse complement.
TGATAGGATCATAAAGAGAAGATTGAGAAACCATACAAGCCAAGACTCGACTCGGCTCAGAAACATCCAATCCAACAAACTGGTTCAACAAGTCCCGAACATCCAATGCCATTGGCCTCTTTGCTACTGGTAGATATGCTAAACTACCCAGACTCTACGCCTACAACTCAAGGAATCGTGACCGCATTGTCCTTCCCGGGATGGTATAGAATAGTGATATCGTAGTCCTTAAGAAACTCTAACTACCTCAACTGATGCAAGTTAAGATCCTTCTGTTTGAACAGATGCTGCAAACCCTGATGAGCGGTGTAGACTAACAAGGGACACTATACAAATAGTGTTGCCAAATCTTCAAGGCATAAACAATAGCTGCTAACTCAAGGTCGTGGATAGAATTGTTCTTCTCATGCACCTTCAGCTGTCTAGACGTGTAGGCAATCACCCTACCCTCCTGCATCAACACCGCGTTGGCACTAATACACGATGCATCACAATATATAGCATAAGACCCTGAACCTGTAGGCAATACCAATATTGAGGTTGTAGCCAAAGACGCTTTGAGATTTTGAAAGCTCTCCTCACACACCCCTTATGTCCACATGAACGGAGCATCCTTCTTGGTTAGTTGTGTCATCAGTGCTACAATTAATAAGAAATCCTATATAAATCGATGGTAGTACCCTGCCAAACAAAGAAAATTTTGGATATCCATAGCTGAGGATGGTCTGGACAAACTCTACATTGGTTCCACCTTCTTTGGTTCCACCTTGATATCCTCATTCGACAATCCATGACCCAAAAATGCCACTAAATCTAGACAGAACTCATACTTTGAAAATCTTGCATATAACTTCCTTTCTCTCAAGGTCTGGAGCGCAACCCTCAAATGTCGCTAATGATCCTCCTAACTCTAGGGGTACACCAGAATGTCTTCAATAAACACAATGACGAATGTTCAGGATAGGGCCAGAGTACACTATACATCAAGTGCATGAAGGTTGTTGGGGAGTTGATAAGCCTAAATGACATCACAAGGAACTTTTAGTGACCATACCGAGTCCTGAAAGCAGCCTTGGGGACATCCAACTCCCAAATTTTAAACTGATGATGGCCTGAATGCAAGTATATCTTAGAAAATACTCTAGCACCCTATAACTAATAAAATAGGTTATTAATATGAGGTAATGGATACCTTACTATAACTTCGTTTAACTGGCAATAATCAATACACTTGCGCATTGAACCATCCTTTTTATTCACAAACAAGACTGGAGCAACCCAAGGGTGCACGCTGAGCCGAATGAAGCATTTAATAAGCAACTCCCGCAACTACTCAATTAACTCATTCAGCTCAGGAGAAGCCATATGATATGAAGGAATAGAGATGGGCTGAGTGCCCGATAACAAATCGCTACCAAAGTTGATATCCCTGTCGGGCGGCATGCCTAGAAGATCCGCTGAAAATACATCTGGATAATCCCTTACTAGTGGAACTGACTCAACGATCGAGGTATCAATACTGATATATCTCAAATAGGCGAGATATGCATCACACCCCTTCTCAACCATTCATTGAGCCATTAGAAATGAGATAACTCTGCTAGGAGTATAATCTAAGGTACCTATTTAATCTAACCGTGGTAATACTGGCATAGCCATTGTCATGGTATTTGCGTGATAATCAACAATAGCATAATGGGGCGACAACCTGTCCATGCCCAAAACAGTATCAAAGTCTATCGTACTGAGCAATAATAAATTGGCTCTGGTCTCTAAACAACTATAAACAACCAAACACGATCGATACACATGGTAAATGATAATAGAATCTCCTACAAGTGTAGACACATAGACAGGGGAACTCAAAGAATTATGGGATACACTCACATATGGAGCAATTTAAGATGACACATAGAAATAATTGGAGCCTGGATCAAATAAGACTGTTGTATCTCTATGACAAACCAGAATAATACTACGATGATAGAGTCATATACAACCTCCGTCCGAGCAAGAAGAGCATAATATCTGGCCTGGCCTCCCCCTCTAGTGAAATTCTAGCTGCCTTACCTCCATCTCGAGTTGGCTGAGCAGGTGGAGTGGTAGATAATGTTGTAACTATAGCCTGAGGACTTGGTGGAGCACGTTGTGTCTGAGTAGTCATTGGAGGTGAACCCTTTCCGAATCTAGAGTAATCCCTCATCACACTACGAGTGTCACCATACTCAAAATAAACTCTCTGATGACTTGACTATTGTGACATACTCAGGCCAGGTAGACTGGACTGATCGCTGGAAGCACCTCGTGTAGGAAGTGCGCTAGATAATGGCGGTGTATAATGTGGATCCTGGGCCTAGAAGGGTCGAAATATCATTCGCAGCTGAGAGTGCTAAATGAAAGGGGCGACTTACATAGCCCCTACCAAGACGAGCTACAATTGGGAACGAGTACCACTATAAGTGCCAGACATGCGAGACCTCTAAGCCTTCCTCTCATCTCTCTCCCGAATCAGCATACCATCCAATCTCCTAGCAATCCCCATTACCTATAGGTATGTGATGTCCATCTCCAACTCTCGGGCAGTGCTAAATCCGATGCTAGGGTTGAGCCCCTTGATGAACCAACAGACTCGCTCTCTAATCGTAGCAACCAAGGCTAGTACATGTCTAGCCAAATCAGTGAATCGGATCGCATGCTCCAAGACGGTCATAAAACTCTAGTGAAATTTCTCAAACTCTGCACACCATGTATCTTTGAGACTTCGGGGAAAATACTCCCTTAATAACATATCCGAGAACTGAGTCCAAGTGAGTGAAGAGGTCTCGTCCAGACTACCCAACTCATATGCACGCTGCCACTAATAGGCCGCTCCTCTAAGTTGGAATGTAGTGAAAAAACTCCAACTCAACTACTCATCACCCATAGTATGAAGGATATCGTAGCATTCTTCAAGAAAACCCTAGGCGTCCTCCGGCACCAAGCCAAAGAAATTAGGAGGGATGTAGTTCTTGTACCTCTCGAGCCTATGCTCCACCTCTTTAGCAACTACTGCCCTACCCTCGGTTGGACTAGCGGTACGTTCTGCACTAGTATAACCTCTGAAACCTAGTTGACCTAAACCCGCTGCTCTGGGGTACGGGTGATAAGAGTATGTACTCCTCCCCTGGCTTGAAATGTGGCAAGAGCAAGTGGGATCAACCCTACCTGAACTAAGTCCCAAACATGCACATAAATTTGGTAAGGGTCTTCTGAAGAGCTGGTGCAGTAACAGGCGTCTCAGGTGCCTGCACTTCCACTGGAGCTACTGGTGGCTCCTCTTTAGTAGCTTGTGCGGGTGCTATGTCTGTACCACGTGGACATCCTCTTCCTCTACCCCAGCCCTATCTCCTTGCAGCTCTAACAAGGGGAGTGGTGTCAAGTCACCTGATCCAACTATACGTGTCCTTGCCATCTGTGAAAGAATACAAAGTAGAGGTTTAGAGTCCTGAAGTCAACAATTTCACACGACAAGGAATCAAAGAAGTGAAACTTTTTCCTAACAGTTCTATAGCCTCTCGAAGATAAGTATATATGTCTCTGTACCAAATTGCGAGACTCTACTAAAGCTGCTTAAAACTCATAACACCTATAGAACCTAGAGCTCTGATACTAGTTTGTCACGATCCAAATTTCCCTCCCTAAGATCCCGTGGCAGCACATAGTCTCTAAGACTAGTTAAGCCTAATAACTGCGAAATATTTGAAATAATAACAGAAATAATAAATACACTTCAATAGATATATAATGGAAAAGAAATTCCGCTTGGCATGTACAAGTAAAAACCAACAACTCTGAATATAAACAACTCCAAAAACCTAGTAGTCACAAACCAAAAGCTGCAAAAAATGTACTAACTGTCTCTATACATTATCATCTAAGAGGAATAAGAAAAGACAACATAGTAAAGGTATAGGGGGCTTCGAGGTCAGCGAAAGCTAGCAGATATACCTTGAGGTCTCCATATACTCGCTGCTCACTAATTTCAGTACTGGTATGAGGTACCTAGGTCTGCACAAAAAGATGTGCAAAATAGTAGTATGAGTAGACCACAAAGATACCTAGTAAGTGTCGAGCCTAACCTTGGTAGAGTAGCAACGAGATAAGGCCAGGTCCATACTGGAATATAACAATTAAGGCATAAGATATAGTAATATAATTTAAAGACTAAGAATTAACAATGAGAAATTACATAGAGGTACAACATCTAGGGCTAATCAACATAGGCACTCCCGAGGTACTGCCTCGTAGTCCTAAAAGTAAATACTAAATAGGGGAGCTCCCTAGGTACCACCTATATGCAACATGGGATCTCTTGAGGTACCGCCTCGTAGTACCAAAAGTAAATATGCATAGGGGAGCTCCTGAGGATCGCGTCGTAGTCCCAAAAGTAAATTTACAGCTCGTAATAGATGGAACAGTGAGTTCATTGCGAGGAATCCTACAGTTAAAGATTAAATACAAATCAAGGAAAAACAAGAAATCAACTAAGTATGTTGCACAGATTTCAAATAAGAATTAAGACACGTAGACATGCGATATTAGGCGAAACATGGTAAGTACACATGTTGGGATAATTCATTTAAGATATAAATAGGTTACTACTTAGCAAGGACCATACTTTTAATAATTAGCCCATATACACACTCGTCACCTCGTGTACGAGGCACACACATATCACAAATTGTTTCAACATTAACCAATCCTAACTGGATTTCCCCCACACAAGATTTGAGAAGTCACTTACCTCAAACCAAGAAACAACTTAAAGCTAACCATGGCTTTGCCTTTTGAACAAACCTCCGGACCTACCAAATCTAGTAAATTATCAACCAAACGATTCAAGAGCATTACCTACGAGGATTTATTAGGATGGCTCAAAGACTGATTCGCTCATTTCCTCAAAGGTGGATACGATTGAATTAGCTTTAGACTACGAGAAAGCTAGACAGCAGGGATGAAAGATTTGCAAGGAAGAATCAATTGCCAATTGTTCTACAACTACAATAGCACTTATTGAAAAGGCTATTTTACGACCAGCCACCTACTTAATTACACTTCCGGCATTAAGCAAGATCCTTATTCTTTGAATATGAGATTGACCGACAGACGCTACAGGACTAATAAGACTTAAGAACTACCCACAAATGAAAAAGGTTCAATTTAGGTCATTATTGAAAAAGTCAACTCCCTGGACCGCTTGGTGAAAACCATAAATTCAGACGAATACTCGGTTATTCATTCACCCTCGAGCGCGATTGTGTAATTTGTTTCAAAATATGACCTTGATTTGAGGTCTAAATTTCAATTTTACAGAAATCAATTCTACCCAAATTGCTAATTTCCACCGTGAAAATACTAGATATTAGGTTGAAATCTTATGAATTGTGTAGGGTAATTGAAATAAAGTAGGTTTGAATCACTTATCGATGAATTAGGGAAGAAAATCTCTTAGAAAAACCACCTCTAAGGTTTCTTGGTTTAAAATTTTGAAAGAATGAAAGAACTCTTGATTAACTCGACCTGACGGTTCGCAAATGCGACATTTTCTTTGCAAATGCGAAGTCCTAACATTATTGCTATCATTGCATTTGTGATGATTTGTTCGAAAATGCGAACTATCCCTACTGTAATCGCGACCGGATTGATCGGCAGATGTGAACATGCTTCCTCCAGTCCCTGCCGCAAATGCGAACAATTTGTTCATAAATACGGACCTGACTATTTTGCAATTTCTAGACACCAATCCCCCTAGCCCATGCTCAAAAATGAGATGGTTCTTTGTAAAATAGGAGGCTCGCATTTGCAAGCCAGATGTCGCAATTGCAAATACTGCAGTAGACACGATAAACACAACGGCTTCAGCTATAATTCCAAGTCCCAAGTCCTTCTGTAGCATATCTGAAACTCAGCCGAGCTCTCGGAGCTCCAAATGAAACATGCACACAAGTCCAAAAACCTCATACAAACTTGCTCGCACGATCCAAACACCAATATAACACCTAGACTTACAAATCATACACCAAATTAAATGAGACTTTCAATGAAACTTAAATAATTTTGTTTGTCACAAAATTTGGCAGACAAGTCATAAATATAGTAATAGAAATACATAGAGTTCTCGAACCAAAATACGGACGCGGTATCAAAAAAGTCAAACACAGATCAACTCTTTAAACGCTTTAGACCTGTAAACTTCGAAATTTGACATAAAATGATAACTTGAGCTAGGGACCTCTGAATTCGATTTCAGGCATGCGCCTAAGTCCCTAATCACGATACAGACCCATCAAGATAGTTAAAACACAAATCCTAATCCTTTTGCTCAAACATTGATCGAAATCAGCTCAAATGGATATTTAAGGAATAATATAATATTTTTCAATGTTTTAACAAAAAAACCTTCTAGCAAAACATCCGGACTGCGCACATAAATCTAGGAAGGCTTAAGATGCTATTAAAGGCTTTGAAACATTGAATCAAGGTTTAAACTCTAGATGACCTATCAGAAAAATGATGAATGATCATGGAGAAGCGACGATTATTGTTCATTAAATCATTTTTATAGTCCTGCAATTAGGAGATATAGAGCTGGTCACCCGAGTTCATACATATGGCATGTACTATAGCACACAAAAATATAGGAATCGTCTTGAGTTTCTGCTTTATGTTCCTAAAACACCAAGAAACACGGAGTAGTCATGACGAAGTGATAAATATTGTTCACTAGGTTGTTTTATAATAGGCTTGCAAAATTTTAGGAGATTGGGGCCGGTCATCCAAATTCATGCAGATCGCATGGAACATCGCTCACAAAAATTTGAGAATCGTCCTAAATACCTGTTTTACGGCCCTAAAATGCCAAAACTGAGGAACAGTCATGGTGAAACGATGACTATTGTTCATTAGGTCATTTTTTACATGCCCATAAAATTTTAGGATATTCATGGCTGGTCACCCGAATTAATCCAGATTGTGTGGACTATAGCACACGAAAAATCCATGATTCGTCTTGAATTTCCGGTTAATGGCCAAAAAATGAGGAACAACCATAGTAAATCAGTGATTATTGTTCATAAGGACAATATTAATGGGTCCACAAAATTTTAGGAGATTTGAGGTCAGATGCTGCAATTCATGATTATTGCGTCAACTATAGCACGCGAAAATCTAGAAATCATTCTGAATGCCTCTTTATAGCCCCAAATGCTAAAAAACATGGAATGTTCATGGAAAAGTGACAATATTTGTTCATTAGGTAATTTTTATGGACCCGTAAAATTTTAGGAGATTTAGGACTGGTCACCCGAGTTCATGCAGATGGTGTGGTCTATAACACGCAAAAATTTAAGATCGTCCTAAATTCCTATTTATGGCTCTAAAACGCTAAAAAAGGAGTGGCCATGGTGAAGCGATGATTATTGTTCATTAGGTCATTTTTTTTGTACAACAAAATTTTAAGAGATTCGGGGTCGGTCTTCCGAATTCATGCAGATTGTGTGGGGACTATAACATATGAAGATATGGGAATGGTCTTTAATTCCTGTTTTATGGCCCAAAAACGCCAAAAACGAGGAACGGTCATGGTGAGGCAATGACTAATGTTCATTTGATGGACCTATAAAGTTTTACGAGATTTGCGGTCGAACACCTAAATACATCCAGATGGCGTGAATATAGCACAGGAAAATCTAGGAATTATCTTGTTTCTTTGTCATGCGGCCTTAATGCGCCGAAAAATGAGGAAAAGATATGGATATTCAATAAGCACTCTACATCAAGTTGTTTTTATAGGCTTCCCTATTTTAGAGATTCGGGGTCGGTCGCCTGGATTCATGCAGGTGGCATGGACTATAGCACATAAAAATTTGGGAATTGCGTGGAATTATAGCTTTATAGCCCTAAAAAGCCAAAAAATGAGTAACGATCATGGCGAGGGGGTGTATATTGTTTCTTAAGTCCACTTTGATGGGTCGGCAAAATTTTAGGCAATCCAAGTCTAGGCGCCCAGTCCCATGCAGGAGGTATAGGCTATAGCACACGAAAAATCTGAGAACTAGACGAAATTTAAGTTTTATGTTCCTAAAACGCCAAAAAATGAGTAGCATTCATGGCGAGGCGGTTACTATGATTCCTTAGGTTATTTTTTATGGACCATAAATGTTTTAGGAAATCCAAGTCCTGGTACCTGGGCCTATGCAGGAGGCGTGGGCTATAGGACATGAAAATTTTGGAATTGGGCAAAATTCTAGTTTTATAGGCGTAAAACGCCAAAAATGAGTAATGATTGTGAGCATGTATTTATTGCCTCGCTTGAATTATTCTGATTGAATTCATAAAATTGGGATTTTTCTTTTAATTTTGTAATTTAATTGCATGATTTTGTGCTCAATTGCATTTCATGTGCATTTTTAGTCAATATATTTTATAAAAAAAACAAAATATAGCTCTTTTTGCATTCAGGATTCATTTTTATATTTTTAGTTTGTTAGATAATTAATATTACCAAAAACAAAAGAAAATAACAAAAATAGTGATTTTACATTTTTATTTTTAGTTTTCTTTAAAACGGAACTTGATTAATTTTAGGAAAAATTAATTAGCTTAATCTTAGGTTTAAATCAAGTTTAAATTTGGTATTTAATAAATTAATTTAGTATTTAAAATTATTAAAAGGAAAGAAAGAAGTTGAAAATATGGTCTTATATTCAAAGTGGCAATCTAGGCCAGTTTTAAAATAAGAAAATCCGGCCAAAATTTTCCCAACCCACCTTAGAAAACCAAATCTATGCCCGTTTTAAATGAAACGACGTCGTTTCGTGACCCTTCAATCATAACCGTTGGATCTCATCAATCCAACGGTCCAAAACTAATGAGGATTATCCTATATAACTGTGCTAGCCTATCCTTCCCCCCTCAAACCCCCTACCCTTTGTCTCTCTCACCCTAACTCAGAAAACCTGTCACCACCGCTCCTTCGCCGTCTGCCGCCGGCTGAAAAATGCCTCCGCCGGCGGCCGGTCTCCAACGGCTTTGAAAATTACACCATAGCACCTCCTCACCCTCCCCATTCCAAATCCATGGTTAGTTCCCTTTGAATCCCCTTCAAGCCCGCCAAATATGGATTTTAAATCTCGGCAGCTCCGCCGTCCACGGCACCGCCATTGCCAAATGCTTCTAATATAACACTATAGATGTTCTTTCACCTCCCCTTTTCAGATCAGGGCTCAATTTCCTTCGAATCCTTGCTAGGCCTTTCGAATATTGAGTTAAAATTCTGCTCCAAAGCCAACCAAAATCACACCCTATAGCCTCCTTGACCTCCTTGTCCCGAATCCCAAACAAATTTCCTTCAAACCCAAGTAGAATTCCCCGAATTTTAGATCTAGGGTTTGAGGATTTCAACTTTCTGGATTTTCAAGTGTTTGATTGATTCTCAATTAATATTATGTGTTTATTTTGGAGCACATAGACATGTAATATTATCTGGGAATCAATTTTAAAGTCAATCGATTCAAGGCCCAAATCAGTGAGTCCCTTAATCTTACCTTCTTCCTTTATTTGTTTTCTTTCTATAATGAATCTTCTTTTAATTAAAATTAGTTTCCATTCCATGTTCAATCATTTCTTTTAGGTTTCGTTTAGTCGAATTTCTTTTGATTCATATTTGTTTATTTTCTCTTGTGGTTATGTTCTTTAATTCTTGTTCATAGTTAATAATTAATAAATAGCATGAATTTGTGTTAATTCCAGTTGGTCAAGTTTAGATCTATAATTAGTTCTGATACTTGAAATAGTTTAATTAGACCACTAGTTTGATTCTAGGTTCTTCCTAAACTGTGGTTAATTCTTGGCTAGGGTAACAGGGTTTGGGGATTGGTTCAACTAGGGTTGGTAATTAAGAATCCAAATCAAGGTCAGTCTAGGGGAATTCAGTTTAGGGAATCTTTAATAACTAAATTGGAAACCTCTAGAACTCTCTAGATGGGTCCCAATTATAATTCCAGAAATTAAATAGTCTAACTTGGCCAACAAGGCATAAAATGATTAAAATCTGAAAAATAAGAAGCGACTAAAGATGTAAAATAGGATCTGATGTTGCCTTAGGTTTGGCCTATAAAAGGCATGCCCATTGCATTATATAACAAGTTTTTGGTTTTGAAAATAGTCCACACAAGTTTTGAGATCCAAAAAATTTTGAAAAATTCAAAAGTTCAAGTTCCAAAATACTAAAAATCACTGAAAATTCCAAAAAAAGGTTTCCAGATATATTTTCTATTCAAGTACGCTAGTTCATCAAGTTTAATGTTCAGCCTAGCTGATTTTGTTGGGTTGATTGAAGTGCTTCTGGCTTTATTGCCTCTGATTCTGTTTTTCTTGGGATTTTGTTTGAAATTTGTGAGTTAGAAGTCTATTGCCCTTGCTCGTATTCCTGCTTTTCTGAATTTTCTAGGTTTGCTACTGCGAGTCGAACCAGTTGCTATTTTGCTACTTGGATGACCTTCACTTCCTCTAATTTTTCATTTTAACTTCCAGGTACTCCTCTGGTCCCATATGATCTGTGCAGAGTCAATTTATGACTAAATTAGACGATAAATGAGGAAATGTTGATTTGACTTACTCACTGAAGTTCTCCTATTCTAGTTTTAGCTTAACTGCATAGTATAGTTGTGTTTATGTGAACAATACAATGACTTGTAAATAACTAGATTGTTGGACCTTTTCTAGAACTATACGAATGTCCTATTAATGGTACCGGTTTAGCCAAGACAATATTAGCTTTGAATATCATGTTAGTCTGCACTTAAGCTTATAATAGGTTATTAGTTAGAAATTGGATCTGTAAATAGCCTGAACATTTTTATTGATGCAGAATCAGTGACTCATGTGTTTAGAATAGCTGGTTGTTTTAAATTTGTTCACCATATGCTTGTTGTAAATTGAAACTCAAAACTTGTTCATTTACAATTTAAAGCAGTAGTTGTGTTACATGTGGTTAGGAAGTTCATATGTAAAAGTTGAGAATTTCAGTAGTTATTTCCAGCTTTCCAGTACAGGACTAAATTTGTGCTAAGGAGCATCAGTATGGAACTAAAAGGTTGATAAAGTTCAGAATGAGCACGTTAGGTCATCAATATGCAAGCGAATTGAACGTGTATGTGAGATTTGAATGTAAGGTCGGCATGCCTTGAATTGAATCTAAGTCCGGTTGTGACCACAAATTAGTATTTTGAGAACTAAAATAAAATTGGTACTAGATTTGGGCATTCATGAGCCAATACATGAAAAACTTTTATTTAAATAGGATTTTTGTCACGACCCAAACTGGAGGGCCATGACTAGCACCCGACCATACTTTCCAAGCACCAACGTATATTTAATCTAACCTTCCTTATTATCTTCTAGGGCTGACGAAATCAATATAAATGGTAGACATGGATCATGGACAACCAACGATAAATATGATGGCATGAACATACCTAATATGGGATGAGCAAACAATCAAAAAACTATGCATAAGGTACGAGCTACCACGCTACCATGAAAGACTATACAACAAAAACCAGCCGACAAGGCATACCAACTATACATGAGTCAAAACCTGTCTATGAGCCTCTAAAGGAACATAAATGCGACAACATAGCCGGAACAGGGCCCCGACATACCGATAATGTCCATTACAAAAATGCATACCAAGACCACGACAAGTCTGGAGAAGGGATCTCGCCATTCACCGTTGAACTGGACAGCCTACTGTGATGGGGGAGCTGCACCTACTTGTCTATTAGGACCTGCAGCACAACATGCAGCGTCCACAAATAAAAGGATGTCAGCGCGAATAAAGGACTGGGTATGTAAGGCAGGGAACCATAAATACGAACAATAATTTAAGCAGGAATAGAGAATATACAACCTATAACATTAGAGTACCTCTGAGGGATAATGACATAAAATGCATGATACATGTGTATAAATACATAAACTTTTATAAGATACGCCTCTGTGGGCATCATCATCCTCATATCATACCCGACCGTAATAGGCTCGGTAAAAATATACCTGGCCATCATAAGGCTCGGCAGAATAGTACCTATCCACGTGGAGCTTGGTAAAACCCAACTAATCATTGGTTTCACAATAGGTGTCGTACCCGGCCGACTATAGCGCAGCTCGGTAGAGTAAAAAAATAGATACATATATAATGCATGCTCGGCTCATGGAAACACGTTCTAGACCTTTCGGAGTGACGTAAGGTCGGTATCCTTTGTATACGTTATTAGGAGTAACTCTTCACTATGATAAGAATCAGGAAGTACCAACAATCTTGATAACATTAATAATAAGAGAAGCAACATTAACATCAACCGTTCCATAAGAGGGGAAACAATGTAAGTACCGCTAACTTCTAAGAGTAGAGTATCTTTGGAAGCTCGTTCAATACATTATGTACAATCCGAGTCTTGCAAAAGAAGGAAAGGGATAGCCTCACATACCTTGTATATACTGCCCCAATCTCAAGCTATGCAATTGTCACAACTCCTTAGTCTACAATAAGAGAGACAATACTATTGTTATCATTTAAGCGTCATAACTATTATGTACCAACCACAACCTATTTTACGATGAAACGGATAGCACCTCCCCAATGTATATGACTTCACATCATTCAAAACAATCACCAAACAGCCCAAACAACATCAATAATAAACATACTGAGACTCCCAAAACAGTCCACGAGAAACCTATTTACTTCATACATACGACGACCACCATAGTCGTGTAAACCGAACTGGAAATGTTACGAATAAATATCCTCCCACAACCCTACATATATATGGTTTTTATCCGCACCCTTCCACCTCCGAAACTTCACAAAACAGTAGTAAAACACGCAGACTAACAGGAACACAAACAGTCCACAAAATAGTCCGCTCAAGTGAATAACTCGAACTCATGGCTTTCGATCACCATACCGTGAGTTCTTATATGAATAGAATGAATTACCATGAATTCACAGCAGAGAAAAATGTAGGAATGATGGCAGTAACTTGCCTTACTTTTTGTATAACTTAGCATTTCCCTTGGTTCTTCAAATCTAGGTTTTACCTTCAAATAGAACTTGAAAGAGAGGGAAAATTGATTAGGGTTTGTGTGGGATTTTTGGGAAGGAGTTGTAGGGGTTATCTTTAGTTTTGAGGGTCTCAAATATGGGTGAAATAACTGATTTCATAACTTTTTAAAATTTCTCTCTTGGCCGACTTAGGTATTTTAATTGTGGCCTATCATTTTGGCAAGTAGGTGATGCACCTACTTGTCATCTACCAATCTGCGTAGGCTTGCAAAAATATGAGTATCTCTATACTCCAAGATCGTATTGACAAACGGTTTAATGCGTTGGAAATTATACTCATATATCTTTAATTTGATGGGTAGATCACCCCTTAATTCTTTCTAAATTGGGAGAAAAGCTTAGAAACATTTGACTTAATGTTTAAGTAAAATTATGAACCTAAGTTGCGACAACTTTTGTCGACCCTTGTTTCATAACTCGTTTGACTTCAAGACTTATAATATGGATATTATATGATTCAAATTCTTTTATACATGACCTTTTTAATGTATTAAGCACCTCTAAATTTACCTAAAAATATGAGTTACAACATCCTAGATTCGCTTAATTTCTAATACTTGTTCATCACCCTTATACACCAATGTATCACTTAAGATCAATAGGATTAACTTCTTATCATCTCAAGGATAATTCCTTCTTGGATTTATGTTAACTAACGTATGGCATGAACTAACGCGAGTTGATATGGGTGGTAACATCCTCCCCCCTTAGGAACATTCGTCCTCGAATGCAAGGGTTTATGGGGAGTCTAAATCATCATGGATTCCAACGGAAATTTTTGGTCAATTTTCCCCCTATAAAATGGTCACTAGCAAAATTTGCAAGCAGTTAAGCCCAACGTATGGCCTCACAAGGCTACACAAAGCATTATGGAAATGTACACAAAGCGTTATGGAAATGTACATTATTTACATAGCACCATTTTGTATTAAGGAAGAGTGCAAGTTATTGGTTATCTCATAAAGCCGTTTCACCTTTCCAATGCATCCTGCGTTTCACTAACATCCTTGTTATCATTATTCTGGAATACGTAAGGGTATTTAGACTTCACCTCTTCTTCCGCTTCCCATGTCATTTCTTCCATATTCTTGTTCCTCCACAGTACTTTGATGGAAGCTACATCTTTTGTTCTCAGCTTGCGGACTTGTAGATCTAATATAGCCACTGGCACTTCTTCATATGATAGATCCTCTGTAACTTGTACATCTTTGATAGGGACAACTCGAGAAAGGTCTCCAATACATTTTCTCAACATAGATACATGTAATACCGGGTGGACAATTTCCAATTCGGATGGAAATTCCAACTCATAAGCAACTTGTCCAATTCGTTGAAGAATTTTATACGGACCAATATACCTTAGACTCAGTTTACCTTTCTTCCGAAAATGCTTAACACCCTTCATTGGTGAGATCCTCAGGAAAACCAAATGACCAACCTCAAATTCCAAATCACGACGTCTGACATCGGAATAAGACTTTTGCCTGCTTTGTGCCATCCTCAATCATTCTTGTATCACCTTCACCTTCTAAATGGCTTGGTGAATCAAATCTAGCCCATATAATTCTGTTTCACTGACTTTGAACCATCCAACTGGTGATCTACATCTTCTCCCGTATAGTGCCTCATATGGGGCCATTTTAATACTAGAATGGTAGCTATTACTGTAGGTGAATTCAATGAGTGGAAGATGGTCATCCCAATTTCCCTTAAAATATAGAACACATGCTCGTAGCATATCTTCCAGTGTCTGAATGGTACATTCATCCTGTGCGTCAGTTTGCGCATGAAATGTAGTGATGAGATTCACTTGTGTGCCTAAACCCTTTCTGAAAATACCTCCACAAGTTAGACGTAAATTGAGCTCCTCGGTCTGATATAATAGATACCGGCACACCATGAAGCCCAAAAATCTCCTTGATATATAACTTTACTAATCTTCAGCGGTGTAAGTAGTCTTAACTAGTAGAAATGGGCATATTTTGTAAATCGATCAATTATCACCAAGATGGAGTCAAACTTATGATATGAGCGAGCTAATCCAATAAGGAAGTCCATATTAATCACCTCCCATTTCCAGGTCGGAATCTCTATATTTTGAAGCAATCCATCGGGTTTCTGATGTTCTATCTTTACTTGTTGACAATTGGGACACTGGGCTACAAATTCTGCAATAGACTTTTTCATATAATCTAACCAATATTGCACCTTGACATCATGATGAATCTTTGTTGAGCTAGGATGGATAGAATATCGGGATTACTGAATCTCATTCATAATCTTTTCTCGCAACCTTGCCATATTCGGCACACATAATCAGCCCTAGTATCTCAATGCCACATCTCCTCCAATATCAAAAACCGTAATTTTACACTGCTGAATGCTCTCTCTCAATCGTCCTAAGATAGGATCTTCATATTGCCGTTATTTTACCTCGGCTACCAAAGATGATTCGGATGTATTATGTACAGTAACACCTACGTCATCAAAGTCTAATAGTCTGATTCTTATATTGGCTAGCTGATGAAGCTCTGTATTCAACCCCCATCTACCTGCCTCAATGTGTACTAAGCTTCCCATTGACTTACGGCTGAGAGAATCTGCCACAACATTGGTTTTACCGGGATGATACAATATCTCGATGTCGTAGTCTTTCAGTAATTCAAACCACCTACGCTGCCTTAAATTCAACTCTTTTTGCCTGAAGATGTATTGTAAACTCTTGTGATCTCTGTAGATGTCAACATGGACACCGTATAAGTAGTGCCGCCATATCTTCAAAGCATATATTACTGCAGCCAATTCCAAATTGTGGGTCGGATAATTCTTTTCATGCTTCTTCAATTGTCTTCATGCATAAGAAATCTCCTTTCCACGTTGCATCAATATGCACCCAAAACCTATACCTGAGGCATCACAATATACCACATATCCTTCTGTTCCTTCAGGGACAGTGAGCACTGGTGCGGATGTCAATCGATTCTTCATCTTATGAAAACTATGTTCACAAGTGTCAGACCACTGGAACTTGGAAGCTTTCTCTGTTAACTTAGTCAATGGTGCTGATATAGAGGAAAACCCTTCTACAAACCACCTATATTATCTTTCTATCCCCGGGAAGCTATGGGCTTTTGATAATGTTGTAAGTCTCAGCCAATTCTTTACTGCATCGATCTTCTGAGTGTCGACACTAATACCCTAGTCAGATACCACATGACCAAGGAATGCTACTGACTTCAACCAGAATTCACATTTGGAAAGCTTAGTATATAACTTATGATCCTGAAGCATTTGTAATATTATCCGCAAGTAGCCCGTATGTTCTGCCTTCGAATGAGAATACACCAGAATATGATTAATGAATACAATCACGAACACATCAAGATAGGGCCTGAATATTGTATTCATGAGAACCATTAAAGATGTTGGGGCATTTGTTAGCCCGAACGACATCACCAAGAACTCAAAGTGCCCATATCTTGTCCAGAAGGCCATCTTTGGAATATCCTTTTCCTTAACCCTCACCTGATGATACCCTGAACATAATTCAATCTCGGAGAAATACTTGGCACCCTGGAGTTGGTCAAACAAGTCATCAATTCTTGGCAGTGGGTACTTGTTCTTTATAGTAAACTTATTCAACTGTCGATAGTCGATACACATCCGTAACGACTCGTCTTGCTTCCGCACGAATAGAACTAGCGAACCCCATGGTGAAGTGCTAGGCCTAATGAAGCCTTTATCCAGCAAGTCCTTCAACTGCGCCTTCAACTCTCCCAACTCTTCCACGGCCATTATGTATGGAGGGATAGAGATCGGTTGAGTGTCATGAAACACATCAATACTAAACTAGATCTCCCATTCAAAAGGAAGGCCAGGGATTTCATCAGGGAAAACATCTAGAAATTCATTGACCATGGGGATTGATTATAGAGTAGGCGGCTTCGCCTCCGCATCCCTAACGCAAACGAGATGATAAATGTAACCTTTTGAAATCCTTTTCCTTGCCTTAAGATAGGAAATAAACCTACCTTTCGGTGTAGCAATGTTCCCCTTCCATCCAATGACGGGTTCACCAGGAAATTGAAACCTAACAATCTTCGTACGACAATCAACATTTGCATAGCATGAGGACAACCAGTCCATTTCTATTATAACATCAAAATCAACCAATTTTAACTAGAATAAATTTGCCAAGGTATGACGACTAAAAATCATCATATTGCAACCTCTATATACCCTTCTAGCAATCACAGAATCTCCTATTAGAGTAGATACCGCAAGGGGTTTCCTTATCAATTCAGGTTCAATGCCAAACTTATTAGCATAGGTTCGACTTCGAGCACTACTCGAACTCAGTCCTGCACCTCTACCTCTACCACGACCTGTCGACTACTGAAAACCCCAAGCTAGAGGTCGAACTGATGAGGAAGAACCAGACACAGATCCTGTCGGCTGAGCCATACCATCATATCCTCTATTAGGATAATCCCGCATCATATGATCAGGATGTCCACAAGAATAACACGCATCAGAACCTCGACGACAAAGTCCAAAGTGGGCCTTACCGCACTGATCACAATGTGGTGTTGGGGGTCTCATCTGACTAGTATCCCTGTGATGTTGCGAGCTAGATACCCATAAACTCTGACTTGGACCAAAATAAGATCGATCATATCAAGGCCTCTGAAACTGTGGAGGAACACTAGCTACAGGTGGCGCCGAACTCCTTGAAGGCCGGGGCCTGATGCTGCCTCTGAAGTCATTAGGATACCTTGCGAATCTCGCCCTCTTATGATGGCACTTATCATGCTTATTATCTGCCCTCTGCTTGCGCTTACGATCCTCTAGGGTCTGGGAATAAGCCTGAATATGGGAAATATCCATGCCCTCCACCAAGGAGGCTGTCGTGAACTCATTTATCAGATGTGGTCCCATCTCGTTCACGAACAAATCCACCATATCACTCATCTCGAACATCATATGGGGAGCATACCTTGCTAACGATTCAAAGTGCATATTTTACTCTCGCACACTCGTATTACCTTGTCTAAGGTTCAAGAACTTATCAGCTCTAGCTCATCGCATCTCAACTGGCAAGTAGTGATGAATAAAGGCCTAAGAAAATTCCTTCCACACAGCTTGAGGAGCGTTCAGACCCCTAGATCTCTCCCTACTATCATACCAGAGAACCGCTAAATCCCGTAGCCGATCAGAAGCCAACTCTACTGTCTCTATATCACCAACATGCATAACTCGCAATGTACGATGAACCTAGTCAGTAAAAGTCTGGGCGTCCTCCTTAGGGTCCGATCTGGTAAACACTAGAGGGTCTAAATTAATATAATCACGAACCCTCGTACTAACTGGTTTATCAGCAGCACCTGTATTCTGCCTCTGAGCCTGAGCAGCTACCAAGCTAGTCAATAACCACAAAGCACTCTGCATATCCTAGTCTGTAGAGCCAGACGGAGGAACTGGAGGTGTTGGGTGCCTCCTAATATCCTCTGGAGGAGACAGAGTAGATGAGGTATGAGATGGCATCTCACTCTGCTAGACACAGCTCATAGACAATCCCTAGGACAGACTTGCTCTGATACAAAGTTTGTCACGACCCAAACTGGAGGGCCATAACTAGAACCCGACCATATTTTTTTTGGTAAGTAAACTTTTCATTAATCACCAATGAAGTTGCATTACAAAACCACAGTCGGGTGTCAACTTAGCCAACTGTCTGATTGCTAACATAATAACTACTTTCCAATTCTAACTATCTAGGTTCTACTATATGCTAAGGTGCTGTAATAGTTGTCTAATTTTTGGGGTGCCTCTAATATCACGGTTGTATACTATGTCTATTAGTAGAGCAGTATTGCATCGAAAAGTCTTGTTGAACGCTCTTGAATTCCTCTCCAGCCAGATAGCATATGTAACTTCAGTTGTAGCACCCGACCATACTTGCCAAGCACCAACGTACATTTTATCTAACCTTCTTTATTATCTTTTAGGGCTGACGAAATCAATAACAATGGTAGACATGGATCATGGACAACCAACTATAAAATATGATGGCATGAACATACCTAACATGGGATGACCAGACAATCAAAAAACTATGTATAAGGTACGAGCTACCACGCTACCATGAAAGACTATACAACAAAAATTAGCCGACAAGGCATACCAACTATACATGAGTCAACACCTGTCTATGAGCCTCTAAAGGAACATAAATGATGTAACATAGCCGGAACAGGGCCTGGACATACCCATAATGTCCATAACAAAAATGCATACCAAGACCACGACATGTCCAGAGAAGGGATCTCACCAATCACCGCTGAATTGGACAGCCTACTGTGATGAAGGAACTGCACCTGCCTGTCTATCAGGAACTGCAACACAATATGCAGCGTCCACAAATAAAAGGACGTCAGTACAAATAAAGTACTGAGTATGTAAGGCACGGAACCATAAATACGAACAGTAATGTAAGCAGGAATAGAGAATATACAACTTGTAACATCAGAGTACCTCTAAGGGCTACTGACATGAAATGCATGATACATGTGTATAAATACATAAATTTTTAAAACATACACCTCTGTGGGCATCATCATCCTCATATCGCACCAGACCATAATAGGCTCGGTAAAACCGTACCCGGTCACGTGGAGCTCGGTAATACCCAACTGATCAGTGGTTGCACAACAAGTGTCGTACTCGGCCGACTATAGCACAGCTCGGTGGAGTATAATAGATACATATATATAATGCATGCTCGACTCACGGAAACACGTTCTAGACCTTTCGGAGTGACGTAAGGTCGGTATCCTTTGTACACATTATTAGCACTAACTCTTCACTATGAACCTTATAAGAATCAGGAAGTACCAACAACATTGATAACATTAAGAATAAGAGAAGCAACATTAACATCAACCGTTCCATAAGAGGGGAAACAATGTAAGTACCGCTAGCTTCTAAAAGTAGAGTATCTTTGGAAGCTCATTCATTACATTATGTACAATCGGAGTCGTGCAAAAGAAGGAAAGGGATAGCCTCACATACCTTGTATATACTGCCCCAATCTCAATCTATGCAATTGTCACAACTCCTTAGTCTACAATAAGAGAGACGATAATATCGCTATCATTTAAGCGCCATAACTATTATGTACCGACCATAACCTATTTTACGATGAAACGGAAACACCTCCCCTTTATATATGACTTCACACCATTCAAAACAATCACCAAAAATCCCAAAAAACACTAATAATAAACATAGTAATCCTCCAAAAATAGTCCACGCAGAACCTAAATACTTCATACATACAACGACCATCGTAGTCGTGTCTAACGACCTGGAAATGTTACGAATAACTATCAGCCCAAGACTCTACATATATATGGTGTTTATCCACACCCTTTCACCTCTAAAACTCCATAAAACGTTAGTAAAATGCGCAGACCAACAGCAACACAAAACAGTCCGCTACAAGTGAATAACTCGAACTCACGGCTTTCAACCACCATCCCGTGAGTTCTTACATGTATAGAACGAATTATAATGAATTCACAGCAGAGAAAAATGTGTGAAAGATGGCAGTAACTTAACTTACTTGTTGGATAACTCAGCCCTTCCCTTGGTTCTTCAAACTCTAGGTTTTACCTTCATATAGACTTGAAAGAGATGAAAAATCGATTAGGGTTTGTGTGGGATTTTTGGATGGAGTTGCAGGGGTTAACTTTGGTTTTGAGGGTCTGAAATATGGGTGAAATAAATGAGTTCATAACTCCTTAAAATTTCTCTCTTGTTTGACTTAGGTCTTTTAATTTTGGCCGATCATTTTGGAAAGTAGGTGATGCACCTACTTGTCATCTAACAATCTGCGCAGGCTTGCAAATATAAATATCTCTATGCTCCGAGATGTATTGACAAACGGTTTAATGAGTTGTAAACTAGACTCATAGATCTTTAATTTGGTAGGTAGATCACCCCGTAATTCTTTCTAAATTAGGAGAAATCTTAGAAACAGTTAACTTAATGTTTAAATAAAATTATGAACCTAAGTTGCGACAACTTTTCTCGACCCTTGTTTCATTACTCGTTTGACTTCAAGACTTATGATATGGATATTATATGATTAAAATACCTTAATACATTACATTTTGAGTGTATTAAGAACCTCCAAATTTACCTGAAAATATGAGTTACAATATCCTTGATTCTCTTAACTTCTAATACTTGTTAATCACCCTTATACACCCTTGTATCACTTAAGATCAATAGGATTAACTTCTTACCATATCAAGTATAATTCCTTCTTGGATTTATGTTAACTAACGTATGACATGAACTAACACGTGTAGATATGGGTTGTAACAATTTCGGCCTAAAATTTGTTCATAAAAGGCCTAACACGAGACAGCTCCTCATAAAGCTAATCTTTTTTTCCTTTCTCCTGGGCTAATTTTGAACCCAAAAATGCTAAAGGCTTGAATTCATATTAGTTATTGGATTAATTTTGTAACATGAGTTTGAGGCCTTCCGAGCTCATTAGCACACTTGAATTAAGAGGTTTTTCTTTTGTTCAAATGCGGACTTGAACTTGAAGCCCAAATTCCTTACTTGCTTTTAATAATAGTAATCAATAATGCTAATTAACTAAGGCACTCTTAGAGATAATACTTAATAGAAAATCATAGTTCCCTTAGGATGACCTTAAAACAGACGAGGTGCACGGCGCCAAATCGAACCACAAATTGCGTAGACCTCTTAATTACTTCTATAAAAACTATTTAGAAAATGGGTAAGCCATTTAACGAATGTTCATGGTTTCCCACGAAGTTAATAATATGTTAGCCATATTAGGCACGTTCTTTAATAATTTTACTTTCTTAAATCGGATGCGCATTTCATGTGACCCAAATCCAAATCCCAAATCATTGAATAAAATATGTCTCAGATCCGGGTACATTTCATGTGACGTGATCCAAACACATGTTTTAATGACGTTCACATTTCTTTAAAAATTTAATCAAAAGCGGTGAATAATTATAAAATTTCACTATAGGGTGACATGTTCTAAAATCAAGTAAGTGAGCCGATATAATAGTTGAGTGATCGTGCTAGGACCACGGAACTCAGCAGTGCCTAACACCTTCTCCCGAGTTAACGGAATTCCTTACTCGAATTTCTAGTTTGCTGACTGTTAATCTTTCCTCGATTCAGGATTTGGACCGGTGACTTGGGACACCCTTATCTATCCCAAGTGGAGACTCTGAAATCTCTAAATGAAATAAATCCCATTTCGATTGTCCTAAAATTGGAAAAACTCCCTTTCTATACGCTTCGCGGGGTGTAATGTCCAAAAGGAGGTGTGACAATGATCTTGGCAAGCCGGTGACTATTGTTCCTTAGGTCCTTTTTTATAAGGAAGCAAAATTTTAGGTGATCCAGATCCGGGCGCCTGGGCCCATACAGGAGGTGTGGGCTATATAGTACACGAAAATATGAAAATTGGGCAGAATTCCTATTTTTGATCATAGAACTCTAAAAATGAGTAACAGCTATGGAGAGGCGATTACTATTTGTTCATAGGTCATTTTTTATGGGCTGGCAAAATTTTATGCAATCTAGGTCTAGGTGCCCGGGCCCATGTAATAGATGAGCTATTACATATGAAAATTTGGGAATCGGACTGAATTATAGTTTCACGACCCTAAAACTCAAAAGAACGAGTAACGTTCATGGAGAGGGGTAACTATTTTTCCTTAGGCCAATTTTGATGAGCTGGAAAATTTGTAGGCAATACAGGTCCGGTCGCCTGGGAAAATTTGGGAATCGTGAAAAATTTCAGTTTTATGGTTCTAAAAAGCCAAAACACGAATAACGGACATGGCAGTGACTATTGTTACTTAGGTCGTTTTTTATGGTGTGGAAACTTTTAGGCAATCTAGGTCAGGGCTCCCATGCCCAAGCAGGAGGCATAGTCTATAGCAAATGAAAATCTGGGAATCGGGCGGATTCTAATTTTATGGCCCTAAAACATCAAAAATAAGAGTAACGGTCATGGAGAGGCATTGACTATTGTTCCTTAAGTCATTTTTGATAGGCCATCAATATATTAGTCGATTCGGGTCTTGGCGCCCGGGGACATGCGGAAGCATGTGCAGCATACGAAAATCTAGCAGTTAGGCAGAATTCCAGTTTTATAGCCCTAAAATGCCAAAAAATGAGTAACGGTCATGGAGAGGCTATGACTATTATTCCTTAGGTCGTCTTTGATTGGATAGAAAATTTTCAGGCGATCCGAATCCCCACGCCTAAGACGAGGCAAGAGGCGTGGGTTTTAGCACACGAAAATCTGGAAATCGGACAAAATTCTAGTTTTATGGTCCTAAAAATCCATAAAATGAGTAACGGTCATGGAGAGGCTATATCTATTGTTCTTTAGATAATTTTTTATTGGCCGGTAAAATATTTTGGGATCCGTGTCTGGCCACCTAGGTCCATGCAGGAGACGCGGGCTATAGAACACGGAAGTTTGAAAATTGGGCGGAATTCCAGTTTTATAGCCCTAAACTGCCAAAATGAGAGTAGCGGTCATGGAGAGGCGGTGAATTGTTACTTAGGTCATTTTTATGGGCCGGCAAAATTTTAGGCGATCTGGGTCTGGCCTCCCGGGCCCAAGCATGAGGCGTGGGCTATAGCAAATGAAAATCTGGGAATTGCGCGGAATTCTAGTTTTATGGCCCTAAAACACCAAAAACTAGAGTAAAAGCCATGGCATGGTGATGACTATTATTCCTTAAGTTATTTTTAATAGGATGGCAAAACTTTAGACGATCCAGAACAGACCTCAGGACCCATGTAGAATGGTGGGCTATAGTACAGTAAAATCTGGAGATCGTCCTCAATTCCTAATTTATGGCCCAAATACGACAAAAATGAGAATTTATCATAGTAAAGTGTTGACCATTGTTCATTAGGTCATTTTCGATGGGCCCGTAAAATTACTCGGGGTCGTTCACCCCAATTCATGTAGATGGCGTGGACTACATAACACAAAAATCTATGAATCGTCTTTAATTCCTGTTTATGGCCCTAAAATGCCAAAAAAGAGGAATGGTCATGGCAAAGTGATGACTATTATTCAATAGGTTGCCTTTTATGGGTCCGCTAAATTTTAGGATATTTGTGGCTTGTCGCTAGAATTCATGTTGATAGCGTGGACTATTTTGTACAAAAATTTTGGAATCGTCCTGAATTCCTGTTTATTGCACTAAAATGCCAAAAAATAAGGAATGGCCATGGAAAAGTGATGACTATATTTCATTAGGATTTAATTTTATAGGCCCGCTAAATTTTAGGAGATTCGAGATCGTTCGCCCGAATTCATGCTGATCGGTGGACTATATCACATGAAATGAATCGTCTTGAATTCATACTTAATGACCCTAAAATGCAAAAAAATTAAAATGGTCATGGTGAATCAATGACTATTATTCATTAGGTCATTTTTTACAGGGCTGCAAAATCTTTGGTCTTCGGAGATTCAGGACCAGTCACCTAAATTCATGCAGATGGCGTGGACTATATACAAAAATCTGGAATCGTCCTGAGTTCCTATTTTATGGTCTAAAATTCCAAAAGAAAACTACGACTGTCATGGAGAAGCAAAAAATGTTGTTTATTAGGTCATTTTCTATGGGCTCGCCTATTTTTAGGAGATTCGGGGCCGGTCTCCTGAATTCATGCAGATGGCGTGGACCATAGTATTCAAAAAAAATCTGGAAATTATCCTGAATTTCTATTTTAAAATGCAAAAAAAATAAAGAACGGTCATGGAGAAGCGATAATCACTGTTCATTAGGTAGTTTCTGATGGGCCTAACATATTTTAGGATCTTCAGGGCCGGTAGCCCGAATTATACATATGGCATGGATTATAGCTCACATAAATAAGGGAATAATCCTGAATTCTAGTTTTATGGCCTTAAAATGCGAAACAATGAGAAATTGGCATGGTGAAGTGATGACATTTTTCAATCGGTCGTTTTGTATGAGCCTGCAAAAATTTTGGTGTTTCAGGGGTGGTCGCCCGAATTCATGCATATGGTATGGACCATATCACATGAAAATCTATGAATCATCCTGAACTCTTGTTTTATGGCTCTAAAACATCAAAAGTAAAAAATTGTCATGCAAGTAGGTGACTATTGTTTAGTAGGTCATTTTTTATCCCGCAAAATTTAAGTAGATGTGAGGTCGGTCACTCAAATTCATGCAGATAGTGTGGACTATATTTCATGATAATCTGGGAATCGTCCTAAATTTCTGTTTATGGCTCTAAAATGCCAAACAGAGGAACAATTATGGCAAAGTGATGAGCAATGTTCATTATGTCATTTTTTTGGGCCCACAAAATTTTAGGACTTTCAGGGCCGATCACCCGAATTCATGTAGATGATGTGGCCTATAGCACGCAAAAATGTGGAATTCAACTTGAATTTCTATTTTAGGCCCTAAAACGCTAAAACGAGGAATGTTCATTGCGATGAGTGAATATTGTTCATTAGATTTCTTTTTATAGGACAACAATATTTTAGGAGATTCTGGACGGGTCACCCCAATTCATCCAAATGATATGGACTATAGCACACGAAAATTTAGGAATCATCCTAAATCCTGTTTTATGGCCCTAAAGCACCAAAAAATGAGGATTTGTTATGGTGATGTGATAACTATTGTTTATTAGGAAATTTTTTATGGGCCTACAAATTTTTAGGAGATTCGGGGTCGGTTGCCCGAATTCATGCAGATAGCATGGACTATAACACATGAAAATCTGAGAATCGCCATGAATTCCTGTTTTATGGCTCTTAAATGCCAAAAAATGAGGAATGGTCATGGAGAAGCGATAACTATTTTTTATTTAGTAATTTTTATGGGCCCACAAAATTTTAAAAGATTCAAGGCCAAATTCGACCAAATTCACGCAGATGACGTTGACTATAGCACACAAAAATCTAGAATCATCCTGAATTCTTGTTTCATGGACCTAAAATGCCTAAAATGAGGAATGATAGTGGCAAAGAAATGACTATTATTCATTATGTCATTTCTCCAGGCACATAAAATTTTAGGAGATTCAGTCCTAGTTGCCCGAATTCACGCAGATGGCATGGACTATATCACACGAAAATCTAGGAATCATCCTGTATTCCTGTTTTATGGACCTAAAATGTTACAAAAATAGGGAATTGTCATGCAAAAGTGATGGATATTATTCATTAGATCATTTTTATGGGCATGCATAATTTTAGGAGATTCGAGGTCGATTGTCCGGATTCATTCAACTAGTGTGGATTATAGCACATGAAAATCTGAGTTCGTTCAGAATTACTGTTTTACAGCCCTAACACGCCAAAAAAAGGAGCAGTCATAGCATAGTGATTAATTTGTTCATTAGAACAATTTAGTGGGCCCGTAAAATTTTAGAAGATTCGAGGTCGGTCGCCCGAATTCATGCAGATGGCGTGGACTATAGCATATGAAAATTGAAATAGTCCCGGATTCTTGTTTTATTGCCCTAAAATGCCATTTGCATGAATTCGGACGACCAATCCCAAATATCTTAAAATTTTATAGTCCTATCAGAAACGACCTAATGAACATGAACATAAAAATCTAGGAATCATCCTGAATTCCTGTTCTATAGCCCTAAAATGCCAAAAACGAGGAACGGTCATGGAGAAGAAATGATCATTGGTCATTTGGTAGTTTTTGATGGGCCCAAAAAATTTAGGATCTTTAGGGCCGGTTGCCCAAATTCATACAAATGGTGTTGACTAATAGCTAACGAAAATTAGGGAATCATCTAGAATTCAAGTTTTACAATCTTAAAACATCAAAAATTCAGGAATTGTCATGGGCAAGCAGTGCCTATTGTTTAGTAGATAATTTTTTATGGGACCACAAAATTTTAGGGTATTTGGGGTCGGTCGGCCGACTTCATGCAGATGGTGTGGACTATATCACACAAAAAATTTAAGAATCTTCCTAAATTCATGTTTTACGATCCTAAAATGCCAAAAAAACATGGAAAGGTCATGGTAAAGTGATGATTATTTTTCATTAATTCATTTTTTATTGGCCCAAATAATTTTAGGAGATTCCGGGTTGGTTTCCCGAATACATACACATGACATGGACTATAGCACATGAAAATCTAGGAATCATCTTGAGGTCCTATTTTATAGTCCTAAAACATCAAAAAATGTAGAATTGTCATGGCAAAGAGATGATAGTTGTTTAGTATGTCATTTTTATGGGTCTGTAAAATTTTAGGAGATTACCGAATTTATGCAGATGGCATGGACTACAACATACTAAAATTTGGAAATCATTCTGAGTTCCTTTTTATAGCCCTAAACGCCAAAAACGTGGAATGTTCATGGAAAAGAGACAATCATTATTCATTAGGTCATTTTTATGGGCTCGCAAAATTTTAAGAGATTCAGGACTGGTCACCCAAGTTCATGCAGATGGTGTGGTCTATAACACACAAAAATCTAAGTATCGTCCTAAATTCCTGTTTTATGGCCCTAAAATGCCAAAACAAAAAGAAACGGTCATAACAAGCTATAACTATTGTTCATTAGGTCATTTTTATGTGACCACAAAATGTTAGGAGATTCGCGGTCGGTCGCTCGAATTCAAGCAAAGGTGTGGACTATACAACAATAACATACTCAACCCCACATGTGGGGTCTGGAGAGGATAATGTGCCGGTAGACCTTACCCCTACCTAATAAAGGTAGAAAGGTTGTTTCCAATAGACCCTCACCTCAGAAATGTTGGGAGGAGGGGAAGAGGGAAAAGAATATGAAGTAATGGATGGCAAAAAGGAACAAGAAAAGAAATAAACGGAGGGGAGAAAGGGAGATAAAAGAAAAATTATTACCAAAATAGTAACCACATGAGAGTGCGATAACTAAAACAAACTAAACAACATGATGTAATATAAATCTGAAGAATCAGAAAGTACATGTGTTCTAATAGTACGAAAATATTACTAGAAAGTAGAGACTATAGCTCACAAAAATTTGAGAATCATTTTGAATTCCCTTTTTATGGCCCCAAAATGTCAAAAAAATTAGGAACCACCATGAGGAAGCTATGATTATTGTTTAATATGTAGTTTTTTATGGGCCGCAAAATTTTAGCAGATTCGGGGTTGGTCACCCCAATTCATGTAGATAGCATGGACTATAGCATACGAAAATATGGGAATCGTCCTGAATTTCTATTTTATGGCCCTATAACGCCAAAAATCAAGGAACGATCGTGGAAAAGAGAAGATTATTTTTATTAGGTTATTTTATGGCCCTAAAATGCTAAAAATACGAATGGTCATGGCAAAGCAACGACTATTTTTCGTTAGGTCATGGCGAAGCAACAACTATTTTTTGGTGCTGGTCATTCGAATCGATGCATATGGCATAGGCTATAAGCACGAAAATTTGAGAATCGTCTTGAATTCCTATTTTCTGGCCCTAAAATGTCTAACACGAGGAACGGTCATTGCTAAGAAATGACTTTTTTTTATTAGGTCATTTTTTATGGCTCGTAAAATTTTAGGAGATTAGAGCCGGTCACCCATATTCATGCAGAGGGCATAGACTATAGCACACAAAAATTTGGGAATCATCCTGAATTCATGTTTAATGGCCTTAAAACTCCAAAAAGAGAGGAACCGTCACAATTTATCAAGAAATACTTCAGGCAATTATCCGGCCGAACCAAAGTCTTACTGCTCGCGAGGCGTGGCTACAAATCGAACGTCTTTTCCATGATCATGTTAGTTCCCGAACTCTCCAACTTAAGGTTCAATTTCATAACCTTAAGAAAGGTTCCCTTTCTATTGCTGATTATGTGCATCCCCTCAAATCCATTACGGATGCCTTGACATCAATTGGTAATCCTATTTCTGATTCTGATCTTGTTCTCCAAATTCTTTCTGGCCTACCTTCTGAATATCTTTCTGGCCTACCTTCTGAATATCCTATGGCTATGGTAGGCGTGGCAGAGGCCGCAACAACAATGGCTACCAAAGAGGTTATTCCATTGCTCCTCCCCAGTTTGCTCCACGCCAAAGGGCTCCTTCCATTTTAGGTCCAGCACCACACTCTACTATTTCTTCCATTTATCCTATTTATCCAGTTTCTTCTTCCTTTCAATGTCAGTTACGTTTTCAACCCAGATCCTCAATCTTCATCCTGTGCGCATTCCTATACTCCTCCAAGTAATTCTCAATGGTATTATGGTGGATAATGGTAATCAGCTCCCAATCTCTTATACTGGTAATGGTAATTTCTCTACACATTCTTCCACCTTTTCTCTCAAAAATATTGTAGTTGTTCCTACTCTTTCTTGCAATTTATTAAGTGTTCGTAAATTCACTTCTGATAATAATTGTTCAATTGACTTTGATGCCTTTGGATTTTCTATTAAGGACTACAAGACGAAGAGAATTCTTCTCAGGTGCAATAGTTTGGGTCCTCTTTATTCATTCTCTTCATCAACTCCTGGAACTGCTGCTCACCAAGCCTTTGTTGTCTCATATGCTTCTCCAACTCTGTGGCATCGTCGTCTAGGCCATCCTAGTTTATCCGTTCTTTCAAATTTAGTTAGAAGCAATAATTTGCAATGTCCTTTTGCAAAGCGACTGCATTTTCTTTGTAATGCTTGTCAACTTGGTAAGCACACAATATTACCATTTCAGGATTCTACATCTTCTTCTACCTCTTCATTTGAATTGATTCATACTGATATTTGGACCTCCCCAATTGCCTCTTTTACACGTCTTCGTTACTATATTTTATTTCATGATGATTTTACTAAATTTTCATGGGTGTTTCCACTTGGACGCAAATCAGAAGCACTTCATACATTCAAAAACTTTTATTCTTATGTTTTAACTCAATTTTCTGTTAAAATTAAATCACTACGATGTGATGGAGCTGCAGAATATGTTAAACTTACTTCCTTTCATGAATTTTTAAATTCAAATGGTGTTTGTCTTCGCATATCGTGTCCACATACTCACCAACAAAATGGCAAAGCAGAACGTCATGCTCAGCTTATACAAGGGTAATTAACTTGAGTTCCGGTCAATGCCAGTGAACAATCAGCTAGTTAATTAGTCTCCTATCTTCACGTAGGAGGTGGAAATCAAGTGCTCATGAATCGTTTAACGAAAGAAATGATAGTCAACCATAATATATTTAGTTCTTTTAGAAACACTGGATTTAATGCGATACGAAGAGTCCAAAGGCTCCATTTTAAGTTACGTAGAATTGTTTAAAAAATTCCCAATATTTGCTCTCAAAGTCCTAACACATGTTGATTGAAGTCCCAACTTATACATATCCTAGGATGATAATACATAAATGCTCATACTAAAATTCTAACATGCAACAGATTATTGGACAGTGCACTCTTCTTCTCATGAACAAGCCAAACTGTTCTATGTAGCTGCAAATATATCCTCCATAATGTATTTCAATAATAGTGGATCAGTTCAGTTTCATGACTCTTGCTCCTTGCATGAATTAAATCGCCAAAAGCACAGAAACATATCACGTATACGTAAAGCATATGAACTTCTCCCTCGTTTTCCCTACTAGCTCCATCCACATTATACTTCAACAGAAATGGCGTTAAGATTTCGATTTTATGGGTTCTGAATTTTAAAATGACTTCAATTGCTAAGACCTGCATGAAGAAAAATAATGCCAAACTCTTGATTTATTTTGGAGCTCCATTTTCGCATTGCAAGTTAAAAAAATTATTTATCGTGCAGGAAACATAAGACTTACTATTATGTAGGTGGAACACCAGTTGCTGGGATTCAACCTCCAAACCATGATGAATTTCTCCCCAAATTCCATTTTCGCAATACCTTGGTGAGGAAAAATCAAGAAACTCGATCATATGCTTTAGCCATATTCAATTTAATGACCAAATTCGCCAACTTGTCCCTATCTTAATGTCAGTAATATTCTCCTGAGCTAAAAGAACATTCTCGACTATGCTTCTACCTTTCACAAAACCAGCTTAGTTGGGTAAAATAATACCAGATGTAATAAATTGATCTGTCATGTACCCAGTACCACTCTAGAGATAATCTTATTAATAAAACTTTAACTTGATTCTCTTTTGGAATTAAGACAAGAATAGTACTATGAGTAATACTAATATTTGGTAAGAATGACCACAAAAAAGAAATTCATTCTGAGCTGCAGATACCATATCTGGCACATGCTGTAGCAATTCAAAATTAGTAGACCTTCTTTCTTCAGAAATTTTATTTTGAATTCATCAGTCATTTAGTCAGCCATATGTCATCGTCAAATCATTGTCTAGTCAAAACCGTGAATTGTCTCATAATGTTACATAGCTTCTACGTTGCTTCCTTAAAAAATATACTACTTTTGAAGGATCCGATCAGCAATATGTGACATTTTTTAAGAGTCCAAACAACATAGCACATAGCTTAAATTGGAGATTGGCACAAGATAAAATTTTGTAATGACTTATGGATTGGACATTCCCATAAATAAGCAACAACATACAAGCTGGCAGTTGAGTCCAATTCTGCTGTTTTAAAATGAAGGTCTAAAACTACATGGAACTACACAATTATTTCAGACCAAATAAAATTCCATATATAATCTCCAGTAATTTACAATAGCTAGCTTTACAGGATATCAAACAATCAACTACTAGAAGAGACTCTTAGTTAAGAACTTCACTTTCCGGGAACAAAATTTGTGGCATAGGCCCAAGCGTTGTTGTTAACTGGGTGCAAGGTGGTCGGCGAGGTTCTCCAATGGACCATTTCCGTGACGATAGCCTGAACAAAGAATCCAAACATGGAGAACATGGCAAGTCTGTTGTTCTTGATCTCCTTTACCTTGAGCTCAGCAAAAGCCTCTGGGTCTTCGGCAAGGCCTAATGGGTCGAAGCTGCCACCTGGGTAAAGTGGGTCAACAACCTCACCGAGAGGCCCACCAGCAACACGTTAACCCTCAACGGCTCCCATCACCATAACTTGGCAAGCCCAGATGGCCAAGATGCTTTGAGCGTGGGCCAAACTTGGGTTGCCCAAGTAGTCAAGACCACCATCGCTGAAAATTTGTGATCCCTCCTTGAACCATACAGCCTCACCAAACTTGACTCCATTACGAGGCAAGAGCTCCAAGCATGGCCCATCTGCAGTGGATCACCTCCAATTCACGGTTCTTGGCAAATGTTTCTGGATTAGCTGAAAGTCCAGCACTGTCCCATCCGTAGTCACCAGGGAACTCACTGGTCAAATAGCTTGGCGACTCACCGGAGAATGGACCCAAGTACTTGACACGGTCAGGGCCATACCATGGACTGCCAGAAGAGACGGTCTTGGCCTTGCTAGCAGTCTTCCTCATGGTAACTTTCCCATTTTCGGTGATTTCAGAGGAAGATGGTGAGAGTTTTACTTCCTTTCCGGCAAAAGAAGAGGAAGAAAGAGCCATTGTAGCAGCTGCCATTACTGAAATAAAATGGAAAACTCTGGAATGCAGCTACTACAGAGAAAGAATATTTGATTTGTGGCTTGATGAGTTTAATGGGTGCACCATCTGTATATAAATGACTCAAAATTGTCCAGAATACTTATCCATGAATATCAGTATCTGCTATAAATTCCCCTTCGTATCTTTTCCTTACCTTTCTCCTTTCTCTTTTTTTAGTACTGCATCGATCTTAGTATACATAAATTCTAATTCGTCGTGTGGCACTCTTAATATCCATATCTGTGAACATAATCATCACACTCTCCTCTACCAAATAACCCTATCCTCAACATTCAAATGAAACCTGATTTTTATAACAAAATTTGCTTTCAAGACTCTCTGCCTTCTCTCTAGGAAGAAGGGTAAATAGTGATCCCGTCACTATTAATCGGGCATATTATCGGAACCGGCAAGGTAAGGTCACAAATTAGCTACCAAAAGAATACCTTACGGATTGTGAACAACCCACATCTGATTTCTTCCTAAAATCTTTAGCCAATTGCATCAGATCTTTGATTCTGTCATTCGAGTTACTGTAGCAGCGTGTTAAATGGGCAGAATTCGTTGCTGCACTTTGTTTTCATTCTGTTTTTCTTTCTTCTTGATGGAATATTGAAGAACTATGGATGCATCGTCCTCTTCCCAGCCTTTGGTTGTGGGAGAGATGATCTCAAATGACAACTCAAAACAAACGTATGCTGATCAATTGATCCAACAGAAGGCTGCAACTACTTTGAATCAAAAGTTGTTGAAACCAATTGAAATAATTCACGGAGCCCCAACAATCAAGTTTTCAATGGAGGAAAGGATGGATTTCGCAAAAGAGGAAGGTTTACATCAAGCCATTGTAGTGAAGCTCTTTTCAAATGCACCAGATTTAAATAGCCTTAAGAAATGTACTGCCGAAATTTTTCGGCATTAAAGGACAATGTCTGATCGGTCAACTAGCACCTCGACAATTGCTTATCATGGTGGATCAACATGAATATTTCGTTAATTCACTTGTGAGGTCAGCTAACTACTTCAAATTCAATGGTAAGAAACATCAAATCTGAATTTTCCCATGGTCCCTTGATTTTAAGGTCAATGAAAAAACCACGAAGGCAGTGGTCTGGATTTCCTTACCAAATTGTCCAACGGAGCTGTTTGCGATGAAGGATTTGTTTTCTATAGCATCAGTTGTTGGTAAGCCTATAGCTATTGAAAAAGCTACCCAGACTAAGTCGCGTCCTAGTACTGTAAGAGTTAAAGTGATTCTTGATTTAATGGACAAATTACCTGAGAAGGTGCGTTTGCATTTTATGGATAAGCAGACGGGCAAGAGTGTTGAGTTATTTCAAGAGTTTGTTTATGAAAACTTACCTTTGTATTGTCAATGTTGTAAACATCAAGGACATGATGAATCATCATGTCGCAGATTAAACAAAAATACAACAAGGAATGTGCAAGGTACTGAAGAAGCTGTTGATAATGATCGTCTACTGCCTGCTGAAGTTTTGGATTTGTCTGAGGAGATGAGAAAGGTGGAAAAATTGCAAGGGGATGCTAGGGAGCTCCTAAATGCAAAGAGGGCTGCCCAAAATTTGGTAATTGCTTCAGTGCAAGTTCAAAGTATTGAGCAGCAAAATGTGGAGGCTATTGTTGCATTGAAGGGAACTGGGGATCGAGAAGTTGCTGGGATTGATGAACCTAATGCTAATCAACCGACCAACGCCAATCTTACTGCATTGAATACCAATAAGGATTTTCAAGAAAATGATGTTAAGCTGCAGCTGATACTGAAGGGCAAAAGGCTGCTATTGTCAATGAAGGTGTTGGTGTTGGTGTTGGTGTTCCTAAGGCTAGTTCAAGCAAGCTTGTGCAGCCTATAGGTGGTGCTTTATAAATTGGATTGAATCAAGGAAACATTAGTCATAACCATTTAAAAGTAGCAGGGACAGAACATGTTGATGCAGGTACGAAACTGGAGAAAACAGGTGTTGAACGTGTTGCTGCACTATTTGATCCAGTGGAAAAATCAGCAGGAGCAGCTGGACAAATTACAAAGGAAGTTGGGAAAAAATAAAACGTGGATAAGATTTGGTCAGTTGTATCACCTAGTAAAAGGGCTGCTAATGATACCAAAAAGCAGGAATTTACATCAGAAAATATTTGGTGTACAAATGCTTTTGAAGCCTTGACCATTGAACATGAAGATGGAGAGAATGATGCTGCTAAAAAATGCGAACAGGTGTTTGGAGATTCAGATTCAAAATCTGGAAAATACAGCTATCCAACAAATGTAAAACAAAAGCAAAGTTCTTCAAAAACTATAGCTCCAGTAAAGGAACATGCTAATGGAAAATCTCAAGCTTCAGGCAATAGCAATCAACAGCAACATTCCAAGAACACATATGGTCGACAAATTGTTTCGAAGGCCATTATTCCTATTGTTGCCCAAACGACTGAGGCGATCAGCTCCAATACACCTAAAATGTATATTTCCAATCCTCACACCCAACAAATCATCAACGACACACAAAAGGCAAAGGCGATCAAATCCAAATTTTGGTTACAGCAACGTGAAGAGGATGACGAAGACGATAATGATATTATCAAAGAAAATGTGAGGGAGCCAGCAATAAATTCCAAGATATGGATTCAACAACGTCAATACGATGATGAAGAAGATTTTGGAATTGATTTTGTGGATGACTCTTCAAACGATGGTGAGACATGTAGTGGTGATGAAGAGATAACATTAGTAGTGTCTCCAATTCCAATAGGAGGTAGCTACGCTAAGATAGGATCTGGAAGCATGCTCAATGCAACAACTCCAGATTTTATCCCTAGCTCAAGGCAGCAATATGGAGAAATAACCACAACTAAAACGAGGCTGATAGGAGAGGCAGTAGCAATGAATTCTGGGCAGCAGCAGTAGTTCACTTCATCTGTTTCTACTGCTGAACGTGGGCAGCAGCAGGTGAATGAAAATGCACTCACAACTGCTCTAATAAGTGTACCAACAATCTCTTTGAATGACATAATGTTACTTGATGCGTTGGTAAGTCCCACACCTTTCAAAACTTTAAGTGCATCTAATGTTGCTAGCACTAGAAGAATGACCAAAACCAATAACAAAAATCAAAGAAACGCAGTCTTGGTCACTAAAGAGGATAACACTTTGGTATCACAAGATTTTCCTCAAGAAATTCCAAAACCTATAAATTTAGGCAGAGATGTTTATGAAGAAGATGAGGAAGATATTACTCTAGATCAACTCCGGGCAGCGGCAGCGAGGAAAGGTGATTTGTCTCCATTGCAAAGCGGAAAAAATAGGAAATTTAGAACAAGAGAAAGAAGCTGGGATGACAGGCAAAACAGTTACGATGGAAAAGCAACATAAGATGTTGCCTTTAGGAAACCACCAATGAGAAATGCAAAGCAAAAAGCGAGTGTACCTACCACTTCCGCAAGGTCAAATAAATCCAAAAAGAAATGATAAAGTTTGAAGATTATTTGAAGAAAGCGGAAGAAGAAGAAGAAAAAGAGCTACAAATTGGAGAATGCACAAGTTTCAACAAAGAAGACAAAGACTCAATTTGTTACATTGTATTATTTTACCAATTTTTAAGTATTATCATCTGTAATATCATCACAGAGTATGTTGTAAACTCTGTGATGATCACTGAACATTTAGTTTTAGCAAGTTCTTTCTTTTTGCATGCTTGCTAGTGAGGTTATTTTATGCATCGATAGGATTAGTACAATAAGGATAGCCCGGTTGCGTTATATGGGTAACAATATCGGTGCTACTGTACCCCTTATTTGTACTTTTTCTATTTGTTGTATTTTCTTTTTCTTTTCTGTTATTAATATAAAAATCAACCCTAGGCACTTGCCTAGTGGATTAAAAAAAAGTATCTTCTTTTTGATTGGTGGATACAATTTGTAACATTTTGCATTATTGTCCATTTGGCAAAGTTCTACACTGTTAAAAATGACTAGATATTTTAGATACATTATGTTTAAAAAATCTAACACAATACAGATTTCCTCTCTTATAGCCAATCCGGAGCAGCCACGTCTGATTATGGATTATTCCAATATAATATTAATATCCACTTGAGCATAAGAGTAACTAATGGTCATGCATTGTTCACACACTTCTGCACATTAATTTGGACCACTAGTATGAGTGGCAAATTGACAATGAGACAAGAAAAACGTTGATGCTTCAATTGAACGTCTTTTTTTATTTTTCATTTAGTATTCGACATCCGTTTTTAGGTTTGACTAATCCGAACTCATACTAAAAAGTTTTATTTTAGAAGTAAAGCATTCTATATCAAAAGCGATTCCATACGTAATACTTGAACTCAGACTTTTTATTGAGATAGAAGAGTGCTTATTATATCACAATCTTGTGGTGGTGCAATTGAAATTTTTTGCATTTGAAATAAAGTCGAAATTGCTTTTGGGTGGGGTGGGGTGGGGGTGGGAGGTGGGGGAGGGGGGTACGTAGTGCAGTAGTGGTGAGGTTATATTCACCTATAGGCTACATCAATAAATTTTCTAAATTTGAATGAATATACATATCTATAGGCTCTTGGCGGTGATGCGTTTAACTAACAGAAAAGTTCCAAAATTACCTTAAACTATTCGAAATATCACTTTTACTCTCCGTTAAATCTTGGTACTAAATAAATCCTTGCCATC
Organism: Nicotiana benthamiana; assembly: GCA_034376525.1. Classification (NCBI taxonomy): domain Eukaryota; kingdom Viridiplantae; phylum Streptophyta; class Magnoliopsida; order Solanales; family Solanaceae; genus Nicotiana; species Nicotiana benthamiana. The sequence continues at coordinate 24,744,123 of CM067340.1, read as the reverse complement.
AAAATTTTGGACCACAATTAATGTAAGAACAAACAGTTGGAGTGATGAAAACAGCCTTTTACAAAAATGTAGGATAAAATTACGTACAACAGAGTCCTATAATTTGGCCTTTTTCTGAACCCCTCACATAGCGAAAGGTTAGTGTATCCCGCTGTCCTTCACAAATTAATACCTCATTGACAAATTCATGTCTTATTTTAGTTGTGGCTTTTTAGACTTAAAGTATGTGTACTTTTGTGTAGAGATTATATTCAGAATTTTTACAAGTTTCAATTTTTTTATTTTGCAGACTTCAAAGAGTACCCGCATGATGAAAAGTTTGCAATTTAAAGCCACATATTTTGGTTGGACCACAGTAGTAAAAATCTTGGAAAATTGATGGAATACAACATGCCAAGTCGACAAGAACTAATGCTAGTAAAATCTTGAAACCCAATGAAATTGTAGATAGAGATATCATAAGATAAGAACTCTTTCCCTCCCCCAATATATAGTAAAGCCCAAGTAACCATGCTACACAACATCTCATTTCTTTATCACTTCAGCCATCAGAAAACTCTTCATTCTCCTTATTAAGCCATGGCTGCTTCTACAATGGCTCTTTCCTCTTCTTTTGCCGGGAAGGCACTAAAACTCTCGCCATCTTCCTCTGAAATCACCGGAAATGGGAAAGTTACCATGAGGAAGACCGCTAGCAAGGCCAAGCCTGTCTCTTCTGGCAGTCCATGGTATGGCCCTGACCGTGTCAAGTACTTGGGTCCATTCTCTGGTGAGTCCCCGAGCTACTTGACTGGTGAGTTCCCTGGTGACTACGGGTGGGACACTGCTGGACTTTCAGCTGATCCAGAAACTTTCGCCAAGAACCGTGAGTTGGAGGTGATCCACTGCAGATGGGCCATGCTTGGAGCTCTTGGTTGTGTCTTCCCCGAGCTCTTGGCCCGTAATGGTGTTAAGTTCGGAGAGGCTGTATGGTTCAAGGCTGGATCCCAAATTTTTAGCGAGGGTGGACTTGACTACTTGGGCAACCCAAGTTTGGTACACGCACAAAGCATCTTGGCCATTTGGGCTTGCCAAGTTGTGTTAATGGGAGCCGTTGAGGGTTATCGTGTTGCTGGTGGGCCTCTTGGTGAGGTTGTTGACCCACTTTACCCCGGTGGTAGCTTCGACCCATTGGGCCTCGCTGAAGACCCAGAGGCTTTTGCTGAGCTCAAGGTAAAGGAGATCAAAAATGGTAGACTTGCCATGTTCTCCATGTTTGGATTCTTTGTTCAGGCTATCGTAACTGGAAAGGGCCCATTGGAGAACCTTGCCGATCACCTTGCAGACCCAGTTAATAACAACGCTTGGGCCTACGCAACAAACTTTGTCCCTGGAAAGTGAGTTAACAAAAGTTGATCTTTAATCTTTAAGTAGTGTGAGACTGAACATGTAGCTTGTGAGTGATGAACCCAAAGAAGGGTCAGAGTTTATTTTTAGCATTCTGGGTTATGGGTTCATTAAAGGGATTGTGTAAATTGGTTTGGATTAATTAATGAAGAACATGTGGATCTTTTCATATTCTTTCTTGCATTTCCAATCTTTAGTGTTGTACTTCTATATGATTTCAAAGTGCTTAACGGTTTAAAATGGAAGTGAAAATACAAAACAAAAGAATGTCCAAAGAACAGTTCTTTGTTGTTTATTTTACTCTCTCAGTAAATTTTATCATGTGGTAAAGGTTAATTATCATTTTACCAGTTTACTAATTAAGGCTTATCAAAAGATTTACCTATTATTATCTTTAAATTGACATGATTGTATAAATATTTTTTGCATCGTTAATACCGTGTGACCTCCTTATAAATAACACTTCACTATTAAAGCCAAATTTTTCCGGAATCAATTTTAACGTAATGTTATAATTTATGTTATATAACAGCACTTTACTATAACTTTCAAAAATATTCAAAACAAACGAGAATGTAATAAAGAGATTTAAATGTACACCGAACATAAACTTTATCTCATCTAGCATTGATATCATATCTTTCTTCACATAGCAGTAACCTTTCCTTTATAGAAGGCTTCAATTTTGGTAAAATAATTCTGCAAACAATTTTAATTTAGATTATAAAACGTGATTTTTATAGTAAATAGTTATTGCATAAAAATGCTATTATAGAAAGATCTGACTGTACTATATAAAGATCAGTACAACCACATTAACCTTCCCGATATTTCATCCCATTTATACGCAACACTTTACTGGACAGCAAAGCAGAAAACAGATGGTAATAGATTACTAGTGGGAAACAGAACATAACCAACTATAGATGAGAAAACAGCGAAGCCACTGTGTAACAAGAGTTAAGAGAACACAAACGCGCCTACTAGTACTGTGCTAGCTCAGATATTCCTACATTACATTTAACTCTGAGGATAAACACGTAAAGTGCAGCCTCATAGCACAGGGCAGCAGCCGGTCAAGTCCCTTCGGGGATCATGAACGTTGGTTATTTCCACAGAAACTGCTCGAAAGGCCACTTTCAACACTCATTACAAGACCCCGAAAAACAAGGAGGCAGTAAGATTAGTAGCCGTTTTGCCATATCTGTTGTTGAGACTGCTTTGGCTGACCTTGTGAGCCAGCCAATGATGCTGCATCTCGAAGGTTTTGCTGCTGTTGTTGATCCGATGAGATACCAGCCTGAGAATTGTAGAAATGTGGGTAGCCGGCCAAAGATCCATAGCTCTGTGACGGCTGCTGACCTTGCCTATATCCACCAGCTGTTTGCTGATTTTGTCCCTGAAAGCCGTAGTATGTGTTGGCAGGAACAGCTGACACTGTTCTTGAACCAAGTCCATGATGCCACAAAGCTGAACTCTCACTCTGAAATAAAAGAGTGTCAAATAAAGGAGGGCGATATGCAGTGCTGAAAGACAGCTCATATAGAACCAGCGACATTACACTGCATTTCTAAGTTCCATGCCAACCACCCAAGGTAGAACTTGATAAATGTAATTAACCAAACAAAATTCAAAAAAGGGCCATGCAGCCAACTCAGGTGCTAATAAGAAAATTTCAAGACTAATGAGTGATAACCCTGTTAGCAAGGATATTTGTGACCCAAAAGATTAACGAGAAGGACACTAGAGAGTCAAACTGTAAAAAGAGAGTAAATGTAAGGCGAAATGGCTTCCTGGCCACTTAAACTTGAAGGGCTTTTGAATGCCGATACACAAACTTTAGTCTTTCCCATTTAAACACCCAAACTCGTGAAACCTATAACTAATAAACACATTTGACCATTGATTATGCTTATGTGGCGGTAGCTTATCTTACATGGACATAGTGCGTACAAGTCACATTCAAATGGCGTGTGTATCTGTTACTATTCATTAATAAAAACAACCCCCCTCCCCCCACCCCCCCCCCACCCCCGAATCTCGTCTTCTACACACCACCCCAATACCTTCGCAGCATCCCCAACGACCAAAAACAAGGCTTTACTCATAACCCACAGCAATGACCAAATGAATCCAACAGTCCCTCCTCCCCATCTACGCCTAACAGCTACTCCCCTCCTTTGGATTTTGAGCTTTTCTTGTTCTCAATCTAAAAGCTAGTCGCCTACCACCAGAAACGGCTGCAAGATAAAAACACATACAATCAAGGGACAGAGAAACGGATCTGGGACGGTGAGAATGAGAGAAAAGGAGATGGGGAAGCGAGCGAAAAAACAAAGGGACAAAGATATTTTTGTGGTTGTTCAGTTTGAGAGTTGAGGACGTTTGATATCGCCGGCGAGTTGTTTTTTTTTCGGTTCGTGGGAATTTCCAAATTTCTGTTGATCATATATTATCCATGTTTTTACTCGTTTTCTCTAATTCACTTGAACAGTTCTAAGTATCCATTGTTGTTCCTTTGTGTTCTGGGTTATTTTGGTACCTTGAGTTAGGTAAAAGTTGCACATCTATGGTGAAGAAGAAAATAAAATAGAAGAAAAATTAAAAATTAATAAATTTATTCCATGATAGCTGTGGGGTTTGTTTTCGCGCCCTTGACGTGTAACAATCCCATTTTGGCCATTTGCTGATTGGATGGACAAGTTTGTGAATGTGTAATGCACGTGCGTAGGGTCACGGGTCAAATGTGTTTATTAGTCAAGGGTTTCACGAGTTTGAGTGTTCAAATGGGAAAGTCCAAAGTTTGTGTATCGGCTTTCAAAAGACCTACAAGTTTAAGTGGCCAGAAAGCCATTTCGCATAAACGTAAACCTTTTCAAAAAGTACAGGTGTAAGTATGACCTTTTTCTCTTTTTTCTATAATTATTAAGTATATTTTTCTTTTATACTTGCAAGAAAAGAAATTTTACACACTTTCACAATAGAAGTTACTTATTACACACTGCCAAAACGACACAAGCTAGCTACTCTTTTTTTTTTGTGGGGTGGGTGGAGTGGGTTTTGGGGGTGGGGTTCAGTAGGAATAGCTGTGCTTGGAAAACGTAGGTTACCTGCTGAAGAGACATCAAATGATTGGTATCCTTGTACTGAGAGCTCAATACGTCATCGTAACTTAAGTTAGTGCCAGAAGGAGCAGCAGCAGGGTTGATTGGGAAGTTTCCCGGGATAGCAGTTGTATTTCCCAAAGCACCATATCCAGAAGGAATACTGGCAGACTGCGGCAAGCTGTCGACAGAAGCACAATTCTTATATTGGGGGAGCATTGCCGCAAGCGACTGGTGATAAGTGCTGTTACCAGGAAATGTTTGTTGGAAGGCAGACAGCATATATGGATAGTTCTGATGCATAAAGGGATAACTAATCATGTTGGCAAATGGTCCTAGTGGAACAGTTTGTTGAGCATATGGGTGTACAGTTAGATGTTGCGGTACGGCAGGTCCAGCGGCGATGCTAGTTCCAGAAAGCATCTGCTGCTGAGTAGGCTGTGCTGATGAAAAACCAACTGTCTTCAAAGCCTGCAGAAACACTTCAACACAATTAACTATGACACACAATCGGACAAGAGCAAAGGGAGAAAAAGTTGGATGGATAATAAAGTATACTGTGAAATATCTATTGGATACAACCAGATGCATTACCTCAGGCATGGAAATTGTTGAGCCACTGATTGATGAAACTGAGTTGCCATATTTTGTTGGCATTGCTTGCGTTGTTGGATAAGGGGAATACGAAAGCTCCGACTCTCGACCAGGATGAACGTTACCGGCCAACAAGGTACTCTGCAAAGAATTTGTGTAGACCTACTCGAATAAAATAGCAAGAGAAAATTAGGTAGAACAACAGATACTTTTCTACGGCAGATAAAATGGTAACTCTGATTTCGCTAACATGCTCCTCTAGTAATTTTTTTATAAATGACGTGCTTCTCTACTGTTCTGTTGGGGGCATTACAGATATTCTGGTACTTGGAACAATTTTCTTTAATAAAAAAATTATTCATCAAAGTGCACCAAACACTACACACCTTCACAAAAGTTAACAAATAGTTTAGCTACTTGGGATTCGTAATCACTGAGGGTCAAGAATCACGAGAATTAATGCTAATATATATTAGTTAAAAGCTAGCAAACATCAAACTTACATAAGCACTTGAAATACAGATTAAAGAGAATGAAACACTGTTGATATTATGTGTCTCCCCATTGCAAAGGAGCCACAAATATGAGGGAGATTACACAGTACAGAAGACTTAGAAGGACTAAATTACGTGTCTCCAAAATGCCAAAAAGGTAAAGGTAAAGGCTGAGTAAGTTTGTGCGATAGGATCAGACCCAGACCTCAGTGCATTACTTGAATATTATAAAATTACAAAGCTAAACTTCAAAATAAGTAAGGTGGTGACTCATGTCCAAGGGTGTGGCCTAGTGAGGAATGAAGTGGGTTGAGAATGGAGAACCTAAGGCCTCAGGATAAAATCCCAAAACACTAGGTGCTTTCTTCCCATCAGTCCAAACCTTGGTGGATAGAGTTATATTGTTGCTAGTGAGACGTAACATGGAGTTAGTCAAGGTGCCCGTAAGATGGCCCCGAGCCACGGTTGTCAAAAAAAACTAAGCAAGCCGGTGACTCCTTATCAAAAAAGTTTTCTGGTGACTTGCAGAAGTTTTTTTTCTATTAATGTACGAAACACCTCAATGCATTATTTTCATATTTTCAGGTAAAAGGTCCACACCAGAGTGTAAGAGAGGTATGCCTATGATTTTAACAGTTTAAGTCTTTACTTCCAACATAGAACATGTATACCAATGCTCTCAAGGTTAACGGAACACCTAATCAGAGAGGTCACAGAACCATACAAAACTTCTCTTTATACATGCATCCCTCCACCAGAAAAGGAAGTCTAACAACCAGATAAGTCTATTCCATTCTTTCAAAACACTCTTAAAATATCATCCAGTGAGTAAAAAGGCAGATTGCAGGATACTAAGCTAACTAAGCTCCACATTAAAATGCCATTGCAACTCAAATGTTAACAAAATAGCAACTGCCAACTTTGCAACTCCTGATGCAGCAATTCCTTTCCACAACGCCTCTCAAAACTAAATAACAACAACAACAACAACAACAACCCAGTATAATCCCACTTAGTGGGGTCTGGGGATGGTAGTATGTACGCAGACCTTACCCCTACCCTAAGGTAGAGAGGCTGTTTCCAAATAGACCCCCGGCATCCTTCCCTCCAAGAACTTCCCACCTTGGGGAGACTCGAACTCACAACCTCTCGGTTGGAAGTGGGGTTGCTTACCATCAGAGCAAGCCCTCTTGTCTACCTCTCACAACTAAATATCTTACAGAATTGCAATTCCTTGTCTCGCTCGCCGAATACACTTAAACTAAAGTCATCTTCAAACTTGAAGTTTTAGTATTTGGAAATCTTTTTGCAAACAACAGCAAATGCATCCCAAGGAGAGAACAGGAAACCATTCTACGTCCTGAACAAAAAGCAGGAAAAGTTTTCTTACTCACATTTGAAAAAGGAGCAAGACTCTGCATATGAGAACTTGTCTGTGGCTGACTAAATGCTGCATTCAATTGTTGAGCACTTTCATATGAATAGCTAGTAGCAGAGGACTGATAGGAGTATTGGTGCCCATGTTCACTAGTTTCTGCTTTCAGAGATTCTGGTTGTGCAGCAGATGGCAAATCATAGTTTCCAGAACTTGCATTAGTTCTATGGAATAAACTACTATCAGACTCATTTCTGAGAGTTTCGTCACCATTGCATTCAGAAGCCCTGCAAAATAATGTACTTTAACAATTAAACAACTAGCCTTTCCCTATGCTTTGCACAGATCTCTCTTGTTTTGTACATCTATACACGGAAAAATATCTTTTTTTACTAAAGGAATATCAGTTTCAAATATTGATAAAGTGATGTGTATAAATTTTAGATGAGAAAACGTACTACATCATCATTTTAGTAGAAACAAAGATGTGATCGATTTATCAGATTTACAAACCTGGTGCCCAAGTGCCCAACTGAAGAACTATCCGCATCCTTTGGTGCATCTTCCAAGCTAGTTTTCACAGGGGCAGAGGCATGTGATCCAGAAAAGGACACACCACCAAAGCTACCAAAACTTAGGTGTGAGCAGACCGCAGTTTGAACTTGAAGATGGTCTGGAATCAAAACAGACGGACCATCTCCATCAGATGGAAAACCCCAATCGTCCTCTATACTTAGTTGTTGCAAGTTCGTAGCGACTGAAGAAGCTGAGGCGTTAACATCTTCAACTGCCACAAGATAAAGAACATTCTTATATAAAAAAGAGCAGTACTTGAAAACATTTGAATGGCACAACTACTGTTGTACCAACATTCTAAAACAATTAGGTTTCTGATATGCTACATATCCATCGGTAGTAGATAAGACAAACGGACTGTCACAGTGTTAGCATTAGATAAAGATGGCAGTAATGTAGTACATTAAGGGGCCGTTTCGTTTGGAGTTTAAGACATATAATCTCCACATATAAAGAATGTTCGGTTGGGATTTGAGGAGACTTTAATCTCCAAATAGGTATTAGTAATATTAATTAATACAATGTCTGGTTGCACCTTTTTGTTTTTTCATAAATAATACCTGCATAAGTTATGCGGGCATCTATGTATTAATTTATGCGGGATCGAATGAGGAATAAGATTGCAGGTATTAGTAATACATGGATTAAAATGCTAAAATGATCAAACTAACCCTCATAATAATAAGAAATTTTTAATTTTGTTTACAACAACAACAACAACAACTACCCAGTATACTCCCACCAGGTGGGGTCTGGGGAGGGTAATATGTAGGCAGTCTTACCCCTACCCAAAAGGGCAGAGAGGCTGCTTCCATGCGACCCTCGGCGCATAGGACAGAATGAAAAGCTGCATTGGAAAACAAAGACAAAATTAGTAACCAAGGCAAGACAAAACAAAATAACAAAACAAAGCATAAGTAATCCTGCAGAAATAACGTAAATGGTTAATTTTGTTTAAAAAGTAACAAATATTTTAGAGTATAGTCGTGTCGTTCCAGTAGTGTTTGTTAATTTGTAGTTTTGAAGGGGGGGGAATGAAAAAAGGTAAATAAAGACCTTAGCCAAAAGCAAGGGATTCCCGGGGCCTGAACGAGAGCAGAGGCTGCAGGGCAGGTATTCTCAAAAAAGAAAGAAACGAAAACAGGCAGGGAGGTAAGAGCGAGTAAGACTAGGTTATAGCAAGACAACAGAGGTTAGATAGCTCTTACCGGAGATCAAACTTTCTCTCTCTTACCGGAACTACCCTCTGCAGCTCCATCTTCAGCAGCTGCTCAATCTTTCATTTCGAAAATAAAACTTGGATGTCACGGGACTTTCTCACAACTTCGTTCCTTGCGTTTTTTCCATCTTTAGCAGTTCCATATTAATCGGTTTCATTCCGATCGATCAGTCGAGATGGTTAGCTTGGGCGCTAATGGTATTTTATATTTAGAATACCTAGACTAATGACAATCTTCCTTACTTGAATTGGAATCTTAAGCAGCTCAATTCCGATCTTCACTGGTCTGAGACGGCCCTCTGTTCAAGTACCCCTTCTTCTACTCGAGCCTCGGCAGAGCCTTTTTGATCTCATTCGTATTCTAAGGAATTCTAAAGGACTCTTTCATATTGCACTGGTGCTGGAAAAGATTGGACTATTCCCTACCGTATACCAACCCAAATATTCAACAAGAAATAATCCACAATCCTTATATTACTATTCCTTCCATAACAATACATACATTACAATTGATGAGTACAATCCTCGCATAACTTGATTCTGAACCAAACAACCCCCAAGTCTGCAGACTGCTAAGATGAACATCCATCACTTTCTACTAATTCTATCTTCCAATTTACACAGATAAACAGATTTACATCTAACGATGCTAAAACACCAACCAATACCACCTCAATTAAACTAAAACAATGAGATTAATATGTTAAATGATAAATTGCATATCTCATGCCAAACCAAAACACACATATATTCACCTTGCTGATGCTCAAAAGTGTGACTCTGGTGTTGATATTGGTAGAGGTCATTGTCATCGAGAGAAGCACTATCAGCATTATCCTCCTGCAATTTTCTACTGGAAAGAGAATTACCGAGATCTTCATTAGCATTGTCATCTCCCCCTTGTGCCTCTTCAATTTCAGTTTGGCGATCAATTCTGTCAAATGACACGTCAGATGGATCAGGATGTTGCACAAAATCAGTGGGAGGCTCCGAGACAGCAGGCTGGCTAGCAGCTGATGGCTGCTCAATTAACGGCCATTCATCATTCACAGATAGCTGCTGAGATGAATAATCCCCTGGTTCCTGATGTACCTCGTGAACCTTCATATGATCATCAGAAAACTGCACATTATGATGTGATGCACCATAAGGAGGTGGTGCCCAAACATCGTTTTGGTTGACACCAATAGTAGTACGGTGAGATACATTAGGTACACTTGGCACTTTACTCTGTGGCCTACCCATTTTCACAATATCAGCCATTGATACTTGACCTGGCACCCCACCCCAAGTAGGTTGATATCCAGAAGAAGGCTGTGAAGCAGTTGAATGACCATCAACTGCCGCTGGTGCAAATTTTTTCCTTTCATTTCCAGCAGCATCACTGTAACACAATTCAAAAGCATAAAAAGGAAAATCAAAAACTAGCCAATCATCCCCAAAAATAGTTTGAACAACTTAACATGCATGGTTAAAAGAAGAAATAATTTTCTTATGAGTATATTCGACTTGATAGTTTGATTCAGCAATCAAAGATTATTACCACTAATTAAATCTGGTTGTTCAAATATAGCTTTATTATGATAAGAACTTCTCATTAGTGCATAAGCGGCATTGACAAACTTAGTGGACCATGCTGCAGGAATTGATGGATTATAGTACACAGTTACCACCAACAGTATCTGAAAGCACCTGATCTTCTTGTGAAAAAACAAAACCTTTTAACAAGACAACAATACTAACCTGACGGCGGTTGGTCTCCTATCTATGTTACTTCCTAAAACTCCAGGGGTTGAAGAGAAGTTGTTTGTATGCGATCCACTTTCCTTTCTGTAAGAAGGAGCAGGCTTGGTAGACTCTGTCAAAGTCGATTACAAAGCAAAATGACCCAGTATCAGACAACACAACAAATTAAACACAATTTAAACTTACTTTCTCTTTCAAAATTGTGCATTAACATGCATATACCTGAACCGCTACGCCCAACATATCGTTCCGCACCAGTCCTGCTGCCACAGCTTGACGTGCTACTAGAAACCCGTGACCTAGACTCAGTTGTATCCTTATTCTGAACCAAAGATGAACAGAAGTTAAGTGACAGATATGAACAGCTATTTGAGCAAGCAACATAACAACCCAATAAAAGCACTTTTTCAAGGTCAGTAATAAGCAAGCTACGCTTCAACAAAATACTGCTATGTATCAAATGGTATGTGTAATGCCGTGCCCCCAAGATTCTACCAGCATATATCAAATAAAAGGAAAAGTTAGAACATCAACAATCCAGAAAGCAGAACTCTATGAATATAAAAGTTTAAAGAATTCAAGAAATAAATTGGTTTGGAGTTTATGCTTTCGTAATGATTACGAACCTCTTTTCTCTTTTCTCGTTTGCTCTTCACCTCATGAAAAGTATCTAGCCAATTAATAAACATCAAATTAGAAGGTGATAAGAAATGTCAACTTATTCAAGCAAGGAAGATTGATAAAATAGTAACAAAGTTTTTAGCATGATAACTACAAAGATGAGTAACTATTACCGAGCATAGGAAGAACATGATTAGCAACAGAAATTCAAATTTTCTGCAGCTTAGGCATTGCAATAGTGCTGAAATCACCAGAAGAATCAATCTAATACGTTTTCAACGCCCAACACTTGATAAGTTCTAAATTATGGTCAAGTACGGCATTTACAAATAGTATCTGAATGCCACCTCTCATCTGACTGACGTGTACAAACTTGTAATGGCTCACAAATCACAGATGTAGCTCCTACACTAATTAATAATAAGATTGGAAATTCACAAATACCTCGGAAAATACAAGTGAAGGTAGCCATCTCAAACTGAATAACTGGTCCGTAAAACATAAGGACGAGTCAATGATCGTGCCAAACATGATTTACACCAAAAGTTCTTCTGAGATTTTTTCAATATGCATACCATCAAATCAAATCTTTTTGTTTTTCTATAACTGTGGTGTATGGGCTAACTTGCACGCATCTCAACTAATTCCACGGGTACTTGCTACATCCCACCGACAGGTAGCGGGCAACTCTGTCTACCAAGGGTTGTACTACCATAAAATCAAATCTTGTATCGACCAAATCGATATTTCTCCATAATAAAAGTTATGAAGCATTACAAATATAGGAATCCATTATATTAATTTTTCTTTCTTATACAGAAGCTTGACTACAAAGAACATTAAACTCAGGACACAGGACACCACAAATGAATCAAACAAATAGTGAAATTTTGCAAAGCATAAAAAGAGAAATAATTTATTCTTCGTTTCTTTATCCACTTACTCTTACAACCCCATACCTTCATGTGTGTATGTCTTTCAAATAAACACATATTTTTAATATACTTGCTACTACAATTCTCAAAGAAAGCTGGAAAAGAAAAGCGGTTACTTTAGTATATAATCTGAAAACTGTACATGCAGACAAAACTAAAAACCCAAAATATCCCTAATACAAGAAATTAATTACAAAGAAAGAAAAAAAAAAGAGAGACTAGTTACTATATATATGTTTAAACTATAATATTCAAGAAGAGAAGTTTCTTTACTATATAATCTGAAAACTGAAAATTTGCATGAACACAATACTAAAGAACCAAAAATACCAAAATACCCATAAAGTAATTACAAAAAACAACTAAAAAGAGTTTATTTTTAACATAATAATCGTTACAACATTATTCAACAAAAGCGGTTACTTTACTATATACTCTAAAAACTGAAAAATTGCATGAACATAATACTAAAGAACCAAAAAATACCAAATACCCATAAAATTAATTACAAAAGAGAACCTAAAAGTGTTTAGTTTTAACCTTGAGAGAGAAGCTTATTGACGGCTTCATTAGGGTCCATATTACAATCTTTGAGCACAGCATAGATCTCAGCTTCAGTACAAAAACTAACAATTTCCTTTAAACTTTGTACCATCTTTTTTGAACCTACTGGTATTATTGATTCTACTCCAATTCCTCCTCCATTTTTATTACTACAGTTTTTTCCTCTGCTATTACTCATCCTCCTTTACTCTCTCTTTCTCTCTCCGTAAAAGAGTAAATAGAAAAACAGAGATGTGTATTCTACTCCAGTAGATCTATTTCAATTAGAAATACAATCAATTTTGCAGTTGAATTTTGAATTGACGGCTTCGGTTATGGCATTGCTCTTCTAGTGGCGAAAGGTGAAAAGAATCCACGGCGAAGAGGAGATATCTAATGAGAGGAAGTTTTGGTTTTATTTTTGTTTTTTTATTTTTGGTGGAAAATCCCTATTAAATTCTTCTTTTCTTTTCTCTCTTTAACTAATTATAAGAGTAGCTAATATAAGAAGGCAAAATATCCGATAGATTAAATAATTTCTCTTTCTAGTCAAAAGTATATAAAATATTTATATTTTATGCACAAAATATTGTATATATTTATTATTATTATTTTTAAAAAACAACTAAAAATATTTCTAAATAGAAAAATCCTCTTTTTTTATGATTCTCTCTCCCCCCCTCCCCTCTCTCTATATACACCTTTCTTTTAACTTTTTGGGTTTTTTTTGTTCCTTTATTTTTTGGATTTCCTCCCTTCTTTCCAATTTTTTATTTTGGTACTATCTTCATTATTTCAACTATAATATAAAATATTATTTATAAATTGATTTATTTTATAATTAAATCCAAATTTTTTATTTGAAGATGAGAAACTAATTTGAGAAACATGTAAACTGAATTATTAATTTACAATACTTTAATATTATTTTAAGTTAAAATTCATATCCAAACATGTAATGGTAGCGTTTAAACTAAATTACATATTAGTAGCCATCTGTATTACTATAATATAGTATTATGAAGCGGTAAATTTCTGTAAAATAAAACAGAAACAAGTAAAACATGAAATTAGACAGAAACCAGAGATTGTCAAAAAGCAGAATCCGTATTAATATTTCGGAATAAAATTGAGTCCATAAATGCACGGTGTGTTTTTACAAAAATTATTTCCCTCAAGTATCGGAGGTGCTAAAATATTATCCTCCCAAAATAAAATGATTTAACTCACCAAATATTGATACCAAAAATACCGGTAAACAGCGAAACTACTTGAAGATTGTATACCACTCTGAAATTTTAATTGTGTAGAAGAATGAGAAGTGTATCAGAAAATTTCGTAAAGGATTCTAGGATCAAGGCATATTAATAGCCATTTTATTGCATTGTTTCTGAAAAGAATTGAAACCTTACGGAAACAACCATGGCTCCTGGAAGAGGCAGAAACGATTTATGTTTAAAATATTCCAAAAAATTAATTTAAAATAATCCGAGAAAGAAATAGATGGGGTCGGGCTGCGAGTCCTAGATTATTCCGGATTGACTTTTCATTAATTAATTAACTGGAAAAAATTTATCCAAAAAAATTAATTAATTAATCATTGATCAAATTGAAGCTGAATAATGATGGCACAAGATTTACCTTCTTTTCAGCCCATTTGATATCAAACAAGGTAATTTTTCAATATAAGTATATTCACTTTTTTTTCCACCGCCAATAAAAAACACTTGCTTTTTCTAAAGTAAAAGAAAGCTCACTTTCTCTCCCCTTTCTTCCCTCCATTTCTCGTTCACCGATTTTTTAATCCCAGCAGATATGTGTTATTCGCTTTTGCTTCTTATATAAGCGACATGGATTGATTATTTTGCCTGTTGTAATGTGCTATTATGGTTACATTCGGATGTTCGGCCTCAAATGTTTGACATACACATATTAGTTACATATATTGATATAATGGGCAAGATAAATGTGAAGCATGCAGAGAGTAATACGTTATATGTTTGGTTTTTGGTCAAAAACTTATATATTTGGATGGTTGTTCCTTATCATATCGTATTATATAGTATTGTTACTTTAAATATAATTTTGTTTTAATTGTTACTTAAATTTTATTGTATCGTATCATTAAATTCGTCGTTATGTAATAATGAAATGTGCCACTTTATGTAACGACCAATTTGGTATGGCCGTATCATTTCCTTGTGTTTTTCTCTCAATCTAACCCTTCATTATTATTAATTATTTTATTTTATCATTTACCCTACCTTTTTATATACCGTATCATAATATTTCTTTATAATATTGCAAGTTTATTCATCATATCACAGGTGGTGATGCCATGAAACAGCGCCAAAACAACACAATCCATCCAAACATTATATTCATCAAACCATACAGTACAGTATGATACAATACAATATGATACAATACATTATGAAACGATAAGTAACAACCATCCAAACAAGCTGTTATATTCACTACCAAATATTCATAGAACATATATATATGTATCACTACTAGAAAACGGCTAAAAATCTTCCACCAAAACTGACTGAAAAATGGTCGGAATCATAACAAAAGCAACCGATTTTCGATCGCTTTTAATTTGTCGGAATGATAATGGTCGCTAAGGTGTTGCGACCGAAGACGGTCGCAATTTTTCGCCTGAACTCGGTTGGCTAATTAACTGTTGGTTGACCACTTTGACTGACAACTTTTGTTGGAAAAATAAATATACTGACCAAAGTCATCGGTATTGTTTATATTATTTTTCATTTATTTTTAAAAATAGGACCAACTTCGATTGGAATTATAAATATATATAATTTTGTATTTTTTGTAAATTTTAATAGACCCACCAAAGTCGGTTAGAATAATAAAATAAATAAATTTAAAAAGTTATTTCTGACCAACTTCAGCCGGAAATTTCAAATTTCTGCAAATTTCACATTGAAATTCCCGACTGAAATCGATCAACAATTATAAATTTGATGGTTTACATATGAGAATTCTGAGCGAAATGGGCCGATTTTCTGGGTAAAAGCCTAACAGGATACACTTGTTTTTAAGCTACACCACCTACCAATTACAACCAATATCCATCATATAATGACATCATTACATTGGTGTCATTCAATCATAATTAATCAACAACAACTAAAACAATAATGCTAATAACAACCACAACCACAATAACAACACTAATAACAACAATAACAACAACGCCGCAAACCATAACGATAACTATAAAAATGTTTAATAACAAAATAATATCAATAATACAATCATCATTCAAAACTATTTTCAACTAAAATATATACAAGTTCAAGAATTTGTTTAGCAATAGACACCATTCAATAAGTATTTTGTATTGCATCATCTCCATCTTCACTACTAGAAACTTTATCACCAGCAGGGTTCGAAGGATCACGATGATATGGATTAGCATCTGGGAAGGCTCACGAGACAGGAAAATGGGGAAAGCACCACCAACAAGAAGATTGGCCATCTGACCATGAAGAAGATTAAACTATTGGTCCCTCTTTTCTAGCTGAACTTGAAGGGTATCATTCTAGCAAGAAGATTGGCCATCTGACCATGAAGAAGATTAAATTATTGGTCCCTCTTTTCTAGCTGAACTTGAAGGGTATCATATTGTTCATTTCTCTTTTGTTATCTAGCCTTTGTCTGTTCAAACTCTGTTATTAGCATTGCAATCTTCTTCTCCATAGACGAGAGAGTCGACTTTTCAATTGCCTCGCCTTAGGCGGAAGTCCCTATACCTTACAATCCAGCTTTGTAGCGCGGAAATGATCTCTCTAGAAGGTTGTATGCTACCCTTTTTTTAGGACCACCGACAACATCCAACCATTTCTTCTGTGCTTCTTCATCCGAAACGGGTGGTCACTCGTTTTGCTCATTTGGTGACAAGCTTTGAGTGTACTCCTCTACATTAATCTTGTATCGAACCTTAAACTAGTAGATAGAAAATTATTAACTACATAATATTGTAAATATTAATTTCAAGTTATAGTAGTTATGCAATTTACATATGTAGTCTCCACCCGTTCCTTGATCCATCTACTTGAACTTGTCGGTGTCTTCTTCTTCCGGATGTGAGTCTCCATGAAGAACTCATCATAAGTCATCTTCCTCCTATATATTTTTTCCTGCAAATGCAATAAAAAATGTTAACTAAATTAAAATATATATAAATATAGTTTGATAAAAATAGAATTAAATATTTTAAGGAATTACGAGTAGTTTCCTCGCAGTCCGAATGCTCCTCGCACTCACACAGTGCAAGGGGCCACCCTTCTTAGATACTCGGGCCTTCTTTCCCTGTACAATCTTCTTCTTGGACTTCTTAGTGGTCCACTGCATCCGAAGATCCTCCCATATGTGCGGTAGAACCCATGAAGGCTTCTTGGTCGTCTTCCGAGCATAATAGATGGAATCAGATAGTCGTTTACAGTATTTGAACTCAAAATTTCCAAGGATGGCAATGTTATGTCGGTCCTCTCAAGCACACTTAGTTTGCAAATGAAGTGTATAATATTATTAATATAAAGATTAAATAGATGAGAATGGTATTAAAACCTTAAATTGATTGAAAATTTGTTGCACGAGCTCCGGTAGATATTCACTCCAAGTCGCATAGGGTGCATCATAAAACCTACCAAGAGCTTCTGTGATTATCTTTATAGTCCGATGATTATGTATGAACCTGCAACATAGAAATTACATTAAATAAGCAAGACTAGCTATTAAGGTTCAGCAAAAATAAAGAAGTAATAAATAAATCTTACCATTGCCCTCAGGCCTAATGATCATCCTATGATAACGATCATACCACACTTCCTCTAGAGTATCTTCCTCCTATGAATCTGAAGCGTGCACAGAAGGGGAGGCATCTGGCTCAGTGCTATTATCCCGAAGGCGAAGTCTAGAAATGCTAGGAGACATACTCCGTGGAGAGATAGACGGGATCATCGATGAAGATGGTTGTGATCCACACCCCTACTGTGATATAGACCCCTGCTGCAATCCACACCGCTGGTGCAATCCGGCTGTATGAATCTAGATGGATGCGATCAAGCTGGTGACGAATCAAATGAAGCAGATGACGGTCGTATCACCACATGGTCCTGTAACTGCTGTTGGTGCCCAATTTTTTATATATTTTAAATATGCATAAATACTTTCAACATAGCATATAGATGCAGATATAAGTATGCATAAGATTTTTTACAATTTTTCCATAATTTTAGGAATTTAAATTGATTTATTTCCTTTCCTTTTATTCATAAAATCCCCAATAGTTATTTGTCAAATTACTTTTATGATGGTTTAGTTATTTAATTTCTATATTTATGTCAAAATATGGTTAAAATATTTTTTATTTTTTTATAATTGCATTTGGTATTTTTAAGCTAAATTGCGTATAATTACATTATTAGCCATTTAATGTATAATTATATTTTATATGCGCAAAATCGGTCTCCTATATTTTTAAAATGATAAATATCTATTTTAAATTATTTTGTACATTAATGATTTTCCAAAATTTTTTTATCATTTATTATAAATTATATAGAAAAAAGGGCTATTTAAAATATAGCCAAATTTTCTTTCAATTATAACCTAAATGAACCCAACCCTCAGTCTCATTTCATACTAAATTACCCGTCCCACACCCTGAACCCTTCTACCTAATCCAACACAAATTAAATCTTAGTCGTTGATGTCCCAGTTCAACAGCCCATATTAATCCTTTCCCTTTTTAAATTCCAAAACCCCCCTAAACCTACCTTATTTCCAAATCATGCGGCCTCTGTATTCTCTCATCTCTCAACCACTCAACCTAACACTAGCTCCTCTTACCCGTTGACCTACTTCTCCAGTCCTCTCCCATGACCACCCTTCAACTTTTAAGCCTCCAATGGCTCCTTCATTGCCATGCTCATCTTCTCTGGGGCCTTCAAGGGCCCTAAGCCACGCCGACTTATATCTAGAGTTTGCTATTTGGCTGCTCATGGCTACTCTGGTATGATTTCAAGCAAACTCACATTGTATTTGTTATGATCTTTGAGTTTCTAAACATGCTCTTCTATCTCTACTTGGGTTTCTTCTGAAACCCTAATTTTTGTTTACATCTTCTAGATCTATATTATTTTTAAACGATTCAAGTCTGTTCCTTTTATGTTTTACACTGTTCTTGAATCTCTTTTACAAAAATCATCGATTTTAAGTTGTTTTTACCTTCTTCTAAAGTTAGGGTTTTATGGGAATTTCTTCTACACTCTGTTAAGCCAATTCTTTATGTTTAAAACTTCTATCCCTTGCATATTTCAACTAATTCCATAGTTTTACTCCTTTTTCAACTCGCCTATGTTGAAAACCCTAATTTCTTAGTTCCAATCTTGGGTTTCTGAGTTTTGTTTTGACAACATGTTCAGTTAATCTGTATGTGTTTATGATTCTGTGATTTTTGCCCTATATTTTCCTGTTAGGGTTCCTAATTATGGTTATCCTTGCCTATTGTGTGATTTTTCCCTATTTTGTTTATCAATTTTTCTGATTCTTCACTTCTCCTACCTGTATCTTGCTTAGCCTACTAATCCATACTATGCTCTACATGAATCCCTAATTTTATATATGATTCTTGTCCTACTCAACCTCTTAGGATTCTGGTTTTTACTTACGATGTGCTTGTTCTTATAAAGTGGTGCCAAATCAATGCTATCTCCTATTCTTGAATCCTTGAATCTTTATGATTGATCTTTCATTGATTCCACATGATATCTCTACTAATATTTACCTAATAGAATGTTTTCTAACCTTATTCTATGGTCAATTATGCAATTAACTGATTTCTTAAGTCTTTCCTTGATTAAAATATGCTGAACCTAGCCTCTATTACATGTTGTATACTTGTACTATGTAGAAAATATTTCTTTATTTGCATATTCAGCCTTCTACGATTTTCTTCCTTATTTGTCATATGTCTATTTCCATTTGAAGTTAACTTCTCAATTAAATAGAGTACTTACCTTGATTTCCTGACTAACTGATTTTGAGTTTCATAATTACTGATGAACTTTGATTTTTACCTTATTTTTCTATATGCTTTCAAACTATATATACACACTCTCTTATCAGCACAAACACACGAACACTCTTGGTAAAAAACTCTCCTTCTCACACTTAAAATTTTCTGCTCTCTTTTGTGCTACTTCCTACTAATCTAAGGTCGGTTGCAAGTCAAGGCTAACCATTGTGTTCTCCTGCTCTTTCACTTTGCTAAGTGTCCTCTTTAATGGTATGTTCTAGTTCCAATTCAAAGTTCTAACAAAAATATGGTTCTTTTATTATTTCAGATCATCATGTTTCTAGTTTGCTTCTTTCTATGATTTTTTTGTGAAACTTGTAGTTGATGTTTACGTTATTATGTACTTCCCTTCCTTAAGATCAGCATATTAAACCTCTATGTTGTTTCTAAACATGTTTGCACCAATTAATATCTATGTGTTTACCACCATGTGCTTCATGTATACCCAAAATCCCTATCACTCATGTATTTGAGTTTGTTCTTTATGTCTGTGACTAGGTCTGGCCAGTTGTTTATAAGCATGTCTATACTAATTCCTAGACCTTTGTTTATTTATGTGTTCACAATCAAGTGTTCTATGTATCCTCAAATCCCTTGACCCCTATTTTAACTATTGAACTTACTTTGGTGCTGTGACTTCTGGCTGTGTATGAATCTGTCTTAAAGGTGTTATGTTTAGACTTTTTTTCATTACTCCAATCTCTTTTCAAACTACCTCTATGGTTTTACTACACCACTTTCAAACAAACTTCCTTTTTAATACATTTTTTCATTAAAACCTTTCAATATGTGTCAAGCATTTTCAATCTACTACTAAGTCAATAAGTTATGGCCCCTCCAGTATGTGTACTACCTTGGGGTCCTCTTGAGAACCCTTTGAACTTTGGCATACTGAGGCAGGCCCTTCCACTGCACTTATTCAATTTTGATTCTCAAGTCTAGGTGTAAGCACTGCGGGATCCTTGAGATTCTTAGATAACATTGATGCACCTAGACTATGGCATTATCTATGGTATTGAGGCATTTGAGGCCATTGGAGGCTTTGGAAATCTGGGCCTAATTGAAAGCTCCCTATAGAATAGCTTGTTATTTTTATTTACTTATGTAATTCATTTCATATGTCTGTAATAACTTGTAAATAAATATTGGGGTTATTAGTAAAAGGAATGGGTAGATACATGTTTATGGGGTAATAAGGGTATAAATCATGCTCATAGGACTTTACCATTAAATCTGATTGCGTTACCAAGTAGAAATCATGCTTATAGGACTTTACGTTTAAATCCGATTATTTTACCAAGTAGAAATCATGCTCGTAGGACTTTACGTGTAAATCTGATTGTTTTACCAAGTAAAAATCATGCATATAGGTCTTTGTATCTTGTCATTTCACTATGCTAGAAATCATGCCTATAGGTTTCAAGTAATTCCGTAATAGAAATCGTGTCCGAAAGTCTTAAAATCATCTTAACAAATAGATGTTATGCCTATAAGATATAACTTAACCCCGATTCTGTTATGACAAGTATTTATGTGTGTTGCCATGTGTCATCATGCTTGCCAGTCCTTAAAATCTGTATCAAAGTTAGATATCATGCCCATAGGGAACCATACTCAAATTTATGCAGGTCAACCTAAACTAGTCAAAATAAATCAACTTGGTCCATGTTTACTTCATTTCTGAATTGGTTTAATTAAGTAGTTTATATTTTCTTAAAGTAGTTCTTTAAAACTACCTCAACCTATCATTATTTAGCATGCTATAGGTACTAAAGAAGTCTGTTTTAACACCTGCCTTGTCTCACTATAAAATGCAATCATCAGTACTCCGCGTATAGGCAAGCATGTAGGGCATTTTTCAAAACCTGCAATTCTGAAATAGTTTCTATTGCTTAATGTCTTTTCGATCCTAATAAGTAGTAAAAAAATAATAGGCAACTGCCATGGTCATTACTCGTGGGTTTCTGTATACTCACCTAGACATCCTGCCTTAGGATACTGTTTAATAAAAGCCTTTAACTGTATTTGAGTCGTGTTGTTTATGTGCGTTGTTTGAGGAGGAATCTTTGAGCCTCTAATTGCTCCCTTTTATCTTATGTGCTAAAAGTCTAATTGTTTTGCCTGTCTCCTTAGAATTTTCAAAATTAATGCCTTAGGTGTCTGTCTAGAACTACCTATAGGTAGAGGTCCTAAATCCTTCCAGGGTCATTAAGAAGGGACAGATAGCAGCACACAATAGAGATGATTGACCAAACACCCACTTTGTATGACCACTAAGGGGATGAGAAGGGTAGATATGGGATATGATGACTACGCGCTAATGTCATGTGTAGCCCCTCATCGAGGAGTGTTTATCGAACATTGTGTAGGGTGATCCTATAGGCTAACCAACCTAGGACCCCTCCTTTACCAAACTTCTTTTTCTATTAGAAACCTTTGTTTTATAACTTGTTCAAAATCTTTATCGTATTATTTAAGTTATTCAGTGTGCTTTACTTGCAACCTATTTGATTCAACTGTTTACTTATATGGACTAATTTGTGAATATATTTTCAGCCGGGACCCACAGTTGTGGACCAAATGGGATGCTTAACACCTCCCCCTCAAGGTTATTTCTAGCCCTTACCCTAATCTCTCGTAATGCAAATCAATCCAGGAGTTAATAACTCTAGGTGCCCTAACACACCATAACTTGTTAGGTGGTGACTCTTCAAATACCGAATCCCAAAAAGAAATGAGTTATCACAGTCCATGGAATGTCAAAACCCGAACCTCTCTCTTCGCAAGGAGGGGGGAAAAGGAGGTGCGACAACTGCTACAAATGTAGATACAAAATTAGATTTTCTTTTTAAGGGATAAATCCATATAAATCTCGTGCAAACATCAACGAAAGTAACGTAGATTTTATTCCTTGAGATAATGCAATAGGAGCTGGTCCCCAAAAATCACTATGAATTTTTCTCAATGGCTCAAGTTCTCTTTTATGTGACTCTTGAAAAGGTAACTTACAACTTTCTCCAATTTGACAACTAGTACAAACTGAAAAACTTTTGTTCCAAGTTTTGACATCAATCAATTTATTGCTATGTAAAAAACTAACAATTCTTGAATGCGGGTGTCCTAATCTTTGATGCCAAATTGTGTCTGAGTTCTTGTCTATCTTTGTAACCATCAATGCTTCATGTAAGTCTCCATCCAAGGTGCACAAGTCTTGTATGCTATCCTCCTTTGCTAGAATTGTTCTTGTTTTCTTGTCCCTAATAACAAAGTCCTCGTCAGTAAATTCTATTGAGCAAGCATTATCCTTCATAAATTTACTAATAGAAATGAGATTCTTCTTGAGTTTGGACAGAACAAAAACATCTTTCAAATGTAAATTTTTTGCAATGTGTTTATCTCCTATATGTGTAATAGGTAATCTATCACCATTGCCTACCATTATTAAGCCGGTCCCTTTAAAAGGAGATGAATTTGTAAGATTACTTGTAGATTGTACCATGTGATTACTAGACCCGAAGTCTTCGTAGAGGTTATTGTCAAGTTGATCACCAAGAGACATTGCTGCTAGTGCCTGTGGTACTTCTTGTTGTGCTTGGTAGGAGTAATCCCACCTATAAAAACAAGAGAGTGCAGTATGGTTATTCCTTCCGCAAATCTAACATGGATTTGTTTTGGGGTTGTCCTTCGGCTGATTGGGTCCATACTGTGGTGTATTAAACTGTCTTTGATTAAATACTTTATTTTCTCATCCTATTTGATTTCCCCTTCCTCTATAAAAATTTCCTCAACCTCGGTCTTGCAACTTTTGGGCCACAAAAGCCACTGATGACTCAAGATTATATTATTGCACTTGTTCATCTGTATCTTCCCTCATTTCAAATCCTCTAAGGGCATTTACAAATTGGTTGAAGGTTGTGTATTGTGGTTTTCCTACCATCACAGCGCGAAAGGTCTTGTATTTGCTTCTAAGGCCTCTAGCAAAGTTAATTACCTTGATATCTTCATCCAATGGCTTGCGTATAGCCATAAGACTATCACAAATCCCTTTAAACTCCTTAATGTATTCTTCTATGGATTTACTTCCTAGACTCTCAGTTTGAAGTTGTTGCTTCAACTGAAATTCCTTGTCTTTACTTGCTTGTAGGTAGGTATCCTCAAGACAAGACCATATTTGTTTTGCGTGGAACACCCTATAATGAGGAAAATGGACTCTCCTGTCATTGTTTCTGAGAGCCAACTCCAAACTACAACATCACATTCTTCCTAATCTATGAACTTAGGGTTAGAAACATGTTCTCCTTTCTCATTTTCTATAGACTCGGGTGGGGATTCTTCCTTAATAACTACAGTAACTTTCAAGGTTTGCATGAGTTGAAGGATTTGGGTCCTCCAAACATGGTAATTTGAGGGTTTAAATTTAATAGAACAAATGGTAATGAGTTGATTAAGTGAGAAGGTTGAAAGGGCTAGGCTCGAGCTGGAAGATGTGGCCATGGCTGATTATGAGAGGGGGAGGCTTCAAAATCGTACTTTAATCACTTGTACCTGTGCTCTGATACCATGAAGAAAATAATAAGCACGCTGATTGAGATTTCAAGTAGGGGTGTGCATTCAAATCAGTTTATCGATAATTCGAATCGATTATTTGTTATCGATTTATCGATTTCGATTTCGTTTTCAAAATTTTTCTTATCAAGTTATCGATTTCGATTTCGATTTTGTTCTCTTCGGCTATCGGTTTATCGATAAACCGATAAGATATACTATTTTTCTACCCTTATTCTATAATACATTATTTCATCTATTACATTTAAGGAATGATCATATTTAAAGCTCAAGGGAATGAAATTCAAACTATTGAAAATTAGAATTATTTGTAATGACGTATTTTTTATGTCATTGGAGTGTTGATGGCATACATTTGATCCCTTAATTTAGTTTCATTGCATGTGCTTGTTGATACAATTTTTATGTTATAAACAATGTTCGTCTTATTTTAGCTTCTTTTTGCCCATATTAGTTAGACGTTTTATAGCGATATACTTTTCATAGAATCTCACAAATTTTCTTATTAATGTAATCGATAAGCCCCAAAAAATGATAAATCCAAATAGAAAAAATCAAAACCTTATTGAAGCAATAATGATAAGAACATGTACAAATTGATAATCGATAAATAATTATCGATAAGGATCAAAATCGAATCGATAAATCTAATGCACACACCTAGTTTCAAGTATTTCTTCACTGCCTCGTTAAGGTATCATGGAGGTTATTATATACATGTTGAGTAAGAGCCTTATTAATTAATATGACATACTGCTATCTCTATCACTAGGTAGTTAAGTATATCACAACTACTACTATAAAGATGTAAACTAGAGGAGTTTTACATTCACACTAACGTTTCTCTAGTCAACCAAGGTAGAGTTGGTTAACACAACTCCTAAGGTGCTCCACGGCTTAACCAGGGCTAACACTTGTCACACATTCTTTTTGCACACCCGAAAGTAGTACAAGGGAGTTTTTCACTTTAAGTGACATTATTCGAAATGGGCTTATTTATTCGATTTTTATTTAGTGTCGCCACTTAGGATGGTTTGTTTTTGGGTGTCCCAAGTCACTGGTTTATTTTAGAATCCTAGATCGAGGAAATTTCAACTTTCCTTTTGAAGTATGCGAACTAGAAATTTTGAATAAGGAATTATATTAACCCGAGGGAAGGTGTTAGGCACCCGCGGATTCCGTGGTTCTAGCACGGTCACTTAAACTATCATAATTGGACTATTATATGATTTTAATACATGTTTTGTCCTATGGTACAAGTTTAACTTATTAAGCCGCTTTTAATTATTTTTTATGGAAGATTCAACGTCATCTAAAACATGTTGTTAGACCACACCACATGAAATGCACCCGCGGTCCAAGACACATTTTATTTAACATTGTTGATGTAAGAAGCACGGGAGAAAATATTATTGATATTATTGACATACATTAAACATGATACAATGATCCACATATATATAAATAACATGTCCTACTCCTAATATATATGGGATTAGGGTTATTTACTCCTATTTACATAACTATTCTAACACTCCCCCTTGAGCTGGTGCATATAAATTATATGTACCAAGCTTGTTACATATGTAGTTAACACGAGGACCAGTGAGGGACTTGGTGAAAATATCTGCTAGCTGATCATTCGACTTTACAAACTTTGTAGCAATATCTCCCGAGAGTATCTTTTCTCTGACAAAGTGACAGTCAATCTCAATGTGTTTAGTTCTCTCATGCAACATTAGATTTGATGCAATATGAAGAGCAGCTTGATTATCACACACAAGCCTCATCCGACTAATCTCACCAAATTTCAACTCTTTGAGCACTGTTTGATCCAAATTAGCCCACATGTCGCCATAGACATCGCTCGATATTCTTCTTCTGCACTAGACCGAGCAACCACATTATGTTTCTTGCTCTTCCAGGATACAAAATTTCCTCCTACTAAGACACAATATCCAGACGTAGAATGTCAATTAGAAGGTGATCCTGCCCAATCAGCATCTGAAACGATCTACTCATAGCCTCGATCCTCAAACAATAAACCATTGCTTGGAGCTGATTTTTTATACCGACGAATGCGAACAACTACATCCTAATGACTATCACACGGAGAATCCATCAACTGACTTACAACACTCACAGAAAAGGAAATGCCAGGTCTTATCACTGTAAGGTAATTTAATTTACCAACCAACCGTCTATATGTTGCATGATCGCTAAGAGGCTCCCCCTGTCCTGGTAGAAGTTTAGAATTTCGATCCATCAAAGTGTTTCAACAGGTCTACAACCTATCATTCATGTTTCCTCAAGAATATCTAAAGCACACTTTCGTTGTGAGATCACAATACCTGGGCTAGACTGAGCGACCTCATCACCAAGAAAATACTTTCGTTTGCCCAGATCCTTATCCTGAAAGTATTGAAAGAGATGTTGCTTCAATTTAGTAATACCATCCTGGTCATTGCCGGTAATAACAATGTCATCAACATAAACCACCTGATAAATACAAAGACTCAAAGCAGAATGCCGATAGAATACAGAGTGATCAGCTTCACTCTGAATCATGCCAAATTCCTGGATAACTGTGTTGAACTTACCAATCCAGGCTAGAGGAGACTGCTTTAGACCATAAAATGACCGGCGCAAGCGACATACAAGGCCACGTGACTCCCCTTGAGCAACAAACCCAGGTGGTTACTCCATATAAACTTCATCCTGAAGATCACCGTGTAAAAAAGCGTTCTTAATGTGCAGATGATAGAGGGGCCAACGGCGAACAACAGTCATGGATAGAAAAAGGCGGACTGATGCTATCTTAACCACAGGAGATAATGTATCACTGTAAATGAGCCCAAAGATCTAGTACGTTCCTTGGTAACAAGACAAGCCTTAAGACGATCAACCTTACCATCCGAACCAACCTTGACTGTATACACCCAACGACGACCAATAGTAGATATACCTGAAGGAAGAGGGACGAGCTCTTAAGTACCACTCGTATGTAAAGCAGACATCTCGTCAATCATAGCCTGTCGCCACCCTAGATGAGACAATGATTCACCTATAGACTTAGGGATGGAAACAGAGGATAAAAAGATAGAAAAGCATAATAGGGTGATGACAAACGATGATAACTCAAACCGGCATAATGTTGATTAGTATTAAGGGTGGTCCACATACCTTTCGAAGTGCGATCGGTGTACTAGGAAGAGACAAGTTTGCAATAGAAGCATGTTCAGGTGCAGGACGTGAATCAGTTGGGCCTGATGCTGGGTGCAGAGGATGATGATATGTCAAGAGTGGTGTTCCTATGGCAGGGAGTGTAGGAGGAGCCATACTAGACTCCCCAATGGTTGGAATGGGTAAGACTTCTGTAGTAGAAAGTGAAGGAGGACCTATAGTAGACTCGGGTAAGACTTCTGTGGCGCAAGGTGAAGGAAGAGCTATAGTAGACTCCTTAAAGGTTGGTATAGGTAAGACCTCAGATATATCAAGGTGGTTAGAATGGTCAGAAGAGGTAAAGAAAGACTTAGACTCAAAAAATGTGATGTCAGAGGATATAAAGTACCTACGAAGATCAGGTGAGCAACAACGATATCTCTTCTGAACACGAGAATAACCAAGGAAGACACACTTAAGAGCACGATGAGCTAACTTATCTTTCCTAGGGGATAAGTTATGAATGAAACAAGTGCTCCCAAAAATACGAGGGGGAACAGAGTATAAGGGTGATTGGGGAGACAATACTGCATACGGTATCTGATTCGGGATGGGAGAGAAAGGCATCCGATTAACTAAATAACAAGATGTACGAACTGAAATGCCATAAAAATGCAACGAAACATGAGATTCAATGAGAATTGTGTGAGCAGTTTCAATGATGTGTCTATTCCTCTGCAACCCCATTTTGTTGAGGGGTATAAGAATAAGAGGACTGATGAATAATTCCTTGAGAAGTCTTAAATTGCTGAAATTGAGAGGATGAATATTCTAAGGCATTATTACTGCAAAAAATGCGAAAAGAAACGCCAAATTGATTTTAATTTCAACACAAAAATTCTGGAATATAGAAAATAACTCAGAACGATCTTTCATTAATAAAATCCAAGTACATCTTGAATGATCATCAATGAAACTAACAAAATAAAAAAATCCCAAGGTTGAACTAACTCTACTAGGACCCCATCTATCAGAATGAACTAAAGAAAAAACAGACTCTACATGACTCTCAATATTACGAGGAAAGGAGGCTCGGGTATGTTTCCCGAGCTGATATGACTCACACTCTAATGTAGATAAACTAGACAAACTAGGCACCATCTTCTGAAGCTTCGATAAGCTTGGATGTCCTAAACGTTTGTGAATTAGATCCATATGATTTGTAACTAGACATGCCTTGAAGGAATTGAGTGAGTTAAGGTAGTAAAATCAAGTCCCGTTCCAATCGTCTGCCCCATACTGTGGTCCTACATAATAAAGGAATCATCAATAAAATACATATCACAATGGAGGGCACAAGTCGAAAGACTAACAGATGCAAGATTAAAAGGACAGCTAGGGACATAGAGAATGGAATCTAGAGTGACAGATGGTAGGGGATTCGCTTGTCCAACCCCTTTTTGTTTGGTTTGAGACCCATTGGCTATAGTAACAGTGGGAAGAGACTGTATACACAATATTTGACAAAAGTGATTTATTACTAGAGATATGATCAAAAGCGGTCGAGTCTACAACCCATTGTCCAAGAGTACTAGACTGGGAAATACAAGCAAAAGAATTACCAGCAACAAAACTATTAGTCTGAGCAGCAGAGACTACTTGTGGAGATGTTTTCTTACTTGCTCGATACTGAAGGAACTTACTATACTCCCCTCCAGATGCCTACTCTGATACCATGATAAGAATAGACATTGGGCCTAATTCAACCCCAAAATCTAGCTTGTAAGGTGAGGATTGCCTAATCCATATAAGGAGACCAAGGACTTCAAATCCCTCCGATGTGGGAAAACTCAACACCCCCTCACGCCCAGGACCCTAGAGCGTGGACAACATAAATGGGGGAATAACATCGGTAATAATAATTAGGATGAGACTGGCTCTGATACCATGTGAGAAAGCACGGCAGAAAATAATATTGATACTATTGACATACATTAAACACGATACAATGAGCCCTGTATATATAAATAACATGTCCTACTCCTACTACATATGGGATTTGGTTATTTACTCCTATTTACATAACTATTCTAAAAGTTGAGATTTGGATTTGGGTCACATTAAATGCACACCCGAGTTTAAGAAAGTAAATTTTTAAAATAATGTGCCTAAAGAAACAATGCACTTTCAACTTTGCGAGGGCCATGAAAAATTCAACTAAATGGCACGCCTCAAATTCTAAGGATAAAATATTAATTAAGTGAGGTCCATACATTTTAAAATTTCATTTGGTATGGCACACCTCAATTAATCGAAAGGATTTAATTAATAAATATTAAAATAAGTTGAATTCTTTTTTTTCTGCTAATGTCCAAACTAATTAATCGGAATAACGTTTTAAAGAGAAACATGGCCGATCATTTGATAGAAGAGAAACGCTTTGGGCTCTCAAAACCATTTAGAAGGGACAATAAAAGGGGCAGACCCAACAATACACGAGCGTACAAATCCATTTGTTAATGTTTTCTGACTTGGGCTCAAGATGAGACCAATTCCTAAAAGAACGGACGTTAAGGACACAAAACAAGCACAACGAGTCTGAGGGGGGAAGGGGGGACATTCCTTTGATGGGCCAACATAAGCCCAAATTTCAGAGTTCGAACGTTTGAATAAAACCAGTAAAATACAAACCTAATCGAAACTGACGAAACATGCCATTGAATTGAAAAATTACTTATGAATTTTAATCGTCCGAACACAAATTAACTAGCAAATCAATCTGAAATTTAAACACCAATTCTAACGTAATATGCTCATCCACAACAAATATAACATTAATAATATGCTTTTACTCTTAAAAGCAGCCTCGACCATTTTTGGGTTTCTTTCCTCTTCACATGAATTCTACACTGACTACTACATAACAAACTTAAACTCAAACAAATTCTTCTTAATACTACCAGAATCCAAGAAAGCTAGCATACAAATTACATGAACCTCAAAATCACATTCAGATTCTCAACACATGGATTTGTTCCTTTAACACATGAAGACAGAAAAAGAAAACTACAAGTAAACATGTAACTTCTGCATGGATTTACCTAACACCTAAAGCCAACATGATATTAAAACTTTCAGAGATCCAACTTCAACCTTCACAGTACATGATTATCAAAAGAAGAAACTTTAAGTAATAAATGTAATACAAGGCTCAAAATTAGATGTTGGAAGGTGGTAGAAACAGAAGAAAAGATTTTCAGAACCAAAGATTCAGAGAAGAAGAAAATGATATGAGCTAAACTATGAACAAACAAATTAATGTTAAGCTTCAAAACTTTCATTTTTCATTTCAATCTTTAAGTCGAGTCTCACATTATACAAGTTTCAAGAACATGTACCTGGAAATTAAATGGAAAAAGAAGTGAGGAAGCAGTAGACAATAGCAGAACCAAAAACCAGCAATATCAATGAAACAGTAAAACCCCACAGCAGCTCAAAATCAACTTTTTGTAATCCCAAAATCAAACCATTTTCAACCCAGGTGCAAGATTTGAAGTTTTCAGAGGTTCTAACTAATAGGGAGGATCAGAAAATCCAAACTAAGCGAATTTTGAGCAATTTTTATCCAAGAAAATGCTGGAAATCAGTGTAGTTTAAGAATTTATAGCCGTTTTATTATTTAGGATATTTTCTTCTCTAATTTCTGAATTGAGTTGGAAGAAAAGGATGCCTTTATCGGCAAGGTATTAGGGCAGCCTAAAAGGATTTGTTTTTGCACTTTGCACCTTTTGGAATTTTTGTTTTAGCATAGATACCCTTAGTATAAAGTTTAGAACTTTAGTTAAGTCCCTACCCCAGCTTCCAAGAAGATTCCTAATTCAATTATTCAGAGATTACCTTACCTTAATTCCTAAAATATCCTCCGGGACCCTGCTATTTTCCATTTGAAACCAAACGGGTATGGTCATATTGCCCCGATGGTTAAACCAAACATGGGCTCAATTCTAACCCAATACCCTAAACCGAATCCCTTTGGGTGAAGTATGAAATGGATTCAGAGCAAAAACAACAAATGAATTGAACCATATTCAGAAAAGTATTGCAAACAGTAAGAAAATAATTAAATAATTTCACAAAACTTAAAACATAAACTAAGGTACTCGTTAATGCGGAATTAAACTAAATTATTACATAAACCTAATTAAGTTAACTAAATGGCTAAACAAAAAGGGTGAAATCAGAAGTTATCATGCTATTAACAAAAGAACTAAACAGGCCAAGCAAAAATAAGAGAATAAAACTTGAAAAAAATCTGAAAAGGAACAAACGGACAGGAATCTAGCTTGGCCAGAAACTTTGGTCAATTTTCAATTGAATTATCTAAAGGAAAAGAGAATAAGAGAAGATGAAAGAAGACTAAAAGAACACAAGAATTAACAAAAGGAAAGACATAACTCACCTACTCAGGCTTGAACTTGCAACTGACTTCCGATTTAAACCCCCAAATAATGTCAATCGCTTGTTTTTTTGTCATGAACAAGCGAATAACGCTATTTCATGATAAAACCGGCCCTAAATACTCATGAAAACTATATAAATAACCTTGTATATGTAGATTTGGCTTTGGCTTCTAGGCCTCGAACCTTAAATATAAGATTCAAGAATATCTAGCATGTTTCGAGGGAAATGGAGTGAGGATTTGGAATGAGGGGATGAAGGGGATTGTAGGGTGTTATTTTGGGTTGGTTTGGGACCGATGCCACCGGCTAAGAGTGATGGAAAATGAAGGTGGTGATTTAGGGTTTCAGATTTGGTCTCTAATGAAAGAATATGAGGGAGATGAGACCGGGGGGAGAGGGTGCAAGGGTTCGGACAGTTTTATGCTGTCAATACCCATAGTTCCCAACCATTGGATTAGAATAAAATCAACGGCTGGGATTCAGTGACTGGAAATAGGGTCGTTTGGCTTTGAGTGGGGTAGACCGTGTGAGAGGTGGGTTTTGAGCTCATGTTTAGCGGGTATGAACGGGTACAAGGGGTGTTTGGCTTGATCTTAGGGAATTAGAATTAAAGAAGCCGCAATCAACTAATTTTTCCAATTCTTTTCTTTTTCCTTTCAAATCATTTTTCTTCAAATTTCTTTTCTTTTTTTCAAAAATTAAAATAAAAATCTAAATTAAATCCTAAAACAAAATTAACCGATCAAAAATACTAATTAATTCTAAATAATAACTAACATAACTAACTAAAAACTAAATTGAAGGAAAACTACCAAAATTTGTAATTAAACAATAAAATGCAAAATTGGTTATTTGTTGGTAATTTTTCCGATTTTTATGAAGCACTAATTTACTAATTAATCAAAAAATATAAAATTAAATACTAAATGAAAATGCAAAATACTTCTTATATTTGTTTTTGAATTAAAATAAAATTAAACATGCACACAAAAATACAACAATTAGGAAAATTCTACGATAATTCCTAAAAATAACAAATAATTAAAAGAAAAAATCTAATTTTTGGCATTCTGTAGGTGCAATTTAGGCGACGAAAAAATCACATGCTCGTAGCTACCTCTCTTTGCTCGGAGACACGAAGGCTTTTCGGGAAAAGATAAAATGTGCAATTATGAGAGTTTTTTTCCGGTTTGACACTCTATGAGAAGCATTTTTTTGGATAAGGTCTGACCGAACCTTGCTTCAAAAGTTGCCTACATATCCTTAGCTATAAAGAAATCAGGTCAGTCTAGTTCTGGGAGTTTTGGTAGCTTGGACTATCGGGAAGCTGTGACTTTACTGTTGTTACTACTGCTACTGCTTTCCGAACTCCTTATTACACCAATAATGGGAAAAAAGCTAAGCTAGCTAAGCCTAATCAACTACGAGTTACAAGATTCCTATCTATGAATATCTTAAAGCTTGATCTTGAGTCTTAGCTGGTTCTTGCTATGGACTCCAATCTGAATCTTGATACTCGTCGGTTGGCTGGTTCTTTCTTCAGCTTTGGATCAAGGCGGGACATACAAAGCTTATAACATTAATCATATCTTGAGCAGTCCACATCTGTCTCCACTTCAGCACTTTGAGTTCACTTTTTTGTTCGTTTTGTTCTTTTCTTTATTATGGATTGAGACTCATTTTTTGGTCACCTCGAATCATGTGTCTCCACTTCAGCATTTTGAGTTCACTTTTTTGTTCTTTATGTTATTTTCTTTATTTTTGATTGAGACTCATTTCATGAGTTATTTGCAACACAAACCTAAGCTATTTCTTTATTGAAAGCAACAATAATGGGGATTGCGTATCCTTGAGTATAGGGAGTGAAGTCCTAAATTGGTAGGATTGCCAGGTTATGTTGGAAATGTTGGAAACACGTTCTCGAACTAACGTGTGTTGATTCATGTAGGTTTTGATAAATGCCAAACATTGAGACAAACATCGGTGATGGAACAATAACAGTCCAAGTACAAGATGGACAGTACAAGTTCAAGATCAGCAAATGCAATTAACTGTTGAGTCGTCTTTAAATTGTAATCTTGACTCAACGACTTATTTCTAATATTGGCTCTCACCTAAAATGATTTTTATAAAATCATGCATCATTAGGTTTTACAGAAATAAGTTGCATATTTGCCAAAATGATTTTTAAACTCGTTTTGTGAAATTTGAGTTTCACAATCGATTGTCTAAAGGCCACAATCGATTGTCAAGCAGTTTTTACTTAGTCTCAAATTAATTGCCTTGAGACAGAAAGTTTGTTGAAAATCATTTTTGAAGCAACAATCGATTGTCTCTATTCAACAATCGATTGTCAAGGTATTTTTACTTAGTCTCAAAAATATTGCCTTGAGACAGAGTTTGTTTGAAATCATTTTTGAAGCAACAATCGATTGTCACTTCTCACAATCGATTGTCAAAGTATCTGACTTGCAGAATCTTATTTTCAAAATGTTTTAAATCAATGATTTGGTTGTTGAATATGTTTTACAGATCTTCTTTAAAGTCAAAAACGTTTTTAATGATCAGATACTTGCTCCTTAAATTAAGGATTGTGTTGTTGAATATTTATTTACCAAATCTGCAAAGCTTTCTAAGTCTGACAGATATGTTCGACTTTCTAATAGACAATCGATTGTCTTGTTCGAACAATCGATTGTTGTGTTTGAAAAAGTCCCAAACGGACTTCTTCATTTATTTCTGATCTTCAAAGTCAAGATAAGTTTGGTACACATTTATTACTCAATCTGTTTTATTCAAATGCTGTCAGAAATGTTTTTGAAAATGTGTGACACAATCGATTGTCACTGTAGCACAATCGATTGTCATAGGTTAAAATCAGAGTTTTGTGTTTTTTATTAAGGCAACGGTCATAAACTTTTTCTTTCTATAAAAACACTTCTCTGAAACGTTTTTGAATCAACACAACTGATCTGAAATATTGAGATTACACTTGAAATTATTTTACATCAAATTCATATCATATACATTGTTTTTGAGAGCCATTATTTGATTTGAGTTGTTGTGTTCTTGAGCTGATATATTTGTACTCATAATCCACTCTATTGAGAGAGTTATTGTAAAGTGAGTAGTGAGTGTTTCTTTGTGAGCACTTGTAACAAGAAGGAGTGTTGTATTTCTTCTTGGGAAGTCTTAGGGATAGGTGTCCTTAAGAAGGTTGTTTGAGGCTTGTGTTGTATCAAGTTCTCAAGTTGTAAAGGTTCGTTAGGCACCCGGAAGCTTAACAGGGAAGTCTTGAGGTGAGGTATCCTCAAGCAGGTGTTTGAGACTTGTTCGATTCAAGTCTCAAGTGTAAAGGTTTGTTGAGCACCCGCAAGCTCGACAGGGTTGTTAGTGGAAATCTCGAGAGAGTCTCTCGGGGACTGGACTAGCCACAAGGTGTGGTAAACCAGTATACATCTCTGCCTCCTTTACTTTCCTGCACTTGTTAAATTCCTACAGTATTTTTATATTCCTGCAACAGGATTTTTAATTCCGCATAATTCCTGTAAAACGCTATTCACCCCCCCTCTAGCGTTGTTCACGGTTCCTAACAATTGGTATCAGAGCCTAACTCTCTGTAAGCCTTAACCAGTTGAGAGAAAGATCTGTATTTTTCTGTTGAGAATGTTGAATGCAGGTACAATGAGCGTAGGTCACTCCATCTTTTTTCCTCCTGTGTTTGATGGTAACAACTACGCATATTGGAAAGAGCGGATGAGAGTTTTCATCCAAGCAAACGACTTTCGTCTTTGGCAAATCATAAAGTATGGTAAACTAATGACGAAACAAGTTGGAAAAGCCATGGCAAGTGAATACAACACCAAGGCTATTAATTTGCTACACAGCTCTTTGAATCAGGAAGAATGTCGGAAAGTTTCACACTGCAAATCTGCCAAAGAAGTGTGGGACAAACTTGAGGACATTTATGAAAACATTCCTCAAGAAACAAGTTGTTCGTGTGATGAACAAAATGCACGATGCTTAATGGCCGACAAAGAAGAAGAGGTAAGTACTTCTGGCTCTTATTCTTTTGAGGAGTTACAAGAAGCCTTTAACGATTTATTCTATGAATTGAAAAAGGTTTCAAAAATCGCCAGAGAAGCTACTGCTAAGGCAAAAGCTTTTGAAGATGAAAATCATTTTCTGAAAAATGACAATGATGATCTTAGAGATAAGATCAAGGCGATGAATGAAGTTTCCTCGAGTGATAAATGTCTTACTTGCATATCTTGTGATTCTCTGCAATCGGAAATCGCTGAACTTAGGAGTACACTAGAAACACGTAGTGTAGACGTTCCTAAGGTTGTTGAAGAAAAGAAGAAGTCTAGGAAAAATAGACGGCATAAAAACAATCGAGTTAGAAATTTCACTGCACCACCTAGACACTATGCTAGGATGTACGCGAATAAGCCTAAAATCAATGTCGTTAGAACACCTAGACACGAATCTAGGATCTTTGAAAACAAGCCTAGTCACAATAATTTTAGGCAGCATTCTAGGAACGAGTTTAGACAACCTAGAAACGATACTAGGTTCTTTAATAAGTCTAGCGTTAATAATTTTAGATCACCTAGATGTAACTCTAGGAATTGGACTAATGTGTCTAGGATTAACCGCTTTAATCCGCCTAGAAATAATTCTAGGATTTTCGTCGACAAGTCTAGGATAAATCACACTAGACAACCTAGAAATGATTCTAGGATTTTTGACACGTCTAGGAATGACTCTAGATCACCTAAAACGTTTTTGGCGCAACCTAGACATAGGCATAATCCGAATGTTGTTTGTCATTATTGCCATCGTGTTGGACACATTGCTCCCGTTTGTTTTGCTAAACGTAGGGATTTATCTTATGGTTATAATTGTTATTTGCCTAACCCCAAAAGACCCAAAAAGATATGGGTACCAAAAACCTCTCCGTAGGTATTATTTTTTGCAGGTGTGCTTGAAGACTACAAAAGTGTAGTAGATGCAACAAGCACGACACCTAATTGCATCAAAGGGGAATTTCGGTTAGCCATTCATATTTTTGATGAAATCGAAATTGTGCAAATAAGTATTGTTGACAAATTTGTTGTTGTTGTTATGTGGCAGCTGTTGTTATAATCTTGTTGGTTGTTAACTTGCTTCTCACACTTGAAATATGTTGATGTGCTTTAATTGCAAGAATCAATATGTGAGATTTATTGTTGACTATACTTGTTGATGACATGCTGAAAAATCTGTCTTACAAGTATCATTCATCAAATGATTGATATACATTTGACAATTGTTGACCCCTGCATTGAAAATTTGCTGTCAAGTATTTGCTAGAATCATGTGTGGTTGATTCATGTATTGAAAATTCTTTTTACAGCAAGTGTATCAAGTATGTTTGTGACACATGTTTTGATAAATGCTGTACTTTTGATATATCCTCGAAGATAGGGGGAATATATTTGTGAAAATTTTTATATAGTGCATATGTTTTGATAAAATGCAATATTTGAATATGTGCATCAATTGTGTTAAGTTTTGGTTTTATAACAATCGATATTGATTATAAATTGTTTATGTGTATTCATGTTTTATAAAATCTTTTCTAAAAATGTTTTTCTAAATTCTGAAAAGTTATTGTCTTCTACCATATGTTGATGGCATTGTCTCATCCATAATCAATTGTCATACTTCCAAAATTGATTGTCATACATCCAAAATCGATTGACATACTTCCATAATCGATTATTCAAAATTTTCAGGACATAATTTTTTTGCCTTAGTCACAATCTATTGTTAATGGCCACAATCGATTGTCCGTTCATTTCTGAGTTTTTGAGAATTCACTGACTTTTGCCCAGTTTTTAAACTGTCAAACAGACCCACAATCGATTGTTCCAACTCACAATCGATTGTCCAACGGTAAAAATCTCAAAATTTGTTACCGTTCTGAATTCTGAACTTGACAGTAATCAATTATCATCTTGTCAGTTCAAAATATACACAATCATTCTTGAACTCTTTTTCAAAAGTCTTAAAAGTTAGGCTTTCATCTTTATCATGCCTAATTGTATTTGTTGATATGTGTTAACAATTAAGTTGCCTTTTTCGTACCAATTCCTCTTGAATCATGTGTTGATTTGATTCCCATTATTGCAAATGTGTTTAATTGAAATATTTGACATTTGTTTTAATATGGTCTGCTGAAAATAACAATGTGTATCACTGTTAATAGAATAACATTTGATGCATTTGTTATGCTTTCCATCAAATGGATTTATCGTTGCTCTTATAACAATCGGTATTTCCTGAAAAATGTCAAATTGATATGTTTTGCCTAAACAGTTGATATGCCATGAAAACTATTACTAATCATTCATCATGCATATTCCTCAATGTCTTTCCTACTTGTATTGTGTCTCTTGAAGATTTTTCGATAGAGGAAAGCAGTCTTAATACTCTATCTTTGTGAAGAAGTATTTAGGCGATTTGTTTCAAATAAGGAAAAATGCTTTCTTTTGGTATGCCTTATTTGAGGGGGAATTTTCTTGAAGGAAGAAATAAAGTGCATGAATGTTTATTGATGATGGTACTCTTATATGTCAACATGAATTTGTGTGTTGATTATAAAACTGTTTTGATAAAACTCGGATTGATGATACTATTATTGGTGTATCTCCAAAATGTTTTCTTTTAACTAAAATCATTCTTTGATTACTGCATGATTACTTGTTTTGATGAATACTATTATGTTTTAATAGTACTATGACGTGTATTGATGATATTATTTTCATATATATTATGATATTATTTTCATGTTTTAATATCAAAATAAATCTGCTTGTTAATGATATTCTTGAGCAACTAATATGTCTGTATGCAAGGAGTTTTTGTAAAACTCATTACTAGCAATTTAAAATGTCAATGATGGACGAGCTTAAATTTCATCTTGGAGCTGCAAATTAAGCAAATGGAAGAATGAACTTTCATATTGCAAGGAGTTGATAAAGCAACACCAAAGCAGTGGCCACCTCAATACATATGACCATCTTGACTGAAATGTAAGAGGTAGGAAGGTTGAACATAAAGATATACCAAGGTATGATCGTTCCCTACTTTACTTCTCTGCTAGTAGACTTGATATAATATTTAGCGTTTGTTAAATATGAATCATGTCCAAAAGGAGTCACGTCCTAATGCGGTTAAAACGGAAATGAAGTATATTATTAGTAATTCTGTATGTGGGACTTTGCTATCCCAAAGATTCTTCATGCCAATCACTTGGCTATTCCGTCTCTAATTTCGCTTAATGCAAATTAGTCCGCAAGAGCACTTTTGGCACTTGCCTTTTTGCTCGATAACTCCTTAGTTTCTTTGCCTAGCAAGAAACTTGTTTGTGTCGCTTTGTCCACAACCGAGGCCGAATATTCTGCCACGGGAAGTTGTTGAATCCTTTAGATGAAATAACAACTTTTGGATTATGGTCTTAGTCTTGATCACGTCCCTCTTCGATGTGATAACTCTTAGTGCCATAAGCTTGACGAAGATTTCAATTCTTCATTTAAGTACAAAGCTAATTATGCACCATTGTATGAAAGATCACGTTCTCAAAGGTGATGTCGAAATTAAAATTTGATGACATCTTTTCAAGCCTTTAGATTAAGAGTTGCACTTCCGTATTCTTTGTGAACTCGGAGCTCTTGACTCTACGTTGATCAATTGCATTCACTTAGGATGTATTTATATTAATTAAATACTGACTTAATTGTGTTTTTGCAGAGATATCCTCAAAGACAAGAGGAATCTAATGTTGGTGCTACAAAATGGTTTAATTGCCACAAAATTATTTTGTGTCTAATATTTTTGATGTGCAGGCGTTGTTGCATAATTGATTGTCATTTTTATTGATTGATTCCTATAAGTTTCTACCCAAATATTCTTATTAGTATCGTATTGATATTCTTGTAAAAAGGGGGAAGTTACGCAACTTGTCAAAAGGGGGAATTATATTCTTCTCTAACCACCTTTTATTTATGTCAAAAGGGGGAAGTTGTAAAACTTGTGATCCCAACCTTCTTCTAACCTTTTTGCTAATGTCAAAAGGGGGAAGAGAAAGGGCGGCATATGCATATCTATTAGAAGATATAGGGGATATTTTCTATGCTTTGGGAAGATTAGGATATATGCATATTTACATGTCTACATGCATTCTTTATATGCATGTTTATGATATTTGATGTTGCAAATATTTGTTGCATAAATTTAAGGGGAATCTTATATTTAGGGGGAAGACATATGCATGTTTATGATGTTGCATACATTTAGGGGGAATCATAAACTTAGGGGGAACATCTTGAACTGTTAAACATATGAATATATATCTTGAACTGTGTTGAACTGTTATTAATATGCATATCCCGATACATGTTTGCCATTATCAAAAAGGGGGAAATTGTTGGAAACACGTTCTCGAACTAACGTGTGTTGATTCATGTAGGTTTTGATAAATGCCAAACATTGAGACAAACATCGGTGATGGAACAATAACAGTCCAAGTACAAGATGGACAGTACAAGTTCAAGATCAGCAAATGCAATTAACTGTTGAGTCGTCTTTAAATTGTAATCTTGACTCAACGACTTATTTCTAATATTGGCTCTCACCTAAAATGATTTTTATAAAATCATGCATCA
Organism: Nicotiana benthamiana; assembly: GCA_034376525.1. Lineage (NCBI taxonomy): Eukaryota > Viridiplantae > Streptophyta > Magnoliopsida > Solanales > Solanaceae > Nicotiana > Nicotiana benthamiana. The sequence continues at coordinate 24,703,520 of CM067340.1, read as the reverse complement.
TTAGGTTTTACAGAAATAAGTTGCATATTTGCCAAAATGATTTTTAAACTCGTTTTGTGAAATTTGAGTTTCACAATCGATTGTCTAAAGGCCACAATCGATTGTCAAGCAGTTTTTACTTAGTCTCAAATTAATTGCCTTGAGACAGAAAGTTTGTTGAAAATCATTTTTGAAGCAACAATCGATTGTCTCTATTCAACAATCGATTGTCAAGGTATTTTTACTTAGTCTCAAAAATATTGCCTTGAGACAGAGTTTGTTTGAAATCATTTTTGAAGCAATAATCGATTGTCACTTCTCACAATCGATTGTCAAAGTATCTGACTTGCAGAATCTTATTTTCAAAATGTTTTAAATCAATGATTTGGTTGTTGAATATGTTTTACAGATCTTCTTTAAAGTCAAAAACGTTTTTAATGATCAGATACTTGCTCCTTAAATTAAGGATTGTGTAGTTGAATATTTATTTACCAAATCTGCAAAGCTTTCTAAGTCTGACAGATATGTTCGACTTTCTAATAGACAATCGATTGTCTTGTTCGAACAATCGATTGTTGTGTTTGAAAAAGTCCCAAACGGACTTCTTCATTTATTTCTGATCTTCAAAGTCAAGATAAGTTTGGTACACATTTATTACTCAATCTGTTTTATTCAAATGCTGTCAGAAATGTTTTTGAAAATGTGTGACACAATCGATTGTCACTGTAGCACAATCGATTGTCATAGGTTAAAATCAGAGTTTTGTGTTTTTTATTAAGGCAACGGTCATAAACTTTTTCTTTCTATAAAAACACTTCTCTGAAACGTTTTTGAATCAACACAACTGATCTGAAATATTGAGATTACACTTGAAATTATTTTACATCAAATTCATATCATATACATTGTTTTTGAGAGCCATTATTTGATTTGAGTTGTTGTGTTCTTGAGCTGATATATTTGTACTCATAATCCACTCTATTGAGAGAGTTATTGTAAAGTGAGTAGTGAGTGTTTCTTTGTGAGCACTTGTAACAAGAAGGAGTGTTGTATTTCTTCTTGGGAAGTCTTAGGGATAGGTGTCCTTAAGAAGGTTGTTTGAGGCTTGTGTTGTATCAAGTTCTCAAGTTGTAAAGGTTCGTTAGGCACCCGGAAGCTTAACAGGGAAGTCTTGAGGTGAGGTATCCTCAAGCAGGTGTTTGAGACTTGTTCGATTCAAGTCTCAAGTGTAAAGGTTTGTTGAGCACCCGCAAGCTCGACAGGGTTGTTAGTGGAAATCTCGAGAGAGTCTCTCGGGGACTGGACTAGCCACAAGGTGTGGTAAACCAGTATACATCTCTGCCTCCTTTACTTTCCTGCACTTGTTAAATTCCTGCAGTATTTTTATATTCCTGCAACAGGATTTTTAATTCCGCATAATTCCTGTAAAACGCTATTCACCCCCCCTCTAGCGTTGTTCACGGTTCCTAACAGGAAAGCTGGCCGGGTTATGCCAGAAAAGGAAAAATAGGGTCATCGAGTTATGCAGAGGAAGTCATCGGGTTATGCTGGAAGAAAAGAAAAAAGGTCCATGGGTTATACCAAGGAGGTCCACAGGTTATGCTGGGTGAAAAAGAAAAAGGTCCTCGGATTATATTGAGGAGGTCCACGGGTTATGCCTGGAGAAAAATAAAAGGCCCCCAGATTATGCCAGGGAGGTTCGCGGGTTATGCCAGGATAAAAGAAAAAGGTCCCTCAGTTATGTTAGGGAGGTCAACGGGTTATGCCGGAATAAAAGAAAAAAGTTCCCTGGGTTATGCTAGGGAGATCCACGGGTTATGTGGGGAGAAAAAAAAGGACCCTAGGTTATGCTAGGGAGGTCCGCAGGTTATGCTGGGAGAAAAGGAAAAAGGTCCTTGGGCTATGCCAGGAAGGTCCACGGGTTATGTTGGGAGAAACGAAAAAGGTCCTTGGGTTATGCCAAGGAGGTCCACGGGCTATACCTGGATAAAAGCAAATGGTCTTTGGGTTATAAAAGGGAGATCCACCGGTTATGCTGGGAGAAAAGTAAAAAAGGTCCATGGGTTATACCAGGGAGGTCAACGGGCTATGCAGGGAGAAAAGGAAAAAAGTTCCCTGGTTTATGCCAGGGAGGTCCACAGGTTATGCTGGGAGAAAAGGAAAAAGGTCCTCGAGTTATACTGGGGAAGTCCACGGGTTATGCCGGGAATAACTAGGAAATGGGACCCTATGTTAGCTAGAGATTGGAGACGCTAAGCTACCATGATTGAGATTTTTCTTCTCTCTTTTTTTTTCAAATCAATTTTATTCTTCTCTTTTCTTTAGTAAACATGCAGGAAAGAATTTGGAGGAAACTTCCCTTTTGGGTTGATTATTGCTACGAAGCGGTTTCTAGCTCTTGCGCATTTTGTTTTTCTTTTGGTTGCACCTGCTTCTTGCACGGTTGCTTTGGATTACACTTGTTTCAAATTTTTCAGACAAAGACAATTGTTAGTTTGAAACGGTGGTCAGTTTTGTCGCCTTGATTGTTTTGATCACTTGATCTTGGCCCAACTTTAGGTGAGAACCTCTGCCACTTGCTAGCTTTTCTGAAGATTGATCTCTCTCCCAAAACCTAGGAACTCAACTTGTTAGAGTTTCTCACGACGACTCGCTCGTATGAGACTTTGGCTCCTTTCACTTTATTATGCCACTACGGGTTTTTGACTTTGGGTTTCTTTCCATTTTCAATAACTTTGACTTCGGAACATTGACAATCATAGCCAGTCAGGATCGACTTGATGCACCCGCTGAAGCTGGGTACTTTTTTTTGGACTTGAATTTTATTAAGCGGAAACCTGTAAAACTAATCTTTCCACCATTTCATTGCATTAGTTTCAGAACAGAGTTAGACCGAAAATGATTCAAGGAAAAGCAAACAAAGGACCAGAAAATGAATTTAATGAGAAGTGCCCCTTTTGGGGAGGAAGAACAGACTTATCTGGGGTACATGCAGACTTCAATAGATATGACATGCTTCTTGGACATGGTGCCTGATCTGCACAAACTATCCCAACTTCTCATATACCCATTGCGACCCATGTTTCAAAATGGAGACACCTTGCTAGGACCCTTTCAATACCAATGGTGTTGAAGGGTTTCTTATTTTTGATCAACGGCACTCTTGTTGTTGTTGTTGTTGTTGTTGACCTCTCTTATTTCTCTTCTTACCATCGCCTTATAGTGCTCTTTTATGAGTTTTCACTAACAAGACTCTCTTATCTTCAATTTCTCTGCTCACTGTCGACTTATGGTGCCCGTGGGTTTTCACTAATAAGATATTCTCATTTTATTTCTCTTATTTTTAATTGTATCAGATCCAAAAAACTGCATTCTTCGATTTGGAAAATCTTTCACCGATTGATCGGAAGATCTTGAAAGGATCTGGGTAAAATGATTTGGACTGAATTACAACTTTAGAACCATTCGGGCAGGATCATCGTCGAACCATTATAACATCTTCCTTGGTTTTACTTTTTTTAGGGAAAACTGAATTTATATTTTGTTGTGACTGAACCCCAGAGAGAGGTTGCCTACATATCCTTTCGAAATCAAGTCGAACGTAGTTCAGGGAAAACATTTTATTTTTATTTTTTTGTTTTTATTTTTCTTTCTTTTCACTTTTCTTTTTTTTCTTCACTTTTTCATTTTTTTCCATCATCATTTTTTTATTACAAACATCTTCAAGTTCCAAATAGGGTAATGAAAGAAAGGTAACCGGCTCAAAGGGTTAGCGAAAGATTGGAGTGTTTAGGGCACCGAGAATAAAAACCTTTGTCATCCCAATCAGACAATGCTATTGGTTTAGAAGGATTAGACATAATACCTTTTGATTGCATCTGCATTCACATTTGTTTCTGGGTCTTTCCCTTCAATGTCTCCCAGATACAGTGCCCCTTTTGGCAACAATGTTTTGATATTATATATGCCTTTCCAGTTGGAAACAAATTTTCCTCTTGCTTCCGAATGATGGGGAAGAATACGTCTTAAAACGAGTTGCCCTACTTCGAAGTTTCTGGGCCACACTTTCTTGTTACAGGCACGAGACATCCTTTGTTGATACAACTGCCAGTGGCAGACTGCGGCCATTCGTTTTTCATCGATCAGGGTCAACTGTTCCAGACAGGTTTTGACCCACTCACTGTCTTCAATTTTAGCTTCAACAATAATCCGGAGTGAAGGGATTCCAACTTCTGGAGGTATTACAGCTTCGATGCCGTAAACCAAAAGGTACGGGTTTGCTCCAATCGATGTATGCACAATAGAGCAATACCCTAACAATGCAAAAGGAAATATTTCATGCCACTTCCTGGAACTTTGAATCATCTTTCTCAAAATCTTTTTGATGTTCTTGTTCGCTGCTTCGACGACACCATTGGATTTGGGCCGAGAGTAGAGTTTTGATGCATTATCTTGAATTGTTCGCATATCTCCCCCATCAAATGACTATTAAGTTTGCAGTATTATCTTCGATAATAGATGCAAGAATACCAAAATGGCAGATAAGATTGTAGTGCACTAAATCTACCATATCTTTCTTTGTGACAGATTTGAGAGTGATGGCTTCAACCCATTGTGTGAAATAGTCGATGACAACCAGTATGAATCTGTGCCCATTTGAGACTTTTGGCTCGATTGGCCCAATGACGTCCATGCCCCAGGCAACAAATGGCCAAGGTGCTGACATGGGATGCAATTTCGTGGGCGGTGCATCAATCAAACCGCCGTTCACCTAACACTGATGATACTTCCAATCAAAGCTGAAACAATCTCTTTTAATGGTCAACAAGTAATAGCCCGCTCGAAGGATTTTCTTTTCCAAAACATACTCGTTCATGTGGGGCCCGCATACTCCCACGTGCACTTCATACATTATTCTTCCAGCCTATTCGGTGTCAACGGATCTTAACAAGTTGAGTTCTGGAGTTCATATATACTGGACATCACCGCTAAGAAAGAAACCACTTGCGTGCCGTCTAATAGTTCTCTTTTGGTCTCCGCTGGCTTGCTCGGGGTATTCTTTATTTTTCAGAATTTTTTTGATGTCGTGATACCATGGCTGAATATTTGGTTCTGCCTCAATCATATTGCAGTAACCGTGCTTTTCCCAGATTTGGATTTCCAATGGATCAATGTAGGCACTGCCTGGGTATGGCAGCATCAAGGCTAAAGTGGCAAGTGCATCAGCTAGTTCATCGTGGCAACGGGAGATGTACCTGAACTCCATTCACTTGAATTGCTTACCAAGTATTCCACATGTCTCCTATAAGGAATAAGCTTGACATCTCGGGCTTCCCATTCTCCTTGCGCTTGTCGGATAATTAGATTCGAGTCTCCCATGATTAACTGTTTTTCGACATCTTGGTCGATTGCCATGTTCATACCCATATTGCAGGCTTCATACTCGGCAGTGTTGTTTGTGTAGAAGAACTGAAGCCGGGTTGTGGCTGGATAATGCTGACCAGTGGGTGAGATCAAGATTTCCCCAAGCCGGGTTTTGGTTTCTTGTCAACGTCGGCTATGGAAATGATGGCTTTCATAGCTGGGTTAAACTCTTTATCCTTGCAGATCATTCCAATAACCGGATCATTGTTGTGATCTGACAATGGATTGTTGGTTATGTTAGGAATATCTTCGTCCCTTAGAACTATTCTCTTTTGTTCTATAAGATCTTCCATAACCCTCTTCAAGGTCCAATAATTATCTATATCATGACCTTCTGCCCCGGAATGATAGGCACACTATGTGCTATGTTGGTAAGAGGGTGACTTTAGGTTTTGCCTATTCGGGGGCACGGGTTGCAACAAACCCATTTGGACCAATTTGGGGAATAGGCTAGAATAGGACTCACCAATAGGTGTGAAATTTGTTTTCTTGGGTGGTCCCCGGATACGGAAGTTGGTCTGTGGTGGTCGGGGATTATAAAAATAGTGAGTTTGGTAAGGAGGTTGATTTTAGGGAAATAGAGCTTGGTTCCGATTGAATTGTTGTTGTGGCGTTATGTAAGGTTGGGCATTCATCACTATGTATGGCTGATGAGCATAAGTCACATCTTGGTGGGGATAATAGTGATGTGGGGTTCTTTCAGAGAAAAGAAAATCTGGGTGGATGGGGTTTTCTTGCACTCAAAGTTGTCATTGTTGTTTCTTCCTTCTTCTTTCGATTTGTTACTCCTCCAGACCTGCCCTGGATGGCTTGGGAGGTATCCCTTATTGCAGACTGACTCAAGATTCGCTCTGTTATCAACCCATTTTCAACCTTTTCACCGATTTTGTTGGCTTCAGCGAATGGCTTACCCATTGCAAACATCATGTTTTAATAATAATTGGCCTCTTGGGGCTGAAGGAAGACACTGACCATATCGGTTTCATCCATAGGAGGTTTAACTCCGACGGCTTGTTCGCGCCACTTGACAGTATACTCTCAAAAGCTCTCTGAATACTTCTTCTTTAGCTTTGACAATGAATTCCTGTCAGGAGCGATGTTGATGTTATATTGGAACTGCCTGAGAAAGTCCCGAGCCAGGTCGTCCCAAATATGCTAGTGAGATATATCCTGATCCATATACCATTCTGAAGCAATACCGACTAGACTTTCTCTAATGTAAGCCATGAGCAGCTCTTCTTTTTTGCCTGTGCCCTGTAGTTGGTTGCAATACTTTTGACATGATCAAGAGGATCCCCATACCGATCATATTTCTAAAACTTCGGGGTTTTGAAACCCAAGGGTAAATGTACGTGTGGGAACATGCATAGGTCAGCGTAAGATATGCTATTTTGCCCACTTAAACCTTGTATATTCTTGAGACTTTGCTCCATGTTTCTAATCTTTCTTGTAATCTCCTCTTGTTCTGGGGTTTTTGCAATTTTCTCCTGCGCTAGGGTAAACTCATACCGAGGCGGCTGAGGATAAGCACTAGTAGTAAACTAGGTTAGTTCCATTGGGAAAGATGGTGCTTGAAAGGTGAAAGATGACAGATCGAATCTAGGCCTGGTAGAGTAGGTTGTCCCTTAGCTGAGAAAGGTGGTGTAGTGAATATGTTTGAAGCTGTAACTAAAGCTAACACCTGGGGGAGAGCCTCAGAAGGTGTTCCCACAAAGTTGGTGGAAATGGGTAAGATATCGTAGTAGGGTGTTTGGATAGCTTATGGGAATGTTGGAGGTCCCACTTGCCTTGGGAAAATACTCGATAAATCTAGGTATTGCACTTGGTAATTCTTTTTCATTTGCCCAGGCGTCCTACATTTCCATTATGCATAGACATAGAAATCTATTTTCCTCATCAACTGCCGATTCTGAAGTTGGGATGCCCGAGATCGGACTCTCATCTGCAATAGGAATTGTTGGCAGAGTCATTTCTAAAGACATTTTAACACTTCCTTTTGACCTTGTAAAGTATGGATGCGAATCCAGATTACCACAAAACCAACCACCTTACTATAAAACCTGGGCTTAATAGTAGACAACAAATCGGTCAGTTTGCAGCAAATAACACATAGGTAATCGCATGTTGGGGGTGTGATGCACCTCTACAATTAAATGTGTTTCTACGTGTTTTGCAGTAGTTGCATGTTTCATCCTGGATTTACCTATTTTCCCCCTATTTTATCTTCTTTCCACTTTACAATTTTGCACTTTTTTCTTTCAATCTCTTTTCTTGCTCTCCTTTTCTCATTTTTCTTTTGATTTTCTTCAGTTCTTTTTCCTTTCTTTTTGGGTTTTTCTTTTGGGTGTTTCTTTTCACATAATTCTCTTATTTGGGTTATTTAAAAAAAATCATAACCGAATCTGATGAGGCTAGCCTACTTATCATGACGCCGCGTGAATCGGATCATTATGTAGTTCAAGGAATTAAATGTGGAAAATAAAGAAACAATTTTTGGAAATTTCGATTTTCATTAATAAAAACTCCTAAACCTTCTATTACAAAAGACTACAAACTACTCATTTTCTTGGAAAGTAAAGCTACGAATAGACTCAGAATAAACCAAAATACAGACTCGATAAATGAAAAATACATCAAAGCTTCGACTTCTAAGGCATGTGGGACATTATTCGGTCTCGACACAGGCCTACGTGCGAGATCCCCTTGAAGTTGTTCCAAATCACTCATTATCTGGCGGACAAATGTCATTATTGCAATGAATAAAATGGTTTGAGTCACGTCCTCACTGGCCTTGCATTTTGTGATGATGTCGTCGATAATGGCTCTAACTCTCTCTCGGACAATACACTTTTCCTGAAGCAAACGCCCAATCTTGGCTTGATGTTCAAAAGTCCGATAAGACCACCCAAAACTTTTCCACAGTTTCTCTACTGCCTTTTTCCAAAACATTCCACCATATGTGGAGATGTAAGAGGGTCTCTTTAAGAGCCGCGAAGTTTTTATTTTTATTTGTGCCCATCCTGCACATTTATTAGGGAGGTTCAATAACTCATTTTGACTCAAAAAAAAAGGTTAACACTATTTTTTTTTCAAAATTTTCATTTCAAATTAAAACTCAGCTTTGCAAATACAGCATTTCAGCACTTCGGGGAAGAAGATTTTAAAGTTGTGCTTGCTAACCGGCCAAAAAATTTAAAAAAACGACTGAAGGTGGTTGTTCTTGCAAAAGCGGTCTTCCGGCGCCCATTTGGGGACATTCTGCTTATTTTTAACAAGAATGGCATCACCCTGCTTATTTATAATAAAAATAAATTTTTTTGTTGGCTACTTTTACATAAAGGGAAGTTGGACTAGATGGGGGTTGCCTACGTATCCCACATCTGGTGAGAATAAAATTAGTGTAGTTCGAGCAGATTTAACAAAATAAAAGCAACTATTTTTTTTACAAAAAAAAAAATTTATTTTTTCCATTTCGATAGAATTTATGTACATTTTTTTGGTTTTTTAGAAAATAGGCAGTTATCTCTCTTAGCCCTCACATTGACTTTTCTTTTATTATTATCCAACAAGCCGGACAACATGCAAATCTGAAGCAAATAAATGCACAAGTAGCAAGTAGGATACATCAGAATGATCATTTCATTTTGGGTACACCTGCCCTAGACAGACCCAACCCATGTATTGAGTCTCTAAAGTTAAATGCACGTGATGTGAATAAACGTTCCTACTTGGGATCCTGCATGAGGTTTGGTTATACTAGGTTTAAAAACCTAAGTTTATTGTTCTAGACCTGGCTTACCAGAGAAGACAGCTCGATCCGGGAGGGGGGCAGCATACAGGGAATATAGAAGCTTCACCGGCTTTGTAACTTATCCGAACGTCGTTCTAAAATTGGATAAGACTCTAAAAAGAAGAGAAGTCACGAAGTGCACACTCCCTAGATGATTTAGAAGACTCAGAGAGAAGAAGGGTTTCATAGCAGTTTATATATAGTTCACAAAATATCAAAGTGGTAAAAGTGACATTTAGCATATCAGGCTCAAACATGTACAAAAATCAGATAATAAATAAATCCAAATACAATAGTTATTCTAAGCTCGAATTCTTGAACCCTGAATAAGAAGTTTTATGTTCTTATCCCCAGCAGAGTCGCCAGAGCTGTCACACATCCTTTTTACACACCTAAAGGTAGTACAAGGTAGTTTTTTTCCAATTTATGTGATATTATTCAAATGTGATTATTTATTTAATTTCAGAGTCACCACTTGGAATAATATAATTGGTGTTCCAAGTCACCGATTATGAAAATTTCGACTTTCCTTTTGAAGTCTGCGAAATAGAAATTCTGAATAAGGACTGTTAACCCGAGGGAAGGTGTTAGGCACCCCCGAGTTCCGTGATTCTAGCATGGTTGCTTAAACTATTACAATTAGCCTATTATCTGATTTTAATACATGTTAACCTATGGTTCAATTTTAACTTTATAACTGCTTTTATTTAATTTAGGAAGATTCAACATTATTTAAAACGCGCTTGAACCATGTCACATGAAATGCACCCGCGATCCACAACACATTTTATTTAACGTTGTTGAGAATTAGAGTTGGGTCAAATAAAATGCATACCCGAGTTTAAAGAAAATAATATAAATAGCGCACCCAAAATAAGCTACCATGTTTATAAATTACTCATTTCCTAAATTTAAGAAGCAGTATATGACCATAAGACATGAATACAAAAATATTGAAAACTAAGAAATATTTTAGCTAATTGCAGTTATCTTAGAGAAACCAATTATGAAAGAATAAAATGTCGACTACTTATTTTGGATCAGATTGATCATCTCAGTTCTCTTTTAAAATATTAACACAATCCACGTCATATTAATTGTACCAGTGACATTCCATTTGAGATAGACCCAAACTTATTGAAAGAAAACAACAATAATATAAATTTTATTAATAGGATCTGAAGAGAATAGAGTGTACGCATACCTTATCCCTACTCCGGAAAGGGCAGAAAAATTATTTTTAGGAGACTCTTGGCTCAACAGGGAAAGCAATAATATCAGAAAAGAAATAAGAGAAAAGACATGTAACAATAAAAGATACCAGAATGAAAATAACCACAACAGATAAGTGAAAGGACAATACCACAAAACAATGCAAAACACCAATGTGAATACAACAAAGACCGCTAACAAACCTAACGAAACTCTAATAGACTACCCGGTGCCAAGATGGAAGAACTCTCGACTAACCCCTTGCTTACCACTCTAATGCTCGACCTCGATGTGTTCCTATCAAGAGCCATGTCCTCAAAAATCTGAAGTCGCTCCATGTCCTGCCTAATCACCTTGCTCGAGTAATTCCTAGGCCGCCCTCTGCCTCTTCTCTACCTGCCAAAGTCAACCGCTCACACCTCCTAACCGGAGAATCTAGGCTTCTCCTCCACACGTGTCCGAACCATCTAAGCCACACTTCCAGCATCTTGTCGTCCTCGGAAGCCACGCCCATCCTCTCCCGAATATCTTCATTCTGAATCTTATCCAGGCTAGTGTTCCCACATATCTATCTCAACATCCTCATTTTTGCTACTTTCATCTTCTAGATATGAGAATTCTTGACTGGCCAACACTCAGCTCCATACAACATGACCGATCTAACCACCACTTTATAGAACTTACCTTTGAGTTTCGGTGGCACATTCTTATCACACAGGACTCCAGACGCTAACCTCCACTTCATCCAACCCACTCCTAACGGTGCGTAATATCCCCATCGATCTCCCCATCTCCCTGGATAATTGACCCTAAGTACTTAAAATTTTCTCTCTTGGGGATGACCTGTGAGTCAAGCCTAACTTCCACGTCCATATCCCCATCACGTTGTTGAATTTACATTCTACATATTCCGTCTCCCATTAACGCCTCCTCGCATCTTATCAATCAGAACTATATCATCATCAAACAACATACACCATGACACTTCTCCTTTTATATGGTGTGTCAGTGCGTCCATCGCCAGCAAATAAGAACGGGCTGAGCGCAGATCCTTTGTGTAATCCCATATCCATCCAAAAGAAAAAAGAAACGGATCTGTGGTTCATAAACTAATAATCAATCTAGAACTTAATAACAACTAAAACATCTAGAACAACCACTGAACTACCTCCAGGATTTCTCATGTTCTAATGTCAAATAAACTCGTTGCAATTCAAACACCAAGCAGTCATTTCATGCCAAACGAAAAGAAAAAAAAAACATGTAGCTAGACAATAACTCTTCGGTTAATAACCTAATGATTCACGCCTTCAAAAACAAAAGGTAGGAAGAAGAATGAACCGTTTTATTTAAATCAATCTGAAGTTTTAAAAAAAACATACATCTGTATAGGTCAAACAAGTGCAAAGACCACAACTAGTTGAAGCTCAGCAGCACAACTCTATCAGTAAACAGCAAGTAAAATGGGGTACAGAATCACGCGAACGAACACCACTAAACGCACACTCTTCACACAATTTCTCGAACAAGAAATCGTCCATGGCATGTTAATTAGTCCATTTCAGTATATTGTAGTCTACAAACCAAGCAACCAGATAAAGAAAATGTCAAAAGACCTTTGAAACCCAAATCTTTACTACGTTCTCTCAGCAACGGAAAACACAAAAATAAAAATAAAATTCAAAAGAGGGAGCTGGTGTTTCAGACTAGCGTGTGTGGAGAGACGGACTGCTGGGATTTGAGGAAGATTCATCTGATATGTTTTTAGAAGAAGAAGGATCTGATTATTCTTTTCTATTATTATATAGGGTAACGATTAGGTTAAGGGTATCAACCTAGGAATTATGGGCTTGAGAATTATAAGTTAGGTAACAAAATTGGGGCTTAATTTGGGTACAAGAACTAGCTTAATATCCCATCAAATTTTTTCTTCAAATTCCTTTTCTTATTTTTTTCTTTAATTAAAAATCCTAAAATTAAAATCCTAGGTTATCTAAAAATGTGAAATTAAACTGATTAACTAATTACAAAAACTATAAATATTACTTAATTCTAAATTAAAAGAGAAAAATTAATAAGCTAAAAATCAAAAGACAAAAATGTAAAAATGAGTTATATTTTTATTTGTGATTTTCGAATTTCTATAAACAAATAATTACTGATTAAATTTAAAAATATAACAAATCCTAAATGCAATACATGATATTTTTTGGTATTTTTCATGATTATAGTAAATCTAAACATGCACAAAATGCAAATAATTAAATAAAAATCCTATAAAATGGTAAATAATTAATAAAAAATATATTTTCTTGGGATTTTATAGGACAAAAATCACGTGCGGCTGTTTAAACACTAAGGAGCGACGCGGCCGAGGTGCTTCGGCCTTTGTCTAAGCGACTCTCTCCTATCCCCAGCAGAGTCACCAAAACTGTCACACATTCTTTTTGCATACCCGAAGGTAGTACAAGGGAGGTTTTCCACTTTAAGTAATATTATTCGAAATGAGATTATTTATTCGATTTTTATTCAGAGTCGCCACTTGTGATGATTTGTTTTTGGGTGTCCCAAGTCACCGGTTTATTTTAGAATTCCAAATCGAGGAAATTTCGACTTTCCTTTTGAAGTATGCGAACCACAAATTCTGAATAAGGAATTTTGTTGACCCGAGGGAAGGTGTTAGGCACCCCCGGATTTCGTGGTTCTAGCATGGTCGCTTAAACTATCATAATTGCCTATTATATGATTTTAATACATGTTTTAGCCTATGGTACAATTCTAACTTATTAAGCCGCTTTTAATTATTTTTATGGAAGATTTCAACGTCATGTAAAACATATCATTGGACGACGCCATATGAAATCACATTTTATTTAACATTGTTGAGATTTGAATTTGGATCACATGAAATGCACACCCGAGTTTAGGAAAGTAAATATCTTAAATAACGAGCCTAAAGCAAATGTGCACTTTCAACTTTGTAAGGGTTATGAAAAATTTAACAAAATGACACGCCTCGATTTCTAAGGATAAAATATTAATTAATCTAGGCCATGCATTTTAAAATTTAATTTGGTACGGCACACCTCAATTAATTGAAAGGATCTAATTAATTAATATTAAAATAAGTTAAATTCTGCTTTTCTGCTAATGTCCAAACTAATTAAGGGTAAAATGTTTTAAAGAGAAACATGACTGATCATTTGACAGAAGAGAAACGCTTTGGGCTCTCAAAACCATTCGGAAGGGACAATAAAGGGGCAGGCCCAACAATACAAAAGGGTACAAATCCATTTGCTAATGTTTTCCAACTTGGGCCCAAGATGAGCCCAATTTCTAAAAGAACAGACGTTACAGACAAAATATCCACAACGAGTTAGGGAGAAGGGGGGGGGGGGGGGGGTATTCCTTTGCTGTGCCATCTTAAGCCTAAATTTCAGAGTTTGAACGCTGGAATAAAATCACTAAAATGGAAACCCAATCGAAACTGGCGAAACATGCCATTGAATTAATATATTACTTCTGAATTTTAATCATTCAAGCACAAATTAACGAGCTAACCAGACTAAAATTTAAACACAAATTCTAACTTAATATGCTCATGCACATCCAATATTATATCAGTAACATGCTTTTACTCTTAAAAGCAGTCTTGACCATTTTTGCCTTTATTTTCTCTTCATATGAATTCTACACTGAATACTACTTAACAAACTTAAACTGAAACAAATTCTTCTTAATACTACCAGAATCTCAGAAAGCTAGCATACAAATTACATGAACCTCAAAACCACATTCAGATTCTTAACCACATGGATTTGTTCCTTTAACACATGAAGACAGAAAATGAAAACTCCAAGTAAACATGTAACTTCTGCATGGATTTCCCTAATACCTAAAGGCAACATGATATTAAAACTTTCAGAGATCCAGCTTCAACTTTCACAATGCATGATTATCAGAAGAAGAAACTTTACGTAACAAATGTAAAATAAGGCTCACCATTAGATGTTGGAAGGGTGGCAGAAACAGAAGAAAAGATTTTCAGAACCAAAGGATTCAGAGAAGAAGAAAAAGAGATTAGCTAAACTATGAACAAAAAAATTAATGTTAAGCTTCAAAACTTTCATTTTTTATTTCAATCTTCAAGTCGAGTCTCACATTATACAAGATTCAAGAAGATGTACCTTGAAACTGAAAGGAAAAAGAAGTAAGGAAGTAGTAGGCAATAGTAGAACCAGAATCCAGCAATATCAATGAAACAGTAAAACCCCGCAGTAGCTTAGGGAATTTGAATTAAAGAAGGCTCAAACAACTAATTTTCTCCAATGTTTTTCTTTTTCTTTTCAAATAATTTTTCTTCAAAATTCTTTCCTTTTTTTCAAAAATTAAAATTAAAATCTAAATTAAATCCTAAAACTAAATTAACCTATCAAAAATACTAATTTATTCTAAATAATAATTAACATAACTAATTAATAACCAAATTGAAGGAAAACTACCAAAATTAAAATTAGACAATAAAATGCAAAATTATTTATTTTTTGGTGCTTTTTTTATTTTTATGAAACATTAATTTACTAATTAATATATAACATATAAAATTAAATCCTAAATAGAAATTCAACATATTTCTTGTATTTTTTATGAATTAAAAACAAAATTAAACATGCACACAAAAATGTAACAATTTGGAAAATTCTACGATAATTTTTAAAAATAACAAATAATTAAAAGAAAAAATCTAGTTTTTGGGATTCTGTAGGAGCAATTCAGGTGAGGGAAAATCATGTGCTCACAACACTTTGTTCCGATTGCGGGTTTCTAAGTTTTGTTTTGATAACGTCTTATGTTAATTTGTATGTTTCTATGATTATGTGATTTTTGCCCTATGTTTGCTTGTTAGGGTTCCTAATTATGGTTATCCCTGCCTATTGATTTTGCCATATTTTGTTCATTAAAGTTTCCGATTCTTCACTTCTCCAACCTATATCTTGCTTAGCCTACTAATTCAAACCATGCTCTACATAAATCCATAATTATATATATGATTCTTGTCCTACTCGACCTCTTAGGCTTCTGTTTTTTGCTTGACATGTGCTTGTTCTTATAGAGTGGTGCTAAATTAGTGTTATCTCCTATTCTTGAATCATTGAATCTTTGTGATTGATCTTTCACTGGTTCCGCATGATATCTCTACTGCTTTTTACCTTGTAGAATGTTGTTTGACATTTCCTATGGTCAATTATGATATTAATTAATTTCTTAATATTTTCCTTGATTGAAATATGTTGAACCTAGTGTCTATTACACGTTGTGTACCTGTACGATGCAGAAATATTTCTTTATTTTTCATATTCAACCTCATATGATTTCCTTTCTTATTTGTCATATGTCTATTACTATTTGAAGTTAACTCCTCAATAAAGGGAGTATTTACACTGATTTCCTAACTGATTGCTTTTGAGTTCCATAATTACTGATGAACTTTGATTTTTACCTTATTTTGCTACATGCTTTCGAACTATATATACACACTCTCTTATCAGCACAAACACATGAACACTCTTGGTAAAAAACTCTCTCTCTCACACATAAAATTTTTTGCTTTCTTTTGTGCTACTTGCTACTACTCTAAGTTAGCCGGCTGCAAGTCAAGGCTAACTATTGTGTTCTGCTACTCTTTCACTTTGCTTACTGTCCTCTTTACTGGTATGTTCTAGTCTTAATTCAAAGTTCCAACAACAATATGATTCTTTTATTATTTCAGCTCATCCTCTTTCTAGTTTTCTTCTATCTATGGTTTTGTTCTGAAACTTGTAGTTGATGTTTACATTATTATGTAACCCCCTTCCTTAAGATCAATATATTACCCCTTTATGTTATTTCTAAATATGTCTGCACCAATTATCTCTATGTGTTTACCACCATGTGCTCCATGTATCCCCAAATGCCTATCACCCATGTATGTGAGTTTGTTCTTTATATTTGATTTTGTGATTAGGTCTAGTCAACTGTTTCTAAGCATGTATATACCAATTCCTAGATCTTTTCTTGTTTATGTGTTCATAATCAAGTCTTCTATGCATCCTCAAATTCCTTGACCCCTATTTTGACTATTGAACTTGCTTTGGTGGTGTGACTCCTGGTTGTGTATGAATCTATCTTAAAGGTGTCGAGTTTAGACTTTTGTTCATTACTCCAATCTCTTTTCAAACTACCTCTGAGGTTTTACTACATCACTAAACAAACTTCCCTTTTAATATAATTTTTCATTAAAACCTTTCAACTTGTGTCAAGCACTTTCACTCTACTCCTAAGTCAATAAATTCTTCCCCTCCCCCTTCCAGTATGTGTACTGCCTTGGGATCCTCTTGAGAACCCTCTGAACTCTGGCATACTGAGGTTGTACCTTCCACTGCACTTATTCAATTTTGATTCCCAAGTCTAGGTGTAAGTACTGATCGGGATCCTTGAGATCTTTAGGGGATTGTGATGCACCTAGACTATGACACTGTCTATTGAATTTAGGCATTTGAGGTAATTGGAGGCTTTGGAAATCTGGGCCTTATTGAAGGCTCCCTATTAGAACAACTTCTTACTTTCTTATTTACTTATGTAATTCATTCATATAGTCTGTAATAACTTGTAAACAAATATTGGGGTAACTAGTGAAAGGTATGTGTAGATACATATTTATGGGATGATACGAGGTAGAAATCATGCTCATAGGACTTTACATTTATATCTGATTGCATTACCAAGTAGAAATCATACTCACAGGATTTTACATTTAAATCTGATTACTTTACCAAGTAGAAACCATGCTTATAACACTTTGCATCATCACCTTAGCATGCTAGAAACCATGCTATATGTTTCAAGTAATTCCGTAATAGAAATCATGTCTGCAAGTCTTAAAATCAGCTTAACAAATTGATGCCATGCCTGTAGGATGTAACATAACCCCAATTCTATTATGACAAGTATAAATGTGTTTTTCCATGTGTCATCATGCTTTCCTGTCCTTAAAATCAGTATCAAAGTTAAATATCATGCCCATAGGGTACCATACTTAAAATTCTGCCTGAAAATCTAAACTAGTCTAAATAAATCAACTTGGTCCACGTTTAGTTCATTTCTGGATTGGCTAAATTAAGTAGTTTATATTTCCTGAAACAAGTTCATTAAAACTTCCTCAACCTATCATTAGACAGCATATCTATAGGTATTAAAGAAGTCTATTTTAAAACCTACCCTGTCTCTCTATAAAATGCAATCATCAGTACTCTGCGTATAAGCACTCATGTAGGGCATTTTTCAAAACCTGCAATTCTGAAACTTTTCTATTTCTTAATTTTTTGTCCAATCCTAAACGGTTTTTTATTAAAACATAATAGGCAACTACTAGGATCGTTACTTCTGGGTTTATAAAATAAATGGCTTGTCTTTTGCATATTCACCTAGACATCCTGCCTTAGGATACTGTTTAATAAAAGCTCTTAACTGTGTTTGAGTTGTGCTTTTTATGTGCCTTGTTTGAGGAGGAGACTTTGAGCCTCTAATTGCTTCTTTTTATCTTATGTTCTAAAAGTCCTAATTGTTTTGCTTGTCATCTTAGAATTTTCACCTTTAAAGCCATATGGGTCAGTCTAGAACCACCATAAGTAGAGGTCCTACATCTCTCCAGGGCCATTAAGAAGGGACGGGTAGTAGCACGCAATACATGACCACTAAGGGGATGGGAAGGGTAGGTATGGGATGTGATGACTACAAACTAATGTCATGTGTAGCCCCTCATCGAGGAGTGTTTACCGGACATTGTGTGGGGTGATCCTATAGGCTAACCAACCAAGGACCCCTCCTTTACCAAAATTCCTATTTCTATTAGAAGCAAAATCTTTATCGTATTACTTGATTTGTCCAACGTGCTTTACTTGCAACCTATTTGATTCAACTGTTTGCTTATATGGACTAGTGTGTAAATATATGTTTGGCCGGGACCCACAGTTATGGACCAAGAGGGGTGATTAATACTTTCCCCTTGAGTTTATTTCGAGACCTTACCCTAATTTCTGGTAATAAAAATCAATCCAAGAGTTAATCACTTTAGGTGCCTAACGCACCATAACGCGTTAGGTGGTGACTCTTTAAGTACCCGATACTAAAAGAAAATGAGTTATCACACCCCATGGAATGTCAAAATCCGGACATTTCTCTCCGCGAGGAGGGAGGAAAAAGGGGGCGCGACAACATGGCGACTCTGCAGGGGATATATTTTAGGCTTTTATTATAACAAACTTATCTTTTACAAATTAGTCCAAGACTGATTTACCATACCCCTCTGCCTTTATTTGAATTTAATTGCCTATCTTAAGCATTTATGGTTCTTTATTCATGAAACTGACTTCTCTTTTTGTTTTCTTTTCCCAGTAACTATTTTTTCAATTATTTAAATACTGTATTTATTTTTTCTACGTGCAAATAGTTGACTACATGTTATTAATTGCTGCATAAATCATGCTCCGCATCATATTCCACTCGTGCGTCTCAAATCCTATATCTACGCTTTAATGAGAGGTCGCGCTCTTCCTATTTAATATCCTTAAATTCAGAAAGGTTTATTTGCGGTAAACCAATCGATCAGCAGTGCCGTCGACGTTTCCGTGCCTTCCCCCTCGAGTTGTCCGCTTGAGGGTACCAGTCATTAAAATTGTATATGCATAATGGTCAAACCTAGTCGGATCAGTTATGTTGTCTGCATAATGATTCTTTAAGATGAGACTTATCCAAAGTCCATCAGGTTTTTCCATAATCCCAACGGACACAACCACGTTCTGTGCATTAATTTGTAGAATTAAATCCCGATATACTGATCATAAACGTATAAATAGTCGAGTCCGATGGGGGTAAGGTCTAACCATTTTGTTTTGTAGAAATTGAGGCATGAGGTCCCCATATTTGGTATTGTAGCAACATCCCATCATTGCTACTAGATTGGTGGGAGGACCTTTCCTTAAGTGACAACTAACATGTGAGAAAGTATCCCGGTAACATGTCTTCCTTGCTAGATATTGAGCCAAATAACAAATTGGTCGAGGCTGCCATTTTATTCTGGGATAGTAAACGGGTTGTATTTTTTCCGATGATGTAGAAATGACACCACTTATAGAGGAAATATGAGGACTTGCAGAACTGACTTGGGACAGTCCCGGGCTATTGGTACTAGAAAATCGTATGGGTAGAGGATTTTTGAAGATGATGGGGTTGAAGAAGAATGTCAACCTAGTGCGTCTGAAGGACTCCTACATACCTTTTGAATACATATACGAGAGGTATGGCTATAGCAAGTCTTTCCGCACTTACCATGATGATATCTCTCTCCCTTCACTAGGTCACATCCACTGCAAAGTGTTTGTATTCATTGTGTGCTTTCTATGCCTGATAGTGTTTCCAATGAAAAAGGGAAGAATCTAGACTAGGTTGGCAATGGTCGCTCAGACTCTAATGGAAAGGATCAATGGACAGACATATACCATAGTCCCCATGATCATAGCTGACATCTACAGGACTTTGGAGCGCTGTCAAAGAAGGGTCAAACATTTTGAAGGTTGTTATTTGTTGTTGCAGTTATGGTTGCTGGAGCATTCCCAAAAGAGTCGCTATTGTCAGGAATTTCCGTAAAGGGCTTAGAATGAACATATTGCCTCCTTCACCCTAAGAAGATGACCTACATTCCAAACATATTTGCTCTTCTAGAAAGCCCCAAAGAACGGGTAGGGTTCTTCGGCAATATAACCGAGGAACATGTACAATGGATGTTTGAATGGTTCCCCACGGATGAATTTATTATCAGATCCAGGGACACTCTACACTTGGTGCTGATTCAGTTGAGAGGGATATGCCCATATATCCCTATGCGAGTTATGAGGCAAGCATGCAGAAAATAGGTTGTACCAAGGGTTGTCAAGATGAGTCACTTCTGGGAAGACTTTCAAGACGACGATGTCCCTTACAAGTGCCAAGCTCAACATATGTGGCACTGTAAAATCATTATGGAGACGAATCCATTAAGCCGGACAGGTACCATGCAGCGTGTGAGCCTCTATATTCGGCATGGTTAGAGGAAAATCTGAAAGGGATGGTGAAACTAGGGGCTGGTCGAGGAACAGAAGCATAGACAAGGAAGCCAAAATTCAAGTCAAGTACAATAGGTTGTGCAAAAGGGTCCACGACTCTAGGAATGAGCACCGGGAAATACACGAGAGGAATGTGAGGTTGATCGAGGAATGGAAAGAAATGGAAATCACTTCCAACAGGAAACTGGAATACCTAGAGCGAGGAATAGTAGAGTTGGAAGGCAAAGTCATAAAGAGGATTGAGAATTGACAGAATGTCAAAGGAGCTGAGGGAGGACATTTGGCCAGATCCTACTTGCTACTGGGACTATGCAAGCTAGGGGATCTATATGATGGATTTCGGAAGATCTAATCTGGGGAATGTCCTTCTGGGACCAAATAGACTAGATTTACTCACTTTTCCTAAAATGTGATAAAGCCAAGTGCCAACAGTGAGTTATTTTATTATTATATTAGTGTCATTTTGGGATTTCTCTATTTTTATATTATGAAATGAAGCATTTATTAGCATAAAAGCTCTCCAAATTTATTTGTTGCTAGGCCTACCTCGGTCCCAACGAGGTTCCTAAAATAGGATACATATCTACAGTTTTGTAAGATGTGTTTAAATACTGCAAACATTTCAGGATCCTCACAGACTTGTTACCTTTTGTTTATCTTTATTTTTGATTATTCCTATCCCGTTAGGTTGGTTCACTGACACTGCCCTCATCAGCATATCACACGAGATCTAGAGGCCCTCCATCTCCTCCTTCTCCAAGCAACACCAAAGGGCAAAGGAAAGACAAAGATGGACAACTTATGTGGAATTCGAAAGAAAAATGCTAAGAACGCAGAGACTTCCGATGGCCATAGTACTCCTGCCCCCAAATGACCTGGTTTTGAGACTGGAAGAAAAGATACTAGAACTACAATGAGAACTTGAGCAGATCTGCAACTTGGCAAACCTTTCACTCACCTTCAATGTCCCTGATATCCACCAACAAAACACAAAGAACCCAACTCCTCCTCATAACACACAAAACCAACAACCACAAAATCCTCCCACACCAAATCAATACGTAACTCCACCCCCAAATATCAATCCGCTGCCAATACCAACTCCACCACAACATCAAAATTGACCAATTCAGTATCCACTAACCGCCACTTACCACACTCCCAAAAATACACCACCCCTTATTCCCGATCCCCAAAACTCCACCAATGACCATCACTATACCCAAGTTCCTTGCACCCACCAAGTAACTCTATATATGTCGAAATTATACCTTATTCTACCCAACGAATCTCCTGTGTACCAGAGCCCTCCAAGAAGGACCTGCTCAATAAGAACATGGCTGAAGACACAAGAAGTTAACAAGCCGAGTTCAAGGTGTTAAAGCTGACAAGTGAGTAGAAGGATTAAATTATGAAGATCTGCGCATACAGCCAGATGTCGAACTATCAGAGGGGTATAAACCCCCAAAGTTCGAAATATTCGATGGAATAGGTGATTCCAAGGTTCATCTAAGGACCTACTATGACAATCTTGTCAGGGTCGGGAAAGATGAAAAGATCTGGATGAAGCTCTTTATGAGGAGCCTTACCTGGGACGCTTTGTCTTGGTATATCAGCCAGAATCCAAAGAAATAGGCTAATTGGGTAAGCATGGCGTCAGAGTTCATGGACCGGTTCAGGTTTAACACAGAGAATGTACTGGATGTCTTTTACATTAAGAATCATAAGAAGAAACCTATTGAAACCTTCTGTGAGTATGCTTCTCATTGGGGGTCAGAAACAACCAAAGTCAGGCCCTTATTAGATGAAGGATAGATGAATAAATTCTTTGTCATGGCAAAGAATCCGCAATATTATGAGAGGTTGATGGTTATCGAAAATCACAAATTCTATAATATTATCAACCTCGGGGAAAGGATCTAGGAAGGAATCACGAGTGGGATGGTAACAAACTTTGAGGCATTGCAAGCCACAAATAAGGCACGACAATCATGCGGTAGATCAAAGAAGAGAGATGTTGGCGTAATAATGGCGGCCCAGGACCCAAAATCCCACTCACATATCAAATACCTCCACCCACATATCAAACACCTCCACCAATATATCAAACACCTATGCCTACATACCAAGCATCACCGCCCACATATCAACCCTTATATACCAGATACTCTCAAACAACCACTGTCCCTCGCGCCTGTTAGATAATATGCTTAACGCTAGAGGGGGGGTGAATAGCATTATAATAAAAATTAGCGTAAACTTGCGGAATTTAAAAATTACAGGAAATAAATAAGTGCGATAAGTAAATAAATTAGAACAAACGCACCGATGTATCCTGGTTCACCACAACCCGTGGCTAGTCCAGTCCCCGAGAGACTATCTCGAGATTTCCACTAACTTGTTAAGCTTACGGGTGCTCAACAAACCGTTACAACTTGAGGACACAAGCCTCAACAACCTTTGCTCGGAGATACAACACTCCAAGACTTCAACCAAGGAAACACAAGTTCCTTCTTACAACACAAGGGACTAACACTTCCCTTCAAGTGTACAAAAACACTTAGCACTCAAACAAGACACTCCTTTAAGAGTAGATATGAGTAAAAAGAATACGCTCAAGATCGCAACAACTTTCGACAAGAATTTGGCTCTTAAAAGCTTATGTAATGAATATAAAATGATAAGCAATAAAGTATGCAAGCTTTAGCAATTGTATGATCAGTTGTTGTGTGTTGTTGTGCTTAAAAGACTAATTTGAAGCTGTATTTATAGTTGAAAAACTTTGTATACCGTTGCCTAATTGCCAATTAAGAATTGCTGATTTTACTCTGTGACAATCGATTGTCAAATTACCACAATCGATAGTTTTCCAGATCTTCCAAAAATCAATCTCAGATTTTACGCATAACAATCGATTGTTTAAGACTCACAATCGATTACTGGCAACGTTCAAAAAATCATTTCCAGATATTACTTAAAACAATCGATTGTCAGAAATCTACAATCGATTACTCAGCAACGTTCAAAAAATCTTTTCCAGATTTTAATTAAAACAATCGATTGTCAGAAATCTACAATCGATTACTCAGCAACGTTCAAAAAATCTTTTCCAGATTTTAATTAAAATAATCGATTGTCAGAAATCTACAATCGATTACTTGGCAACATTCAAAAAATCTTTTTCAGATTTTATTTAAAACAATCGATTATAGGAAATCAATAATCGATTACCTGACGGTAATTGAAAACATTTTGGCAATGGTCAGTTATACAATCGATTATATTAAGTTAACAATCGATTATATATCAGTCTTGAAAAATCAATTTAGACACTGCCTCTTGATAATCGATTGTCATAAGTTCACAATCGACTATTTAATAACTTTGAAAAAGTTTGGAAGACACTGCCTCAACACAATCGATTGTCATATGTTCACAATCGATTATTTTGTGACTTTGAAAAATCTGATGGACACTGTCTCTTCACAATCGATTGTCATTAGCTTCACAATCGATTATTTTGAGCTTTGAAAAAAACTTTGATGGACACTGCCTCATCACAATTGATTGTCATAAGGTTCACAATCGATTGTCATGCAGATTTGAAAAATCTGATGCTCACTGCCTTAACACAATCGATTGTCATAAGTTCACAATCGATTGTCAAGCAGCTGACTTAAACATAATCGATTATCATAAGTACATAATCGATTATCTTAGTCCAGATTTTAGAGGCATGTTTAAAAATCATTTTGACTAAAGTAAATATGCATTATTTAAAGTCATTTTGCTCAAAATTAAATATGCATGATTTGTTAAAAATATTTTTACGAGAGAAGCCAAGTCTTGAGTTTAAGTTGTCGGATGAAGATCACAATTAAATACCGACTCATATAAAACTTAATCTCGATCTTTGTCTTGTGCTTGAATCTCGTAATATATCAATTTTGTGCTTGTGCTTGGACCTCGTCATATGTCAATTTGCGCATAGTTTGTCATTCATCAAAACCTACAAATATGAACACACGTTTAGTATAATGCCTTGAGAACGTGTTTCCAGCAATTTCCCCCTTTTTGATAATGGCAAACTTTAAGCGGGATATGCATACGATTCAGGACAAGTAAAGATATGCCACAAGTATATAGATATGCAATTTGTTCCCCCTCAGTATATGAATTCCCCCTCAATTTATCCCAATAAGTATTGAGAGTGCATACCCGTTATCTTCCCCCTTTTGCCATTAGCAAAAAAATATCGAATAATCAAAAACTTGTTTATTTATAAAAAACGGTTACATAATGGGAACAACAAAACATAGAACAATAAAATAGAAAAACAATTAAAGAAATTATTCATCATCATTTCCCGCCTCATCATCCGGCACTGCTTCATAGGGAACAAGACCGGCATATGGATAATGAACATGGTCAAAATATCCATGGATCTCATGTGTCAATTGACCGACAGAGGTGGTCAAAGAAGCAATTTGGTCGGAAATAGATTGAAGAGTAGGTTCTTGAGTCTGACGCGATCGACGAGTTGGAGGAGGAGCAGGAGCTGCATGATCACCGTCATGGGGAAAGGAGGATTCTGAAATTTCCCACTTCTTGGTGCTCTTTTTGAGAGGACCGATGGAAGTGTTGAACCCGGAAGCTTCAAGAAAATTCATAATAAGGAGGGCATAGGGAAGAGGTCTATCATCTCCGATGGCATCAAGCATGTGAATCTTGACGAACTTACACCAATTGATGTGAGCTCCGGTTATAATGTCATGCATGAGCTTAGCGTCCTCTTGGGAAAGAGTGGTATGATTATGCTTCCGAGGCTTGAGGACTCGGGTGATGAAATAGAAAATCAAACGATATTCGGGGAGCATTCCCCTAATGGTAGGGCATCGAGTAGATAGATTAGGATCATAAGCTCCAAGTCCTATTTGGTTTAGGAGAGTTTTCTCATCAAATAGGGCGCCGGCTTCTCTAATGTAGCGAGAAATGTTTTCCCCACTTCGAGGAAGATGAGCAATAGAATGCAGGTTTTCATTGGATAAAAGAATTTGAACGCCATTAATGTTTGACACAAGCTCACCATCGTCGACCTCATGAAGATTTGAGTAGAACGCTTGAATCAATGGAGGATTAATATAAGGATAGGTAAGATATAAGAAGTCGAGAAGTTGACATTCCTTAAGCATGTTTGCAGTGGGGGCGTATGATTCAAGATATTTGCTTGTTGAAAAGCGAGGAGGAAGAATGTCACGCTTTTCGAATTTTGTCAAAAATCTAGTAAGCTCGGTTTCAGTATTGAATTGTAAAATAGACCCATCTTGATAAGGGAAATTTGGAGGTGGAGGAGCAGAAGAAAATGCACCTTGTCTACCTGAACGGGAACGTTTAGGGTGTCTGCCCGACATTTTCAAAAAGTAGTAATGAACTTTGTAAGAAACTTGAAAGATTTTTGAAGGTTTGGGAGCAAAGATTGATGCTTGAGTGAATAAAATTGAAGACTTATGATGCCTATTTATAATGGGAAGAATGGCATTTCATTTATGATGGAAATCTGCAGAAATGTATGAGCCAAAACAGTCAGAAACGGTAAAATGAATTGCACTGACCGTTAGACAATCAATTGTTGAAACGAAATAATCGATTGTTGAGCAGATTTGGACTTGAACTCGGAACTGACACAAAATCGATTGCAGGACCCAAACGGTAACAAATATTTGAATTATTGACAAAAAATAATCGATTGTTGAATTATGATAATCGATTGTTGTGATACAGTGAGCACGGTGATTTTCTGACTCGGAAAATAATCGATTATATTTATGAAACAATCGATTGTTTTAGGAAACCCGTACTAAATGGCTGAGACGGTAATCGATTGTACGGTTAAAAAATCGATTATTAAACACAAATGCATAATAAGCATCAAACATAAATAATCGATTAGTGATACTTGCTAATCGATTGTCCGCACAGTAAAATAATCGATTATTTGCTGTAACAATCGATTGTTCTATGCCATTTCCTTATAATTCCCCTGCCTTTAGGGCGATACCTGCAAAAGAGAATTTAGACGTCTCCGACGCTCAAGTTAGTAATTTTTAATGAAATAATGCAATGAGAACGTGATCTCTTAAGAAGTGTGTCCTAAGGTGTTCTTAAGAGAGTTTCGGGTACTTACCTTTTCTCCGACGTCGCCAATTACCTGTTCGAGAGGGTGATCTTTGATTGTCCTCCACTCGTTAGGCATTTTCGTTTCTTTCTCCAATTGTGGCGTTTCCTCCGTTGATTGTTCCAAGATTTCATCTTGAATTTCCTTAGGAGCTTCCTCTTGTACTTTGTCTTTTAAACTATTTAAAATGCCTGCAAGATCAGAACAAGAATCCTTTCTCGCCAAGCGAGCATTATTTTCGGAAAACACAATATGAGGGGATTCCTCCACAGTTTGGGTTCTATTATTAAATACCCTATATGCTTTGCTACGTTAAGAATACCCAATAAAAATTCCCTCATCGGATTTGGCATCAAATTTTCCCAATTGATCTTTTCCATTGATATGAATAAAAACTTTACAACCGAATACTCTAAAATGGGAGATATTTGGTTTCCTTTCCTTGTAGAGTTCATAAGGGGTTTTCATGAGTATTGGCCTTATGACTACTCTATTTAAAACGTAGCATGCGGTACTCACGGCATCCGCCCAAAAATGTTTGGGAATCTTAGCCTCTTCGAACATGGTTCTAGCCATCTCTTCGAGACACCTATTTTTCCTTTCCACCACCCCATTTTGTTGTGGTGTTCGTGGAGTGGAAAAGGTATGCTCGATACCGAGTTCGTCACAAAAGTCCGCAAAGAGATTGTTATCAAACTCTCTCCCATGATCACTTCTAATTGAAGTGACGGTTGTTTCCTTTTCGTTTTGAACACGTTTAAGAAAATATTTAAAATTCTGAAAAGCATCACTTTTTATGGGCAAGAAATAAAGTCCAAGTAAATCTGGAATAATCATCAACAATAACAAAAGCATAACGATTTCTACCAAGACTTTCAATGCGAGATGGTCCAAACAAATCCATGTGAAGCAATTGCAATGGTCTAGTGGTTGAAACAATATTTTTTAAATTAAAAGATGCTTTTGTTTGCTTCCCTTTTTGCCAAGAATCACAAATAGAGTCATTTTCAAATTTCAAATTTGGAAGACCAACAACTAAATTTTGTGAAACCAATTTGTTCAAAAGATGCATGTTGATGTGAGCTACTCTACGATGCCATAACCAAGAATCATCCTCTTTGTTCATTAAACAATTCACATATTCGGGTGAAGAATTTGCAAGATCAACCATATAAATGTTATCCATTCTAAAACCACGAAGGATAATTTTAAAATCGCTACGTCTAAAAACTAAGCATTCATCCGAATCAAATAAAACAAGATTTCCCTTGTCACATAATTGACTTATGCTCAAGAGATTATGTTTTAAACCTTTCACAAGTAATATATGCTTAATGGAAGAAATTTCATCCTTACCGACCGATCCGATGCCGATAATCTATCCTTTGTTGTTATCACCAAAAATAACACTTCCCCCTTCCTTGTGTTCTAGTTGAAGGAATTTGGATTCGTCTCCCGTCATGTGCTTGGAGCATCCACTATCAAGGTACCATAGTACACTTGATCCCTTCAAACATACCTACAAACAGATTAATGAGTTTTAGGTACCCATGCCATTTTGGGTCCTTGGGGGTTAGGCAAATCATAGTAATGTGATTGAGTGTTATGTCTATGTCGTGTAAAACAAGCAGGAGCAATATGTCCAATTCGTCTACAATAATGACAAGTCACGTTAGGATTATGCATCCTTCTAGGTTGATAGTAATTGGACGGACGAAATTCATTTACTCTATTCTTGACAATATGACTGTTGCGCAAATCATGAAAATCATTTCTCCTATCATTTGTTCTAGGATGTGCATCATTTCTAGAATAGTTGTTTCTAGGTTGGAATTCATTTCTAGGTGTTCTAAAAGGTTCAAAATTCCTTCTAGTGTTTGGCCTAGAATGTGCATTATTTCTAGCATGATTATTTCTAGGTTGCGATTGATGAAAACCATTTCTAGGTTTGTTGTATCTAGGATGAACATTTGTTTTATTTATCCTAGGTTGAGCCTTAGGTGGTTGGGGGTTGGCTTCAACTTTATCTTTAGGCTCGTTTCTAAAACCTATGCCATGCTTGGTCGACTTCAAATTAACAAGCACTTCATTCAGATTTTTATGAGAAGAGTTAAACTTATCTAAGGTGCCCTTAAGCCTTTCTACTTCATTTTTGAGATGCATGCAAAAAGTACAATTTCTAGAACTCTCGGGCTTGTCGGCGCTTCTCTTGCCAAAAAATTTGTTTTCCTCTTTCAATTTCTCATTTTCTAAATTAGCGTAAACTTGCGGAATTTAAAAATTGCAGGAAATAAATAAGTGCGATAAGTAAATAAATTAGAACAAACGCACCGATGTATCCTGGTTCACCACAACCCGTGGCTAGTCCAGTCCCCGAGAGACTCTCTCGAGATTTCCACTAACTTGTTAAGCTTACGGGTGCTCAACAAACCGTTACAACTTGAGGACACAAGCCTCAACAACCTTTGCTCGGAGATACAACACTCCAAGACTTCAACCAAGGAAACACAAGTTCCTTCTTACAACACAAGGGACTAACACTTCCCTTCAAGTGTACAAAAACACTTAGCACTCAAACAAGACTCTCCTTTAAGAGTAGATATGAGTAAAAAGAATACGCTCAAGATCGCAACAACTTTCGACAAGAATTTGGATCTTAAAAGCTTATGTAATGAATATAAAATGATAAGCAATAAAGTATGCAAGCTTTAGCAATTGTATGATCAGTTGTTGTGTGTTGTTGTGCTTAAAAGACTAATTTGAAGCTGTATTTATAGTTGAAAAACTTTGTATTACCGTTGCCTAATTGCCAATTAAGAATTGCTGATTTTACTCTGTGACAATCGATTGTCAAATTACCACAATCGATAGTTTGCCAGATCTCCCAAAAATCAATCTCAGATTTTACGCATAACAATCAATTGTTTAAGACTCACAATCGATTACTGGCAACGTTCAAAAAATCATTTCCAGATTTTACTTAAAACAATCGATTGTCAGAAATCTACAATCGATTACTCAGCAACGTTTAAAAAATCTTTTTCAGATTTTAATTAAAACGATCGATTGTCAGAAATCTACAATCGATTACTCAGCAACGTTCAAAAAATCTTTTCCAGATTTTAATTAAAACAATCGATTGTCAGAAATCTACAATCGATTACTTGGCAACGTTCAAAAAATCTTTTTCAGATTTTATTTAAAACAATCGATTATAGGAAATCAATAATCGATTACCTGACGGTATTTGAAAACATTTTGGCAACGGTCAGTTATACAATCGATTATATTAAGTTAACAATCGATTATATATCAGTCTTGAAAAATCAATTTAGACACTGCCTCTTGATAATCGATTGTCATAAGTTCACAATCGATTATTTAATAACTTTGAAAAAGTTTGGAAGACACTGCCTCAACACAATCGATTGTCATATGTTCACAATCGATTATTTTGTGACTTTGAAAAATCTGATGGACACTGTCTCTTCACAATCGATTGTCATTAGCTTCACAATCGATTATTTTGAGCTTTGAAAAACTTTGATGGACACTGCCTCATCACAATCGATTGTCATAAGGTTCACAATCAATTGTCATGCAGATTTGAAAAATCTGATGCTCACTGCCTTAACACAATCGATTGTCATAAGTTCACAATCGATTGTCAAGCAGCTGACTTAAACATAATCGATTATCATAAGTACATAATCGATTATCTTAGTCCAGATTTTAGAGGCATGTTTAAAAATCATTTTGACTAAAGTAAATATGCATTATTTAAAATCATTTTGCTCAAAATTAAATATGCATGATTTGTTAAAAATATTTTTACGAGAGAAGCCAAGTCTTGAGTTTAAGTTGTCGGATCAAGATCACAATTAAATACCGACTTATATAAAACTTAATCTCGATCTTTGTCTTGTGCTTGAATCTCGTAATATATCAATTTTGTGCTTGTGCTTGGACCTCGTCATATGTCAATTTGCGCATAGTTTGTCATTCATCAAAACCTACAAATATGAACACACGTTTAGTATAATGCCTTGAGAACGTGTTTCGAACAGCGCCTACAACTCCCAACCATTCCACTTCCAATCACCACAAACTTGCCAAAATTATCCAAGACCAAGACCCAACTTCGACTGCAAGCCTCCCAAACATAATACCGCCACTGATAAACCCATCGACCAACTGTATGAAATGTTGAAAGACACATATTACGTCACTCCTATTTCCGCGCCACACTAGAAAATCCATCCTAATGGGTCAATCTGAACAAAACTTGCGCATACAATTACAATATAAAAGAGCACATCACTGCTGGGTTCCGAACATTGAAGGATAAGATCCAGATGCTAATTGAAAACAAGGTCATACAAGCAAAGGAAGCCACACCGAATGTTCGCAACAATCCCCTCCCCAATCACAGAGGTGATGGTATACATGTGATAAAGAAAAGGAGGAATGAGACCCTGAGGGGTCAATCGAGCTTATTCAAAAATGTGATGACCTTAAGATTGCAGTCACACTTACTCCTACTATGGTATAGATCCGTCACCCATTGAGGTTGAAGTAGCTGCATAATTTCCAAATTGAGGTAGAGGTGGCGCCTCCTGCGGCCACCTACGCTCCATTTGAAGTAGAAGTGGTCACACCTTTAACTGTGACAGTGTCAAACACACCCTCATTCAACTCAAAAGTAATACCCTGGGATTATGTTACCGAGGCTCGACAGAAAGGGAAGGCCAAGATAGAGGAATCAGACGTTGCACATGGAATGACTAAAACCAAAAAAGTCTATACACCAGAACATTTTGAAGGTTCAAGTAAGGATGCCACTACTATGTAGCCTATCATCAAGACTGGGCCAGATAACCTATGGAGAAAAGTACAGGCCAAAGAGTATTCTGTTGTTGACAATCTAAGAAAAGTCCCTGCTTAGATATCTATCCTGTCACTATTGTAGAAATCAGAGCCATACAAGAACACCTTAGTGAAAGTTCTGAGCGAGGCTTATGTGCCCAACAACATCAGTGGGGGAGAAATGGCCAACATGGTTTGACAAGTGTTGGAGATCCATAAGATTATCTTCCATGAAGATGAGCTATCACCCGAAAGTTTAAATCACAATCGGACACTACATGTTATAGTACAATTAGAAGACAAATTCATTGACTGGGTCCTGGTTGATGGAGGCTCGAGCCTAAATATTTGTCCATTGGATACTCTGAGGAGGTTGGTTTTATATGGGTCATAGAGGGCCACGATCGGGGAAATCAACCTTTGCTTGCAGATGGGGCCAACTTGGTTCGACGTTGAATTTCAAGCACTTGACATACCGGTCTCATACAATCTTCTGTTGGGGCGACCATGGATCCATGTTGCTAGAGGTGTGCCTTACATACTATATCAAGTTTTGAAGTTCGAATGAAATCATCAGGAGGTCATCATTCACGAGGATAAAAGTAATCCCATCTGCACCAGCCAAACTATCGGGGCCATTGGACATAGAAGAAGGCTAAGAGGGGAAACCTATCATCACATTGAACGGATTAATGTCGTTGAGAAGTATAAGTGGTGGAGTAACAAAATGGAAACCATATTGGCATGGTCCGGATATGATCCCGAGAAAGGGTTGGGAAAGAACCTCCAAGGAATCACCAAACTGATATAACTGAAACAAAATCATGGTACCACCTTTGGGCTAGTATACCAATACACATAGAAAGAGTACAGGAATTGGTCACCTCCATGGCATGGACCATATTGCCCTCTCTAGCAGCTAGTGCCACGTTTGGAGCAAGATTTCCACCAGGTCGACACAATATGGGGAACTGCAGAAGAAGAAGCACTAGCTAGGCTGAATGATTTGTTCTTGGAGGATGAATACATGGAAAACAATGCCATAATTGAGGAGGAGAAGGAGGAAGAAGGCCTCACTATTCAGACTGTGAAGAATGAAACAGTTCTAAAAAACTGGACCGCGACACCATCTGGAGCCCACAGAGTCCCGGGGTAGCTTGGCAGAATTTACTTCTATTGCCATTTTAGGCATTTAAAATTTCCTATAGTTCCGTTTAATCTTTACTTATTTCAAAATAAATTCTCGATTAATCAAGTCGAGCTTTGTTTGAACATTTTCTCAAAATTTTAATCAAATGCATAATTATGCTTCTTTATGCGTAATTATTTGTTTATTTCTTTTAAGCATTCAATTTTTTTTGATTTCAAAACTGACTTGTCTTTGTTTCTTTCCTTTACTGCATTCCTTCATTTCTGATTTGAATTATGAAATAGTTGTATTTACTACTTTCTTAAACGTGCAAATACATGACAACATGCCTTTAATTATTGCATAATCATGCTCAACATCATATTTCCACTCGTGCCTAACAAAATCCTAAAGCAACGATTATAATGAGTGGTTGCGTTCCAATATTATCACCCATACATCCAAAAAAGGCATATTTTATGGTAAAACCAATCGATCATCGATGTAGTCGACGGTTCCATGCCTTCCTCCCTTGAGTTGTTCGCTCAAGGGTGCCAGTCTAAAACCCCATAAAACCTTACTCTGTTTAAACTGTGCATGCATCATGGTCAAACCTAGCCAAGTTAGTTATGTTGTCTACATAATGACTCTTTAAGATAGCCTAGTCCAAAGTCCCATGGGTTTCCCTAAAACCCAAACGGACATCGTCATATTCTAGGCATTTATTTGGAGAACTAAGGGCTTTTATGGCAATTTTTGATATTAAATAGTCAAGTTTGGTGGGGGTAAGGGCCTAACCTTTTGTCTTGCAGAAGTATGAGGCACGAAGTTCCCAGGTTTGGCATGGTCACCAACATCCATCAAAAATTGCTAAGTGATAACTATGAATTTTGATGCATTTTATACTCCTTCTTGCTGATGCGTTGATTATAAATTCATACAAAATAGTCCCAAAAGACTCATAAGTTGTGCTTGATTGCAGGTTTGATAAATAAAGTGACAAGATGTCAAAGATCGGATCAAAAGCAGAGACACCTACACAAGTACCATAGATAAGACAAAACTCAAGAGAAACAGGCCAAGTGCGGCCGTACTACAGTTTGTGCGGTCCGCACTAGGGAGATTCAGAGAGTTGGATTTTTAGGCATCAAGGAAGTGCGACCGCAGAAGGTTTTGATGCGGTCCGCACTAAAGGCACCGCTACCGCACTACCATTCTGTACGGTTTATTGAACCAAAGTTCAGAGAGATGCCAAATTCAAAAGATGAGCCTGTGTGGTCCAGATTCCATTCTGTGTGGACCGCATTAGAAGCCTCCCATCCGTAGTCCATTTGTGCGATCCGCGGAGCCTAGGTTCATAGAGCCAAGATCAAGTTCAAGACCCTAGTGCGGACGCACACCATTTTGTGCGGTCCGCACTGACCCCGCATGGGTATTTTTGTCCAGTTTTTCTAGCTTAGTATGAATAGAGCCTTTTTCCATTTTTACGGTATCCAACATTTTAGAACTTCAGTTGCGCTCGTGAGAAGACTTTTTCTGTAGCCATTTTTGGCATTTTTACTTAGTTTTTATCATTGAATATTTGTATTTACTTTAGCAATTAATTATATGTCTTTATCTTCATCTATTTTTCAGTTTTTCTCTTCAAGAATGAGTAGCTAGACCCATTAGCTAGGGTTGAGGCTCAACCCTCGGTTGGGTAATTGATGTGTGTTGTGATTTAAGGTTAGATTGACTATAGTTGTTTGTTATTTGGGTCGATTTCATGGTTTAATCTATGAATTAGTGGTTACAAATATTAGTTTGTGCTTAGTTGACTTGGGCTCTTCTTGAGAAAGAGAGACTAAGTCTCCGAAATTGATTCAATAAGGAATTAGGATGGACTCAAGAAAATTGATAGTCCCAATTAAAGGGTTAAACCTCGAGAGAGAGTAATGCCCGACTTGAACCCTAGTTGCTTGAGAAAATTTGCCTACCATATTGGTCTTGAGAAAGTCAATTCGGCAAAATCACTCTCTCTACCGGGAGGTGTGAGAGTGGGTAAGATCATGCAACGGTTATAGCATATTCCCCAGTTATGTCAATCGTGCATTGGATTCAATTACCCGTCAATTGTCCACCTATGAGGATGTCATTACCCTAGTGCTTTTAAACCATTAGATATACTTGTAGCAATTTAACTCCTAGCTTAATCTAGTTGCATTTTCAATTAGTAGTTTGATAAAAATAGAATCATAAACAAAACACAAAAATGATAAAAAGATCAATTAAGAACACACGCGCAATTCTAGGATAGATAGATACTTAATTCTAATCCTAACTCTATGTGGATTTGATCCCGACCCAAAACTGAGTAAAAGCTATTATGACCCTCTCTTGCTACTCTTTAGTAGTGAGGATTTGGAAGCGATCACTAAGCTTGTGAGAGGATCTTCACTCCAGTGATTAGACTCTTATCTGGAAATATCTGGGAAACCTACCTTCTCTCCTGGAAATTCAACCCAACAACAAAATCATCGAAGCTGCCACTTTGTTCTGGGATTGTGAGAGGTCCGTATTCCGCTTCGAGGACATTGAAATTACACCCTTACTAGAAGAGATATGAGGATTGCCGTCATAGCATGGGAGACACCGAGTTTGTTAATGCCTGAGAACCGCAAAGGCAAGGGTTTCCTCAAGATGATGGGTTTGAAGAAAAATCTAGAACTGACATGTTTGAAGGAATCCTACATCCCTTTGATTATTTGTATGAGAGGGACGGTCACACCAAATGCTACCATACTTATCCTAACGAGTTTTCCATCACATCATTAGGGCATATTCACCGAAGAGTCTTTGTATTCATGTTTTGCTTCTTGAGATTGATTGTGTTTCCAATGAAGAAAGCAAGAATCCACAATAGACTAGCTAAGGTAACTAAGACCTTAATGGAAGGGATTGGCGGGCAACTATTTAGAATTGTGCTCATGATCATTGCAGAGATATACCGAGCCCTGGAGAAGTGTCAACAAGGAGCCAAACACTTCAAATGCTGCAATCTGATACTTCAACTTTGGATCATAGAGCATTTCCAAAAGGGTGAATACTGACAACAAATTCAGCGAAGGGACGGCGTTGATCATATCACTTTTCATCACCCAAAGAGAATGAATTACATGCCCAATATGTTTTCCCGACTAGAAAATTCTAGGGAATGGGTCGAGCTCTTCGAAATTCTAACTGAGGACCAGGTACAATAGATGTTCGAGTGGTTTCCTGTGAGCACGTGATTGTTGCGTCGCTCGAAATGTTCCTATAAAATTCATTAAGTTAGGATTTTTCTTTTACTATTTGAATTTTTAGGATTTATTTGCGTGCTTTTGTGTTTATTTGCATTTTTTCCTTTTATTATCTGAATTTTAGGAATTAATTGCATAATTTTTTCTTTATTTGCATGTTGCACAGTTTAATTAAATATAATTCATGAAAAATACAAAAAAGGACATGTTTGTATTTAGGACTTAATTTTTACATTTATAGGTTACTAATTAGTTAATGAAAAAAAAGGAAAAAGGATAGTCATACATTTGTTCAGATTTCCTTTGAAATTTAGAATTTAGGATTTTTGTAGGAGTTTATTTATTTTATTTCATGTTAAATATGTTTTTAGCTATTTTTATTTTTGTTGTTAAAAATCTGAAAAAAATAATAAAAAAATATATAAAAGAGAATAAGTGCATAAATATTAGCTTTATTGAAAGACCAAGTTTTGGGCCAATTCTTGCAATAAATCTGGCCCAAAAACCACTAGAACCACTAAAATTGACCCAAACCCAACATCCTTGCCCGGTCCAAAAGCACTAGAAACAAAACGATAATGTTTTAGGCCGAGGAAATCTGAGCCCTTGATCCATATTGATCGGACGGTCGAGATGGGGGGAGAGGATGTCACACTATATAACTGTCACATAACATCCCCCATTACAAACATCGTACCATGTCCAAAAGAACCCTAAATCCGCCGGTGTAACGCCACCATATCTCCACCAGCCGCCATGGCGACGCAACCCCAAATCTACCCAAATTTACACCCTATAATCCCCATGCTCTCCTCTTTCCAACTCCCCTAAAGTCACCCCTCAAAACCTAGCCAAGCGCGCATATCCCTCCATAGGAGTGGCTGCTCTGCCGTCCATGGTGGCGCCAACTCCAATGGCTTCCAAATTAACACCCCACACTCCCCTTGGCCTCCCCTACCCAAAAATAAGCCAGCTTCATTCGAATAACTCCCAAGATTATCAAATTTTAAATCTAGGAATGACCTATTTTTTAAAATGGAATTCCAAGACCCCGAATTGAATTCCTAAACAAAATTATAGGTTTGTTCTTACCAAGAACAAACATATAAATTTATTTGGGGATTCAATTTGAATCTATTCAAGACAAAGACCAGAAAAATAGAACCAAAAAAGAGGTGAGTCCCTGTTGCTATTCCTGCTTTGTATGAATGTTTGCATGATTTTATTTGTTTAGCCTTAATTCATACTCATTGATTCTTCTGTTTTTTTGTTTTATTTGTTCATGTGCACCTTGTTAATTCTAATTAATGACACTTTCTTGTTTTCATTTCATCCATGATCATTTTTTCCTTCAAGTTACTCAGATTCATTTCACTCTAGTTTGGATTCTTGTTAGGTTTCTAATTATCTTTATAATCTGATTTGGTTCTGGCATAAATTAGAGTTAGATTTCATAATAGGATTGCATATTAGGTGTAGCTGTGCATGTTTCTTTTGAATGTCTTAATTTTAGTTTTTTACTTGAATCCATGTTAGCTTGTAGCACTGATTAGTCAATAAGTCATTAGTCTCAGATTTCCAATTCGTTCTCTGATTAATGGTTCAAATTTAATTATGGTTTGGTTATAGCTGATTGTTAGCTAGCAGTTGATTATAAGACTTAGCTTAGTACACATGGTAATTCTAGTGTACTAAGAGGGTAGTACATGATTTTGATTTGGTTTTGGTACATCTAGGATTAAAATAAGGGTAGAATAGGCATCGTATAAATAAGAAACAATACTAGAATCCCTTAGACCTTTCTAGAAGGGGACTTTAGTCTAAAAATCAGTAGTATAGTGCAGTAACTTGGGAAACAAGTCAGAAAATAAAGGACCAAGTATGTAAAATCTGAAAATTGAAAGAGGGCCTAGTAATTAAAATAAAATAAAGGGGTTTCCTTAGCATTTGGCTATAAAAAGGCACCTCAAGTCATTCAAAAAGAGAGGTTACACAGTCTGAAAAATCTCGGAAAATTTCCAGCAATAGTTAAAAAATCGATCCTCCAATACCTGAAATTATAACCTATTTCAAAGCAAAAAATCAAAAAATGTTAGTTTAGTACAAATAATTGAGAGCTTTTCCTTCAAAATCTGTGCATTTAGAGCTTTAAAAACAAACTGAAATTCAAAATATACTATTCCATTGGAAGTTTAGCTGGTTTCAGGGTCTAGTTTTGTTTTGTTCCTGGGATTTGCATCATAATTTGGTTGTTTTAGTTGTTCATGGAGTTCCTGGGTTTGATTTCAAGTCGTTTGAGGTCAATTTAAGGCTGTAATTTGTTCAATTTGGGTTTGGTTTAAATTGAAATTTGAAGCTTGTACATTGAAATTTGCCTGAATTTGAGTATTCAGCTGTCCAAATTTCATATGTTCATACGGATTACTGTATTTTTCATACAATGATTTGTCTTGAGTATTTTAAATATACCGTGGAATTTAATCAGGCCTGTATGATTGGGTTGTATATGATGTTACATTTTTAACCTACTAGTTAGAATTAATTCATTACGTGCTTACTCTCAAAGTGAACTCTAAGGACCAATCGTATTTTGAATAAGTTGCTTACACTGTTATTAGTTTAAGTCTCTTTGGTGATTGTCATTCTTGTTAATTTTGAATTAGGTTTATTGTTGAGTTTAGATAATGTGATGAAATTTGGTCCAGCTGTTTATAACTGGCGTTCATTTAGACTTGGTCCTATTTAGGAGCCCAACACTTCCCTCATGTCAATTTAAGTTTACAATAGATGTCTGAGCTTTGAGTAGGATAGCATGACCAGAATAAAATGTTTGGGACTTCTGGTGAAAACCAAATGAGTCTAAAAGCTACACTCTCAAAAGATGTCGTATGGCCCATTAACAAATGAATCAGCTCCTAATTAACAATTGGACATCATGATTATTTTTCCTTTTTTAATATTCACTACATACTAGAAGTTTAACAATATATGCCATAAACCAACATATCTCAATGATAGGATGGAACAAAATTAGTAGAGAATTAGTTGGTTTTAGGACTGGCCTTTGTGAATTGCTTATATTAAAATATTTAGAGATTCGGGATACGCCGTTTAGCAAATTTCACAGCTTCCCGCAAATATAATAACATGATAGTCGCTTTTAGGTGCGTCTTTAATAATTTTATTTTTCATAAGTACGGGTGCACATTTATGTGACCCAAATCCAAGTCTCAATGGAGTTGAAATATGTCAAAAGATGCATGCGCATTTATGTGACGTTGTTCGTGACATGTTTTAAGGACATTGCAAATTTTCGTATTAAAAGCGGTATAAAATATTTCAAAAAGTACATTCTAGGACGAACATGTGTAAAAATCAGAATTTTAGCCATTTATAATAGTATAAGCGACCGTGCTATAACCACAGGATCCGAGGGTGCCTAACACTTTCCCTCAGGTCAACAAAATTCCTTACTTAGAATTTCTGGTTCGCAGACTCCAATTGGGCAGTCAAAATTCTCCTCGATTTGGGATTCAAAATAAACCGGTGACTTGGGACACCAAAAGCCAAACCTATCCCAAGTAGCGACTCTAATAAATAAATAATCCCATTTCGTATAATGTCACTGTAATTGAAAAACTACCGTGTACATTTTTATCCTTCGGGATAGCCGAGTAAAAAAGGAGGTGTAACAGCTCTGGAGACTTTGCTGGGACTCGAACCCAGAATCTCTGGTTCATGGTTCAAGAATTCGAGCTTAGAATAACTGTTACATTTGGATTCTTCTGATTTTCCTACATGTTCCATGCTAAGTGCTAAATGCTTTACCTCCTTGATATTGAATGAATTTTATATAAATTGCTACGAAACCCTTCTCTCTCTATCTTCGGGATGTGCTCGCTGGTCAAGACTCCCTATGCTGTTAGTGTCATACCCTAAAATAAGAAAGAAGCTCAGACAAGTTACTAAGCCGGACGATCTTGCGGGTCCCTGGTACGTAGCCCCCTCCTCGACTCGAGTTGTCCGCTTGGGTACACAGTCTAGAACAAATACCAAGGTTCTGAACTTAGGATAACGAAACCTCATGCTAGATCCCTAGTATAAACATTTGTTTGCATCACGTGCATTTCACTTAGGGGACTCAACATAGGGGTTGGGTCCGTCTAGGACAGGTAACCCGAAATAAAAAGACCATCCTGATGCATATTACGTGCTACTTGCACATTTATTTGCTTTGGACTCGCATGTTGACCGGCTTGTGAATAAGGAAAAATTGAGAAAGTAAGTGGTATCAGGGCTGACTGAGATTTATCGTTTGCAAAACCAATGCTCAAATAGCGTCGAAACTCTGCCGGATTTTTGAAAAAAAAAAAGGAAAAAGAACAAAAGAAATAAGGGGTTTTTAAAAATTTTTGGTTTTGACAAAATATCTTTTGTTCGAACTACGCCACTTTGATTCTCACCAAGTGTGGGTATGTAGGTAACCCCCATCAAGTGCAACCTCCCTTTGGCAAAAATAGCCAAAACAAAGAAAAATAATTTTCAAATTTTTATTTGTTGTCCTAAATAAATCGGGTGACGTTGTTATTGTCAAGAATAGCCGAATGTTCCTGAAAGGGACGCCGGAAGGTTAATTTTGCACAAATGGCCAACTTTAGGTCTTTATAGTATTTCTTGGCCGGTTAGCGGGCAAAGCCTTAAAAACTTCCTCCGGAAGTGCTAAAAGGCCGTATTCGCAAAGCTAGCCTTCGGTTTTAGAAAATGAATTTAAAAAAAAAAAACAAAACAAATTAAGAGAAAAGGGTCAATATTTTTTTGGTTTTTGAAGTCAAACAAGAATAAAGTCATAAGTCACTAATTCGCCTTAATAAATGTGCAGGATGAGCACAATTCAAATCGAACCTTTTTCATTTGTAAGCCGAATCCTTTTGGAGCTGCGATTGTGGTGGAATGATCTAGGTAGAGAGGGGCAAGATGAGATAAAGAAGTATTTGGGGGGGCTTCCCGGCTATTGGAGATTGTACCCAGAGGAGACATCATAAGAGCGTTGTTCACGTGTTGGGACACAACGCACAATGTGTTCCACTTTTCAAATTTTGAACTTACTCCAACTTTAGAAGAAACAGCTGGGTACATAGGAAGTGCTGAGCTTCCTTTGAGACACAAGTATTTGGTTGCTCCAAGAGTGGTAGCGGTGCAAAAATTCATAGATACTTTGAAAATAAGCAGAGTGGTACATGACTCGAATCTGGCAGAAGGGTTTTGCACCTTTTCATTCATGTATACCAGATATGGTCACATAGGGGGGTTCAATAATCTAGAAAACAAAATCTACAGCAAAGTAAGTCGCGTGAAATGGGAAAAACAAGACGCTTCGCTTTCATGGTGGCTTTTCTAGGGCTTGTGGTGTTTCCAAGGAAAGACATGAACATCAACATAAAGATAGCAGGGGTTGTCAGCACTCTACGCACCCAGGCCAATTGCACACTCGCACCTATGGTAGTAGCCGATATCTTTCGCGCTCTTACAGCTTGCAAGGCTGGGAAAGATTTCTGTGAGGGGTGCAATATATTATTGCAAATATGGATGACCGAGAATCTATGCCACCGTCCCCAGTTTATGAGTTATGGGCCAGTAGATAAAACTTGCATATAGGAGTATTACACGATAATTGAAAGGATCAGTTTTCCGGAAAGTGTAGCAAGATGGACATCCTACTTTCGGTCCCTCACTGCCAGCCAAATAGAATGGACACTAGGATGGTTTTTTGTGGATGAGATCATATACATGCCGGTAACAGAACCTTATTTCCTTCTAATGGGTCTTAGAAGTATCCATCCTTATGCCCTACACCGGGTTTTGAGACAACCTGTAAGGTGTCCGGTAGTGCCAAAAAATGAAGATCTCAGCACCCGAGTAGTCGAGATTGGACCTGATGATTAGTTCCCCGAAGAAACAATCCGCAAAATTTAGAATGAATGCCAATACCTGATGGCTAACAATTGTGTACGGGATCGGTCTAAAAGCAAAATGTTGCTTGGATATCTTGCTTGGTATATGAAAGAAGTTGAATTTGTAAGGCCAGCCAAAAGGCCCAATCAACAGGAATTCGTTGAAGCATTGCAAGAGTAGTAGGATTGTTTGGCTAAAGTACGTGGGTACAGGGCTACGGTAAGCAAACTGGAGAAGCAAGTCATGAATTTGCAATTTGAGAAGGATTCGCAGGCCACCGTATATGAGGGTGACAAGAAGAAACTGGCCAAGGAAAATGAAACCCTTAGGGCCTAAATTCAGAAGATCAAGGTCGCAACAGAAAACCCTGTCCGGAGGTCCAAGGATGCCAAACTTATAGATGGTTTGAGACAGAAGGTGAATGACTACAGTTTTGACTTAAACAAAGCAGAAAGGAACTAGCCAGAGCTTGGAAACAATTGGTTGAAAATGCGGTAGAACGAGCACGTCTGATCAGGCAATTAAAAGAAGAGTTCGACGGTAAGGTGTCAGGGTTGAAGAGAAGGGTCACCACCGTTGAAAACAAAATGCTCAAACAAGCAGTTCAAAATTGAAAGGGAGCATTGTTACATAACATCGGCACAGTTAGAATCTGATTTGCAACAACTTCAAAAGCAGAATAAAGCACCGAACCAATTTTGGGAGCCAGAACTGAACAGATTGGGTGGTTACTACAGGAGAAAGGTGTCGTACTAGAAAGAATCAAAGGAATCGCTCACTACATCACGCTGAGATGCAACAGTTGTAAGGACATGCCTAGATCTATGTTCTTTTCCATGGTGATTCTTTTTGTTCGCCGAGTAATGGAAGATCTGCATCACCTCCAAGGGGATTTAGCTAGTTGATCTACAGCAAGGCCGAACGATGCCTCGCAATCTCCAGGAGCAGTTGAAGCCTTAATGTATTCATGATTTCTGAAAACTGTATTTTTCTTTAAAGAGTCTGTCAGTTTGTCTTAGAGTCTGCATATTCTTTTACGCATAGTTAATTGTTCTTCGAGTCTATAGTTCTTCTTATGTCAGAGTCTACTAGTTGCCTATTCAAATATGTCAGTCTTTGTAACCAAAGTTGTTATTATGAAAAATAAAAATTCCAAAATATATCTTTTTACTTTCATTTTAATTTTCATGAACTACACTCGGTCTGATTCATGCGGGGCATGATACGTAGGCAATCTTTATAGGATTCGACCGTATTCCTAAAAATAAAAACAAAAGCCATAAAAGAAAAGAGGGGGAAATAAATAAAGGAGAAAAACCAAAAGAAAAGGAAAACTAGGGAG
Source organism: Nicotiana benthamiana (assembly GCA_034376525.1). Classification (NCBI taxonomy): domain Eukaryota; kingdom Viridiplantae; phylum Streptophyta; class Magnoliopsida; order Solanales; family Solanaceae; genus Nicotiana; species Nicotiana benthamiana. Next base: position 24,660,234 of record CM067340.1, on the reverse strand, counting down.
GTAGAAAGCACAAAAGAGAAAAGCAAGGAAACAAAGAGTGGAAATTCAAAGGGAAATTGGAATAAATGCCGGGATGACACATGCAACCATCACAAACATGTAGACATCTGTTAACTGTATAGGTGAATCACACCCAGTGTGCGATTCCCGGTCTGTTATCTGTCTCAAACTAGCCATTTGTCGCTGTCACCATTTCCAGTCTCAGGTTTTAGAAATAGTGGTTGGTTTGTGGTAAACTGGCATCACATTGGTATTTCACCAGATCGAAAGGAAGCGCAGAAATGTCATCTGAAATGACTTCACCGACAGTTCCCATCTTAGAGGATAGCCCAAATGTAGGCATTCTGGTCTCAGAATCTGCGGCAGTCGAAGAAAATAGGATCATACAACTTAGGGTCATGGAGATTTGGGATGCATGGACGAATAGAAAAGAGCCTCCAACTGCCATCCCTAGATTTCCTGAGCTCTTCCCAAGGTGGGGGGTACTTCCACTATTCCCATCAGTCACCCAAACATCCTCTTGGGGCAACTTACCATACCAGCCAATTTTGTCGGAGCACCTTCTGAAGTCCGCCCTCATATGTTCATCTCTGGCACAATCCCCAATATTTTTACGGCTCCCCCATGTGCAACCACCACACAGCCCGCAGTGTCGAGACCCATGTTTGATTCGATGGCTTTCATATTTCAAAATCCCAATTACCAGACTGAGCCTCCTTCATACCCCAGATACACTTATCCTCAACCACCATATGAACTTACACAAGTACAGGATAAAGATCCTAAAATGCCTGAACAAGATGAGATAGCAAGAAGGATGAAAAGCCTTGAGCAGAACTTGAAGAACATGTAGTGTTTGAGTGGGAAAAAGAGCGTTTCCTACACAGATCTGTGCATGTTCCCACATGTACTCCTTCCCCTGGGATTTAAAATACCAAAAGTTTTAAAATTATGATGGTCATGGCGACCCCATTGCTCATCTTAAAAAGTATTGTAACCAATTTCGTGGGGTAGGCGGAAAAGAAGAACTGTTAATGGCATACTTCAGAGAGAGTCTGGTAGGAATTGCTTCAGAATGGTATATGGACCAAGACGTCTCACGATGGCATATCTGGTACGATCTTGCCCAAGATTTTGCAAGGCAATTTCAGTACAACATCGACATTACGCCAGACAGGAACTCCTTGGCTAAATTGAAAAAGAAGCCTTCATAGCGTTTTAGAGAATATGCTATCAAGTGGCACGAATAGGCGTCGAGAGTAAAGCTGCCCATGGATGAGATAGAGATGGTCACTGTCTTTCTCCAGGCCCAAGAAGAATATTATTTTCAATATATGATGTCGGCAATGGGCAAGCCTTTTGAGGAGGCAATCAAGATCGGCAAGATGGTATAAAATGGTTTGAAAACAGGAATAATTCTGAGTCAGTCAGCCATAAGGGAAACCTCCCAGACCATCAAAGGTGGGGCAGGAGGAGTCGCAAGGAACAAAAAGAAAAAAGAAGCTTCGATGGCAGCCTCTGGTATGAGAAGACATCACGCTCATAGGCCTATGTTCTTGGACAGAACCTCCCAACACTATTATCCCCATCAAGGCATGCATTATGCTCCCTAACCTTATGCAATTATGAATGCCCAGCCGTTTGCACAACCGCAGCAATAGGTTAGCAGGAACCAGGCCCCGAGAAATCAGCATCCCCAAAACAACTATAATCCCCGCCCTCCTCAAAGTAATTTCCGTCCCAGGGAGCCAACCAGAAGGCAAAACTTCATGCCAAATGGGGAATCTTATTCCAGCATGTTCCCAAAACTGGTCCAGATGGGTCCCTTGCAGCCTATTCCACCGAACAAACAAAACCCTGAGTCACCTTCTTACCAACGGGGCGTACGCTGTGCTTATCATTCAAGGGCCGAAGGGCACGACACCGAAAATTGTTGGACCCTAAAACGAGCTGTAAAGGATCTAATAGAACAAAGGAAAATAGTGTTGAGAGTTGAAGATGTCCAGAATGTGACTAATAACCCATTACTGGATAACAACAACGGGCCAGTCATCGGAATGATCTGCGAAGACAAAGAATTTGACCCTGCTTTGAAAGCCATAATAGCCATTGCTGATGCAGATAAAAAGCCAAAGGCTACCTCCAAAAAAGTTGAGGAAAAGAAAAAGAATGAAACCAAGCACCCAGAAGCTGAAAAGAAGGTTGAACCCAAAACTGAGCCACCGCCCGTCAGAGGAACTGTCCATTACATCCCACGGGGTCTTCCAGAAAAGCATCCAACTCTGAGTCCCCCAAAGAGGTTTGAGTTAAATAAGACTATGTATATACTCAAAGGAATCTATGTGGTACGGGGACCAACTAAACCACCAAGGCTGAATGAGCCCGTGGTAATTGGTCACGCGCCTTAGAGGCCTATGACAGACCCTTCTGGAGTCCCTTAGAACTATCAAGAAACAACGTTCACATACAAAGGCAAAGAGATCACTGGGGAAACTCAAGAAAGCCGCCCCGTAAAGAAATATTCTGACCTGGAAGAGGTGAATAGTGCTTCCAAAAGGCGATTCCCACCCAAAAAGCCAGTAAATGCTGGAGAGGCGGAGGCCTTCTTTCGAAAGATGAAAATTCCTGACTATGAAGTGGTGGACCAGCTTCGGAAGTCCCCTGAACAAGTCTCTTTATTATCATTGCTAATGGATTCTCCGGATCACATGAAGGTGTTAGATAAAACTTTAAATGAGGCTTACGTGCCGATGCAAACCTCCATGGAACAATTGGAGAGGATGGCAGAGAGATTCTTCGCCATTAATCAGATTACATTTAGCAAGAATGATTTTCCTCTAGAGGGATCCACCCACAACAAAGCCCTACATCTCACTGTCAAATGCGAAGGCTATTACGTCAAAAGAGTAATGGTAGATAGAGGCTCCAGGGCGGACATATGCCCATTTTCAACATTGGAAAGAATGGAAATCGGGATGGAGAGGATCCGACCCAATAATGTGTGTGTCCGGGCCTTTGATGGAATTAAAAGAGACAAGATAGGAAAAATTGATCCGGTGTTGACCATTGGTCTGGTTGATTTTGAGGTAACGTTCTAAGTATTAGACATGGACACATCCTACAATTACCTCCCGAGAAGGCCATGGATTCTCGCAGCAGGAGCTGTGCCTTCCACTTTGCACCAGATATTGAAATTTGAACATGAGAACCAAGAAATCATGGTCCATGGTGAAAATGAACAGTCAATTTACCGCGATCCCTCCGTCTCCTGCCTCGAAGCTAAAGAAGGAAGTGCATATAGTCTACCAAGCTTTCGAAATCGTGGTGGCTGATCAACACGAAGAAGGCAAACCATGTCCCCAACCTTTCCTCTCCAATGCCTCAATCATGATTGCTAGAGAAATGATACGTCAAGGATTCAAACCAGGGAAGGGACTCGGAAGTTCTCTACAAGGTATATCTAAGCCAATTGCTTTTCCCACTGCAGAGACATTTTCCGCATTAGGCTTCCACCCAACACCATAGGATATACCATGGGAAAATCGTAGAAAGCATCATGGATGAGCTTTACCTCAACCTTTACCCCATTTGTACTAAACATTTGTGAAGCCAAAGTACAGTGAGGAAGAAGAAGACGAGACCTTCACAACGGAGGAAATTGAAGATATATGTGGGGCCATGAGGAAATTATTTTATGGAACTAACATGGACCAGCTTGGAGAAGGCTCGAGCACCGCTGAGGTGCTCTACATAGGACTGGATGCCAAATTACAAAATTGGAAGGCTACGCCTTTCCCAGTCAGGCGAGAGGCCCGTTCCAATAATGCGGCTTTAAATAATATGACATGCTCGTGGACTTCATGTCCCTATCCGAACATGCTACTTATTTGTGAAATAATTATTCAAGAACCGGAGTATGACAAAGAAGAGCCTTTTGGGGAATCAATCGAGAATTAGAACATTTTGAAAAGAAACCTATGCCAAATCTAAATGACACCGAACCGGTAAACTTGGGTGGTCTGGGCAAAACCAGGGAAACCAAAATAAGCATCCATGTGAATGAGGAAATCCGGGATTCACTAATTCAACTTCTTTTTGAATTCAAAGATGTGTTTGCTTGGTCCTACTACGATATGCCAGGGTTGAGTGTTGTTTTGGTAGTTCATAAGGTGCCCATATACCCTGAATGCCCTCCAGTCCAACAAAAACAGAGAAAGTTCAAGCTTGATATCAGTGATAAGATCAAAGAGGACATCAAAAGTAGTTGGAGGCTGGAGTAATCCGAGTGGTTCGATACACCACATGGTTGGCCAATGTAGTCCCGGTGCCAAAGAAAGACGGGAAAACCCGAGTATGTGTAGACTACAGAGATTTGAACAAGGCAAGTCCCAAAGACAACTTACCTCTGGCAAACATCCACATCCTTGTTGACAACTGCATCAAACACGAGATAGAGTCCTTCGTGGATTGTTACGCAGGATACCACCAGGTGTTGATGGATGAGGAAGATTCGGATAAAGCTGCCTTCACCACACCTTGGGGTACTTATTGCTATAGGGCTATGCCTTTTGGTTTGAAGAACACTGGGACAACATATATGAGGTCTATGACCACTATCTTTCATGACATGATGCACCAGTAGATAGAAATATATGTGGATGATGTGATTATAAAGTCCAAGACTCAAGGTGATCATGTACGAGACCTAAGGAAGTTCTTTGAAAGGCTTCGCAAGTACAATTGGAAATTGAATCTAGCCAAGTGTGCATTTGGGGTCCCGTTGGGCAAGCTTCTGGGGTTCATTGTCAGTCGAAGAGGTATTGAACTGTATCCAACCAAGATAAAATCCATTCGAGAGATACCTCCCCCGTAAACCAAGAGGGATGTAATGAGCTTGTTGGGAAGACTGAATTGCATTAGTCAATTCATTTCCCAGCTGACTTCTACGTGTGAGCCCATATTCAGGTTGTTTAAAAAGGATGCAACAATTAAATGGACTAATGAGTGTCAAGAAGCTTTTGACAAAATTAAAGATTATTTGTCTAATCTACCAGTCTTGGTCCACCGAAATCAGGAAGGCCATTGTTTCTATACTTGACGGTCCTGGAGAACTCTTTTGGTTGCATTCTGGGGCAGCATGATGCCACTGGAAAGAAGGAGCAGCCCATCTACTACCTGAGCAAGAAGTTTACCAGTTATGAGGCCAAATATACCTTGCTAGAAAGAACCTGTTGTGCCTTAACTTGGGTGGCCCAGAAGCCGAGGCATTACTTGCAAGCCCACACCACCTACCTCATAACAAGGCTAGATCCTTTGAAGTACATATTCCAAAGTTCGATGCCCACAGGGAGATTGGCAAAATGGCAAATTCTGCTCACCGAGTTCGACATAGTCTATGTCACTCGCACCGCGATGAAGGCCCAATCATTAGCAGATCATCTAGTTGAGAACCCGGTCGATGATGAATATCAACCCTTGAGTACCTATTTCCCGGATGAAGAAGTGAATTCAATGGACGTAACATCTGAATACATCACTACTTGTAAAATGTTCTTCGATGGAGCAGTAAATGCAAAAGGCGTAGGAGTTAGGGCAATTTTAATCTCACCCACTGGTCAACACTACCCAGCCATAGCACGGTTCCAATTTTTCTGCACCAACAACACAGCTGAATACGAGGCCTACATCATGGGCATGAATATGGCTATCGATCAAGACGTCGGGGAATTATTAGTCATGGGGGATTCAAATCTGATTGTCCAGCAAGCCCAAGGAGAATGGGAAACAAGAGACGTCAAACTCATCCCTTATCGACAACACTTAGAGGATGTCAACAAACAGTTCAAGTCAGTACAGTTCAGGTACATTCCTCACTATCACAATGAGTTAGCAGATACACTCGCAACTTTGGCCTCCATGTTGCCTTACAATGGAAACGCCTACGTCAATCCTTTGGAAATCCAAATCTAGGAAAGGCATGGGTATTATAATGTGACCGAGGTAGAATCCAACACTCAGCCCTAGTATTATGATATAAAGAAATTTCTGAAAACACAAGAGTATCCCGAGCAGACTATTGGGGATAAAAAGAGAACCATCCGACGGCACGCGAGTGGTTTCTTCTTGAGTGGAGATATCTTATACAAGAGGACCTCATATCTCAACTTGCTAAGATATGTCGACGCCAAGGAAGCCGAAAGGATTATGCATAAAGTACACGCAAGAGTGTGTGGGCCTCATATGAACGGGTATGTGTTGGCAAAGAAAATACTTCGGGCAGGATATTACTAGATGACCATGGAGAAAGACTGCTTCAGCTTCGTTCGGAAATGTCATCAATGTTAGGTTCACAGTGATTCAATTCATGCACCGCCAACTGAATTGCATCCTGTGTCAGCACCCTAGCCGTTCGCTGCATGGGGCATGGACGTCATTGGGCCCATTGAACTAAAAGCCTCAAATGGACATAGATTCATATTGGTTTCTATCGATTACTTTACCAAGTGTGTCGAAGCCATCACACTTAAGTTAGTCACCAAGAAAGTTGTGGTAGACTTTGTGCATTCCAATATTATTTGCCGCTTCGGTATTCCTGCAACCATTATTACAGACAATGCTTCAAATCTGAATAGTCGCCTGATGGGAGAAATATGTAAACAATTCAAGATAACACATAGAAACTCCACTCCTTACTGGCCCAAAGACAATGGTGCCATCAAAGAAACTAACAATAACATCAAGAAGATTTTGAGAAAAATTATTCAAAGCTCAAGACAATGGCATGAAAAACTGCCTTTTGCATTGCTTGGATATTGCACCACGGTGCGCACATCGGTAGGGAAACTCAATTTTTATTAGTCTATGGGACTGAAGCTGTTATACTCACAGAGGTACAAATCCCTTCGCTCTGAATAATTGTTGAAGCAGAAATTGAGGATAGTGAGTGGGTTAAGACTCGGCTGGAGTAGTTATTAGTAATTGATGAAACAGAATGTCTGCAGTTTGTCACGAGAAGTTATACCAACAAATAATGGCCCGCGTTTACAACAAGAAAGTGTACTCCAAGAATTTTGAAGTCGGATAGCTCGTAATGAGGCTTATTCTCCCTCGCCATTAGGAAGCTAAGGGAAAGTTTGCTCTGAACTGGAAAGGTCCATACATTATCATAAAGATACCGCCCAAAGGAGCATTGTACATGGGTGACATAGAAAGAGACGATCCTGAGACAGCAGTGAATGCAGATGGAGTAATAAGGTGTTACGTTTGAAATTCCTGCAACAATGGTTCAGGGTGATTGAAATGACGAAGGCTTTTCTTTCCCGCTACCCCAAACACTAGCAATCCCTCGCAAACCCTTTGAGCCGGTTACGTTTCTTTGTTCACCCTCTTTGGAACCCCGGATGGCTATTAAAAAAAAGAAAATAAAAATAAAAAAAAAAGAAGAAAAAAAGAAAAAAAGAAAAAAGAAAAACAGAAAAAAAAAGAATGAAAAAGAGAAAAAATGAATGAAAAAAACAGAAACAACAAACAAATTAGTTTAGGAAAAACTTCCTGAACTACGTCTGACTTGATTCCGAGAGGATGTGTAGACAGCCTCTCCCTGAGGTTCAGTCATATCAAAATAAAAACCCCAATTCCCCAAAAATGAAACTGGGTCAGATAATAAAATGGTTCAGCCATGAACCCGCCAGAATGTTTCCAAAGCTGTAAGTTTCCATCCAATTTCCTTTACCCAAGAACCTGGCCCAAGTCCTTCCGATCGATTGGCAAAGATATGGACACGACAAATACTATTATTGGAATTTGGCACAATTCAAATTGAGAGAAATAGAATGAGAGAGTCTTATCGGTGAAAACCTTCGGGCACCATAAGGCTATGGTGCGTATAGAAAATAAAATGAGAGAGTCTGTTTAGTGAAAACTCGTAAAAGAGCACTAACGGGTGATGGTAGAAGAGAAATGAGTGAGGTCGATCGTCGAAAACTCGCAAAGGGCACCGTCATCCGAAAAGGAGAAATATGATCATTAAAGCCCGAGAAAGTTTCCATGGTTTTAAAATAATGGGTCACAAGAAACAGGAAATGGGTAGGGGTCGGCATCCAGTCCAAGAAGCATGTCATGTCCATTTGAAGTCGACATGTATCCCCAGATAAGTCCTTCCCTTTCTCTCTAAATCCATATGATTGCATTTGTTGTTTTCCCGAATCCCTTTCGGATTAACTTTGATTTCATGACTATTCCGCAAGAAAAGGTGGTAAGACCAGTCTCACAGGGCTCTCCTGGCAAGGACCAAAGAAAATATCCAGTCTCAGCGCACGCATCTAGCCAATCTCGGCTGGCCATGACGACTGACGCTTCAAAAGTAGAAAGGTGGAAAGAAAGAAAACTAAAGTCAAATGCCCAAGAAGGCAAATAAAGAATAGAAAGGTTAAGCCCGAAGTCCTTGAAATGGAAACCGGGGCAAAGAAATCGTAATCAAAAGGCTTATGAAGGCGAAACAAATCTAAAAAATGAGGTTTCCTGACCAATCTCCAAGGCAAAGCCTGGAAAGCCAAAGGTTTTCTCAACAGAAATGAGGCCGGGATCAAGCAAATTAAGGCCACAAAACCAACCACTCTTTCAAACTAACAAATCATGCTTTGTTTGGAAATTTGAAACAGGTGTAATCCAAAGCAATGGGATAAATGCCAAATGAAATCAAAGGCAATGCACAAGAGCTAAGAATAGCCTTGCACCAATAATCAACAAACAGGGAAGTTCTCTTTACATCTTTTCCTGCAGTTGTTTATAAAAGAAAAGAAAGAAGGGAGAATCGAAAAACATGGTATTATAGGATTTCGATCCCCAACTCCATCCCCAAATCTAGGACCACATCCCCCAGCTCTCCCCAACATAGCCTGTGGACCTCCCTGGCATAACCCGAGGATCATACTCTGTTCTCCAAAAATTGAGGATTCGTTTCCTACGTTCCCCGGCATAACCCGAGGGCTCCTCTCTCTTCCCCAATATAACCCGAGGGACCTTTCTTTTGTCCATCCTCAGCATAACCTGAGGGACCTCCTTTTTCTTCATTCCCCAGCATAACCTGAGGACCAATTTCCTTCTATCCCTAGCATAACCTAAGGATCTTTCCTTTCTCTCTATCCCCATCAATAACCTGAGGGACTTCTTTTTCTTTCATTCCCCACCATTCCTCGGTATAACCTGAGAGTCTTTCTCTCTTCTTCCCCTAGCATAACCCATGATTTCTTTTCTTTTCAAATCCCGGCATAACCCACAGATTTCCCTAGCATAAACTAGGAGTCTTTTCTTTTCAATCCCGCCATAACTCACGAATTCCCCTAGCATCACCTAGGATTTCCTTTCTTTCAAATCTCAGCATAACCCGTGGATACCCCTACTTTCACTCAATAGTCAATCAATTCGTTTTTCCGCTTTCTATCGCACGCTTCAACTATTTGTTACCCAATTACAAAAACTCAATAAAGCTTAAAAGCAAGAAAGGAGATGAGAACTGGACTAACATCAGAAATTCACACAAACTTAGCCTCAACAAATGAAAATTAAGCAAAGAGTCCTAACTAGAATTTCCAACATGGTATGAAGCAGGCCAAAATGATTATTTCCAAGACTTTCAGAAATGATCAAACAACCCTAAGAATTCACTCAAGATCATGCTACTTAAAACATCAATAGAACTAATGGTGACTAGCAGAATGACAAACAGGAATGAATATTCTAGGAATCATGACGCAATACAAGTAGGATCCAAAAGGTATTTACCAAAACTACTCAGGATCTCAGGGGGTGAAAATGAAAATCAATAGATGAAGATCAATGAGACATGTAAATTTTAAAGATGAAACTTTAGAGCATGTAAAACTTTAGAGGTGAAAACAAACTGACAAGTCAATGTAATATCATACCATTATAAAAGATGTAGTCCAACCAGTAATACCCCAAAGAGTCATTGAATATAACAAGCAAAGAAGATTATTTGTGGAAAACAACTAAAATTGTAAATAAAACAAAGCAAATAGACATACAAACAACGAAAGGAACACAAAATATTTATCTTTTACACATGCAACTCTAACTTGAATCCATTCTGTTGGTTTCTGACCTCTTTTGTGGAGACTTCTAACCTTCTAGGGCAACTGGTTTTTGGAATAATGGGCTTAGGGGTTCAAGAATGGGATTTTATGATTCTGAGACCAAGTGAGGTCTCATATCTGGATTTCCTTGGTGGTTAGTGGTATTTTAGGGCTGTGGGTGGCATGGTTGGGTAGGTGAACTGACGGGGACTGTCTGAGATTAGTTTGACCAGAATCTGGTGGGGTTTGGTTTCTAAGGTTAAACTCCAAATCAATATTCGAGGCGATGGAGAGTTGTTTGATAGGAACGGATTGCAGGACGGGGAAGGGGAGGTCTAGGGGGTCTTATAGTGTAAATTTGGTACGGTTTGGGGTTGGGTCGCTGGAGGCGATGGTTCCGACGACCCTTCTTTTGAATATTTAAGACGGAGGAGGGTTGTTCGAAGGAAACTGATTGCAGGATAGGAAAGAAGAGGTTTTGGTGGTCTGGTGCTGTAAAGTTGGGGTGGTTTGGTGACCGGCCGCCGCCGAGAGGCGATTTACTACGGCGATGTTAGGGTGGCTGCTGGGTGGTCAAGAGCGGTCAAAAGACGGTCAAAGGGCGGTCAAGGGTGGTCATAAAGGCGTTCAAGGGGAGGGGATACACCGACGTGTATGTACGAGGTGGATGAAAATTTTGTCTCTGTATCTATACAGAGATTTGGACATATTTATTCAATTTTGGGTGAGGGTTTCATGGTCGTTGGATGATTGGCTGATCAACGGTTGTGATGGATATTCCTGGAACAGTGTCGTTTTGGGCAGGTTGTATGTGGACTGGGTCGGGGACTGGTGTTTGGGCTGGGTAGAGGTGTGTTTTAAAGGGTAAAATTATTTGGGCCACTCAGGTTTGGCCCAATTGTGGCCAGCCTGGGTGGCTGTATATATATGTATATTTCGTTTTGTTTTCTTTCTTTTCTTCTTTTCTTTCTTTTTATTATTAATTCCTAATTCGACTTTAAAATTCCTAATTAATACAAATGAAAATGCAACAAATTTAAACAAAGATGATTAAAATGCCAAAAATATTACTTGCATATATATATATATATATATATATATATTGTATTTTATATTTGTAACGATAACCCTAATTAACAATTATTTTAGCAAAACACGAAACTAAATCCTAAATGAAAATACACGGGCACGCGCAATTAAATTCTAAAATTAAATCCTAAAACAAATATTAAGAAGAAAATCCTAAACCTCAGAATCGTATAGGAGTCGTCTTAACATGGCAAAAATCACATGCTCACATTTATCACTTGTTTGAAATAGCATAATCCTTATAATCTCCAAATAATCTTTTCCTTGGACTGATGTCAATTACCTTATGACAAATTCAATGAACAAAACTACAGGATGCAATATAGTCTTAATTTAACACTGTGAAGCATAACATCATCGTAATGTAATACTGAAGGGTGCAACATTGCCGTAACTTAATACTGCAAAGCATAAAATCATCGTGATATAATACTACAAGACGTAACATCATCGTAATATTGAAGGGTGTAACACAAATTCCACTATGGACCTCCAAATCACAATCTAGCCACGCTCCCAAGTCTAAAAGTCAAACTTGGTTAAACATTTCCAATTTAAGGCTTCTAATTGAGAATTATTCTTATAAATCATTTCTGAATAACCTGAAAATCAAAACCGACGATTCAGATAAGTCATAATACATCATACAGAGCTACTTATGCCCTCAAACAATCGAGCGAAGTGCAAATGCTCAAAATGGCTAGTGAGGTCGTTACAAATATATTGGAAATATAGTATATTATATTGGAGTTCCAATATAATATATCGGTCTAGCATAATATAGTGGAGACAGTATATTATACTGAAACTTTCTCCGTGTTGGAGTTCCAGCATAATGTGCTAGAAGTTCATACACGATACACCAATCTCTAGTATATTAGGCTGGAACTTTCCGCATTACAGTAAAATAGTGACAACTTTACAAATACTGACTATTTTTAAATGACCAATTCAAAAATTGATTAGCCCGTACTATTTTTACTAAAAACAAATTTATAGGCTCACTTATGCCCTATTAATTTTGTCTGGGGGTTGGGGGAAGTTAATCAAGCACTACATCGCGCTTTGTAACGGCAATTTAACTCAAGCGATACACGCCATTTGTAAAAGCGACTTGTTAATCTAGTCTAGCGGTGTTGTATAAGTTGTTCACAGGAAAAAAAGAGAAAACAAATATTACAATAATAATAATATGTTATGAATAATTTGTACATTGGATACTACATTGGATACTATATTGGATGCTACATTGAATGCCCATATTGTGAATATCTTAAAGATTAAATCTCCTATTTTATGTTCATCATCTTTACTTTGTATGCCTATAAAAGGCCATGTAATTGCAATGGAATGTACACCAAAGTGAAAGAAGAAAACTCTTCTCCCCTCTTTTTATTTCTTCATATTTACATTTTACTGCTTTGCTTTTATTTATAACACGTTATCAGCACGAATTTCTAACCAACTAGAGATATGTTCCTTAGTTGAGGAATGTTTACGAAGAATCCAGTATGTAGGGGGTCGTGATAAGCCCTTATAGGAAGGCTGAGTAGTATAAATGTTCTTAGGTAGGTGTGAGGTTGGATTTGAAAAGGCCTCTGTTATACTCCATGTAATTGAGTTTTTCTGAGTACGAGCTTGTGTTAGTTACATGTAATCTTGGGGTTATGACTTAAGTTATGCTAGTATTAATTCCTACACTGCATCCAGTATTTTGATCAAAAAAGAAAAAGTACATAATGAGGTATACTTCTACTAGGATTTATTTTTGATTTGGAAACAAGTTTCAACCTATTTTCAAACTAAATTATGTTGATTCGCATATACAAAAGCAATCTGTACTCACTCTTTTTAGTATCAAAAGTAGTGTAATGTAACAACTACATGAAGTTAGACATTACCGGTACACAAGTTGTTTTGCACGTAAGTCAAAATTTGAGAATCAAAAGGCTAATTAATTATTCTTTCTTAATAGCCTTTGTATATTTAAAATAATTTTGTTTTATAAAGTCTATGCGTCCCTTTTAATCGAATAATTTATAGTTTACCACACGTACTATGTGCAAAAGAGACCATTGCTGCATATATTTCTTTAGGAAAGTATTTATTTTTCTTCTAGACTTAATTATGATGAATTTGAATAGATTCAGAAATAAAAATTCACATCTAGAGAGTTTTACCTAACTGTTAGTTGTTATTTTTTTAGACAAAGGTATTGAAATAATGATTAAAAGATGCAACGTATTATTTTCTGTATTCAAAAATAACTTTTTTTTATCAAAGTCACTAAATAGTCTTACCTTGATACACTATTATGCTCTGAATATATGTGATACATATCCGTCTCATAAGTCAATAATGCTTACAGAATTCTAATAAATATATGCATAGTGATGTGATAATCAGTATTTTTAAATGCTTGAGGGTGAGCCTCATCACTCTTTGGCATATTATGCTAATGGTTAAGGATAAGACGATGGGTTTAAGTCCCGTAGCATTATAATAATCAGAGTTGGGTCCGAGTCCCAAATCATTAAGGCCTAACATGCCTTTATATGAGTAAGACATTGGGTTTGAGTACCACCGTATCATATCAATGATATATAATGACTAAAAAATAATAATATAGTTTTCCTAGAAAAGTCATAAATATTTTCCCACTTGATTTGTTCCATTCTTGAAGTGAATATGGTAGCTGGCATAATAAGTCTAAATAGAGATAAGTGGTTGACGAATGTATATCGATGTGACAAATATAAATAAATAAATAATAATAATCATTATGGTAATCATAAAAAAAAGAGAACAATAATGGTTCTCAAAATAATAATAAAACACATCGCTATGATTATACTCCATTCTTAGAAGAGAATGTGACTTGTGATAAATATTGAGAATGTATATTAAATCATGATGGTGAATGTGGTAACATGTGATAAAAGTAATGAATAAAGGCATGCAATGCATGATTGGATTAGTACAACACAACTCACCTCTAAGGAAGGTTTGAGTGAAATAAAGATAATAAAGATTATTGTGCGGTTACATGAATATGTCATATGTCGCTTAGATGTGATATTCCAAAAAAAGAAATTGCCATGCCTTATAAAAGTTATTAAAGGAAAAATTAAAGCAAGAAATGATTTTTTTTGTGATGATTTTGACCATGATAATTTATTATGATATAAGTTTCTCCCTGGATGAGACATTTACCATATGAATGCTATGATAAAAGATCTTGTAGTACAAAATTTGTTAAAAGATCTGAAAGAACTAATTTGTTACTATCCTGATGAATAAAATTATTCATGATATTAATATTGAGAAGTCTCAAAAGAAACTTTTTGAGTTTCAAATGTATAAGTCAAAGTGGTTAACATGTTGAGACTATAAATGAAAGGAATATTGAATATCTTCATATTTCTATAATCATACCTGGTAAATATGAAATGTTACCCAATTTTCTTTCTATTTGTACTACACAAATATAAGCATGATGCTTGAAACATATGCCACAAGTAAACTGGAGGTTTACTAAAATAAATATTAGTTGGCATAACCGGTTGACCATCCCGGTTCAATTATGATGCGAAAAATTAATTGAGAATTCCATTGGCGTATATTGAAGAATAGAAGATTCTTCAAGAATTCTCTTGTGCTGCTAATTCTCATGATATACCAGTTAAGGTTGGGATTGAATCCCTTGATTTCTGAAACGAATAAAAGGTGATAAATATATGGGCCCAGTCAGATGCCATGTGGATCGTTTACTATTATATGATTTTAATAGGTGCATCTATTCTATGGTCACATGTGCATTTGTATCAACTTGCAGTTAGGATTTTGCAAGATTGCTTGCTCAAATTATTATAGCACAGTTCCAGAATATAAATTATGATGATTTATCTTAATAATACTGGTTTAAATCCAAGTTGGTTTAGCAAAAGGTGTATGCCTCCAATTATAGCTAAATCATTGGTTATGAGAACAAAACTTTCAAACCGATATTTTGTATGAGATGTATTATTTAATATATAGCAACACTTGCTCGCATCTAATCAATTATGAAAATTTCCCCTATCACAATCGGTTCACGGTCAGGAACCAAATAATTTCTATATAGAAATATGTATGTGCTATATGATTTAGTTATGTCGCCACAATGCACAAAGATGGATTCCTACGGAAGGTTGTGAAATGTGTTGGTGATCCCAACATTAAGGGGAGAAAATGGCAGTTGAGAAAGTAATATGTGAAATGAATTATTATGAATACATATAGATTCTCGTACAAAAAAAATACGAACTTGAAGTTCAAGTGATAATTCATTTACAAATTATTGCCAGACAGATTTACTGACCCAAAGCTAAATGTCATATTGCAGTTGCTTATGCTCCAAATAGAATAAAGTCCATGGGGGACAGAGTCTATGTCATGCATAAAGCATAACAGACCAATCGGTTCCAAAGATAAACTCCTTGGAGAAGGAGAGGGGCAAATATTCAAAATGGTCATAATAAGGAGGCAAATGCTCTAGAAGAGCACCACGACATAAAACTTCATAATACCTCATGGGAGAGGCTCAGGTACCTGAAATAATGAGATAAAGAGATCTCAATAAGTTATGTCTTTATTAGATAATAATGGAACCGACATAAAGTGATCGTCGACGATATTGCTAATATAATGTAGCGCTCAATATTATTAATATTGACGAGAATATTGAGCTCAAATCTGTCATGAAATTTGGACAGATAAATGATTGTCCAAAATAAATAAAATACGCAATCAAGATTGATTTCACCTGAAAAATATGAAGTTGGACGGATAGTCCCAACACATGAAAGTATAAGGCCAGTGGAGGTATAAATGCATTCTTGTGTGAAAAAGGTCAAATCAATAAACATATAGACGACTTGTGTTACAGAAAGATTGAAAATATCCTGGCATTGGTTATATAGAGACATGTTCTCTTGTGGTGGATGTAGTCATTTCAGATTTTAATACGGCAATACATAAAAAACTTGATATGCGTATAATGGAAATCATTGAAGGATTTAAATTGTTCTGAATCATATTATGATTTCCAATAAATTTATTAAATAAAGCTTCAATAATCCTTATGCGGATTGACAGAATATGGGCGCATATGGTATAATCGCCCAAGAAAATACTTGTTGAAAGAAGGGTAAACGAATAATTCAATTTGTCCTTGTACCTTTATAAAAGGATCTGAATTTGAATTTGTTATAATCGCCGTGTATGTTGATGATTCAAATATCATCAGAACTCCCGGGGGGCATCTTAAAGCAGTAGAGTGTTTTATGAAAGAATTTGAAATGAAAGATCTTAGAAAGATAAAATTTTATCTTGGTCTACAAATATGAAAGATGAAAAAAAATTTCATCAATCAACATACACTGAAAATATTTTAAAGAGATTCTACATGGATAAAGTACATCCATTGAGTACCTGATGGTTGTGTGATCACTTGATATAAATAAAGATTCATTCCGACCTCATGAAAATAGTGAAGAACTTCTTGATCCTGAAGTACCATATTTTAGTACAATTGATGCACTAATGAATCTTGCTAATACTACAAGGCGTTACATAACTTTTTTTAGTTAATGTCTTAGCAAGATATAGCTCTACCTCTATAAGGAGGCGAATGGGATCAAACACATATTGCAGTATTTAAAAGGGACTACTGATATGAGATTATTTTATAGAAATGATTACAATCCCGATCTTTTTGGTTATGCTAATGCAGGATATTTATCTAACACATATAAGACTTGATCTCAAACATGCTATGTGTTACATATGGGGTTATTATCATATCTTGGCAATCGACTAAGCAATCAATCTTGGATACTTCATCATCTAATCATGCTGAGATAATTGCTATTCATGAAGCAAGTCGAGAGTGTGTGTGGTTGAGGTCTGTAATACATCTTATTTGAGACAAATGTGATTTGAAATGTGACAAACTACCCACAATTTTGTTTGAAGATAATGCAGCATGCATAGCTCAATTGAATGGGGGATTCATAAAAGGAGACATGACAAAGCACATTTCACCAAAGTTATTTTTCACACATGATCTTCAAAAGAATGGTGATATCAATGTGCAACGGATTTGTTCAAGTGATAATATGGCTGATTTGTTCACAAAATCTCTACCGACGTCAACCTTTAAGAAGGTAGTGCACAAGATTGGGATGCGAAGGCTCAAGGAGGTGAATTGATGCTCTCTTCAGAGGGAGTTAATGCGCGTTGCACTCTTTTTCCCTTACAAGGTTTTGTCCCACTGGATTTTCCTTGCAAGGTTATTAGCGAGGTAGCAAAAAGGCATATTATACATGTGTACTCTTTTTCCTTCACTAGAATTTTTTTCCCATAGGGTTTTTTCCTAGTAAGTTTTAATGAGGCACATTATCTATGGACATCCAAGGGGGAGTGTTATGAATAATTTGTACATTTGATACTACATTGGATACTACATTGGATGCCCATATTGTGAATATCTTAAAGATTAAATCTCCTATTTTATGTTCATCATCTTTACTTTTTATGCCTATAAAAGACCATGTAATTGCAATAAAAATGTACACCAAAGTGAAAGAAGAAAACTCTTCTCCACTCTTTCCATCTCTTCTTATTTACATATAATAATAATAATAATAATAATAATAATAATAATAATAATAATAATAATAATAATAATAATAATAATAATAATAATAATAAAGGAATACAGACCGTATGTAGTAAGTAGTAGTATTACTTAGTTGCAAAATTTAACATTTTAAGAATATTTTATTTTCTGTAATATATCGACATAATTGAGTTATTTTTTATTAAATATTTAGTTTTCTTTATCTCTTCTCTCCCTCGCCCGCACTCTCTCTCCGCCTGTTAACTCCGCGTTCAATCGTCGCCGGTGAGTTTTACCGGCTCTCCTTTTCATTTTCCTTTTCAATTCTGCTGTTCTTCGTGTTAGTTTTCTTTTGTTGATCGCTTGACTGACATCTGTCGTTCGCTGTGCCCTAAAAGGAAAAAAGTAGATCTGGGGTTTGATTTTACGGGTTTTATTGTATCACATTTCTTGCCGATTTATATTCATTGATCCAATCAATTGTGTTTTGCCTTTGAATCTGCGAATCCAATCAACGTAAACTCTATATTTCGAAGTCCTATTGTTTGCTGAAGAAAAACGTATTTTTTTGGATATACAAATTATTGAACTAGTTCTGTTAAAGAACTTAGTGAAAACGAAGATCTCTGATTTTGTACTTTGCTAAGGTCATTATAGGTGGCTTTTTAACAGAGCATATATTCGAGGTTCACTAAGCTAGCGTTTAGATATAGATTTGGTTGAAACTCGAAAAAATAAATTTTTGAAGATGAGATGAAAAATGATTTTTGAAAGTTGAAATTGCGTTGGTTATGTATTTTACTTTTGTGAGTAGAAAACTTCAAAAACTATTTTTTGGGGTTTGAAGATTTTGTTTATAAAATTTGCCAAAAAATAGTTAAATTCTATTAACAAATAGATAGTTGAAAATAAATTTTGAGAAAAAACTCCCATATTCTATAGTCATACAGGAGCTAAGTTTTCGTTATGTAGGCGAAAGGAAAAGTACATGCTATATATTTTTCATAATATTGGAGATTTACATAAACATAGTGCTATAAAAGGCAGATATGCTATTTTTCTCTTTCTTCAATAGAAAAAGGATTTGTATATTGGTATATATTTTTCTTGTTGGGCATTTCCTTGAAAGAATTTTTTTTCTCTTTCTAATAACGGTAATGTTCATGCCAACTTGCACGCCTCTCGATTATTCCATGGGTTATTTGCCACCTCCTACTAGCATGAGTATCGGGTAACTCGGTCCACCAAGGCTTATGCAGATGAAAAGAAATTAGTGTTTTTTTTATTCCGCGAGGATTTGAGGTCTCTTCCCACTTCATTGACTACTAAGACACATCCTTGGATACAGCTAGAAAGAGTTATTGGCTCTCTTTTGGGAGCTAATCGAGAGCATGAATATTGATCTTTCTTTTTCATCACGTAGAAAGAGGATTAAGGCACAATTGAAGCACAAAGAACAGTAAATGTGATATCTACTAGTTGAATTAAGGCTTTGTTGTTGTTGCTATACTTATATTATGCCCAATATTTGCCAAGAGTCCTTTTTAACCTACTTAGAGACTTTAAAGTTAGTGTACGGATAAATGTTAGATCTAGGGAATCCCTAGTCGTAGAGAAGCCTATTATGCTATAGAAACTGAATTTTCCAAGACGAGTGAAGTGGCCCGAATAGAGCAGAAAGCCCCAAGGTTTTGGTCTAATGGTAAGAGCACAACTTTTGATGTGTGGGTTAGGTAAACATCACGGGTTCAAACCTTGCCACAAACAAAAGCTTCGTATTCTAAGTGGAAAAAGGCAGGGGCTTGGATCCATTATCCACCAAGTTTCGAACAGTGCACGCACTGGCCTTCAAGGATTTCTCGCTTACCCAAATAAAGGCCCAAGTTGAGCGGAATGGATTTACATGATTTCGTATAGCCATTTTATTGAGAGAAAAAAATGATTCATCTAACTTATCCCAACTCGTATGTGAGTTGGCACTATGCATAGTTGGTTGGATGGATTGATTTAAGTAGAAATAGGACTTACCTTTATTGTGCTTGTTTTCTGATAATGTACATATTTTCCTTTGTTTCTATGCTGTCTATTGTAGAGATGGATTGGCAAGGACAGAAGCTAGTGGAACAAATGATGCAGATATTTCTGGTGAGCTTTGCTGTGGTAGCATTTGTCACAGGCTATGCGTTGGGCTCGTTTCAGACTATGCTGTTGACATATGCTGGTGGTGTTGTCTTTACTGCCCTTGTCACCATCCCCAATTGGCCCGTCTATAATCGCCATCCTCTCAGCTGGTTGGACCCAAGTGAAGCTGAAAAACATCCCAAACCACTGGCTGCTAACTCCAGTTCTAAGAAAAAGACCACTAAGAAGTAGGTCATTTAACTGACATATTACTTACATATTACTTGGCCCTCCGACAGAAGTTTATTATGATGTATCAAATACAATTGGTGGTTTTTAGCATTCCGTATGAACTGAACATTTTCTGCTCTCCGTCTACTTGTCAGTGCTATACATAGGAAAGAAATATTTTAGTTTTAATATATCTGTGCAGTCTCTCTTTTATGTATCGGCCACCTATTTATTTCGTCTGAAAGCAACCAGTCTCTATTGAAACACCACTGATGTTAGAAATAAAAAGATCTTTAAGTAATCTTTAGAATCTGTGAACATTGATTCCTGCAATGGCGTCACGACCATATCTGAGGTAAAGAACAAATGTGAAAGCGACTTCAAAATATATCCAGCAGGAATTGAGTGAGCTGCTGTCCTTGTTGCCAATTGCTGCAGACTGCAGCAGTATGCTTGATGCCTGGGATTTCTGCAAATGTGCTGTTCAACTCTATAACCTTTACTTTTACTGTTTTCTCTATCTTTGTTACGTTTATTAAGTTGGAAGAGTTGTCAGATTTTTTATCCGAAAGAACAGGAAAATAAAGATTTCAAGAATTTTTTGATAACTATAGTGGTTGGGCCTTGCTTGCGCACACCTGATTAAGTACATGGGATACCTGCAATCTTCCATCCGCTCAGGTAGGTGAACTAGGAACTCTTTTGTTGTACATATGGATTACCTAATTCATAGCACAGTGCACTAGTAGTGTTTGTTCGTGGAACTTGATTATGTCATCTCTTGCAAACAGAGTCAACAAATTCAATGCACCATTATGACCAAAACGTTCTCACTTTGTATGAATTGCTGACAGTTGCTCATTAAAAAAGCAAAATATGTGAAAGCCACATTTAACAAAGTTTTCATAGATGTGCTTCCCTGCTTCTAACCAATGTAGTTGAGAGCCTTTCTAGTCTCATTTGTAAGCTCTCAACTTCCTCTCAAACATGCAACAACGTGTGAGTAAGAGTACTCCTTTAACACTTCTGTAGAATAAAGACTGCTGGAGAACATAATCTAATTTTAGTGGCAAATGAGGGTGTCAGTTATTGCCACTCTCCTGTATCCTTTCTTTTTTGTTTCCGTTGAATTGACTGACTTGGCGTAGGGAGAGATCAAAAATAAAAAAAAATACTTTCTGCCGCAAATTTGGATTTAGTCGGTCATAATACGGGTATTAAAAACAAGTGAAAAACAAAAAGAACATACTAGATTGTTGCAAGTATAATCAATAGACAGTAGAAGCTGATCATACTTTTCGAGTGAAAGTATGGTTTCGGACTTTCGAATTATACAAGAAGATTGTCAAAAAGATCATATGAAAATTAACGTAGTCGACAGGAATGAACCTGCGCGGGAAAAGCCCACGTGATTTATAGTCATGCCCGATAACCACTCCGGCACGACCACTTAATCGTTTTACTTTTCTTCTTAACTAATATAGAAACATTACATAATCCCTCTGCTACTTCTCCCTACCCTTCAAAGAAACTCTTAGTAATACATTTTTCTTAGATATTTGGTAACTCATGCTCCCTCGTGTTAAATTCGATAATCATAGTTTGTCAAATATTTAATAAAGATTAAAATACTAATCTTTAAAAAACTTAAAAGAAACTACTTATGATTTTATCTACAGAATCATTTTACTCCTGTACTATACATAAGCGACTCCTTTCGTTATTTTCTTAGTTTCTAATTTAATTTTGGACAATTTAGTGAAAATGAAAACGTACAGATTGAAGGCAAAATAGTGAGAGATACTGTGAGAGAAAGAGAGAGAAGTTGAGAGAACTCTCTGGAATGTCCGAGATAGTGAAATAATCTCATTACCCAAAACTATTTGTTCCTATACAGATATACACACATAACATAAGACTTGGGTCGGGTCAGACGGGCCAAGTGTAAAATGTAATAAGAAATGGGCTCAGAATATGCTAAGGCCCAAATATACAATGAATATACAACAAATATACAACCCAATATTAACCAATATTAATGTCTATGTTTAGGCTTAGAAGCTAGATAATCTTGTAGCTCAACACCCCCCACCAAGTTGGAGGGGGAGACCACCTTCAACTTGAGCAGTAGAGGATGGAGGACAGTCCGAGGCAGAGGCTTGGTGAGGAGGTCAGCAAGCTGTCGAGAAGTAGGGACATTGGAGATAGTAATGAGTCCACCAATCAGCTGATCCCTAATAAAGGGACAATCCACCTCAATATGCTTGGTCCGCTCATTGAAAAAAGGATTCTTGGCAATATGAATGGAAGCCTGGCTGTCACAAAAAACAGAGAAGGGAAGAGCAACAGAAACTCCAAAATCAGTTAGCAAACGAGAGAGCCAAGACAACTCAGCTACCACTTTACTGAGGGCCTTATATTCTGCCTCAGCAGAAGATAAGGAGATTACATGTTGCTTTTTGGACTTCCAACTAATCAAAAAACCACCCAAAATAACACAAAAACCAGTAACAGATCTGCGAGTATCAGGGCAGGCAGCCCAATCGCTGTTAGAATAAGCAGTAACAGTGAAATCAGAACTGGAAGAATAGAACAGACCCAAAGATAAGGTGCCCTTAAGATATGAGGACATGGAGGGCAGCATTCATATGAGGGACTCTGGGACATTTCAGAAATTGACTCAGATGCTGAACAGGAAAACAGATGTCAGGCCTAGTGTGAGTCAAAAATAGGAGTTTACCAACAAGACTCCTATATTGATCAGGGGAGGAGAAAAGATCACCAGAATCAGCATGAAGTTTGACATTAATATCCAAAGGACTAACAACAGGAGAAACATTTACACAGTCAAACTGATGCAGCAGGTCAGAAACATACTTATGCTGATTAAGGATCACCCCACCAGGAACAACTGACACCTCTATGCCCAAAAAATAATGCAAAGACCCCAGGTCTTTAATCCTGAACTGATCATCCAGAAACAGTTTCAGGGCAGCAATCTCATCATAGTCATACCCAGTAAGAATAATGTCATCCACATAAACTGCTACAATCACTAGAGATCCAGGTTTACCGTTGATGAATAAAGAATAATCATTCAAAGAATGGGCATAGCCTCTGGAATATAGAGCAGAAGACAATTTAGCATACCGTTGTCTGGAAGCCTGTCTCAGCCCATAGAGAGACTTTTTCAACTTACAAACAGGAGGAGCAGAGGCAGAAGAAGGAGAAGAAACTGTCAAACCTGGAGGGATCTTCATATATACCTCCTCATCCAAATCACCATGTAAGAAAGCATTGTTAACATCAAGTTGAAATAAATTCCAATTATTCTTAACAGCCACAGCAATAATACACTTAACAGTGGACATCTTAACCACAGGAGAAAAAGTGTCAGTAAAACCAACTCATTCAACCTGAGTATCACCTCTAATCACAAGCCCAGCTTTATGCCTTTCAACACTGCCATCAGCCTTATATTTGATCTTATAAACCCATTTGCAGCCTATGGGTTTCTTACCAGGAGGAAGAGGAACAACATCCCAGTATGGTTGGCATCCAAGGCATCAAACTCCTTTCTCATGGCATCCTGCCATACTGGAACAGATGCAACTTGAGAGTAATAGAGAGGTTCAGATTCCAGAGAAGAAGAAGAAGAGCCTGAAAAGGCAGGAAGTTGACAGACATAGTCCTTAGGATAAGAGGGAGGATTATGCTGTCTTCCAGATTTTCTGGGAGCAGGAGCAGATGTGGAAGAAGGCAAATTAGGAGGAGAAATATCAGGACTGAAGGGAGGAACAGAGGCTGGATTAGAAGAAGGAGAAGTGGTGGCAGAAGGAGGAGGAGGAGAGGAACAAACAGGCATGAACAAATGAGTATCAGAGAAGGAAGGCTCAAGAGGGGGAACAGAGGGAAAGGAAGAAGGAGTAGGAGATGAAACAGTTTTAAAAGGAAAGTAGGTTTCATGAAATATAACATCCCTGGAGACAAAGTATTTTTTAGAAGTGAGATCATAAAGCTTATAACCCTTTTTGGCAAAAGGATACCCAATGAAGACACAGGAAATGGCTCTAAGTTTCAACTTGTCCCTTTGAGGAATTGGAACAGTAGCATAGGCAAGGCACCCAAATGCTCTCAAATGAGAGTAGGTTGGTGCCTTTCCATGTAAAACTTCAAAGGGAGATTTATGATGAAGAAGTCTGGATGGTATTCTGTTAAGGAGATAGGTGGTAGTTAGTAAGCAGTCCCCCCAAAAAGAGATTGGTAAGCCAGATTGAAAAAGTAAAGCTCTACATGCTTCAAGAAGAGTCCTATGTTTCCTTTCTACAACACCATTCTGTTGAGGACTATGAGGACAGGTTGTTTGGTGAACAATCCCTTGGTTACTAAAGAAAGATGCACCCTCAATGCTAGACCCCAGTTCAAAGCATTATCACTTCTAACAATTTGAACCACATCATTAAACTGGGTTTTAACCGTACACAGAAATGATTTAAGCAAGCAGAAGGCATTGCTTCTAGACCCCAGTAAGTGTGTCCAGGTAGCCCTAGAGAAATCATCAACTACTGTAAGAAAATATCTAGAACCAGAAGAAGTAGGAGTGTGATAGGGGCCCCAAGTGTCCACATGAATCAATTGGAAAGGTCTAGAAGTAGTTATTGTGCTATCAGGAAAGGGAAGTCTAGTCTATTTAGCCATAGGACAGATAGAACAAGGGAAAGACTGCTTAGAAGCAAAAGGAAAAGACAATCCAGAAATGTGTTTCATGTTTGAAAATGAAGTTTGAACAAGTCTCAAATGCCAAATGTAATTCATGTCAGTTGTAACAACATTATTACAGATGGAACTATTTACATTGGAAGGTAAAGCAACATCTTTATGGCAACCAGTAAAAGAAGAATTGTCATGATTACAAGAGTCAGATTTAGAGAATACAAAAGCAGATGAACAACCAGTAGAGCAAGAAGGGGAAGCTGGAGCCCAAGCAAGCTTGTATGGACCAGCCTCCTCTATACCAAGATCCAGAGGCTTCCTCAGAGAAGGGTCCTGTATCATGTGGAGGAAGTAGCAAGTTGCAGTGAACAAAACTATGCAATGCAACTGTTTCACAAACTTGTGGACAGAAATCAAGTTGTGCTTAAGAAGGAACTAACAAGACATTTTGAAGGGTGATGGATAGATTTAATGCAAAGGATCCTATACATGTCACTTTGACTTTATATCCATTAGGAAGAGTTACAAGGTAGGGTACAGTTAAAGGTGTTATGTTGAAGAGTAAACTTTTATCATATGTCATATGATTAGATGCCCATGAGTCTATTATCCAGGTGGCAGAGTTAATATGGGTAAACATGGAAAGCTTGGAATCAGAAATAGGGCTCTCAGTTAGCATAGTACCAGCAAAGTTAGCAGCATACATGGGAGGAGGAGTCTGAGCAGTGGAATCCCCTAACTGGGTCTGTTGTAACAGGCTCATCAATTGGTCATATTGTTGTCTGCTCAACCCTGGTATCACAGAACTCTAGCCATCTATGTTTGTAATAGAGTGATGGCTTTCAGGAGGATTTCCTTGGGGAATAGACACATGTCCTTCAGAAGAAGGAAAATCCACACCAGCAGTTAGATGAGCAGTAGCAGGTCCCCTTGTTAAATGTTGTACTTTGTGGATACCCATGAATCTTGAAACACTTATCAATTAAGTGCCCAGATTTTTTGCAGTATCTACAGAATAAAGATCCTCTAGCTTGGTCAAAATTGACTCTTTGTCTGAAAAGAGGAGAAGGATTAGGCACTGTGACCTTATTGAATCCAACTGAATGTCTATTTGTGTGGACATTGAAAGACATAGAGTCTGGATTAAACTGAGAAGGGGACTGGACTTGTCTCTACTTCTCATCATTGAGGACCAGATTATAGACACTGTCAAGGGTTGGAGGTGGCTCCATCATCAATAGGTTACTCCTTACCCCCATGTATGCTTCATTAAGGCCCATTAGAAACTGAAACACCTTATTCTCATCATCTTCCTGTATTATACCATTTTTAGCAGCACAAACACATCTTTGCCCATGATTTGTACACATTGTTTCTAATTCATCCCACAGACCTTTAAGTTTGTTAAAATATGAAGCTACATCTAGAGACCCTTGAGAAGTGTGAGAAAGTTCTCTTTTTAGTTCAAAAATTTTGGTCCTGTTGGCAGTGCCATATCTGGCCTGAAGCTGGGACCATACACTCTGTGCAGTATCAGAATACTGCACACTTTCAGCAATTTGGGGGGACAGGGAGGCAGTTAACCAGGAAATTACCATATAATTGCATCTGTCCCATAGTCTTTGCTCCGTCACATTAGTGACTAGCTGGGGACATGTGCCATCAACAAAGCCAATTTTGTTCTTAGCAGATAACGCGACAATCATTTTCCTCCTCCATCCCCTATAACCATTGCCCGAGAAGGGAGTGGACACAAGTGAAACTCCAGGAACATCAGAGTAGTAAACAAAAAGGGGGTTGGTAGAGTCCATTGAGGAGGTATTGACATTCATATCAGAAGTCATGAACAATAACCAGTTTGAAATCAAAAAACAGTCTCAGTAAAGAGGCTAAAGTTGAATCAGAACCCACATGCAAAACATACAACACTTAGAACAGGATAGAGTTACCCTCCTTCTTCGCGACCGGAGAAGAACGGCCTTCAATCGCCAGATAAAACCTAGGTCCAACCACCGGAAACCGTAGGGTCTGGAAACTTACCGGAACATGGACGTCGGAAAATCACCCAAAACATCCGCCAAGTGACGATCAAACCATCGGATAGCAGTAAAACCCTAGGTTCAACCACCAGAAACCCTAAAATCTGGAAATGTCACTGGAAAAAGGTCAGGGATGTCGGAAAATCACCCAAAACATCCACTGAGTGAAGATCGAAGCATTAAACAGCAGTAAAAGTTCCGATTATACGTTAAATACACATCGTTCTCTCGGTAAACAGAATCTCTCACAAATATAAAAAAAACCTTCAATAAAACTTCCAACACGACCGATAACAAGTAACGGAGAAGAATCCGAGGATCATCCTGCTCTGATACCATGAAAACGTACAGATTGAATGCAAAATAATACAGTGAGAGAAAGAGAGAGAAGTTGAGAGAACTCTATGGAATGTCCGAGAGAGTGAAATAATCTCATTACCCAAAAATATCTGTTCCTATACAGACATACACACATAACATAAGACTTGGGTCGGGTCAGGCGGCCCAAGTGTAAAATGTAATAAGAAATGGGCTCAGAATATGTTAAGGCCCAAATAGCTAACTAAGCCTACAATATATAAAGTATACAATGAATATACAACAAATATACAACCCAATATCAACCAATATCAATGTCTATGTTTAGGCTTAGAAACTAGATAATCTTGTAGCTCAACAGAAAATTCTACTAGAAGTGGACACAATGTTTCTCATGGAATAAACAATGGACCTCTAGGCTCTAGCTACTATACCTACACACGATTAGTCAGGCTTTTCAATTTATTTTTATTGTGGTTATTTAATTAATAGTTGGTAAATTACATATCGATGGGCAATCAAAGTGATAGTTGACGGTGGTTCGCGATGGAGGCTAGTGGTAGTGGTCTATAGGGTAGATGGTTGATGATAGAGGCCGGAGTATTCAATCTATATATTTATGATGGCTATATAATGTATTTATAGGAGTTGATGTACACTATAAACTATAAATTGACTTGAATCCTCCTATATGTATGTTAAAAAATATACTACATGTATACAAAATGTTAAATTTTGAATATGCGGGCTTGACATCATCCCCACATTCTTTAAGGAGTTATTGGTAGTCCTTCGTGAGTACGTCTCATACCATTTTGATTGCTTAGGAGCTGTTTGTCGGACGGTGCGTACTAAATTCACCACATATCACACTACTGAATGGCCCACTTGAATGCTGAATCTTTTTCTACCGTCAAATCGAAGTTGTGATCACCTGCAAGATAAGGCAAACCCAAAAAGTTTAAACTCTCAATATGCGTTAAAAGGAGGAGGTTTCGCAATTCACCAAATAAGTGACATTTTGTAGGCTTCCATTTCGTTATGTACCAAAAGCTTAAAAAGAAAGAAAAATCTGTTAGTAAACTATTTTTGTAAATAATAATTCTGGAAACAGTAAATTAGCGTATAAATAGAAATATATATGAAACAGTACTTAATTCGACCCCACTGAATTCATAGTATTTTCTTTAGGAATTTAATCCTCTCCTAGTACCCAAGCTTATGGATTATTTCTTTTCATGATAGAACGAATTGCACACTAGTGTATTGGTATTTCAAACCCCAGTGTTTCAGCGAACAGAAAGTTTTGTAGCAAATCACACTTACGATTGCTTGCTTTGAAGTTAAAAAACAATGCAGAATAAGGGAGGAGAAACTCAAAAGTCGTATGAAAATTCTGAGAGAAAGGAATGCAATTTATAGCCAACGTTGAGTTGAACGAAGAGAAGATCAGTAGCTCTCAATTTCTGTTTCTGTATGTTCTTCTATTTTCAACAAGCTGCTACACATATTTATAGTACAACCAGCTAATGAGAAACGGACTTTCTGTCATTCATTTGCCTATGGTGGAGCATGCACTAGGATGCTATTGGAGCAATCACTTGGAGCACTTGATGTTATATATCAAGCACTTGGCCATGGTGGGTAAGGCTGTATCCGGTTCCGGTTCTGGGTCTATTTGGGCCTAGTGGTTCCGGTTCTGGCGGTTCCGGTTCTGCGGTTCTGGCGGTTCCGGAGCCGGAACCGCTACCATACGGTTTCGGGTACCATCCGGTTCCGGTTCTGGCGGTTCCGGCCGTTCCCGGCGGTTCTGAATTTTTTTTTTTTTAAATCAATATCTTGTATAGTAGTCATTAGTATATTGTAGAATATATTTTATATGGTGTACTATGTTATTAGTATAGTATATATTGTGTTTGGTAATTAGTATATATTGTGTATAAGTAGTGTATATTTTGTATATAAGTAGTATATATTATATTTAAGTAGTACATATTGTATATAAGTAGTGTATATTGTGTTGTAGTTAGTAATTAGTATAAATTGTATATAAGTAGTATATATTGATAAAAGCATGTTGTCATTAGTATATTGTGTTGTATGTTATATATTGTATGTTATATAAATATTCAAGGATTGATATAGAAGTAAAGACAAAGAAATATTGAGACAAAAGATATTCAAGGATATGATAAAGAGCATATTTATTGACCAAAATGGCATATCTTTCTTAGTCTTCCTTCCCCCAATGGAATGAGCACAACATGGTAATAATACCACCATTAAAAGGAAAAAAAACTAAAAGAAGACATGCCAATGTACAAGTTACATCATAATTTATGTATTATTTCTAACAAATCTCATAAAACCTTCAAGGTTTGGAGGTGGTTGTGTTGGCGGTGGTGGAAATGAAGCTTGTTCATCACCACTTCCGGGTGAAGATGTTTCCTGAGCAAGTTCTGCTAGCATTTCTTCATAGCACTCATCTATTTCTGGTTGTGATTCAGCTAGCCCAAAGTTCCTTCTTTCTGCGCGGATCCAATCTTGAAAAAGCACTGATTTTTCCAAGTTGTCCCGCATCGACGCTCTGTGATCACCTATTTGTAGTCTTTCTCGACTAAAGGCGCTCTCCGATGCAACAGTTGACGCTTGAATCGACAGAACATCCCGAGCCATCCTTGCAAGAACGGAAAAATGCTTTTCCCTTGTCTTCCACCAATCCAAAAGGTCGAAAGAGCCGTCTGGATTCTCATTCTCTAGTCCCTGCGACAAATAAACTTGAAGCTCATTTAGATGGGAAATTTCATCTAAATTTTCCCCTTGAGTACCCCTGAACTCCGTCCACGATTTAAGAGCTGTTAAGCCAGCAGCTCTTTAAGACACCTGTGACGTAGACGAAGTAGGGGTTGGAATATTAGGCCTAGCATGCTCTAACGCCTGTTTATAAGCATTATAAACAGTTTGAGCATTCACTTTAATTGATGCTTTCGCATCAGATAGTGTAGCCATTTCTTCTACTGAAAGATCTAAAGCTTGATAAATAGTAGAATACCAAAAGTGAGGACCTCCTAATTTCATAGTAGGATTTAGCATAGCAGACACACCAAATATAGGAGGGATTGGAAAAAAATATTTTTTAAACTTCTTTTTCATTTCAGTTATTGCAATTACATAAAGTTCCCCTCCCTCGTTAAAATCAACAAACAAATTAGCAAGTGCGGTAATATAAACTAAACAGTTAGAAATAGTTGGATAATATTGGCCAGATAAAGCATTTGTAGCCACATGAAAATGTTCTAAAAAATCTAAAAGAATTTTAACGTTAGTCCAATCTACTGTATTTAGCATGTCATTATCTTCCTCCCCACAATCCCGAGAATTATACGTCGCGTTAATTGGGTTCCTATATTCGTACGCTACTACTAAACTTTCGTACATGTAGTTCCACCTAGTCGGGCAAGGTTTAGGAACCTTTCTTTCTCTAAGGCCATATTCGTCACACCTTTTAAAATATTCTCTAAGTCTACTTCTACGGTTTGAATAAAATAGCCAATTAAGAGCCATTTTAACATTTTCAATTTCTATGTTTAATATTCTCATACCATCACCAACAATTAAATGATAAATGTGACAAATACATCTAATACGGAAAATATTAGTAAAAGCAGGATTAAGTGTTCTAGTTAGCATACCTATTGCACTAGTGTTGCTAGAAGCGTTATCCATGGAAATTGACATTATTTTATCACTAAAACAAAAATATCTGCATACATCTGAAACAGTGTTAGCAATAAACCTACCCGTGTGCCGTGAATTAATTATCCTATATGCAATAATGCGTTTTTGCATAGTCCAGTCTTCGTCTGTCCAATGACTGGTTACGGTTAGATAATCACAGTCATTTCCATTTATACCAATATCAGTTGTAATAGACATACGATTAGTTATATGGGTAAATAAATAGCGCAAGTATTGTTCATATTCATGCTTGTATTTATAAATATCGGCCTTAACTGTGGCGCGAGGCCAACCTTTATACGTAGGATTAAATACTCTTCTAATATAATGAATCCATGCAGGATTAGAAGCAAAAGAATAAGGCAAACACATAACAGTAATCATTTTAGCTAATTCTTCACTATCCTTATTTAGATCGTAATATAATATACCTCCGGTGACTGTGTTTATTCCTGGTTGAACTAGATTTGAACCAATACTTGGGTTAACTGTAGTATCAGGACTTGTCCTCCCCTCTTGTTGCGCTTTCAATTGGAAATATCTAGCTTTATCGCTAGGGTGTAATTTTATATGCTTAACTAAACTACCGGTGCCGCTACGATCTCCAGTATATCTATGAACAAGTAATTTCCCACAAGATTTACACTTTGCCTTATCTTGTTCTCTTAGTTGAATAAAAAATTGCCAAACTAATGATGTTTCTGAACGTTTAGGAGGTTGTCTACTAAAAGTGGGAGTTTGTACGGGTGGGTGTGCCGGTTCATCACCTAAGTTATGAGCAGGACTAGTAGGTGTATCATCTAAATCTACTGGAGCTTGGGTTTCATCATCATCATCATCCTCATTTCCCTCTAAGATAGGTGCATTAGGATAAAGAGCATTCATAATATCATCGTCTATTCTATCACCAACTGCTACATCATGTAGAAAATCCATATCGCTAAATTGAAAACACGAGTGATCACTATCAAGGACTCCGAAGGGTTTATTTGGATTTATAGGTTGGCTACTACTTTGAACTTGCTTATCTTTTCTAGGTCGGGGAGCCGGGGGAGGGGTAGTATTTTGGCGACTACTTTCACCGGTTTTAGATTTTCCTTTACCGAACATATTTCTCAACGAAAATGCCATAATAATTATAATTAAGCAAAAACAACATACGAAAATATTCTTAGCACGTAAGAGTTGAAACGAGTTTACCGGATTGACGAACAACTTCTTGAAAATTGAAAATCGTTGAAATTGAACACTTAAAAACTTCAATTCAACAACTTCACAATGTTTCACGAATTTGCAACAATAAATTAAGCACTTGCACTAGAAAGATTGAAAGAGAGCTTGATAGAGATTGAGAGAGATTGAGAGATATTGATGAATTGGTGAATAAAAATGAAAGAATGAGGGGGTATGTATAGTTGAGAAATGAGAAATTGTGTAATTATATAAAGTTTGGGGTTAAATTAAAGTTTGGGGGCCAAATGGCTATTTTTTTAAATTCCAAACGGCTAATTTTGAAAAAGAGCCGTTTGGAAATTATTATAAAAAATTTTTTTTTTTTAAAATCTGCCCGTTACTGGAACCATTTGGAACCGCTTGAACCGGTCCGGTTCCGGTTCTGGCTGTTCCGGTTCCGCGGTTCCAACAGGTAGAACCACCCGTCACGGTTCCGGGGAACCGCCGGAACCGGAACCGGGCCGCCGGAACCGGCAGAACTTCCAGAACCGCGGTTCCGGTCCGGTTCCGGTTCGGAACCGTGAATTTTGCAGCCTTAATGGTGGGAGTAGTACTAGGCTGCTATTGGAACTGGTGGGACTAATACACGGATTGGAACACGTCTGTTACAAACACGGACAATATTACATTAGTATTCACTATTAAGAAATAAATTTGGTCCAAAAAATTAATCAATTAATTGATCATTTGACCAACTCCAAATCTAAACCCGAAGCCGAAGCCGAGCCGAGCCGAGCGACGATGACGATTGCGCGAGGCTTGCCTTCTTCGTAACTCTTTAAGAGCTACAAGAAGAGTAATTTTATATATATATATATATATATATATCCAAAAACCTTTTCCTTTTCCAATATGGAAAAATGTCTCATTGCTAAGAGGGGTAACTTAAAGTTCCATTCAAAAAATTTTATTTTCCCTCCATTTCTCATTCACCCTCTTTTAAGCTTATTCTTTTGCTTAAAAATCTCAACAATCCCCCATATGAATGAGGAATGGCTATATCATGAAAATACGCATGAAAAGACTGTATGATTCACAAGCAAGGATTAATCGCATCTGGATAAGTAGGTTTCCCCTTGAACATTTCGTAGTGAACTTATGTCGGATATACTCGGTCAATTGGTAGATTTGATATCTTTGAACCATTGATCTTTGGTGTATACTTAGACAACCATAAGTCACATAATCAACTCTTAACCGTCTTTGGTTCTCATTGTTGTATTCATTTCAGCCATGAACACCGCCTAGTTTCATAGGTACGTAGAGAACTGGCCTTACAAAATTCTCTTTGAAGCGGCTAACACTTGAAACTTAAATAGGTGATTCCTAAGCGTATCATCCCGTAGATACACTATTTGATATACCATATATCAAACTTAGAAATCATTAAAATCCATTAATATTTTATCCTTGGTACTGAACATTGTCTCATTATGATAATGGACTAAAATTTTAATTGACAATGTTGAACCGTCATTAATGACTTTGTTTGATATCCTTTAACCTAGATCTTGGGATCTCCAATTTTCTAGGTAGAGTTACCGCCACAATGACTTGTTCTCAGCCATAGTCACATTCCCCTTGATGATTTCTCTACTCTCTAGTTAGGCCTTTTGTAAGTAGATTCGACACATTATCACTTGAATTTACGTAATCAATCGTGATAATTCCTCTAGAGAGTAATTTCCTAAAGGTTTTATGTCTTAATCGTATATGACGAGATTTACCGGTATACATAAGGCTCTCAGTCCTTCAATTGTCACTTGGCTATCACAATGTATGCATATTAATGTGACAACCCATAAAGGGTAATCATCTATTTTCTTTCTCATTTTGTGCTTTCGGGGCCTTGAAAACCTCAATTTTAGTTGCTTTGATTTGGGTGCGCAGTCTGGGCACGTAGCCGGAAAGCTTAAATATGAATTCAGTGAGAAAATTTCTAAAATTTGATATTAAATTGAATAAAGTTGACTTCGGTCACTATTTTGGTAAATAGATCCGGACCTGTGATTTGACGGTCCCGGAGGGTTTGTAGGAAAATATGGGACTGGGGCACATGCCCAGAATCGAAATCCGAGGTCCCGAGCCTGAGAATAAATTATTAGAAGAAATTGTTTTTTAAAATTGTTAAGTAAAATTTGAAATGAAAATTGATTAGAACGTGTTGGTTTCGGGCCCGTATTTTGGTTCTGGTGCCCGGTATAAGTCTTATATGTGTTTTAAGATATTTCTGTGAAGTTTGGTTGAAACCGAACGTAGTTTGACTTGTTTTGGACCTAAAACTCTAAATTTGAAAGTTTATGAAGTTTGAAGAAAAATTAGTGTTTTGAGGTTTGATTCCTTGTTTTTGATGTTATTTTGGCGATTTGATCACACCGTTAAGTTCGTAAAGATACTGTTGAGTTAGTGTATGGGTTTGGTTAGGAGACCTGAGGACTCGGGAATGTTTCGGAGGTGTTTCAAAGTAATTTCGGCCTTAGAAAAAGTTGCAGAAGTTTTAGTTCTGGTGTTCTGATATCGAGTGCTATGCGATCGCATAGGACTTTGTGCGATCGCATAGAGTTAAATTCCAGGTGCCTTGTTTGTTCAATGTGATCCTGTAGAGTAGCCACTCTTTGTGAAATGCGATCGCATTACCTTTTCGCGATCGCAATGAATAAAATCCAAAAATCGGAATGAGTGTGCATTCTTCTATGTGTTCGCAATATGCCTTCCGCGAAGCAGTGGCCAACATTCGTATCCCTATGCGATCGCATGATCTCCTTCGCGATCTCATAGAGTATTTTCTACCCAGTTATATTATAAGTTCCAGAATATTAGCTATGGGATTTTCACAAAAAATACACGAACTCCTTTCTTCTCCAAGCACTTAGGCGTCCATTGAAGCTCTTTTTCACCAAGACTTCTTGCGTTAGTAAATCTTAACTCATTTTCTTCGTTTTCTATTAATATTTATTGAATTCCTAAGCTTAAATCATGTAATTTATGGTAGAAATTGGGAGAAAATGGTAGAACTAGGGTTTTTACTTTTTCTTGATTTAGACCTCGTTTTGGGGTCGAATTTGAAAATAAATTATATATTCGGGCTCGTGGGGAATGGGTGATATGAATCTGGTCTGAACCTCGTGTTGTGACCAAGTGGGCCCGGGGTCAATTTTGGAATTTTGGGAAGAAAGCTTGGAAATCTATATTTAGACATTGGGGTTTGAACTG
This sequence comes from Nicotiana benthamiana, assembly GCA_034376525.1. Taxonomy (NCBI): domain Eukaryota; kingdom Viridiplantae; phylum Streptophyta; class Magnoliopsida; order Solanales; family Solanaceae; genus Nicotiana; species Nicotiana benthamiana. The sequence goes on along the minus strand of CM067340.1, from coordinate 24,624,784 downwards.
TTTAGCATATATTGATATTATAAAGTCCTTATTGTATAGATTTGACTGAGTTGGAGCCGAATGAGAAAGGGAAAGCGGTTGCCGTGGATTGATTTGGCCGTGGAAGTTGAGGTAAGTATTTAGTTTAACCCTATCTTGAGGGAATATGAGTTGAGTTTTATATGTTACTTGCTAATTGCCGAGTACGATATGTAGGTATCATGATGAGTATCTATACATTATTGTCTAGCATGACTGTGAGTCCTTATTATGTGAATAGTTTGGATTTTGTTATACCTTCCATGCTTGATTGATAATTTCTATATGTTTAAAGAGCTTGTGAAAAGGATTTTATCTTTAAACTTCCTGGAGCGTTGGCTCGAGTGAAATACAAATTGTGAAGGTATATGAGATAAGTAAATCTTTGGAGCATTGGCTCAAATAATAATGTGAACTATGAGACGAAAGTGGAAGTAAGAGAAAGAGTTATTGAATATTTTCCCTTGCCGGGACGTTGAGATTATGGATGTTGTACCTTTGCCGCGCTTTTAAATTGCTTGTTTGTATTCCCTTACCGGGATTTCCATTATTTATTTCCTTGCCCTAGTTTGTGATTGTTTATTGGGTGAGGAAGAGTGTTAAAGCACGAAGGGTGATATACTGCATTGTTTGACATTGTGAGGAAAGAGTGTAAAGCACGAAGGGTGATGTTGTGCCGTATGATGTACCATTTCGTAGTGATATTCATTGACTACATATTATGAGGAAAGAGTGTAAAGCACGAATGGTGATACCGTGACGTACGATGTACCATTCCGTACTAATATTCATTAATTATATATTGTGAGGAGAGAGAGTAAAAGCACGAAGGGTAATGTCGTGCACATGATTTATTGATACGATTGATTTGGTAAGGAATAGTGTAGAAGTACGAAGGGTGATGCCGTGCACTTGATGATCTTCGTTCCTTGTTGTTGTATGAGTTACGTTGTCCTTCATGATGGTCAATTTTTACTTGAAACTATTATCTCTCCATAGCATGCTTCCCCTCCAATATTGTTTACTTGCCTGGTATTTTGATTCTGCTGTATATTTATAATTGCATAGCTTTATGTGGTAGTCAAGTCTAGCCTCGTCACTACTTCGTCGGGGTTAGGCTAGAAATTACCAGCACATGGAGTCGGTTGTACTAATACTACACTATGTGCTATTTTTGCACAGATCCAAGTTTCGAGCAGGAGCAACAACAAATAGCGTGGGAGCAGACTTTCAGCCTAGGGAAGACCTGAGGTAGCCTTGCAGGCGTCTGCAGGCCCGACGTCTTCTCTATTCTTATTTTAAACTGTCATCTCCTTGTATTCGAGATAAACAAATTTATGTTTCTTTCAGACTTTGTATTTAGTATTCTTAGATGTACGTGAGCATGTGACTCCAGTACTTGGGTAGAAATTTTTGTTGGAAATTCCGTATTTTTATTCGGCTAATTAAATTTAAGACTTCCGCTTATGATGGAGCCATCACGATCCCCGAGGGTGGGAAATTCCGATCGTGAAAATTGGTGCCAACGGTTTGGGTCAAAATGGAATATCTTTCAAGAAGTTCCGGAGCCATTCTGCTTCTTCACCAGCTTTATGTAAGGCTATGAATTCAATCTCCATTGTAGAGCGGGCAATACAAGTTTGTTTGGACCACTTTCAATATACAACTCCTTCACCAATAGTGAATATATATCCACTTATGGACTTGGAATCAGTTGATTTGGTGATCCAGTTTGCATCACGGTATCCCTCAATGACCGCAGGATATTTACTGTAGTGCAAAACAAAGTCATGGGTATATACTAAATACCCCAAAACTTGTTTCATGGCCATCCAATGAGATTAACTTGGATTGCTCGTATATCGACTCAATTTACTTTTAACACAAGCTATATCTGGTTGTGTACAATTCATGATGTACATTAAGCAACCCAACGCACGAGCATGATCCAATTGTGATATGTTTTGGGCTTTGTTCTTTGCTAATGCAAGATTCACGTCAATTGGAGTCTTTGCAACTTCAAGGCCCAAGTGCTTGAATTTTTCAAGTACTGTCTTAATATAATGAGATTGTGATAATGCGAATCATTGAGAAGTCTTATGGATCTTAATTCCAATAATCAAATCAGTAACTCCCAAGTCTTTCATATCAACATATGTTGGTAATGTCATTACTCATTATCAACATATCATTACTCATTCAAGCACTTGCCAATTAACAACTACTTGAGGTGTTAATATAATGAGATTGTGACAATGTCAGACCTTGAGAAGTCTTATGGATCTTAATTCCCAAAATTAAATCAGCAACTCCCAAGTCTTTCATATCAAACTTTCTAGTTAGCATGCGCTTAGTCGCATTTATGTTGGCAATGTCATTACTCATTATCAGCATACCATCCATATATAAGCAAAAAATGACTATGTGATTTGGAACATTTTTAATGTACACATATTAATCGCATTCATTTATTTTAAAACCTTTTAACAACATTGTTCGGTCAAATTTCGCATGCCATTGTTTGGGTGTTTGTTTTAGTCCGTGAAGGGACATAACAATTTTACATACCTTTTTTTTCTTTACCTGGAACTACAAACTCTTCAGGTTATTTCATGTAAATTTCTTCCTCCAACTCTCCATTTAAGAAGGTCGTCGTAACATCCATTTGATGAATTTCAAGGCCATACACTGCAGCTAATGTTACTAACATCTGTATGGACGTAATTTTTGTAAGTGGAGCGTATGTATCAAAGTATTCAAGACCTTCTCATTGTATATATCCTTTGACTATAAGTCTTGCTTTAAATTTATCAATAGTGCCATCATTTTTCATTTTCCTCTTAAAAATTCATTTAGAACCCAAAGGTTTATTTTTAGGAGAAAGATCAACCAATTCACATGTATGGTTGTTCAATATGGATTCTATTTCACAATTGACAGCCTCTTTCCAAAATAATGATTTCAAAAAAGACATAGCTTCTTTAAATGTTTGAGCCTCATTTTTCAATAAGAAGGTCACAAAATCTGGTCCAAATGAAGTAGACAGTTGGCCCAAGTTCAGTTGAAGTTTTGAAGAATAACAAATGACCTCAGTAATGGACCAGTTCCATCTTATGAGACAGAGTGGTTATTAACTTCTGCACATGAGATGCACGTGAAGAAGATAAGTATTAGGGGTCAAGCAACAATATCTTCTGAAATAATCGAAAAGATTGCATATGGGATAAGGAAAAAAAGTCTCATTATGAGAATAGAACACAATCCGGATCAAGGATAAGGGTTGGAGTTTGTATTGGTCTAGGACTCAAATTCGATGGAGGATCAACAATTGAGTCTCAATCAAACTTTGATTACCAACTTAATAAATAGCTAAGTTTGTTCTCTTTAACATGTATGCATATTTTCTATAAAAGGAACTCAGGATGAACCAAGTCCATCACTCAGGTGCACAAAAACGGGCAGATTCGAGCATGTGAGTTGCACGTGAAGGAGATAAGCTTAACTTGGTGTATTTAATATCTCCTGTTCGTAAAGGTTACATAATTGATAAGGAGAATGAGTCCTTAATCAAAGAGAACACTATCCAAGATATGGAAGGAGTTAGAAGTTGAAATCAACTAAGAACGTTTCCACCAAGGAAGAGTTGCATAAGAACTCTAGTTATTTCTTTATCTACTAACTCTATTAATTGCAGGATGTTCTCTTATTAAAAGTGTTGCACAAAAATACAGAAGTTAAACGTGAATTGAGAGCAAAATAGCAAGGCTTTTTGCAAGCAGTATGTGATTCAAGTGTACAAACCTGAAGCTACATGAACTAGATTAAAGAACCAGCTCCATAAAGAGTTTTATGTGTCTTTCTTTATTTCTAGTTCAATTGTAGTAGGTGGTTTTATTTGTACCTTTCAACTTTCATAGAAGCAATTGTAATAGGTACTTTGAGTATTCAAGTTAGAGTTAACTTGAAGTTGTCGCAACAGATAGAGGTTGGTTGCTACAACGGGACTAGAGTTAATCCGTAGGTTTACAAAGAGGTTTTGTAAATGTTATTTTGGCTCACTGATTTTAGTGGAAGTTTGGGAAAATCCTACTGAGTAGTAGGTCGTGGTTTTTTCACCTTGTGAGCAAGGTGTTTTCACGTAAAATCTTTGTGATCTTTATTTTCTGTATTTATTATTCTGTAACAGTAGTAGTTGGAACACATAGAAGAACCAGATCTTTCATAAGCAGTTTAAGCGAAAAATTGAGAACCACACAAATCATCCCCCCCACCCCCCGTCTTGTCTGGTATTGACGTGTAAAACATCAATTGATATCAGAGCAGGTTATCCTTGAAGAGGCTAACACCTTAGGAAAAGATCAAGATGAGTGCACCACCTGGAAACTGGGAAGGGCAATCCATTAATTGGCCTCCACTCTTTAATGGCTACTACTATTCTTGGTGAAAAAGCAGAATGAGAGATCACATCATCAAAGAAGACTATCAGCTATGGGACATTGTCACCGATGGTCCCCTTGCTACCATGAAGAAGAATGCGAAAGGAGTAGATGTACCAAAAACAAGAGCTGACTGCAACGCCGAGGACTTGAGAAAATGGAAAAGAATGTTAATGCCAAAAAATGGCTTGTGTGTGGACTTGGTCCAGGCGCATACAGTAGAATTCAAAGCTGTACCACTGCCAAGGAAATATGGGACACTTTACAAGTGGCTCATGAAGGAACTCCTCAAGTAAAGAGATCAAGAGGAACATTGCTATATTCTCAATATGAGAATTTCACCATGGAGGAAGGGGAAACCATCCAAGAGATGTATACAAGTTTCACCACATTCACACATGAACTTAAATCTCTTGGAAGGGTTATTCTTGAAGAGGACAAGGTTGAGAAAATTTTGACAAGGGTTCTGCCAGTCACTTGGGAAAGCAAAATCACTGACATTCAAGAATCAAAGAAAATTTCCGCTCTTAAGTTGGATGAGCTAATTGGAACTCTCACAGCCTATGAACTTAGAATGCAAACCATGAAGATGGATGCACCCAAGAAGAAAAGGAGCATGGCATTAAGAATCACTGAAGGTGTTGATCTAGAGGAGGATTAAATGAACATGATCACAAAGGAATTCAAGAAGTAATTAATGAGAGGAAATGGTCCTTCAAGAAGTGGAAGCTACAGCAAACCAAGGGTTCCTGAAAAACAAACCGATGAGAGGTGCTACAAGTGTGGGAAGACTGATCACCCCATTAAAAACTGCCCTCAATGGGAAATTGAATGGAAGAAAGAAAGAGCTGAACGAAGGAACAAGAAGAAGGAACAGGTTCAACTCAAGAACAAAGGATCAACAAAGGTTATGGTTGCTGCTTGGGGAGAAAGCTCAGATGAGGACTCAGAGGGTGAAGATGGAGATGAAGAAGCACTTATGGCAACTGGAGAATTCGATGTGGAATCCGAGGTAAGTATAAATCATCTCAAAGACAAGATTAAATTTTTTTCTAAAGAAAGGCTATATGAGTTACTCCTAAATTCCATTGATGAATATGAGGATCTAAACAATGAAAGTAATAGATGTCTAAGGAGTGTGTGATTTTGAAAGCTAAGTGCAAAAATTTGTAACTTAGGGCTAGTGAAATAGATAGTAAAAATGCTGAGTTAAAGAACCAGGTTCATGAACTTGACACCACTCTCCTAGAGCTTAGATCTGAAATTTTAAAATTGAAATTAGGAACTGGTAAAAGAAAGCTGATCACACATAACTCTATTTAGAAGAAAATGTAGGAAAACTGAAAGATGAATTGTACAAAAAGGATGAGCTAATAAGAGTCCTTAAGGAGGATCTAAAAAAGGTTAAGCACGAGCTAGACAGAACATGTAAATGGAATAGGTCCTCCGATGCACTTTCATGGCTACATGAACACCATAGTAGCAATAAGAGAGGACTTGGCTATGGGACCCCTGCACCTAAGTGGGATCCCAAAAGCAAGTACCTCACACTTTCTGAGAACATAATTTGTACACATTGTGGCAAGACTGGTCACTATAAATTTGAATGTATTATAAAATAAAAGGCTAGTCAAAAGAATACAGAATTTGTTCAAGGAAAAAATAGGCTGCCAGGTTGGGCTAAAAAGAATCTGATTCACCCTTTTGCATATATAAAGGGACCCAAACTAGTTTGGGTTCCTAAGACTAACCTCTAATTTTATTTTTTGGGTCCAAGTGAAAGGGAGCAGCCAAATATGGTATATGGATAGTGGCTACTCAAAGCATATGAGGGGAAGTAAGAACCAGTTCCTTTCACTTGAGGACCTCAAAGGAGGTGATGTCTCCTTTGAAAATGGGAAGAAAGTTGAGATTATTGGGGATTGAAAGGTAGGTAAGGCTGACTCTCACTCTATTGAGAATGCCTACCTGATAGATGACCTAAAATACTGCCTAATAAGACAACCACAATGGTGTGATAGAGATAATTTGGTAGCATTCACCTCTATAAAATGTTCTGTGATTAATCTTACCACTAACAAGATTGTTTTGCAGGAAAAAAGAGTAAACGATATATACATTGTAGATTTGTCCACACTTTCAGAAAATGCACTCACTTGCCTAAGTGTGTGGACAATGATCTCCTCTTTTGGCACTAGAGACTTGGACATGCCAGTCTAAGTCAACTCAACAAACTAGTCTCCAAGGATTTTGTGATAGGACTGTCTAACATTAAGTTCAAGGAAGATAAAATTTGTGAGGCTTGTGCAAGGGGGAAGCAGGTAAGATCCTCTGTCAAAAGCAAGAAAATGGTAAGCACCACCAGAACGATGGAACTGGTCCATGTGGATCTCTGTGGTCCAACGAGAACATTAAGCAGAGGTGGTAAAAGATATGTGATGGTGCTTGTTGATGATTACTCTAAGTTTACTTGGACATTATTTTTAACATCTAAAGTTAAAGCATCTGACATGTTTTGCTTCTTGTGTTAATAAAATAAAATCATAAACAACTAGGTAATCAACTTGCATCGATTAGGTTGATCATGGAACTGAATTTGAAAATGCTAAATTTGCTAAATTCTTGCATGCTTCATCATAAATATTTGCATGACTAGACCTCTTGTTAAGAAGATTCTCTATGAGTCACTTAAAGGGAGAAACTAAATATCTCCCATCTTAGTGCATTTAGATGCAAGTACCTTGTGCACAATAATGCAAAGACTCCCTATGTAAAGTTTGATTCCAGAAGTGATGAGGGAGTATTATTGGGATATTCTTCATAGAAAAGCATATGAAGTGTACAACAAAAGAACTATGCGTGTAGAAGAAAGTATACATGTAGTTTTGGTGAAACTAACATTCTTTCTGAGAGACAGGAACATGAAGATGAAGCTATTGTTAAAGGTTTAAATGAAGTCACAGCCCTAGATGAAGTTGCACTAAAAGAAGGAACAGGTGATGGAACCTAGGGTAACATGACATGGGGAACTGACTATAGAATAACTGATCCTCAAATCTCGAGGGAACCTGCCCATGAACCTATTCCTTAGTCACAAAATCAGGAAGGAACATCCAAAGAAATTGACACTTCTATTGCAACATCCACAAAATTGGATATTGATGAACCTGGTTCATCTGTTGATCAGAAGTTGTATAGGGGAATGATTGGTTCTCTTTTATATCTCACTACTAGCAGACCTGACATTGTGTGTAGTGTAGGTCTTTGTTCTTGATTTCAAGCAAATCCAAAGGAGTCCCACTTGACTAATGTAAGAGAATATTGAGATACTTGAAAGACAACACTGACCTTTACCTTTGGTATCCAAAAGTTAGTAACTTTAACCTAATGGATATGCTGAAGCTAATTATGCAGGTTTCCTAGTGGATAGGAAGAGCATATCGGGTATGGAACACTTCCTTGGTTCATGTCGTGTGCCATGGGATGTTAAAAAGGAAAAATTCAGTGGCTTTATCTACTGCTGAAGCTGAGTATGTTGTTGTTGCTTCATGATTGTGCTCAATTGTTGTGGATCAAGCAATAGTTGATAGATTTTGGCATTGAAGTCGATTGCATCCCTATTTTTGTGATACCACTAGTGCTATTAGTATGACTAGGAATCCGGTTCATCATAAGATAACTAAGCACATAGACGTTAGACACTATATTTTGAGGGACAACTATGAGAAAGGCGTGATCACTGTGGAGTCTTCTACTACTAACAAGCAAATAGCTGACATCTTCACAAAAAGCTTAAGTAGAGATCACTTTGAGAGGAATAGGTTGGAATTAGGGATGATTAAGATCACCTAAAAGGATCAGTTAAAGGTTAAACGAGAAAAAAATGAAAAAAATAAAAAAAATATATTTGGTTAGAAAGTCAGTAAATTGTGTATAGTTAGATTAAATCTTGCTCAGTCATACTTTCCATAGTATACTCTTGTGCCATTTGTTGAAATGACTCATTAATCTCTAATGATATTTTATCTATTTTGGCAAATTTAGACTTACACAAAAGAATTATCAGTGAAGAACCCGGTTCATCAAGATAACACGGTATGTTTTCTACACTCTGTATAATATGAAATAATTGTATTTGAATTTGGATCATGAGAAGAGTCCTACCAAATATCAAACTCTTTTTGGACTTATCTGTTACAAGTGAACCAGACCCATTCAAAAGAGTCCTAATCGAATGGAAGTACCTAGATTCTATGGATATACTAAAACGCTGAATTTCAGTTTGCTTAAACTTCTGAGTGTCTGAGAAGCTGTAGTTATCCCATCAAGTATTTCTTTGTATATTGGTCAACTTTAGTGTATTCCTTACCTCATCTCTCTCAAGCCATCATAAACTCTCATTCTTATTTCATTATTCAAACACAATCCAATTTTTTCTCTTCCATACCCTAGCCCAGAAATGTCAAACACTTTTGGAAATCCTTCATCACCACCACAGGAAACCACTTCCACACCTTCTACAACACCAATCTCTACGAAAAGTATAGCAAAGATGATGGCTCATAAGATTATCGCTGAAGGAGAGCAGACCAAGAAAATAAACAAGCAATTGAAAGCAAGAAGGGAAGAAGAATTCCAAAAATTTGAAGATTCATTAAAGTCTGCTACTCAGGGGGGAATAAAGTGGTTCTTCCGAAATTGAACATGTATCTTCTGATTCTAAAATTTCTCATGAGACAATTTCTAAAGTTGCTGCAAATTTGGAAATAGATTTGTAGGATCTATAGCAGGTGTTGAGACTACAGAATCTGGAGAAGTTGGTGGTAAAAATAAAAAGGAAAAGAAAAAGAGAGCAAGGGTGCTAGGAGTACTGTGAGGGGAAAGGGTACAAGAGCGGTTGATTCTTCACCCACCCATGTTGGGTCTAACAAAAAAACTGAGGCAATGGTTGTTTGGGGAGAGGAAGTTAGTGAAATTGAATAGAGTGTGAGTAAAATAGGGGGAAGTGGGTCTGGTTCAACTTGAAAAATTATAGATGAACCTGTTCCATCTGAACAGGAAACCCATGCGGATCTAGTGATAGGGTTATCAATAGCACCAAAACTCATGCCCTTCCCTATGTATCATTCTCATAAATGTGCTTGTACATTTCAAGGTACCTATGAAGAAGTGGGAGGATAGTACAAGAAAGGGTCATTTTGGGGTTAATACTTTGCTTGCTTGTGATTATGAAGTCAATGTCATGCTTAATGAACCTGATTTATCCAAGAAGACACCTATCAATAGCAAAATCGGAGTGTTGGTACAAGAGAGTAAGGCAAAAGATATTAAGATACCAAGGCTGAAGACACGATTTGTTGAGGTAGAATCTAAGAGAGTTGTTCTCAGAATTGAACTTGCAAGGAAAAAGGAGAATAATGATGGAATTTTTCAAGACATGCTGAAACTTCTCCAAGCAAATAACCCAACCCTACCCCTTCCAAGCCTTAAGACTCCTAACCTAGTGTAGATCAACCAATGACTCAATTCAGGACGTTTTGTTTCTTTTCTCATTTTTTCAGTATTTTTATATTCTTATGCTTTGCGGTAGAATCTTATCAATCATCAATAAAATTCATTATTTTTTCTCTAAGTGTTTATTTATATTTCTTGATGGTAAAAATTCTTAGCTTGATCTATGATGATTAATCCATGATTGCATTTGAAGTAGCCCTAGTGGCCATGAGTAACTTTTAAAATCTAGTTATCTCACATTTTTATGCAACGTTTCGATGATCCAAAAGGGGGAAAAAGGTTGTGCTTTAAACAAGTGTTGTTTACACTTCGAACATTAATGTTTATAACCTAATGTACCTGGTCCTTGATGATAAGTGATAAAAAGGAAAAATGTTTCTAACATTGTGTTGATGTTGAGCTGAGTTGAAATAGGTTCTCTAATTAGTAAAAGCACAGAGTTTGTCATTATCAAAAAGGGGAAATTTGTTGGCCCAAGTTTAGTTGAAGTTTTGAAGAATGAAAAATGAACTCCGTGATGGACCATGTCCATCTTTTGAGACACAATGGTTATCAACCTATGCATATGAGATGCACGTAAAGAAGATAAGTCTTAAGGATCAAGCAACAATATCTTCTGAACTGGTAGAAAAGATTGCATATGGGATAAAGAGAAAAAGTCTCCTTATGAGAAGAGACCACAATCCGAATCAAGGATAAGGGTTAGATTTTGTATTGGTCTAGGACTCAAATTCGATGGAGGATCAACAATTGAGTCTCAATCAAAATCTGATTACTAACTTAATAAATAGCAAAGTTTGTTCTCTTTTAAAGGTATGCACATTTTTTGTAAAAGGAACTCAGGATGAACCATGTCCATCATTCAGGTGCACAAAAAGGGGGAGATTCGAGCATGTGGGTTGCACATGAAAGAGATAAGCTTAACTTGGTGTACTTAATATCTCCTGATCGAAAAGGCTGCATAATTGATAAGGAGAAGGAGTCCTTAATCAAAGAGAACACTATCCAAGATAGGGAAGGAGTTAGAAGTTGAAATCAACTAGAACTCTTCCACCAAGGAAGAGTTGCATAAGAACTCTAGTTATTTCTTCATCTACTAACTCTATAAATTACATGATGTTCTCATATTAAAAGCGTTGCACAAAAATGCAGAAGTTAAACGTGAATTGAGAGCAAAATAGCAAGGCTTTTTGCAAGCAGTTCGTGTGTGATTCAAGTGTGCAAACCTGAAGCTACATGAACCCGATTAAAGAACCAGCTCCATAAAGAGTTTTATGTGTCTTTCTTTATTTCTAGTTCAATTGTAGTAGGTGGTTTTATTTGTACCTTTCAGCTTTCATAGAAGCAATTCTAATAGGTACTTTGAGTATTCAAGTTAGAGTTAACTTGAAGTTGTCAACAGATAGAGGCTGGTTGCTACAACGGGATTAGAGTTAATACTTGGGTTTACAAAGAGGTTTTGTAAATGCTGTTTTGACTCAGTGATTTTAGTGGAAGTTTGGGAAAATACCACTGAGTAGTAGGTCGTGGTTTTTTCACCTTGTGAGCCAGGTGTTTTCCACGTAAAATACTGTATTCTTTATTTTCTGTATTTATTATTCCACAACAGTAGTAGTCGGAACACATAGAAGAACAAGGTCCTTCATAAGCACTATAAGCAAAAAATTATGTTCCACACAAATCACCCCTTCTCTTGTGTGGTATTGACGTGTAAAACATCATAGACGTTATTTGACATTTACTACGTCTTGGATCTTTCTGATTAAATGTACTTTCTTTTGTTTCTTACTGGGCGTTTAGATCCTTCACAAATCAACTCACATTCCTTTTTATATGGATATATATTTTCAAAGAATTCGACATTATCTGATTCTATAACAATAGATATGCTTTACTATTAGTCGCATATCCTATGAAAACACAATCAACGGTTTTCAGTCGTATTTTTACCCTTTTAGGTTTAGGAACTTACACTTTTGCCAAACACCCCCACACTTTAAAATAATTCAAGTTGGGCTTCTTTCTTTTCCATTTTCATATGGAGTGGATTGTGTTTTGCTATAGGATACTCGATTTAGTATTCGGCCAGCCGTAAGAACGACTTCCCCCCACAAGTTCTATGGTACACCAGAACTTATCAATAACGCGTTCATAATCTCTTTTAATGAACAATTCTTTATTTCTGCAATCCTATTGGATTGGGGTGTGTAAGGGGCCGTTGTTTGGTGAATAATTTTATTTTCTAAACATATTTGTTCAAAAAGAGATCTTCTTATCATTTTGATTTCTTGTTAAATTGCGTTTCAACATCATTTTTGTACTGCTTGAATGCGTTTATTGTTTCATCTTTACTATTAAGTAAGTAAACGTAGCAATATCGAGTATTATCGTCAATAAAAGTTATGAAATACTCTTTTCTACCACTAGACGGTATTGACTTAATGTCACAAATATCTGTGTGAATTAAATAAAAGATTTGAATTCCTCTCAATTGACTTATAAGGATGTTTAACATACTTAGATTCCACACATAATTAACCTTTTGATTTATTACATTCAAACTTAGGCAACACTTCCAAATTAATTATTTTCTGTAAGGTTTTATAATTGACATGACCCAAATGTATATGCCATAGTTCATTTGACTCAAGTAAGTAAGAAGAAGCTGAAATTTTATTATTATTTTCGACAACCATTACATTCAGCTTGAAAAGGCCCTCATTAAGGTAACCTTTTCCTACAAATATTTCGTTCTTGCTTATTAACACCTTGTTGGATAAACAGTAAAAATCGTGCTTAACAAAAGTCCAACACAGACTAAGTTCTTCCTAATTTCGAGAACATGAAGAAAATTGTATAAAGTCATGACCTTGCCACAAGTCATTTTGAGAAATATCTTCCCATATCCTTCATTTTTGCTGTTGTAGCATTTCCCATAGAAATCGTCTCTTTGGGTCCAACAAGAGCATATGTATAAAATGCTTCCCTAACAACATAAACATGGCGAGTGGCTCTAGAATCAATCCACCACTCATTAGGATTTCCTACCATGTTGCATTCATAAAGCATAACACGTAAGTCATTAATATCTTTGTGCTTTTCAACCATGTTTGCTTGACCCTTCTTCTTGTCTTTCTTTGGAGCACGACACTCCATAGATTTGTGTCTGGTTTTTTCACAATTGTAGCATTTTTCACTGAACAACTTCTTGCTTGGGTTGTATTTTGGTTCAGATGCCTTCTTCCTTTTTTTGTTCTCTTCAACAATATTGCTCCCATTAATGTTGAGTTTCCACGACCTCTCTTTTCAGCAGCTTTGTTATCCTCTTCGATTCTCAATCGAATAATGATATCCTCAAGGAAATCTCCTTGCATTTGTGTTTCAAGTAGTTTTTGAAGTCATTCCACAAATGAGGAAACTTCTCAATCATTGCTGCTACTTGGAATTATTCATTGATGACAAGACCTTCAATGAAATTTCTGTTAGTAAACTTACTAAGATTACTACTTTCAAAATCAATATTAATTTGATTTATACCGTCAGCAAGGAGATCGTGAATAATCACTTGCAATTCCTAGACTTGGATAATAACAGACTTGTTATCTACCATTTTTTAGTCCAAAAGCGTCGCATCAACAAACTTTTTCAACCCGACATCTTAGATTTTATATTTCTTTTCAAGCGCAGTCCACAGTTTTTTTATGTTTCCACGGTACTATAGACGTTATACAAAGCATCCTCCAGCCCGCCTAGAATATAATTCTTGCAAAAAAAATCTGAATGCTTCCACGCCTCAATCACGAGAAAGCGTTCAGTTTTTGGAGTTTCATCGGACAACACAGGAACATCTTCCTTGATGAACTTTTGGAGACTTAGAGTAGTCAAATAGAAGAATGTCTTTTGCTGCCAACGCTTGAAAATAATCCTAAAAAATTTTCCAGGTTTCTCCACCGGTGCCAATGCTGCCGATGTTGTTCGGCTCGTTGAGGCATTGGCAGTCACTATTGAAACAACTTGGTTCACATTATCATTCGCCATTTTTCTGTAAAAGAATGACACAGACAAATGTCTAATAAATGTTTACAACTTGAGTAAAAAATCATGTAAATTTTAATCTCCAACAAAACACCATGAAGGCTTTAATCTCCAAAACTTTTAGTATACAAAACCACAAAAGTTTTAGTTTTCAGAACATTAAGTATAACACAAATATAGAAATAAATTTTTTAAAATTCCTTAAGCTTGTTAGTAAATTGTATTTATAAATAATAATTATGGAAACAGTAAATTAGCGTATAAATGGAAATATAAACGAAATAGTAGTTAATTCGAGCCCACTGAATTCACAGTGTTTTCTTAAAAAATTTAACCCACTCCTAGTACCCAAGGTTATGGATTATTTCCTCACAGGATAAAACGAATTACACACTGGTGTAGTGGTACTTCAAACCCTAGTGTTTTAGCAAACACAAAGTTCGGTAGCAAATCACATTTACGGTTGCTTGCTTTGAAGTTAAAAAATAATGCAGAATAAAGGAGGAGAAACTTAGAAATTGTATGAAAATTCTGAGAGAAAGGAGTGCAATTTGTAGCCAACGTTGTGTTAAAACAAAGAGGAGATCGATAGCTCTTAATTTTCATTTCTCTATGTTCTTCTATTTTCAACAAGCTGCTACACATATTTATAGTGCAACCAGCTGATGAGAAACGGACTTGCTGCCATTCATTTGTCTGCGGTGGAGCATGCGCTAGACTACTATTGGAGCAATCACTTGGAGCACTTGTTGTTATATAGCAAGCACTTGGCCATGGTGGGAGTAGTACTAGGTTGTATTGGAACTGGTGGGACTAATACGCGGATTAGAACACATCCGTTACAAACATGAATAATATTACGTTAATATCACTATTAACAAATAAATTTGGTCCAAAAAATTAGTCAATCAATTGATCATTTGATCAAATCCAAATTCAAATCCAAATCCAAATCCGAAACCGAAGCCGAAGAAGAGTAATTGTATATATACCCACCAAAAACCTTTTCCTCTTCCAATATGGGACAATGAGAGTGTTTGACTAGGCTTATAAGCTGGTCAAACTAGCTTATAAGCACTTTTTGGCTTATCTACGTGTTTGGTAAAATTAAAAGTGCTTATAAGTAAAAAATAAATCAAAAGTCATAAGTTGGTCTATCCTAACCTATCAAATTTCAGCTTATAAACACTTTAAGTTTGACCAAAATATTTACTATTCTATCCCTAAAATATTTATTTTTAAAACAAAACTCTTTGTATATCCAGTTCTTCAGCTGCATATTATTAATTTCAACACTTTTATCCAAACACATAACTGCTTATTTTAAATCAGTTTCAGCACTTAAAAGTATTTTTCAGCACCTAATGTTTATCAGCTTATCTAAATCAGCTAAGCCAAACAAGTTCAATATCTTATTGTTAAGAGGAAAACTTAAAATTTAACTCAAAAAAATTTATTTGCCTCTATTTCTCATTCACCCTCTTTTAAACTTATTCTTTTACTTAAAAATCTCAACAAAATCAATACCTATACTTTTGTTTTTTTTGGTATGTAAAATCAATATGTATTAACCTTGAACAAAGTTAAACGAATGAATAAATATGCATCCTTCGCCTAGCCGATTCACAGTTTGTAACCAATCATCATATACCAACCATAAGATCTTGCCATCTTGTGGGGCCCATATCTCAGAATTAAACAAATTTAACCTTCATCAGCCGCCTTTTATTTTCTCCCCTTCATTTCTCGCCGACCCCTAAAGCTTCATCATAACTCAACAATGGCTTCTTCTTCTGTTACTTCAAGTTCTACAGCTTTCATCAATAAGGTAACAATTAAATTCATGGAAAAGTCAAGATTTGTTGCATTTTGAGGAAAATTCCGCTGACCCTTGTTTTTTGTATGCAGAAAGATGTGGGTTTATCAGTTTTTTCTTCACAACATTCTATTTCAGTTCAAACCGCAAAGAAAAGGGTTTCCAAGAAAATAGTTTCTGTGATGACACCACAGCAGACGGAGAGAAAACCTGCCACCACTGGCTCAGTTTGTATTTTTGACTGTTTTGTGCTCTTTAATTGTAAAAAAAAAGTTGACTTTTTTAGTATTGGACTTTGGGTTGGGTGATTCTTTATTGTTGGGTTTGTATCTTTTGATTGTTTTGTGCTCTTTAATTGGAAAATTGGTGATTGTTGATTACTGGGTTTGTATTTTTTGATTGTTATGTGCTCTTTAATTGAATTTTTTGGCTTTCTTGCCATGGGGTTTTGGGTTTGGTGATTTTTTATTGTTTTGTCCTCTTTAATTGGAAAGAGTTGGCGTTTTTAGTATTGGATTTTGTTTTTGGTGAATTTGATTATTGGGTTTTGTACTTCTGATTGTTTTCTGTCTTTTTACCATATGTAATTTTTATTATTGGTTTGTATTTTTGATTGTATTGTGCTCTTTAATTGAAAATAATAGACAAGAGGGGCTTGCTCTGATGGTAAGCAACCCCCACTTCCAACTGAGAGGTTGTGAGTTCGAGTCTACCCAAGAGCAAAGGTGGGAAGTTCTTGGAGGGAAGGATGCCGGGGGTCTATTTGGAAACAGCCTCTCTATCCCAGGGTAGGGGTAAGGTCTGCGTACATACTACCCTCCCCAGACCCCACTAAGTGGGATTATACTGGGTTGTAAGTAAGTAAGTAATTGAAAATAATGTTTTATAATGGGTTTTCGGATTGGTGATTTTTGTTTATTGGGTTTGTATTCTTGATTGTTTTGTGCTTTCTTGAAAAGAGGTAGGCTTTTTATTAGTACTGGATTTTTGTTTTGGTGGATTTTTGATTATTGGCTTGTTGCATATCTTTTCTTAGGTCAAGACTGGGATGACCATGACCGAGAAGATATTGGCTAAGGCTTCTGACAAGCCTGAAGTGAGCCCCGGTGACAATGTGTGGGTCAATGTTGATGTTCTTATGACACATGATGTCTGTGGCCCTGGCTCTATTGGAATTTTTAAGAAAGAGTTTGGACAGAACGCTAAGGTATATGATGCCAATAGTGTAGTTTTATCTTGCAAATTGATCATGTTGCAATCTCAATCAACTATTTGGTTTTGGTTCTATTTATTACTGATTCTTGATTTGCTACTTTTCTTCAGTATATGGTTAAGTAACTTTATGCACAGACCAAATTTTTTATATTTATCTGGTTGTCCGGTAATGGTGCTATGTAATGTGCTGAATCAGAAATTGAAATTTTATAAACTATGCCATTGTGATCTTTGTAGTTAGAGTCTTCGGTTCCTTTGGTTTCCAGTGTAAGGGAAAATAATACTAGGCTAGAATTCCGTATAACTAACTACAGTATTTGTTTGCAGCATAAAATCTGCGCTACTACTCTAATCTCTGTGTGTGACTAGTACAATGTTTAAAAACTTTTCATAACTAATGCAATATTTGGTTTTAGTATTTGAACAATTAAATTAGTAATAGTCTAATAGTGGCATAATTTTCTATGCATTTTTTATTCAGGATATAACGTGTAATAAGAATATATGTTTTGGAAAGACCTAGAGATTTAGAGTCTCTACAAACTACAATGCTCTTAAAGTAGGCAATACATACATAATAAATATCTGTATTGTTATTCTTTTTTATTACCTAATAACTATCTCTGTTGTATTGTTGTTAACCGTAAAAATCCCTACGTTTTTTATTCATCATATAACATTCCCTGTAACATAATCTTTGCATATACTTTGGACTTATTAAGCTTGAGTCAGAATTAGTCTTTTGTTTGCCATGAGAAGTTTGAAGTCTAATCTACTGAATAAAAAATGTTTCAAGTCTAATCTGTTCTGGAGATTTACTATGTTGTTTAAGACTGCAATGGTATCCAATCATGACATTGTTGGCTTGCATAAATGGTTTAGCTGATAGCTTAATTCCTCTGTTTTCATGTTATGCATCTATACTAATTTCCTGTTATGAGCAAACATCATACTTTTATGAGTCGGGATTGAGTAGCTTACTTGTTCTTTAAAACTTATATTATCAAAGCATGTACTGACTTTTGTTCAGTCATTGCTTTTGGCCATTTAGGCAGTTGGAGTAGAAGGCTATCTTAATAATATTTCAGTAGATTATACTGAACTGAATAATTCCCAATGCTTTTTAAAGTTTTTGTGAACTAAACACCGTGTTTCTTTATTATGAACTAAAAATTTGTTTCTTAGGCAAGAGCTTACTTTGTTGATTGGACACATTTATTCGTATTATATATCTCATTGATGCTTCCTTATTTCAATATCATAGGTTTGGGATCGTGAAAGGCTTGTCATTATACCTGACCATTACATATTCACAACTGACGAACGAGCAAATCGTAACGTGGATATCTTGAGGGATTTCTGCACTGAACAAAATATTAAGTACTTCTACGACATTAAAGATCTTGGGAACTTCCGCGTATGGCTATTTCCTCTAAGAGAATTACTACTTATTATGTGCTCGGCCGAAGCTTTTACTTTGTTTTTCTGCTCTTAGCAAACGGAAAACTAAATATGTAATAACCGTACAGGCTAATCCTGATTATAAGGGTGTTTGCCACGTTGCTCTTGCGCAAGAAGGTCACTGCAGACCTGGAGAGGTGAATAATCTTTGCCAATATCCTCACTGTCGAGACGTTTTAATATGTTCTGGCATATGCTTTAACTTTACGAAATCGTTATGTTTGTTCCCAGGTTTTGCTGGGTACAGATTCCCACACATGTACTGCTGGAGCGTTCGGGCAATTCGCCACTGGAATTGGAAATACCGATGCAGGTTTTGTGTTGGGTACTGGCAAGATTCTGCTCAAGGTATATAATTCTTGCATTGATGGGATGTAGTTCTGGATTCATTCATTTTGTTATTTGCTTTTCTTGCCAATAAGTAATTCCTAATTAGATATCCAGAGGGGAGCTTTATCTACATTCTCTACTGTTCCTTAGAGGTGTAACTTACTTCCTTTCTTTTGTCTCTTACCAAAGACTTCGTCGTTTTATTTTAGACAACAGATGACAGAGCTAAATAATTAGAATAGTACTCCTCCATCCCTATTTATGTGACGGTGTTCTACTGAGCACAAAGTTTAAGAAAGAAAGGAATATTTTTGAACTTGTGGATGAGCCATAGATATTGTATGGCTACAAATAATTTCATTAAGGGTAAAGTCGGCACGTTAAAGTTAAATTGTTACTGTATAAAGAAAGGTGTCATTCTTTTTGGGAGTGAATAAAAATGAAAGAATGTTACATAAATTGGGACGGAGGAAGTAAATAATCTCTTAGAGCATGGAACTGAGCTTTTTCTCCTTTGCATCTCGCAAAATGAATGAGACAAGTGATCATAGCACCTTCTTTGGTTGAAGGTTCAAACCTTCTACTTAAACGTTGTTTAATGCATGTCAAAAGAAGAAAAAGCAATATGCTGCAAAAAATGTATTAAAGAGAAATGGCGTAGACTTGATGATTTTCTCTTTGAAGATTGAAGGATGAACAAGAACTGAAAGTCACATTTGTCTCCTCTTCATTTTTTTTACTTTACATAGTTAAATAACTTCTCTTTCTGCTAAATGCTAATTTACATCGTCTATGAAATTTAACATCTTTATGATGCAGGTACCTCCAACTCTGAGATTTGTAATGGATGGTGAAATGCCCGATTACTTGCTTGCTAAAGATTTGATTTTGCAAGTAAGTAACCATTAGATGCTCTAAATTTCATTTGTGTACTGTTTCGTGTCAATAAACAAGCTGTTAGTAATTTGTTATGTCTCTTATTCTGTTTTGCTACGCTGTTGTTTGAGTGATAAAATTTTGGAGTTCAAATTATTTTCTTTTATTCCAAATTGCAGATTATTGGTGAAATTTCTGTTGCTGGTGCGACATACAAAGCAATGGAGTTTGTCGGCTCGACAGTTGAAAGCTTGTCGGTACGTTTTTTCTAATCTTGTTCATGGAAGTAACAAGGTGAGATCTGTAATTAATATTGGCGCACACTGTTTCATTAGATGGAAGAAAGAATGACATTATGCAATATGGTTGTTGAAGCTGGTGGAAAGAATGGTGTCATCCCAGCGGATAAAACGACATATGACTATCTTGAGGTAAGTGGGGAAGCTGGGGACTAAACTTCACCTCTATACATTCTTCCAAAAAGAGCTTATAACTTTATAATCATGGCTGACTGAAATAAAGAACTGCTATTTTAAGCTAGTATCCGTCATTTTCTGCTATTTCAGGGCAGGACATCTGTACCTTACGAACCTGTTTATAGCGACGAAGGAGCAAGGTATTTAACACCAAAGACCATTGTAGCTATGTCATTATTTGATTCCATATTGTTCTAGTGTGCATTTGTCTCAGTCGTGGATTTATTTAAATTTTCAACTTGATTCAAATAATGTCTGATACTTCAAATACTAGAATGTGCAAAATATATAGCAAAAAGTGCAAGATTTAGGATCAAATGCAAAGGAGCAGAGCTCTTTATCTCTTTATCAGTGACTTGTTGCAAAGAAGATATCAGCATATGTTCAAGTTCAAGAATAAGGTCGACACATGTTTTTGGTGAAAAAAGTGTGAAATTAGTTCGCGAGAAAGATTTCTTCTATAGTATACTTGTAGAAATAATTATTCTATATTCCTGGAGAATATGGTGGCACAATTTCACAGCAAAAAACAAATATCTTTCTTGCCATCATTTTCTTGTACGAGAAAGAGTAATTTAGTAAAGTTGATGAAGATACGAGGCAGGACTAGATGTCCTTAAAACTGGCAAAATCAAAAAAATATTACTAGACTGCTTTTGATTTTAGCTTAAAGGCCGAGAAAGTTCAGAAAATGTTATTGGACTGCAGTTACTATGCCTCTGTTAGCTGACAGATTTTTGTTGTGAGGTTCATTATGCAACTCAATAATGGAATTCTGGCCCATGATGAATGTCTGGAAATACTCTTGTTCATTTGGTGAAGTTTTTGTGCTTCCAGATTGTCGTGAAATTCAAACTTGAATCGTTGCCTGATGAATTGTAATGTTTTTTTGGCTGTGGAATGTTTGTATTTATTTAGAGATAACACCAGAAGGGTGCGAGATTGGTCTTCTTTTCAAAATGTTTGGGATATAGAAGTCTTTTAGGAAAGCAATAGTCTCTTTCATGAAATTGACTTATTTATATTCGAGATTGTGGGGTTTTATTTATTTATACAACTCTATCATAAGTGTTGCAGACATCTAGTCATCTTGTATTACCCTTCTTCCCTAAACCAAAAGATAATATTAAGTTAGCATTTGTCAGATCAAATTGCGATGACTTTTACATTTATGAATTTTTAATTTTAGTTTTTTGATTTTTGTATACTCAGATATCTTAAGGAGTACAGATTCGATATTTCAAAGTTGGAGCCGTTAGTGGCTAAGGTTGGTTATCTCCTAGCAATCTCTCTTTCTGGAATTCAATCAATGATCAATAGTATTAACACCTGTTGGGTTGTAAATATAATTCGTAAGCTGTCTAAATTTGAACTTAAGTTTTATACTATTAAGAGGTAAAGAACAATAGTACTGTGCTCTTTGCATAGCTAACCTTGTCTTCTTGTTTAATACTCTGGTATTATTTTCTCTGGAGATAAATTTCTGCTCATGTTGAGTACTGTCTGCTCCAAATGTTCTAAATCTTCTGTTAATCCTGCAGCCTCATTCTCCTGATAATCGTGCTTTGGCAAGAGAATGCAAAGATGTCAAAATTGACAGAGTATACATTGGATCTTGTACTGGTGGAAAAACTGAGGACTTCATGGCTGCTGCAAAAGTTTTTCTAGCTTCTGTAAGATGTTACTCCATTTCTCTATATTTGACCATGTAGTTGTTGATTCGGTGCACGCAGCCAAACACAGCTACTATTGTGATTTGATTGTACCTTTTTTTCCCCTCTGGCACTTCTCGTAAAAGTAGCGCAAACAGTATATTTCTAGCCTATTCCAACTAGTTAGGAATTGAGGCTTAGATGACTGATAGATTAGCTTCTTTACCTTCACGATTTTGTCCATTTTGATTTCTGGATTATGGTTGGACTCGATAGGTGACAACCTGATGCGTATGATGTAATATTGCTGTCCATCATAGGCTATTTTTTTTTTTTTGCAAGTCTATTTTGTCTTTTCTTTAGATTTTTGTTTTCCTATATTGGTGGAGTACAGGTCTGCAATGATGCTTCACCATGTTTCACAATTATCTGCAACTATTCTAATTGCTTTGTCGCTTCTTTTTGTGGCGATCTTAGCTCGTTTATTTCTGCTCCGCCTCCCGCTGGGAGAGGAATTACTTACTCATTTTTCATGATTTAGTCCTTATTTATCTCATGTTTACCATGCAATAAAACTCAGAACCCCGGATCAGATCTTCAATTGATTCTAAATGTTCAATCTTTTGTTTCTTTGTTATATTACTTAGAAAATGGAAAGTGTAAGTTCTATGATGTACTTCCTATTAAGCAGGATATATTAAATCTTTCATGCTAAACAAATAACATTGTCTTACACAGGGTAAGAAGGTAAAGGTTCCAACTTTCCTTGTTCCTGCTACGCAAAAGGTTCGTTAATGTTATTTTTCACCCTGCTACTATCTTGGTATCTTAGCTGCAAAAATATCACTGCAGGAGTACCATATGATGTAAGTGTGAAAAACTGTTTCAGGTATGGATGGATGTATATAGCCTCCCAGTTCCAGGATCCGGCGGCAAAACATGTTCCCAGATTTTTGAGGAGGCTGGCTGCGATACACCTGCAAGTCCTAGTTGTGGTGCTTGTTTGGGTGGCCCTAAAGACACTTACGCGCGCATGAATGAAGCTCAGGCAAGTTGTTAGTTGTTTTGAATAGTTGACTTACCATTAATATGCTACTCCCTCTATTCCAATTTGTATGGCACGATTCAGAGTACGAGAGTCAAAGTTCTTAATTTTGTCCGTCAAAATTAGACATAGATTCTTCAAGCTCTTAAAAATAAAATTTACATTTTTGTAAGCTACCTCAAAAGTATTATGTCATAATAACTTACAACAACAACAACAACATAGACTCATAGAAAAATATGGTCAAAGAACAACCTCATAGACTCCCCAAATAGTAATGTTGCCACATAAATTGGAACAGAGGGAGTACCTTTTAGGTGTATTCGAATCTTGAATAAACATCATTGGCGTGTCTGGAACAAATAGGATATGTGATACAATCAGACCTCTCTGTATTACAACCATTCACTATAAAAACCAAATTATTCTCGGAACTGATTCTTATGTTACGTTATAATATATATCCTCTGTAACAATGCTTTACTATAACAATCAGAAAATATCGGAACAAGCAAGGTTGTTATAGAGAGGTTTGGCTGTAGTAGATTTTTCCTTGACCAGGAATAAGTTAATTTAATCTTATGCCGTACTTGAATATGCATTGGACACTCTACAAACTCGCACATATTTTTATAAAGCTAGTTTTTGGAAACAGCCTCCCTGCCCTTTCGGGTAGGGGTAAGACTCGTCTACATATTACCCTCCCCAGACCCCACTTTGTGGGATTATACTGGGTAGTTGTTTATAGTGGTCACATCATTGAAATTTGATGTATTCTTCTCGTAAAATTTTTCGATTAGAATAATTATAAATGAAGAGATAGCTTCAGAAGTATTATTTTATTAACATGAGAAACATGTTCGTCTCTTCCTGTGATTAACCGTTTCTTAGAAATCATAAATGTTTCCTCTGCATCTAGCATACAAACAATCGACAGCTATAATTCGCAACACGATATTTAGCACATAGACCGAGTCTAGAATAGTTTAAAATAACAAGATATTGTATGGACTTCATTTGCGCTAGACGCAGAAGAAACATGCCGACCCCAACTTGTTTGGGAGTGAGGCATATTGTTATATGGTGTAGTCATGATGTTGGGAGGTTATTGGCGTGCAGGGGCAGAGCTATTGAATGGATTACAGGATTGGCCGAATGCTGTAACTTTAGTCCAAACCCTGTAATTGTCTTAAACAATCAATTCAAAATTTCAACATGTACAAAATTATTGACTTAGAACGCAACAACTTAAACGGGCTAGAATCCCAATCCTATGACTTCAAATCCTGGCTCTACCTCTGTTGGGCAGGTTGTAAATTTTGGTATCCCGAACCCAGTAAAAATTTTGCTTGCTATGTTGCTTCTCCTTGGCGGTCTCTAGAACCCAAGTTCTCCAGATGCAGAACCTCTCCATTGATGATTGTGAGAGTCAAGCTTGTCATTGGGATATAGGTCGTTACCTGACATTACGAATGGTTGATTTGCAGGTCTGTGTATCAACTACAAATAGGAACTTTCCTGGTAGAATGGGACACAAGGAAGGCCAGATATATCTTGCATCGCCGTATACAGCAGCAGCTTCAGCATTGACTGGTTATGTCACTGATCCCAGGGAGTTTTTGCAGTGAAGCACTTTGATTAACTCGTTTTAGGAGTTGGGAGTATGTTGTATCGCTAATAGATGAGTTGCAGCTTAAGCTCTTATGCTTAGGTATACCGAAAGGGCAGTGCGCGATATGTTCTCCTCTTGTTTACTCCACGAAATGAATGTTCTGAATGAAATGTGAGGAGTCCTAACTCCTATTTATGTCTTCTTTGTTGTATTACTGGAGTCTAATGGTTATTGCATGGGGATAAGAATTTTCTTGTCATAATAATATGCTGATTTATGCTTTTCTGAAAGCTAAACTAATGACTTGTTTTTCTTCCTTTGCTTGTTAAGCCCAAATCTTGTGAATGTTTCCTTCTATAGAAATTGTTTTACCTCAAATGCTCGCGTCAGAAATATATATAATTTTATATATTTTTACGGTGGCTATGCAGTATCTTTTTTCCAGTATCAGTAGTATTGTCTACACCCGTGATCAAATTTAGAAACACACATAGCTTCGTAACATCCACGGGGTGGCTTAGTGGTTAGTGAAGTGGAAAAAAGGCGTTGAGACCAACGTTCAAAACATGATGTAACTTTTTCCATTTGCGTACATAAAAAGACACTAAGGTTCAAATTTCAGTGAAGATATTGTCTTTTTTCCATTTGCTTAAGTCTAAATGGTATAGAAAGGAGAAGCGCGTGCAAGTTGGTACGGGCTAGCATTACCAAAAAGGGGTATCAATCAAAAAGAAGATAATATAATTATGAGAAATTCCGCTAAAGAAACCATATATATTTTGACAAATTCTGCCCCTGAAAATCCAAAGTAAAAGAATAATTACAGCATTGTAAATAAAAATAACATGAACAAGTAAAGTGAAATGAGTGACCTAAACAACAAGATTCCCCCATTAAATTCCTCAATACCAATACACCATTCTTCTTGCACGGGGCCCTAAAATTTAATTGGTCTTGGGTTTGGGTTTGGGCTTGAATTGGGCTTTCAAAGCCATGATCGGCTAGCAGTTGATGGGCTACGATACTTGTTGTTAAGACTTCTCCTTTGAGGCTTCCCACAAATGCATTGACATTCAAACCCACAAATATTACCAAAGCAAGAAAACAAGCTACTCCCTCCATCCGAATGCCTTCTCGGGTGATGTCCGGTGGAATGATAGCTGCTCGAGGCCATCCCCCGATCATATATCGGTGGAAGCTCCTTTCGCCACCTCTCAAGCTTCGACCGGAGCCCCTCAGTGTTCTCGTCCAAGCTCCAACCATCCAAAACCGAGCTCTTTTTATCATCCAATGGATATCTCTTTTCGACCAATGCAGCTGCCACTTCAGATGCTGAAGGCCCAATTTCGGACTCGGACCAAATAGAATTTGCCTTTAATGGGCCTCCATAAATAACCTTACCATTTTGCATTGGGCCTTTTGGGCCTACATATTCATTTCCACTATACTTCGCAATGGGCTTTCCAATTTGTGGTATTGGTGTCTCTTTATTTTTTTCACCAACTCCCAACCCTTTGGACTTTGTAATTGATTGTTCGTCAATAACTTTAGTTGTGGGCTCATTTTTGTTACCCATTTCTAACTCAATAAGTTTGAGTTTGGGCTTGGGCTTTTCATTATTTGGCCAATTATAACTGGATGACTCTTTACTCACAATTGAATCACTCAAAACAGAACCTAATTTACCTTCTGATTTTGGTTTTTCCCTCAATTCTGCACCACAAATAACAGAACTTGCTTTTCCCTTCTTTTTCATCATATGAATTGGGAGCTCAAATGAAATACTAAGTATTGAGCTTTCCTTCTCTTGAGCTTTTGCATTTGTTTTAGAGGGAACTGCAACTATTGAACTATTACCCATAGAAATGCCATCGAACGTGACACGTTCGCTACGTTCACTCCTTGATCGTCGTAATATAGGTTTTAAAGTAGTGACATTGTTGTTGTTTTTATTGTTGCTGGTGCTGGTGTTGTTCTGCTTGCTTTCGTTATTGCGTGATAGATGTGCATCTACTTCCATCAAATCGCGATATCCAACTGCTGATGTGCTCATTTGTCTATATAGTGGCATGCTTCTCATAGAACCATCAAGCAACGCCACACCGATGTTCAGTATACCTTGAGGACGACCTGATGGACGACGTATCTACGTACACAAAAATAGATAGACCGTTAGAATGTCAATTAAGGTAGATTTATTGAAGAAAGATTGAACCATTAAGTAATAATCACCATAGTCACAAACTAATTAACTCAATAACTTTAGCAACATGTAATTTTTAATGAAAAACATTTAAATTTGTTAAGGAGAATAATGATAAGCAATATATACTTATATTAGTGTCTTAATATATATACTCCTTGCATTTTAAAAATATTATTTTAGTTTGACTTAACATAAACTTTAATAAAGAAGAGAAGACTTTTAAGATATGTGGTATTAAATAAGTCATAGCATTTGTGTGGCTGGTCGTATAACTTTTGAAACTTGTTATCTGAAATCTGTAATGACATTTGTATAATTATAAATACTTCATATTATTGAAAGGTGCCAATCTTTTGAACCAGACCAATAAGGAAATAATGTCAATCTTTCTCAAAGAAGAGGGAGTACCTAATTTATGACATGTTATTTTTTTAAAGGCATTGTCACCTACATTAAAAGGGTGAGAATGTGGAATTTTCTACGAAAATAAAAAGAAAAGAACAATACATGCATTCAGAAAAGGTAAATTGGAACAAAAGAGCCAAAAAAGAAGAAGAGAATTAATTAAACAATAGAGGAGATGAAAGAAAATATCTCAAATTGATTGCATGGATGCATGCATGCATGCAACTACGTAAGTACGTAAATACATAACGTCAGTGATCGATAACCAAGAATTAACATATGAAGAGAATAAAGGAATGAACAAACATACCTGCAGTGCAACAAAACGCATTCCAAGATGGTGATTATGGTGGCCATGAGCTCGAATAGGAGGAATTAGGTTTCCGACAAGGACACGAACTGTTCCGATGAGAGAGTCTCGGAACCAATGGACGGAAAAAATCTCAATGTGGACAGCGGAGGTGTCTTGTCGGAGAAATTCCTCGTCCACTCGAAAAACAAACTTATCGTTCCACGTAGGGTTGTTGCCACCTTCGACATCAACGCCCGTGGTGAGTTTTCGGGTCGGATGGACCCATGCAGAGGCGTAGGTTTTCATTTTCTTGGATGTAGGTTCCAAATCTTGGGCGGATATTACATTTATTTCCAAAAGTTGGAATGGTTTCAACATTCCCATCTTGGAAATTGGTGGCATTTTGAAGAGTTTAAAATACTTGTGATTGTGGTGATAGAAAGAAGAGGTTTCGCTCGTCGTCCGACTGAAAGGGACGACAAGGGAAAGGTTTTGGGATGAACGTGGAAGAGAGACCCCAAGTAAAATTGGGGTAAGAGAAGAAGGTGACCTCTCGAGAGAACATTAAAGCAACATATACAATGAAGAATTAAGTTAGAATCAACTTTGTGTTTTACATAATATAGCGTATTGACGCATTTAGAGGATTTTATTTTTATTGTTTAAATGTTATTACGTTAAAAGGGCATCACTATATGGGCCTTATTTTTAGGCAAGAATTTAGTCATACGTGGAATTTTCATTAAAGCATTTAGTGGGTGTTTGATAAGAATTGTAAAATCTGAAAATAGGGGGAAATTTTTTTTCAAGTAAAAATGGTATTTGAAAATTAGAGTTGTATTTGAATATGAATATGATTTTGGTTTATTTTCGAAGTTTTATGTGTTATTTGAGTGAAAATTTTGAAAAACAACTTTTTTGAATTTCAAAATTTCAAGAATTACCAAAATTAATACATCTTTAAGTGAAAATTAGTAATTTTATAAAAAGAGAAAAATTTCATATGTCCAAACGGGCTAATCTTCTTCTGACTTATGTATTTCTTGCGCACGATCTGATGTGTAAAATATACAATTAGAAGTTTTATAAACAAATGCTTGATTTCGAAAAAAATATTTTTTTTGTAAAAAAGAGAAAAATTTCTTATGTCCAAACGGGCTAATCTTCTTCTGACTTGTGTATTTCTTGCGCACGATTTGATGGGTAAAATATACAATTAGAAATTTTATAAACAAACGCTTGATTTCGAAAAAAATATTTTTTTTGAAAAAAAGAAAAAAATTTCTTATGTCCAAACGGGCTAATCTTCTTCTGACTTGTGTATTTCTTGCGCACGATTTGATGTGTAAAATATACCTCATCTTATGATTAAGTTTTTTAGGCATTATTCTTATTAAGGGGTAGATACACCAAAAAGTAAAGGTGAGAATCAAATGTTCATCTACCTTAGACACCTATAGAGGAGCAAGTTTCTTTACTTCATTGACGCAAGCTAGTCAAAAAAGAAAAATAAACAGAAATGAAAGAGCTTTTGGGATGAGAGATACTGGTAAAAATAATATGGGCTAGCTTTGGATTGGTGATCAAAAAATAGCTAGAATTTGAAAAGTCATTAAAAATAATCGTTATTTTACTGTAACAGGGACTGATTCAATATAATATACTAGAGATCAGTGCATTTGTGTATGAACTTCTAGTATATTATGCTGAAACTCCATCACATGGAAAGTTCCAGCATAATATACTAGAGACTGGAGCACTTGTGTATGAACTTTCAGCATATATATTATGTTGGATCAATATATTATACTTGAACTCCATTATAATATACTTGAGTTCCAGTATATTTATATTGGAACTTCAGTATATTATGTTAGAATATTTTTCCGAATTTTAAATAATATTTTAATTCAAATTTATTTTTATATAAAAAAACTAAATTTCGATTACTTTTAAAATTATAGTTGTTTTCAAATTTCCTCCGAAATACTTGGGAAAAGGTAAAGAGAACAAGAAATATTTAGTGAGAGTTGAACCTTATACCTTCACATGATACGAAGTAGTAAAAATTTTATTCCCATTTTGAAATATTTGCACCAGCTAGCCAATGGTCTATTAAAATAATCTCTTTTATCTCCCTAATGTAAGGAAAAAGCTATTTATATACTATTCTTCGTAATAGTGGCGAAACTAAAAGATTCACCTCGAATATTCATGGTTTAATATATACTTATTTATAAAAATTAATTTTTAATCTATATATTTTATATAAATCTTTTATATATTCGGTATAATTTTTTGATAAAGGATGTTCAACTGACTTGAACACTCTTTAATGTACGTGATGCCATTATTCTCCAAACTCACTTGTGGGATTATACTGAATATATTATCTTTATTGTTATTTGAATTATTTATACCACTAACAACGAGTAATTAATTAATATTATTCAAGGAAATATAAAATAACTTTTTCTTCTAATAAGAGATTTTTGGTCCAATTTTAAAAATAATGTTTTCTAATAGAGAACTTCGTCTTCTTTAATATTTTATTCGATCTAAAATAAATAATTTTTTGGTCTTTTTTTGTAGTTCAAAATAAGTGATTTTTTCCTATTTTAAGAATGAATTAATTATTTTTTTCTATATTGTGGAGTTAATAATATTAGAGTATGTATTAGGAATATTTATGTAAAAAGATATTGAAGTTAATATAATTAATTTTATTATTAATTAATATTAAAAAATAAATTTTTTATTTATATAAAATTATTTATTTTAGATCGGAGGGAACTTACCCGACATTTCTAGTTTAATTGGGCTAAATCAAATATCCTACGCTAGACCCAAAAGATCTTTCTGTTTTCTTTAGCGGATGTCCAATAAAGGACTACAAAGCTTGAAATTCTTACACATATATCTTCTATGGAGGCACGTGGCTTTTCCCTATTTTCTAATAAGAAAGTATTGTAGGTCAGGTTGGGCCTGGGATCGGCCCGAGATCGCAGGTCAAATGGTTCGGTCTCAAGCGGATCCGGTTTTATATGGTGCAAAGATTTATAACGGGCCGATCCTATTCGAATAGCCCGCGAGTTTGGGACCGTTTGGCCCGAAATCGGTGGACGGGTCTGGGCCGGTTCAACCGAGCCTCCAACGATTATTTTTAATTTTTTCTAAAAATTGACCAACGGTATGATTTCTAAAATTTAACCGTTGGGCCTTTAATTCAACCATTAGGAAGTTTAAAAAATAGCCATTTGGCCCACAAACTTTATTTTAACCTCAGTTTTTTATAATTATACGTTTTTTTTAATTCTCAACTATAAATACCCCCTCATTCTTTCATTTTTACTCACAAACTCATCAATCTCTCTGACTCTCTCTAGGTTTCTTCTATAATTGCTTACTTTATTATTGCAATTTCGTGAAAAATCGTGAAGTTGGTGAATTGAAGTATTCAAGTCTTCAAGTTTTCAACGATATTCAATTTTCAAGAAGTTGTTCGTTAATTTAGTAAACTCGTTCCACCTCTTAAGTTTAATATTATAGTTTTTTTGTTTTAGCTTATATAATTATAATTAATATGGTATTTTCTTTGAAAAAATATTTGGTGGTAAGGGAAAAGCTAAAATTGGTGAATCTAGTCGGTAAGGTACTACTCTTTCCCGGGCTCTCCGACCCAAACCTGTTACCTGTCCTCCTCCACCTGTTATTCTTGATAGTGATAACCCTTGTTTTAAATTTTTCGATAGTCAATTTTGTCATGATGTTGCACCAGGTCAACAATTAAATGAAGAAGTTATGAATGCTCTTTATCCTAATGAAACTATCTTTGAAAATGATGAGGAAAGTGATGATTTAGATGAAATGCAACCAGATTTAGATGATACACCTACTAGTCCTGTTAATAACCAACCGATGTCTGGCATGTATTAACCCCTACTTTTAACAGACAACCTTCTAGGGCCCGAAACACCTCTTGTTTGGCACTTTTTTACTCAATAAAGAGAACACAATAATGTTAAGTGTAAAACTTGTGGGACTTTGTTGGTTTATAAATTTACTGGAGACCGTCACGGTATAGGTAGTTTGACTAGACACATAAAGAAATACCCTAGAGATAAAGCTAAATCTTTTCAAATGAAAGCTGCGCAAGATAGGAGAAGTTTAGATATTACGATTAACCTTAGTTGGTTCAAATGTAGTTCAACCAGGAATTAATATTGTTACCGGTGGCATTTTATATTATGATCCAAATAAAGATCGTGAAGAAATGGAGAAAAAGGTTACTGTTATGTGCTTACCCTATAGTTTTCTTTCTAACCCTCATTTTGTGCATTATGTTAGAAGAGTTTTTAATCCTACTTATAAAGGATGGCCTCGCGTAGCAGTAAAAAGCGATATTTCAAATATAAACATGAATATGAATACTATTTGCGCTATTTATTTACTCATATAGATTGTCCCATTGCTATTACTACTGATATTAATAGAAGCGGTAATGATTGTGATTATCTAACTGTTACAAGTCATTAGATAAATGAGGAGTGGATAATGCAAAAGCGTATCATTGCTTATAGAATAATTAATTCACGTCACACAGATAAGTTTATTGCTAACACAGTTGTAAATATTTGTAGATATTTTTTCCTTAGAGATAAAATTATGGCGGTTTCATTGGATAATGCTTCTAGTAACACTAACACTGTAAGTTTGCTTACAACCACACTAAATCCTGCATTTACTAATACTTTTCATGTTAGACGTATTTTGTCATATTTATCATTTAATCGCCGGTGTTGGTATGAAAGTTTTAAATGTAGAAATTGAAAATGTTAAAATGGCTCTTAATTGGTTTTTTATTCAAACCGTAGAAGTAGGCTTAGAGAATATTTTAAAAATATGATAAATTTGTC
The DNA here is from genome assembly GCA_034376525.1 of Nicotiana benthamiana. Lineage (NCBI taxonomy): Eukaryota > Viridiplantae > Streptophyta > Magnoliopsida > Solanales > Solanaceae > Nicotiana > Nicotiana benthamiana. The sequence goes on along the minus strand of CM067340.1, from coordinate 24,592,479 downwards.
CTTAGAGAAAAAAATGTTCCTAAACCTTGTCCCACTAGATGAAATTACATGTATGAAAGTTTAGTTGTTGCATATGAATATTTGAACTCAATAAGCGCAACGTATAATACTCGTGTAGGTGATGGTGATGATGGTGATGATGAACACCTTGCAAATGAAGATTGGAGTAATGTTAAAATGCTTGTAGACTTTTAAAACAATTTCATATTGCTATAAATGACTTATCTGGCCAATATTATCCTACTATTTTCTAACTGTTTAGTTTATATTGCAGCACTTGTAGATTTATTTATAGACTTTTCGGAGGGTGGAATAATTTATCAAGAAGCTATTAATTCTATGAAAGCTAAGTTTAAAAAATATTTTTTTCCTTATCCCCCCTATTTTTGGTGTTGCTGCAGTGTTAAATCCTACAATGAAATTAGGAGGTCCTCATTTTTTGTATTCAAAAATTTATAATGCTTTACCATTTTCAACTGAGGAATTTGTTACACTTGGAGATGCAAAATCCTCAATTAAAATAAATGCTCAAACAATTTATGATGCCTATCAACTTGTTGTAGATCATGCTAGACTAAATGTTCTAACTTCTACTTCGTCTAGTTCGTAATCATCTAAAAGAACCGAGGGCCTAAAATCCCTTAGTTCTTGGACGAAGTTCAGGGGTTCACAAGGTGATAATTTTGGTGATAGTTCACAATTAAATGAGCTTCAAGTTTATTTGTCGCAGGGCCTTGAAAAGGAGAATCTAAACGGCACCTTTGATCTTTTGGAATAGTGGAAGGACAAACAAAAATACTATCGGGTTCTTTCAAGGATGAGTCGAGATATTTAAAGTGTTCAAGCTTCAACAGTAGCATCGAAGAGCGCTAGCGAGACTTTAAATTGGTGATCATAGAGTGTCTATGAGGGAGAGCTTGAAAAAATCGATAATCTTCAGAGATTGGAATCCGTATGAAAAAAAGAAATTTTGAACTTGCAGAATCACAACCGGAGATAGACGAAGCTTATGAAGAAATGCTAAAAGAACTTGCGCAGGATGCTACTTCGCCTGAAAGCGGTGATGAACAAGCCTCTTTTCCACCACCATTAACGGAATTCCTCCGAACCTTGAAGGATTTATGAGATTTGTTAGAGATAATACATAGACTAATATGTAACTTGTATTTGGCACATCTTCCTTAGTTTTTTTTTTTAATGATGGTATTAGTACCTTTTTGTGCTCATTCCATTGAAGGGAGGAAGACTAAGAAAGATAATGTCATTCTTTGTTAATGTCATAATAATAAAAATTATAAGACATTCCCTTGAATATTTTTTTGCAATTTATTTTGTATTTAAATTTGATATATATATATATATATACACACACACACATATACATATATATCTCTAATACATATAAACTCTCTCTATATATATTATATGTATCTAATACATCTAATATATATATTTAATACACATACACACACACACACACACACACACACATCTCTTTCTATTTCCCAATCGCAAATTTCAGTAATACAGAGCAAATAAAAAGAGACCAACAATTCTACCATGTGTGTGTGTGTATATGTGTGTATATATATATATATTCATTGGATTCTGGAGGAACTATATATATATATATTCATTGGATTCTGGAGGAACTACTTCGTTAGGATTGGGAAATTGTTGCGATTCTTCCTGAATAACCTGGATTCTCCCCTCGAGAGTCACTTTGAAAGCAGTACCTAAACTCTTCCGACTAAATATGATAAAGCCTATAAACATAGAGCTACTATCATTTCTTCATTATAAATTGAGATCTTCTTCGAACTTGATGCACAAATAGATAGAATAGCAACAAATAACATCTTACTAGTTTGCATATTCGTGGAACTCAATCTCTAATACACATAAACTATATATATATATATATATATATATATATATATATATATATATATATATATATATATATATATATATATATATATATATATATATATATATATATATATATATATTATCCCTTCTCCTAAATATTTACAGAACCACTTCGTCATATAAATTTTGAAACAAACTGTTGGCTAATACTAGTGACGGGTTTCATTTATATATATATATATGTATAACCTGACTTCTCTCTACATCTCTTTCTATTTCCCAATCGCAAATTTCAGTAATACAGAGCAAATAAAAAGAGACCAACAATTCTACCATTGACAGCCATTAAAAAGTTTGAAAGCTTTGAATTCAAATTTGGGTTTTCAAAAATTATTATTTGTTTGAATTGGGTGTTGTTGAAAATAATCGGGGATATGGTTTGGAGTTTATATCTCAATTTTGAGGGGTTTTGGTGAAGATTAATTGATTTTGACTGAATTTCATATTGAAAGAAGAAGAAGAAGAAGAAGACGACGACGACCTATTGCAGAAATTGTAGATTATTTGTATTCTGATTGTAAATGCTTTATTTTCTATTTTCACAAATAAAAAGTAGCTAAAATTTCTACAAATCTTCTGAAAGAACGCAATTATGTCAAAAATTCCAATTATGCTACAATTAAATGGGAATTAGGATATGAAAATTCAATATACCCAGTTTATAGGTATTTTATAGATAAATTGTAGATTATTTGTATTCTAAGTGTGGATGCTTTATTTTTTGTTTTCACAAATCAAAAACGACTAAAACTTCTACAAATCTTCTGCAAAAAATGTAATTATGTGGAAAATCCTAATTATACTACAATCGAATGAAAATTGGGATATTAAAATTTCAATATACCCAGATTGTAGATATTTTGTAGATGAATTATAAATTATTTGTGTTCTTACTTATCAGCGTCAGAAAACCATGTGAATGAAGCTCTGAGAATGATTCGAACATGTCACGACCCCAACCCCAGTAGTGATGGCACCCGACACACTGCCAGACAAGCCCGATCAATTTAATAACCTCAACCATTTCTATACAGTTCATGAATTAACTGCACAGATAAATTACTGAGTCATCATACTGAAATTCTAAAATAGAGTTTAAAACATGTGAAAATCCCAAATACCAACACTACTACAATCCCGAAGAATTCGGTGTCATAAGTTTGAGCCTCTAATACATGAGTATCAACCTACTACATATCCTTTTATAGAAATACGTAAATGAATCAATAAAGGTAAAATCGGGACTGCAGACATTATGCAACTACCTTGATACTCCCGGATAAGCTACTCGGCAGAGAAGTCCTCACTCAGCATCAGATACACCTGGATCTGCACACAAGCTCCAAAGAGTAATGTGAGTACTCCGACCCAATGAGTAATAAACATAAATAAATGCAGCAATGTAAACCAAGTAGTATAAAGTCCGCAAACCAATGAAAACAATTAAGGAAATACTGCAACAGATAAGTAAGTAAATAACAGTCAAATATGAAATGCAACACATAGTCCGGTTCTCTCTAGTCCCCGCTGTGGCGTACAACCCACTCAATTTATTTATTGTAGATGATGCTCACTAGGGTTGTGCAGACTCCGAGAGGGGCCCCTTACGACCCAAGCACAATATAAGCCATCTCGTGGCATTAACTAGGCCTCGGCCTCATATCAATATCAATATAATACTGCTGCGGCGTGCAGCCCGATCCCATACTCAGTCCAGAATCACGTAAGCCCCTCGGGCACAATAATATATAAATATTCAGCCCAAACTTTATCAGAAATATTATTTAAGTTTCAAGTTTGAGAAAAAGTGGCTGAGTTTGAAAAATTGTATTAATTACTAGGACTGAGTTCAATAATACGTTAAATTAGTAAGAAACCAGTATTAGCAATCCCTGAAGGATTCAATCAATTGGCACGAAGCCCAAATATAACAATCAACTCAGATTATAGTGATAATAAATGAATTTCAGTTAAATACGCAATATATTCATCTACCGGGATGGGCCAAGTCACAATCCCCAAAGGTGCTCTACCCCACGCTCGCTATCCGGCATGCAAGTCACCTTAATATAGCTTTACGATGTGCAATTTCGGGGTTTCAAACCCTCAGAACATCACTTATATCTATTACTCACCTCAAGACGGCCAAAATCCAAGCTCACTATGCCTTTGCCTCTCAAATCGACCTCCTCACGTGTCAAATCTGAGCAAAATCATAAAAAATACATCACAATATGCCAATGGAATAATACCCAATCGGAAACAATCAAAAAATAGCAAAAATCTCAAAATTAGCAAAACTCGAGCCCCCGGCCCACTTCTCGAATTCCAAAAAATTTTACATCAACGGATTATTTATCTCTCCACGAGTCTATACATATCAAGAACTCCTAACTCCGAGCTCAAATGACCCATCAAAATCCAATTTGAAATATCAAAACTCAACCCCTAGTTCTTTCCACTTTTGATAAGTGTTGATGAATTCCTAGGTTAATCCTACAATTAAATCATGTTTTTAGTTCATTGAACTTACCTCCAATCAATCCTCTTCGAAACCCTCTTCAATTCTTGTCCAAGAGCTCTCAAGATGCTCAACAATGATGGAAAACAACTTAGGCTCGCGGAACAAAATGTTTTAAAAACCCTTCTGCTAGCTGATTATTTCATCTATGTGAATGCGAGGGCCTTATCGCCTTCGCGATGCAAAAAAATCCTTTGACCAATTTTATTTTACCATTCGCGAACGCGGTGCCTTAACCGCGATGCGATGCTTTAACTGATACAACTACGCGAACGCGAGCCTTATGTCCCGAACGCGTAGAACAAATAATACAGGACCTCAAATCCTTCTTTGCGAATCCGACACTCGTCACGCGATTGTGATGCACACTCCCAGGACCTTCCGCGAATGCGGACCTACCTTCACGAACGTGAAGGCCAAATCTGGCATGCACCTGCTGCTGCATTTTCTGCAATATCACAAGTCAAAAATTCATCCCGATAGCCATCCGAAATCACCCTGAGGCCCCCGAGACCTCAACCTAAAGTACCAACACCTCCTATTACTTCATTCAAACCTATTCCAATCATTAAAAATCTGTAAACAACACCAAAACCATCAAATTACATAATTCAAGCCTAAGTTATTCTAAAACTTTCGAAACACGCATTCGATCAAAAACCCAACCAAATCACCTCCAAATGACCTGAAATTTTACACACACATTCCTAATCACCTACTGAAGCTACAACAACTCTTGAAATTCCATTCTGACCTTCGGATCAAAATCTCACCTCTCAATCGGGATTCGCCAAAATACTAACTTCATCGATTCTAGCCTAATTCTACATCGGACCTCCAAAATCGCTTCCGATCACACTTCTAAGTCAAAATTCATCCCCCGAAGCTAACCGAATCATCAAACTTCACATCCGAGCCCTCTAACTCATAGGTCAACATCTGGTTAACTTTTCCAAACTAAGTTTTCCTTAAAGAGACTAAGTGTCTCATTTCCTTCAAAAATCCATCCAAACCAACTCGATCATACACGACTCTAATAATGAAGCATAAAGAAGCAGAAAATATGGGAAATGAGGTAGTAACTCACATGACGATGGGTCGGGTCGTCACATCCTTCCCAACTTAAATTAAGGCTCGTCCTCCAGCGGGTCAAGAAACATACTTGAAGCCTCAAATAGGTGAGCGTATCTGATCTGCATCTCCCGCTCGATCTTCCAGGTAGCCTCCTCTACTAGCTGACCTCTCCACTCCACCTTTATCGAAGCAACATCCTTTGACCTCAACTTTCGAACCTGATGATCCAAAATGGTTGATGGCTCTATATCAGCATCCGCGTAACCTTTAAGATTGGATTGGATCCTTGAAAACACAAATAGTATATAGAGGTACCTCTCAGGTAATTGAGTATCACTTGAAAGCTTTCTAATGTCCTTTTCTAGGGTTATCAAGGAACTTGCTAACAACACCAATTGAATGAGCAATATCTGGTCTAGTACATACCATTATGTGCATCAAGCTTCCGACTGCTGAAGAATAAGGAACTTCGACCATGTTCCCTTTCTCCTCCATTGTTGTAGGACATATCTTCTTGGTCAACTTCAGATGACCAATAAGAGGTGTACTGATTGGTTTAGCACTTTTCATGTTGAAGTGTTCCAATACATGTTCAATGTACTTCTATTAAGATAGCCACAATTTTCTGATTGTTCGCTCTCGAACTATCTTCATCCATAGAAGGCCAAGCCCTTCATATCAAATGACTTGGACAAATCTCTTCTCAACTTTGCAATCAACTCCTTGTCTTGTCCTACGATCAACATGTCATCCACATACAAAATTAATATAATAACGTTATTATAAGAAAATATTTTAAAGTATACACATGGAATCAGTATAGGTCTTTATACATGTTTGACTTTTCATGAATGAGTCAAACTTCATGTACCACCACACAGGTCTATGCTTCAACCCATAAAGACTCTTATTCAATTTGCACATCATGTGTTTCTTTCCAGTTATATTAAATTATTCCAGATTCTCCATATAAATCTCTTCTTCCAAATCTCTCTAAAGAAATGCAGTTTTCACATCTAACTGCTCCACTTCAAGATCTAGGCGAGATGCGAAGCTCAAGATTTTTCAAATGGAAGTCATTATGATAACGGGTAAAAAAATATAGTCAAAAAAATACCTTTCTTCTATTCGAAGCCTTTAACCACCAATTGAGTTTTGTATATGACCAGCTTTCCATTTTCATCTTTTGTTGCATTTAAAGACCCATTTGTATGTGAGTGGTTTTTTTACCCTTTGAAAGTTCAACCAGCTTGTACCTACCATTTTTTGTGAAGGTTCCATCTCATCTTACATGACTTTCACCCATTGGTCCTTTAATATTTTAAGCGTCAATACCACACAAGAGGGGGGTGATTTGTGTGGTACCCAATTTTCGCTTAACTGAACTATAGAAGGATCTGGTTCTTCTAGGTGCTCCAATTACTATTGTTTGTGGAATAATAAATACTAAATATAAAGAACATAGAGATTTTTACATGGAAAATACCTGGCTCAAAAGGTGAAAAAACTATGACCTACTACTCAGTAGGATTTTCCCAAACTTCCACTAAAATCACTTAGCCAAAATAGTATTTACAAAACTCTTTGTAAACCTAAGGATTAACACTAATTCTGTTGTGGCACACAGCCTCAACTATTGCGATAAGTTCAAGTTAGCTATAACTTGAACACTCTAGGTACCTAATGGAATTGCTTCTATGAAAGCTGAAAGGCACAACTTTAACCACCTTCTACAATTGAATCAGAATAAAAGATAGATACAATGGAACTAGTTCTTCTTTCTTGTTCAAGTAGCTTCAGGAGTGCACACTCAAATCACACATAAATTGCTTGCAAAATCGCCTTGCTCTTTTTCTCTCAATTTAATTTAACTTCTGCACATGTGCAATGCCTGTAAAAGAGAACAACACTGACATTTAATAGGTTAGTAATAAGAGTTTGATTGGGACTCAATTGCTACTCTTCTATCGTAGAAGAGTTCATGATGATCTCAAACTCTAACACTATCTTCATCCTAGATTGTGTTCTCTTCATATAAGGAGACTTTCTCTCCTTATCTAATATGCAAACTTTTCGATTAGATCGGGAGATATTTCTGCTTGATCAGTAGAACTTATCTCCTTCACGTGCATCTCACATGCATAGCTTGATCATGACTATGCTTCACAAGATGGACTTTGTCCATGATTGAGTTCTTTTGTCAATCTTCAAAACTTTACTTGTTCTTAGGCCAACAAATTCTCCCTTTTTGATGATGACAAACTCTGTGTTTTTTACTGATTTGGAACCTGTCAGAACTCAGCTTACCTATCAATGCTAGCCTTAGAAAATTCACTTATCATCAAGGATCAGGTTAATTAGGTTATAAATATCACTTATATTTCAGAATGTGTAAAGCACAATGCCTCTTCCCCCTTTTGGCATCATCGAAAAGTTGCATACTTAGTGTTATTCGTTGATTCTAATAAGTACTCATGGCCACTGGGGCAATTGCAAGTACAATCATGGTGCAATCATCAGTAATCAAGCAAACATATTTAAACTATCAAGGACAGATTAATCATCGAACAAGAGCAAGACAATAGTTATCATTGATAGAGATATGTTGCCACCTACAATCCACAAAAAGAAATAAAAACATTCAAACCATGAGCAAAAAATATAAAAATAGAAAAATCCCAAATCTGGGTCACTGAGGTACTAAACAAGTTCAGGAGACAAAATCTAGGAGTCATAAGGCTTGGAGGAACTAGGGGGTTGGGTTTGAGTTTGGAGAAGATTCAGCATGTTCTAAAGAATTCCATCATTCTTCTACTTTTCTTTATCAAGTTCAATTCTTAGACCATTTTTGGTTAATAGGTGTCTGGGATGAACTAGGTTCATTTGGATGGCATTGATTGGATAGTCACAACCAAGAAAAGTATTGATGCCAAAGTATTCCTTGCTTTAGGCCATTTCCCATTTCTTCAGAGGCACATTTAGTCTGTCCAGAACTATGGTTAGTATAAAGCCATATGGAGTAGCATGAGCCTTGGAGCCATTTATGACCCTGTCTAGCAGCTCGATAATGAAGGCAAGCCAGTTGATTTTGCTTTCCTCTCTCCGGGCACTCCATAAGAACTAGATCCATATTATTAGCAGTGTGCCTTCTCTCATGTCTGGGCAATAAGAACTTGTTGACAAATTCAAATAAGACCTTGTGCTCAGGACTCATTTCACTTTTCTGCACAACCCTGGCTTCATTCACATCTTCTGAATCACAAAATCTCCTTGTAATTGCAAGGGCAGTAGGGAGGGAGTCCAGGCAGGGCCACCTTTGCCTTGTATAATCATCAAACCCTTCATAGAGTATGTCAAGGATTTCTCCCAGTTTCTTTGCATCAAACTGCACTTGGACTCCTTTCACCAGGCTTCAAACAATGCCTTCCTTAACCACAACATTAGCCATAAATTCAATCTGCTCATTTTTTGCTAGCATATCATCCATCTGAAAGACCATGTCATTCCATCCCTAAGCAGCTAAAGCATCCACTAATCTCATGATTCCTGGTTCCATCAGGTCTTTAAACAGTCTACCTTTTAAAATCTTTCTTTTACCAAACATGGCAAGCTTATCCTGTTCCTTCTCAGACTCATTTTCTTTTTCTTCTCCACTCCAGCCATCATCATCAAAAAAATTTAACTATTTGTTTTTCACTGCAGATCTTATCCTTTTTTTGGGCTTGAGGGTAAGAAGCTCCACATAGGAAGAATTCTCGAAAGAAGTCTTGGGCTTTTTGGGCTTTTTCAGCTTAGGGGTAGGAACCTCCACAGATGTACCCCTTTCTTGATGGACTAGTTCCATCTCTTCTTCCTCAACATCCTCTTAGGATTCTGCAATCTTTCCCTTTTCTTTATCCATTTTCTTTTTCTTACTTTCAGCTAAAGCCCTTTGTAGCTCAGCTTCACTCTATTTCATCTTACTTCTTGTGGCTCTACCATTTGGCAATGAAGAGGCAGTAGGTTTTGGGAATGAAGCCTTTCTTTTCTTGGAAGTCTTAGGAATATTGGGGTTTTTGTTGTGGGATTTCTGCATTTCTTTGGGTCATAGCTTGCTCCAACATTTTTCAGCAGGTCTGCTAGTGTCTCTTCAGTAGATGAAACAGGTTCATCTCTCTGTGTGCTTAGATGAACTAACCCCCCAGCAGCTTCCCTATAACCATTTCCCTCTGACTTCATGCCACTCTCTTCTACCCTTTCATGTTCAATCCCATAGATAACAGGCACTACGCTTTTCCCATCTCCCATCTCTTCACCATATGTATCCTCTCTCTCTCTCTCTCTCTTTCTTTTTCAAAGTTATTTTTACCTCCACTCCTTCATATCTTAGATAATTCAACATCCCTGATGGGTCCAACCAGAACAAACCAATCTCTAGGTTTTCGGCCATAGATGAATGTACCTTAGAAGGAGATTCTTGAGTCTTTTCAGAGTCAGAAGACCCATGTCCTTCCCCCTCAGCAGCGGATTAATAGGAGTCAGAATCAGAGGTGGAGTCGGAATTTTGAGATTGGCTTGCTTTCAACATTTCATTTAAAGCCTTCCTCAGAGCCCCGGATGCAACAATCTTCCGAACAAGCATTTTCACCCTCCGTAGTCTAGGTTTTAGAGATGCATTGGGTGGAGTAGCTGAGGATGAATTTGAGGGAAATGGTGGTGGAGGAATTCCAGGATTTCTTGTGGGTTATACATAATCGTTCGTTTCTTGAGAGAATTTGGGAATTTCGGAAAAGATGGCAAGTGAAAATGAAGAGAGTTTTTTACGGTTTGAAATTATGATGATGGCAGGAAAATTATGTGCATTAAAGAGAAATACACATTTAATAGGTAGCGGAAACCTTTTTCAGTGTTCAATTAGAGGTTTAATCAACCTGAAATTCCATATTTTGAATGATCAGATTTGCGTTCCCTAGATTTTAGGAAATATTCACTGTTTAGAGGTTTAGGCAAGTGGAATTGGTTCATTGATAACGGATATAATTTTCTAGGAATTAAATAGTTATAGGACTTCTGCTCATGGTTGAATTATTAATCTTTCTAATTGTGTAGAGTATATAAAACATACCTTAGCTTTCATATGAACCCATACTGATGAACTAGGTTCTTCACTTAGAACTCTCTTAAACATGCCTCAAATGCCATAATAGAAAAAAAAATTGTAAGAGATCAGTGAGTCATATAAACACATGTCACAAGAGTATACTAATTAAAGTATGAAGCTGAGTAAGAATTAAACCAGATATTTACACAAGTTCATAATTCCAAACCAATTTTTTTTTTATTCTTCAATTTTTTTTAGTTTTTTTTTCATTCTACATTATGAGATGGATCTATTAGGTGATCTTAATCATCCCTAATTCCAACTTGTTCCTCTCAAAATTTTCTGTAGTCAGTTCTTTACTGAAGAAGTCAGCAATTTCTTTGTCAGTAGCACAAAATTCTATGGAGATCAATCATTTCTCATAGCTATCTCTCAAGAAGTGGTGTCTAACATCTATGTGCTTAGTTTTCTTATGATGAACATGGTTCTTTGTCATACTTATAGCACTATGTGTTATCACAGAATATAGGAATGCAACCAACTTCAATACCAAAATCTACCAGTTGTTGTTTGATCCATAGCAATTGAGCATAACAAGAGGCAGCAACAACATACTCAGCCTCAGCAGTGGATATCGCCACGGAATTTTGCTTTTTGGTGGCCCATGATACAAGAAATGAACCAAGAGAGTGAGCCATATCTGAGGTGCTTTTTCCTATCTACAAGGAAACCTGCATAATCAGCATCAACATACCCTACTAGATTAAAATTACTACCTTTGGAATACCAAAGACACAGATCAGTGGTGTTCAAATATCTTAGTATCCTCTCAACAACATTCAAGGGAGACTCTTATGGATTAGTCTGGAAGCGAGCACAAAGCCCTACACTGACAACGATGTCAGGTCTACTGGAAGTTAGATACAAGAGTGAACCAATCATACCCCTATACAACTTCTGATCAACTTCATCAATGTCTAATTTAGCAGCAACTGTAATGGGGGTGTCTATTTCGTTTGATTCATCCATTTTAAACTTTTTTATCAGCTCTTTTGCATACTTCTACTGATGGATCATGGTTCTATTTAGGCTTTGTTTGATCTGTAAGTCTAAGAAAAAGTTAATCTCACTTATCATACTCATTTCAAACTCACTCCCCATTAATTTTTCAAAATACTTACTTAGTTTAATAGTGGCGGACCAAAGATTATGTCATCAGCATATATTTGTACCAAAAAGGAGATCCTTACCTCTTTCCCTTAGGAATAGGGTACTGTCAATTTTACCTCTTTTATAGCCATGTTCAAGTAGCAATTTGGACAGTCGTTCACACCAAGCTCTAGGAGCCTGCTTGAGTCCATCGAGAGCCTTGACTAATTTGTACACATGCTCAGGATATTCCTTGCTATCAAACCCTGGAGGTTGTGTCACAAACACTTCTTCTTTCAGGTAGCCATTCACTTTCGACATCCATCTGATGGAGAGTGAATTCCATGTATGCTACAAAGGCTATGAGGAGTCTTATTTCCTCTAGTCTTGCAGCTGGAGCAAAAGTCTCATCATAATATATACCCTTCTCTTGGTTGTAAACTTGGACCATCAATCTTGCCTTATTTCTTGTAATTGTTCCATCTTCATCAAGTTTATTCTAAAGACCCATTTTGTGCTAATAACTAATCTGTCCTTGGGTGTTTGAACTAGATGCCAAACTCGACTTCTCTTGAAATGATTGAGTTTATCTTGTATTGCATTCACCCAAGCTACATCCTGCAAAGCCTCAACAACATTTTTAGGTTCAATAAGAGATAGGAAAGCATCAAAAGCACACAGATTCTTTAATTGTGATCTAGTTTTGACTTCAGAAGTTGGATCCGTGATTATTTTCCCAATAAGATGATAACTTTGATACTTGTAAGGTTTCATAACCAACTAATTTCTACTGGATGTTTCTCCCATGTTCTGTTGCTGAGGAACAGGTTCATGAATAGGTTCTTTTAGGGGATTAGTTTCAAATCCTCTTTGATCAGTTCCCCGTGTCAGGTTGCCCTAGATGGAAGAACCCGTTCCATCACATGTTCACTCTTGTGGTGCCTATTTAACTTGTGCTGAGAGTTCATTCAAGTCCTTTACCAATCCAATGGCTTCATCTTCATGTTCCTATCTCTCAAAAAGAATGTTAGTTTCATCAAACACTACATGTACATTTTCTTCTACACACAAATTTCTTTTATTGAACACTTTATATGCTTTTCTATGTGAAGAATATCCGAAGAATACTCCCTCATCACTTCTAGGATCAAACTTACCTGGGGAGTCTTTTCCATTATTGTGCACAAAGCACTTGCATCCAAAGGCCCTAAGATGGGATATATTTGGTTTCTCCCTTTAAGTAACTTATAGGAAGTCTTATCTATAAGAGATCTAGTCATGCATCTATTTATAATGTAAAAGGCAGTGTTTATAGCCTCTGCCCAGAAGCCGTAGGGTAGTTTACTAGAAAGATCCATAGTCCTAGCCATATATTAAAGAGTCTTGTTCTTTCTTTCAACTACTCCATTTTGTTGATGAGTCCTTGGGGCAGAGAAGTTATGATCTATACCATGCTCATTACAGAGTTCAGCAAACTTAGCATTTTCAAATTTAGTTCCATGATCAGACCTAATGAATGCAAGTTGATTATCTAGTTATTTTTGAGTTTTTCTAACAAAATCAGTAAACATTGAATCTAAAATAATCATTAGCAAGCACCATCACATATTTCTTTCCATCCCTACTCAAGGTTCTCATTGCACCACAGAGATCCATATGGATAAGTCCTAACGTCCTGGTTGTGCTTACTATTTTCTTATTATTGAAGGATGAGCTTACCTGCTTCCCCCTTGCACAGTCCTCACAAACTTTGTCTTCCTTAAACTTGATGTTGGGTAGCCATATCACCAAGTCCTTAGAGACTAATTTGTTTAGCTGATTCAGACTAGCATGACCAAGTCTTTTGTGCCACGGGAGGGAATCATTATCCAACACACTTAGGCATGTGAGTTCTTTTTCTGAAAGAGTAGACAAATCTATAACGTAAATATTGTTAACTCTTTTTCCTTACAAAACAATCTTGTCAATGGTAAGGTTAATCATAAAGCATTTGGTAGAGGTGAATGATATAAGGTTACCTCTGTCATAGAGTTGTGACACACTGATCAGGCTGTATTTCAAGCCATCTATCAAGTAGACATTCTCAATGGAGTGTGAGTCTGTCTTACCTACCTTTCCAACCCCAATAATCTCACCTTTCTTCCCATTTCCAAAGGAGACATTACCTCCCTTTAAGTTCTCAAATGAAAGGAATTGGTTCTTACTTCCAGTCATATTTTTGAGCATCCACTATACATGTACCATATTTGGCTACTTCCCTTCACTTGGACCTGCAAAAAGAAATCAAGGGTTAGTCTTAGGAACCCAAACTAGTTTGGGTCCCTTTCTATAGGCAAAAGGGTAAATCAAATTCCTTTTAGCCCCCTCTCCCCCAGGTAGCATTTTTTTCTCTTGACCAAAAGTTTTGTTCTTTTGACTAGCGTTTTCTTTTGCATTACATTTATTTTTGTAATAGCCAGTCTTGCCACAATGTGTGTAGATTTTGTTCTCAGGAAAAGTGAGGTACTTGATTTTAGGATCCCACTTAGGTGTTTGAGTCCCATAGCCAAGTCCTCTTTTGTTGCTACTGTGATGTGCTTGTAGCTATCAAAGTGCATCAAAAGCCTTGTTCCATTTGCAAGTTCTATCTAGTTCATGTTTTGCCTTCCCTAGATCTTCTTTAAAGACTTTTATCTGCTCATCCTTTCTTTATAACTCATCCTTCATTTTTCCTAATTTTTCTTCTAGGGTGAGATGAGTGTGATCAGATTTCTTCTTACATGTTCCTAGTTTCAGTTTTAAGTTCTCAGACCTAAGTTCTAGGACACTAGTGTCAAGTTTAAGAACCTGGTTCTTCAACTCAGCTCTGACGATCCAACCCGTTGTCTCATGAGTTACTGCCCTGTTTCCCCTATTTTTTTCTTCTTTATGCTTTGTTATTCGTATTTTATGTGGTCGAGTTGATTGGTTTGCGTTTGGAGTGGATTTGGTAAGATATGGGACACTTAGTATTTTTCAAGAAGGTTTAAGTTGAAAAAGTCAATAGGATGTTGACTTATGAGTTAAAGGGCTTAGATATGAATTCCGATGGTTTGGTTAGCTTTGGGAGATGACTTATGACTTAGGAGTGTGACCGGAATTGGTTATGGATGCCCGAAGTAAAATTAGGCTTGAATTGGCAAAGTTAGTATTTTGGCGATTTCTGGTTGGGAGGTGAAATTTTGATCTGAGGGTCAAAATGTAATTCTGAGAGTTGTTGTAGCTTTGTTATGTGATTTGGGATGTTTTTGAAAGATTTTAGGTCATTCGTAGGTGATTTGGTTGGGTTTCTGATCAAATGCGTATTTCGGAAGTTTTAGAAGAACTTAGGCTTGAATTCGATGGTTTTGGCGTTGTTTGATGTGTTTTGATTATTGGAACAAATTCGAATGATGTCTTAGGATGTGTTGGTGCTTTTGGTTGAGGTCCTTGGGCCTCGGGGTGATTTCAGATGGCTAACGGGAAGTTTTGAGACTTCATAGAAATTTCAGAAAAATGAGCAGTAGTTGCAGCAGATGCTAAGCCTTCTCGTTCGTGAAGGGTCTCTCACGATCGCGTAGAAGAAAATTGGAAGGCAGGTATTTTACCCTTCGCATTTGTGGTTGAGGGTATGCATTCGTGGAAGGTTATTTTCTGGTGCTTCACGTTCGCATTGGTCTGCTCGCGTTCGCGTAGAAGGATTTTGGGACCCAGTTGATTTACTCATCGCGTTCGCATCTGGAAGTCGCATTCGCGTAGGTCTGGGGGGATAAGGCATCACATGGAGATGCATTCGCGTAAGGTTAATTTTTGAAAAGGTAAAGAATTGCTTCGCGTTCGCGAGGCTTAGGTCGCAACGCGATGAAAGATTTTCAGGCCTAGACAGAAGGGTTATAAACATTTCATCCGTGGGTTGGAGCTCATTTTCACTCCATTGTTGGCCATTTTCTGAGAGCTTTTGAAGGAAACTGAAGATGGATTCAAGGTCAATTGATTGGAGGTAAGATTTATAAACCTAAAACTCAATTATACTGTAAAATCCATCTAGAAGATCATTGGGTTATTGCTAAAAATGGAAGAATCAGGCTTGGAAATTTTGAAATTCTAATTGAGGATTTGGAGGAATCTTTGGGTTCGGATTTGAGAACTTTTGGTATGTATGAACTCGTAGGAAGATAAGGAACCCGTTGATGTAAAAATTTCTAAATTTTGAGAAGCAGGCCCGGGGCTCGGGTTTTGCCAATTTCGGGATTTCTGATATTTTTCGATTGTTTTCGAGTGGGTATTGTTTTCTTGGCATGTTGTGGCATATTCATTGTGATTTTGGATATATTCGGTGAGTGTGGAGGCTGATTTAAATGGCAAAGGCGTCGCGAGCTAGTGTTGTAGCCGGTTCGAGGTGAGTAGTGATTGTAAATGATGTCCTGAGGGTTTGAAACCCCAGATTTCACAATGTTGTGCTATGTTGAGGTGAGACACGCGCTTGATGATGAGCGTGGGTTCGTTTACTACTGAGGATTGTAAGTTGGTCCACCCCGATTGATGATTTTTTCATCGTATATTTGGTTGAAACTTATTGTTATCATTATTATTTGGGCTGATTGCCTTATTTGGACTTTGTGCTGATTATTTGAACCCTTCGGGAATTTTTATCACTATTTCCTTACCGTTTTGATGTATTACTTGAACTCAGTCCTGTTAATACTTATTATTTTACAAATTCAACCACTTTTACTCAAATTTGAGACTTAATGATATTTTTAACTGACATTTTGGGGTGAGATATTCCTCCAGTATGTCATTGAATTGGTCTATCTGGTCGTCCGATGGTTGATGGACGTTTGAGTTGTGACTCAATGTCGACCCAAAGCAATTAATGAGATAGGTCCAAAAGTTGCTAGTGAAGCGTGAGTCGTGCCTACTAACAATATCTTTGGGTAGGCCCCAATGTTTGACAATGTGTGAGAAGAAGAGTGGAGTTGTATCTTCTGCTGAGATGTTTCGTGGGGCTGCTATGAAAGTTGCATAGTTTGAAAACTAATCTATAAAAACCAAGATGGATGCAAGATCACCGACTTGGGGCAATCCCATGATGAATCTGAGGGAAACACTTTCCCATGGTCTCTGTGGGACATGTAACGACTGCAATGGTCCCATATGTGATGAGTGCTTCGACATGTCCTTGTGGCATGGCTGACAAGTCTTCACCCGTTAATGAGCGTTACCAGTTTGTTGAGGCTGATGACATGCGGGCTGATTATTGTTGCGAAGGATCACCGGAACCAGGGGTTCATGTCTGTTGGCTACCTTTTCTAACTGCAAGTCCGAGATGTTTCCAATGGACATCTCTATAGGGCTGCATGGTATGGTGCAGGGCTTGGCCCCATTTTCTCCAATCATTAGGAGCATGTTAGCATGTGGTATGATGTCGAAGTCACCTATGATTGCAATGCGCAGGTTGATGCTTCCTTTGTATGGGCCAAGTTTCACTGGGACATCTGTAGATGTTCCACCCAATGTCTAGGGTGGAGAATTGATAGCCTCGACACGGCCTTTACTCTTTTGCACAATTAGACCCAGGCGCTCTACCTGAGTTAAAGCCAAGTAGTTTTGGGTAGCACCCGTGTCTATTAGTTAGTGAAGGGACTTGCCGTTCACTCTCAATTTGACAAACATTAGGGTCATCGCTTGTGTATGAGGCCCTTCGTCTATCTTTTCCTTCCGTTTCTTGGTGATTGGGCTTATGATTTTCTTAGTAGGACATGCACTGGTCCCCGGCAAGGCATGTGGGATAGGGCCAACAATTGCATTGAAGGTGCCTATCCAATCATCTTCTGATGTGTCTGATGCATCTGACTCAACCTCGACCGTTTGATGCAAATTGATCTTGAGGTTTGGGCATTCATTATTCCAATGCTCCCCACCGCAATGACAGCATTATGAGGGAGGCTTTCTTCCTTGATTGTTGTTGATTGATGCAGAGTTGTTGATGTTTGAGAGAGGAGTCTTAGTTTTGGATGCACTCCAATCTCCCCCACTTTTCCTTATCCACCATTGCTAGGATGGTTCCCATTGAATCCCCCTTGGAAAGGCAGCTGGGCCCCGTAGTTCTGAGTTTCCAAATGATAATCGCTAAGGCATTTTGCGGCTTGAATGGCCTTGGACAGGGTGTCTACCTGTTGTCTCTGTAGTTCCATATGTGCATGAGGTTTCAAACCTTCTATGAATGCAAAGAGTTTGTCTTTGTCCCCCATGTCGCGTATGTTCGGATTGAGCTCGGAGAATTCACGCACGTACTCCCTCACTGACTTGGTATGACAGAGCTCCCGTAGTTTTCTCCTTGCGTTGTATTCCACATTTTAGGGGAAGAACTGCAGGCGTATCCCTGCCTTCAATCCATCTAATGTCTAGAGAGTATCTTCACCGGCTTTGATGGCTTCGTAATTGACCCGCCACCAAAGTTTGGCATCACCATGAAGATACATGGCAGCAGTTGCTACCTTCTTAGATTCCTCAAACTGAGCATCAAAGTATTGTTCGATGTCGAAGATGAAGTTTTCCACTTCCTTCGCATCCCGGGATCCGTCGTATGGCTTTGGCTTCGGTATCTTAAGTTTTTGTGGAATGATGTTGGGGTTTGCATTACCCCTGATATGGTTGTTGCCTCGTCGAAGCAGGCTTTGTAGGGTAACATTGACAATATTGAGCTGGCCGGTCAAGTCGTCTATAGTTTGTTGTATGGCAGTTACTTTGTCATTGGCCAGCAGCTAGGCACTGGCGAGATACATCAGTGGGGCGACAGAGGTGCATGGGCGCTTGTCACTTGGCGCAGCCAAGACCACGGGGCCGACCATGGTGCTAGACATTGAGAGGCTTGCTAGGTTGCCATGGGGCGCGACCAAGGGGTCATGGGGCATGTATGGAAAGCAACCCATGACATATATCATGTTTAGAACTGCTAACTATCATTTAGCTACTTATCAGAGGTGTTCGGATTTGGTTTGGCTAGCCTTGTCTTCACGAGCGGCACCATCACGATTGGGTTTGGGAAATGGGTATTGACAGTTTGGTATCAGATCCTAGGTTACTAGATCTCACGAGTCATGACAAGTTTAGTAGAGTCTCACAGATCGGTACGGAGACGTCTGTATTTATCCTCGAGAGGCTACAGAACCTTTAGGAAAATCTTCATATTCTTGAAATTCTTGTCGTGTGACTTTGTTGACCCGAGAACTAAAATTTTCTATTATTCTATTCTCTCGCATATGGTGAGGAGTCGCACTACTGGACGAGGTGGACGATCGCCAGTGCTACCCACTTAGACCACCAGAGGCCCCTGATGCGGTCGTGGTCGTGGCAGAGGCAGAGCAGCAACGGTAGTACTTGTTGACCCACCGGCGGCCCCTGCTCCGGATCAGGCTCCAACAGCGGCACCAGCTGTGCCCATTGTGATTTTAGGTCTATAGGAGACCTTGGAACAACTCTTGATAGTTTGCACTGGCGTGGCTCAAGCAGTTTCAACCACCACTGCAGCAGCAACTTCACAGACTGGGGGAGGCAATTAGACCCCCATTGCTCGCACACTTGAACAGGCAGTGCAGGACCTATAGACACTGTAGGCACCCTCAACCCAGCCTGTTGCACCAGTTCAGGAGTTTATGGTACCAGTTATGACGAATGATAAGCAGTGTCGTCTTGAGAGGATTGGTAGACTCCAGCCTCCTTCATTCAGTGGTGCTGAGGGTGAGGATACCCAGGGTTTTCTAAATAAATGTCAGTGGATGCTCCGTACAGCACGGATTCTTGAGACTAGTGGTGTGGCATTTACAACCTTTCAGTTGGGGCCGCCTTCACATGGTAGGAGGCATATGAGAGGCATAGGCCGGTTGGTGCCCTTTACTTGGCAGTAGTTCTCCATTCTCTTCTTGGAGAAGTATGTACCGCAGACCTACAAAGAGGAGCTGCATAGACAGTTTGAGTGGCTGCGATAGGGGGGATATGTTGCATCACATTATGAGTCACGGTTTTTCGAGTTGCTCATCGTGTCGTACGGATGGTTCCGACCGATCATGAGAGGATTAGGAGGTTTCTTAAGGGCCTTAACTATCTTCTCCATATCTTGATAACTAGAGAGTAAGTATTGGGTGCTACATTTGAGAAGGTGGTTGATATTGCTCGTGATATTAAGACGGTTCACCGTCAAGATAGAGAGTAGAGAGAGGACAATAGGCCTTAAGGTTATGGAAATTTTAGTGGTACTCCCTTGAGGGGCCAGTTCTAGCAGGGTAGGGGTCATTCTTTCATGCATGCCCAGTCAACTTGTCTAGAGTATCATGGGGAATCTTCAAGTCATGGTTATCGTGGGTCTCAGCAGGGCCATCCTTCTCTCAACGCCCTTACTGCTAAGAGTACACCTCGTGTCTCGTTAGCTCAGGGTTCTTCCATGTCGAGTTCATCAGCTGGTCACTCTGGTGTGAGGGGTTCCCATCAGTCCCATTCTCCAGCATCAGGGAGTTGCTTTGAGTGTAAAGAGTAAGGGCATTTGTGGAGGCAATGTCCTCGTCGTGCTGCCAGTTCGTCCCAACAGAAGGGTCATCCTTTGACTTCTTCTCCAGTCACTTCACCACCCGCCCAACCAGCTAGGGTTGGAGGTCAGGCAGCCAGGGGTCACCCCATATGGGGAGGCCGATCAGGCGGTGGCCAGGCTTGTTTCTATGCTATGCCAAGCAGGCCAGATGCCATTACTTCAAATATTGTCATTACAGGTATTATTTAAGTCTGCCAAAGAGATACCACTACACTATTTGATCCCGGATCCACTCTCTTTTATGTCTCCTCGTATTTTGTCACTATCTGGGTACGTCACGAGAGTTTCTTGCCTCACCTATTCATGTATCTACCTTAGTTTTATTGTAGACCATGTGTACCCATCTTGTATTATGTCTATTTGGGGTCTAGAGACTCGAGTTGATCTATTACTATTGATCATGCTGGACTTTGATGTGATTTTAGGCATGGATTGGTTATTTCCGTGTCGTGCTATTATAGAATATCATGCTAAGACAGCCACGTTGGCTATGCCAGGTGTACCACGGATCGAGTGTCGTGGTGTGACTGATTATGTTCTCCGTAGAGTGATATCCTTCTTGAAGGCCCAGCGTATGGTTGGGAAAGGTTGTCTATCATATCTAGCTTTTGCGTAGGACATTGGAGCTGAGACTCTCGGTATTGATTTTGTCCCAGTTGTGAGGGATTTTCCCAATGTTTTTCTTGCAGACCTGTCGGGCATGCCTCCAGACAGGAATATTGATTTTGACATTGACTTGGTGTCGGGCACTCAGCCCATTTCTATTTCGCCATATCGTATGGAATCTGTAGAGTTGAAAGAATTGAAAGAGCAACTCTAGGAACTTTTAGACAAGGGGTTCATTTGGCCTAGTGTGTCACCCTAGGGTGCGCCACTTTTTTTTGTGAAGAAGAAGGATGGCACCATGAGGATGTGCATTGATTACACGCAGTTGGACAAAGTAACCATCAAGAACAAGAATCACATGCCTTGCATAGATGACTTATTTGACCAGCTTCAAGGAGAGAGGGTGTTTGGAAGATTGACCTCTGTTCGGGCTATTACCATTTGAAGATCAGGGATCAAATATTCCTTAGACTAGTTTAAGGACTAGATATGCTCATTATGAGTTTCGTTTCATATCTTTCTGGCTCACCAATGCCCCAATAGCGTTCATGCATTTGATGAACGGTGTATTTCGGACTTATCTAGATTCGTTTGTTATTATATTCATTTGATGATATTCTGGTGTACCCACGTAGTCAGGAGGATCATGCGGAGCATTTATGGGCTGTATTGCAGATATTGAGGGAGGAGAAGCTTTATAAAAAGTTCTATAAGTGTGCGTTTTAGCTTAGTCTAGTGGCTTTCTTGGGGTACGTGGTGTCTAGCAAAGGTATCCAGGTCGATCAAAGAAGATATAGGCGGTTCAAAGTTGGCCTAGACCTTCCTCAGCCACAGAGATTCATAGTTTCCCTAGCTTGGCAGGTTACTATTGCCGGTTCGTTTAGGGGTTCTCTTCTATCGCATCACCCTTGACCGGGTTGACTCAAAAGGACGTTTCATTTGTGTGGTCCGACGAGTGTAAGGAGAGCTTTCAGAAGCTCAAGACAGCTCTGACGGTAGCTCCAGTATTGGTTGTGCCATCAGCTTCTGGCTCATGTACCATATATTGTGATGCTTCGAAAGTTGGGATTGGTTGTGTATCGATGCAGGAGGATAGGGTTATTTCTTATGCTTCTCGTCAGTTGAAGCCCCAAAAGAAGAACTACCATATTCATGATTTGGAGTTGGCTGCTATAGTTTATGCATTGGAGATTTGGAAGCACTACTTGTATGGCATATCTTGTGAGGTATTCACTGATCAGCGCAGTCTTCAACACTTGTTCAAGCAAAAGGATCTTAATTTGAGGCAGCAGAGGTGGCAAGAGTTGCTTAAGGATTATGATATCACTATTCTGTATCATCCAGGAAAGGCCAATGTGGAGGCCGATGCTTTGAGCCGAAAGGTAGTTAGTATGGGAAATTTGGCCTATATTCTAGTTGGGGAGAGACCTCTTGCGGTTGATGTGCAGGCTTTGGCCAACCGGTTTGTGAGGTTAGATACTTTTTAGCCCAGCTAGGTGTTGGCTTGCGTGGTGTCTTGGTCTTCCTTATATGATCGCATCAGAGTGCACCAGTATGATGATCCGCAGTTGTTTGTCCTTAGGGACAGGGTTCAGCATGATGATGCTAGGGATGTGACCGTTGGTGATGATGGAGTGATGAGGATACATGGCCGAATCTGTGTGCCCAATGTGGATGGGCTTAGAGAGTTGATTTTGGAGGAGGCCCATATCTCGTTGTATTCTATTCATCCGGATATCATGAAGATGTATCAGGATTTGAGGCAACACTATTGCTGGAGAAGGATGAAGAAAGACATTATGGGATTTGTAGCTCGGTGTCTCAACTATCAGCAGGTGAAATATGAGCATTAGAGACCAGGTGGCTTGCTTCAGCAGATGGAGATTCCTGAGTGGAAATAGGAGAGGATTACTATGGACTTTGTTGCGGGACTTCCTCAGACTTTGAAGAAGTTCGGCGCCATTTGGGTGATTGTCGATTGACTGACCAAGTCTGCGCACATCATTCCTATGAGTACTACCTATTCCTCAGAGTGGTTGGTAGAGATTTATATCCGGGAGATTGTACGGTTACATGGTTTTATGGTTTCCATCATCTCAGATAGAGGTACTCAGTTCACATCGCAGTGTTGGAGAACCCTGCAGAGAGAGTTGGGTACTCAGGTTGAGTTGAGTATAGCGTGTTATCCTCAAATGGACAAACAATCCGTGCATATTCTGATATTAGAGGATATGTTACGTGCCTATGTTATTGATTTTGGAGGTTCTTTGGGATGAGTTTTTGCCGCTTGCAGAGTTTGCCTACAACAACAGCTATCAGTCTAGCATTCAGATGGCACCGCATGAGGCTTTGTATAGGAGACGGTGTAGATCTCTAGTTTGTTGGTTTGAGCCCCATAAGGCTAGGCTGTTGGGGACATATTTGGTTCAGGATGCCTTAGAGAAGGTGAAGCTGATTCTGGAGAGACTTTGTACAACACAGTCACGCCAAAAGAGTTATGCGGACTAGAAGGTTGAGATGTGTCCTATATGGTTGGTGAGAAGGTATTGCTGAAGGTTTCACCCATGAAGGGTGTTATGAGATTTGGAAAGAAAGGAAAGTTGAGTTCGCGATTCATTAGTCATTTTGAGGTACTTAGGAGGATTTGAGATGTGACTTATATGCTTGCTCTACCACCCAGCTTGTCGATTGTACATACGGTATTTCATGTTTCTATGCTCTCGAAGTAAGTCGGGGACCCGTCCCATGTTCTAGATTTCAGCGCGGTTCAGTTGGAGGGTGACTTGACTTATGAAGTGGAGCTAGTGGCCATTTTGGAGCGTCAGGTTCGAAAGTTGAGATCAAAGGACATAGCTTCAGTGAAGGTGCAGTGGAGAGGTCGGCCCGCGGAGGAAGCTACCTGGACCGAGTGAGAGATGCGGAGCAGATATCCTCACATATTTAAGGCTTCAAGTATGTTTCTTGACTCACTCGAGGATGAGTGCTTGTTTAAGTTGGGGAGGATTTGACGACCCTACCCGTCATCTCATGAGTTACCGCCATGTTTCCCCTATTTCTTCTTCTTTATGCTTTGTTATCAGTGTTTTATGTGGTCGAGTTGATCGGTTTGCGTATTGGAGTGGATTTGGTAAGAGATGAGACACTTAGTGTCTTTCAGGAAGGTTTAAGTTGAAAAAGTCAACTGGATGTTGACATATGACTTAGAGGGCTCATATGTGAATTCCAATGGTTCGGTTAGCTTCGAGAGGTGATTTATAACTTAGGAGTGTGACCGGAATTGGTTTTGGGGGTCCGAAGTAGAATTAGGCTTGAATTCACAAAGTTAGTCTTTTGGAGATTTCCAATTGGTAGGTGAAATTTGATCCGAGGGTCAGAATGGAATTCTGAGAATTTCTGTAGCTTCGTTATGTGATTGGGATATGTGTGCAAAATTTCAGGTCATTCGGAGGTGATTTGTTTGGGTTTTTGATCAAATGCGTGTTTCAGAAGTTTTAGAATAACTTAAGCTTGAATTCGATGTTATTCGATGGTTTTGGCGTTGTTTGAAGTGTTTTGATGATTGGAACAAGTTTGAATGATGTTTTAGGATGAGTTGGTGCTTTTGGTTGAGGTCCTGGGGGCCTCGGGGTGATTTCGGATGGCCAACGGGAAGTTTTGAGACTTTGAAAGTTTCAGAAAAATGAGCAGCGAAGGGTCCCTCGGGCTCGCGTAGAAGAAAATTGGTAGGCTGGTGTTTTACCCTTTGCATTCGTGGTTGAGGTTCCCCGTTCACAGAAGGTTATTTTCTGGTGCTTCGCATTCGCATTGGTCTGCTCGCATTCACGTAGAAGGATTTTGGGACGCAGTGGATTTACTCATCGCATTCGCATTAGGTAAGTCGTGTTCGCGTAGGTATATGGGGATAAGGCATCGCGTTTGATGTAAGGGAGACGTGTGCGCGTAGGGTTAAGTTTGGACAAGGTAAAGATGAGCTTCGTGTTTGCGGGCTTAGGTCGCGAACGTGATGAAGGATTTTCAGACCTGGATAGAAGGGTTATAAGTATTTCATCCGCGGGTTGGAGCTCATTTTCACTCTATTGTTGTCCATTTTCGAGAGATTTTGAAGGAAATTGAGGAGGGATTCGAGGGCAATCGATTGGAGGTAAGATTATGAACCTAAAACTCAATTATATTGTGAAATCCACCTAGAAAATCATTAGGTTATTGCCAAAAATTGAAGAATAGAGCTTGGAAGATTTGAATTTCAAATTGAGGATTTAGAGGACCATTTGGGGTGGGATTTGAGAACTTTTGGTATGTATGAACTCATAGGAAGATAAGGAACCCGTTAATGTAAAAATTTCTAAATTTTTAGAAGCGGGCCCGGGGCTCGGGGTTTTCCAATTTCGGGATTTTTTATATTTTTTATTTTCGAGTGGGTATTGTTTCCTTGGCATATTATGACATATTCGCTATGATTTTGGATATATTCGACACGTGTGGAGGCAGATTTGAAGGGCAAATGTGTTGTGAGCTAGAATTGTAGCCGGTTCGAGGTGAGTAGTAATTGTAAATGATGTCTTGAGGGTTTGAAACCGCGGATTGCACAATGTCATGCTATGTTGAGGTGAGACACGCGCTTAATGATGAGCGTGGGTTCGTTTACAATTGGGGATTGTGACTTGGTCCACCCCGATTGATGATTTTTATCGTATATTTGATAGAAACTTATTATTATCATCATGATTTAGGTTGATTTCCATATTTGGACTTCGCGCCGATTATTTGAACCCTTTAGGGATTTTTATCACTATTTCCTTACCATTTTGATGTATTACTTGAAATCAGTCCTGTTAATACTTATTGTTTTACAAACTCAACCACATTTACTCGGATTTGAGACTTAATGATATTTTTAAATGATGTTTTGGGCTGAGAACTACTATTTTACTAATGCCCGAGGGGCTTGTGATGATTTTTTGAACTGAGTGAGGCCGGGGGCCATATGGGAGGATATACTGAGTGATATAAGGTCTATGGCCTGAGATACATTTATATGCCACGAGGTAGCTTAGTTGATGTGAGGCCGAGTGCCAAGTGATGTTGCCACGAGGTGGCCTGATATAGCACTTAGGCTGTAAGGGGCCCCTCCGGAGTCTGCACACCCACAGTGAGCGCGGGTACCCATCATGTTCTGAGTGATTGATACTGAGCCCGAGGGGCTGATACTGCTGAGTGATTGATATAATTCCCGGAGGGCGATTCCTACTTGTTACTTACCTGCTAAATTACCTATTTTACTTGCTTTAAAGGAATTTCATTTGACTTCTTCACTGATCTACCTTTTAAGTGATTTTTCTGCTTGATATAGAATTCCTTTGTGCCTTTGCGCGTTTTCTTGCTTTCAGTCATTATTTATAATTATTACTCACTGGATTGGAGTACTCACATTACTCCCTGCACTGTGTGTACAGATTCAGGCATAGCAGATTTTGCTCCTAAGTGTTGATTTTCCCAGCCCAGGTAGTATCTAGGAGACTACGAGGTAGTTGTTGGCGTCCGCAACCTCGTGCTTCCCTTATCTTAGTACTCTATGTCTTCCAGACTTTTGTATCAGATTTTGTATTTAGTAGACTTGCATCGAGATTCATTAGTTGCCTATGACTTGTGACACCCCGGTTTGGGCTGTGTCGGGATGTTCCTCCTCTTTTGTTTTTGCTATATTCCTCAATTTTGGCTATTATATCATGTTTAGAACTGTTATCTATCATTTAGCTGCTTATCAGAGGTGTTCGGTTTTGGTCTGGCTGGCGTTGTCTTCACGAGAGGTGTCATCACGATCGAGTTCAGGAAATGGGCCGTGATATCAGCATTTTTACTGTCACTCTCATCAGCCCTAGATTCTAGATTTTTGCACTTGGCTTTTGGGATCACACATTCCCTAGACAGGTCTTCCCTATCATTGTTAAGTATCTCAGACTCATCAATAAAGTCTACCAATAGGTCAGACAGTCTTTCTTTAGACAAGAATTTAAGCTTGTCTTTGAGATAAAGGACACTTACCTCTTGTTCATCGTCTGATTCTCCAATGGCCATAAGTGTTTTTTTCATTTCCACCTTCATCTTCTGAGTCCTCATTTGATGTTTCTCCCCAAGAAGCAACTATAACATTTGTTGATCCTTTATTCCTTTTGGGTTAAACATGTTCTTTCTTCATATTCTTTCGTTCAACTATTTCCTTCTTCCACTCAATTTACTAGTGAGGACAGTTCTTGATCATGTAATCAATCTTACCACATTTGTAGCAACCCTCATTGGTCTGTTTCTCATGAACTTTGCATTTATTGAAGGTTGTACCTCTTGAAGAACCCTTCCCTCTCATTAGGTACTTTTTGAAATCTCTTGAGATCATGGCCATTTCATCATCCTCCAGATCTAAACCTTCAACTATTCTGAGAGCCAGACTTCTTTCCTTCTTGGGTGCCTTCTCAGTTCATAGACAGTGAGGTTTTGTCACGACTCAGATTTCCTACCCTCGGAGTCGTGATCGCACCTACTCGTAGAAGCTAGGCAAGCCACAAAATTTAGAAATCTTTTTAATCCTTTCATTTTTAATACTTTTTAATAACTTGTAATAACAGGTGGTCAACATTCCAATAATAGAGAAAGATGAATTTAAGCAGAAGACTTAGATAAATATAGAACCAAAATGGATATGAAAAAGCCAACATATGTGTCTACCTAGAAACCAGTATCACAATATTCACTGGTTGTCTATGAATGCAACATACAAGTGTCTGAAAAAGGGAATACAGTCTGTCTCGGATACAAATGAAAACAGAACATCTAAGTAGAAAGAAGAGACGCCAGGCATGCAGATGCCTGCAGAACTACCCCGCGATCTCTGTAGACTGAACCCTGGCTCCCTTACTACTGCTATCCCAATATTGCTCTGGTGTATGCATCGAGTACAGAGTGTAGCATCAGTGTAACCGACCCCATGTGCTGGTAAGTGTCTGTCCTAACCCGGCGAGGTAGTGACAAGGCTAGGACCAGACTCCATATAAACATGTGCAGTTATATATATATATATATATATATATATATATATATATATATATATATATATATATATATATATATATATATATATATATATATATATAAATAACAAAAGAATAAATTGGAAAAAAAAATTAAAGTTGGGAAGAGGAAACATGCTTCAGGAAATAACAGATAAAATAGAATCTCAAGAGAATTATAAGGAAACCAAAATTTAATCTCTAACGAGGATAAGGAAAATAGGGTAGATTTTGCTTTCGGTTCACATCTTGTTGCAGGCATGCAATCCGATCCCGTTTCTCATATCTTGTGGTAGGCGTACCACCCGCTCCCATTTTATTATATCTTATGGTAGGCATACCACCCGTTCCCATTCCATTGAATCTCGTGGTAGGCGTACCACTCGATCCCATTTTATTGAATCTCGTGGTAGGCGTACCCCCGCTCCCATTTTAGTAAATCTTGTGGTAGGCATACCACCCGTTCCCATTTCATTAAATCTTGTGTAGGCGTACCACCCGCTCCCATTTGCAAGCCAACAAAAAATCACAAGGAATCCCGGCAAGGGAACAAAAGCAATATGATAACTTTCCGGCAAGGAAACAAAAGCAATATAATAACTTCCCGACAAGGGAACAATAATATTAAAACAAAAATTCCGGCAAGGGAGAATCATCTATAACCAATCCTAACTCAACTCCTACTCATCTCAATTAATACCAATACTCAATCATAAATAAAATCCACGAGAATAAACTAAATCTTTGCCCAATATCGAGAATCATCAATTAAAGCATTTGTAGTAACATATAAGAACACAACAACTATCAATTTAAGACTCACGGTCATACTCGACATCAACGTATAGATACTCATCAACATACTTATACGTCATACTCAACAAGAAAAAATTAGCAAAATAGGACAACAACTCCTAATCCCTCAAGCTAAGGTTAGATCGGACATTTACCTCGAATTTCCACGGTCAACTCAAGCCTCAAACACCGACTTTCCTTTCAAATTCGGCTCCAAATAAATTGTATGTATACATAGTCGACTTCATAATATCAATAAACGCTAAACAATTCAATTCCAATGCCTGATTCTAGCTTTCTAATCATTCTTCCCAAATATTCAAAAATTGACTCCAGGCCTGCTTGGTCAAAACACGAGGTTCGGACCAAAACCAAATCACTCATTCACCCACGAGCCTAAATATGTAATTTGTTCCAGAGTTTAACCCCAAAACGAGGTCTAAATTATAATTAATCAAAAATCCCTAACTCTACCCAAATCCCTAATTTTCTACTCTTAATCTCATGTTTAGGCCTAGAAATCTAGTGGATGTCGCTAAAAATGGAAGAAAATAAGTTAAAAATTACTTACCCAAGAGATTATGGTGAGAAAATGCTTCAAAAATCTACTAAGAGCTTTGGAGAAGAAGAGGTTTATGAAAATTTATGAAAATCCCATAAGTGTTATGTTTTTTAGACCTAAAAATAACTGGGCGAAATTACTCTAAGCGTTCTCGATAGACTTATCGCGTTTGCGATGAGTCGAGACTGTAGACCTTTGTGTTCGCGTAAGCAGGCTCGCGTTCACGGATAAGAAACTCTTCGAGCCCTCGCATTTACGTCCAATGGGTCGCGCTTGTGTAGAACAAATGCCCCACCCCTGCCGAGGCCAGGACCCTTTCGCGAAGGGATAACCCCCCAATGCCTCGCGTTCGTGACTTGTGCTATGCGTTCGCATAGAAGAAATTTCCTTCATCAAAATTTAACACATTGCGTTCGCATGGATCCTCTCGTGAACCCGAATAAGGAAACATCAGAAACCTAACAATTGAAAACCTACAATTTTTTCTTAAGTTCGAAACCTTCCGAAACACATCAAAGCCCTCGAGGCTCCTAACTAAACATATGTACTAACTCAATGACATCATACGAACCTATCATTGCGATCGAATCGCCAAAATACTACTAAAACGGCCAATTTACGACAGAAAAAAGTAGTCAGAAATTTCCGACGAAATCAATCGAAAAATGCATAAAAAATTTATTTTTTAATTTTTACAAATAGTTACAAGTAATATTTTGTCTATATCCATCGTAAATTTTGACGGAAAATTCCACGCCACTGTTAACGACCAATTAGGTCGGAAATAATTTTTTTATACTGATTCGGTCGGAAATTTCTAGTAAAATAAGGTTGATTTCTTTGACCAAATTACCAAGTAAAAAAATATTTTTTTAATACCCTACCGGCACACTTCTTTCTTTTTCTTTCCCTCTTTTCTTCCCTCTCTCTTCTCTCTCACTCAAACTTCCCCCACCCAAACCCACCGCTGCCACCAACCAGCGGCACCGCCGGCAACGCTGAAGCTCTGTGGAGACTCTGTCTGCACTGCCACCAACCCGCTGAAGCTCCGGCTCCACTGCCCGGTAAGTTCTCTTTGACTGTTTAAAATTTTTATTAAATCACATCAGATTTGTGTGTGTCTAATTTTTATTAAGATGCCAAAAGTATATACGAAACTAGAGAGACAATTGGAGACCCATTCCGATCCTTTCTTGTGCATTGTACCTTTTGCAGTTATTCATATTATCCGTCTTTTTTTGCTTTTGCAATTTGCACACTCCTTAACAATATATTTTATGGAATTAATTACACTAATATTTGTTTAAACTATTTTTATCTCTATTAACCGTCGCACTTAATTAATCCTATTCTCTTTGTTTATGGTACCGAGTTTTTTTAGGTTCCATTAAAAGTGAAAGTAGCACAGTGAACAAAGTGTAAATATATTGTGAATTTTGTTTTATTCTGTTTTGGAGGTGTTGTCAAACTTGATTTATAGTTTGTGAGTCAAAGCTATTGTCATTGATGATAATGACTCTAATTAGCGCTTCTGTTACATTTCCTCTTTATATTCTCTTAAAGTGGTAGATCTAAAGATTCTGGTGTTCAAAGTGATTTTGTTAAAACTCTTTAGACAGAAAGGTAATTATCGTTGGGATCTTTCAGTTTTCAAGATTCTATCTGATCCTTTTGTCCTCCTCAATACCAAATAAAAATAATTCCACTTGTTAGTTACGACTGTTTCTTTTGTTTGAGAAATCATTAATTATTAGATTATATGAACGTTTAAGAAGCTATTCAAATTTAATTAGTATATTTAAAGACTTATATTATTTAGAATAGGGATTAATGTAAGATTTCGAGTGTTAAAAAACTATTAATTTAAAGAATCTAATATATTAATTAGAGTGCTTTGACACAATGATATGTATATTTCTAAAATAAACCTTTGAAAGAGTACAATTTTGAAACTAGTTTAAATAAATCAAATTATTTTAAATATAATATTTATTGATTTTTATTTGTATAGATAGAATTTGTGCATCGTAGACGGATGTATAATAGGAATCATCCTAATCGTGCGGGATTGAAGGATGAATTTATTGAAGGGGTTGAAGGGGTTTTTTGGAAACAGCCTCTCTGCCCTTTTGGGTAGGGGTAAGGCTTGTCTACATATTACCCTCCCCAGATCCCACCTGGTGGGAATATACTGGGTAGTTGTTGTTGTTGTTGTTGCTGAATTTATTGCTAAGGCTCAAACACTTGATGGTTTTCTTATTGGAGGAAGGATTAGGTGTCCTTGTGTGAAATGTAAATGTGTTAAGTTATTGAAATCAGACGAAGTTAACATCCATCTTTACAAGAAAGGGTTTGTACAAAATTATTATATATGGACTGTGCACGGAGAGAATCATGCTAGTTTAGATGATGCTAACTTTTATATTCTTTTGGTGACGAGAGTAGCCCCATTTCGGAGCATAATATTGAAAATGCTCAATACAATAAAATGATGAGGGATCCTTTTAGGAAGTTTCCTAGGGTTCAATCCGAACCAAATGATAAGGCTAAGCGTTTTTGTGAACATTTACTAGAAGCTAGTTGTCCATTGTATGAAGGTTCGATGCATTCCAAATTGTCTGTTACGGTTAGATTGCTAAGTATTAAATCAGATAGTTCTATTTCTCAAGCGGTCATAAATTCTATTATTGGGCTCTCCTTTAGACGTAAATGTGTTGTCCATTGTAGATGGCTCTCTTTTAAATGTAAATATGTTGTGGAACTGTTGTCTTGATATCCTTAATGATGAATGGTTTAATTTATCCAAATAGGTTATACATTTAAATCTTTGCATTTATTAATGTTTCACCAAAGCTAATTGTTTTTCTCTTTTTCTTTTGTCTGGGGCAGGTTAAACAAATTAGTTTCAATTATAAACCTGAGATAACTCGCTGGCAAGCTGAGGCTATAATAGCTCTTCAGGAGATACTACAACTTCTCAGAATAATAAATTGATATGTTTGCTGCTATTTGGATTGTTGCATTTAGTTATTTATAGAATCATGTATCCATGAAGAGGACAGGAAAGAGATTTATATAAATATACTCTCCCCCATAAATCATCTAGTAGTTTCATATCAATAACATATTTAGCTCGGAAAAGTCTCTGCTCCATATACCTATTGAAAATATTTTCATGTATTTTAGATGAATCTACTCTTTTTTTTTATTATTGATAAAGTAGAAAAATTCTACTCTTAATTCGGAATGTACTTAACAATCTTCTATAAAAGAATTCTTCAAGTTATAAAAAGTTACAACATCAGTTCTTTAGCATATTCAATTGTGTGGTCAGGTAGTGACTGAGTTATGAGAAGGGCCAATCTATCATCAAAGTGATATTCCTCTTTTTATTAGCACTTTTAGCATACAACAATGATAGGTAGTGACTGAGTTATGAGAAGGCACTTCGCGTCATGAATATCTTTCTACTTTGATTATGGTTGTGTATTTTCCCTCTATGAATCCTGCTCAACTAAAAAGTCTATTCCTGCGAATCAATCAACTGCCAATTGCCTTGTTCAAATTAAAATACAGGTTTAAGGACGCATGGGACACCT
Organism: Nicotiana benthamiana; assembly: GCA_034376525.1. Taxonomy (NCBI): domain Eukaryota; kingdom Viridiplantae; phylum Streptophyta; class Magnoliopsida; order Solanales; family Solanaceae; genus Nicotiana; species Nicotiana benthamiana. Next base: position 24,559,516 of record CM067340.1, on the reverse strand, counting down.
TCATGCGTGGTAAATAACTCGAATCAGTTTCTGTTGTGCCAAGAATCGGCTCAAATTATATGAGTAGTAAAGAACTCTAATCAGCATCTATTTTAGCTCCCAATTACATGAGAGCTTGTGTTAGCTCCAATTATATGAGTGGTAAATCAGTTCAAATAGTTAAGCTTTTTCCTATCTATTTTGCTAAATAAACCACTCTACATGTCACAGGTTTGTTTGACATTACTATCTCAATAGACAGATAGGGATAATTTGTCATTGTTTTTAACTTTTGGATGCGAAATATGTTGAGGTCTTCTGCTCTTTGACCTTCTTAATTTCTTCAGTTTATTTTTCTTTAGGAGTAATTTTTATTCCAACCACACAACTAACTTACTGTAAAATATGAAGAAAATAGGTTACATGTAATGATAATTAAGCGAAAAATTATCATATGTACCTTCCTTATTTTAGTTCTACTCTATTTATTAATTGTCGAGAGATTAAGCCTTCCTGTTTTCCATTTTAACTTTGTTACTTTCACGCTTTTCTAGAGACTATATATTTAAATAAAGTTGTGCATGCCCGAATGGTGAAACCCAAAAATAAAGTTGCTACTTGACTTATTTGGTTTCTTTGGTCGTTTAATTATTTTATATTTAGTGTCACTTATTGTATTTTTTGTGTTGCATTTTATTATGATTATATTACAAATATAGTATCAAAGGGGAAGAAAAAAATAAAATCTAAGAAGAAAAATAATCTGTTCCAACTTTCTCAATTACGTCAAATATGAGTCATCCTCTTCCTCATCCTCCTCAGTCAACTACATTGCCATAGTTTACTATCTCTTCCATCTAATAATGCAGTTCAGCATTATTCTATGCCTGCTAAAGGCGGTCAAAGTGACACCGTTTTAACTTTGTACTCACACCTTCTATACCATTATCTTCACTGGACTTTCATGGTGGCTCACCAGCTGTTGCACCCTTGGTCTTTTATGATAATCAACATACTGACTCACCAGTTGTTGCACCCCCCGAGCTTTCATGGTTCAGCATGATAGTGCATCTTTTGTTGCTCCATCATCTTCCAGTACATCATCATCATCCATTCCCAGATATCTAGGTTGAATATTTGAGGCTCTCGCCCAACTACATTTAGTGCTGCTTCTGCACCATCTGGTAGACGCAGGCAGAATTTTGGAGGGGATGTACAATTTGATAGTTATAATCGATTGATAATTGTCTCCCACAAGGATGGGTAAGAAGGTTCTTATGCAAATTTTTATGTTTTGAATGTACATTTAGATATATTAATATTAAGGAGTATTAATTTGTAATTAAAAGGTATTTATTAATTATATATATGTTAACTTTAATGCATGTTTTTGCCATCCTTTCAATCTACACATTTGATTACAGATTTTATGAATCCATTTTATCATGAGCAGTGGACTTCTTGGGGAAAGATATTGTATAGCATCAGAGAGCAAATGTGGAATCAATTTAGTGTAATAAATTAATTATATTTAATAATAATTATCGTCTTCATCTAATATTACTTTTTTATATTGCAGACAAGGTGTACATGGCATCCTCAGCATCAAAATGCAATAAATAGTATTTTTAGAAGAAAGATGCTATAAGGATTAAAGATACTATATGCGTTGCTCGGAATTCCGGAAAATGCCAAAATGGTTAAGAGTAGATGTTTGGGATATACTTCTTGAGAAATGGAATACCCCAAAATGAAAGGCAAAGGAACAAGCAAAGGCAAACCATGCCTCTAAAAAAGGTGGCTCGTTGAATACAAGAGGTTCGATTACTTTTGAGGCCCATAAACTAAGAATGATAATTATTTATAAAAAATTCTTAATTTTACATATAGAATTTTACATTTATAGAGTCTACTCATACTTTTTCATATGAAGGAAAAGGAAAGAGGGCGAGATGTGAGTTACGTGGAGGTATTCGAGGAGTTGCATAAGAAAAAGAAAAAGGATGGTACAAAAAAATATTGCATGGAGACAAGTGCGTCAGACACATATATAAATTCTAGCTTCATAATTATTTATGGTTTATTAATATCACTTTGTTTACATAATAGTTATTATTATTCATTTCAGCAAGGTTATCATAAAAGGCTGGAAGAATGGAAACAAACTCAACCTCCTTCAACTCAACCAAACAGTTGATGATATGGCCTCATTGTGGATAGAGGCTTCGGATGGAGCAAAGAAAGGCAGAGTCTACGGACTAGGAGTACATCGACCTACAGGTCATCCAAACCCACTCTTAGTCAATTCATCTCCACAAAATCAAGAACAGATGGAAGATATGAGAAATGAAATTCGTGGATTGAAACAATAATTGGACTCCCAATACGGAAAATTTGTTAAGATGCAGAAATTCATGAGTAAACATGGGCATGATTTATCTAATGATGAGGATGAACAAACTGAATCGGATGTGTAGTAGTTTAGTTGTGATATTTTGGTTGATTGGTAAACTTGATTGTGAGAAACAACTTTATGTATTGCTTTTAAACTTGAATATGGGCGGCTACTTTGGATGTTTTTATGCCCAAAATTATTAGGTTTAAATGTTGGTATTGTTGGTTTAAGTTGTGTTAATGGTTGGTGCGAGCACATGATTTTTGCCTCGTTAAAATTACTCCTACGGAATTCCCAGAGTTAGATTTTCTCCTTTTATTATTCAATTTATAGCATTTAATTACATATGTTTGTGTGTATTTTTATTGATACATGCATGATAAGTGATAAAAAATACAAAATTGCATGAGCATTTTACATAATTCTGTTAGAATTAATTAGTAATTAGGCTTTTATTTTACACAATATAAAATCACTTTGATTTGTTTTAATTTTTCTTTTTCTGAATAATAGTGGTTTAATCGTTTCGAATAACTTTTCAGGTTTAATTATAGTTGAATTTTTCAAAATTGAAACAACAATTGAATAATAGGTAATTAAAAAAAGAAAGAAGAATTAAATAAAGAAAAAGATAATTCAGGTTTGGCCTATCAATTGGGCCAAAGATGGATGGCCCAAACACCCCTACCCGTCCAAACCACCCTAAAACCGGCTCAAACCCATCCCTGACTCTATCTGTCATTAGAGACGCCCCAAAATGACGTCGTTTTGGGGCTAGTGACCTCAACCGTTCATAAGCCATGATCCAACGGCCAGGGTGTGATGAGAGAATTACATAAAATTGTATCAAACCCTAGAGACCAAATGTCCCTTCCTCGTACCTATCATCTCCACTGATACGTCGTCTCACAGCCGTCGCCCGGTAATCGTCTCCGCCGGCAGCGAAGCTCCAATGCCTCCCAAAAATACACCCCTGCACCACCATTCCCTCCTCTTTCCGATGCCCCTAAAAACCAGCTTCCAACTATGAGCCAAACTTCTCGAATATAGAAATTTGTAGACGCCGCCTCCGCCGCCTACGGCGGTGCTACCACCAGAACCCTCCAAAAATAACACCCTAGGTTCCTCACCCCATCCCCATAACAGATCCAACTTCAATTTCTTTCAAACCTTAGCCAATCGCTTCGAATATTCATCCAAAGCTCCGACCAAATCCTCAACTTCCCCGGAATTCCTTGAAATTGACACCACACAACCCCTGCACCTCCCTCTCCATGAATCTGTAACCAGTAGCCCTCGAACATGACCGATGCTTGTCAAAAATCAAATAAAAAAATCGTTACGAAGCCCAAACCCATTCCAAACCCGACCAGTCTTACACCCGGTACTGTTTTCACCCTCTTCCTCTCAAATTTCTGTTCAGCCTCTCTCAAATGTCAAAAGACCCTCTCAAATTCGAAATCAAAGATGGCCGGAAACCCTAAAATACAAAGGTCATGGGCTTTGGGTTATGCTGGTCTTTAAGCAAAGTTCCCTGGTTCATTTTCATGTTGTGATTGTATGTTTGTTCTACTTGCTCATCTGCTAATAATTTTCTGTTAGGTTATTTGGAATTTTGTTTAGAATTATGTGCCTCTGTTTAAAGTTGTTGATAATCCGCTTTGAATGATTCCTTATCGATTGGATTTATAGATTTTTTTTAGATTGAGTCATTCTGTATTCTAGGTTAGTTCAAAGTTGTTCATCTTTTCCCTGGTTTGATTATTTCTTCGTTTCAGTTGTCCAACATATGTTCATGATTGCTTCTGAGTTTTTGTTTTGGTTGGTTTTTGATTAATTTAGTCTTGCATTTCTGGGTGTTAGTTTGATTTAGCCTTAAATCTGGTTATGTGCTTCATTGATTTCAACTCATTTGTAACTCCTTATGGTTACTAATTAGCTGATGTTAGTTCATTGTGATTAATTTAATGTGGTTTTGCTTTTGGTTAAAAAAATGTGGGTTAGAACAGTCTCAGTCTTTGTTAAATTGAATGGTTAGTCAGCTCAGTTTATTAAGGTTTAACCCTGTTAATAATTAGATTAGGTTTTTTGTTCATGGTTTATTGCCTTGAGTAGTTTGCTATAGTCAAAATCTGAACAAGGGTGAAAATGTTTAGCTAAGTAATTGAAAAGAAAAAACAGAGGTAATAGGGATATTTGGGTATGGGAACATTCTAGTTGGAGGTTCAAAAGCTAATTTCTGGTAATTTTTCTAATAAACTTGAGGCACAAGTTAGAAAACGAGGGACTAATTGAGCAATTCTGAGAAATAGGAAAATAACTAATGAGAAAACACAAAAAAAAGGAGTTGCTCTAAGGCTTTGGCTATAAAAAGGCATCTTATTGCCTTCAAAGGGTGGACACCATCTAGAAAATCCCTCGAAATATTCTAAGCTCTCTTGTTCTAAAATTCCTGGAAAAAATCTCCTAAAAACTTCCAGATAATCAGAATTCTATCCATATAAGGTGAAGATAACTTGCAGCATATGTGTTCAGGGTGTTAGACCCTTCAGAACCTATCTTGGGTATCGATCTCAAGCTGAATTATGTTTTGTTCAAGCTGCATGGGTTGAATTTGTCTGTGTTGTTGGTTTTTTAAAGCTTTCCTGGGCTTTCTGATACTATTTCTGGGTTGATAATTGGTGGATTTGTTGTTGCTATTGTTTACTTGCTCATATGTGTTTTTCTTCTTTGCTGCAATTCCAGGTACACACCCATGAACATGATCTGAAGTAACCGTGTTTGGAAATCAAAATAATAAGTATCCCATGCATTCTTCCTTTGAGTTGAGCCTGCTCAGCCTTCAATAATATAGAACCGAGTAGTTTTAAAAAGATTTGTAATATCTGATGTATCTTAATTCGATTTATGTTTGTAAAATTGAAACTGTGTAATATGGACTGTACTTGGACTTTATACTTGGACTGTTTGGATTACTAGTAGGATAATGTTAGTTTATACGCTTAACGCTAGAGGGGGGGATGAATAGCGTTATAATAAAATTAACGATAAACTTTGCGGAATTAAAACTTGCAGGAAAAATAAGTGCGGAAATTAAATGCAATAAAGAACAAACGCACCGATGTTATCCTGGTTCACCACAACCCGTGGCTAGTCCAGTCCCCGAGAGACTCTCTCGAGATTTCCACTAACTTTGTCAAGCTTACGGGTGCTTAACAAACCGTTACAACTTGAGGACACAAGCCTCGACAATCTTTGCTCGAAGATACCACACTTCAAGACTTCAACAGAAGGAATGAAAACATTCCTTCTAACCAACCCAAGGGATTAACACTTCCCTTCAAATGTTACCACAATTTAGCACTCAATACAAAGACGCTCTTTAAGAGTAGGGATGAGTAAAATATGTACGCTCAAGATCGCAACAACTTTTGTCAAGAGTTTGGCTCTCAAAAACTTATGAAATGGATAGAAAATAATGAATGCAAGCTTTAGCAATATAATGATCAGTTGTAGTAAGTTGTTGTACTTAGAAGACTGATTTTGAGGTGTATTTATAGTGTCAAAAACCTTCACAACCGTTGCCTAATTGCCAATTAAGAATTGCTGATTTTAAGCTAAGATAATCGATTATCTGATTTGCATAATCGATTATTTTTCAATCATCCTCAAAATAATCGATTATCCAAATCGTATAATCGATTACCTGACAACGTTCAAAAAATCAATTCCGGATTTTTACTTAACATAATCGATTATCTAAATCACATAATCGATTACCTGACAACGTTCAAAAAATCATTTCCGAATTTTACTTAAAATAATCGATTATCAAAATCACATAATCGATTACCTAACAACGTTCAAAAAATTATTTCCGGATTTTACTTAAAATAATCGATTATCACAATCCCATAATCGATTACCTGACAGCAGTTAAAAAAATCTTTGGCAATGGTCATTAACATAATCGATTGTTCTATATGCATAATCGATTATCTTCTATATTTTGAAAACTTCAAACTACACTGTTTTAACATAATCGATTGTCATAAGTATATAATTGATTATTTTTCAGTTTTGTAAAATTTAATGGACACTGCCTCAACATAATCGATTATCATAAGTACATAATCGATTATTTTATAACATTGAAAAATCTGGTGTACAATGCCTTTAACATAATCGATTATCATAAGTACATAATCGATTATCTTGCAGTTTTGAATGTACATTGATTTAATATAATCGATTATCATAAAGTACATAATCGATTATCTTTGTCCAGATTTGAGAGGCATATTTAAAAATCATTTTGGCTAAAATAACATGTTTGAAAATCATTTTGCTTTAAATTAAATATGCATGATTTGATAAAAAGTGATTTTACGAGAGAAGCCAAGTCTTGAGTTAAGTGTCGGATCAAGATCACAATAATAGAACGACTCATATATAACTTTAATTCAGCTTAATCTTGATCTTTGTCCATCTTGTGCTTGAGCTTCATTATATGAAAATTGTTCGCTTGTGCTTGGACCTCGTCATATATTAATTGCGCGTCGTTTGTCATTTATCAAAACCTGCACATATGAATACATGTTTAGTTTAATGCTTTGAGAACGTGATTCAACAGATAATACATCTTATGTAGTAATGTTTAGATTGTTTAGTTTCTTACATTTAATTAAATAGTAGTGATAGTGTGTATGCACTTATGCAGATTTGTATAAATAAGTCCATCAGTTAGATTGAAACTTTATTCTCAACATGTAATCCTGAAATTTGATAATTCCTATTTTAAGATTTAGGAATTGTGTATTTACCATGCTAAACATTTAGATTGGCAAAGCTACACAACACATATGTTAGCAAAATTAATTTGTAAGGGCTATAGTGTAGTAATTTTTGGAATTGAATCCTTGACTTATGAACGGCATTCATGTTGTCTCCCAGTTTCTGGGCCCAAATGATTACCGCTGAGATCTATACAAATGTTAAATCTTCTGGGTTAGTCTTCTAGACAATGAGCCCAAATGCGAAATCAGTACACAAAAACATACTGAAGATATGTATGCTGAAAGTGTTTTCGTGGTAGATCATTAACCTGTGAATTAATTAGAACTCCTCCTTTATTTTAAAGGCGACATATAATAGAAAATCGTAATTTCTTTAGGTCACCTTTCTATAGGTAAAAGAGGTGCACCACGCCAAACTAAAGCATATATTTTGTGGCCTCTTAATCATAGTAAAAATGCTTAGAAATCCGAGAGATGCCGTTTAGCGAATTTCATGATTTTCCCACGAAGTTAAAAACGCGTAGTTGCTTTAGGCGCGTTATTTTAATAATGTATCTTCCTAAATTCGGGTGCGCATTTATGTGACCCAAATCCAAATCTCAACGATGTTAAAATATGTCGAAACCTGGGTGAATTTATGTGACGTGGTTCGAGACGTATTTTAATAACGTTGCAATATTCCTAAAAATGATGAAAGCGGTAAAAGATGATTTAAAATTGCACTATAGGATGAACATGTATAAAATTAGAATTTTAGCCATTTATAATATTTTAAGCAATCGTGCTAGAACCACGGAATCTGAGGGGGCCTAACACCTTCCATCGGGTTAACAGAATTCCTTACTTAGAATTTCTGGTTCGCAGGCTCCATTTGGGCAATCGAAAATTTTCCTCGATTTGGGATTCAAAATAAACCGGTGACTTGGGACACCAAATGCCAAACCTATCCCAAGTGGCAACTCTAAATAAACAATTCCATTTCGAATAATGTCACGTTAATTGGAAAATTCCCCAAATTTAACAATAAATTATCACATTTTCGACTGATTCGACCGGATTTTTAAAAAAAATTAATCTTCATTAATTTTCGACGGATTCCATCGAAAATTTAATTTTTAATTATTAATATCCGACAAATTCGGTCGGAAATTGCAAAAAAAATAATATTCAACAGTTTTCGACAGATTTCGTCGGAAAATAAATGAAATTTAATTTTTAATTATTAATTTTTCTTGTATTGTTACAACCGATTTAGTTGATAAATTTCGATCACTTTAGTCGGAAAGGCGAATTATTTGGTAGTCTGATCTTTTCAAAATTTGCCACTATTTTAGTCGGAAATCACCGACGGATTCGGTCGGAAATTGTTTTCCAACCAACTTTTTTCCGACCGACAAAATTCGGTCGAAAAGTAGTCAGAAATGTGTGATTTTCAACCGAATTTTGACCGTTTCGGCCGTCAGAAATCTGCCATTTTCTAGTAGTGAAATAAAGTCAATAACAACGAATTAAACATCAAAATCAAAGAATTTTATCAAACTTCTTAAAATATCAATTTTGCAATTTAGGTCTGAATCACGTCAAACGACATCTATTTTTCACCAAATTTTACATGACCGTCTTAAATCATATATATGACATGTATCGGACGCCGGAGCTAAAATACGGGCCCAATACCATCATATTCTAATCAAATTTCATTAAAAAATCGGTTAAACAATTTCAGAAAATAATTTTCTTTAAAAAGTTATTTCTCGGGCTTGGGACCTCGGAATTCGATTCCGGGCATATTTCCAAGTCCCATATTTTCCTATGTACCCTCCGAGATCGTCAAATCACGGGTCCGAATCCATTTATCCAAAACGTTAACCGAAGTTAAATGAATTTATTTTATAGCTAAATTTTATTATTTTTACATATTTTCATATTTAAGCTTTTTGGCTACGCGTCGGACCACACACGTAAATCGAGGTAATTCTAAATGAAGTTTTCAAAGCCTCGAAAATAAATAATTTAATTTAGTCATCACAGGTTTCCAATCAGTTCATCCATCTTGAGGGTAGCAATGTTCTTTGATTCCTCAATAGCAGTGATTTTGCTTTTCTAAGAACTGCTCAGACTCTTGTCAAGATTTTCTCAACCTTGTCTTCTTCAAGGATAATTCTCCCAAGAGATTTAAGTTCATTTGTTAGTTTTGTGAACCTTGTGTACATCTCCTGGATAGATTCTCCTTCCTTCATAGCATACTGAAATTCTCATATTGAGAATATAGCAGTGTTCCTCTTGACCTCTTTACTTGAGGAGTTCCTTCATGAGCCATTTGTAAAGTGTCCCATATTCCCTTTGCAATAGTACAACTTTGAATCCTGTTGTACTCATCTGGACCCAATCCACACACAAGTCATTTCTTGGCCTTGGCATTCTTCTCCCATTTATTCAAATCTTCAGCAGTGGTTAGCTCTTGTCTTTTATACATCCACTCCTTCATCATTCTTCTTTGTAGTTACCAGGGGACCATCAGTGACTATGTCCTAAAGTTCATAGTCCTCTCCTATGATATGATCTCTCATCATATTCTTCCACCAAGAATAGTACTGACCGTTAAAGAGTTGGGACTTAACAATGGATTGACCTTCCCAATTTCTAGTTGGTGCACTCTTTTTTATCATTTCCTAAGGTATTAGCCTCTTCAAAGATAACCCGCTCTGATACTAATTTATGTTTTAAGCGTTAATACCACACAAAAGGGGGGTGATTTTTGTGGTATCGAATTTTTGCTTAACCAAACTACAAAAGAACCTGGTTCTTCTACGTGCTCCAACTACCACTATTTGTGGAATAATAAATACTGAAAATAAAGAACATAGAGATTTATACATGAAAAACACCTGACTTAAAAAGTGAAAAAACCACGACCTACTACTTAGTAGAATTTTTCCAAACTTCCACTAAAATCACTGAGCCAAAACAGCATTTACAAAAGTCTTTATAAATCTAAGGATTAATTCTAATCTCGTTGTGGCACACAGCCTCAACTCTTGCGACAACTTCAAGTTAGCTCTAACTTGAACACTCTAGGTACCTAATACAATTTCTTTTATGAAAGCTGAAAGTCACAACTTTAAACAACCTAGTACAATTAAACTAGAATAAAAGATAGATACAATGGAACTGGTTCTTCACACATAAATTGCTTGCAAAATCGCCTTGCTTTTTTTACTCTCAATTTAGTTTAAATTTTGTGTATGTACAATGCCTGTAAAAAATAACAACACTGACATTTAATAGGTTAGTAATCAGAGTTTGATTGGGACTCAATTGCTACTCTTCTATCGTAGAAGAGTTCATGATCATCTCAAACTCTAACACTATCTTCATCCTAGATTGGGTTCTCTTCATATAAGGAGACTTTCTCTCCTTATCTAATATGCAACATTTTTTATTAGATCAGGAGATATGGTTGCTTGATCAGTAGGACTTATCTCCTTCACGTGCATCTCATATGTATAGATTGATCATGACTGTGCTTCACAAGATGGACATTGTCCATGACTGAGTTCTTTTGTCAGTCTTCAAAACTTCACCTATTCTTGGGCCAACATCCTTTCTGGATGGGATAACACCTCCTTAAGACATTCTGACTTCCACACATCACTGATAGGGACATATCCTATGTAAGGGTATCTACATGACTCTACCCTTGGCATTTCTGATCTCCTTAGAGGTTGAGATTGTTCTTCTCCCTAGGATGGGGTGTTCCACTTGCTCAACATCATCATCAAGTCCCCCCCCCCCCTTCCCCTACTCAATAATCTCACCAGGTTTCTCTCCCTGTTCGGCAACCTCATCGGTCCTACTTCCTACACTTGTGAGATTGTTAGAAGTAGAAGGAATGGTAACAAGGTTAGAGATTATACCATTCTTGGTCTTCTTCGACATATCATCAGCAGTTCAAACTTCACTTTTAGGAAGACTACATCTCTGCTTCTGATGAACTTCTTCTTTACAAGATCCCATAATCTGTATCCGAACTCTTCATCTCCATATCTGATGAATATGTAAGGAACGGATTTATCATCTTGCTTTGTTCTTTACTCTTTTGGTACATGTACAAACGCTTTTCAAACCGAACACCTTCATATGCGAGTTTGATACCTCCTTATTGGTCCAAACTCTCTCTAGGATGTCAAACTCCAATGGAACTGATGAATTTCTATTGATGAGATAACAGACTGTCTGAATTGCTTCACCTCAGCAAGACATTAGGCAGTTTCGCCTCAAACTCCTCAGGCTTTTCGGCATCAGCATCTAGTACCTTATATAACCTATTGAATGAGTAGATCCCTTGTCCTTCTTTGCCATGTTGAGAAATCGAATCTCCCTTCAATTTTGCTACCTCGTATTTTATTTCGGACATTTTATTTGGTATAGTACTACCGAAGATGAATAATATTTATGTGTACGAGCAGAACCTGTACTCTGATACCAGTTGTTGGAAATAACCCCCCCCCCCCCCCAAGAATAACATTCATGGCAATAACAATGGAATAATAATGTAGCACCGAGATATGGTAATTAATAATAATAAAAGAATGATAACAACAAGATTTTTACGTGAAAATAAACCCTTGTGAATAAGGAAAAAAACCACAACCCCGAGAGAAGCAACTGATATCACTACAGTAAAGATTTTTACACTTTATAAGCCCGAATAAAATATTACAAAGGCCACTACAAAAATGAAAAGAAATAACCTTTTTTGATATTTTCACCTCATTCTATATCATTTATACTCTCTATTTTTCTTACAGACTATTTTCTTATACCTGTCTGTGATACCACATTCTTTCTTTTTCTATGTTGGGTGATTGAAGAAGTGAGAAAGCTTCACCTTTTACAGGAAAAAATAACCTTGAGCTCCAAGTGTGCTACAGGAGAATTTTGATTCTCCGCCACATTTTTGCATATTTTGGCTCCAAATAAAATCTTCCGCCAAACTTCGCTGCCAAAAGTAGATTCATAAGCAAAAATAGGCACAAGGCTACGGCCAACTATTGCCAACCAATGGGATGGACCTCGCAATCCTATATAAAGAAAAGGCTTTGAAGAGACGTTGTTCAATTCTGAGTTTCCTTTTTTTTTTTTTTTTTTTTGTAAGGAGATTAGGCACTAACTTAGCTAGATTTGAAGCTACTCATTATTCTTCAGGGAAAATCTCACTACAAGGTGATATATAACATCAACTTTTTCCACCTTAATTTGACCATAAATAACAGTTACATGCAGATTAACTCAGTTGCTTGATTCAAGCTGTAGGACAAATCCAGAAGCTTGAACATTGTATGATCCTCCAAAAGATGATCAGAAATAAGCTCTTTGGAGTTGATGAACAATTTGAGAAACCAAACTATTGTCAACTTGAGTGTTGAAAACATGAAAGCTGATTAGACTGTGAATCCATTAGTCATTAGTGGTTAGGCATTTGTAGCTGCCACAGCTCCATGAAAACATGGCACTCCATTATGATTGTCCGATCCTTCCTCTTCGTCTTCATCTTCATCGTCCTCCATTTCCCAGAGAAATCTAGCATATGCTGCACGTACATCGCTGAAAGCAAAACCGCACAGGTTCACAACGAATTGAGAATATAAACTTGACAAGTTCAACCATATATTAGCCGATAACGTATAATGTACTTAAGATATTATGGGTTCAGAATTCTAATACTTCTCAAGAATTTAGTAGTAGTAGTAGTAGTATTCTACACATATATCTTGCCAAACCAGGTTTTTCACTGAGGGTGTCAAAGTATTAAGAAGTAAGCACACAAATAAGTCAAAGGGATTCAACATATAGTGTATATTTGGCGAAGGAATGTCTATTCCACACTGCCCTATGTTCCATATAGGACATATTTGATTAAGTTGAAACCATTGGAAATAGGCTCCATCGTGATATGAGAATTAATGAACTTGATGTGAAACAGCATAATAAGTATGCAGAATGTTAATCTTCATTTTTCTACTTACTAATGTTATCAATGTAGCACTTTCCACCATTCCATTGTAGTAATCAAAACTAAAAGGAATCTGTCTTTAACTCCATATGTAATTTATGCTTGTATTAAAGTAGTTAATATTTCTATAGTTGGAAGATTTTTTTATGGCTGCATTCAGTTCATGATTACCTGTTTCCAGGAGAAGCTTCAACTGCCCTCTTGAAGTAAGAGGAAGCCTTATCTTGATCTGCTAATATTGCGAGAGAGTAGTATTCTTCGTCTCCTTTTAAGTCTCCCATATACTGCCAGGCCAATAACAAGAAGCGCAGTGACAAATATAAACTTACAAGTTAGGTCCAATAACATTCATTTCAATGCAACGTAAAGTTTTCCGCTTGATGGTAAGCGACCCCCACTTCCAACCCAAAGGTTGTGAGTTCGAGTCTCCCCAAGAGCAAGGTGGGAAGTTCTTGGAGGGAAGGATGCCGGGGGTCTATCTGGAAACAGCCTCTCTACCCCAGGGTAGAGGTAAGAGGTCTGCGTACATACTACCCTCCCCAGACCCCACTATGTGGGATTATACTGGGTTGTTGTTGTTGTTGTAAAGTTTTCCGCTTGAAAAAGTACTACGCTACAAGAGTCTCAAGGTAGTCTATTTTTCATTTGCTGTCTATATTTGCACACATTTTGATTGAGACGAAAGCTCATAAACAACAGCAACGCCTTATTCCCAAACAAGTTGGGATCGGCTACATGGATTCTCACTTCTCGATTAAAGCTCAAATCATGTCATTATCATTACCAATGACGTGAAAGCCCATGTACAAAAATCCTTCATATTCCTAGGCTTCAACTTAATTATCTCCCTGCTGATCGGACAATCTAAAGAAAAGCCAAACGAAAGCAAGTATTTCACATGTTTCATTGATGACATCCTTGAACAATAAGCAAGAGAAAAATGGATCTCATTTTAAGCACATGAAGGATGAATAAGTGGTAACCTAGAATAAGAATAAGGGACATTACCTGATCAAGGAACTGAGCATAGTTTCTTAACAACAACGTGCTATTTGGATTTTCTTGAATCATACTCCTGTAGTAATAATCAGCATTTCCACCACCAATTTTACCACTTCCGATCCCAAATCCTGCTGCAAGATACAGTGGAGGGGTTACTGGGCCGTTGTCTCCTTTACAATCCATGTCCTGTAATACAGTAACTTCTTCGGTTTCCTTGAGATGGCACATAGAAAATACACAACTTCAATCCCAAAGAACTATTATATGTACACTTGGAAAGAAAGTAGAGAGGATCGGATAAAAACCTTTGTTAGATCGGAATGTGTTTTTGTATCGTGCTCGTTGTCAATGTCATCATCATTGATCTCCCAAAGAAAACTAGCATATGCTGCAAGGACATAGCTGGAAAAAAAATGTCAATACCCTGTAGAGTTCTCCTCTCACGAGAAGTAATAGATGCAAAGCTACAGATTATTATTACCTGTCCTCAGGAGCAGCACGAGTGGCATGTTCAAAGTAGTTCAATGCTCTATCTTTATCATGGTGCAGCTGCCACACCAATTTAACATACCGTGACAAGATATCCCCGTCTTTAGGATTTGCTAGTGTAGCTTGGAAGTAATATTCCTCAGCCCCGAAAAGATCACCTTTTGACTGTCAAAGTTGCAGAAGGTTTATGAAAGACACAAATATCAGATGAGAACCAAGCCTTAGACTAAATCTCATTATGTGGAAACAAGAGTAAAGAGTTTAAGGGTAAAATAGCATACGTCACAATTCCGTGTATGATTCATCATGCAAAATCACTACTAAATCTATTAAGAGTAGATCTAGTTAAACTACACAGAAAATTAGAACCAAATAGAAATTTTATCAGGATGTTTTGTGCGTCCATATGAACTTCCGAATCATTCATAAATATGTTAGGGACAAAACAAATGATGCTAAGTCCACCAAAAAGAGAATACACACACTTCCTTTTATCAATTTCAACTATCGGTATCTTCATCTGAAATGGGAGGAAGGTGTCGAGAAGATCTCTTATCACTGTTCTTGACCTCTTTTGGAAGGTGTCAAGGAGGAAGGTGTCGAGAAGAATAAATCGTCGACATCTGAGAACACAAGCCCAATGATTGCTCTTGCATGTTTTTATGCAATTGCTCTATAAGGGGACACATAATCTTTGAAGTAGCCTATAGCCTATTAGAGAGGAGCAGGGATACTTTGCCGGACATGGTTTTAAACTATTACTCCTCTGCTCTAGTTTATGCGACCCCTTTCCAAATTTGGAAACAATTTAACATAAATTTCCCATTTTACCCTCAATAACAAACTTTTACAGCCACACAAATGTTATGGCATGTTAAAACCACAAGTCCAAAAGTCTAATAGCCATATAAATAGTATGACATATTTAAGGACGCAATCTTAAAACGCCTTTCTTTCTTAAACTCCATATCCAGTCAAATAAGTTCACATAAATTAGAACAAAACGACTACTAATTTGCAGTTTTAGTTCTTGTTGAATACTTGCAGTTGTCGAATCCATAGAGAAATTGTCCATGGTACGAGGAGACTTAGCCATGTTCATAAACTGAAAATAAAATACACTCTGTCAAGGGAATGGTGAATAGAGTCAATGGACTGACCTGCAAAAGCAGAGCATAATTCCTCAAGACCAAAGGGTTAGAAGGATATTCTTTGAACAACCTTTTATAATGTACCTCAGCATCTCCATTCTCATCAAAATCTGAAGGTATAAAGTCAGTACCATGAGTAGCGGAGTCAAGATTTTCACTAAGTGTCAAAGTTTAAAGTGTGTTTTATTCGAAAGTACAGAGTCAGAATCATGCAGTAGCAGAATCAGGATTTTTGCTAAATCTCAAAATTTGAAGTGAGTTTTATTCAAGTTATAGAGTCAGAACCAAGCAATAGCGGAGTCAGGATTTTCACGAAGTGTCAAAATTTAAAGTGTGTTGTATCCGAAGGTATATAGTCAAAATCATGCAGTAGCGGAGCCAGAATTTTCACTAAGTGTCAAAATTTAAAGTCTAAACACACTAAGAAGTCAATTGGATTCAACACATAGTATATATACATAAAATAAAAATAAAAATTTTACCTATCGAAATAGTGTAATTTTCTGATGAAGGGGTGTCACTGGAATCTTGATCCGCCCTCATCAGCCCGCCCTGCGTCAAAAGCATCACACCACCACTATTTTCCATGCCATTGTCATTAATCCCAAATCCAGAAGCAAGGTACATTGGACTAACTCTTTCACTTCCTCCTTCAGTTCCCATGTCAGTACAATAATCTGTCCTCCGTCCTCATCAGCCCACCCTCCGTCACAGGCATCACAACACTACTATCGTCCCCGCCATTGCCATTAATCCCAAATCCCAATGCTCTTTCTTTATCTTGTTTCCCTTCACCTAATTCTTCATTATCATCTTCTTCTATCATCCCATATCTCTCTTTCCAAAGCTAAAATCATTACTAATTACTATATCTGTTATATCATTTCCTACAGTAACAGACTTCGCCAATTTTCCATCATTAAACTCCTCAAAATCTTGATTATAAATAGAAAGTGATGGTTCTGTTTGCAACATAATCTTCTCTTCTTTATGACAAGATCCTGAAACTACCTTTGATCTATACACTTCTTCAAGATTTATACTTGACACCGACCCTTTTAAATTCCCATCAGGTTGAGCTCTCTGAAACGATTTCGACGAAGATTATTGAGTTTTGGGCTGAATTGAGAGTTGCATGAAAAAGAACATAAATGGTTTGAAGGGTGAAAGGAGACTAGGGGTGGCAAAATATTTACAAGAAACAGCTAGCTAACCAATCATATTATACGCTAAAAATGAAGTGTATAATGAACTTTCTAAAAGCCGGTCAAATATAAATAAAAATCATATTATCCATTAAGAAAATGTATAACTCATGAGTAATCAATGGATAATCAATGGGTCTAACTTATATTTTTGTGAAGCCTCAAATTGGGATTCCTCAAGTTAGGGAGACTAAAAATTTTCCCAAAAGTAATCATATACAAGAACATGGATAATATGGGTGCCGATTAATATGTTTTTTTATCTCTATTAAATATGAGTCAGGTAGGATAGTTAATCCATATTTCATTACCTTTTTTCGACCCAAACTATATCCGACCTGATCCGTCTGTTTGCCACTCCTAAAGGAGACTTCGCTAATATAGTGATCAGAGGTATTATACAAGTCTCTCTTTGGACTTTTTGGAAAAAGTGTTTGTGAAATACTCCCTCTGTTCCAATTTATGTGAATTTATTTGATAGTATACGGAGTTTAAGTGAAAAATAAAGATTTTTGGAATTTGTGGTCTTAAACAAGTCAAAAAGGAGTCAAGAATATTTGTGTGGTTATAAAAGTTTCTCATTAAGGGTAGAATTGTAAGTTTAAGCTGAATTATTTTCAAATTTAGAAATGGGTCATTCTTTTTTTAACAGACCAAAAAGGAAATAGGTTCATATAAACCGGAACCGGAACGGAGGGAGTAGGAGTTGATAAGTTTCTGAGGAGTGTGTGTGTATATATATATAGTTGTTGCTTGAGATATGGGTGTCAATGGTTCGGTTCGGCCGGTTATTATAAAATTTGTATCATACTAATTTTTTGGTTATTCTATTGTATATAACCAAAATTAGACTTTTCAAAAATGTTCCAATCACGTCGGTTACTCTTCGGTATCGGTTCGATTCGGTTAATTTTCGATATTTTTTTAAATGACACGTAAAAATTTATTAATAGAAGTAGAATGCAATAACATACATTATTTTACGGACATAGAAAACTCTCTAGATATTTCTTTTACTGTTTAAAAGGTGATGAATTAAAAAAATGAAAGATACAAAAGTATAGATCAGCGTTGTTAGAGGCACGCTTAAGCCCTGAAGTGAGACTCAAAACATGTTGAGCGTTTTGCCTCGCTTTGTGGGCGCTTTAGTATCGCATCAAGGCACTAAGCCATATTATTCCTTGCCAATGAGTGTAATCATGAAAAGGTGACATCAAACAATTGATATTTTACTTTATCGTAATCTTTTTTCAATTTCTTTGTCCATATATTTATTATTCATGCTTATAATTATTAATCTCGGACTACATATACATATTTACTTTTGCTCCAGTTGCACCTTTTTCCATTAAAGTTCACTCTTTATTTGCGCTTTGCTCTTTTAGCCCCAACGGACCTTAGAGCTTTTTTGCGATTTTCGCCTTTGATAATATTGGTATAGATCTATCAACTAATCTACAACAACGTAAAAGAAACCAAGCAAAAACAAAGAAAATATAAATCACACGAGTGAAAGGTAACATATTCAGTGTACTATAGTTTGCTACTCATAATCACTAGACTACTTTGTGTCTTGCTAATAAAGATACTTGAAATAATTTAGTTTAAGTAGAAGTAACATAATAGGATTTAGGAATTAGTAGTTAGAGCTTAATTACTTGTTGGCTTATAATATTTTTCATAATTCCAAGACCCAAAGAAAAATTTAATGCATTATTATTTTTAAATTTACTAGATAAATATATTTTCACATATAAAATTTATTCGGTATGGTTCGATAGTTTTTCAGTTTATTTTTGTAAAATAAAAAATATAACCTAATTATCAGTGCAGTTACATATTTATATAAAACCCCACGATTTCTTAAAAAGAAATCTAAAGGTTAGTTCGATACAATACGATTTGATCGATTTATTCGATTTTTAAATATCCATTTACACCCCTAACTTGTGATTTCAAAAGCTTGATTCACTTCTTCTATGGAGATCTTAAATAAAGTGTTCAAAAATGATATTTTGGTAGTTAATAACTGCCACCCTCAATTTTTTCTTCCATAATATATTTAATATTAAAAAACAGTAAATCCGAATTTTGTTAACAAAGAAACTGTTGGTAAGTCAAGCTTTTAGATGATATTTGAAGTGAAAAAAAAACTAGTACAACTTAATCTCAACAGAGTTTGAATTGACTATGAATTCACACTAATTATGTTTCTTAATTTAAATTTTTTCAGACTAATATTATATAAAATACATATCAAATAATTAGATTCTCTATGCTTTTAACTATAAGAATTTTCAAGAGGACTAAAAGATGGCTCACAAAAAAATATGATCGGAAAGTAAACATGTTAACATGACTAAAACAAAAGAATTTGGATGGGAGAGTATGATATATAGATAAGAATGCACTCACATGCATCCCCCACTGAGTCAGGGCAGATTTATAGGTAAATATATGGGGTATGTGAATTTATGGTCTCTATATCAAATTATATATTTTATGGAAAAGGGTCAGATCTGCCCCTAACGTATCAATTCCAGTCTAAAAGTGTCATCTGTTAACCTATTTTGTAAAAAATGACCCTACCATTAAAAATATGGCATACTTGTGCCCTTAATTCTAACGGATGAGTTGCAATATATTTAAACTTATTAATAATTCTACGTGGCCGTATCTGATTGGTTATTCGTTAAATCATGCCTCAAACCTAAATTTTTACCCACCCATAACCCAAATGTACTGACCCGACCCGACCTAACAAACCATGTCTTACCCCCCTCCCCCCCCCCCCCCCAAAATCACGCGACCTAGGTCATTTTCACCCGCTTCATCTCCAAATTTTCAGCAGCTTCTCTCTATGAATTTCGCAAGGAGACACAAGCTAAAACCCAATTCTTTTGGAGTCTAAAGTTCAACTTCTTCCTACTCATATACGAATCTTGAAAATCGAACCTCCAATTTGTCTCCTACTCTAATGGGAATTTGGCAGCTGTGACACTTGAAATTTTATACTGTTTTAAGTCTCTGTTTTTGCAGTTGCATTTCTCGTGGTACCCACTTGTTTGCTATTACACAATAGTGTATATCAAAATAATTAATATTTTAGTCATGCTCCTACAGTTCCTTTCAACACTGATTCATACTAAAATTCGACTTTTGAAATTATTAATTTTCACCATACAGAACAAAAGGTAATTTTCGAGTTCAGCAAAATAGTACACTGTTTAGATTCACTTGTTTGTACCTATTAAGACAACTGAAATTCTGCACATCAGAATATACATACAAGGCTTGCATTATTTAGTTGTAAGATTTGAATTTCATTAAATTTGTTACCTTCTATCTTCCATGTCCTCACTATTCATGATTAGGTCTGTAATTTACAGAGAGAAACTGCTGAAATTTTTGAGATGAAGTGGGTGAAAGTAACCTAAGGTCGGTGATTTGGGGGTAAAACATGGTTTGTTGGGTCGGGTCGGGTCCGTACATTTGGTTTATGGGTGGGTAGAAATAAGGTTTGAGGCATGGTTTAATAAATAACCAAACAGATACGGCCACGTGAAATTATTAATATGTTTAAATATATTACAACTCATCCGTTAGAACTAAGGGCACAAGTATGCCAGATTTTTAACGGTACGGTCATTATTTGCAAAATAGGTTAACAGAGGGTATTTTTAGACTGGAGTTGATACGTTAGGGGCTGGTCTGGCCCTTTTTTATATATTTTATATAGATATTGTTTAGAATTGATCCAATATTAACTATTGGTACCTATGCTCCAAAGAAGCTAAATGGTCCACTTGGTTGAATGTTGAGTTATTTACCTAAAGGAGTTGGGATTAAATCCCACTTACTATTTTTTTTTTCTCCTTTCTTTAATGGTATATCTATATTATAAAAATTCTAGATCCGTCTCTGCACTGAGTTGTCAGAAGCTAAGATTAGTTGCTGGAAATAATAGCTGCTCGTGAATTTTTTTCCAAGAAGTCAACTCTTTCTGCATTTATTTCTTTATCATTTATTGTGAATTAACTACAATAATTCAAAATAATATGAAATCCAAAGATGAATATATACGTGGAAATATAAGAAGCCTAGCTCTCTCTATAAAGATTGTAGAGCGTAATATGCAGCGAAAGAGAGTTTTCATTGAGAGAAATATTTATTTTTCGATTTTTATTATATATACACATAATGGGAGGGAAAGGGGAAATTGCAAACAAAATATTACAAAGGTGTAAAATCGAACTCATCGACCTAACTAAAATTCATATATATACAACTAAAATTTTCCGAGAGAAAGAATGGGAATACCTTTGATTTGTTCCTCTTAGCTATATTAGACGTTGGTGCATGTAATGATGTAAAGATGTTTGAGATCTGATTTGTTATGAACCTATCAATAAGGAATTATAGATTTACCAATAATCATTACGGTGGAGTTGCAAGTACTTCATCATCCTTAATTAGAGATTTTGAGTTCGAGCCTCATATATATTAATTAGAGATTTCGAGTTCGATCTCCTAAATATAGAATCGCCATTGTTATAAAGGAGTGCTTTACTTCCCATATGAAATTTTCCGACGTGAATCCGGATTAATCGAATCCCAAAGGGAATATTAAATACCGAGTAAGAAATTAAAACAAAAAAAGAAGGAACTATAGATACAAAAGCTACTGGATAACCAAAAAATAAAAATAAAAAGATTTTGCGAACAGCTTAGAGAATAAGCATGTATTCTAGGTCGAGCCGGGCCTAAACGGGACAAACGGGCCCGGACTTTGGTGGGCCGGTCTTTGGCGGCCCTGGGCCAAACGTTCCCAGTCTTCATAGTCCCAATGGATGGAACCGGCCCGTCATGGACCTAAGCCCACATGATCCTGGGCTTAATGGGTCAGTCCTAACGGGCTTTTTTCGTTTCGGGCTATTTTTTAAAAAAAAAATCTAAGGTAATTTCTTGTAAAGTATATATGTATATGCTAATATAAATTGCTTATATATAATATATATAGTATGTATAATATGTATATTTAGGTAAGGATGTATTGTGTATGTATATAATAATATATAGCATTATAATATATATATATATATATATATATATCTATATATATATATATATATATATATATATATATATATATATATATATATATATATATATATATATATATATATATTTTTTTTTTTTTTTTTAAAAGATGAAATTTCAACCACTAAAGATCAGAAACTTATTGGAGACGGAAAAAAGCTAATTCCGGCAGTAGTATTAACCAACTGATGTAGCTAAAAGAAATGTCCTAGTTAATATTTGGTATTGTAATTAGTATTTAATGAATAATATAATAATTATAGAAAAACTGTAAATATAATAAATAAATATAAAACTATGCATATTTTTAATAATAAAATTTTATATATAATATATAAAGGAAAAAGTCTTTATTTTTTTTATAATTCGTACTACGAACTTAGACTAAACGAATTAAGTTCTCATTGTTGTAGTAACTGAACGAATTAAGTTGTCAACATGAAAGTGTAAGAACTCATGAGGTTTACTATTTTTTTTTCGATACTAATATTTTTCTCCTCAAATATATTTTTGAAAGATTGACCAAAAAATACCTCTTTATCAGGTACTAGGAAAAAATATTTTCAATTGACTTGGACAGACGCACAGTACTTTTCTTTACAAGTATTTATCTAAAATACTTTTTCTGCTTTAATTTATGTGTCGATTAAGCATAGAATTTAAAAATTATGAAAGGCTATTAAATTTTACGATTTTAAATTAAAGATATATATATATATATATATATATATATATATATATATATATATATATATATATATATATATATATATATATATATATATATATATATATATATATATATATATATATATATATATATATATATATATATATATATATATATATATATATATATAATGTATTATAATAGCATTGATTTTGTGGTATTAAATATGTAATGTGAAAATTTAGAGTTAAAGAGTTGCTAATATAAAAGAGAATTTATTTTTTGAAATGCACTGTTTGCATCAAATTATATGCGATACAAAAATAAGTTGTAATCACAAAATAAATATGAAGAAATATAATTTTATTGATAAAATGATGCCGGTACAATCCTATTTCTCCCTTGATTCTTCTCTCCTGATAATCTTCGTGATTCGAGGGCTGAAACATCGTATTTCCCGAATGTAAGGATTATGCAAAGCTCTTAGATGTATCTGGTTTCTTGAACTATTTCATTGTCAAGAAGTATCCAGTCATATTTTGGTCTCTTTGAGAGAATCCCGTGAGTTTATGAGATTTTTTTTGAGGCACCTCTTTAGGGGAATATATATCCCTTTATATAGGTGTGAGTTAGGGTTCAAGGTAGCGTACCCTCCAAGAAACTCTGATAGACTCCTAATAGACTCCTAGGATTTCTAGAGTCATGTTGTATCTTTAATTTAGGATTTGGCTTGATCCCTTAAAATTTCGATGTCTACAAATGCCCCCTACTTCATGGTTTGTCGGGGTGTATACTTGCCGAACTTTAAGACGAGACTTGAAGTACTCGACAATCACAACAAATGGTTTTGAAATTTGGAGTTTTTGATTTATAGGAGGAAGAGATGAAGGGCAGAACTGGTCCCCACTAGGTGTGCCAATTTGTTTGCATTAAATTATATGTGATACAAAAATAAGTTGCAATCACAAAATAAATATGAAGAAATATAATTTTATTGATAAAATGATGCGGCTATAATCGTGTTTCTCCCTTGATTCTTCTCTCCTGATAATCTTCGTGATTCGAGGGCTGAAGCAACGTATTTCCCGAATGTAAGAATAATGCAGAGCTCTTAGATGTATCCGGTCTCTTGAACTATTTCATTGTCAAGAAGTATCCAGTTATATTTTGGTCTCTTTGTGAGTATCCTGTGAGTTTATGGGATTTAGAATTTGTAGACAATAAACTTGCGCCGAGAAAATAAAATCAAGACCGAAAATATTGCAACAATTGTAGTATTTTATTTTGAATATTTGAGTGTACAATCTCTATTAATCCTCTGATTCTTCTTTCCAATGGTAAATAAACTCAAGGGCCTTGGAGCTTGATTTTGAATCTATATTTGTTATGATCTTGTTCTTGAACTTGAAATTATTTGCTCTTCGTTTTGAGCTTGAACTTGATTGCTTGAACGTGAACTTGATTGCTTGAAGCTTGAAACTTGTGGAGAAATTTGCAGCGTTTGATCCACGAGCTCTTTCTAGCTTCTTGTTATCACTTCTGGTGTCTTTTCTGAGTTATGAAGACCCCTATTTATAGTTGTGGAAGGGAAGAGTCATGATAAGAACAAACTCGTTCTGACCAATCAAATTGAAGGGTGACGTGACCTCATTTGGCCAGAACATGCCACTTGCATACGTGGCGCGATTTCATTGGCCTTTTAGTGTGACTTGGCATGCCTTGTCATTTTGACATGTGGCATGATCCTATTGGCTCTTCAGTTTGACTTGGCGCGCTATGTCATTTGACACGTGGCACCAAACTGGGCCTCTAGGATAATGACATCTTGGGCTTAGTGAAGTGAGCTCATCACTTTAGATTGGGCTAGCCCAATGGATTAAGACTTAATTAATATATATATATATATATATATATATATATATATATATATATATATATATATATATATATATATATATATATATATTTGGATTTATATAATTAATTCAATTATATTAGCCCAATAAATTTATTTGAATTTAAAACATAGTCCAAATTATTTTATAAATTTAATTCAAATAAAATTTGTATGCTTATAAATTCCCCCTATTTCAACACTTGTCGGGGTATAGAAGCATCGAACTTCAAAGACTGGGCTTGAAGTATAATCGGAGACAACATTATATATATTTCGTCTGCTCTATTCAATTATATGGAATGGACTTGATGTTGGATAGTTTACCAACTTATAGGCTTATTTTATGGAATTAATTTTCAATGAGTTTGTTTTTTTTTAAAATAAAAAAAATCCTTAATAGATAATAGAATTAGTTTTTTAATTCCATAAACCTATGGTCAAATTGCCATTCTAATGAATTGCACTCAAATTTGAACACCACTGCCCGACAGGTTTGTTTCTAGAATTACAATTCGATCTCAACTCAAATTGTAATTCGATTTCAACTCGAATTGCAATTCGACTTCAACTCAAATTGCAATTTCTGCTGCATCCCACATCGGCTCTTCTCTTTTAGTCTTTGCCTTTTGACATCTATTAATACGGTATACTCTTCATTCTATTAGCATTATTTTCAGCGTTTGCAACCCACTTTGAGTCTACTTTTGACGACATGGAAGCACTGTCGTGAAGGTAATTTATTCTTTTTTCCTTGTGCTTTTCTTCTTTTGTCATTTTTTGTAGTTCAAGCGAGATCCACGCACGAAGAAGGCGGTCTTAGGGCGTGAGGGTATGAGTACCCATCCCTGCCCAATTCTTGGAGAGATTACTCTCAAAATAGCCCGATTCTAGAGATTACTCTCAAAATGGCTCGATTCTTGGAGAGATTACCCTCAAAATGACCCGATTCTTGGAGAGATTACTCTCAAAATGGCCCGATTCTTGGAGAGATTACTCTCAACGCGGCCCAATTCTTGGAGAGATTACTCTCAAAATGGTCCGATTCTTGGAGAGATTACTCTCAAAATGGCTCAATTCTTGGAGAGATTACTCTCAATGCGGCCCGATTCTTGGAGAGATTACTCTCAAAATAGCCCGATTCTTGGAGAGATTACTCTCAACGCGGCTCGATTATTCGAGAGATTACTCTCAAAATGGCCCGATTCTTGGAGAGATTACTCTCAAAATGGCTCGATTCTTGGAGAGATTTCTCTCAATGCGGCCCGACTAGCGAAGAGCATTTCATCCATTTAGATTTTTGTACCCATTCTAATATTCTTGATTTGGACTATGGTAACCCCTCTTTTCTTTCTCTTTTTTTAGCAAGAAGAAATGGCAAATTTCAGGGATTATATCTCACCTTCCTCAAAATTTAGATATCTCATCAACGAGACTGAAGATGGCATAGAACAAACCAAACTTTTGGTTCTCACCTCACAAGCCGGCCGATATGCAGCCCCATGGCCTTCTCTAAGGAACTCCCTTCATGTAGAGAACTGGACCTCGAAGCACAAATCGACTTCTAATCCATTATCCAAGATTTGGTCTCTCCAAGCGCCAATTCATTGTCATGTAAATATTACTAGCACCCTTCCAAACTTAGGAAGTCGCATAATTCAAGGCGAAGTACATTTGGGAAACACCACAACAATCGAGGGCGAGTATCGTCATATCTCAGGATATTGGAAATGGGCTGAAGACGTGCTTGGTGGAAGCCAACAAACTCTGATTACAACAAAGATTTATGATGCTGTCTATGCTTCACTTTTCACTTACGATCGTAACTCGAACATTATGCAAGCATTTTGTGAGGCTAGGTGCCCCAAGACGAACAAACTTCTTACATCAGCTGAGGAGCTATCTCTATCTCTTTGGGACTTACATATCCTTGGCGGTTTGCCCATTGCGGGTTCTCCATGCGAAGAAGTGGTACCTGAGACAAGAGAACTCATTAGTTTGAATGAAAAACAAGTCAGATTTATTCCTGATCTTGTGAGCATTTATTTGCTGCATTTCATTATCTTAAGGAAGGTACCGGTGCTACCCAAATGGTCTCCTTCACCAAGTGGACAAGTTTTTGGTATAAAAAAATGTTAGTAGATAGACCTGCCCCACTGCGAAAGGAAAAGAAATCTGCACGCCTAAAGTCAACCCATATTCCTAACAGAGTTATTCCCAAGACAACGAGGTGGTCGACTGATCAAGAACCTACATTCTCTAAGCTTAGGGTGAGGTCTGACAAGCAAGATGAAACATATGTAGCGGTATTCTTATCAATTTGGTTGTGTGCCTTTGTGTTCCCCAAGGTAGAGGACTCCATTCGTCCTGAGACTTTTAAGATGGCCAGCATGATGGCAGGCGGGCGACAGATTAGCCTTGTAGTCCCAGTTTTGGTGAGTATTTATCATGGTTTGAATAAGATTTTGCGTTCTACCCAACTCAATCAGGTCAAAGTTTCTTTTCCCATTCATTATGTTTACGGATGGCTTGCACATTACTTCAAAACCCACTATCCACTTGCTAAGGGTCCGTTTGTCCCTTTGATGGTGGCATACTCAGGAGAGGGGGTTGCAAGGTCGAGAAAGATGGAAGAAAACGCATCCACAATGGGGAGGATATAGTTTGGGCACCAACAATGTTTACCAATTCCCGTTCTTATTATTACGTGGATAACGATGCCCCTCAAGAGTTGGAATCAAATTACTTCATGAGCTTACATTTTAATTACCTCCCTTTGAGGTATGGTAACTCATTCATCATCGAGCCGTATAGTCCGCACCGGTTTGGTCGTCAAATTAGATTTTACCAAAACGTCCCCGGATTTTTGGAGAATGACATCCGTAACTCTTCTCTTGATGAAAGAATTAGATTTTGGAGGATTTGCACATTGTATCGATCTATGTCACGTGCAGGTTTTCCTCCAACAAGAGATCATATGGAGATGCCTTTCTCCACTAATTATATGTCTTGGTGGGAGAAAGCGCATGGGAAGTTTCTCGAGAATAACTTACAAGCTTTGGTAGACATTGTTGGGCTAAGTCTACAACCCCTTTAGGAGGTGAAAATCAAGGTGTTGGAAAGATGCTCTCAAATGTTAAAAAAATATCAACTCCAATCCCTAAAGTAGTCACGCAACCTAAGAAAAGGAAGCTTAAATCCTCGAAGGTAGCTTTCAAGAAAGTGGTGCACTTCAACAGCTATAGAGAAACACCCTATAATTCTTCCATTTAACACGTGTGTTCCTCAAGACACACGCCAAAGTACCAATAAAGATCAAAATTGGAAAAGGAAACGGCCTAACCCAGTAGAGATCGTAGAGGTTCAAAGTGTTGATAGTCCCTCAAGAACGCATACAGCTTGTAACAAAGAGGTAAAATACAATCACCTCGCTCATTCCCCATCCCCCCTTTTTTTAGGAGTAGATAAACTTATAAATTACTTACTTATTTTGCCATTTCTTAATGCAGTTAAACACTATTGGGCATCCGATGGTATCCCTATGCGACAAGCCGCAAGTGAGTGATGAATCTATTGGAGGCCCTACATGTAAAGTGAAGTCATCGTCAAAGGTGTCATCTCTTCCTCATGACAAATCCCTAAAAAGACAAACTCCAAATGAGATAACTCGCATTTCACCAATGATAAATACAACGGTATCTATATTTGAAGGAAAAAGCATTGTTTTCAATCGCAAGAAGTAATTCATTTTGGGACTTTGGGAGGATATTTGCGATAGGCTCTCCAAAACTCGTCCAGAATTACTCTCATCTTATAAGGAGCAAATCATTGAGATTTTTTGAGGACATGAAGAAGATGAATATGCTGGATTTTTCTCCATTAGAAGATTTATTGAATTCTCTTTTTGAACTTGCCGCATCATATGACCAAGAGAGATCCAATATGGCTGATAAGACGAGTGAAGATGAGAAGCTAGAACTGATTTCCAAAGGTAAAAAGCGTCTGGAGTCGTTCAAACTTGAAGCAAGTGAGAAAGTCAAGAAAGTTTCTTCTAGTGAAAAGAAATTGAAGAGAGTCATGAAGAAGTTGCAGATATTACAACAAGAGAGGGAGAACCTAGAAGGTGTTATAGAAGCGACATAAAAGGAGGTTGAAGAGATTCAGAAAAAAATTTCATCTGCCGAGACTGAGGTCTCTTCATATGACAACATAAATTTGTTAACTGTTGATGATTCGGCCAATTTGGAGAAGAAGAAGAAGAGCCTGGAGACTAGCTGTCAAGAATTGATCAACTACAAATTTTGTTTAGATTAGGCTGTTAGCATTTCTCCCCTTTTATCTTTATATTAGGTTGACCTAGTGGATATTTATTTTATTTTAGCTAAGATTGCTTCTCATTTGCTTTACATTACCTGACATTTATTTTAGTTGCATAACTTTCTACTTTACGCACTTGTAACGAAATTCATATCTTGTCGGGGAAGAGTCCAAATAATGAACCATTTGATTTTTAGAATTCAATATCTAAAATATATCCAAAATTCAGAATCAACACCTTCAGAATTGCCTCAGATAGAATGTAGGAACTAACTTTAAATTCCACCATGTAGCAAATTTCAGACTTGCGCAATCTCACAAAAAAATTCATATCTCGGTGTAAAAATAACAGAATTGCAAACTGTTTAATTTCAAGAAAACGAGACTTCAAGATCTAGAGCATATCCAAAATTTGAAATCAAAGAACTTCAGGATCGTTCCGAATAATATTTTGAAATCAACTTTATGTTTCACCTTGCTATCAATTCTAGATTTGCGCAGTCTCTCTAAAAAAATCATATCTTGGTGTAGGAACGTTGAAACTACAAACCGTTTGATTTTTTGAAGACTAAACTCCAATATCTAGAAAATATCCAAAATTCTCAATCAAATAACTTCATAATCGTCCCAGATAATATTTTGAAATCAACTTTAGTTTCCACCACGTTGCAAATTATAGATTTGCACAGTTTCACCAAAAAATTCATATCTCGGTGTAATAATATCGGAATTGCAAACCGTTTAATTTCAAGGAAATTAGACTTCAAGATCTAGAGCATATCCAAACTTTGAAATCAAAGAACTTCAGGATCGTTCCGAATAATATTTTAAAACTAACTTTATGTTGCACCTTGCTATCAATTCCAGATTTGCGCAGTCTCCCTAAAAAAATAATATCTTGGTGTAGGAACGTTGAAATTATGAACAGTTTGATTTCTTGAAAACTAAAATCTAATATTTAGAACATATCCAAAATTATCAATCAAATAACTTCAGAATCGTCCCAGATAATATTTTGAAATCAACTTTAGGTTCCACCATGTTAAAAATTTCAGATTTGCGCGACTTCGCTAAAAGTTTTGTATCTTGAAGTAGGAACGTCAAAATCATGAACCGTTTGATATATTTGAATCTTAACTTCCAAAGATATCATATATCCAAGATTTAAGATTTAATTCCTTACAGACACATTCATATAATATTTCAAATTCAATACTAAATTTTGATACACCGACAATTTCAGATTCGCGTGACTTCACCAAATATTTTGCATCTTGATATGGAAGCCTCGAGATCGGAAGACGTCTTACTTGCCATAAATCGAAATTTAAGAACCATATCCTCACAAATATCTTGGGGTTCAAATCTCACTGAATTTGAAACGTGGTACCAAGCAATCATTTCCTTATACTCGTGCTTCATTTTGACGCCTCGCTTCTCTTCCCCTTTTTTTTGGCAGAGGGCGGACTTGGAGACCAACAAACTTGAAGGTTTGGAGAACCTGAAGACATAGAGAATCCCTCCTTTAAATCAAATGGGATCGAAGTTCAACAGGAGGAAGACATTTCAGCTTGATCTTGTGTTCCTTCATACTTCATTTAATCAACAATTAGGGTAATATGTATCTTTTGAACTTATGTGACTGAACTTAGAATGAACCTCTAAGCTGCCTACGTACCCCGGTGAAGAGGATCAAGTCATATCATAGTTTAGACTGGGTGATTCTTTTTATTATTATTATTTTTTTACGTCATTAATTTTGCCTAGGCCGCCTCTTTCGAGATTTTCAACCTAGCGGACTCTTTTTTTTAAGGTCCTAACTTTTTCCTAGGCCGCCTCTTTTGAGGTTTTCAACCTAGCGGACTCTTTTTTTTTAATTTCTTTTAAAGGTCCTAACTATTTCCTAGGCTGCCTCTTTCGACGCTTCAACCTAGCAGACTCTTTTTTTTGGGCCGTACACAGTTTATACTCTTGCAGGACATGAGTGTAGCAACATGTAGTTTAGGCTCGTGCATCAAGGAGCGTCATGACTTCAAGGATAATACTTCTTCAAAAACATGCCATTTATAGGGCCAATTCTCATACAGTCTGCATCAACCAGCTTGTAAGCTCCACTTGAGTCAGCTTCTTGCACGAATATGGCCCATCCCATTTTGAAGTGAACTTCCGTATAGGTTTATGGGAAATAATTATGGGTCTTCGTACGGCAAGGACTTGATGTCCTACCTGAAAGGATCTCGGGCGAACTCTTTTATTGAAGGCGTGAGATAATCGAGCTCGATAACATTCAAGACTCTGTTGAGCTTCCAATCTCTTTTCATCAAGAGCTTCCAACTCTGGTAACCGAAGTCGAGCATTTTATTCATCAGTGATCCCTTCTTGAATAGCCAGTTGTAACGAAGGTATTTGATGCTCAAGTGGCAAGACGACTTCGACCCCATAAACGAGTGAATAAGGGGTTGCCTGTGTTGGTGTGCGGTGAGTCGTCCTATATGCCCATAGAGCTTCTTCCATACGGTTATCACAATCTCGTTTTGATTTGGAGATGACTTTCTTTAACAAGTTGCGTAGAGTCTTGTTGAATCCCTCGGCTAGACCATTGGCGGCAGCATTGTACATCAAAGTGTTACATTGCTTGAAGCCAAAGAGCTCACAAATCTTGTTCATCAACCTATTTTCGAATGGCTTGCCATTATCCATTATTATGTAACGGGGAATGCCAAAGCGATAGAGGATGTTCACTCGGATGAAACTTGCAACATTTTCCTTCTTTACCTCCTTAAGAGCAACAACTTCAGCCCATTTTGAGAAGTAGTCAGTTGCAGCCAAGATGTATAGGTGGCCACCAGAGAACTTTGGCAGCGGTCCAACAACATCCAATCCTCAAGCGTCAAATGGCCAGGATGCAACAGTCGGGTGCAACCTTTCAGGAGGTTGATGAATAAAATTTGCATGGAATTGACAAGCCTTGCATCTTCAAGCGTAGTCCAAGCAATCTTTTACCATCGTTGGCTACTAATATCTCGTCCTTTCTAAATGGAAGTGGAGCTTTTGTCCAGACTGGTATGACCCACATACCCCAGTATATGCCTCTTGCAAAGCTTGGAGAGCTTCTTCTTCTCCTAGGCATCGCAAGAATACTCCCTCAAACAACCTTCTGTATAGAGTATCCTTGTAGTAAATGAAGCGAGGCGCATGACGAAGAATTTTAGTCCTTCTCCTCGGATTTTCTGGAAGTATCCAATAGCATTAGTAGTCGATAATGGGTTGGCGCCATTCTTCTTTCTCAACTTCAGAAACAGCAACAAGATTCTAGAGTTAGTTTCCTTCACCTTCAGCCTCATTTGGCGGCGGTACTACCCATTTTTGGCAAACAGTAACTTGCGCTTGATCAGGCAGGGTTAAAGATGAAGCTAGGGCAGCTAAAGCATCAGCCTTCTTATTTTCTTTCCTTGGCACATGTTGAACAGTCACATCACCAAGCCATCGCATCAATTTTTAGCGTAATCATAATATGGGCGTAGTTCAGGCTTCTTAACCTCGTAACTACACAAAAGCTGGTTGAACACTAACTGAGAATCACCAAAGACTTGCAATTGCAACTGCTTCATATCAACAGCCAATTCAAGCCCAAGTATTAATGCTTGATACTCAAAACATTGTTGGAACAGAGTTTTGTCAAGGTGAAGGAGTAGGGCAAGACTTCACATTGGGGAGTGACAAATACTACGCCAGTCCCAACTCCCCCATGATGCGCGGCACCATCAAAGTACATCTTCCATGGAGGTTGAACTTAAACGACCATTGCATCCTCATCAGGTAGTTCAGCAGTAAGCTTCCAGTCATCAGGTATCAGATGATCTGCAAAGAAATCTGCCGATGCTTGTCCTTTTACAGCCTTTTGAGGGATGTACAAAATCTTAAATTGTTGAAATTGGAGGTACCACCTCGCTAGTCGATCACTAAGAACATGTTTTAACATCACGAACTTGATAGGATTTGTTTTAGAAATAAGACGAACAACATGAGCTTGAAAGTAGTGCTTCAACTTTTGAATTGAGAAGACTAGCACCAAGCACAACTTCACAATTGGCGAATAATTCAACTCGTTTGGTGTCATCATCCTGCTCAAGTAGTAAAGAGAGTTTTCTTTCCCTCACTATTTTCTTGGGCAAACAGTGCTCCAACAGACCTTTCTTGTGCCGCAATGTATAGTATCAATGGCTTTCCAGGTACAAGGGCTGCTAAAACTAGAGGCTTCATCAAGTAGGATTTAATGCTCTCAAAGGCATTACTGCATGCTTGGTCCCATCTGAAAGGGACACCTTTCTTCATAAGGTGACTGAACGGTTGGCACCTCCCAGCTAGGTTCGAAAAGAACCTCCTAACGTACGCTAGCTTTCCTTGCAGACTTTTCAATTCATGGATATCTCGAGGCTCAGGCATTTTCAAAAGGGCATCCACTTTGGCTTGATCGATTTCGATCCCTCAATGTCGGACAATGAAACCAAGGAACTTTCTTGAAGTAACTCCAAAGGCACATTTCAATGGATTCATCCTAAGTTGGTATCTCCAGAGCAATTCAATTACCATCCTCAAGTCTTTTATGTGGTCTCCCTACTCTCTTGATTTCACCACCAAGTTGTCAATATAGCATTCGACATTCTTGTGGAGAATATCGTCGAAAATATTTTGCATAGCTCTTTGGTAAGTAGCACCAACATTCTTCAAGCCAAAAGGCATTACCTTGTAGCAATAAATACCTTTCGGAGTGCGAATGCAGTGAGCTCTTCATCTTTCGGGGCCATGCGAATTTGGTTATAGCCCGACGAATCGTCCATGAAAGACATTGCCTTGTAACCAGTAGTAGCATCGATCATCAGGTCTGGAATAGGAAGTGGGAATTAATCTTTGGGACATGCGTTATTGAGGTCCCTAAAGTCAACGCATAC
Source organism: Nicotiana benthamiana (assembly GCA_034376525.1). Classification (NCBI taxonomy): domain Eukaryota; kingdom Viridiplantae; phylum Streptophyta; class Magnoliopsida; order Solanales; family Solanaceae; genus Nicotiana; species Nicotiana benthamiana. Next base: position 24,525,550 of record CM067340.1, on the reverse strand, counting down.
TCGAATCTGGCCATTCTTCTTCCTTACAAGGACAATACTCGAAACCCATGTTGGATATTTAACTTCCCGAATAAATCCAGCTTCAACGAGTTTGTTAACTTCAACTTCAATCAAGGGAACCAATTCTGGACTGAAGCACCTTTGAGCTTGTTTAACAAGGCGAGTGCCGTTTTTGACTGCAAGGTGATGGACTGCTACTTCGGGTCCAAGCCAGGCATATCTTTATAACTCCAAGCGAAGACATCCCTGAACTCTTTGAGTAGCTCAATATAAGTGCTTTCTTCATCAGCTTCGAGTAAAGCACTTAGGTAGGTGGCTATTGGTTCTTCATTGGTGCCAAGGTTAACTTCTTTTAAGGCATCAACCGTCGTCTTCACTCCTTCTTCAAGTTCAAGTGGAGCATCTTTCGCATCTTCATCTTCTTGAGGATGCCCATCATTGAAGGATATGTGATAACATGGTGAAGCATGCTTCAATTTTACATTATCCTTCATCGAAGACGGAACAACATTCTCGCTTTGTACAGTGACATGATGCGAAGAACCTACACTTTCTTCATCTTCGTCACATTCCTTAGTGTAGACCACAGTATATGGCTTTACCTTCAGTATTTCTTCAGATGAAACTACAAGTTTTGTTTGTTGCCTCATTCTAGAAGGAACCATACTTAGGAAATCTTTAGAGATCTCCTAGATTTTGGGTGAAGCGGTGTTCTTATGTTTTTAAAATTTCTCCGGAACTTGTTCCCCGTCTTTATTGGACCCAATATTTCAAACACGGAGGTCCATTTAGGTGATATTCCAAGTCGATCAAAGACAGAAGGCTTGTTAGAAGCGGCTGATTCATCTTCTACAGTGATATACTTGCCGCTCTCCCTTCTTATTGAAATGCGCACTGGTAACGGTTGCTTGTATCCCAAAACTTCACGTGGTTGCCTCGTCACAGTTTCTGACGAGAGTTTCTCTAACTTTGATGGCTCCTTGGGATTGTTTCTAGCTTTTGCAAATAGCTTGTAAGCATTAGGGTCAAAACCTTCATCTGTTCGCTTTGTACGGAGTGCCACATTCTACAACGATTTTGGGCTACAAACCCTACAAGCGGCATTGAGGACGACTTTACTGCCTCAATTCGTTTAACCGGAATGGTTTACTCCTTCGGCATGTTGATTTGGATATTATATGACTCGCTCTCGTCTTTCTTCCTTTTAGGAACATGTTGGAGTACGGGACTTACTTTCTTTCCATAGGACACAATGCCCCATTTATGAGATTTGGTCATGTTGGCAGGCACCTCCTTTGTAACAGTTTTGGCTTTATCCATGGTCACCTCAACTCTTTTAGTTATTGGTTCGTCATTCTTGCTTTTCATACCATCATCGGCTTTAAGCTCCTTCATAATGCGGTTCTTCAAGTAGAACTTTGCATCGGCGAAGTGTGACTCAGCCTCGGTGAATGGCTCATCATCAGCAACTATCGTCTTCTCGACTTCACCATGGTAGTATTTTAAACATTGATGGTAGGTAGATGGAACAATTTTATTCTCATGTATCCAAGGCATCCCAAGCAAAACATTATATGAAGTCTTCGCGTCGATCACATGCATCCATTCACTTGATTGTATATCTTCAATAGTGATTCTCAGCCTGATCGCGCCTATGGCTCTCTGCCCCCCTTGGTTGAATCCTTGAATCATCACACGACTTTTTGAGAGTTCGTTCATGGGAATACCAAGTTCTTTCACAGTGTGGATTGGCAAAATGTTCACTGAGGATCCTCCATCAACCAAAATCTGATTTACCCTTTCATCGCATATATAGCCAACCAGGTACAATGGGCGGTTATGAGGAGTGTCACCTAGCAAAAGATCGTCATTTGTGAACGTGACATTTTCCTCACAAGCATTAACTTCTTGAGGAGTGGAGTCGATAGACTTTTCCGAAGATGGTGCCAACAGTAGGTCATCACTCTTTTCTTCCCCTTTGTCAGCGTGGCAACAAGAGGCATCAATGTCCTCATGGGAAATCTTCGGGTGGAACCAACTTGGCAAAAATTCCTCCAAGGTTACTGGATTTTGGGGCCTTTGATGGTGGTGCATCTCCACCTTTGACTTCTTCAAATGCCTAATTGGATTATTTTTCATAGGTCTTTTTACCATCATCTTCCTTGTTGGTTGTTCTACTAATTCTTTTGGTGGGCTCCTTTTGTGGCGCCTACGATAAGTCAGCAACATCCATCCTTCATAATCATCAGGTTGGTTGACTTCAGCTTTATCGCTCTCTAATAATCCTTAATCTTTAATTTCTTTAAAACCACATAATTCATCCGGACTGAATGAGCCAAAGGTGATAGTAACTTGGTTTGTGCTCGCTTTCTCATCTTCAAGAACGATCTTCTTTTCGCAAGCCAAGTCCATCACCTTATCCTTAAAGACAAAGCACTTCTCCAGAGGGTGGCTTACAAGTCAGTGATATTTGCAGTAATTCGGGTAATTTGTTTTCCCAACTTCATTTAGCCGTTTCATCTCCGGAAGCTCAATGAGATTTAACTCGAGGAGATCTTCGAAAATGGCTGGCAAACCAGAATCCAGGAATGGGTACTGTTTTTCATGCATTTCTTTTAGAGTCAACTTTCCACTTGTCTTGTCTTGAAAAGAAGTGGATTTCATACTCGGCTTCTTGTTCACCTTCGTCGTGAGCTTCATCGGTGATGTATTGACAATCATAGCTTCTTTGCTTTTAGACTTGGGTAGGAACTTACCCCACTTCCTAGCTTCTTGCTAGTCATTCGCTTTGCGAGGTTCATAGATGGACAACCTTTCATTTCCAGCGGAGGCCATGGTCAATTCCATGTCATGGGCACGAGTTGCAAGTTCTTCAAATGTGCTTGGCTTGATACCTTGCAAGATGTATTGCAATCCCCAATGCATGCCTTGGATGCACATCTCTATGTCCAAAGCTTCACTAAGCATGTCTTTGCAGTTGAGGCTTGCGTTCCTCCAATGATTGATAAAATCGATAACTGGTTCCCCCTTTCTTTGACGAGTATTTATGAGCTCTATCATATTTACAGTGCGTCTCGTGCTATAAAAGCGATTGAGGAACTCTTGCTCTAGTTGATCCCAACTATCGATAGATCCAGCCTCGAGGTCCGTGTACCAATCAAAAGCATTTCCTTTTAATGAGCGGACAACTGTTTGACGAGGTAGTCTCCGTAAGACCCAGCACATGTCTCATCAAAGTGCGTTTCATGTTGCTTTGGGTTACCTTTACCATCAAACTGTTGAAACTTTGGAGGTTGATAGCCAGCAGGCATCTTCAACATATCGACCCTCGCACTGTACGACTTTGCATATGTAAGGGAGGACTTAGCAGCAACTTTATATTTGTTCTTGATAGTTCCTTCAATGAAATCCTTCAATTGATCGATTGGAATCATCCCTTCAGATGAGACAGGGATAGCCTTAGTGGATGCTGCTTGTCTCGGGGGAGAGTCGCTCTCTAGAACTTCTGGGAGCTTGCCGTGTGCATGTGTAGATTCTTCCTCCATCAAGATTCCCGCCATGTATGTTAGCTTGTCAATTCTAGCCTATTGATTTTGCATGCATTTAGTCAAGCCAACGATTGCTTCCGTCAAATTTGCCAACTGCTCCTCCATGGATGAAGTGTTTTTCACCATGGCTTGCATGATTGTCGTGGATGACGGAGAGTAGCATGGATTTTCACACCGATTGATCCTTGATTTGCTCACACTATGTGGTGTATGTGGGGAGGATCCATCACTTAAGCATTATCATCTTCCTTCACAGCAGAGCGCTTGGAGACGGAGAGGTCAAGAAGAGCCAGTGTTTTCCTGATCTTTTCAGCAACATCGCTTCCTCCTTCAGATGCGTTTCTGGCAGATCTTGTTCCTTTTGAGGATGAAGATCCGAAAACAAGGTTTGATATGGACGACGCTTGGGGTGCTTGTTGACCTAAAAAGGTTGCTTTGCTCTTCGTAACTGGGCCGAAGCTTCCAAAAGTGATATCGAGGATGCTTTCCACATCACCGTAGAACTTGGAATTAGCATCCTTGGTGGAAGTTGAACCGGAGTTGATTTTCTTTGGAGCCATTTCAATGTTCTTGAACTTTGGTGATTGAATAGTTGATATGAGAGGTAGAGATTGTCCCACTGGGCGTGCCATAATTTGTAGACAATATATTTGCGTCGAGAAAATAAAATCAAGACCGAAAATATTGCAACAATCGTCGTATTTTATTTCGAATATTTGAGTGTACAATCTCTATTAATCCTCTGATTCTTCTTTCCAATGGTAAATAATTTCAAGGGCCTTGGAGCTTGATTTTGAATCTATATTTATTGCCACGAACGATGATCTTGTTCTTGAGCTCGAAATTATTTGTTCTTTATTTTTGAGCTTGAACTTGATTGCTTGAACGTGAACTTGATTACTTGAAGCTTGAAACTTGTGGAGAAATTTGCAGCGTTTGATCCACGAGTCTTTCTTGCTTCTTGTTATCACTTCTGGTGTCTTTTCTGGGTTATGAATACCCCTATTTTATAGTTGTGGAAGGGAAGAGTCATGATAAGAACAAACTCCTTCCGACCAATCAAATTGAAGGGTGACATGGCCTCATTTGATTGGCCAGAAACATGTCACTTGCACACGTGGCGCGATTTCATTGGCCTTTTAGTGTGACTTGGCATGCCTTGTCATTTTGACACGTGGCATGATCCTATTGGCTCTTCCGTTTGACTTGGCACGCCACGCCATTTGACACGTGGCACCAAACTGGGCCTCTAGGAAGATGACATCTTGGGCTTAGTGAAGTGGGCTCATCACTTTAGATTGGCTAGCCCAATGGATTAAGACTTATTTATTTAATATATATATATATATATATATATATATATATATATATATATATATATATATATATATATATATATTTGGACTTATATAATTAATTCAATTAAATTAGCCCAATAAATTTATTTGAACTAATATATCTTGAATTTAAAATATAGTCCATATTATTTTATGAATTTAATTTCAATAAAATTTATATGCGTACATAGACCAAAAAGGAAAACATATAACTAAATAGAGTAAAATGCTTCTAAATAGGGTGTTCATGGTTCGGTTTGGATCGAGTTTTCTCCTAAAAAGAAATCAAACCAAGTAAGTCGGTTTTTCAAATATTAGAACCAAATCAAACCAACTAAGTCAGTTTTTTCTCGATTCAATTTATGTCGATTTTTCGGATTTTTCGGTTATTTATTGGTCTTTCTTAAATATAAGACGTATACTACCAAACACATATTTTGACAACGACATTTTCAACATAACACTATCAAATCAATTTTTCTTTGAGAAATCTATTATTTACTAAAATATATTGATGATGATTGAAACAAATAGTGATGAATAATTTAAGGACTCAATTATATATATATATATATATATATATATATATATATACACTTTATCATGAAATAGATTCTTACACTTAACAAAAGAAAACTATCAATCAAACTAGAATATAAAGGTAAAGAATTATACTAAAATCGCAAACGATTAATATGCACCAAATTTTTTTTAAAACTTTGTATAAAAATATACATATACAGAGGTGTAATCATAGATTTGAAATAACTATTCCTATAGTCGGTTTGGTTCGGTTGTTTTTTGTTTAAAACCAAAACCAAATCAAATTTGATCTGTTTTAAAATTTAAAATCAAAACCAAACCAAATAAAAAAATATCAATTTTTTTAATAAGTTTGATTTAATTTGATTTTTCGAATTTTTATAAACACCCCTACTTCTAAAAATAAACTTAAGCTTGCTTTTCTACTTTTTTTCATTTCTCTTATAAATCTTTTCTTTAGATCTCAATAAATGACAAGGCCACAAGGGTTTTAGCTCAAACCTCAAGCTAGCAAAAGCCCTAAACCTCCTTCTTCAACCACTCCTACAATGGCATCTGCCGGCGGCAAACGCATCTCTATGACCAAATCAAATAGCAGCAACAAAAGCGACGGCATAATCTCTAGGGTTTCTCGCTCATCTATAGTGATCAAAGGAAAGCAAGCAGCTAGTGATGCTACTTATGTAGGCAAAAAACTTGCAAAAAGCACTGGAAAAGCTGCGTGGATCGTTGCGACTACGTTTTTGGTTCTGGGTTTGCCTTTAATTATAGTAATGGATCGTGAACAACAGCTCAATGAAATTGATCTTCAACAAGCTAGCCTTCTAGGTGCTCCCCCTTCTGCTGCTATTGCACCTCAGAAATAAACGATTTAATTTAAATTTGCTGGGTTTTTTTCTTTGTTTTATGTAACATTTTAGTGATGGGGTTTCTGATTGAATAGTATGGTTATTTGATGTTTGTGCTGCCTCTTTTACTAAATTGATTTTATCAATTGAAATGCTTTTAGATGGATAGCTGTGAACACCTAATTTTTGCATCTCTTTAATCCTCCTAAATAGTCTAATTTTATGTGAACAACAGCTCAATGATCTTGATTTTCAGCTGCCTAGCCTTCTTGGTGCTTAACTGCTCTTGCAGTGCCTCAGAAATAAATGATTTATTCTAAATTTGTGATATTTTCTGCTTTATGTAACATTTAGTCATATTTGTGGTTGAATAGTATGGTTATTTGATGAAGTATGTTTAGACGGGCAGCTGTGAACACCTGATTTTTGCATCTCTTTAGTCCTCCTAAATTGTCCAACAGCTCAATGATCTTGATCTTCAGCAAGCTAGCCTTCTTGGTGCTCCCCCTGCTCTTGCAGCACCTTAGAAATGAATTATTTAGTTTAAATTTGTTGGTTATGTTTTGTTTTGTGTAACTTCTTAGTGGTGGATTTGTGATTGGATTGCATAATTTAATAGAGTAGTTTGTGTTATTAGGTATTTGTGTCTCACTGTCTAATTTGCTGAATTGATTTTATCAGGTGAAAAATGTTTCTCTTTGATTTATTTCTACTTTAATTATAGTAATGGACCATGAACAGCAGCTCAATAACTTGGTCTTTAGCAGACTAGCCTTCTAATTGCTTTGTTTCGTCGAAGAAATAATTTTTCATTGAATTTATGTTCTGAACACTTGCGCAATCATGTCACTTAAAAGGTAATTGCAGGTAACTCTATAAATTGCATTGATTGCTAAGCATTAATAAATGGTAAGTAAACATGTTATGACGAGGTAAATTACACTGATGGTATAACATTGCACATTTTGTGCATATAACTCATGTCCTTTCTCATTTAAGTTCATGGCTTTTTTCTTGTCTTTTGGTGATGGGATTGGGATTCACCTGCACAATTATAGAATAGTTTTAATGTTTTTAAAATGGATGTTTACGCCTGCTCAGCAGGTGAAAGATGTTGTTTTTTGATGTGTTTGCTTCTATGTTGTATCTCTAACTTTGTTTGTGCGAATATATTTATTCTGTAGAGTACTTCACTAGAGGAGAAAAAATAGAATCCTAGTTGGCTCTTTGGCAACCAAAGGAAATATATGGGGACATAGTGAGTAATAGTGGCTCAAAAACACTGCGTATGGATTTTATCATAAAAAAAGGAGAAACTAAGTAAAAGATTTGTGCTTTTCTGTAGAAAAGAGGTCTGATGTTTATTTTTGGGATTCAATTCTTTTTTCCTTTGAAAAATACAGCTGAGTTTGATAGAAATTTATTGGTTGTTTTGATGTTTTCCTGATGCGTCTTAGTACAAAGAATTGGTTCTTTCTGAATGAGAGCTCCTTTTGAAGTGTAACCTGAATTCCTATATGATCTCTGGTTATGTCCTTTGACAAAACTGCAATGTATGAAGCATGTCGTCTTGCCCTAACACTTTGCTTCTACCCATTGTATCACTTTGAAATGCTTCTGGTGGTGACAGATGCAGCTGTCACAAACATAGTGTAAAGAATCGTGAAGTCGCTTTATTGCTTGTTATTGGTAGAAGTTTCCCCACTCTCCTGTTGGTCAAGGATTAGCTGATTTGTGTTTCTTGCTTTGGGTGCACGGCCTCTGTAATACCCTGTTGAAGGGTGTTCATTGTAACATTTTACAAGGAAGGCTGTGCCGAGAAATAGAAACCTTCACTAGTTGATTCCTTAGCTTGTAGTCAATCAATCTAAGTGCTTTCACTGGTTTGTTGCTTCCCCTGGCTGAGATGAATTTAAGATCTTCTTATATGTCTATTAGTACTATGAGTTATCATTGGGAGCCTGACCAATTTTCTCAGGCATGGTTTGATGAATTTGCTAATTTGGATGTTGTGGTTGTAAGTCTTTATCCGCTTGGTGATCTTAGTTTGGCCACATGAAAATATGGGATTCAGTGTTTGAGCCAATTGAAGGTGAGCTTGGAACAACGGTCAAGTTGTCTTTGGTGGTCACGGGCTTGAGCCGTGGAATCGGCTACTGGTGCAAGCATCAGGGTAGGTTACCTATATTGTACCCCTTGAAATAACTCCCTTCCCCGGATGCCGCGTGAACGTGGGATTTGCACCGGGCTTCCCTTTTAGTATACCAATTCTAGGCAATATTCAATGAAATAGGTGGCCACATCAAAATTTGCTTGATTTACATTGATCCCCAATCATAGTTGTGGTGTCTATCTTTGAGAAACAAGAACAAATGTATAGTCATCATGCTCCCCCAAAAAATAGATAGTCATTCTCAACTTGATTACGAGCTGGTTCTTTCTGAACAAAGTGAAAGTTTATGCTGTTTGTGTAAATTTGTAGTTTGTTATATTAAGTTTTCTGGGATTTCTTCCTTTTGCTTTTCTCTGGAGAAATACCGTGGATTTTGATAGAAATTGATCAGCTTTTGGAATCATTTGACATTAGTTGTTTTGAAGCTTTCTTGATCTGTAGTATTAGTACAAAGAGTCCGTTCTTCCTGAATGAGAGCTCCTTATCAAGGGCAGCCGGGTGCAGAAATCATCCCGTGTTAATACAGGGTTCGGGAAAGAGCCGCACCCCATGCAAGCAGCCTATACATAGGGTCCGGATAAAGGCCGCACCCGAGGTAGGCAGCCTTTCTGATACAAACATCGGTGGTTAATTCCACGAATCGAACTCGTGACCTTTCGAAGCTTCACATAGAATTAAATGTGAAGGCCTAGTATTATCCTTGGACAGCATAGCAATGTGTGCAGCTGTTTGTCTTGAATTAACACTTTGTTTATAGCTATTGTATTTTGTCATTCTTGTTTCAGTTCTAATTGCTTAAGATGGTGATTTTGCTGCATTAGGAAGTTTTGCAGCTGCCATGAAATTAGGATAGGGAACTCGAAATTTTCTCGTTGATTATTGTTGGTGAAAGTGCTTTATTGATCAAGAACTATATATCTGATATCTGATATCTGATATCTGCTTTGGATGTATGGCTTGTAACTTGAATGAACTCTTAAGGGTGTGACCTAGTAGTTAATGAAGGTGATCCACACATTGAGATTGAGGTTCAATCTCATTAAAAGGACTGTCTGGTGCACAAAGTATCTAACGTCCATGCAGGGTTCGGGGAAGGGCCGCACACCAAGAGGGTGTTGTGTAAGCACCTTACCTTGATGCAAACATCATTGACTAATTTTATAGGTCACAAGTAGACAACTTGTCTCAGCTTTAGTTGGTAAAGTTATTTGTTGCCTATGTTGGTGGGAGATAATATGTATGCCTAGTGAAACAGTTAAGGTGTGTGCAAACCGTCGTAGATAGAAAATATGCCAAGTAGAGACCTTGAATGGTTGATTCCCTCTGTTTGGCTCTCCAGCTCTGGGTTGAATTTCTGATCTCGCAATTTTCGTTGATTTTTTTTTAATAAATCTCTGTTAATTTGTTTTGTTATAGGGTCTCGTATGTTGTGGCTGCAAGTGTCACTCACTTTTGTGATCTTAGTTTCGCTAGATAATTAGATTCAGTGTTAATACTATAGTAGTACATTCAATCACACGTAAAGTGAAAATTAAGTTGACTTGAATTACATTGGTAAGTGTCATACCGTCCTATTGTGGTAGAGTCCGGAATTCAAATAAGAGAATTTTAGTTGAAAATAAATAAATTATCACACAGAATTTGAATCTACAACACATAAAGTAATTTTTGAATCCAATCTACCATTTCACGATGATATTCCTTATATCAGCAGAATTACCAACTTATATACAAGCAAAAGTTTATTTTATGCGCTATTTGCACGGTATAATTTATCAATGATTGGAATTGAATTAAACCTCCTCTCGCCCAAATTGTTTTGACATGACGTGCTTCGAGTATAATCTAAGCATACTAAGGTGTCGTTTGGTACGAGATATAAGAAGGTATAGTGCTGGTATAAAATTTTTATACCACTTTAATACTTCGTTTGGTTAGCAAATCAGGTGTAAGTTCTCTCATAATTAAAATTAACACCGGAATAACTTAAACCTTATAGAAGGTGAAGTAATTTTCACCGGTATAACTTACACATTCTTACAAATTATGTAATTGTCATATTTAATACAACATACCAAACAATGGATAAAAAATAATTCCAACATAACTAATCCCAATATAATTTATCCCGGCATAACTTATACCAATATAACTTATTCCCGCATAGGCAGTATTCAAACCAAACGACCCCTAAGAGGCCGGGGTGCTACAATACATATATATAGTACAATATTAAGAAACCTAACAAGTATGAGACATCATATATATTTCATTAATGAGCAAAGTACATGGAATCGTAACCATCATTGCAACAACAAAAAAGAAAGAGTACAGAACTTAAAATTTCATGTTTTTGTCGCACACGACTCATGACAGTATCCGGAGATAATTCACCTACGAAGAAGGAGATGAGTTATCTGCATTCCCTGGTGACGAGGATGAAGCTCCATTCTCTAGTTGCTTTAAATGATTGTCCAAACCAAAGACAATGCTATTTAACCAAGCTTGATACTTGGTTATATCATCGACATTCAATTGGTCAATGGATTCATGCTGACCTATTTGTCTAGTCTCATTCAACTGGTCAAATAAAAGCATTTGTTGGCTATAACTAGTTCTAGGTATTATTTTGGTCTTTTTCTTTCAATCTTTCATTTCATTTCATAAGATTTCAACTTAAAATCTACGATTTTCATGGTGAAAATTAGGGGTTTGGGTAGAATTAGAGATTTTTTTTGTAAAATTGGAATTTAAACCTCAAATTGAGGTCGGATTTCGAAACAAATTACAAAATCGGGCTTTGGGGTGAACGGGTAATCGGGTTTTGGTATGAATTTCGGTTTAGGACCAAGCAAGCCAGAGAGTTGGCTTTTTCAATAATAACCTAAATTGAATCTCTAGCAATCATGGGTAGTTCCCTAAGGCTTTATTTTGAATCGTTTGGTTGGTAACTTGCTTGATTTGGTTGGTTCAGAGACTTATTTGAAAGGCAAATCTATTGTTGAGCTTTGAGTTGATTTTTGGAGCGGGGTAAGTGCCGTGGTTAACCTTGACTTGAAGGATTGTGACTTGTTTTCCTATTTACTACTTGTTTAAATGTTGGGTACAACGTATATGTAAGGTGAATAGTACTTATGCGTTGTTGTTGGGTTACAACATGTGGGTGGGGCTTGTTTTTTGTAAGTTATTTCTTTCTTTGATCACGATATCCATTCTTAGACTAGTTAATTACTCAATTGATCGTTCTTTCCGCATTTATGGGCTATACGTGATAATTGAGTACTATTTCTGAAGTTGAAGTTGGTATTGTGGAAACATTATTGACGTAAGGTTTGTCCTTGTCTATTCTATCTCCTTTTTGTTATATGTTCACTGTTATATTGTAAGGGATAGTATTAATGCACGAACGGTGATGCCGTACCGTATTTGAGCGTTAATGCAAGAAGAGTGGTGCCATGCTGTATTTGAGAGTTAATATACGAATGGTGATGCCGTGCCGTATATGTTGTTCATGATGAAATTGAGAGTAAAAGCATAAAGGTGATGCCGTGCCGTATTTACCATTTTATGAAGAGATTGAGAGTAAAAGCACGAAGTGTGATGCCATGCAGTTTCTATTCATTTTTTTATCCGTCTCTTTGGTTGAAGACTTATTTACTACTTCATGTTGTTATTTCCTATTGCAAACTGTATCTTTTGCCCTCTTTCGTGTGTCCCTTTCTAATAGTACATGTTTATCCTTTATTTGTTGTTATGTTGTATATATATCGATATCTGCACAGGTTTAATTACGTGGATGTCTTGTCATAGCCTTCTCGCTACCTCATCGAGGTTAGACTCGATACTTACGGAGTATATTGGGTCAGTTGTGCTCATACTATACTCTGCACTTCTTGTGCAGATTTTGGTATTAGTCCTAGTTGTTTGCGAGGCTTTTCAATTTTGATTAGCATATGGAAACTTGAGGTAGATATGCTGGCGTCTGTAGACCTTGAAGTCCCCTTCCACTTTGCCCCTATTTACTGTTCTTTTAATTCGAGACAGCTGTACTTACTTCAAACCTATTTGTAGAAATTTCAGAAGCTCATGAACTTGTGACTCTTGATCGGGGTCGTACTTAGATATTATTGGTTTTATGTCATTCCTCATTTTCTATTGGTTTCATTTCAGTTTAATTCTTTTTACTGAATTGAAATGATTAAAATTGGCTTAAAGATCCTTTAACGTTGGCTTGCCTAGCAAGTAAATATTAGGCGCCATCACGATCCCAAAGGTAGAAATTCCGGGTCGTGACAAGTTGGTATCACAACACTAGGTTGCATAGGTGTCACAAGTCATTAGAAGGTTTAGTAGAGTCTGGAGGATCTGTATGGAGACGTCTGTACTCATCTTAGAGAGGCTATGATGTTTACAAACAAATTTCACTTGTATTCTTATAAGTCGTACAATTTTATTCTCTCATGTATAACTGAACTTTTCTACTCTTGTTATCTCGCAGATGGCGAGAACACGTACTTCATCTTCAGCTGGTCAACACCTGGATCCCTTAGTGTCCCTTTCTACGAAGGGCAAAGGTCGAGGCCAAGGTCATACCAAACGCCAAGGCAGAGGTAGAGCTCAGCCTAATGCTTGAGCAGCAGCACCAAGAGTGGAGCCTTATGTGAATTTTGATGAGAAGGTTCTGGCTCAAACTGTATCTGTCGGACCAGCTCAAATCTCAGAGGGGTTCATCGCCACCCAGTGCTTCAGGATGCTCCAGTGCGTTCGGTGGGCCTTGTGGAGAGTATGGACTAGGTCGGTATTTCCTATGGCACTACCCATTTTTCAAGCTAGGGGACGAGTACAGATTCCCGCTACTCACACTCCGAAGTACATGGCTCCCCAGAATCAGACTCCACCAGCCCCGCCAGTTCGAGTAGTTCAGCCGATTGTTACAGCACAAATATGTGATGGACACACCACGTATTCTTAAGGCTTATTAATATTGGACAAGTTTACAGAATTCTTTCTAGTTTACTTTAGTGGAGCACCTACTAAGCACCCACATGATTATTTTGGCTGCTGTCATGAGGTGCTGTGGAACATGAGGATAGTTGAGACCAATGGGCTCAATTTTGCTGTGTTTCAGATGACGGATTTTTCCAAGAGATGGTGGAAGGATTTTGTATCGACCAGACTAGATGGGTTGCCTCCTCATACTTGGTACTAGTTCTCATACCTATTCTTAGAGAAGTTCCTCCCTATCACACTGAGAGAGGATTACTGCAGGTAGTTTGAGCGTCTTCAGTAGGGCAATATGACTGTTACTTAGTGTTAGAACCGTTTTGTGGATCTAGTATGTCATGCTATTATTGTGCTTCCTATCGAGAGAGAGGGTGAGGAGGTTTATTGACCGACCCGCTGACCATATAAAGCTGTAGATGCTCAAGGAGACTGGGGGTGAGATTTCCTTTTAGATGGCTACTAATGTCGCCAGGCGGATCCGAATGGTTCTTTCATAGGAGAGAGGGCAGGGGTCTGATGAGAGACCTCGCTATTCCAGTGGTTTTAGTGGTGCCTCATTTAGAGGCATGGTACTTTTATTCGAGGCCTTCCTCCCAGGCTGTTTCATTCAGAGCTACAGGTATCTCAGAGTGCTTCAAGTGGTCGTAGTCCTTATATGTCTCATTTCGACCAGTTAGCCTACAGTACACCACTAGATCCTATTATTGCACATCCGCTCTAGAATATTTAGGGTGGTGACTCAGGCCGACAGGGTCAGCTCCTGGGTCAGCAGTCACATCAAGCGAGGTCTTGTTATACTTTTGGTGATCCGAGGCACATTGCTAGATTTCTCTCGCGGGCACCAGGCAATTCACAATAGTAAGGTACTCATGCCATGGTTCCGACACTGGTTGCTTCACCGCCCACTCAGCCAACTAAATTTGAAGGTCGTGCAACTAGAGGTGGAGGTCAGGACATTAGAGGTGGAGGTCAGGCAGCTAGAGATGGAGGCCAGCTAGCTAGAGACCATCCTAGGGATGTAATTCAGAATGGTGGGGCCCAACCTCAATTTTATACTTTCCCAGTAGACATGAGGATCAATCATCGGACGCCATTATCATAGGTATTTTTTCAGTTTGCCATAGAGATGCTTCAGTTCTATTTGATCCGGGCTCTTCTTATTCCTAGATGTCATTCTATTTTGCTTCATATCTGGTTGTGGCCCGTGATTCTATGAGTGCTCGTGTGTATGTGTCCACATATGTAGAAGATTTTTATTGTTGTAGATCATGCATATCGTTTGTGTGTGGTTAATATTGGGAGTCTTGACACTAGCATAGATCTCCTTCTTCTCGATATGGTAGATTATGATATTATCTTGGGTATGGATTGACTGTCACCTTATCATGCTATATTGGATTGTCATTGTCACACCTCATTTTTTCCACTACATCCCGCAAAGGGCATAGATAATGGAGTTTTCCAATTAAAGGACAATCGAAGCGGGATTTATTTATTTAAGAGATTTAGGGTCGCCACTTGGGATAATTTATGGTGTCCCAAGTCACCGATTTAAAATCCTGAATCGAGGAAGGTTTGACTCTGTTGTCCAGTCTGCAAGCCAGAAATCCAGGTAAGAATTCTGTTAACCCGGGAGAAGGTGATAGGCATTCTCGAGTTCCGTGGTAGAACCACGGTCGCTCAACTATTATACTTGGCTTAATTATCTGATTTTATACAGTTTTTTGTACCTATCTGAAAGTTTGATTTTTAAACAACTTTTATTTATTTTTTTAAAGAAAATTGCAACGTCGATAAAACACGTCTCGAACCACGTCACATAAATGCACCAGTAGTTTTTGACATATTTCAACGTCGTTGGGATTTGGATTTGGGTCACATAAATGTGCACCCGAATTTAGGAAAGTATATTGTTTAACTAGCATGCCTAAGCAATTTCGTATGTTTAAATTCGCGAGGGCCAGAAAAATTCGCTAAATGATGCACCTCGAATTCTAAGAATCTTAAGGAAACGATTAGCGAGGGCCACGAATTTGGGGGTTCATTAGGCGCGGCACACCTCAAATTTATTTTAACTTGGAGGTCTCTACACTAATTCATGAGGGCCATACACTATGGGTTATCTAATTCTAGCTCGCCTCCAATTTACTTCTAAAAGCCTAATAGATTAATTAAAAGTGGTTTTAAAGAAATAGTAATTACTCTAAACCAAATTCCTAACCAAATTTATTCAAAGGAAAGGGCCAATAATAATGAGGCTCAATTTGCATTATTATGAAGCCTAGCCTGACATGAGGCCCATGAACCTGAACGAGGTCACAAAATTTCAAAATTTGCTGATTTTAAAATAACTGAAACTAGGCCTCAAAGTGAAACCCAATTCTGAAAATGGCCTAATGTTGTATAACTAAGACTCAAGGTCGAGTCCCTTTGAGAACAAAAACCCACGTAGGGATTCAATAATACAAACTGATTCGTATCAGATTTCAACAATTTAAGCAATAAGATAGAAAATGCAAAATCACTAAACCACAACGCCCATTTGATAGAAACATTTCCTAATTTCAATTATTCTTGTGATACCAGTTGCACAATACGACACCTCATTTAAAAAAACTCACACTAATTTACTTCTAAAACCTAAGAGCTTGAACCTCAATCTAGACTCATGAATCCTGTGGAGAAGTTAACGTTGTGCAACCATAATTTCAAGAATCTAATTTTACCTGATAGCAATTTAACTAGAATAAAAGGCCAGAAGAATCCTCAGTTAGTCCATATGATACCATACAAAGCTTAGCTACTAATTTGTTAACAAGCCATTTCAATCTTCAAATAAGCTATGAGATATTCAGCCAGAAGTTGAGTCCCCCTTAATTACAAAAGTTCAATCCTTAGCAGAGTATTTATCAACAGAATAGCGTGCTACATAACATATAACAAACCAACAAAGAATGTAAAACAAAAGTACCGATTAAAACAAGCTGTGACTATGCTGAAAGCTTCAGATTCTCATATCAACTTCCCAATCAGGCATTACATTGTGTAGAATTCAAGAGAGATGTACCTGGATTACAACACAAAAGCAGCAGTAAGTGGTTCAGTTGCAAGTTCAACCACAACAGCAAAATCAACTCAGAGAAATGACCAAGGAAAATGATTCCAAAGTAGATGCAAACCAACAGGACTCGCAGACAGTATTTCACAAAGCCCAACACTCAAACTCAAATCAGAAAATGAACTAAAAACCCTTGAACCCCAATAGATTTAGCTCATTTTAACCTTCAATGGCTTAGAAATTATTTCAGGATTAATATCAGAAGAGTTTCTAAGGATTTTCCAATAGAACACTGATTTTCCTTTGTATTTTCAGCTGTCTGATTTTTGTTATCTTGAAATCTCTGGTTTTTTAGCTCTCAAAATCTCTTTTTTATATTTTTTTTCCAATCCCTTTCAAGCTGCAAGTGACTATGCATTTATAGGCAAGTCACTAGGGCAGCCCTAAGGTTTATTATTTCATATTGATCCCTCATTTTTTGACTTTTGGACCAAGTTTTGGAGCTTAAAATTAATCGAAAACCCCACTACAAGTTTCTATTATATAGTTGTGCAAAGATTCTCTTAGTGCACTGCCCTAAGTACCCTTTTAAACTAAAGAAATTGCTTAAATTACCTGCCTGGGTCAATTTGACCCAAGGCAAAATCCTAATTGGGCCTTCAAGCCTTGGATACAACCCTTTTGTTTTGGGCTTTCACATGGCAGAATCAAAACCCATGAGCTAAACCTCTGAATTAAACCTTTGAATTAAAAACCCCTAAATAACACCATGAATTACTTTAGTCAATTAACCAACCTTCAAATCATGGGTCATGAGTCCAATGGACTCTAGTGGATCAAATAGACTTGAACTCACACCCAGGCCAAATACAAACCTCATGGATTGGGGTCTAAACCAATTTCAAAACCCAACAACCAAGGAGACCCAAATCCAAAAAAAATTGACAATTAAGCTAATTAATTAATACGAACAGTCAGAAGAACTAGTTGAGTTACTAACCTAATTAGACTAAACTAAGTGATTAAACATATTACAAATACAACTGATCAAACCTAGAAAATTAGAGAACAATTTTAAAAGGGAAAATGTACTAAGAAAAGAAGTCCTGGGTTAAGAACCTTGACCTAAAGAGGGAAGAAAGATAGAAGTGAAACACAAATGAAATGAAAATATGAGAGACTCACCGGCTAGGCTTGAAATCGAGATTGGTACTCTGATTCGACCCAAAACAGTGTCGAACGGTCTTGAACAATGAGGAAATTTAGAGAAGTGACCTTGCATGTACATGTTCAATTTGGACTCCTAAGGCTCAAATATTGGATTCAATATTCGAAGAGTTCTGGACGCATTCGAAGGGAGAGATAGATACGAGGGAGGTCTGGTGGCTTTGGGGTGTTATTTTGGGATCAGTTGGCGGCGGTGCCGTCGCACATGACAGAAGATCCGATATTTTAAATTAATATTCAAAGGGATGGGGTGGGATTTGAGGGAAGCAGGGAATGGATTTGGAAAGAGGATAGGGAGGTGTTCAAACGGTGTTAATTTGGTGTGATTTGGAGTTCTACCGCCGATGGAGGCGATTTCCGGCCGGCGACGCACGGCGGAGGACGATGGCATTAGGGTTATAGTGAACAGGGTTAGAGACGGGGTGTTTTTTGGGGGGATGTGGATGTTTTGGAAATTTATATACTAATGAACCTCATTTCTCAGCCGTTGGATCAAAGATCCTAGACGGCTGAGATTGATTTGGTCCGGACGTTATCATTTTGACTATGGTGAGGGAACTGGACCGGGTTGGGGCTGGTTGGATTGGGTTTGTGTATCTGTGCTGGTTAATTCTAATGGCCCAATTTATTTTTTAAAGACTTCTTTTTGTTTTGATTTTTTCCAGATTTTCTTTTCTTCTTTTTTTTTAATTTTCTAAAATTTCTAAAAATCCTAAATCAATTATAAATCCCAAATTTAAATGCTAATCATTCTCTATAATTATTATCACAACTAATTAAAATGAAATTAAAATAAATATTACTAAAAAACAAAAATTAAAATTAAAAGAGCAAATTAAGCTATATGTTTTTGATTTTCCCTTTTCATGAAATGACTAAAGTAATGAATAACTTTTAAAATATGAAATTAACTCCTAAATGCACATGCAACATATTTTTTTTGAATTTTTTACTAATTAAAATGCACAAAAAAAATGCAAAAAAAAAATGAAAAATTTCCACAAAATCCAAAAAATTGCAAACAAATAACATAAATTATTTTATTTGAATTTATAGGAGTAATTTGTGTAGGGAAAAGATACATGCTCATAGCTGCCCCTCTTTGCCCGGGAACATGGAGAGTTTTCGTGCAAAGACAAGTGCGTGGACACGAGTGATTTTAGTACGTTTGAATACTCCGTGAGAAGCATTTTAAAAAGCTTGACCGCACCCTGCTTCAGAGGTTACCTACATATCCTAAGGGAAAGAGGAATCAGATCAGTGTGTAGTTTAGGAATATTTGGTAGCTGGGACTACTGAAGTTGTGATCTCACTGTTGCTGCTACTGCTACTACTACTTGCTATATCCCCTTATCACACCATATAAAATAAAAGAAGCCAAACTAAGCTATGAACTACGGATTACAAAAGACCCTATCTGTGTCTTCAAACTTATTCTCGATCCTTGTTGCCTTGTATATCTCTTTCTCCTTTCTCCGTGTTGGGGCTTGATTGTTGGATTTGAATAGTATTCCCTTGTTCTCCAGGTGGGTGCCTGATTGTAAAAATTGAAGCTTAAAATGTATTCCCTTGTTATCCAGGGGGCGCCTGATTACCCAAAACTTGAAACTTTAAATGTATTCCCTTGTTCTCCAGGTGGGCGCCTGATTACCAAAACTTGAAGCTTCAAATGTATTCCCTTATTCTCCAGGTGGACGCATGAAACGTATTCCCTTGTTCCCCAGGTGGACGCCTGATTACCAAATCTTGAAGCTTGAAATATATTCTCTTGTTCTCCAGGTGGGCGTCTGATTACCAAAATTTGAAGCTGGAAATGTATTCCCTTGTTCTCCAGGTGGGCGCCTAATTATCAAAACTTGAAACTTGAAATGTATTCCCTTGTTCTCCAGGTGGGCGCCTGATTACCAAAACATGAAGCTTGAAATGTATTGTTCTCCAGGTGGGCGCCTGATTACCAAAACTTGAAACTTGTAATGGATTCCCTTGTTCTCCAGATGGGCGCTTGATTACCAAAACTTGAAGCTTGAAATGTATTCCCTTGCTCTCTAGGTCGGCGCCTGATTACCAAAACTTGAAACTCGAAATGTTCCCTTGTTCTCCAGGTTGGCGCCTGATTACCAAAATTTGGAACTCGAAATGTATTCCATTGTTCTGCAGGTGGGCACCTGATTACCACAACTTGAAGCTGGAAATGTATTCCTTTATTCTACAGGTGGGCACCTGATTACCAAAACTTGAAATTTGAATGTATTCTCTTGTTCTCCAGGTGGGCGCCTGATCATCATAACTTGAAACTTGAAATGTATTCCATTGTTCTCCAGGTGGGCGCCTGATTACCAAAACTTGAAATTGGGAATGTATTCCCTTGTTCTTCAGGTGGGCGCCTGATTACCGAAACTTGAAGCTTGTAATGTATTCCCTTGCTCTCCAGGTGGGCGCCTGATTTCCAAAACTTGAAACTTGAAATGTATTCCCTTGTTCTCCAGGTGGATGCCTGATTACCAAAACTCGAAACTCGAAATGTATTCCCTTGTTCTCCAGGTGGGCGCTTGATTACAAAACTTGAAGCTTGAAATATATTCCCTAATTCTCCAGGTGGATGGCTGATTAGCAAAACTTGAAATTTGAAATGTATTCGCTTGTTCTCCTGGTGGGCGTCTGATTACCAAAACTCGGACCTTGAAATATATTCCCTTGTTCTCCAGGTGGGTGCTTGATGACCAAAACTTGAAGCTTGAAATGTATTCCCTTGTTCTCCAGGTGGGCGCCTGATTACCAAAACTTGATACTTGAACTGTATTCCCTCTACATTTAAACATGATGACAACAAAACAAACAAAACCAAAGAAATTTGTCTGCCCCAGTTTGGTGCTAGGCGCATCTGTGAGTGTTAATCAAATCCAGTTACCAAGTATCTCTAATAACTAAATCCCATTATCCAGGAGGGTCCTAAGTACTCTTGATTAATGATAACTTTAAGATTAGGCTAAATGCTGCCAAAGTATTACTTCTACTGTGTCTTGTTATCCAAGTTATCTGCTAGGGACCAATAATTAAGGCTATATCCCATTATCCAGGAGGGTCTTAAGAACTTTTAATTAAGACCAATTTTAAATGCATACCATGTATGCTGGGGATTAATGTTTAGAACTATGTCACATTATCCCGTAGGGTCCTGACAACCTTTTACAATTAAGTCCCATTATCCAGGAGGGCCTTAACGACTCTTGTTGGGGAAATAACTGTGCCTGGCCATGTTACCCGTGCCCATTTGAGCTTTAAACTGAGTCCCATTTTCCGAAAGTGTCCTGACAACTCTTAATTGAATCCAATTTCAACATGCAAGTTACTTTATGCTCTATGCTATTCATGATTATCTCCATCCTTTAAATAAGTCCTATTTACCAGGAAGGTCCCGAGAATTTTCAAATTAAATGCCCCTTTTAACTCTAGGTTGTTTCTGCTGGGGATTGCTAGTTAAAGTCACGTCCCATTATTCAGGTGGGTCCTCACGACTCTTGTTAGGGAATTATTTGTACTAGATTATGTTTCCCGTTGAATTTTAAAGTAATTCCCATTTTTTCAGGAGGGTCCTAAGGTTCACAGTCTTGCTAGGTGCTTGCTTTATATGAAAGATTTCCCCGAGACCTCCGGAATTTTCTGCCCCCATTTCATTCAAATAAAATCTTGTTAGTTCGAAAAGTGGTGGTTAGCTTGCGGCATTCTTACTGAAAATGGCTTCCCTACTGTCATGTTCCCATTGTGTCCAATTTCCACACTGACGATGAGCCGCTTGATTTGCTCGGCTGATCCCTGAACCCCATGGATTAACTTTGTTCCCCCATCTTTGTGTTACACGCCTGGGCCTTTCGCCAAAATCTTCGCATCTTTCCAAAATTACCAAGTCAATTCCTTGATGAGACTTTCATTGATTTATTCCCCTTTAGCCTTTTAACTTTTACTACCTTGTTATGTTTTGGCCGGCGAGTGCTTCGCCATTTTGGAGCTGGTAGTAAGCTTTGAAATTTCCCTCCTGCTTTCTTAGACAAAATGATTTCGGAGACATCTTAGAAGAAATGGAAGCAAGAAAGAAAATGGAATGCAATGAATCTGAATTATTTTGATTTAGAATAAAAGAATTCCGGATTTGGCGATTATCTAGGGGAAAGAGAAAACACTTATCTGTGGAGGGCCAGCTAGTTCCCATGATCATGAAATTGACTTCGGCTTAGTCGACCCAGTATTTTTTAAATGATCAGCTTCTGGCTGTCATGTTTTGTTGTTTCGACCTTCTTTAACCCAATTTCTTTAACCAAACCTTGACCTTGCTTATCTTGCGGTATTATGAACAGATTCCCACCAACAGCCTTTTTCCATTGTTCATTTCTCGAATTTCCGCCTTATGGTGCCCGTGAGGGTTTCCACCACTAAGAATCTCTCATTTTCACTTCTCTCGGTTCTCGTCGCCTTACGGTGCCCGTGAGGGTTGTCACCAGTAAAACTCTCTCATTTTTATCTTTTCTTGCTTGAACTAGAATGTTGCCCCGGGGTATGAATGATCTCTTCTTGCTTGACTCGACATTTCTTAAAGACTGATCATAAGGTCTTTATTTGGACCGTAATGCAGGCTTTTGGATAAGGTTAGAAAAAAAGGAGTATTAAAGGCTCAAAATAATTCAAATGAGTTAAAAAATTACAACTTTCAGAATCATTTTTTCTTACAACCACCACAACTTCTGCCCCAGTTACTTGATTAGGGCCCTTTGAATTTTTATTTTAATGTGACCGAACCGTGAGAGTGACTACGTATCTTTTAAAAGGATTCAGGTCAAACGTAGTTCATCCAGATTCCTTATTTTTGCTGTTGTGTTTCTCTCTTCTTCTTTTCTTTTTTTTTTAAATTCTTTTTCTTCCTTTTTGTTTTCTTGTTTTGCTATTTTGTTGTTTTTCTTATCTTTCTTTTTTTTCTTTTCTTTCTCTTTTTTCTTCTTTACTTTTCTTTCTTTTCCTTCTTTCTTTCTTTTTTATTTCTTTTTCGTCCTTTCCTTCTCTTTTACTTTCATTGACTTCTCACACTTGCATTTCTGAATTTTGTTACTGATTCCGAAAGAGGAATATGAAAGAAAATACATAAAGCTCAGAAGGGTTAATAAAAGATAAAGTGTTTAGATAGCCCAATAAAATGCCTTCGTCATTCCTAGCATTAAAACAGGCCAATATACAAACAAATATGCCAAGTGTGGACAATGATTTAAACAAATAAAATCATACATAGTATCTCTTAACTGCACCGGAATTGTTGGCTGTTTCTAAACACTTCCCTTCCACATATGTTAGATACAACGCCCCGTTGGACAACACCCTTGACACGATGAATGACCCTTGCCAATTTGGGGTGAACTTGCCCTTTGCCTCTACCTAGTGAGGGAGGATGCGCTTCAATACCAGCTGACCCACTTCGAACTTTCTTGGGCAAAGCTTCTTGTTACATTCTCTGGCCATTCTCTGTTGATACAATTGGCCGTGACATACTGCTACTAATCTTTTCTCATCAATTATGCTCAATTGCTCCAATCAGGCTTTGACCCATCCATCATCATCAATTTTTGCTTCAACGACAATCTGAAGGGACGAGATTTCAATTTCTGCCAGTATTATTGCTTATATGCCATACACCAACAAATATGGAGTTGCCCCTACTAAAGTGCGAACAATAGTGCGATAACCTCACAATGAAAATTGTAGCTTCTCATGCCATTGCCTGGACCCGTCCACCATTTTTCAGAGTATCTTCTTTATGTTCTTACTGGCTTCCTCAAATGCTCCATTTGCATTGGGGTGGTATGGGGTGGAACTCCGATGTGTAGTCTTAAACTTCTGACATACCTCTTTCATCAAATGACTTATGAGATTCGTTCCATTGTTAGTGATGAGTATTTTTGGGATTCCAAACCGGCAAATGATATTTGAATGCACGAAATCAACCACGACTTTCTTGGTCATTGCCTTGAAGGTTTTAGCTTCGACCCACTTGGTGAAATAATCAATAGCAACTAGGATGAACCTGTGTCCATTGGAAGCTGCTGGCTCGATGGGTCCGATGACATCCATGCCCCAAGCAACGAAAGGCCACAGTGCAGACATTGTATTTAATTCAAATGGCGGGGAGTGAATCAAGTCTCCATCCACCTGACATTGATGACACTTGCGCACGAAGCTAATACAATCTCTCTCCATGGTAAGACTATAATACCCTGCCTGGAGAATTTTCTTTTCCAAAACATATTCACTCATGTGCGGTCCGCAAACTCCAGAATGTACCTCAGTCATGATGGCTGTGGCATGTCCAGCATCTATGCATCTCAACAACCCAAGATATGGCGTTCTTTTGTATAGCCCCCTTTCATTGAAGAAAAACCTACTTGATAAATGACAGATTGTTCTTTTCCGGTCACTTGTGGCCTGTACTGGATACACACCCATCCTGATGTATTCTTTGATGTCGTGAAACCATGGCTCACCATCAAGCTCATTTTCCACCACATTATAGTAAGAATGTTGGTCATGGACTTGGATATACTATGGATTAACATAAGCCTTATCTGGATGATGTAACATTGACGCTAAAGTGGACAAAGCACCAGCAATCTCATTATGAATCCTTGGGATATTCCTGAACTCTACTAACCGGAATCGTTGGCAAAGGTCATGCAAGCATTGCCGGTATGGTATGAGATTCAAATCTCATATTTCCCACTCCCCGTGAATTTAGTGTACCAGAAGGTCCGAGTCTCCCAAGACCAAGACTTTCTGGACACCCATGTCTGCGGCTAACCTCACACCCAAAATACATGCCTCATATTCTGCAATGTTGTTGGTGCAATAGAAGCGGAGCTGAGCTATAATGGGGAAATGTTGCCCCGTTTCAGAAATAAGTAGTGCTCCTATCTCGATGCCTTTCATGTTGGTGGCTCCGTCGAAGAATAATTTTTCTATCTTGACTTCTCACCCTGTTCCATTTCATCAATATGCATTACCTTGTTATCCGGGAAGAATGTATTCAAAGGTTCATACGCTTCGTCTACCGAATTCTCGGCCAGGTGATCAGCTAATGCCTGCGATTTCATTGAAGTCCTAGTCATGTAGACGATGTCGAACTCAGTGATCAGGATTTTCCACTTTGCTAGCCTCCCTGTTGGCCTATGCTTCTGGAAGATGTATTTTAATGGCTCCAGGCATGAGATGAGATAAGTGGTATATGATGACAAGTAACCTTTCAACTTTTGTGCTACCCAAGTTAGGGCACAACACGTCCTATAGAGATGAGTATACTTAACCTCATAGGCTGTGAATTTCTTGCTGAGGTAGTATATGGCTTGATCTTTCCTTCCTGGAGATCATACTGACCCAACACACATCCGAATGAATTGTCCAAGACTGTCAGATATATGATCAAGGGCCTCCCTAGTTCCGGTGGGACCAATACTGATGGGTTGACAAGTATTCGTTTATTTTATCAAAAGCCTCCCAGCATTCCTCCATCCATTTGACCTCAACATCCTTTCTTAATAGCTTAAAGATGGGCTCACAAGTTGTTGTGAGTTGAACAATGAATCGACTGATGTAATTCAGTATTCCTGACAGACTCATCACCTGTGTTTTGCTTCTCGGAGGCGGTAATTATTGTATGTCTTTGATCTTTGATGGATCTAGTTCAATGCCTCGACGGCTGACTATGAACCCTAGAAACCTCCTTGAGGGAACCCCAAATGTGCATTTCGCGGGATTGAGTTTGAGATTATATCTACGGAGCCTCTAGAAGAATTTCCTCAAATCTCTGACATGGTTGGATTACATCATACACATAGACCTCAATCTCTTTGTGTATCATATCTTGGAAGATGGTTGTCATCGCCCTCATATAGTTTGCCCCGACATTCTTCAAACCAAAGGGCATGACCCTGTAGCAGTATATTACCCATGGCGTGATGAATGCTGTCTTCTCCGCATCATCCGCATCCATCAAAATCTTGTGATAGCTTGCGTAACAATCTATGAAGGACCCAATCTCGTGCTTTGCACTATTTTCAATCAATATATGGATGTTTCGAAGTGGGAAGTTGTCTTTTGGACTTACTTTGTTGAGGTCACGATAGTCGACACATACCCTGGTTTTACCATCCTTCTTAGGCACAAACACGACATTGGCTAAACATGTGGGATATCGTGTGACTCGGATGACCTTGGCCTCAAACATCTTGGTAACTTCCTCCGTGATCTTTACGCTTACATCAGTTAAACTTCCTCAACTTTTGTTTATCAAGAGGGCAGGCCGGGTCAGTGGGCAATTTGTGAACCACTAAGTCAGTGCTCAGCCTGGCATATCTCGTAAGACTATGCAAAAACATCTTTGTATTCAAGCAGCGCTTCGATTATTTCTTCCCTAAGCTGTGGCTCAAGATGGACAGTTATTTTGGTTTCTCTAATATTATCTGGGTCCCTAGATTGACTACTTCTGTATCGCTCAGGTTTGGCTTAGGTTTTTCCTCAAAATGGATCAACTCTTTACTAATTTCCTCAAGCGCCCTTTGCTCATCATATTCCGGTTCATCTTCATATTATATCGCTTGAATTATTACTTCTGAATTAGACCGACTATTAAGACTGGGTTGAAGAGTCCTTATGCATGTTAGATCATTGGAGCCAACATAAAAATAACTGTACAAGAAGGACTAGAAAAGCAAAGAAAAAGGGAAATTGCATTTCACTAAAACTGAAAAATAACAAGGTTTTACACATCCAAATAGATGGAACATAGACTCTGAATTACAACCCTTGAATAATCTAGAGAATTTTGAAAGAAAAGTTAAAGCAAACTACCAAAACTCCTTCCTGGTCGGGAGAGGAGTAGTTTTCCAATTGTTGACTTCCGCACGGGGCCCAACAAATTGCATGTCTACCTTGCTAGAACCCTATCCTATCTGGCTTCCACCATATTCACATCTTCAAAGAACCTTTCAAACCTTGTGAATAATTCCTTATCAGGATCAACCGCAGCGCTGGAACTTGTCATTATTAGGTACTTCTTGGCGCCAGACTTCACAAAAGATTTAAAGAGACGAGGCACAGGCTTGGGGAGGGCCCATGCTTTCTTTCTCAACCTTATGGCTCTCTTGATGTCTGCACTTGTAGCCTTGAATCCCAAACCAAAAGCTTCTATGTTCATGGGGAGAGACATCGGTTGTGTGATACCTTGAAGTGAGACCCCGAAAACCTTTCCGGGAACAAACCCGTTTTTAACATCTCAACTGCCACCATGACTGATGCCATATCTAACCTTGGTGTTGGAACACGCTCCTTTTCTGGAACCTTTTCTACTGATATCGAGTCATGAACCTGATACACGCAGAGCCCCTTATCTTCAGCTGCCTCAATGAATTGTACTATAACATCACTGTGAGCATACAAATGGTCCACACCGTGCCCAACTATTTCTTGTCGATCCCATTCAAATTTGACCATTTGATGCAGCAGAGGGGGCATGGATCCAAGGTCGTCCCAACATTAGGTTTTAAGCGAAAGCCACATCAAGCACCTGGAACTCCAAGGTAAAATCAACTGGCCCGATTGTCAATTCGAGCACTATGTCACCGATTAAATCTTTTCCACCGCCATCAAATTCTCGCACACAGATGCTACTTTTATGAATTCTTTCATTCTTCACCTTCAACTTGTTCAACGTGGAGAGAGGGAAATTTTTTGCACTTAAACCATTATCAACCAACACTCGTGTGACCATCAAATCCTCGCACTTTACCGTGAGGTAGAGTGCTCTATTATGTTTGGTGCCTTCTATTGGTAATTCATCATCCGAAAAGGTGACTCTGTTCACCTTATAAATCTTTTTTACTATCTTCTTCAAATGGTGGACTGTTATTTTATCAGGAACGTGGGCCTCACTCAGGATCTTAGTTAAAGCTCGATGGTACTTGTCCGAATGAATTAACAATGATAACAAGGAGATTTGAGTAGGCATCTTTCTCAGTTGTTCTACAATAGAATAATCCTGCATTTTTATCTTCTTTAGAAACTCTTCTGCCTCTTCTTCACTCATAGTTTTCTTTACCAGTTCTGAGTTATCCTTGGTTTGTTTTGATTTTCTCACTTCTTTGGGGGCAAAGCACCTCCGTGATTGGGTCAATCCACGAGTCTCACAAACTTCTTCTCTAAACTCCTTCCCTTTCTAAGTCACTGTTACTCGATCATAATTCTAAGGTGCTGCCTTGTTGCTGATCATTGGTTGCTGAACTACAGGTTTGATAATGACAAGCTCTGAACGAGCGCCATTCATGACAACCACATTCTTACTAGCCATCCCTGGTACAACCACTTTTGTGTTCTCTTGTTTTATCATCCTGTCTTTCGGGGATTCTTTCTTGACTACAACATGCTCACTACTTGCTGTGCTGGACTTGAGCATCGACATCGTGCTTTTTAAATTCTCACCCATTTTTAGTTCACTGGCTCGGATCATCATGACAGTTTGCGAAGTCTATTTGGGCTTCCCTTCTTTGTGCACTATCTCGATCATATTTGTCTCTTGATGAGCAGGCAACGGGTTTTGATTAATATTTGGTGCTTCCAAAGCTTGCACCTCAATCCAATGAGAATTAATGAGTTCTTGAAAAACACACTTCAGATGCCAACATTTCTCCGTATCATGTCCTGGGGCACCAAAACAATACTCACAACTGATAGAATAATCTAGATTTCTTGGAGAAGGGCTTGGCAATTTTTCTTCAATCGGCCCTAACATGTCTAGCTGCCTCAACCTGTGGAATAAGCTGGTATATGATTCTCCCAATGGAGTGAAACTTTTCTTCTTCTGCATCCTCTTAGTATTTAAAGCTTGGTTGGACCAGAAAGTTGGTCTCGAGGGTTGTTGGTAGGCTCTTTAAGGGTAGTTATTTTGTGGAGCTGGGTAATTATTTTTTGGAGTGCCCATAGTGCTTGGGCGAGAGTTTGGGTATATGCTTTAGCATGATGGACGAAAAAACAGGGATCAACAGGTGGGTGGTAGTGTTGTGGTGGGCTATATTGAGTGTGTGGATAGATTTGGTGGTGGTTCGTTGTGATAGGATGGACCACGAGGCCCAAACCAAGTTCCTGAATCAACTGTCGCTACCTCTTCCTTCTTCTTCTTTCCAATTTATCCTCCGGTCCCACTTTGGATAGCCTGAGTGGTTGCTTTGATTGTGGAGTAACTCATGATCTTGTTGGATTTGAGTCCCACTTTGCCCTCCTATTTTCACTACCTCATTGAAGGATTTACCCACTGCGATACCAGGTGACCAAAATATGTAGGCTCCAAAGCTTGCAAGAAATAATCTACCATTTCACTTGCCTTCATTGGAGGGTCAACTCTTGCTGCCTGCTCCCTCTAATGGAAGCCATATTTTCAGAAGCTCTCATTGTGCTTCTTTTCCAGCTTCGTCAAAGACTAACAGTCCGGGATAATTTCAAGATTTTGCTGAAAATGGCAAGCGAATGCTTATGCTAGATCATCCCAGGTGTACCATCGAGCATGATCTTGTAGGGTGTACCATTCCAATGCTGAGCCACTCAAACTTTGACTGAAGTATGCTATCAAAAATTCATCCTTTCTGCCTGCCCCTCTCATCTTGCTGCAGAAACCCCTTAAGTGTGCCATCGTGTCACCATGTCCATCATATAAGTCAAACTTGGGCATATTAAAGCCTGGAGGCAGTTGTACATCTGGGAACAAACAAAGGTCTTTGTATGCCATACTCACTCGACCACCTAATCCTCACATATCTTTGAATGATTGCTCTAGAATTTTGACTTTTCTGAGCACTTCATCTTGCTCGGGGTTTTTGACTGGTTTTTCGGCCTCAACATGGATTTCAAAGCGGGGAGCATAGGAGTAGGGTTCATGGGCTTTGTAAGAAGGTTTGGGTGGGAAATACTGGTTCTCATGAGCTTGGAGCAAAGGATTGCTAGATGATCTGTGAAGTGTTGGGGGAGGAGGTTCCACATAAATGGGAGAAACTGGTGAAGAGGGTAAGGAACAACTTTGGGTGGTGGAGGTAGGGGTGCTTGAGAAGTCGTACCCTGGTATTTTTGGTAGATGGGGAAGCTTGGGGGTGGCTTAGTGGTAGAGTGGTCATGTGACTGGGCTAGCGGTGGGACGAAGGTCGGGTTAGCAGGATAGGCTGGTGGTGGCTGCCCTCTCACTCATGCTTGATACATTTCAGCCATTTGATGCTTTAGTTCGTACATCTCCTCTTTTGCATTAACGTCCATCTCTTCCACCTCTTTCAAGGGATCAATGATACTTGCATCTGTTTCATGATTGCCCATAATCAGCTTGCTTTTGGACCGAGTTTTATTAGAGTGAGTTCCTAGAATGCCGCAGAAATAACAACCTGTCTGAACTAGAAGGGACAACACCAAAACTTGTTAGTGGTTAGGTTTCAACATATAGGTAGTCACACATTCGGGGATGAATGCAGATAAGTAGTTATCAGTTTCTATTATGTACATGAATTGGTTGCTTGTGTCATTCGGGATTTTATCCTATGCCACCTTTTTTCTCTCTCTTTTTTTTCGTTTCTTCTTCCCTTCTCTTTGCTCATCCTGTGTTTTCCTACCTTTCTTACTTTATTAACCCTTCCTTATTTTACCATTATTTGTCTCGTGGTTTTCTCTCTTTTCTTTCCCCTTTTCTTTCTTTCTTTATTCTTCTTTCTTTTTATTTTGGTTATGGTCGAATCCTGTGGAGATTGCCTATGTATCATGATCCCTCATGAATCAGACCGAGTGTAGTTCTGGCAAACAAAAGTAGAAAATACTTAGGAAGTTTTCAAATTTCATTAAGTGAAGCACTTGATCACAACTTACTAAAAGAAATTAACAGACTCCAACTCAACTGAAAACAACAGACTCTGACTTAAAATGAAAATAACTGACTTGATAACCTACAAGAAACTTAAATAAAAGAAAACACATACTCTCAAATGGACCAACAGATTTGAAAATCATGAATACATTAAAGCCTTTAACGGTCCTGGGGCCTGCGAGACATCATTCAGTCTCGACGCAGGCCTGTGTGCTAAATCCCCTTGGAGGTGGTGGAGGACTTCCATCACTTGACGAACAAAGGTCATGGCGGTGGCAAAGAGAATAGATATTGTCATATCTTCACAGTGGCTACAATTTACGGTGATGTAATCAGCGATCATCCGTAACCTCTCTCTTATATCACCCTTTTCTTGCAACAATCACCCGATTTGCTAGGCCCTTGCCTCAAAAGTTTGTTTGGCTATATGATTCAGTTCTTGAAATTATTGCAAATCTCTTTCTAATCATGCTATGGCTCTGTAACAATGCTCTCTCTCAGTTTTGAAGTCTTTCACTTTCTTGCCCATTTTGATTCCAACCATGACGACCCTCTTCTTTAACCTCGCAACCTCGTTGTGATGCCTTTCTATCAATTGTTCAATCAGCGTGCTCGCTCCTCTGCATTTTTGGCCAATTGTTTTGGGCCCTGGACAACTCACCCTCTACTTTGTTCAATTCAAAACCATATTCTCCTACTTTGCGCCTCAAATTGTCAATGAGGGTTTCATCCTTCACACTTCTGGCGGGATTTTCTGCGGCTATTTTCATTTTCTGAATTTGGGCTCGCAAAGCTTCATTTTCTTTAACTAGTTTTCTTTTTCCCCTCGTCTTTCGCACATTGCTAACCATTTTTGAATTGAAGGTCTTTGACGTGCTTTTACAATTTCCCCATTGTTGCCCTGAATTCGTTTTCCTTAGCCAGCCAATTCCATTGTTCTTATGACGCCTCAGCAAATTCCTGGAGATGTGGCCTCTTTGCCGACCTTCTGAACTCTATTTCATTTTTATACCAAGCAAGGCACCCTGGTGCAACCTCGCCTTTTGGATAACTCTCGTACTCGAGTGTTCGTCGTCAAGTACTCACATTCGCTCCAAATGTGTTGGACTGCAGCTTCAGGAAACTGACCATTGGGGTCAATCTCGACCACATGGCGACTAATGTCTTCATCCCTAGGAATCATATAGCACTTCCCTAACTGTCTTAGTACTATGTATGGAATATAAGGTTGGATACTCCGGAGACCCATCAGAAGAAAATGAGGCCCGGTAGCTGGCATGTCTATAATTTCATCAATGGGGAGCCACCCGAACATCCACTCTATTTGACTTGCACTTATAATACGGAGATATGATACCCATTCTGTAACCCCTTGTGGTAACCTGGAGACATCAAATTTGGTACAACATTCCTCTATGCAGCCCTTTCTTGATGACCCATAACTCATGAATTGAGGTCACACGTGTTCAACCATCCTCATCTGTAGCAACAAATTGCATCCTTCGAAGAAGTCTCCCCTGGCTTTAAAGGCTATGAGGGCACGAAAGATTTTAGATAATATCAAGGGTGCGAGAGTGCTCTTGGCCTGAGTGAGCAAGGTGCTGACAACCCCTGTTATCCGTATATCAATATTCCCCTCTTTCCTCGGTAACACCAAAAGGCCTAAGAAAAATACCATAAATGTGAAACACTGGTGTTTCTCCCACTTGAGTCGGTTTCCCTTGCTACAGATTTTATTTTCAGGGTCATTAAACCCCCTTATATGCCCATATCTTTGGTATATAAACTGTGGAGTACAAAAATTGGCTGACAGATCTTGATTGTAAACCCCTTGCTTATTTTCAATGAGTCCAAGAATTTGTGCACAGCGATGGCCCTTGGCGCAATCAGATACTGATGTCGCAGAGGAACTTTGGGACCCCCGATATATCCAGTTATTTCTTCCACGGTTGGAGTGAGTTCAAAGTTCTGGAAATGAAACCCGTTGTAGACCGGGTCCCACAATGTAACCAATGCTTTTATGATGTACCCTCTAGGATTAATTTTCAACAACCCTGTGAGTCCTCACAAGTGTGTGTTGACCTTGTTTGACCCGATTCACCTAGATTATTCCACCACGTGTGTACCTCCAACGGGATCTTATTCATGAGTGAGATTGGCAAATTTTGATTCGTGCTCATTCAGCACATTTATTAGGGTGATTTAGCAAAAATCATGATTTATTGGACTCAAAAACAAAATTTAATTTTTTCCAAATTTTTATTTCAAAAATAAAATCCCGGCCTTGAAAATACGACCTTTAAGCACTTTCAGGGAAGGTTTTAAGGCTGCGCCTGCTACCGGCCCGAAAATTTAGAAAATGATCCAAGGCGACTGTTCTTGGAAAAACAGCCTCCGACGCCCTTTTAAGGACACTCGGCTAATTTTGACAAAAATTGCTTTATTTATTAATCATAAACAAAATCTGGTTCTTTTTGGCTATTTTTGCAAAATTGAAGTTGAGCCCGATGGGGGTTGCCTACGTATCTCACGCCCTGTGAGAATCAAATTGGCATAGTTCGAGAAATTTTAATACAATTAAAAACCAACGTCTATTTTTTTTTTCTCTTTTTTCAAAAAATAAAAATCTTTTTTTTTTAAAACAGGCTTCTTTTTTTTGGGTTTTTGTTTTTTTAAAAAAAATTTTGGCAGCATTTCAGTATCGATTTTTGACACGGGTTAATTCCTTTCTCACCACTCACACTATCAGATTTTCCTCTTTCTTGTTTTTCTTTTTTTTTTTCTTTTTCTTTTTCTTTTTCTTCTTTGTTTTCTTTTTATCAAAAGCCGTTCAACATGCAAAATCCGGAATGAATGCACAAGCAGCATGGAAAATGCATTAGGATGGTCCATTATTTTGGGTGCACCTGTCCTAGACGGACCCAACCCCTGTGTTGAGTCCCCTAAGTCAAATGCATGATGCAAATAAGCGCTCCTACTAGGGCTCTGGTATGATGTTAAGTTATTCTAAGTTCAAAACATTGGTATAGGGTCTACATTATGTACACGAGCGGACAACTCGAGTCGAGGAGGGGGCTATGTACCAGGAACCAAAAGGCCATCCGACTTTGTTACTTGTCTGAGCCTCTTTCTTATTTGAAGGTATGACACTAACAAAATAGGGAGTCTCGACCAGCGAGCACATCCCCGAAGATGAGAAGAGAAGGGTTTTGTGTCAGTTTATAAACAATTCAAATAATATTAAAGCGGTAAAAACAACATTTAACACATTGGGAAAAATTATGCAATAAAATCAGATAATAATAAAGCCAGATACAACAGTTATTTAAAGCTCGAATTCTTGAACCTTGAACCAAAGATTTTGGGTTCGATCCCCAGTAGAGTCGCCAGAGCTGTCATACCTCATTTTTTCCACTACACCCTATGAAGGGCATAGATAAGGGTGTTTTTCCAATTAAAGGAAAAACCGAAACGAGATTTATTTATTTAAGAGATTTCACAGTCGCTACTTGGGATAATTTATGGTGTCCCAAGTCATTGGTTTAAAATCCCGAATCGAAGAAGGTTTGACTCTGTTATCCAGTATGCGAGCCAGAAATTCAGGTAAGGAATTCTGTTAACCCGGGAAAGGTGTTAGGCATTCCCGAGTTCCGTGGTTCTACCACGGTCACTCAACTACTATACTTGGCTTAATTATCTGATTTTTGTACAGTTTTTTGTACCTATGTGCAAAGTTTTATTTTTAAACCACTTTTATTTATTTATTAAAGAATATTGCAACATCGTTAAAACACGTCTCGAACCACGTCACATAAATGCACCCGTAGTTTTTGACATATTTCGATATCGTTAGGATTTGGATTTGGGTCACATAAATGTGCACTCGAATTTAGGAAGGTAAATTATTTAACTAGCGCACCTAAGCAATTTCGTATGTTTAAATTCGTGAGGTCCACGAAAATGTGCTAATGATGCACCTCGGATTCTAAGCATCTTAAAGAAGTGATTAGTGAGGGCCACGCCTTTGGGGTTTCATTAGGCGCGGCACACCTCAAATTTATTTTAACTTGGAGGTCTCTAAACTAATCCATGAGGGCCATACACTATGAGTTATCTAATTCCAGCTGGCCTCCAATTTACATCTAATAGCCTAATAGATTGATTAAAAGCGGTTTTTAACAAGTAGTAATTACTCTAAACCAAAGTCCAAACCCAATTTATTCCAAGGAAAGGGCCAACAATAATGAGGCTCAATTTTCATTATTATGAAGCTTGGCCTAACATGAGGCCCATGAACTTGAACGAGGTTACAAAATTTCAAAATTTGCTGATTTCAAAACAAATGAAATTAAGCCTCAAAATGAAACCCAATTCTGAAAATGACCCAATGTTGTATAACTAAGACTCATGGTCGAGTCCCATTGAGAACACAAAACCCACATTGGGATTCAATAATACAAACTGATCCGTATCGGATTTCAACTATTTAAGCAATATGATAGAAAATGCAAAATCACTATACCACAACGCTCATTTGACATAAACATTTCCAAAATTCAATCATTCTAATGATACTAGTTGCACAATAGGACGCCTCATTAAAGAAAAACTCACATTAATTTACTTCTAAAACCTCAATATAGACTCATGAATCCTGTAGAGAAGTTAACATTGTGCAACCATAATTTCAAGCATCTAATTTTACCTGATAGCAATTAAACTGGAATACAAAGCGAGAATAATTCACAGTAAGTCCATATGATACCATACAAAGCTTAGCTACTAATTCGATTAACATGCCATTTCAAACTTCCAATCAGCTATGAGATATTCATCCAAAAGTTGAGTCCCCCTTAATTACAAAATTTAAATTCTCCGCAGAGTATTTATCTATGAAACAGTGTGCTACAAAACATATAACAAACCAATAAATAATGTAAAACTAAACTACATATCAAAACAAGCTGTGACTATGCTCAAAACTTCAGATTCTCATTTCAACTTCCAAATCAGGACTTACATTGTGTAAAATTCAAGAGGGGTGTACCTGGATTATAGCACAAAAGCAACAATAAGTGGATCAGTTGCAAGTTCAGCCACAACAGCAACATCAACCCAAAGAAATGACCAAGGAAAATGTTTTCAAAGCAGATGCAAAGCAACAAGACTCGTAGACATTGTTTCACAAAGCCCAACACTCAAAATAAAATCAGAAAATGAACTAAAAACCCTTGAACACCAACTAATTTAGCTTATTTTAACCTTCAATTGCTTAGAAATTATCTCAGGATCAGTATCACAAGAGTTTCCAAGGACTTTCTGATAGACCAGTGATTTTCATTTGTATTTTCAGCTGTCTGATTTTTGTTATCTTGAAATCTCTGTTTTTTAGCTCTCAAAATCTCTTTTTATATTTTTTTCCGATCCCTTTCAAGCTGCAAGTGACTATTGTTAGATAATACGCTTAACGCTAGAGGGGGGGGGGGGGTGAATAACGTTATAATAAAATTTAGCGTAAACTTGCGGAAATTAAAATTTGCAGGAAATAATTAAGTGCGTTAAATAAATAAAAGGAAAGAACGCACCGATATATTCTGGTTCACCACAACACGTGGCTAGTCCAGTCCCCGAGAGACTCTCTCGAGATTTTCCACTAACTTGTCAAGCTTACGGGTGCTCAAAAAACCTTTACAACTTAAGGACACAAGCCTTAACACCTTTGCTCGGAGATACAACACTCCAAGACTTCAACCAAGGAAACACAAGTTCCTTACAACAAGAGAATCACAATTCTCTTACAAGTGTACAAAACACTAAACACTCAAACAATACACTCCTTAATGAGTAGATATGAGTAAAAGAAGTAAGCTCAAGATCACAACAACTATGGACAAGACTTTGGCTCTCAAAAAGCTTTATGAAATGAATATAAAATGATGAACAATAGTATGCAAGCTTATAGCAATAGAATGATCAGTTGTTGTGTGTTGTTGTGTTTAAAACACTGAAATGAAGCTGTATTTATAGTTGAAAAACTTGGCATTACCGTTGCCTAATTGCCAATTAAGAGTTGATTTTACTGTGTGACAATCGATTGTCAAGAAGCCACAATCGATTGTTTGCCAATCTTTCCAGAAATCAATCCCAGATTTCACGCTTGACAATCGATTGTCCAAGATGAACAATCGATTATTGGCAACGTTCAAAAAATTATTTCCAGATTTTACGTAAAACAATCGATTATACAGAATCAATAATCGATTATTCAGCAACGTTCAAAAAATCTTTTTCAGATTTTAATATCAACAATCGATTGTACAAAATCAACAATCGATTATTCAGCACCGTTCAAAAAATCTTTTTCAGATTTTAATATCAACAATCGATTGTACAAAATCAACAATCGATTACCTGACGGTATTTGAAAACTTTACGACAACGGTCAGCTTCACAATCGATTGTGCAATGTTAACAATCGATTATTTATCAGACTATGAAAATCATTTTAGACACTGCCTCGTGACAATCGATTGTTATATACTCACAATCGATTATTTAATAACTTTGAAAAAGTCTGGAAGACACTGCCTCAACACAATCGATTGTCATATGTTCACAATCTATTATTTTGTGACTTTTAAAAATCTGATGGACACTGTCTCTTCACAATCGATTGTCATTAGCTTCACAATCGATTATTCTGAGTTTTGAAAAACTATGATGTACACTGCCTCATCACAATCGATTGTCATAAGGTTCACAATCGATTGTCATGCAGGTTTTGGAAAACCTGATGCTCACTGCCTTAACACAATCGATTGTCATTAGTTCACAATCGATTGTCATGCAGTCTTGGCTTAACATATTCGATTATCATAAGTACATAATCGATTATCTTAGTCCAGATTTTAGAGGCATGTTTAAAAATAATTTTGACTGAAGTAAATATGCATGATCTAAAATCATTTAGCATTAAATTAAATATGCATGATTTTGTAAAAATAGTTTTACGAGAGAAGCCATGTCATAAGTCAAGTTGTCGGATCAAGATCACAATTAAGAACGACTCATTTAAACTATAGAACTTTGTCTTGTGCTTGAATCTCGTTATCCACCAATTGTGCGCTTGTAATTGAACTTCGTCATATATCAATTTGCGCTTGTTTGTCATTCATCAAAACCTACACATAAGAACACACGTTTTAGTATAAGGCCTTGAGAACGTGTTTCCAACAATTTCCCCCTTTTTGATAATGGCAAACTTTAAGCGGGATATGCAACTTAATCAATATATAATGACGATTCAAGACATGCAAAGATATGCAATAATTATGCGATTAATTCCCCTTTAATATATGAATTCCCCCTCAATTTAAGCTTATAAATATTGAGGGTGCATACCCGTTATCTTCCCCCTTTTGCTATTAGCAAAAAAATGTAATATAAGAAGATGCCAAAGATATAAATAAAACTTGTTTATTTATTGGAAATAAAACGAGATCACTTAAAGAGAGTACAATAACTCAAATAATAGTAGAACAATTGATTATTGATACGAGATAATTGATATTTCGACGATAGAAACCAATTTTTCTGAAGAGTACTCAAATTTTTTGCGCGTCATGCTTAATAATTCCCCCTACCTTTAGGGCGATACCTGCAAAAATTTGTTAGACGTCTCCGACGCTCAAGTTAGAAATTATGTAGAATAAAAAGATGCAATGCATGACTTAGATCAACGTGGAGTCAAGAATCCCGAGTTCACTACGAATTCGGAAGAAGGACTCTTTCTCTAAGGGCTTTGTAAAGATGTCGGCCAATTGATCTTTGGTTTCAACAAATTCGATTTCGACATCGCCCTTGAGAACGTGATCTCTTATAAAATGATATCTAATTTCAATGTGTTTTGTTCGCGAATGAAGAACGGGGTTCTTCGTCAAGCATATGGTACTAGTATTATCACATCTAAGAGGGATATGATCAAGATTTAGGCCATAGTCCAAGAGTTGTTGTTTCATCCATAGGATTTGAGCGCAACAACTCCCCGCGGCTACATATTCAGCCTCGGTTGTGGACAACGCAACACTTACTTGTTTCTTGCTGAACCAAGAAACGAGAGAGCTACCGAGCAAATGGCAAGTGCCACTAGTGCTCTTGCGATCCAATTTGCATCCAGCAAAATCGGAATCGGAATAGCCAACGAGTTGGCATGAAGAACCTTTGGGGTACCATAGACCCACATTTGTAGTACCAACAAGGTACTTCAGAATCCGTTTTACCGCAGTAAGGTGAGACTCCTTCGGACACGATTGATAACGGGCGCATAAGCACACGCTAAACATGATGTCCGGACGACTAGCAGTGAGATAAAGAAGAGAGCCAATCATACCTCGATACTTCTTAGTGTCGACTTCCTTACCTTTCTCATCTTTGTCTAGATGATCGGATGTGCTCATGGGAGTCGCCATTGCTTTTGCATTGTTCATTTCAAATAGATTTAGCAATTCTTTGCAATATTTGGCTTGGCAAATGAACATACCTTCTTTCATTTGCTTTACTTGTAATCCCAAAATGAATGTTAATTCACCCATCATGGACATCTCAAATTCGCTTGTCATTAAATCGGAGAATTCCTTGCATAAGACATTGTTAGTAGCACCAAATATGATATCATCCACATATATTTGAACTAATAAAATATCATTGTTTTTATGCTTAACAAAAAGAGTGGTGTCAACTTTCCCTCTAATAAAGTCATTTTCCAATAGAAATTTACTCAATCTTTCATACCAAGCTCGGGGAGCTTGTTTTAAACTATAAAGAGCCTTTTTGAGTTTGAAAACATGATCGGGAGATTTAATATCTTCAAAGCAGGGGGGTTGTTCCACATAAACATCTTCTTGAATGACACCATTTAGAAAAGCACTTTTCACATCCATTTGATACAAAGTGAAATTCATAGAAGAGGCAAATGCAAGCAGAAGACGAATAGCTTCTCATCTAGCTACTGGAGCATATGTTTCTTCATAGTCAATACCCTCTTCTTGATTATAGCCTTCTACTACAAACCTAGCTTTGTTTCTAGAGATTACACCATTTTCATCTAGTTTGTTTCGAAAAACCCATTTCGTACCAATTATGGTATGATTTTCGGGTCTTGGCACCAAATCCCAAACGTCATTCCATTTGAATTGGTTAAGCTCCTCTTGCATTGCCAAGGTCCAAAATTCATCCCCAATTGCTTCGGAGATGGTTGTTGGTTCAATTTGGGAAACAAAGGCAGTATGACCTAAGGTGTTCTTAAGGGAGTTTCGAGTACTTACCTTTTCTCCAACGTCGCCAATTACCTGTTCGAGAGGGTGATCTTTGATTGTCCTCCACTCGTTAGGCATTTTCGTTTCATTTTCCAATGGTGGCGCTTCCTCAGTTGGTTGTTTCAAAAATTCGTCTTGATTTTCCTTAGGCGTTTCCTCTTGAATTTTGTCTTTCAAGCTATCTAAGATACCTGCAAGATCAAAACCGGAATCCTTTCTCGCCAAGCAAGCATTATTTTCGGCAAATACAGCATGAGGGGATTCCTCCACAGTTTGGGTTCTTTTATTAAAGACCCTATATGCTTTGCTACGTGACGAATAACCAATGAAAATTCCCTCATCGGACTTAGCATCAAACATTCCCAATTGATCTTTGCCATTGTTATGAATAAAACATTTACAACCGAATACTCTAAAATGGGAGATATTTGGTTTCCTTCCCTTATAGAGTTCATAGGGAGTTTTCATGAGTATGGGCCTTATGACTACTCTATTTAAGACGTAGCATGCGGTACTCACGGCATCCGCCCAAAAATGTTTGGGAATCTTGGCCTCTTCGAGCATGGTTCTAGCCATCTCTTCGAGACACCTATTCTTCCTTTCCACCACCCCATTTTATTGTGGTGTACGTGGAGCGGAAAAGGTATGCTCGATACCGAGTTCGTCACAAAAGTCCGCAAAGAGATTGTGATCAAACTCTCCCCCATGATCACTTCTAATTGAAGTGACGGTTGTTTCCTTTTCGTTTTGAACACGCTTAAGGAAATATTTAAAATTCTGAAAAGCATCACTTTTATTGGCAAGAAATAAAGTCCAAGTAAATCTAGAATAATCATCAACAATCACAAAAGCATAACGATTTCTTCCTAGACTTTCAATGCGTGATGGTCCAAATAAATCCATGTGAAGCAATTGCAATGGTCTAGAAGTTGAAACAATATTTTTAGATTTGAAAGATGCTTTTGTTTGCTTCCCTTTTTGACATGAATCACAAATAGAGTCATTTTCAAATTTTAAATTGGGAAGACCAATAACTAAGTTTTGAGAAATTAATTTGTTCAAAAGATGCATGTTGATATGTGCTACTCTATGATGCCATAACCAAGTATCATCCTCTTTACTCATAAGACAATCAACATATTCGGGTGAGGAATTTGCAAGATCAACCATATAAATATTATCCACTCTAAAACCATGAAGGATAATTTTAAAATCAGTACGTCTAAACACTAAACATTCATCCGAATCAAATAGGGCAAGATTTCCCTTGTCACATAATTGACTTATGCTCAAGAGATTATGCTTTAAACCTTTCACAAGTAATATATGCTTAATAGAGGAATTTTCATCCTTACCGACCGATCCGATGCCAATAATCTTTCCTTTATTGTTATCCCCAAAAATCACACTTCCTCCTTCTTTGTGCTCTAGTTGAAGGGATTTGGATTCGTCTCCCGTCATATGTTTGGAGCATCCACTATCAAGGTACCATAGTACACTTGATCCCTTCAAGCATACCTACAAAACAAGTTAATGCGTTTTAGGTACCCATGCCATTTTGGGTCCTTGAGGGTTAGGCATATCATAATGATGCGATTGAGTGATGTGTCTATGTCGTGTAAACATGCAGGGGCAACATGACCAATTCGTCTACAATAATGACAAGTAACGTTGGGGTTATGCATCTTTCTAGGTTCATAGTAACTTGATGGACGAAAATGATTTACTCTATTTTCATTTTGACTATTGCGTATTTCATGAGAACTATTTCTCCTACTATTTGTTCTAAGACGAGCAGCATTTCTAGAGTAATGGTCATGTCTAGATGTTCTAAAAGGTTCAAAACTCCTTCTAGTGTTTGGCCTAGAATATGCATCATTTCTAGGGTAGTCATTTCTAGGTGGTGAGTCATTTCTAGGTCTTCTAAAATGTTCAACATTTTGTCTAGCATGCATATTTGTTCTAGGATTGCTATTTCTACGATAAGCATTTGTTTTATTAATCCTAGGTTGAGCCTTAGGTGGTTGGGGTTTGGCTTCAACCTTTTCGTTAGGATCATTCTTAAAGCCTATGCCATGCTTGGTTGATTTTAAATTAACAAGGACATCATTCAAATTTTTGTGCGAAGAATTGAACTTATCTAATGTGCCTTTAAGCCTTTCTACTTCGTTTTTGAGATGCAAGCAAGAAGTACAATTTTTAATAGAACTTTCGGGCTTGTCGGCACTTCTTTTTCCAAAAAACTTGTTTTCCTCTTTCAGCTTCTCATTTTCTAAACCAGTTTTTCTAAATCCTTTTCTTTCAAAGAGAGCTGTTTTTGAAAATCTTTTTCTTTTAGAGAAGCATTTTCTTTTATGCTTTTGACAGTTTTTGAAGCCTTAATAAATTCAACATATAGCTCATCAAAAGCAGTTCGCATTTCTTCAAGAGTAAAGAAGTTTTTAGAAGAGATTTGACATACCTCATCTTGCTTGTCTTCTTGCGCCATAAGACAAAGGTTTGCGGCTTCGTCTTCTTCTTCTTCGCTTGACTCATCTCCGGAGTCTCCTCCCCAAGAAATGTATGCACGTTGCTTCTTAAAAGGTTTCTTCTCCTTTTTGATGTTTGGGCAATTTGATTTAATGTGCCCGGTTTCACCGCATTCATAGCACTTTATTTGTTCGCCTTGCTTTTTGCCCTTTCGTTCATACTCCTTTCGCATGAACTTTTGAAATCTTTTGATAACGAGTCCAAACTCG
The DNA here is from genome assembly GCA_034376525.1 of Nicotiana benthamiana. Lineage (NCBI taxonomy): Eukaryota > Viridiplantae > Streptophyta > Magnoliopsida > Solanales > Solanaceae > Nicotiana > Nicotiana benthamiana. The sequence continues at coordinate 24,482,841 of CM067340.1, read as the reverse complement.
TTGTCTCCGTCCTCATTAGCTTGAGGTTGGCTTGTGTTTGCCTTGAGCGCTATTCTTTGCTTCCTTTGATCATCAACAAGAGGGTTAAGTATAGTAGACTCATAAGTTTGAAGGTTACCTTTTAGTGCGTTGATGGTGACATTTGAGACGCCAATGGATTCTTGGATTGCGTCGGCCTTTGATCGCCATGAAGGAGTGAGACTTCTAAGAATTTTTCGAACAAGTTCTCTATCTGTGAATATCTTCTTGAGAGCATGTAGATCATTTACGATTATTGAAAATCGTTCAAACATTTCATCCACCTTTTCACCTTCCTTCATGTGAAATAATTCATAAGCATGGGTTAGGAAATCAATTTTGGCTTCCCTTACCTGGTCCGTACCTTCGTGCGTAATTTCCAGCTTGTCCCACATTTCCTTCGCCGTTGTGCAACACGATATTTTCCTGTAATCGTCAGCATTTACAGCACAATATAATAAATTAATTGCCTTAGCATTATTTTGAACCTTTCGGATATCATCCGCGTCATATTCTTCTTCGGACTTGGGAACCCATTCGTTTTCAACCTTTTTGGTTGGAATTTGATTTCCCTTCGTTATCACCTTCCATGGATGAAAGTTGTTTGCTTGAACGAAAATTTTCATCCTCTCCTTCCAGTACGTGTAGTTGGTACCGTTGAATAGAGGTGGTCGTGTGGAGCATTGTCCTTCATCAATTCCTGCAAAAGAGTCACGAGTAGAAGCCATGGATGGTTCTCTCAAACTGTTAAGTCTTCTGAGAGTTGGGCTCTGATACCAATTGTTAGATAATACGCTTAACGCTAGAGGGGGGGGGGGGGTGAATAGCGTTATAATAAAATTTAGCGTAAACTTGCGGAAATTAAAATTTGCAGGAAATAATTAAGTGCGTTAAACAAATAAAAGGAAAGAACGCACCGATATATTCTGGTTCACCACAACACGTGGCTAGTCCAGTCCCCGAGAGACTCTCTCGAGATTTTCCACTAACTTGTCAAGCATACGGGTGCTCAACAAACCTTTACAACTTAAGGACACAAGCCTTAACAACTTTGCTCGGAGATACAACACTCCAAGACTTCAACCAAGGAAACACAAGTTCCTTACAACAAGAGAATCACAATTCTCTTACAAGTGTACAAAACACTAAACACTCAAACAATACACTCCTTAATGAGTAGATATGAGTAAAAGAAGTAAGCTCAAGATCACAACAACTATGGACAAGACTTTGGCTCTCAAAAAGCTTTATGAAATGAATATAAAATGATGAACAATAGTATGCAAGCTTATCGCAATAGAATGATCAGTTGTTGTGTGTTGTTGTGTTTAAAACACTGAAATGAAGCTGTATTTATAGTTGAAAAACTTGGCATTACCGTTGCCTAATTGCCAATTAAGAGTTGCTGATTTTACTGTGTGACAATCGATTGTCAAGAAGCCACAATCGATTGTTTGCCAATCTTTCCAGAAATCTATCCCAGATTTTACGCTTGACAATCGATTGTCCAAGATCAACAATCGATTATTGGCAACGTTCAAAAAATCATTTCTAGATTTTACGTAAAACAATCGATTATACAGAATCAATAATCGATTATTCAGCAACGTTCAAAAAATCTTTTTCAGATTTTAATATCAACAATCGATTGTACAAAATCAACAATCGATTATTCAGCAACGTTCAAAAAATCTTTTTCAGATTTTAATATCAACAATCGATTGTACAAAATCAACAATCGATTACCTGACGGTATTTGAAAACTTTACGACAACGGTGAGCTTCACAATCGATTGTGCAATGTTAACAATCGATTATTTATCAGACTTTGAAAATCATTTTAGACACTGCCTCGTGACAATCGATTGTTATATACTCACAATCGATTATTTAATAACTTTGAAAAAGTCTGGAAGACACTGCCTCAACACAATCGATTGTCATATGTTCACAATCGATTATTTTGTGACTTTTAAAAATCTGATGGACACTGTCTCTTCACAATCGATTGTTATTAGCTTCACAATCGATTATTCTGAGTTTTGAAAAACTTTGATGTACACTGCCTCATACAAATCGGTTGTCATAAGGTTCACAATCGATTGTCATGTAGGTTTTGAAAAACCTGATGCTCACTGCCTTAACACAATCGATTGTCATTAGTTCACAATCGATTGTCATGCAGTCTTGGCTTAACATAATCGATTATCTTAGTCCAAATTTTTGAGGCATGTTTAAAAATCATTTTGACTGAAGTAAATATGCATGATTTAAAATCATTTAGCATTAAATTAAATATGCATGATTTTGTAAAAATAGTTTTACGAGAGAAGCCATGTCATAAGTCAAGTTGTCGGATCAAGATCACAATTAAGAACGACTCATTTAAATTATAGAACTTTGTCTTGTGCTTGAATCTCGTTATCCACCAATAGTGCGCTTGTACTTGAACTTCGTCATATATCAATTTGCGCTTGTTTGTCATTCATCAAAACCTACACATAAGAACACACGTTTTAGTATAAGGCCTTGAGAACGTGTTTCCAGCAACTATGCCTTTATAGGCAAGTCACTAGGGCAACTCTATGGTTCATTATTTCACATAAGTCCCTCACTTTTTGACTTGTTGACCATGTTTTAGAGCTTAAAATTAATCGAAAATCCCTACTTGAAGTTTTTTTGTAGTTATGCAAAGAATCTCTTGGTGCACTACCATAAATACCCTTTTAAACTACTAAGATTGCTTAAATTACCTGCGTGGGTCAATTTAACCCAAGGAAAAATCCTAATTGGGCCTCTAAGCCTTGGAAAGAACCCTTGTGTTTTGAGCTTTCATATGGCAGAATCAAAACTCATGAGCTAAACCTCTAAATTAAACCTTTGAATTAAAATTCCATGAATTTAAAACCCCTGAATAACACCCGTGAAACTACTTTAGTCAATTACCCAACCTTCAACTCATGGGTTATAAGTCCAATGGACTCTAGTGTGTCAAATAGACTTGAAATCACACCCAGACCAAATCCAAACCTCCTAGATTGGGGTCTAAACTAATTTCAAAACCCAACAACCAAGAAGACCCAAATCCAAAAATAAATAAATTAACAATTAAGATAATTAAATAATACGAACAGGCAGAAGAACTAATTGAGTTACTAACCTAATTAGACTAAACTACGTGATTAAACATATTATTAATATAGGTGAACAAACCTAGAAAATTAGGGAACAATTTTAAAAGGAAAAATGTACTAAGAAAAGAAGTCTTGGGTTTAGAACCTTGACCTAAAGAGGGAAGAAAGATAGAAGTGAAACACAAATGAAATGAAAAAATTGAGAGACTCAGCGGCTAGGCTCGAAATCGAGATTGGTACTCTGATTCGACCCAAAACAATCGAACGGTCTTGAACAACGAGAAAATTCAGAGCAGTACCTTGCATGTACATGTTTAATTTGGACTCCTAAAGCTTGAATCTTGGATTCAATATTTGACGAGTCTTGGACACATTTGAAGGGAGAGATCAATGGATTTGGGACAAGGGAGGTTTGGTCGCTTTGGGGTGTTATTCTGGGACTAGTTAGCGGTGGTGCCACCGCACATGACGGTGGAGCTGGTATTTTAATTTAATATTCGATGGGATGGAATGGTATTTGAGGGAAGCAGGGCATAGATTTGGAAAGAGGAGAGGGAGATGTTCAAACGATGTTAATTTGGTGTGATTTGGAGTTCTGCCGCCGGCGGAGGTGATTTCTGGCTGGCAGCACACGGCGGAGGACGGTGGCATTAGGGTTTTGGTGAACAAGTTTAGAGACGAGTTGTTTTTCTGTTGAACCTCAGTTCTCAGCCGTTGGATCAAAGATCCTAGAAAGGGTGAGATTGATTTGGTCCGGATGACGCCGTTTTTGCTATTGTGGGGAATTGGACCGGATTAGGGCTGGTTGGATCAAGTTTGTTTATATGGGAGTGTTCATTCTAATGGCCCAGTTTATTTTTCGAGGACTTCTTTTTGTTTTGATTTTTTTGCAGATTTTTTTTTGTATTTTCCAAAATTACTAAAAATCCCAAACTAAATTTAAATGCTAATCGTCCTCTTTAATTATTATCACAACTAATTAAAGTGAAAATAAAAGAAGAATCACCTAAAAATCAAAATTAAAATTAAACTAGCAAATTAAGCTAAATATTTTTGATTTTTCCTTTTATAAGACGACTAAATTACTGAATAACTCTTAAAATGTGAAATTAACTCCTAAATGCACATGCAACATATTTTTTGTGTTTTTCAATAATTAAAATGCACAAAAAAATACAAATAAATAACGAAAATAAATTCCACAAAATATACAAAATTGCAAACAAATAACAAAAAATATTTTGTTTGAATTTATAAGAGTAATTTGTGTAGGGCAAAATTACAGTTTCACAGTCGTGCCAAGACAATGACATTAGCCTTGCCAGGGTAGCCTCGATTAGAGTGGAGGGCGACTCCTGACCATTCTACCAGCAGGGTTATATCTTATGTGAAGGCTTGACATATGGTCGAGAAGGGGTGCCTAGCTTATTTGGCTTATGTCCGCTATTCTAGTGTGAAGATTCCTTCCTTGGATTTCGTACCAGTTGTTCATGATTTTCTAGAGCTGTCTCCTATAAATCTCCCCGGGATGCCACCCGATAAAGATATTGACTTCTATATTGATTATGCTTTGGGCACTCAGCCCATTTCTATTCTGCCATATCGTATGGCTCCACCAGAGTCAAATAATTAAAGGAGCAGTTGCAAGACTTGCTTGATAAGGGCTTCATCAGACCTAGTGTCTCGCCTTGGGTGTGCTTGTGTTGTTCGTGTAGAAGAATGATTGATCGATGAGGATGTGCATAGATTATCGACAGTTGGACAAAGAAAGCATTAAGAGCAAGTACCTATTGCTGATGATTGATGACTTATTTGATCAGTTTGAGGGTGCCAATGCATTTTGAAAGATTGATTTGAGGTCTCGCTACCACCAATTGAGGATTAGGGCATCCGATGTCCATAAGATAACTTTTCGGACTTGGTATGGGCATTATGAGTTTCTAGTGATGTCATTTGGGTTGACAAATGCCCCAACAACATTTATGGATTTGATGAACAGGGTGTTCAAGCCCTAGTTAGATTCCTTTATGATTTGTTTATTGATGATATCTTGAACTACTCCGGTAGTGGAGAGGAGCATGAGCAACATCTTCGGATTGTACTTCAGACTCTGATACTTTTGGTTGCACTCGATCTCTTTCTTGGGGCACGTAGTATCGCAAGGGGGCATTTAGGTGGATCCTAAGAAGATTGAGGTAGTTCAAAATTGGCCTAGAAGCACTTCAGCTATGGAGATATGAAGCTTCTTAGGTTTGGTGAGTTACTACCGTTAATTTGTAGAAGGGGTTATATCTATAGCAGCTCCATTGACAAAGTTGACTCAAAAGGATGCCCCTTGTCTGACGAGTGTGAGGCGAGGTTTTAGAAGCTCAAGACTTCTTTGACTATAATGCCAGTATTGGTGTTGCCCTCAGGTTCAGGATCTTACACGGTGTATATTGTTGCATCTCGTGTTGGGCTTGGTGAAGTATTGATGCATGGTGACAGGGTGATTGCATATGTGTCACAACAATTGAAGGTTCATGAGAAGAATTAACTTGTTAATGACTTAGATTTGATAGCCACTAGTCATGCCCTAAAGATTTGGAGGCACTATATTTATGATGTGCTGTGAGAGGTATTCACGGATCATCGGAGTCTATAGTATTTGTTCAAATAAAAGGAGGTCCACTTGAGGAAGAAGAGATGGTTGGATCTATCGAAAGACTATGATATCACCATCTTATAGCATCTGGGGAAGGCCAATATGGTGGCCAATTCCTTGTGTAGAAAGGCAGTGAGTATGGGCAGCCTTACATACATATCAGTTGGTGAGAGACTGCTTGCATCAGATTATGTTCAGGCTTTGGCCAATCAGTTCGTGAGGTTGGATGTTTTAGAGCCAAGTCATGTTCTAGCTTGTACAGTCGCTTGGTATTCCTTGTTTGAGCGCATTGGAGAGCTGCAGTATGATGACCCTCATTTGCTTGTCCTCAAGGACATAGTGTAGCATGATGGAGCCAAGGAGGTTATTGTTCGGAGTGGCAAAGTTTTGAGGATGCAACATCATATTTGTTTGCTAAAATAGATACAATTCATGAGTTTATTCTTGAGGAGGCCTCTAGTTCCCAGTATTCTATTCATCCGGTTTCCGCTAATATGTATCAGGACTTGCTGCAGCATTATCGATGGAGGAGGATGAACAAAGATATAGTTGCATATGTAGCATGGTGTATTAATTATCAGCAAGTAAAGTGTAAGCATCTGAGACATGCTAGTATGCTTTAAAAGTTAGAGATTCCTGAGTGGAAGTGGGAGAATATCACAATGGACTTCGTTGTTGGGCTTCCACAGAATTAGTGGAAATTTGATGTAGCTTAGGAGATTGTGGACAGGTTGACCAAGTCAGCACATTTCATTCCTATGGTAGTTAGCTATTCCTTAGAATGGTTGGTTAAGATTTACATCCACGAGATCTTTTGTCTTCACAGTGTGCCCATGTCTATCATTTCTGATCGCTGTACGCACTTTACCTCGCACTCCTGGAGGGAAGTACAGTGTGAGTTGGGCACGTAAGTTGAGTTGAGCATAACATTTCATCCTCAGATGGACGGACAGTCCGAGTACACTATTCAGATTTTGGAGGATATGCTCCACGCTTTTGTCACAGATTTCGGGGGTTCGTAAGATCAGTTCTTGCCACTTGAGGAGTTATCCTACAACAAAATCTTCCAATCGAGCATTCAGATGGCTCCCTATAAGGCATCATATGATAGGCGGTGTTGATCAGCAGTTGGATGTTTCCAGCACTGGGAAGCTCGGTTGTCGGATACAGACTTGGTACTTGAGCAGTAGAGTTCTTGATGTTCCATTCATGGCTTGAGAGAGGGTAGTCCTCAAAAATTCACTCATGAAGGGTGTGATGAGGTTTGGAAAGAAGGGAAAGTTCAGCCGTGGGCATATCAGACCTTTTGAGATTCTTCAATGAGTGGTGAAGCGGATTAGAAGCTCGCATTGCCACCTAATTTGTTAGTAGTCCATCTGGTGTTCCACGTTTCCATGCTCCTAATGTATTATCGTGATCAATCCCATGTGACAAGAATTTGACTTATAAGGAGGAGCTGGTGGCTATTCTAGCCCTGTAGGTTTGACAATTAAGGTATAAGAGTTATCCTTTAGTTCGATTGTAATGGAGATGTCAGCCCGTCGAGGAAGCTACTTTGGGGTCAAAGTTGGTCATGCTGAGTAGATATCTATACTTTTTCACCAGTCTAGGTACTTTTCTATGTCCTTTCGAGGACGTTTAAATGTGGAAAATGTGATGACCCGATAGGTAATCTAGAGTTTTAAACCTTAAATTTGTGTTTCAAAGCCTCAAATTGTTTTTTAACCCTTCCTCAATTTTAATGCACAGTCCGTTTGTTTTTCACAAAGACTTTTATATTAAAAATTGATAAAATATGATATTTTTCCTTTATAAAAATATTTGAGTTGATTTTGGTAAATATTTTGAGCAAACGGATTTAGATCCATATTTTTATGGTCCTGGTGAGTTCGTATCATGATTTCAGACTTGGGCGTATACTCGGAATATGATTTGGAGGTCTCTTGCTCGAGTTATCACTTTTTGTCAAAATTTGACAGTTTATAGGTTTAATAACTTTTATGGTTTGACCAATATTTGACTTTATTAAAATCGCGCCCGTATTTGTGTTCCGGAATCCAGTATAGATCCATTACTTTATTTTTGACTTGTTCGTCAAATTTTGTGAAAAAGCGGAGTTACTTTGACGTGATTCAGACATCTAATTTTTAAAATAGAAGTTCATAACTTTCCTTGAAAATTTTATTTGATTTGGTGTCCGATTCGAAGTTCTAGGTGTTATTTTGGCGATTTGATCATGCGAGCATGTTTGTATGATATTTGTGGACTTGTTTACATGTTTGGTTTGGACCCACGAGTGCTCGGATGAGTTTCAAGTAGGCTACGAATTAGTTTGGACTTAGAAAACAACGCTCGTATTCTTCAATTTTTGGTACAGGTCTCAGACATTGCAATTGTAATATGGAAGCATCCCTGTTAGGTTCGCATTTGTGACCAATTTCTTCTTAATTGTGAAGTGAGGTTGCTATTGCGAACAAACCATCGCAATTGCGATGATAGTAGGAATGTGAATCCTTCGCAATTACGAATGATTTTTTGCATTTGCGGGTTTGCAATTGCGAAACCTAGGTCACAATAGCGACATGTGCGTCTGAACAATATCTGAGTTAGACATGATTTCTCTCATTCTTTCATAATCTTCAAACTAATATAACCCTAGAGGCGATTTTTCCAAGAAATCTTCTTCCCCAATGCATATGCAAATGATTCTAACCTATGTTCCCAATTCATTTCTTAAGATTTGAACCAAATATCAAGGATTTTTACCGTGGAAATTGGGGGTTTGGATAGAATCATTTTTTTTTGAAATTATAATTTAGGCCTCAAAATGAGGTTGGATTTCGAAACAAATTACATAATCGGGCTCGGGGGTAAATGGGTAATCAGGTTTTGGTCAGAATTTCAGGTTTGGACCAAGCGGTCCAGGGTGGTAATTTGCTATTGTTCGGAGGCTTGTTTTAAAGACAAAGATGTGGTTGAGATTTGAGTTAATTCTTGAAGCGAGATAAGTGTCGTGGTTAAGCTTAACTTGAGGGATTAGGACTTGTTTACGTATTTTCTACTTGTTTAAATGTTGGGTACAACGTATATGTGAGGTGACGAATACTTATGCATTGTTGATGGGTTAAAGCATGCGGGTGAGACTTATTTCTTGTGAGTTATTGCTTTCTTTGATCGTGATATCCATGATTTGACCAGTTGACTTCTAAATTGATTGCTCTTTCTGTATTTATGGGCTATACGCTATAATTGAGTACTGTTTCTGAAGTTGAGGTTGATATTTTGGAATCATTGTTGACATAAGGTTTGTCCTTGTCTATTCTATATCCGTGTTGTTATATGGTGCGGGATAGTGTTAATGCACGAAGGGTGATGCCGTACCGTATTTGAGAGTTAATGCATGAAGGGTGATGTCATGCCTTATTTTAGAGTTAATGCACAAAGGGTAATATCGTGCCGTATCTATTTTTCATGATGAAATTGAGAGTTAAAGCACAAAGGATGATGTCGTGTTGTATTTACCATTTTATAGAGAGATTGAGAGTAAAAACACGAAGAGTTATGCTGTGTCATTATTACTGTTTTATGGTGAGACTGAGAGTAAAAGCACGCAGGGTGATACCATGCAGTTTCTATTCATTTTGTTATCCGTCCCTTTGGTTGATGATTTATTTATTGCTTCATGTTGTTATTTCCTGTTGTAGTATTGTATCTTGCACCCCCTTGCATGTCCCTTTCCAATAGTACATTTTTAGCTTTTATTTGTTGTTATATTGAAATCTACACATGTTTAGTTATGTTGGTGTCCTGTCATAATCTCGTCAATACATTGTCGAGGTTAGGCTCGACAGGAATAGAGTATATTAGGCCGATTATACTCATACTATACTCTGCACTTCTTGTGCATATTTTGGTACTAGTCGCAACTATTCGTGAGGTGTTTTAGTTAGTATTAGAATTTAGAAATTCGAGATAGATCTACTAGCGTTCGCAGACCTTGAAGTCCCCTTCCACTTTTCCCCTATTTACTGTTCTTTTCATTCAAGACAGTTGTACTTATTTCAAACCCTTATTGTAGAAATTTTAGAAGCTCGTAAAATTGTGACTCCAAATCCTTGTTGTACTTAGATATTATTGGCTTATGTCATTCAACATTTCACAATTGTTTTATTTCAGTTTCATTGGTTTTACTTAATTGAAATGATCAAAATTGGCTTAAAAATTCTCTAATGTTGGCTTGCCTAGCAAGTGAAATGTTAGGTTCCATTCCAGTCCTGCATGTGGGAATTCCAAATCATGACATTGTGCATACTGTAAATGACGTCTCTGAATTTATGAATTAAATCTTTTCTAACAGTCAAATGCGAAAAATATTTTAAAGATTCTTTTCGATCTTCCAATTTTAAAAGATTAAATCTTGACTTTTAATTCATTTATAATGGGGATATTTCCAAATATGCCCCGAATTCTGATATGATTCACATTACACTCTTCTAATAATTGGGGGGTGGGGGTTTATATCTACCATTGTTGTTGCCAAAATGGGCTAAATTTTCCCTTTTAAACTAACGATAGAAGCTTTACAACTTATCAGACCTTTTTTACTAGGGAATTTAACTTTGACCTAAAGTTTGAAAAATTCATATCACAAAGGGCATTTTTCTGGCCATCATAATTAAAAAAACTGCAAATAAAATAGCTTCTTGTGTATTTTCATGCCAACAAAAACTCGCTGTAAATAACTTCATTGGTAATTATTATCTGCTGATATATATTACACCATGAAAGTTATTTGGAGGTATTTTATCTGCAAGTACATTATTCGAGGATTGTAAATACATCTATAAGTTGTAAATTCTCTCCTGTCTCTCACACACATGCTTAAAATATCATGATACTAGCCAAACAATGATATGATGTGTCAAATAACAATAATCGAGACTGAGGCATGGTGTTATATGCATGAACAAGACTGAGTATAGAATATCAATGAGGTTAATGATATGACAGTGAGAACCAACCTCTCGGGTCTCAACAATATTGCCGTGAAGCCACAACATGATAATTAGCATTATTTGCAACTCATTAACTTAATCACATAATTAGAACATAGATATCGGCAAGAAAGAGTCACTAAGCGATACCATGGAATGATCTAGGCTGCAATTCTCATGGCACACGTTCATACACCCATCACTGGGCATTTGTGTCACCTCAATAGTAATCATAGAACACATAGTTCGGATTTCGAACCCTCAGAACCAAGATTGGAAGCGTTACCTACCTCAAGCAAGCCAAATTCTAGCCCCCGATGCCGTCTCCTCTCGATTAGGCCTCCAAATGATCCGTCTCTAACAAAAATCAAATCCATAATATCAATATATGCTAAGAAAACAACGCCCACTCGAAAATAATCAAATCACATCTCAAATTCCGAAATTGGTCAAACCTGACCCTGGGGCCCACATCTCGAAATTCAATAAAAATCATATCACAAGAATTCCCATCCTCCCACGAGTCTATTCATACCAAGAACATAAAAAACAGACCTCAAATGACCCCTTAAATCCCAATTTCAACTCTCCAAATTTTCTTCCATTTCTCCAAATTTTCACCCTAATTTCCCAAATTAAATAATATAATCAAAACATATTCATCGGATTTAACAAAATTTGAGTGAAGAACAGTTACCCCAGTCAATCCTCTGAAAATCCCTTCAAATATTTTGAGATTATGGACCAAAATCCTCGATTTTTAACTTAAAGTTTCTGCCCAGATGCGAGCTTCATTGCGAATGCGACCACCTTCTCGCGTTCATGAAGCACAAATTTTCTCTAACCAGAATCTCTTCTACGCAAAAATGACATACATCTCATGAACGCAAAGGTTTACTGAAACTCCTACACGCAAACACGACCTCACCCTCGCAAACACGTAGGCCAAATGAATGGGGTCCCGTTGCATTTTCTCATCTTCGTGAATGTGTTGCAAATCTCACATCAACGATTCACTCTGCCCCTAACCCTTCACGAACATATTCCGTACATCGCAAACATGATGACGAATTCCTCCTCAATCTCCATATGCTCTTCGCGAATGCGAGCTTCCCTTCGCAATTACGAAGAACAAATCTGTGCAACAAAAATACCAAAACATTTTCTAGCTTTCCAAACTCCGAAATGACCGGTTAACCACCCGAAACTCACCCGAGGACCTCGTGACTTTAACCAAATATGCCAACACACCATGACATCATTAAGACTTGTTTCAGCCTTCGAAATGCTCAAAACAACATCAAAACATCAATTGAACTTCGGATTCAAGCCTAAGGATTCTAAAACTTCCGAATTCCGAATTTGATAAAAAAGTCCATCAAACCCCATTGTAATGACCTGACATTTTGGGCACACATACCAAAATGATACAACGGACCTACTCTAATTTCTGTAATTCCATTCCGACCCCGATATTAAGATTTCTACTGCCGACCGCAAAACGCAAATTTTAACTTTTCCAATTCAAGCTTTAATCTTCCAAGGACCTCCAAAATCACCTAAAATAGCTAATCAAGTCATAAAAATAAATTCCGAGATCGTTTACTCACAAGTCAACTTTCGATTGACTTTTCCATCTAAATGGCCAACTTAAGAGACTAAGTGCCTCATTCCCCTTCAAAACCTCTCCGAACCCGAACCAACCAACCCAATACTACATAATAGAGATGAACAAGACATAAAGAAAAAAATGGGATAAATGGAGCTAATATTCATAAAATGATCGGTCAAGTCGTTACACACATGTGCGAGGTCTAGGGAGACGGCGTGGGAGCGCTGGTGCGAGGGATACTCCGCACTTGCAAAGTTGTAGATGTGGAGAAAGGGACTCATATGCGGGAATTCTCAAGGAAGCATTGGGACAGAAGCAAACTTGGTCTACAGATACGTGCATGCATGGGTTGAGAAAATCTGTAAAAGCAGACATGTAGAAGCGGTTTCTGGTTTTGAAACTTATGCTATATTCCCTACACTTTCATTTGGTCAGATGTAAATTCCATGAAAAACTAGTGAACTTGTGGGATTTTGTGAAGAACCTAGGGTTTAAGTAAAAATTAGGATTTGATCAGATATTTTGTGGTGAAAATTAGGATAAATTATATATTTGAGTTCGGAAAATCATGTGTATTATTTATATTCAAAAGTTTCCAGAATCTGGGCAGGTGGGAATCGGGGTAATTTTCATGAATCTTCCAAATTGGGTTGGTTAACTAGTATAAAAGTTAAATTATAATCTTTTAAGTATCTATTGATACGACTTTTTATTAGTTTTAGAATCCTCGACATCGTTTGAGGAGTTCTAGTGAGGTTGGAGAGCCGGATTGAGGACTTGGAATCGAGGTAAGTCTGTTGTCAAACCTTTTAAGAGGGTAGTTATGCCCTTAGGCATATTATTATTGTGTGCTACTTGTGTGGGGAGCTATGTACCCATGAGGTGATGAGAGTCTGTATGTAGCTATATTTCATGATATGTTTGGGTAGACTTAGATTCATATCATGCCTTTAATTGTATTTTTTATGCCTAATATCTGTCTTGATTGGCACCGCGGCTTAGTGTAATGACCCGACAAATCATTTTGACCTCCGGCACTAGTTTGACAGTTTGAGGATGCGAGTATCTTCACTTCATGTATTTTGATTTATAGGCGTGGTCGTTCGGAAAGTTCGGAGTTGATTTGGAGAGATTCAAAACTCAAAAACTTTAAGTTGGAAATGTTGACTAAGATTTGAATTTTGAATAAAAGACCTCAAAATTGGTATATTAAGGTTTCAGCAGGTTCGTATGATAATTTTGGACTTGGGCATGTGTTCAAATGGAGTATAGAGTGGCCCGGGAGAATTTCAGCACTTATTGAGGAAAGTTAGCATTTTGAAAGATTTAGAATTTCCTAAGTTTGCTTTGAAGTGAACTTTGGTGTTATAAATATCCCTTGGGGTTCAAAGCCTTAGAATAGGTTCATATCATGATTTGTGACTTATGCGTAAATTTTGGTGTCATTCCAAAATGTTTAAGTAGGAATTGAACGCGTTCGTTGAGGTTTGAATGTTTTAAAGTTTAAAGAAAGGTTTTGATCATAGATTCATAGTTTTGATGTTTATTGGTGTGACTTGAGGCATCGAGCAAGTTCGTGCTATTTTTTGGGACTTTTTGGTGTGGTTGGATGGGGTGCCAAGGGATTCGGGTGTATTTTGGGATGGTTTTAGACCAAGTTAGGATGAGTTACTGTTGCTGGTTTTGTTGTTCGCAAATGCGAAGGGATTCACGCATTCGCGAAGAAGGAATTATTCTAGGGCCTTTTGTTTTTCTCGCTCGTGATAGGGAGGTCGCATTCGTGGAACATTAGACAGAGGTGCTCCGCGTTCACGATTACCTAATCGCGTTCGCACAAGAGAAGTTGGTCTAGCAGGGGGTTTGGTATTTGCGTTTTTGAGACCTGTCTCGCGTTCGTGTAGAGGAACTGGGGAGCAGATGCTACTAGTGCTTCGCGAAAGCAAAGGCCAAGCTGCATTCACGAAGATGAAGTGCTATTTTAAAAATGGATTTTGGCTCATTTTATCTCAAACATTCGATAGGAGCCGACTTTGGGAGCAACTTTGGAGCATCATTTTCATCATCAATTAGGAGGTAAGTGATTTCTATGCCTTTTGAGTTAAATACACGAATTTTATATGGATCCGGTTATTGTAACTTCGCAGCAAGGTAAGTCTTCTGCCTAGCTTTGTGAAGGGGAAACTACCCCATAGGTATTAAAAATTGTTATGTGCTACAAGTTGTGGGTGTTATGTATGCACGAGGTGACGAGAGTCCATACGTAGAAAAACATATTTATGTTCGGGTAGACTTATGACTCTATTTTGTAATATTTTGAGTTATTTTCACCCAATCTGCTAGCTTGATTAATTGAATTTATAATGGAATATATATATACATATATATATATATATATATATATATATATATATATATATATATATATATAATACATATAAGGAGTAGTGGAGCCTCTGGTTTACTTTTATAAGGAGGTTCTGGCCCAATATTTAGCAGTTCCAGAGGGGTTCATTGCCACCCCAGTTTTTCAGGCTGTTCTGGTCTGATTGGTAGGTCTTTTGGAGAGTGTCACCAGAGCAGTTTTTCTTTCTGTAGCATCAGTTGTCTCTCAGGCTGGAGGAGGGGCTTGGACTCCTGCTACGCGTACTCCGAAGCAGGTAGCTCCCCAGATTCAAACTCGAGCCGTTCAGCCAGTTGGAGTAGCTTAGCAGGGTATGGTTCCCCAGGTCGGTGATAGAGCAACTATGTCTGCCGATGCTTTATGGAGATTGGCTAAATTCACCAAGCTTTTCACTACTACCTTCAGCAGTGCATCTATCGAGGATTCTCAATATTATTTGGACAGCTTCCACGAGGTTTTTTGGAACATGGGTATTGTTGTGACCAATGGGGTTGATTTCGCTACATTCCGGTTGTCTGGATGTGCCAAGACTTGTTGGAGGGATTATTGTTTAGCTAGACCAGCAGGATCTCGACCCTTGACCTGGGGGTAGTTCACGTATGTATTTCTGGAAAAGTTTCTCCCTATTACTCACCGAGAGGCCTATCTGAGGCAGTTCGAGCGTCTCTATCGGGGATCCATAGCGGTCACCTAGTACGACACTAGGTTTATTGAGTTGGCATGCCATGCTAGTGTTATAATCCCCAAGAGAGAGAGAGAGAGAGAGAGAGAGAGAGAGAGAGAGAGAGAGAGAGAGAGAGAAATAGGGAGAGAGAGAGAGTGAGACAGTTTATTGATGGACTCGATCATCCTATCTGTCTCCAGATGGCTAGAGAGGTTGGGAGCGAGATGTCCTTTCAGGAGGCGGCCAATGTGGCCTGGAGGATCAAGTTGGTATTGTCACAGGGGGTGGACATAGGGCAGACAAGAGACCTCGTTAGTCATACCGATTTAGTGGTGCCTCGTCTGGAGGCAGAGATTTGTATGGTAAGGTCCAGCCTTCTAGGCCTTTCCAGTCAGCCCTCTAGTTTTCACATGGTGCTTCCGGTGGCCGCAGTTCTTATGCTCACTATTCAGATCAGTAGCCTTTCAGTGCAACGCCAGCTCCTATTAGTGCACCGCTACTTCAGAGTGTCCGTGGTGGTCATTCAAGTCGACAAGGCCAGCAGACTCACCAACCGAGAACTTGTTACACTTGTGGTGACACGGGTCATATTGCCAAATTTTGTCCTCGATCACCTAGCAGTTCTTAGCACCGGGGTTCTTGTGCCATGGTTTAGGCACCACGTGTTCCACATCCCGCCCAACCAACTAGGGGTGGGGGTAAAGGTGCCATAGGGGGAGGTAGAGGTCATAGAGGTGGAGCTCAGGCCGCCAGAGGTGGAGGCCAGCCAGCAGCAGGCCATCCTAGGGAGGTGGACCAGGAGGGTAGGGCTCAGTCCTGATGTTATGCTTCTCAAGCCATGCCCGAGGAAGAGGCTTCGGATGCGGTTATTACAGGTACGATTCTGGTTTGTCATCAGGATGCTTCAGTGTTGTTTGATCCGGGGTCTACGTATTCGTATGTGTCATCTTATTTTTCCCCATACTTGATCATGCCTAGTGATGCATTGGGTATTTCTGTTTATGTGTCTACGCCAGTGGGTGACTCTATTATGGTCGACCGAGTCCATCATTCTTGTGTTGTGGTGATTGGGAATTTTGAGACTTGTGTAGATTTGGTGCTTTTAGACATGGTTGATTTTGACATTATATTGGGGATGGACTGGTTATCACCATATCACGCTATCTTTGATTGCCATGCCAAGATTGTGATCTTAGCTTTACCGGGTGTGCCTCGTTTAGAGTGGAGAGGGACTCCAGGTCATTCTACCCATAGTGTTGTATCGTATGTGAAGTCTCGACGTATGGTATAGAAGGGGTGTTTGGATTATTTAGCCTATGTTCGTGATTTTAGTGCTGCGGTTCCTTATATTGATTTTGTGCCCGTTATTTGCGAGTTCCCTGATGTCTTTCTTTCAGACCTGTCGGGTATGCGACCCGACATGAATATTGACTTTTGCATTGATATGGCTTCAGGCACTCAGCCCATTTATATCTTGCTATATTGTATTGCCCCACCTGAGTTGAAAGAGTTAAAGGAACAATTACAGGATTCGCTTGACAAGGGTTTTATTAGACCTAGTGTCTCACCTTGGGGTGCACCTATGTTATTCGTGAAGAAGAAGGATGGGTCAATGAGAATGTGTATTGATTACCGGCAATTGAATAAGGTAACGATCAAGAATACGTATCCGCTGCCGAGGATGGATGATTTGTTCCATCAGCTTCAGGGTGCAAGGGTATTTCAAAGATTGACTAGCCATGTGGCTACCATCAATTGAGGATTAGGGCATCCGATGTCCCTAAAATAGCTTTCCACATTTGGTATGGGAATATGAGTTCTTGGTGATGTTATTGGGTTGACACAAGCCCCAACAACATTAATGGACCTGATGAACCGAGTGTTCAGGCCTTATTTGGATTCATTTGTAATATTGTTCATTGATGACATATGATATATTCTCGCAGCTAGGAGGAGCACGAGCATCACCTTAGAGTTGTTCTTCAAACTCTAAAGGATAGTCAGTTATATGCTAAGTTCTCGAAGTCTGAATTCTGGTTGAGTTCAGTTGCATTTCTGGGTCATGTTATATCAGTAGAGGGTATTCAGGTGGACCCAAAGAAAATTGAGGTAGTCAAGAGCTGGCCTAGACCAGCATCAGATACAAAGATTTGGAGTTTATTAGGGTTAGTAGGCTACTATCGATGGTTAATTGAGGAGTTTTCATCTATTTCAGCCCCAATGACCAGGTTGAACCAGAAGGAATGGTCGAATGAGTGTGAGGAGAGATTTCAGAAGCTCAAGACAACTCCGACTATGGCACCAATGTTGGTTTTGCCCACAGGTTCAGGGCCTTATGATGTTTATTGTGATGCTTCCCGTATTTGGCTTGGTGCAGTGTTGATGCAGGACAACAAGGTCATTGCCTATGCTTCAAGGTAGTTGAAGATTCATGTAAAGAACTATCCAGTGCATGATCTGGAGCTGGCAGCCATTGTTCACGCATTGAAGATTTAGAGGCACTACTTGTATGGCATGGCATGTGAGGTGTTCATTCACCACAAGAGTTTTCAGTACTTATTCAAGCAAAAGAAGCTAAATTTGAGGAAGAGAAGGTGGTTGGAGCTGTTAAAGGATTATGATATCACCATTCTATATCATCTGGGGAAGGCTAATGTGGTGGCCGATGCTCTGAGTAGGAAGTCGGCCAGTATGGAAGTCTTGCTTATCTTCCAGTCGGTGAGAGGTTTCTTGCTTTGGATGTTCAGGCTTTGGCTAATCAGTTCGTGAGGCTGGATATTTTTGAGCCCAATCGTGGGTTAGCTTGCGCGGTTGCCCGTTTTTCATTATTGAAGCGTATCCATGACCAGCAGTATGATGATCCTTATTGGTGTGTCCTTAGAGACATAGTGCAGTGCGAAGGTGCCAGGAATGTTACCTTAGCTGATGATGGAGTTTTGAGATTGCAGGGTCAAGTATGTATGCCTAATGTGGATGGGCTCCGAGACCTGATTTTGAAGGAGGCCCATAGCTCCCGGTACTCTATTCATCCGGGCGCCGTAAAGATGTATCAGGATTTATAGCAGCATTATTGGTGGCGCAGAATGAAGAAGGATATCATAGAATATGTGGCTCGTTGTTTGAATTGTCAGCGAGGTAAGTATGAACAACCGAGGCCTGGTGGTGTATTTCAGCGGATTAAGCTTCTTGAGTGGAAGTGGAGCAGATTACTATGGACTTTGTTACTGGACTTCTGCTGACTCGAAAGAAGTTCGACGTAGTATGGGTCATTGTTGATAGGTTGACCAAGTCAGCGCATTACATTCGTCTGGCAGTCTCCTATTCTTCTGAGAGGTTGGCTGAGATCTATATTCGAGAGATTGTTCACCTCCATAGTGTGTCTGTTTCTATCATTTCGGACCGGGGTACGCAGATTACCTCGCGCTTCATGAGAGCATTTTAGTGAGAGTTAGGCACACGGGTTGAGTTGAGTACAACATTTCATCCCCAGATAGAAAGTCAGTCTGAGAGGACTATACTCCTTCTAGAGGATATGCTCCGAGCTTGTGTTATTGACGTTGGAGGTTTTTAGGATCTGTTTTTGCCTCTAGCAGAGTTTGCCTACAACAACAGCTACAAGTCGAGTATCCAGATGGCTCATTATGAGGCTTTATATGGTAGACGATGTCGGTCTCTGGTTGGATGGTTTGAGTTGGTAGAGGCTCGGTTGTTGGGTACAAATTTAGGAGGCCCTGGACAAGGTCAAGATCATTCAGGATAGGCTTCGTTCAGCTCAGTCCAGGCAAAAGAGCTATGCAGATCGCAAGGTTCGAGATGTGGCTTTTATGGTTAGTGAGTGGGTATTGCTCCGAGTGTCTTCTATGAAAGGCGTGATTTGATTTGGGAAGAAGGGAAAGCTTAGCTCCAGGTTCGTTGGTCAATTTGAGATTCTTGACCGAGTGGGAGAGATAGCTTATAGACTGGCTGTAGCATCGAGCTTATTAGCCGTACGTCAAGTGTTTCATATGTCCATGCTTCGGAGGTATCACGGCGATCCAGCCCACGTATTAGATTTCACCATTGTCCAGTTGGACAAGGACTTATCTTACAAGGAGGAGCTAGTAGCTATTTTGGACTGGTAGGTTCGTCAGTTGAGATCCAAGAGTTTCCCTTCTGTCCGTGTTTAGTGGAGAGGTCAGCCTCCTGAGGCATCAACATGGGAGTCCGAGTCCGATATCCGGAGCTGTTACCCTCATTTGTTCCCCGGCTTAGGTACTTCCTTCTTCTGTCTGTTCGAGGACAAATGGTTATTTTAGAGGTAGAGAATGTGACGACCCAAAGGTGTATCACCTATTTTATCATCCATCCTGTGCTTTCAAGGCCTCGAAAATCCTCATTTAGAGTTATTTCAATTTGCGTGCGTAGTCCGGGCGCGTAGCCGGAAAGCTTAATTTGAAATTCTTGGGAAAATACTAAAATTTGATATTAACATGAATAAATTTGACTTTGGTCAAACTTTTGGGTAAATGGACCCGAGCCCATGATCGAATGATCCCAAAGGATCCGTAGGAAAAAATAGGACTCGGGCGTATGCCCGGAAACGAATTCTGAGGTCGCAAGACCGAGAAATGAATTTTTGAGTAAAATTATTTTTCTGAAATTATTAAGGAAAATGGAAATGAAATTGATTAGAATGTTTTAGTATCGCGTCCGTATTTTGGTTCCGGTGCCCGGTACATGTTTTATATGTGATTTAAGATTTTTCTGTAAAGTTTGGTTGAAATCGGACGTCGTTTGACGTGTTTCGGCTGAAAACTCTAAATTTGAAAGTTAATAAATTTAGAAAAAAACTTGTGATTTTGAGGTTTGATTAATCGTTTTTGATGTTATTTTTGCAATTTGATTACACGCTTAAGTTCGTAGGATGTCTTTGAGTTAGTGCATGTGTTTGGTTAGGAGCCCCGAGAGCTGAGGAGTGTTTCAAAGGTTTTTCGCAGTGATTTCAAACTTAGGAGAATTGCAGGTTTTGCCTTTAGCAGTTGCAGATCCATTTCTTCTTCACGTTCACGATGCCTTTTCCACGTTCGTGAAGCTTCATGCCTTCCCTTCATCGCGTACGCACCATTGTCCTCGTGTTCGCGTAGGGTCAATTGACCCTGGGGGAGGGGGGTCTTAGCCCTATTTTCCTCTTCGCGTTCGCATACACCCTTTCGCGATTGCGTAGCTTTGCAGTTCCTTTCATCGTGTTTGCAGAATGTCCCACGCATTTGCATTGAGAAACTTTTAAACCCTTACATTTTCATTCTATGCGTTCGGGATACCCTTTCTGCAATCACGATGGCCTGTAAGTTCTACCCTTCGTGAACGCGACTTGCCTTTTGTGAATGTGAAGGCAATTTTTCCCAGTTACAATTTTCTTTCCAGAACAATAGCTATAGATTTTTTCACAAGTTTTCACGAGTTCTTTCTTCTCTAAGGTCCTTAGGCATCCATTGAAGCTTTCTTTCCCCAAAACTTTGTGGGTTAGTAATCCTTATTCCTTCATTTTTCATCAACTTCTAAAGAATTCCTAAGCCTAAAACATGTAATTAGGGGTAGAAATTGGGGATTTGGGTAGAGTTAGGGCTTTTTGAATTTTCTTGATTTAGACCTCGTTTTAGGGTCAAATTCGAAAACAAACTATATATTCTGGCTCGTCAGTGAATGGGGGATTCAATTTTTGTCCGAACCTCATGTTTTGACCAAACGGGCCCGGGATCGATTTCTAGGATTTTTTGGGAAGATTGATCGTAATGTTGTAATTAAACATAGGAATTGGGTTGTTTATCTATTATTGATGGTATTGAGTTATTTATGCATAGATTCGATTGGGTTGGAGCCGCATTCGAGAGGGAAAACGATGATTGTGGATTGATTGGCCATGGAAGTTGAGGTAAGTGTTTGGTCTAACCTTAGCTTGAGGGAATAGGTGTTGAGTCTTATTTTCTACTTGCTTATTGTCGAGTACGATGTATAGGCATGTGTGATGTGTATCTATACATTGGTGTTTAGCATGACTGTGAGTCTTTATATTGCGAATATTATGATTTTGTTGAATCTTCCATTCTGCAACTGTCCAACGGTTAGTGTGACAATTTGTTCGTGTGCATTTATTGTCTTGGTGTGGAGGCTAACTTGAGCCCTTAATTACTTTTACATGAAGTCCAACTTGTTTTGTATGTCGCTTAGTTTTATCATTTTTGAACAGCCGAAGTTAAGTCTAGACCTATCCAAAATAGAGGTCCAAACGCCTCCTGGGCTATAGGCATGGGACAGGTAGTGCACGCATAAGGAACAGTTTAGAATCAATTAGTGCACTTTAGGTAACAACTTAAAGATATCAATTAAGTAGCAGGAGATGATAGTCTGTGCCTGCTGAATAATACGAGTAGAACCCATCTTGAGGGAGTTACAAAGTATTATTTATGTTGCATGGGGCGATCCTTTAGGCTAAAAAATTTAGGACTCCACATCTTGTCTTTAAATAAATTATTTGTGTTTAATAAAACTTCCCTAACTTCTTGCTTTCTTTATCTTTGTTTGTCTGACTAATTCATATAATTCAATTTTGGCCGGCACCACAGTTGTGGACCTCGAAGAGCGCCTAACACCTTCTCTTCGAGGTAATTTGAGCACTTACCCGATCTTTGGTAACAAAAACGCGTTGAACTAGAGTTATTTGCAAATATGTTCGCAAACGCATCTCAAACTCCTTAGGTGGCCACTCTCTCTTTTAACCAATTCCTTAAAAGAGTTGTCTGGTGTTGAAACCCAATTTCCAAGAAAAAGGGGCACGACATATATCTACCATATACATAATTAATTCGTATAGCTACTATTTAGTTTGTTACGCGACTGTATTCACTACTATTTTCATGAATACAACAGTAGAATTCGCCTATTAAATAGGGAGTCCAATTGTGCGATTGTATTCCTTGTATGCGCGCTACAATATTTATGAATACAGTAGCAGAATTCGTCCAAACAATAAGGGAGGAAAACTGTTTAATAGCGGAAAGAGGATCAATTAGCGTGTATCACTCCTAATTTAACATAACAAATTCAATTCTACATAAAATTTGGTCCTATTGGGTTGTATTCTATGTATTCGTGCGACAGTATTTATACATAGAGTGAGGTAAAAAATAGGGATTACATATGTTTAATTATGTATTACATGTATTCGCACGCGTATATTTATAAATACAATGAGGTAATCCACCTAAAAAATAGTGACTAGATGTGTTTAATAACGAAAAGCGCAATATTGAATTGTATTCAATTTCACTATATTGAATTCAGTTGTACTCTAACAAAAAAAAAATCAAAGGAATAGAGTGTATACATTGTATTCAATTAACATATATTTACTATTATACATTATGTTCAATCATCATATACAATTCGACTGTACTTAATCAACAAAAAAGCACAAATGCAATGATATTCGACCATATTATATAAAATAGACCTTCAGAATACATAAATACAGGCAAAAAAATGATGTATTTATACAAAAATATAATGTATTTTAGTGTATTTTACAGAATACTATGTATTTGTATCATTATATGTGACTAAATAGCAAAGAAGAGAAGAATGTTCGTTGGAGATGGATTTTTCCAACCATGCAAATTACTGTATACATTGTATTAAAACTAAAAATGGAGACAAACAAAAACCCGACCTCAAATCTTCTCTAAAGTAGCCATGGCTAGATTTGTTCTCCTAAGAGGAAGAGCAAATAGGGGATGACGACGATGACGATTCTAACTCATAGTTATGTAGAAATTGATGATTCATCATTTTAAGAATTTCTACCCTATTATTCACCCAACGTTAATGTCACTTTGCATACTATAGATTGATTGAACCTGTAGAAATATTTTCAATTGTAGTAACCCTAGAGAGTTTTACTGGAGAATTCATGATTAGAAGCATGTATTTTGCTCGAAGAGTGAGAGAGAAGGAAGACAGAGCGAAAGAAGAAAATTTTTGCTGAGATTTTGATAGAGAGTCGTGTGTTAACTGAAAGAGAGAGTGAAAAAACATAAATAGCGTATTTCACGTCTCAATAGTAGCGTATACCATAAATACTTATTTTACTATAAAATTTAAAAGGTAGCTATAGATAAATAATATTTTTAAATAATTTTGATTTGTAATAAATATGGTGTATATCTTTGCTATATGAGGTAAAATTTCCTTAGATCTACAATTGACAATACGAAAACGGGATAGATTTTCTCTTATTAACGAATGATAAAAGCTTTTCAATATATGAAATTGACATTATTTAGGTGACAACAATATTCTCTATTTCAATATTGAGAACTTACAACTGCTCCCATTGCAAGAAAAATGCATATTACAAGGGAATTGTTCTGGACAATATAATTATGTACGGGTAAAGTCAGGGGCAAAGTTTCCCTAGATTCCCAGGTGAGAGAATGACGAGGAAGCACGAATCAAAAAAATTATTATTGAGGTTGGGAACACTTCATAGCAAGACCCATGAAGAACGAACAATGTATTTGAGATCGGACATGATAAATCAGTGTACCCCGAATCAAATATGGATCCTAAACCTCGGGAGACAAGGTGAACGGTTATGAATGATGGATATGGAGCCATAATATTCACCTTCAACCGGATTTTACACCTTGAATCTTGTCGGTATCAATCATAGATAAAAAATTACCAGAAAAACATTGTTCACGGAGGACCTTGACTAATGCCTTGGGAAGCGCCCGAAGGAGAAGGTGATGGGGTGAGCGTACGGTTGATTTTCAAAATATTCCACGGTCAACAAGGTGATATCATAACCACAGAATCAAAACCACGCCCCTAAAAAGGTTGATCCCGAACAATTTTGGGAAAGTACTTGGAGAGACAAACAAATCATAGAGAGACCTAGTGAAGTCGAGCCTGGGGAAACTTTGGAGGTAATGAAGATGCTTTAACTGTCAACCAAATGCGTAGAGTTAGACGAGAAAAAATTGAGGTAAATGACAAGAAGGTGTAAAAATACAACTCCATGGTCGATAAGATCTTAGGAGCACCTATGATATTCAAGGGACTAGACTATAAAAGATTTATCCAGAATCCCTTTCCCTGAGTGTGGCACCCAAGCCGACACCAGAGAGGTTTCAAAGTAAAATATTTGGAAGATGACAAAATCGAGTCGGTGTTGTTTAAAATTATTTGGGGAAACTTTGTCAAAAGGGAGCAATGCTATGGTATCAAAACCCTCCTCCAAATTCAACTAACTCATTTTCTATGCTTGTAGTTGCTTTCGTAAAAGCTCATGATAGATCCATCAAGGTCGACACTAGAAAGTCAGATCTTTTAAAGGTTAAACAAAGGGATAAAGAAATGCTCAGGGAGTTCGTTCAAGATTTAAGATGGAGCGGGTGGATCTATCACCAATTGCAAATGATTGCACATTCAGGCATTCACCCAGGCTCAATCCCCAAAGTTTCATGGCCTCTCAATAGCTAAAACAAAATTTGGGGGAATACCCGCCGGTAACCTGAGCCGACGTCTACAAAAGGTACCAATCGAAGAAAGGGTCGAGGACGACCAACTCAGGGCCCTTTCTAGATGGTGTACCCTATCACAACCAATGATAGATCTAAGAGAGTCATTTATCAGGAGCCAATACCAATTCAAGATCAATATCAACTATACAGCGCGTAAAGAGGAAACTGATACGGGTGTCACACAACAAGAATGAGAGGAAAAGTGATCAAGGGCTGAGTGGCCAGCTCTTGATGAGCAGAAATAGGTAAAAAGATCACATAAGAGTAGGGAAACACCAAGATTATTGGAGTATAACTTCAACGTAGATCGTGTCGGCTAAAAGGCACATCAAAGAGACCAAGTGGCCTTGATCATTGCAGCCCGAAAAAACCTAGAGAGATCCTAATTTGATGTGTAAGTATCACGAAACTCACGGTCATAGGATTGAAGATTGATGACAGTTAAGAGTAGATTTTGCTTGACTTTTCAACATTGGGAACCTTTGAGAATTCCTGCAGGAGAGAGTGAAAAAACCACTTGTGAAATAGGGACACCAACAAACAGGTCAAACTAGAGTAGCCTCAGCACGTGATCAACATGATCATTGTGGCAGTCGATGTCCCTCAAAGGCCAATGCTAAAATGCATTAAGATGTCTATTACAAAGGAAAAATGCACTCGGTATTACGTTTTAGAAGGAGTTATTTCGTTCAGCGATGAAGATGCCGAGTGAATCAGACATCCTCACAATTATGCACTTGTAATATCTGTACTTATTAATAAATTCTGGGTTAAATGTGTGTGGATTGATCAAGGTAGTTTGTCCAACATCATCAGATCAAGGGTGATAGAGAGGTTCATGTATTAAATGGGTTCAATATGGTATGTGGGACCAGGGAAGGAGAAATAACCTTTCCGGTAAGCACTGCCTGGATGACCCCAGAAACAAATTTTTATGTGATCGAATGGGATGTGAGGTACATGCTGAGGGAGGTACCTTCAACTTTACACCAAGCACTAAAAGCTTCCACGTTGGTGGTAGTCAAAATGGTCTATGTAGAACAGTCAGTCACAACGGAAATGTTTGATGTCGATGAAGTGATCCCGTAGCCTGCATTCACAACATCAAGAAGCGAGGAACTGAAAAAAAATAAGAGACTAAAAAGCAATCAATGATGTCGGCCTCGGTCAAATCAGAGCTATTGCATAATGCCGTTAGGATTGAAGAATGCCGGTGTCACCTACCAACGCCCAGTAAATCGGATGTTAAAAGAACAAATAGGAAAATCAATGGAAGTTTATATTTACAATATGTTGGTCAAGTCCATGCGAGTAGAGGACCATTTGAAACATTTGCAGGAAACCTTCGATATATTAAGAAAGTACAACATGAAGCCAAACCTAGAGAAGTGCATATTTAGGGTTGGGTCAGGCAAGTTTCTTGAGTTTATGGTGCCTATTTGAGGAATAGAGTTCAACCTCGATAAAATGAAGGCCATAGAGGACTTCACTATAGTCGACAATGTCAAGGTGGTTCAAAGACTAACAAGGCTAATAGCCGCATTGGGTAGGTTCATATCAAGATCGTCGAATAAGAGCCATCGGTTCTTCTCACTATTGAAAAAGAATAACAATTTTTCTTGGACTCTCATATTCCAGCAAGCGTTGGAAGAACTCAAATGATTCATATCAAGCCCCCTTTATTGCACACTTTGAATGCAGATTAACAACTATTCCTCTACTTGGTGGTTTTAGAGGTGGCGGTATGTGGTGTCTAGTCCGGGAGGAAAAAGGTTTGCAATTCCCTATTTATTATGTTAGTAGAACCCTGGATAATGCCGAAATGAGGTATCCTCACCTAGAAAAGTTAGCACTTGCCTTACGAAGTGCTTCTAGAAAACTAAGGCCGTACTTTCAATGCACCCCCATATGTATCATAACCTCTTACTCGCTGAAGAATATCATGCATAATCTCTAGCTCTCGGGCCAAATGGGCCATCGAGATTAGCGAACACGATATCGATTTCCGACCTTAGACTACCAAAAAATCATAAATTTTTGTAGATTTCATGGAAATTGCTACTCACCTCAGGGACTAACTCGGGGATCTGGACCCTATTTACGGATGGTGTATCTAATGCGAAAAGGTTCGAGCTAGGTATCATACTAAAACCTCATGATGATTGATAACTAGGGATTTTGATACATTTTATACTCCTTGCGTAATTTTTGTTTAGAAAGTTGTACAAACTAGTCCTAAAAGTCTCACAAGTTGTGCTTGATTGAAGATTTGATCAGCAGAGTGATAAGATGCTAGAGATCATCTCAAAAAGGTGTGAAACTTGCACAAGTACCAACAAGACAAAGCTCAGGAAAAATAGGGCCAATGAGGTGGCACACCATTCTGTGTGGTTCGTATGAGGTTTAGAGAGTTTGATTTCTAAGCTAACAAGCAACACTCTCGCATCGGATTTAATGCTGTCTATGTTAGTGTTATTGCGGCCGCACTTGATTTAGTGAGATTCGCACTACCAAGGATCAGAGAATTAAAAGTTTTGGAGATTGAGGCAAATGTGGTTCGTGCTTCATTTCATGTGGACCGCACTAAAAGCCACCACGGCTGCACTCGATTCAATGCGGTCCGCATTGCCCGAGTTCATAGAGATGGATTCTCAAGTTCAAAGCCCTAGTACGGCCGCATGTGATTTTGTGCGGTCTACACTAATCCACATGGGTATTTTTGTGTACATTTTTTAGCTTAGCATAAAAATCTTCTTTTCCCATTTTTAGGTGGAGCAGAGAGTCAGCACTAAAGGCTGTGCTCGTGGGTTCGAATATTTTAGCTGTTTTGAGTAATTTTAGCTGTGTTTCAACATTGATTCTTCGAGTATAATTTTACAATTAATTAATATGAGTTTTTCTTCATCTATTTCTTTGTTTTCTTCTCTAATTATGAGTAGTTAGATCCCTATGCTAGGATAGTGGATCTACCCTAGTGTGACTAATTGATGAGTCTTGTGCTTTAGGGCTTGATTGACTATGGATGTTTGATATTTGGACTAATTTCATGTTTAATTGCTCAATTAGTAGTTGAAAACAATGGTTTGTGTTTAGTTGATTTTGGATCTTCTTGAGAAAGAGAGCCTATGTCTCTGAAATTTGTCCTACAAGGAATTGGGGCGTACTCAAGAGATTGATAGCCCAATGAAAGGGTTAAACCTAGAGATAGTAATACCTGTCTTGAACCCTGATTGCTTGTGTATATTTGCATGCCCAATTGGTCTTGAGAAAGTCGATTCGGACGAAATCACTCAAACTACCGAGAGGTACAGAGTGAGCAGAATTGAGGAATGGTTATATTATACTCCCCAAATGTGACAATCTAGCTTTTGACTCAATATTCCACCAATTGACCACCTAGGCGGAAGTCAGCACCCTAGTGCCTTTTAATCATTTGAACAACTCACCATAGTTTGGACTTTGCTTATTTTTGTTTAATTGATCATTGTAGTTTTATAAAATTAGAATCATAATCAAAACAAAATATGTGTAGAAGTGCAATTAAGAATGATTACACAATTCCGTTTTAGATAGACACTCGACTCCAACATATAGCTCCCTATGGAAACTGATCCCAACCTTAATCGGGTAAAAGCTACTTCGACCTCTCTCGCTACTAAATATTAGTGCAGGGTTGGCCTCGATCACTTTTTGGCGCCGTTGTTGGGGAACGGTTTTGGCTATCTATCTAAATAGTTTTGTGTTATGTTCTTCTTCCCTTCTTTGTAACTAATTTTTATGTGTCACTAATCCAAGGGTACAAAATAGCATTAAATGCTAATGCCCCTCTTGGAAATATGATTGCGAGGGATGAGGTTGATGATAATGGAGAGGATGAGATGCCTCTTGTACCTCCAGGACAACGAAGAAGCCGCCCGGGCAATGTTAATGGCAATGTTCTAGAC
The DNA here is from genome assembly GCA_034376525.1 of Nicotiana benthamiana. NCBI lineage: Eukaryota > Viridiplantae > Streptophyta > Magnoliopsida > Solanales > Solanaceae > Nicotiana > Nicotiana benthamiana. The sequence goes on along the minus strand of CM067340.1, from coordinate 24,453,870 downwards.
CCTCCTCCGCAACCTCCAAGATAGGTTCCTCGAGTGCTCCCAAACCAAGGCTATGCAAGCAAATATTTCCCACCCCAAATCCGGGCAGGCAATTTCTAAATTACTAATGTGATGCTGACATTTCCGGAGCAGTGTGGGTACTTCAGGGGCGTTGCCACTAAAAATGCTTACAAATATGTCAAGGGGTTCGTGGATACATGTTGGGGGAGCAAGCAAACTAATGTGCCTGAGGATCCACTCTGATTGAGACTCTTCCCATTTTCACTTAGAGGGAAGGCTTGAGCGACTTCCGAACCATTCCATCACTACTTGGGATGAGTTGGAAGACAAGTTCATCGCAAAGTTCTTCTCACCGGCACCTATGTCATCATTGCGGGATGAGATCTTAGTTTTCAAGCAAGAGCCCAACAAACCATTTCATGAAACTTGAGAGAGATATAGAACCATGGAGAAGGGATGCCCCAACAATTATTTGCAACAAACATTCTACGGGGCATCAACACAACAAATCAATGCATAGTGAATCAACTTGATAGGGGTAATTTCATGAAATTGACGTATGATGAAGCTTGTGCCCTTCTTGATGAGATGGCTGACATATCCTCTGGTTGGCAAAGTAGAGCCAACCTGCCCCAGGGTGACCCCCCAGTCACTCATTAGCAGAAAGAATTACATGATCATGGGCAGGTGATAGTTGCAACTATACCTTTGTTGCAAAGAATTTGACAACAACCATGAACCAACTAGCAAAGGTATAGTTGCTACAAGTCCAAAATCCTCGCCAAGTGAATGCCATAGATGGTTAAACATTTTAGTGAACCAAAGAAGAAAAAGAGGTCAACCAAATCAAGGGAATTCAGATCAATTTGACAATGATGGTAGTAGATTTCAAGATGATAGATATCATGGAAAGTCGAAGAGGTATAATATGTGAATAATTATCAAGGCCAAAGAGGCAATTCTTTCAACCAACATCAACAATGGAGATCCCAAGGTAATTGGGGAAATCAACAACAAGGCAACAAAAATTGGAACAATCACCAATAAGGGAACAACAACTGGGGAAACAATAATCAATATTCAAATTAGGGCAATTAAAATAATAGTCAGAGCAATCAAGGAAACTAGGGCAACAATAACAACCAGGGTGGATAGAACAACTAACAGGGAAATCAGGGGCAATGTTTTCAAAGGCCCCTAATATACCAACAACAGAGCAATACACCACCTTTTCCATACGAGGGATCTAGTTGTTCTAGCAATGATATGGGTAGAATTGAAATGATGTTCGAACAAATAATAAAGAAGAATGCGGATTCGGATGCTCAGTTGTCTTCTCACAATACTTCCATTAGAAATTTGGAGGTACAACTAGGCCAAATCTCTCAGTCCTTGAATACACTCCCTAAGGGTGCCCTACCAAGTGATCTGGTAGTGAACCCGCAGGGTGGGAACAATTATGTTATAGCAGTAACCACAAAGAATGGACGAGGAGGTGATGTGAATGCCTCCAAACAATAGAAAGTTTTGGGTGATGAAGTTTAGTTACAAGAAGATGAAGTTCCTTTGGTGGTTGAGAATGTGGTTGATGAAAATGTAAACGAAGAAGTGAGTATTGATATTCAAGATGCCGATGTGGAATGCAAAGTGACGTGAACCTGTCTAGGGAACACGTAATAAACATGCCTGAGCCAGTTGTGCCAAAAGCTAAAGTACCCTAAACACCCTTGCCTAGACCACCTCCACCTTATCTTCAAAGGATAGCCAAGCAGAAAAAATGAGAATTAGTTCAAAAAGTTCATCGACATGATGAAGAGCTTATCCATCAACGTTCCTTTGGTGGAGGCTTTGGATCAAATGCCTGGCTATGTCAAATTCATGAAAGATTTTGTGAAGAAGAAAAGATCCATAGACTGTGAAACTATCATGATGACCCACCAAGTTAGAGCAATTGTACATTTAATGGCTCCAAATTTGGAGGATCCCGATGCTTTCACTATAACTTGCACTATTGGAAGTTTAGATTTTGCTAAAGCATTATATGACTTAGGAGCAAACATCAGCTTGATACCCTACTCAGTTTATAAGACCTTGGGTATTGGGTATTGTTGATGATGTACTTGTCCGAGTAAATAAATTAATCTTGCCAGCTGATTTTTTGATCTTGGATTGTGAGGTAGACTTTGAAGGCCCGATCATATTGGGTAGACCTTTCCTTGCTACGGGGAAGGCTCTAGTTGATGTGGAAGCAAGGAAGCTCACTTTTCAGGTGGGTGAATAAAAGGTAGTCTTTCATGTGTGGAAGTCAATAAAGCACCCCAATTGTACCGAAATGTGCTCGTTTGTGGATCGTGTCAAGGCTGTGATAATTGATAATACTAGTGCAATGATAAATGAGGAAGACCCTCTAGCTGTTTGTATTGTTAAACCTGTTAGAATATACGCTTAACGCTAGAGGGGGGGGGGGGGTGAATAGCGTTATAATAAAAAACAGCGTAAACTTGCGGAATTTAAAAATTGCAGGAATGAAATAAGTGCGATAAGTAAATAATAAAGAACGAACGCACCGATGTTATCCTAGTTCACCACAACCCGTGGCTAGTCCAGTCCCCGAGAGACTCTCTCGAGATTTCCACTAACTTCGTTAAGCTTACGGGTGCTTAACAAATAGTTACAAACTGAGAACTTGAGTCACACAAGCCTCAACAACCTTTGCTCGAAGATACAACACTTCAAGACTTCAACCAAAGGAATCACAACGTTCCTTTATACAATACAAGGGATTAACACTTCCCTTCAAGTGTATGAAAACACTTTGCAAAAAACAAGACTCTCCTTAAGAGTAGATATGAGTAAAATAAATACGCTCAAGAACACAACAACTTTCGTCAAGAATTTGGCTCTCAAAAACTTATGTAATGAATAGAAAATGATGAATAAGAGAGTATGCAAGCTCTAGCAATAATATGATCAGTTGTTGTGTATAGAAGACTGATTTGAAGATGTATTTATAGTGTCAAAAACATGCATAACCGTCGCCTAATTGCCAATTAAGAATTGCTGATTTTGTGCTACGACAATCGATTGTCTAATTGGCACAATCAATTGTTTTCCAATCGTTCCAAAAATCATTCCCAGATTTTACGCAACATAATCGATTATCTAAGACGTATAATCGATTACTGGCAACATTCAAAAAATCATTTCCAGATTTTGACTTAAAACAATCGATTATCAGAAATATACAATCGATTACTTGGCAACGTAAAAAAAATCTTTTTTAGATTTTACTTCAAACAATCGATTATTAAAATCCTATAATCGATTATCTGACGGAGTTTGAAAATATTTTGGCAACGGTCATTTACATAATTGATTATGCTATATGGACAATCGATTATTTTTCAGTCTTGAAAAATCTAATAGACACTGCCTCAACCCAATCGATTGTCATAAGGTTCACAATCGATTATTTTGTATCTTTGAAAAGTGTGATAGACATTGCCTCAACACAATCGATTGTCATAAGGTTCACAATCGATTATTTTGTAGCTTTGAAAAATATGATGGACACTGCTTCAACACAATCGATTGTCATATGGTACACAATCGATTGTCTTGCAGTTTTGAAAATTCTGGTGGACACTGTCTCAACACAATCGATTGTCATTCGGTTCACAATCGATTGTCTTGCAGCTGCCTTTAATATAATCGATTATCATAAGTACATAATCGATTATCTTTGTCCAGATTTTTGAGGCATGTTTAAAAATCATTTTGGCTAACATAAATATGCATGATTTGATAAAAATGTTTTTACGAGAGAAGCCAAGTCTTGAGTCAATTGTCGGATCAAGATCACAATTAAAGAGCGACTCATGTATAACTTTGTTTAATCTCTATCTTTGTTTGTCTTGTGCTTGAACTTCATTACGTGACATTTGCGCGCTTGTGCTTGGACCTCGTCATATGTCAATTGCGCATCGGTTGTCATTTTTCAAAACCTACAAGCATGAACACACGTTTAGTTTGGTGCCTTGAGAACGTGTTTCAACAATTTCCCCCTTTTTGATAATGGCAAACCTTAATCGGGATATGCATATTAGGTAATTCATAATGATGATCCAAGACAAGTATATATATATATGCAATTAGTAAGTATATATATATGCAATTAGTTCCCCCTCAACATATGAATTCCCCCTCAATTTATGCGAATAAATATTAAGTGCAAAGCCCTTATTCTTCCCCCTTTTCACATTAGCAAAAAAATATTGGTAAATAACTTGTTTATTGATTAATCAAAAATTTCAACTTCATAAAAGGGATAACAAAGCAAATAATGTCAACATAATCGATTATTGATACTTGATAATCGATTATATACTAAAGAGAAATCGATTATTCTAAAGAGGAATCGATTATTCTGCATCAGTCTTTATAATTCCCCCTGCTTTTAGGGCGATACCTGCAAAAATACGTTAGACGCCTCCAACGCTCAAGTTAGTAATCATATGAAAGGGAAAATGCAATGCATGACTTAGATTAATGTGGAGTCAAGAATCCCGAGTTCACTACGAATTCGGAAGAAGGACTCTTTCTCTAAAGGTTTTGTGAAGATGTCGGCCAATTGATCTTTGGTTTCAACAAATTCAATTTCGACATCACCTTTGAGAATGTGATCTCTTATAAAATGATGCCTAATTTCAATGTGTTTTGTTCTTGAATGAAGAACGGGGTTCTTCGTCAAGCATATGGCGCTAGTATTATCACATCTAAGAGGGATATGATCGATACTTAGGCCATAGTCCAAGAGTTGCTGTTTCATCCAAAGGATTTGAGCGCAACAACTCCCAGTGGCTACATATTCAGCATCGGTTGTGGACAACGCAACACTTACTTGTTTCTTGCTAAACCAAGAAACTAGAGAGCTACCGAGCAAATGGCAAGTGCCACTAGTGCTCTTGCGGTCCAATTTGCATCCAGCGAAATCAGAATAGGAATAGCCAACGAGTTGGCATGAAGAACCTTTGGGGTACCATAGACCCACATTTACAGTACCAACAAGATACTTCAATATCCGTTTCACCGCAGTTAGGTGAGACTCCTTAGGACATGATTGATAACGAGCGCATAAGCACACGCTAAACATGATGTCCGGTCTACTAGCAGTAAGATAAAGTAGAGATCCAATCATTCCTCGATACTTCTTGGTGTCGACTTCCTTACCTTTCTCAGGTTTGTCTAGATGGTCGGATGTGCTCATGGGAGTGGCCATTGCTTTTGCGTTGCTCATTTCAAATCGTTTTAGCAATTCTTTGCAATATTTAGCTTGACAAATGAAGGTTCCTTCTTTCATTTGCTTTACTTGCAGCCCCAAAAAGAAGGTTAGCTCACCCATCATAGACATTTCAAATTCGCTTGTCATTAAATCAGAAAATCCCTTGCACAAAGCATTGTTAGTAGCACCAAAAATAATATCATCCACATAGATTTGAACTAATAAAATATCATTGTTTTTATGCTTATCAAATAGAGTGGTGTCAACTTTCCCCCTAATGAATTCATTTTCCAAAAGAAATTTTCTCAATCGTTCATACCAAGCTTGGGGAGCTTGTTTGAGACCATAAAACGCCTTTTTATGTTTGAAAACATGATTGGGAGATTTAAAATCTTCAAAGCCCGGGGGTTGTTCTGCATCAACTTCTTCTTGAATAACACCATTTAGAAAAGCACTTTTTACATCCATTTGATATAAATTGAAATTCATAGAAGAGGCAAAAGCAAGCATTAAACGAATAGCTTCTAACCTTACTACGAGTGCATATGTTTCTTCATAGTCAATTCCCTCTTCTTGATTATAGCCTTTTGCTACAAGCCTAGCTTTGTTTCTAGTGATTACGCCATTTTCATCTAGTTTGTTTCGAAAAACCCATTTCGTACCAATTAAGGTATGATTTTCGGGTTTTGGCACCAAATCCCAAACGTCATTTCGTTTGAATTGGTTAAGCTCCTCTTGCATTGCCAAGGTCCAAAATTCATCCCCAATTGCTTTGGAGATGGTTGAAGGTTCAATTTGAGAAACGAAATCAGTATGTCCTAAGGTGTTTTTAAGAGTGTTTCGAGTACTTACCTATTGTTCAATGTCGCCAATTACCTGTTCGAGAGAATGGTCTTTGATTGTCCTCCACGCGTTAGACAGTTTCGTTTCTTTTTCCAGTTGTGGCGCTTCCTCCGATAATTGTTCCAAGATTTCATCTTGAATTTCCTTAGGAGTTTCCTCTTGTACTTTGTCTTGAGGACTCATTGAGCTTAAACTACCTGCAAGTTCAAAACCAGAATCCTTTCTCGCCAAGCGAGCATTATTTTCGGAAAACACAATATGAGGGGATTCCTCCGCAGTTTTGGTTCTATTACTGAATACTCTATATGCTTTGCTACGAGAAGAGTAACCAATAAAAATTCCTTCATCGGATTTTGCATCAAATTTTCCCAAATTGTCTTTTCCATTGTTATGAATAAAACATTGACAACCGAATACTCTAAGATGGGAGATATTTGGTTTCCTTCCCTTGTAGAGTTCATAGGGAGTTTTCATGAGTATTGGCCTTGTGACTACTCTGTTTAAAACGTAGCATGCGGTACTCACGGCATCCGCCCAAAAATGTTTGGGAATCTTAGCCTCATCGAGCATGGTTCTAGCCATCTCTTCGAGACACCTATTTTTCCTTTCCACCACTCCATTTTGTTGTGGTGTGCGTGGAGCAGAGAAGGTGTGCTCGATACCGAGTTCGTCACAAAAATCCGCGAAGAGATTATGATCGAACTCTCCCCCATGATCACTTCTTATTGAAGTGACGGTTGTGTCCTTTTCATTTTGAACACGTTCAAAAAAACATTAAAAATTAAGAAAAGCTTCACTTTTATGAGCAAGAAATAGTGTCCATGTAAATCTAGAATAATCATCAACAATAACAAGAGCATAACGATTTCTACCAAGACTTTCAATGCGAGATGGTCCAAAAAGGTCCATGTGAAGAAGCTGCAATGGTCTGGTAGTTGAAACAATATTTTTCGATTTAAAAGATGCTTTTGTTTGCTTTCCTTTTTGACAAGAATCGCAAATGGAGTCTTTTTCAAATTTTAAATTTGGAAGACCAATAACTAAATTTTGTGAAACCAATTTGTTTAATAGATGCATGTTGATGTGAGCTACTCTACGATGCCATAACCACATATCATCTTCTTTGCTCATAAGACAATTCACATACTCAGATGAAGAATTTTCGAGATCAACCATATAGATGTTATCCATTCTAAAACCACGAAGGATAATTTTAAAATCGCTACGGCGAAAAACTAAGCATTCATCCGAATCAAATAAAACAAGATTTCCCTTGTCACATAATTGACTTATGCTCAAGAGATTCTGTTTTTGACCTTTAACTAGCAATATATGCTTAATGGAAGAAGGTTCATCCTTACCGACCGCTCCACTGCCGATAATTTTTCCTTTGTTGTTATCTCCAAAGATAACGCTTCCTCCTTCATTGTGTTCTAGTTGAAGGAACTTGGATTCGTCTCCGGTCATGTGTTTGGAGCATCCACTATCAAGGTACCAAAGTACACTTGATCCCTTCAAACATACCTACAAGACAAATTAATGAGTCTTTGGTACCCAAGCTGTTTTGGGTCCTTGAGAGTTAGGTGTAACATGCTGTTGTGCTTGACATCCAGTTAAGTGTCTATGTCTAGTGAAGCAAGAAGGAGCAATTTGTCCAATTCGATTGCAATAATGACAGATGACATTAGGATTATGCATTCGTCTAGGTTGATAGTAGTTGGACGGACGAAAATTGTTTGCTCTATTTTCGACAATGTGACTATTGCGCATTTCATGAAAATCATTTCTCCTACTATTTGTTCTAGGATATGCAGCATTTCTAGAATAGTTATTTCTAGGTTGAAAACCTTTTCTAGGTGTCCTAAAATGTTCAACGTTTCTTCTAGTGTTTGGTCTAGGATATGCATCATTTCTAGAGTAGTTATTTCTAGGTTGAAGGCCATTTCTAGGTGTCCTAAGATGTTCAAAGTTTCTTCTAGTGTTTGGTCTAGCATGCATGTTGATTCTAGGATTGTTATCTCTAGGTTGAACATTTGTTTTATTTGTCCTAGGTTGAGCCTTAGGTGGTTGGGGTTTGGCTTCAACTTTTTCTTTAGGCTCGTTTTTACAACCTATCCCATGTTTGGTCGATTTCAAATTAACAAGAACTTCATTCAAATTTTTATGAGAAGAATTGAACTTATCTAAGGTGCCCTTAAGTCTTTCTACTTCGTCTTTTAGATGCATGCAAAAAGTACAATTTTTACTAGAGCTCTCGGGTTTGTCGGCGCCTCTCTTGCCCAAAAAATTGTTTTCTTCTTTCAACTTCTCATTTTCCAAAATCACTTTTTTCAAATCCTTTTCTTTCAAAGAGAGTTTTTTTTCAAAATCTTTTTCTTTCAAAGAAGCATTTTCCTTAATGTTTTTAACAGTTTTGGAAGCTTTAATGAATTCACTATACAACTCATCAAAGGCATTTTGCATTTCCTCAAGAGAATAGAAGTTTTTGGAAGAAATTTGACATACCTCTTCTTGATTGTTTTCGTGAGCCATGAGACAAAGATTTGCGGTTTCGTCTTCTTCTTCCTCACTCGACTCGTCTCCGGAGTCGCCTCCCCAAGATATGTATGCTTGTTGTTTCTTGAAGGGTTTCTTCTCCTTTTTGACATTTGGGCAATTTGATTTAATGTGCCCGATTTCTCTGCACCCATAGCACTTTACTTGATCTCCTTGTTGTTTGCCTTTTCGTTCATACTCTTTTCGCATGAACTTTTGAAATCTCTTAATAACGAGTCCGAACTCGTTATCTCCGTCCTCGTTATTTTGAGGTTGGCTTGTGCTTGCCTTGAGGGCGATTCTTTGTTTCCTTTGATCATTAACAAGAGGGTTAAGTATAGTAGATTCATAAGTTTTAAGATTACCTCTTAATCCGTCGATGGTGACATTTGAAATGCCAATAGACTCTTGAATCGCGTCGGCCTTGGAGCGCCATTCCGGAGTGAGACTTCGGAGAATTTTTCGGACAAGTTCCTTATCCGTGAAGGTCTTCTTAAGAGCATGTATGTCATTAATGATTTTTGAAAATCGTTCGAACATGTCATCGACCCTTTCGCCTTCCTTCATGTGAAACAGTTCATATGCATGGGTTAGAAAATCAACTTTAGCCTCTCTTACCTGGTCCGTACCTTCGTACGTGATTTCCAGCTTATCCCACATTTGCTTCGCCGTTGTGCAACATGATATTTTTCTGTAATCATCATCGTTTACAGCACAATATAATAAGTTGATGGCTTTAGCGTTGTTCTGCACTTTTCGGATATCATCCGCATCATATTCATCTTCGGATTTTGGAACCCATTCATTTTCAACCATTTTGGTTTGAATTTGTTCTCCCTTCATTATAACCTTCCACAGATGAAAACTATTTGATTGAATGAATATTCTCATCCTTTCCTTCCAGTACGTATAGTTTGTGCCATCGAATAGTGGTGGTCGGATGGAGCATTGTCCTTCACCTATTCCTGCAAAAGAATCACGAGTAGAAGCCATGAATTGTTTATTTCAAACGGTTAAGTTTTTCAGAGAGTTGGGCTCTGATACCAATTGTTAGAATATACGCTTAACGCTAGAGGGGGTTTGAATAGCGTTATAATAAAAAACAGCCGTAAACTTGCGGAATTCAAAAATTGCATGAATGAAATAAGTGCGATAAGTAAATAATAAAGAACGAACGCACCGATGTTATCCTGGTTCACCAAAACCCGTGGCTAGTCCAGTCCCCGAGAGACTCTCTCGAGATTTCCACTAACTTCGTTAAGCTTACGGGTGCTTAACAAACCGTTACAAACTGAGAACTTGAGTCACACAAGCCTCAACAACCTTTGCTCGAAGATACAACACTTCAAGACTTCAACCAAAGGAATCACAACGTTCCTTTATACAATACAAGGGATTAACACTTCCCTTCAAGTGTATAAAAACACTTTGCACTCAAAACAAGACTCTCCTTAAGAGTAGATATGAGTAAAATAAATACGCTCAAGAACGCAACAACTTTCTTCAAGAATTTGGCTCTCAAAAACTTATGTAATGAATAAGAGAGTATGCAAGCTTTAGCAATAATATGATCAGTTGTTGTTTATAGAAGACTGATTTGAAGATGTATTTATAGTGTTAAAAACATGCATAACCGTTGCCTAATTGCCAATTAAGAATTGCTGATTTTGTGCTACGACAATCGATTGTCTAATTGGCACAATCGATTATTTTCCAATTGTTCCAAAAATCATTCCCAGATTTTACGCAGCATAATCGATTATCTAAGACGTATAATCGACTACTGGCAACGTTCAAAAAATCATTTCCAGATTTTACTTAAAACAATCGATTATCAGAAATATACAATCGATTACTTGGCAACGTTCAAAAAATCATTTTCAGTTTTTACTTCAATCAATCGATTACTAAAATCCTATAATCGATTATCTGACGGAGTTTGAAAATATTTTGGCAACGGTCATTTACATAATCGATTATGCTATATGGACAATCGATTATTTTTCAGTCTTGAAAAATCTAATAGACACTGCCTCAACACAATCGATTGTCATAAGGTTCACAATCGATTATTTTGTATCTTTGAAAAGTGTGATAGACATTGCCTCAACACAATCGATTGTCATAAGGTTCACAATCGATTATTTTGTAGCTTTGAAAAATCTGATGGACACTGCCTCAACACAATCGATTGTCATATGGTAAACAATCGATTGTCTTGCAGTTTTGAAAATTCTGGTGGACACTGTCTGAACACAATCGATTGTCATTCGGTTCACAATCGATTGTCTTGCAGCTGCCTTTAATATAATCGATTATCATAAGTACATAATCGATTATCTTTGTCCAGATTTTTGAGGCATGTTTAAAAATAATTTTGGCTAACATAAATATGCATGATTTAAAATCATTTTGCTTTAAATTAAATATGCATGATTTGATAAAAATGTTTTTACGAGAGAAGCCAAGTCTTGAGTCAATTGTCGGATCAAGGTCACAATTAAAGAGCGACTCTTGTATAACTTTGTTTAATCTTGATCTTTGTTTGTCTTGTGCTTGAACTTCGTTACGTGACATTTGCGCGCTTGTGCTTGGACCTCGTCACATGTCAATTGCGCATCGTTTGTCATTTATCAAAACCTACAATTATGAACACACGTTCAGTTTAGTGCCTTGAGAACGTGTTTCAACAAAACCTTGATGTCAATGATGATGAGGTCCAAGTAGAGTGTGTGAATGCTTTATATGGAATGAGCTCTTATTCTTATGAGCCTAGGAAACTCTTCTTGGATCTTGAAAATAGAAAGTCTCATCCAACAAAGCCTTCAATTGAGAAACCTCTAGTTTTGGAGTTAAAGCAATTGCCTCCACACCTCAGGTATGAATTCTTAGGCCCTAGTATAACTTTACCAATTATTCTTTCCTCTTGTCTTACTAACATGCAGGTAGATTCCACATTGGCAGTGCTCAAAAAGTGGAAGAAGGCAATTGGATGGACTTTCGACATTCGGGGAATAATCCTAACCTTTTGTATGCACACGATAATTTTGTACGATGATGCACAACCCTCATTGGAACATCAATGGAGGTTGAATGAGACATTGCAAGAAGATATAAAAAAGGAGATGATCAAGTGGTTAAATATCGGGGTTGTGTACCCTATTTCTGATAGCTTATGGACTTCACCGGTGCAGTGTGTGCTGAAGAAGGGTGGTATGGCCGTGGTGACAAATGATAAAAATTAACTAATTCCTACACAAACAGTTACCGAATAGAGGGTATGTGTGGACTCGAACAAGCTGAACAAGGTGAGCCACAAGGATCACTTCCCATTGCCTTTCCTTGACTAGATGCTTGATCGTCTTGCTGGTCGTGCTTCTGTTGTTTCTTGGATGGATATTCTAGATACAACCCAATCTTAATCGCTCAAGAGGAGCAGGAGAAGACCACATTTACTTTTTCACATGGAACCTTTGTTTTTTTCGGATGCCTTTCGGTTGTGTAATTCTCCAATAACATTCCAACGATGTATGGTGGCCATTTTAACCCATATGGTGGAAGATATTTTGGAGGTGTTCATGGATGACTTTACTGTGGTGGCTGATTCATTTGATAAATGTTTGAAAAACTTGGATAGAGTGTTGGCCCATTGTGAAGACACCAATCTTGTACTCAATTGGGAAAAATGCCACTCCATGGTTGAGGAGGGCATAGTGTTGGGTCATAAAATTTCAAAGCATGGCTATGGTTGTTCTCGGGAAAGCTCAAGTCAAAATTTAGCGAACCGTTTGAAGTAGTGTGTACGACCCCGTTTGGTGCTCTTGATTTAAAGAACAAAAGTGGGAAATTTTTTAAAGTGAATGGGCGTAAGGTCAAGTATTACTTGGGAAATATTGATGATAGAGACGTTGTGGCACTTATTCATCTCAAATGATTTAATGGTAACCTTCATCGTACTGTGATGTTAATGGTGTTTTTCTTCTTGTTTTTATTCGATTTTTGCTGTAGTATAGGACTTATTTTCGGACTAACTAGTTGTGAGATGCTACATGATTGTGTTGATGTAGTACAGGACATAGTGGGAAAAGTATTATGGTATCCGAAGTTTTCAATGCAGACGCACTACATTTAGTGCGGATTGCGCTGATGAAGGTTGAAAAAACAAGATCTCTGAAGTTTGCCACCGTGGCCGCATTAAATTTTTTGCGGTCCGCGATGGACCACTGCAGCCGCACTTCATTTTGTGCAGACCGCAGAAGTTGCCTTCTCAATATTTTATTACACTGTGTGGTGCAGACCACAATCCATTTTGTGTGGTCCGTGTTGGGGTAGGTAAGATGGGGCCCAGGTCCTTTTCTATAAATTGGACCTGAGGCCCCCTACACTTTTCGATCTTTTCATTATCAGAACTTTAAAAGACTACTGTTCATCCCTATTTGTTACTCGTAACTTATCTTTAAGGACTAATCATCATCTCACATCTTACTTCTAGTACTTCAATTACCTTTCAGTTGTTTAATTTTAATTATTTTCTTTTTAATTTTTGCTTTCATAGGTCATCATATGTTTTCCCATATTTCTATTAATTTGGAAGTTTAGGGTAGTTAATTTGTTGTTAAAGTTAGAATTAGGTAGTTAAAATCACTAGGCAAACACTTAGGGACCTTTAATAGGTGTAAAATTGGACGAAAAATCAAATATCTTAAACCATAGGTTTGTGCTGTTTTCTGATGGTCAATGCAGAATGCGGTGGAAATCATGCGGTCCGCAATGACATTTTGTGCGGACCACATTGCGGAGTGTCTGTCTTCTAATGTTTGGGGACTACAACCTCACTACATTTTGTGCAGTCCACATTGGTCCATGTGCGGCCGCAATACATTCTGTGTGGTCCGTATTGCCCGGATACAAATAGTGGGTAGTCTAAACCCCACCTATGTGCGGGCCGCATTGGTCACAGCCCAAAATTCATGGAGCACGATCGGTGCTCAACCGAGTAAACCCGACTGTGCATGCCTGTTAGATTTCGTTATACTCAACCTGGTTCATGAATAAAGAGGGAAGGTTATCCCATTTAATCATACGCTAAACAATCTTCCCCTAGAAACTTTCATTTCATTTATGTTAATGACTTCATTCATAGTTTCAAAATATTACAAGTGACAAGTTAATGAAAAGAATGCTTGTTGAATATTAACATTTGTAGCCATGAACCCCAACATCAACCACAACCCACAAACAGTGCGGAGCCTCAAAGTACAATAGAAGAGAAATGGGAAACGCCGTCAAAAAGACTCCGGCTATACCTCAAAACATGATGAGAAAATGCACAAAATATACATGACATGACCCCGAGATATAGTGGGGCTCACCAAGTCTACTGAGAAGGGAATCGTGCTGGCACTGGCCGATGCCTCTCACTGTAGAGCAACATGTATCATAAAATGATACAGCGCCCCCGACAAAAGGGACGTTAGTGCCGTCGAATAGCACTAGTATGAAAGGATAAAAGTCCTTCACAATAGAATATCCATATAAGTAGAAACAACATATAGGGGCAGCAAGTCACAATCCAAAATATCCAAACAACTAATTAAAACATAAAAATTTTCAAGTAAGAAAATAGTTTTATATATATATATATATATATATATATATATATACATATATATATTGTTGGGAGATCACTAGCACCAATCTACCACCGTCTTTGCAAGCACGGAGTCCGATCACGCCCGATCGGCTAGACCATCTCCCTATGGAACAATGCAGTTTGATGTTATGGTGCGAAAGAATGTTTTCACAAGAATAGTACCACCATGTGCGCAACATGGAGTCTGATCTCCACCCGATCAGCTAGGCAACCTTTCCATATATGTCGTGTGGGTTGGCTCTTTCTTTTCCAATTCACAAGTATTTGCTTCATCCCAATTTGGGGGAAATAAATAGTCACACTCTTCCCTTACACCGACATGTATAGTTTCAGGTGTGGGCCTTATGACCCAGCCTTTCTCGGTATTGCTAATTATGCTCCCAAAAACATTTTGATTAGATTTAATATTTTACACAATTGTAGTATAAATACAAGTATACAAATATAGCATAAACGCAATCATGCTTATTTCCATGCCTTTCATAATTTATAGCTTTTATTGATGTTCTCAATCTATCTCGATGACATTATCTCTTTGGCACTTTGGCCCTTTCAAAAGGTTTATCTTTCTCATGGCACGAAGGTCGCATAATTTTCATCTCCTTCATTTCCAAGGATCGCCAATCACTGTTAATGTACCAAGTATTCCGAATATTTTTTATATATTTGAATTTAATAGTAATAGAATAGGTTGCTCTGATGGTAAGCAACCCCCACTTCCAACCGAGAGGTTGTGAGTTCGAGTCTCCCACAAGAGCAAGGTGGGAAGTTCTTGTAGGGAAGGATGCTGGGGGTCTATTTGGAAACAGCCTCTCTACCCAAGGGTAGGGGTAAGGTCTGCGTACACACTACCCTGCCCATACCCCACTACCCTCCCCAAACTCCTGGCCCATCCACTTCAGAAGATCTCGAGATACTTTCTTCCCGAGCCTACCCAGTGCATGGACACCAATTGAGCCAGGCTGTTCGCAGCATCAACAAGTGGATGCAGATAGCTTCATCCAAGTTGTTTATCCTCACTACTACAGCGGAAGCTCAGTCGTCACCTCTGCCTCCGCACGTCGCACAGTCTATTGAGGAAGCCCTCAAGGAGATTATGGCCAACCAGAAAAAAATCCTTGACACCCAAAAAATGCTCACAGGTGCTGTTGATTCATACAGCAAGGCTCTCAAGGAGCTTGTTAAGGACCATAAGAAGTGGAGAAAGACGCGAGCTTCCAAGGAGTCCGTAAAGGAGCTGAGGGTTGAGGTTGACAAGATTAGGGCAGACCATCTACCTTTAGACTTATTGTTATAGGACCAGGTACTAGAAGCTCCTCCCCAACTTGAGTAGTCCTAGAGGCCTCCCAAGAGGAAGAGGATGACTCTTCGAGTAGATGATGCAGTTATCCTGTTGGAAGACCCACCGGGGACATCTTCTAGTAAGCCACATGATGCACTTGAGGAGCCTGTCCAAGTCTAGTCCCAGGTCCTAGCAGTAGAGCAGCAAGCCATAGGGAACCAATATGAGAGGTTACCGAGCATATTGAGGACCCATACACAACTAAGGAGCTCATGTAGACAGACAGGCCATAGGGAGTCTCTATATCCTTTTCCCATTTCTTTTTGGTGCTTATTTGGTTTAGGTTGCATTGGGGACAACACCAGCTTTCATTTTAGGGGATAGGACCTACTTTTATGGATTTAGACAATTGTATATATTTGATAGATTTTATGATTTATTTATTTTTCATCTTTGGTTTGTATGTAATTTTAATATTTCATTACATTTCTCATACTTTTATTTTACTTTAGGTCTATATATAAAGTTACGTTACATTGTAGATATTCATCCCATCTATTGTATATTAGATTAAATCCCCTCTTGTATATATTTATTTTACTTACCGCAATTTTTTGTTCTTAGCTTCTTATTATGTTCGTAGCTTCTTGTTTTGAACGTTTGAAATAAGCCTTTGGTATTATAAATGTCATGGTTTTTTCTAACGATGGAGTTTACGTGACCCGAGTGGCTCTTCCTAATGATGGACGGCGTGAAAACCTTCTTAAGGGTTTGAGTCCATTTTTCTTTTCTTTTTGCTTTTAGTAGTTAGCGGTTAAGGGTGCCTCAAGCAAAGCTTCACTTGGGCCTAGCATATTTACCTTTGATCTCATGGTAAAAAACAAATCGCTGTGTTTAGGATGGTGAAAGTCGTGACCTTAAGACTCTTGCATTGACCGATAACCATCAGGTGGTTTTTCAGGACCATTATGTGCTCATATCTTATCTAAGGTCATTGTGGGCTCCAACTCTGTGTTCTTAGTAATCCCATAGCTTGTGTGGTGAGAAATTTCATTGCAAGTCCAGTCCCGAGCCATTGGTCTAGAACTTGCCCTAATTATTTGTTAAGGTGAAATCCTAAGTGAATTTTGAGTTGAGATATGATTATAGGCTCTCCTTGATCCAAATGATAGCTTGAACATCTCCATAGCCTACCAAAGATAAAATCCATAGTCAACACATTTGAGCCTTAAACCTTTTTCGTTAAAGAACCATGTTACTAGCCTTTACCCATTCTAAAAGATACCCTCTATTAGCACTCGATCTTTTCTTAGCACATGGAAAAATATAGGTTTGGGGGGAGAGACGAGGATTACAACAAAGTGGTAAAAAGGTACAAAAATGAAGAAAAAGAAAAGGAAATGAAAAATAAAGAAAAACAAAATGCCAAAAAGGATACTTACTGTGGAAATGAATAAAAGGGAGTCAATAAAAGAAAAGAATAAAAGGTGTGGAAAAGTGAGAAGGATAAAAGAGTTGAAATATCTATTTTAAAGTGACAGTGTGTCTCTCTAACCCCTTGAAAGAAGTGAAAGAACTCAAAAACGCAAGTGAATTTGTCCCTAAATGTAACTAAAGAAGTGCTTAAGGGAAGATGCAACCTACTTTGACCAAACATTGCCTACCCTAAACCAAAAGCCTTCACTATGTCTCCACAAATGCCCTATATGATATTGAGTTAAATGAAGCTTACATTAGTGGTGACTCGCATAAGGGGCAACCATATGGTACTTAGAGCCGGACTTTTGACTTTTCCTTGAGAGAGATGAGTGATTTTACATTATCCTTGTTCCGAGTGCCACTATTATAAAGGTTAGGTTCTCTTAGGGAGAGTTGAGGATGTGTGAGTTTGGGTTCCACAATGAGCAAAGTAATAGAAAGAGTTCTTTGATATGTTGAGTCAGCTCTTGATGCTCTTGTATCGCACTTGATCCACGTTTTTTAGAAGAGTAAATGTTGTTAATGATTAATTGTATTGAGGGAGATTATTAGTCCCAATTGATGCTAGCTGAGGTAACGTTAGGACAATTGAATTGTCTTGGATCTTCTCTTAAGAGGTAAGTCTTATTTTGTTTGCTTGAGGACAAGTAAAAGCTTAAGTTTCGTGGAGCTGATAAATAGGGAATAAGATGTATTTTACACTCCTTCATGCTTATGTTTTGATTAGAAAGTTGTACAAAATAGTCCCAAAAGGCTCACAAGTTGTGCTTAATTGAAGGTTTGTTCAACAAAGTGACAAGATATCAATGATGAGCTCAAAAGGAGTGAAAACTTGCACAAGTAACAAGACAAGACAAAGCTCAAGCAAAAAAGGGCCAATGCGTCCGTACATCATTTTGTGCGGTCCGCACAAGTGAGATTTAGAGAATTTGATTTACAGGTCAACAAGCAACATGACCGCATGGGATTTTATGCGGTACATATTGGAGTTACTGCGGCCGCACTCGATTTAGTGCAGTCTGCACTACTAAGCATCAGAGAGTTTCTAGTGTTGGAGATTGAGGCCAATGCGGTCCGTGCTCCATTTTATGCGGACTGCCCTAGAAGCCAACGCGGCCGCACTCAATTTGTCTTGTCCCCATTGCTCGAGTTCAGATCCCTAGTACGACCGCACGTGATTTTGTGCGGTCTGCACAAACCCCGCATGGGTATTTTCAGAGTTTCAACTTAGTATAAATAGCTTCTTTTCCTATTTTTAGTTGGGGCAGATAGTTAGTACTAAAGGCTACGCTCCTGGGTTCGAATATTTTAGCTATTTTGAGTAATTTTAGTTGTGTTTCAACATTGAATCTTCATGCTTAATTTAGCAAATAATTAATATGAGTTTTACTTCATCTATTTCTTTGTTTTTTTCTTCTCTAATTATGAGTAGCTAGACCCATAAGCTAGGGTTGTGGTTCAACCCTAGTATGGGTAATTGATAGGTCTTTTGTTTAGGGCTTGATTGACTATGGATGTTTGATATTTGGACTAAGTTCATGTTTAACTACTGAATAAGTGGTTGCAAACGCTAGTTTGTGTTCAGTTGATTTTGGCTCTTCTTGAGAAAGAGAGCCTAAGTCTCTGAAATTTGTCCAACAAGGAATTGGGGCGTACTTAAGAGATTGATAGCACCAATTAAAGGGTTAAATCTAGAGATTATAATACCCTACTTGAACCCTGATTCCTTTTGAAAATTTTCATACCCAATTGGTCTTGAAAAAGTCGATTCGGGCGAAATCACTCAAACCATCGAGAGGTATAGAGTGAGTAGAATCGAGCAACGATTATGTAATACTCCCTGAATGTGACAATCTAGCTTTAGACTCAAGATTCTGTCAATTGACCACCTAGGCAAAAGTCACTACCTTAGTGCCTTTTAATCATTTGAACAACTTGCAATAGTTTAACCTTAGCTTATTTTAGTTTAATTGATCATTGTAGATTTATAAAGTTAGAATCATTATCAAAACCATAAATGTGTAGAAGTGCAATTAAGAAAAATTACACAACTCCATCTTAGATAGACACCCGACTTTAATATATAGCTCTCTATGGAAATCGATCTCGATCTTAATCGGGTAAAAGCTACTTCGACCTCTCTCGCTACTCAATAGTAGTGTAGGGTTGGCCTTGATCACTGATAGCATAATTAGACAGTCTATTAGAACTATGAAATTGACAAACAACAAAATATAGTATGGAGCTATGATTGCAGGTTTGGAATTGGCCAAGAGCCTTGGGGCCAAAGTGATCGAGCCAAATGTATCTTCCTCCTTGTCATAAATCAAGTCAACGGAACATTCAAAGTAAAAGAGGAACGAATTTGGAGGTTCTTCAACAAATTGTAGGTAATCCTGCACCAATTCAAGGAATGGAAACAGTAGCGCGTACCTCCATATCAAAATAATGAGCCCGATCCGCTGGCCAACTTTGGGTCATCTGTCCACTTCGACAATTTCATCCCGAGAACAGTGGTGCATTTGCTGCTGGGAGGCCGTAGGTGTGACCCCCGCAGATGCGGAAAGGAGTCGCAGAAGCAGAAGAAGGGTAGGAAGGTAGGAACCGCACCTGCAATGGCCTAGATGCTGATTGTGCATTGCAGATGCGAAAATTGAGGATTAGGTGAGGACCGTAGAAGCCGCATCTTCGACCGCAGATGTGGGCTGCAGAAGCGGTATCTGGACCGCATGTGCAAAATTCCTTTGCCAGAAGGAATAAATCATTTCCCTCACAAAATTTTTGGGTTATTCCACCATTTCTAAGTTTGTTTGGGAGCTTTTTGGGAGATTGTGAAGAGGGAATTCAAGGGAGATTGTGAAGAGGGAATTCAAGGGAGCTTCGTTGAGGTAAGATTGCTGAAGCTAAAACTCATTTTTATGGTATTATTTCACGGATTAGAGTTGTAATTATGGAAATTTAAGGGTTAAAATAGGGGAAACTAGGGCTTGATATTTGAGACCTAGAATTCAGGATATGAGGGGCTATTTGTGGTAAGATTTTGGGAATTTTGATAGGTATGAACTCGTGGAGAGATAATGAATCTAATGCTATTAATTTTATCGAAATCCAAGACATAGGATCGGGGGTCGAGTTTTTGTTTATTTTGGGATGTATGTTGTAAATTGATTATTTTCATATGGGCTTCGTTCCTTTCACATATATTTATGGTGTGATTATGATTTAGGATAGATTCGATGCGACTTAAGGCCGATTCGAGGGGCAAAGGCCTCGCCGGCTAGAGTTTGGACTAGATTGAGTTATGTAATGATTTTAAATGTTGTTCAGAGGGTATGAAACCTCAGAATAGACATCATTGTGCTATATTAAGGTGATGCACATGATAGGGATTGTAACTTAGTCCATCCTAAATGAATGTTTTACCGTGTATTTGAATGAAAACTATTTGCTATTATCGTGTTTGGGGCTAAATGCCATATTTGGGCCTCGTGCCTACTGTTTGGACCCCTAGGGGATCTTTGCTGATATTACCTTATTGTTTTGACTTTATACTTGTACTCGGTCATGCTATATTCTATTGTTTTCATAACTTAGCCATGTTTACTCTGCTTTAATGCTTAAAATGATCTTTTAAATGATAGTTTTGGTTGAGCATCATTTTTTTATTATTGCTCGAGTGGCATATGAGGTTTAGACTGAGTAAGAACGAGGGCCTGTGTTGTGAGGTTATGAAAGTGATTCATGATTATAAGGCCGATGGCTTGAGATCATACGCCATAGGGTGTCTTGTTGATATGAGGCCGAGTGCCTACTGATTGTACCACGAGATGGCTATATATTTTACTTTGGCAATAAGAGGTCCCTCCCGCAGTCTTTAAACCCCCATTGAGTGCTGGTATCCATTGTGATATGAGATATAGCCGGAGGGGCTAGTGTTGTCTTATTATATTGACCGAGGGGAGGATTATGTTGACCTTGTGCCCGAGGGGAGAAATTTATGTGTTTATCTGTTCTAGCTGCTTTTCACTTAGTTGTTTAATTGTTGAAAAGGTATTTTAAAGAAACTTCTTCTGAAATAAGGTGTCCTTATATGTTTTAACTATTTCATAGCTTTTACTAGATTTATAATACTTATTTGTAGCATGTTGATGTACTTTATATGATTTCTTATTGATCAATCTTCATTTATTAATATTACTCACTGAGTTAGAGTACTCATTTTACTCTCCACACCCCATGTGCAGATTGAGGCACTTCAGATCCTGTTTGCTCTCGTGCCCCCTTTTTCTCGCGAAATCGGGTTCATGATATTTGGGAGGACAACTCCTTCCTTTTTCAAATTGGGTTTGATTTGAAGAGTCACCACGTAATGATTATGTTGCATTAGGACACAAAGACGCTTTTGATTTGAGTAACCAGAGATTGGGTAAGGGATTGAAATTATTGTAAGGGGAAGGTGTTAGGCACCCCTCAGAATCCACTAGTGTGGTTCACCGACCAAACTATTATTGTTAATTTAGGTGCAAATAACATGTAGGCAAATAAAGCTTCAAAATAAGAGGGGATTTTCACATAATGGTGAATAAACAAAGTTGGAAAGAGCTAAAAGAAAGTTGATTTTTCTTAAAAGAAAGAGTTTGAAATTTTAAAAGAAACAAAGAAATAAGGGAAAGGGGATCCTAGGTTTATTAACAATATGGATCTCCCCACACAATGCCCGATAGTCACTCCTCAATGAGGGGATATACGTGATATTATTGTGTGGTCATCATATTAATATTTACCCTTTCCCACCCTGTTAAGATATTAAAGTGCGGAATGGTCTAATTTACTTATTGCATATTATTACACGTCCCAATCTTATAAATCCTAGAGGCATTTAAGACTACTAATCCTAATGGTGAGACTTATTAGGCTTCTTTGTAGTTTCAAAGGTAAGAACTCTAAGGCGACATACAAAACACATATTGCATGTTGGGGAAAGCACGTAACAAGAAAATGCTTAGATAAAGAAGCACGTAATTAGCATGAACTACACATACCGTTTAGGGTCTAAATAAATAGTAAACATGAAAGAGCTTAAAGATTGAGATAGATTGATTATTAAATAATTCAGATAAAAAGCCTAAATCAGGCCTGTATGCTGGTTGTAGTAACTAATAGAAGAATATTCAATCTATAACTTTGCCCTAAGGCTTGCCAAGGTGTTGGACAAGGATCCTATAGGCATGACATCTACTGGATTCAGAAAAGTAAGGAAATGACAAGGTTTGAAACATAATGGTTAAACTCGCTAAGTGAGGGTAATCAGATTGTTAAAAGAGAGGGAAGTTTTAACGAAGGTTATAAGTTCTACAACTGATAGTACCCATTATTATAGATTATAGCTCTATATATGAATGAAGCGGCTCATAATCGATTAGGAGTTTCTATTGGCATGCTTTCTACGCGTTGTTGACTTTGAACCTTGTAGACATGGTATAAAAAGGCAGAAGAATCGTTTGAAACCTATGAACATGATACTTGGATGCTGAATTTGCTTAAGACCTATGGAAATGATATCTAGATGCTAAATTTTATTAAGACCTATGTGCATGGTTTCTATGTGTAATTGGATGTGCATATTTGGGCAATCCTATTGGCATGATTTTGATAAGAGTATGGTAGTCCTATGCTGATGTTTTCTATATGAAAATGAATGTACTGAATTCCGAAGGACTTATAGGCATGATTTCTATATGCATGCAAATTTTTAAAATTCATATAGGCATGATTTTTCTATGTATTGACTGTGCAGAATTCAAAATACCTATAAGCATGGTATCTACCCTTTTTTCATACATAGTTACCCACCTTTTTTCACTAACCTTCCCAAGAGTTTTATTACAAATTGTTATAGCCCAGAATAAAGTAAAATACATCAGAAGGAAAAATATAAATAAAAGTACAACTAACGAGAGCCTGATTCAAACTTCATGTATGAAATATGAGGTAAACCAACTCCAAGAGATCATGATCCATAGCCTTTTTTTCATTTGAGTGTGTCAAAGTTCTCTAAGAGCCTCATTGGGACTCCGTCTATTGCTCACACACAAATATACTAATAGAACAGGGACAAGTACAGTGTGGAAAGGCCATACCTCAAGTGTCAATGTTCAGAGGGAGCTCAAAGTTTTCCAAGGCGAGCTCACAAGAGGGGGGCCGAACCTAAATACTAAGAAAGTGTGCAAGTGTAGAACAGGATGCTAGGGGGGGGCAAGAGCGGGAAACAACTACAAACAAGTACATATAAGGTGTTCATGGGAATATAGAGATTGTAAAGAGCCTATTTTTTTGGCAAGGGAAGACTTTAGGCATGCCCAACAATGAAGAATGCTAGCATACTTATAAGCCTGCCTGAACACATACTATTAGAGGCTAGGATCCCAGGGGATTAAGTTTGATTCATGGAAAATAATTTACAGTATTGCCATACCTCAAACCATAGCATGAAAAACATGGGGGCTAGGGATTTTTGATTCATAGTAGATCATGCAGAAAGAAACTTCATCATGCTAAAGTAAGTGTTGAAAAATACAGTTGCAGTAACAAGACATGCATATAAAGGTAGTAAATAAAAATATTGTTGTGGTGTTGAAAACCTTAAATTAGGACATACCAGTTTCAAAGAAGCAAATAGAGAAAAGGAGGCAGTAAGACTTGTAAAAAGGCCAGAATACAAGTAATAAGACAAATGGTTTTAGTATGAGTATAAGTTTAGAATGAGTACGAGTTTGGTTTGTAGAAAACAAAGAGTATCCATATGTTTTGTCAATGAAAGAGTCAAGTATTTATGTTGTGGAAACATGCGACAAGATGGTAAGAAAATAATTATGGAACTGGGTATCAATTAAAAATAATTAGTACAAGACTTCCTTTAATTAAGGCGTTCAAACTTAAATAGTAATGAATCAATTTCTTTAAGGAAAGGGGTCAAGCAAGAATCTTGTGCAAAGTAGGCAATCAAGGGTAGATACATAAGAATATACTTAAGGGAACAATTTTAAATACACGGTTACATAACTAAGGTAAAAAAATAAAGTAGTACATAGTATATCAAGGAGTTAGAGATTTGTAATTACTTGTCCATGAATAAACGAAGTCAGAAAAGCTAAGGAAAGTTTTCGACTCAAACCAAGTAATAGGGAAATCAACAAACAAGGAAAGAGATCAATCAAGCTTTCATGAAGGAAGCCTGAAATTAATCTAAAATTTAAATCCATTTTAGAGGACAGTTAAACATATACATAAAGAACACAAGATGCTAGGCTTAATTTTGGACCAAGAAAAATGTCATGCCATTGAAAAATTAGAAAGTAATAGACTATAGGAACATGGTAGTCACATAGCTCAGTCTCAGTAACTCAGCAATGTAGAAGACAGAGATAGAATCAAATAGCATACAAAGGGTGCAGTAGAAGGACCTTAGAAGTGTTTAGTAGGGAATCAGAAACGTGTAAAGAAACAAAGGTCGAAACAAAACTTTTGAAGCTTAATGGAGTAGTAGATTTGAGAAAATCGAAATAGGTTCAAATAGATTAGGTTGTTTTTTGAAATAAAACAAGTTTAGGGGTAAAGATAAAACAAATCACATAGTCAATGGTCTCAAAACTCGAATGAGTCCCTAAACTAGGGTTCTTGCCATCAATCGAGTGCAGAGATGGAAGGACAAGTAATCAAGGAAAATGATAATAATGAAACAAGTTCAGAGGTCTCAGAAAGGAATTGAGATCTTGAACATGCTCTTTCAGCAACAGAACTTGTGAGAAACATAGTAAAAGAATAACATGCTGCCATACCTCCTTTTTGACACTACACCTCGACGAAGGGCGTAGAAAGGGAGTTTTTCCAATAAAAGGACAATCGAAATAAGATTTATTTTCTTAGAGATTTCAGATTCATCACTTGGGATAATTAATAGTGTCCCAAGTCACCGGTTTAAATCCCGAATCGAGGAAGGATTGACTCAATAATACAGCCTGCGAGCCAAAAATCCAGGTAAGGAATTCTGTTAACCCAAGGGAAGGTGTTACGTATTCCCGAGTTTCATGGTTCTAGCACGGTATGTCAACTGTTATATTTGGCTTAGTTATCTAATTTTTATACATTATTGCACTTATGTGCCAATCTTAACTGTTAATCGCTTTTATTTAATTTTGAGAAGATTGCAACGTTGTAAAAATGAATCTTGAACCACGTCACATAAATAGAGTAGTAGTTTTTCAAGTATTTCAACCTCATTGGGATTTGGATTTGGGTCACATAAATGGGCCCCTAGATTTTTGAAAGTAGATTTTTAGCTATCGCACATAGAGCAGCTGCATGTTTTGTAATTTGCGAGGGCCATGGAATTTTCTAAATGACACCTCGAGATTTATGTAAAAGTGAAACTAATAATTAAAAGAGGGTCGCGACAGGAGATTTCACTTGGAAAGGCATGCCTCAAATTATGCCAAAGGGGTCTAGTCAATTAAAAAAAACTACGGATGTTTCGAGACTGTCTCCTAATCTATTTCAAGATTATTGAAAATCATGACTATGCAAATTATTGTGGGAGGTTGACAAAGTAAGGGAAACTAATGAGGATATAAAGAATGTATTCCAGTTCCCTTTCTTTCAAATAGAACACAACATGTTTATTTCAAGATTAAACTAGCACTATAGCGCATTATTTCATAAAAGATATCTGGCCTGATTACTGGCCCATCAATTACTAAAACCTTTATTTAGAAATTGAAATATATTGTTCTAAATGATAATCAGGTCCAAGTTGGGCAAACTACTAATGAGTTCACTGTTTTGAACGAAAGACTCACTACTAAACCCTCTCAAAGGCCCTACGATATGCAAAGAATTATGACCATCACATCTATTACATTTTTAGGCTAGTTTCAACCCTGGATATGAGTACTTGATCAAGGAAATGAGTCATGGAAGCTTTACTTGTAAGGAGATTGAACAACTGACAATTAAATCAGCATATAGCTGCCATGAATACATGATTACTTAATAACACATTTACACTAAACAATATATCATAGTATTTCTAACATGTTAAACCATACAGTCACCACCGGGAAATGTTTGAGCATAGAATCACAGATGAACATAACATATATTCTAAACCACGTTAAGGCTGAAATGTCTTGTGAAAAGTTATATTACTAAAAGTCTCTTGACAGTCCCCAAATTATAATAGTCCATCGTTTAATTACAACCTATCTAATCCAAATGAAAAATAATAGTCCATGGTTCCATTATAATACAACAACCTATCTAATCCAACTAAAAACAAGTAGATCACATTTAAGTATATGATTAAGCATATGCGCATCTGGAAAGAAGTATAAGAAAAATAATGTAGAGTTGGTGCTATTCTTGAAGTTCTCATTGCATCTTCATTATTAAATTACAACCATCAAAGTTCAAAGGCATGTACCTGGGGTATAAAGGAAGCAAAATAAAAGTAAGTTATCAGCACAGCGATAGAAATCAACAGAGGAACAACACAGATGAACCCAGGTTCAGCAACATAAAACAAGGAATTCAGCTCAAATCCCAACAAAATTGTAGTATTCAATCAGCTTGAACCACAAAAGTTAAGAGAAAACTAACATCCACCATACTTAATCTCAAACCAACCAGAAAGTGTTTAATATTCTAAAAAAATTAGTCCAGAAATCAACAAAATAGTAATTTTAATATTTAGCCGCCTGAAGTTCTTTTGGAATTTTTCAGTTCTCAATCCGTGAAATCTCTCAAAAACTCTTAAAACTTTCGAACTATAAAATATGTCTTCAAAATTTAATCTATAATTTCAAGCATTAAAGTCTCTTAAAATATCTCTTGAGGTTTTTTTTTAGAATTTCCTCTCTCAAAATCTTATAGCTTTTTAGCCATTTTTTTCAGAATTTTATCCCTCGCCCAACCTCCAAAAAACCTGCCTTGAAAGGCAAGGTTAGAATACCTTTATCGGAAAGGATTAATGCAGTCTTTAGGTTTTATCTTTAAATTTAGTTCTTTAATTTTTAACTTGTGGACGAAGTTTTTACATCAAAAGTAACAGGAAACCCTGTTAGAAGTTTCATTGTTATTATTAGAAGATTCCCTAGCTAATTTGATATCTGAACTAACCCTCAGCTATCCAGACTTAACCTGACGACAAGGCCAATATGGGTCCAAATTTTAACCCAATAGACTGAATCAAATTGGGTGGGATGCTCTTTGTCAATTGGTTCAAAGATAGCCCAAAACCCAATTAGACTTAACCCATTAAACGCATGCATTACAAACCCAAAGGATTTTAGCAATAATTCCTACCAATTCACTAATACCAACTAACTACATACCAAAAGTGTTTCAACATTACTAAATTAATACGAACTAACTAACCTGAATTAAAATAGAATGACTCGAGGGTTCAATGAACCAGCTTCAGTGATGAAAAAAAATTATAAATGACAAAAGTATACAGAAGTTCAATTTGAAACTACAACACTTAAGGAATGAAAGTAAATGAATCCAGAATAAAGAACTTACTAATTTGAACATGAAATCCTTACTAACGCACCAGCTCGACTTGCATGCACAACCATTTTGGTTTCACATGGCTTGATTTTGATTTGAAATTTGAAGATCCACAAGGGTGTTTGAAGGATACTAAGTGTAGATTTAGGATGAGGCAGGGTCAGGGGTCATTTGGTATTAATTTTTGAGTGGTTGGGCGCCGCCGTATATACGGCGGACGCGCAATCTCTCTAACTAATAATCGAGGAATTCTGGTGAGATTCCAACGAAGGTGGTTAGAAATTTTGATAGAGGAGGGTTAGGATAATCGATGGTGTAATTTTGGGGACAATTGGAGTTCTGCTGCCACCATGGGCTATTTACGGCCGGTCAGTAGGCATCGAAAATGGGGTGGTGCTAGGGTTTCTGGTGAGAGGGGTTGGAGACAGAGTGTTTGGGGTTGGGGGGAAGGTTGTTTGGACATTTATATACTAATTAACCTAAGCTTCCCAGCCGTCATATCATTAAACCTCGACGGCTGGGTTTGATGTTGCTTAAATCGACGTCGTTTTGACTCATGGGGGCTGGACCGGGTATGGGTTTGGCTGGTCGGGTTTGTGTGTTTGGCTAGTTTAATTCAAATGGCCCCATTTGGGTCTTTTTTTATTTTATTTTCTAGAATTTTCAGAATTCTTTTTCTTTCTTTTCCTTTTAATTTTTTTTAAATTACTATAATTCAAATTTAAATTATAAATCCCAAATTACCTATAAAATACTAATCAATCCTACATAGTTATAATCACAAATAATTAAAACAAAATTTAAAAAAATCACTTAAAAATCAAAATTAAACTTTAAAGTGCAAATTAAGCTATTTTTGATTTTTCCCTTTTTTTATAAGATGAATAATTGCTAGTTAATTCTTGGGAAATTTCAAATCAACCTCGAAATGCACATGCAACATATTTTTGTATTCTTCACGAATTAAAATTCACAAACAAAATGAAAACAATTAACGAAAAATGCCACAAGATCTACAAAATTGCAAACAAATAAAAGAAATGATTTTTTTTTGAATTTATTGGAATAATTCGTGTAGGGCAAAAATCACATGCTGACAGCTGCCCCTCTTTGCCCGGAAACACAAAGAGTTTTTTCGTGCAAAGATAAGTGAGCGAACGCGAGTGATTTCTATCGGTTTGAATACTCCGTGAGAAGCATTGTGAAAATCTTGACCGCACCCTGCTTTAAAGGTTGCCTACATATCCTTGGCTAATAAGGAATCAAATCAGTGTAGTTTAGGAGTGTTTGGTAGCTGGGACTACCGAAGCTGTAATCTCATTGTTGCTGCTGCTACTGCTTGCTAGATCCCCTTATTACACTTTGCAAAAATAAAAGAAGCTAGACTAAGCTATGACCTATGGATTACAAAAGAACCTATCTATGTCTTCGTACTTGCTCTTGATCATTGTCGCCTTGTATATCTTCTTGTGAAACTCCTTTTTCCCTTGTTGCCTTGTTGATACGTTTCCTTTTCTCCATGTTCATGCCTGATTGTTGGACTTGAATTGTATTCCCTTGTTCTCCGGGTGGGCGTCTGATCGCGAATAACTTGAAATGTGTTCTCTTAATATCTAGGTGGGCACCTGATTGCGAAAACATGAAAAGTATTCCCTTCTTCTCCAGATGGGCGCCTGATTGCCAAAGATTGAATAAAATTGAAATGTATTCCCTTATTCTCCAGGTGGGCGCCTGATTGCCAAAACTTTGAAAGATGAATTGTATTTCCTTATTCTTCAAGTGGGTGCCTGCTTGCAAAAAATAAGGCTTGAAATGTATTCCCCTTTTATCCAGGTGGGCGCCTGATTGCAAAACTTGATACTTGAAATGGATTCCCTAATTCTTCAGGTGGGCGCCTGATTACCAAAACCAAAACTTGAAATATATTCCCTTGTTCTCCAAGTGGGCGCATGATTACATAATTTTGAATAAAAGTAAAATGTAGTCCCTTGTTCCCAGGTAGGCGCCTGATTGCCAAAACCTTGAAACTTGAATTGTATTCCCTTATTTTCCAGGTGGGCGCCTGATTGCCAAAACATTGAAACTTGAATTGTATTTCCTTATTCTCCAGGTGGGTGCCTGATTGAAAAAACTAAGGCTTGAAATGTATTCCCTTTTTATCCTGGTGGGCGCCTGATTGCAAAACTTGATACTTGAAATGTATTCCCTTGTTCTCCAGGTGGGCGCTTAATTGCCAAAACTTGAATAGTATTCCTTTGTTTTTCAGGTGAGCGCTTGACTACCAAAACTAAATAAAACTGAAATGTATTCCCTTGTTCTCCAGGTGGGCGCCTGTTTACCAAAAACTCGAAACTCCAAATGTATTCCCTTGTTCTCCACGTTGGCGCCTGATTACCAAAAACTTGAAAATAGAAATTTATTCCCCGGTTCTCCAGGTGGGTGCTTGATTACCAAAGCTATAACTTGAAATGTATTCCCTTGTTCTCCAGGTGGGCGCCTGATTACCAAAACTAAAACTTGAAATATATTCCCTTGTTTTCCATGCGGGCACGTGATTACCAAAAATAAAACTTGAAATTTATTCCCTTGTTCTCCAGGTGGGCGCCTGATTGCCAAAGGTAAAAAGTGAAATGTATTTCCTTGTTCTTCAGGTGGGAGGCTGATTACCAAAACTAATATTTAAAACTGCTACCTTTAAACCTAATTACAACGAAACAAAAGAAATTTAATGCCCTAGTTTGGTGCTGGGTGCATCTGTGAGTGTTAATAAAATAAATATCTTTGAAAGCTAAATCACATTATCCCGGAGGGTCCTGACAACTCATAACTAATGAAAACATTAAGATTATATTATGTTCTCCCAAGGTATTACTTTTACTGAGTCTTATTATCCAAGTTATATCTGCTGGGGACCACTAGTTACAGCTGCATCCCATTATCCAGGAGGGCCCTGGCAACTCTTAATTAAGACCATATCATGTCTGCTGGGGATTAGTATTTAGAGCTACATCCCATTATCTAGGAGGGTCGTGAAAGATTCTACAATTAAATCCCATTATCTTGGCGGGTCCAAACGACTCTTGTTGGGGAAATATTTGCGCCTGACCGTGTTACTCGTGATTGTTTGAGTTTTAAGTCTCAGTCCCATTTTCAAGGAGGGTCCTGAGAATTTCAAATTAAATGCCCATTTTAACTCTCGGTTGTAGGTGCTAGGGATTTCTAGTTAAAGTCACATCCCATTATCCAGGCAGGTCCTGAAGACTCTTATTGGGAAATTATTTGTGCTAGATTATGTTCCCCGTTGAATTTTAAACTGAGTTCCACTTTCTAGGAGGGTCCTGAAGTTCATACCTTCCAGGTGCTTGCTTTTTATTGAAGATTTCCCCGAGACCTCAGGAATGTTCTACCACAGTTTGAATCAAAGAAAATCTTGTCAATTTGAAAAGTGGTGGTTAGCTTGCAGCATTCTTTTTACAAAATGGCCTACCCACTGTTACGCTCAGTTGTGTCCAAATTTACCACACTGGCTATGAGTCACCTATTTTTTTTTTGTCTGACCCTGAACCCTGTGCCCTTTAGATGAACCGAGTGCTTTATTCCCCCATCATTGTGTTACATTACTGGCCCTCTTGCTAGACTCCTTACATCCTTCCTGAAATTACCGAGTCAGTTCACAAGCGAAACTTTCATTGATTCTTCCCTTTTTGCCTTTGTTATATTTTGGCCGGCACGTGCTTTTCCATTTGGGATCTGGTAGTAAGCTTTGGAATTTATCTCCTCCTTGCTTAAACATAATGACTTCTCAAATCATCTTAGAGGAATGGAGACCCGAAAGAAAGTGAAATTCAATGACTTTAAGTTGTTTTTTTTAGACTAAAAGAATTTCAAATTTGGCGACTATAGAAGGGAAAAGAGGAGAAACTTATTTTTGGAGGAACAACTGGTTTTCATGATCATGACATGCACTTCGGCATAGTCGACCCAGTCTGTCCAAACGATCGACCTTCAGTTGCCACGCTTTGTTGTTGTCTCCTTCCTTAACCCAATATCTTTAACCAAACCTTGACCTTTCTTATCTTGCGGTGTTGCAAATATATTATTACCAACGACCCTTTTTCAGTTGTTCATATCTCGACTTGCCTTCGCCTTATGGTTCCCGTGAGGGTTTTCACCAATAAGACTCTCTCATTTTTATTTCGCTCAGCTCTCGTCGCCTTGCAGTACCCGTGAGGATTTTCACTGATAAGGCTCTCTCACTTTCATCCTTTCTTTCTCGAACTAGAGTGTTGCCCCAGGTATGAATCACCTCTTCTTGCATGACTTGACATTTCTTAAAGACTGATCGAAATGTCTTTCTTTGGACTGTAATGTAGGCTTTCGGACAAGGTTGGAAAGAAAGGGTATTAAAGGCTTAATATAATTTAAATGTGTTCAAAATTACAACTTTTGGGAATCAAATTTTCTTACAACAACAACAACTTCTGCCCCAGTTTTCACCTTGGGGACCTTTGGATTTTTATTTTAATATGACCAAACCGTGGGGCTGCCTATGTATCCTTTAAAATGAATCAGGTCAAACGCAGTTCATCCAAACTTTGTTGTTGTGGTTTTCTTTTTTCTTCTTTTCCTTATTTTGTATTTTCTCTTTTCTTCTTTTCCTTATTCTATTTCTTCCTTCTTCTTTTGTTGTTTTGTTGTTGTGTTGTTGTGTTTTTTTCTTTCTTTTTTGTTTTTCTTTCTTTTTCTTTCGTTTTCTTTGTTTTTCTTTTCGTTTCTTATTCTTTTGTTTTTATTTCCCTTTTTCATTCTTTCCTTTTTTCCTTTTGCTGATTTCTTACACTTGCGTTTCTGACCTTTGTTACTGATTTCGAAAGAGGGGTGTGAAAGAAAACAATTAAAGCTCAAAAGGGTTAACAAATGATATTGTGCTTAGATAGCCGAATAAAATGCCTTCGTCATTCCATTCTCTAAAATGTACCAAGTACAAAAAAATATGCCAAGTATAGACAGATGTGATTTAATCAAAGACAATCATACATAGTATAACTTAACTGCACTGTAATTGATGGCCATTTCTACAAACTTGCCTTCCACATCGCTCTGTTGGACAACACTATTGACACGATGAACGGACCTTGCCACGGGGTGAACATTCCCTTTGACTCTGCCCGGTAAGGGAGGATGCGCTTCAATACCAGCCGACCCACTTCAAACTTTCTTGGGCGAACCTTCTTGTTATATGCTCTGGCCATTCTCTGTTGATACAACTGGCCATGACACACTGCTGCTAATATTTTTTCGTCAAAAAAACTTAATTGCTCCAGCAGGGTATTGACACATTCATCATCATCGATTTTTACCTTAGCAACAATCTGAAGGGACAGGATTTTAATTTCTTCCGGTATTACTGCTTCTGTGCCATACACCAACATATATGGAGTTGACCCTTCTGAAGTGCGAATAGTAGTGTGATACCCTAACAATGCAAATGGTAGCTTCTCATGCCATTGCCTTGACCCTTCCACCATTTTCTGGAGTATCTTCTTTATATGCTGGTGGGCTGCCTCAAGTGCTCCATTCGCCTTGGGGCGGTACGGGGTAGAATTGCAAAATGTAATCTTAAACGGCCAACATACATCTTTCATCAAATGACTATTGATATTTTCTCCATTGTCAGTGATGATTATCTTCGGGATCCCAAATCGGAAAATTATATTTGAATGCACAAAGTCGACCAGGGCTTTCTTGGTCACTGGCATGAAGGTTTTAGCTTCAACCCACTTTGTAAAATAGTCAATAGCAACCAGGATGAACCTATGTACATTGGAAGCTACTGGCTCGATAGGCTCGATGACATCCATGCCCCAAGCGACAAAAGGCCAAGGTGCAGACATTGTATGTAATTCAGATGGCACGGAGTGAATCAAGTCTCCATACACCTGACATTGATGACATTTGCGCATGAAATTAATACAATCTCGCTCCATGGCGAGCCAATAATACCCTACCCGGAGGATCTTCTTAGGAAAAACATATCCACTCATGTGCGGTTTGACAACCCTAGAATGTCACTCGGTCATGATGGTTGTGGCCTGTCCAACATCTATGCATCTCAACAACCCAAGATCCGGCGTTCATTTGTATAGAACCCCTCCACCAAAGAAAAACATGCTTGATAAATGACGGATTGTTCTATTTTGATCACTTGTGGCTTGTACTAGGTACACAGCCATCGTGATATATTCTTTGATGTCGTGAAACTAAGGCTCACCGTCAAGCTCTTCTTCCACCCTGTTACCGTAGGCATGTTGGTCATGGACTAGGATATGCAGTGGGTCAACATATGCCTTATCTAGATGATGTAACATTGATGCCAAGAAGCCAATAAGCCAAGGCATCAGCAACCTCATTGTGAATCATGGGATATGCATGAACTCTACTGACCGGAGTCGTTGACAAAGATCATGCAAACATTACCGACATGGT
This sequence comes from Nicotiana benthamiana, assembly GCA_034376525.1. Taxonomy (NCBI): domain Eukaryota; kingdom Viridiplantae; phylum Streptophyta; class Magnoliopsida; order Solanales; family Solanaceae; genus Nicotiana; species Nicotiana benthamiana. Next base: position 24,419,745 of record CM067340.1, on the reverse strand, counting down.
ATGAGCTTCAACGTTTGAGTCTGGTGTACTAGAAAGTTTGAGTCACCCAAGACCAAGACTTCCTGGACACCTATGTCTATAGCTAACCTCAGACCCAAGATACATGCCTTATATTCTGCCATATTGTTGGTGCAATAGAAGCGGATCTGAGCTGTAATGGGGTAATGGTGCCCCGTTCCAGAATTGAGTACTGCTCCTATCTTGACTCCTTTCATGTTGGCATCCCCATCGAAGAATAATTTCCATCCTGGCTTCTTTCCCAGTTCCATTTCATCAATAAGCATTTCCTCCCCATCCGGGAAAGATGTCTTTAAAGGTTCGTATTCTTCATCCTCCGAATGTTTTGCCTGATGATCAACCAATGCATGTTCTTTCATTGCAGTCCTAGTCACGTTGACAATGTCAAACTCAGTGAGAAAGATTTGCCACTTTGCAAGCCCCCCATGGGCATATGCTTCTGGAAGATGTACTTCAGCGAGTCCAGGCCTGAAATGAGGTAAGTAGCATACGATGAAAGTTAGTGTTACAATTTTTGTGCTACCCAAGTTAGGGAACATCACATCCTTTCAAGATGAGTATACTTAACCTCATAAGCTATGACTTTCTTGCTAAAGTAGAATATAGCCTGCTCCTTCCTGCAGGTGACATTGTGCTTACCCAACACACATTCGAATGAGTTGTACAACACTGCCAGATATAAGATCAAAGGCCTCCCTAGTTCCGGTGGGATCAAATTCGGTAGGTTTGACAAGTATTTTTTTATATTATCAAAAGCCTCCTGGCATTCTTCTGTCCATTTGATCGCAACATCCTTTTTGAACAGCTTAAAGATGGGCTCACAATTCGTCGTGAGCTGAGCAATAAATCTACTTATGTAATTAAATCTCCCCAACAGACTCATCACCTTTTGTTTGTTACTTGGGGGCTGAAATTCTTTTATGGATTTGATCTTTGATGGATCTAGTTCAATGCCTCACTGGGTGGCAATGAGCCGTAGAAACTTCCCTGATGACACACCAAATGCGCATTTCGCAGGATTGTGTTTGAGGTTCATGCAGAGCCTATCGAAGAATTTCCTTAGATCTCTAACATGGTTGGATTGCTTCCTGGATTTCACAATTACATCATCCACATAAACCTCAATATCCTTATGTATCATATTGTGGAATATTGTTGTCATTGCCCTCATATAGGTTGCCCCCGCTTTCTTCAGACCGAAGGGCATGACCATATAGCAATATGTTGTTGGAAATAACGCTTTACGCTAGAGGGGGGGGGTGAATAGCGTTTTAAAAATATTAAGCGTTTTAGTGCGGAATTTAAAAACTTTGCAGAAATTAAAACAAGTGCAGTAAAATAAACTTACACAATGATGTATCCTGGTTGGCCACAAACGTGGTTAGTCCAGTCCCCGAGAGACTCTCTCGAGATTTCCACTAAACTTGTCAAGCTTACGGGTGCTTAACAAACCGTTACAGCTGAGGACACAAGCCTCACCTAGGTGCTCGGGGATCACAATCCCAAAGACTTCAATTGCTCGGGGATACCAATCCCGAAGACTTCAATTGCTCGGGGATACCAATCCCAAAGACTTCAATTGCTCGGGGATAACAATCCCAAAGACTTCAATTGCTCGGGGATAACAATCCCAAAGACTTCAACTGCTCGGGGATAACAATCCCAAAGACTTCAACTGCTCGGGGATAACAATCCCAAAGACTTCAACTGCTCGGGGATAACAATCCCAAAGACTTCAACTGAGGAATCACAAGTTCCTCAACAAACGAGAATCGCAATTCTCTTACAAACACAAAACAAACTCACTTTACAAAGTACTCCTCAATGAGTAGATATGAGTAGAAATAGTACGCTCAAGATCACAACAACTTAGCTCAATAGAATGGCTCTTCAAAAAGCTTTATGGATGAATGAAAATGATGATCAATGTAAGAAAGCTTTTAGCAATGAAAATACTTAAATTGTATATGTTGTTGTTGTGAAAACACTGAGTTAAGCCTGTATTTATAGGTGAAAAACTCAGTCTTACCGTTGTCTAATTGCCAATTAAGGATTGCTGAAATTACTCAGTGACAATCGATTGTCAAGACTAAACAATCGATTGTTTGCCTATCAGATCAAAAATTCAATCCCAGATTTTACGTCAACAATCGATTACTTCAAATCAATAATCGATTATTTATAACGTTAAAAAATCCTTTCCAATTTTTGGCATAAAACATCGATTATCAGGAAATCAACAATCGATTGTTTTAACAACGTTCAGAAAATCTTTTCCAGATTTTACGCAAAACATCGATTGTTAAATATCAACAATCGATTACCTGAAGGTAATTTGAAAATGTATGACAACGGTTAGTTCCAACAATCGATTATCAAATAGAACAATCGATTATAAATTAATTTCAAAACTTACTGTCTCATATATAATCGATTATCAAAAGCCGTAATCGGTTATTAATTAATTTCAAAACTTTCTGTCTCATATATAATCGATTATCAAAAGCCACAATCGATTATTAATTTATTTAAAAACACTGGGAGACATTTTTCTCATTCTAATCGATTACCATTAGTTCATAATCGATTTTTCTGAGTTTTGAAAACTTTGCCTCAGTTAACAATCGATTATCAAAAGTACACAATCGATTGTTATGCAGTTTGCAAAAACCTGATGTTAACTGACTTACTCACAATCGATTATCATTAATTCACAATCGATTGTCATGCAGTCTTGGCTTAGAGATACTCGATTATCATAAGTACATAATCGATTATCTTAGCCCAGATTTTTGAGGCATGTTTGAAAAACATTTTAACAAATATAAATATGCATAGTTTAAAATCATTTGACACTTAAGTTAGATATGCATGATTTTGGAAAAATAATTTTAGTAGAGAAGCCATGTTATGAGCCAAGATTGAGGAATCAAGATCACAATTAATTATAACATTTCTAAACTTTGTCTTGAGCTTCTTGTAATGCATCCATTTTGTGCTTGTCCTTGAGCACTGCTATATATCGCTTATTGCTTTGTTTGACATTCATCAAAACCTACAAAAGAACACACGTTTAGTATATTGCATTTGAAACGTGTTTCCAACAATTTCCCCCTTTTTGATAATGGCAAACATAAGCGGGATATATGCAATAATTATTTTGATAATCCAAGACAAGAGTAAAGTATGCAGTTTGATGTTCCCCCTCAATTCATGTTCCCCCTCACTTTAAGCATGAATGAAGTTGAGAGTGATATAGCATACTTCTTGATATCCCGTTTCTTCCCCCTTTTGCCATTAACAAAAAGTGGCTAAATAACAAGTCTAATAATAGCATGCTAGTTCAACAAACGTCAACATAATCGATTATTATACGGGATAATCGAATAGTTTCAAAAAAATTCCCCCTAAATATAAGATTCCCCCTGAATTTATGCAACGCATTCAAAGAAAGCATGTAAGTATGCATAAACTCTAGTCTTGCATATAGCCTTTCTTTTCTTCCTTTTGAAAAAAGTATATACTTCCCCCTTTTTAAAATATCAAAAAATTCATATAATGGAAATAGGAGAGATATTTCAAATGAAAATCAACTTTCATTAAATAGATAAAATATTACATAGGCCATTAAATAAATAAAATATAAGAAAATATTTAATCCTCGTTATCATCATCTTCGTCCATGTTTTGCGGCGGTGCCTCAAATGGGACAACAGCACCATATTGATAGTTGACATGGTCAAAGTATCCCTGGACATAGCGGGTTAAGATCAACTTTTGTCTCAATGCGGGTAAGATGATTTAAAATATCCGAATTTGGATCTTGATTTGGAGGAGGATTTGAGGAGGATGAATATCACGTTTTTCAAAATTAGTAAGAAAGCGATTTAATTTATTTTCGCTTTTGAAGACCAAAATATCACCATCTTGATATGGATGATATCCGGAGGGAGGAAGAGTAGAGGTGGAAGCACCTTCCCTATTTGAACGGGTTCTTCTCGACATATTGATAGAAGAAAGAAAGCTTGAATTTTGCAAAAAGAGCTTTTTAGAGAGGATTTGAGGCTTTGAGCTTGAATATTTGGTGATGAGAATGAAGACACCATCTCCTATTTATAGAGGGGAGAATAGGAAAAAATTATGCCTGAAGTTAACTCAAAAACGGTCGAGTTTTGGAATTGACCGTTGAGACAATCGATTGTATACCTGAGACACTCGATTGTTGAACAGTGTTATGCCAGTTGGATTGACTGATAAAAACTGATAATCGATTAACGAGAGCTGCAGGACTCAGAATGGTAAGAATTTTTGAATTAATACCGTTGGACAATCGATTGTGTGATAGAGACAATCGATTGTGTCAAGTTTGACACTTAGATTCTGAGAATTTGGCTTGAAACAGAATGTTTTTGAAATTTCAGAAAATCACTGACAATCGATTGTGGAACTTGACAATCGATTGTGTACTGGGCAAAAATGGTCTTAAGTCCTGAAAATTGATTTTGGAAGTATGGTAATCAATTTTGAATATATTATAATCAATTTTGGATTTATGACAATTGATTATGAATGAAACAACGTCATCAACACATGGTGGAAGATAATGATTCTTTGGATGAAAACGTTTTTATGAAAATAGATTTTCCATCATGAATACATATAATCAACACCAATTGTTATAAATACCAATTTAGAAAATCAAAACTCAATACAATTTATGCACTTAATCAATTATGCAATTTATCAAAATAACATTCATATCAATACTTGTGACATATAATACCAATTCAACTAGCTAAAGGGTAGAGTAAGGAACGATCATACCCGGTTTGTCTTGATGTCATCCTCCATCGTTGACATCTCAATTTGCTAGAGATTGAATTGAATGCTTCATGCGAGCACATTAGCATTTCCAACACTTAATCAAGTGAAGCCATTTCCGATATATATATATATAAACAATTTATCACCATAATAACAATTCAAAACCCAAACAGATATTTGTTAAGAGAATATCATCAATAAAATTTATGCAATCAATTCTTTCAAAGCACAAGTTCCCTCTTAAGTAAGACAAAATGGAATGTAATGACATTCCTCTTACTTGTAACAAATTTGCCTAAAATATTTCTTCTTTTGATAAGAAGATTGTATTAAGGCTAATTCCTTTTACCAGATTCACATAAGAATAGGAGGGATATTGAGGAATATACAATATGACGATTTCTATAAATTTATCAATTATATCAAAAAAAATACCTATTGTTATTTTGAAAGGCATTTGTCAAAACATATATTGCATGCTGTTTCAAATAGATAGTCAAATCATGAATCAACCATCTTATCACCTGTTTAAGCATAACACATCAATTTGACATTTTTCAGGAAATACCGATTGTTACAAAAGCAATGAAAAATCCATTTGACGGAGAGCATAACAAATGCATCAAATGTTATTTTATTAACAGTGATACACAAGGTTATTTTCAGCAATCCATATTGCAACAAATGTCAAAAATTTCAATTAGGCGCATTTGCAATAATGAGAACCAAAACAAAGCATGATTCAAGGAGAATTGATACGAATGGTTTAACAAAGACATATCAACACATACAAATGGGCATGATAAAGATGAAAGCCTAGCCTTTAAAAAAAGAGTTCAAGAACGTTTATGCCTATTTTGAACTGACACGATGATAAAAGATAGCTGTCAAGTTCAGAATTTAGAAAGGTAACAAATCTTGAGATTTTTACCGATTGACAATCGATTGTTGAAAAGGGACAATCGATTGTTGAACTATTTGACACTTAGTTCCTGAAAAATTTGCAAGAAACAGAAAGTTTTTGAAAACTCAGGAAAACACGGACAATCGATTGTGCCTGTGAACAATCGATTGTGGACTAGACCAAAAAGGTTTTAAGTCCTGGAAATCGATTATGAGAGTATGCAAAAAAAACATTTATCAAAACATATATTAAAACATGATTTAAAACACTTTGCTGTTTGAAAAGATTGCCAAGACATAATTCAACTAAACATGATTCTAGTAGGTACTCATTCAATGCACGAATCAACATTTGTCAAAGCATGGATCAAGCATTTAATAGTTGATACTAGTAATCAAAAATGAATTTTCAGCATGTCAATCAACAAGTATAGTCAACAAGAAATTTCACAAATTGATTCTTACAATTAACGCATGTCAACGTTTTTCAGGGTGAGAATCAAGTTGACAACTTATATGTTAATAACACCAGCTGCCATATATCAAAAAAATCTGTCAACATTAATAGCTTGCACATATTCGGTTTTATCAAAAAGAATAGCTAACCGAAATTCCTCTCGATGCCTTTGGGTGTCGTGCTTGGCGCATCTACTACAATTTTGTAGTCTTCAAGCACACCTGCAAAAATACCTACGGAGAGGTTTTTGGTACCCATATCTTTTTGGGTCCTTTGGGGTTAGGCAAATAATAATTATAACCAAAAGATAAATCTCTATGTTTAGCAAAACACAAGGGTGCAATGTGACCTATCCGATTGCAATAATGGCATACTACGTTCGGATTGTGCCAATGCCTAGGTTGCGCCAAATACATTCTAGGTGATCTAGAGTCATTCCTAGAGGCGTTGAGAATCCTAGAGTCATTTCTAGGTTGTCTAACGTAGTTCGTTCTAGGCTTATCAACAATAGTCTTAGTATTGATTCTAGGCGAAGTAAAGTGATTAACTCTAGATTCATTATTCCAATTTCTAGAGTTGTATCTAGGTGATCTAAAGGCGTTAGTTTTAGACTTGTTTTCATACATCCTAGCGTAATGTCTAGGTGGTCTAAAGGAATTTGTCCTAGACTCATTTACAGCCCTAGAATTATTTCTAGGTGGAGCAGTAAAATTTCTAATGGGATTTCTGCTTTTATGCCGTTGATTTCTCTTCGACGTTTCCTTTTCTTCAATAACCTTAGGGACATCTATACTTCGTGATTCTAAAGTTTTCCTAAGTTCTGCGTTTTCTAACTTCAAAGAATCGCAGGAAGTACAAGTAGAGCATTTATCAACATAAGAAGCTTCATGCATAGTCTTAATGACTTGTCTAAGTTCTACACTATCATTTTGCAAAAACTGATTTTCTTTTACAAGATTCTCGTTATCAAGAGACAGATTTTCAAAATCTTTTTGTTTTAAAGAAAGTTGATTTTTGAAATCTTTTTCTTTCAATAAGAGACGTTCTTCAAAATCCTTTTCTTTTAAAGAGAGATTTTTCTGAAAATCTAATTCTTGCTGGGAAAGTGATTTCTTCAAATCTTTAATCATTTTGACAGCATTACCAAATTCACCATACAAATCTTCAAATGCATTTTGTAATTCTTCGAACGAGTGAGAATTAGAGATACTTACCTCTTCTTCGTTGTTTCCATCAAATATTGGAGGCATGGTGTAGCAATTTCCTTCACCGATTCCTGCAAAAGAATCATGAGTAGAAGCCATGGATGGTTCTCTCAAACTGTTAAGTTTTTCAGAGAGTATGGCTCTGATACCAATTGTTGGAAATAACGCTTTACGCTAGAGGGGGGGGTGAATAGCGTTTTAAAAATATTAAGCGTTTTAGTGCGGAATTTAAAAACTTTGCAGAAATTAAAACAAGTGCAGTAAAATAAACTTACACAATGATGTATCCTGGTTGGCCACAAACGTGGTTAGTCCAGTCCCCGAGAGACTCTCTCGAGATTTCCACTAAACTTGTCAAGCTTACGGGTGCTTAACAAACCGTTACAGCTGAGGACACAAGCCTCACCTAGGTGCTCGGGGATCACAATCCCAAAGACTTCAATTGCTCGGGGATACCAATCCCAAAGACTTCAATTGCTCGGGGATACCAATCCCAAAGACTTCAATTGCTCGGGGATAACAATCCCAAAGACTTCAATTGCTCGGGGATAACAATCCCAAAGACTTCAACTGCTCGGGGATAACAATCCCAAAGACTTCAACTGCTCGGGGATAACAATCCCAAAGACTTCAACTGCTCGGGGATAACAATCCCAAAGACTTCAACTGAGGAATCACAAGTTCCTCAACAAACGAGAATCGCAATTCTCTTACAAACACAAAACAAACTCACTTTACAAAGTACTCCTCAATGAGTAGATATGAGTAGAAATAGTACGCTCAAGATCACAACAACTTAGCTCAATAGAATGGCTCTTCAAAAAGCTTTATGGATGAATGAAAATGATGATCAATGTAAGAAAGCTTTTAGCAATGAAAATACTTAAATTGTATATGTTGTTGTTGTGAAAACACTGAGTTAAGCCTGTATTTATAGGTGAAAAACTCAGTCTTACCGTTGTCTAATTGCCAATTAAGGATTGCTGAAATTACTCAGTGACAATCGATTGTCAAGACTAAACAATCGATTGTTTGCCTATCAGATCAAAAATTCAATCCCAGATTTTATGTCAACAATCGATTACTTCAAATCAATAATCGATTATTTATAACGTTAAAAAATCCTATCCAATTTTTGGCATAAAACATTGATTATCAGGAAATCAACAATCGATTATTTTAACAACGTTCAGAAAATCTTTTCCAGATTTTACGCAAAACATCGATTGTTAAATATCAACAATCGATTACCTGAAGGTAATTTGAAAATGTATGACAACGGTTAGTTCCAACAATCGATTATCAAATAGAACAATCGATTATAAATTAATTTCAAAACTTACTGTCTCATATATAATCGATTATCAAAAGCCGTAATCGGTTATTAATTAATTTCAAAACTTTCTGTCTCATATATAATCGATTATCAAAAGCCACAATCGATTATTAATTTATTTAAAAACACTGGGAGACATTTTTCTCATTCTAATCGATTACCATTAGTTCATAATCGATTTTTCTGAGTTTTGAAAACTTTGCCTCAGTTAACAATCGATTATCAAAAGTACACAATCGATTGTTATGCAGTTTGCAAAAACCTGATGTTAACTGACTTACTCACAATCGATTATCATTAATTCACAATCGATTGTCATGCAGTCTTGGCTTAGAGATACTCGATTATCATAAGTACATAATCGATTATCTTAGCCCAGATTTTTGAGGCATGTTTGAAAAACATTTTAACAAATATAAATATGCATAGTTTAAAATCATTTGACACTTAAGTTAGATATGCATGATTTTGGAAAAATAATTTTAGTAGAGAAGCCATGTTATGAGCCAAGATTGAGGAATCAAGATCACAATTAATTATAACATTTCTAAACTTTGTCTTGAGCTTCTTGTAATGCATCCATTTTGTGCTTGTCCTTGAGCACTGCTATATATCGCTTATTGCTTTGTTTGACATTCATCAAAACCTACAAAAGAACACACGTTTAGTATATTGCATTTGAAACGTGTTTCCAACATATGTTCCCCGTGGCGTGATGAATTATGTCTTCTCCGCATCCTCCTCATCGCTCAAAATCTGGTGATAACGTGTATTACAATCTACAAACGACCCAATCTCATGATTTGCACAATTGTCAATCAATATGTGGATGTTTTGCGGTGGGAAGCTGTCTTTTAGGCTAACTTTGTTGAGGTCACAATAGTCAACACACACCATGTCTTTTCCGCCCTTCTTTGAAATAGGCACGACATTGGCTTACCACGTAGGGTACCGTATGACTCGATTGACCTTTGCCTCAAACTGCTTGTTAACTTCCTCTTTGATCTTTACACTCACATCAGTTTTAAACTTTCTCAACTTTTGTTTAACAGAAGGGCATGCCAAATTAGTGGGCAACTTGTGAACCACCAAGTTAGTGCTCAGCCCTGGCATATCATCGTAAGACAATGCAAAAACATCTTTGTATTTGATCAAGCAACGCTTCGAATATTTCTTCCTTAAGCTTTGGCTCAAGATCGACACTTATTTTGGTTTCTATGATATCATCTGGGTCCCCTAGATAGACTGCATCTGTATCCCTCAGGTTTTTCTTGGGTTTTTCCTTAAAATGACTCAACTCTTTACTAGTTTCCTCAAACACCTTTTCCTCATCATATTCTGGTTTATCCTTAGATTCAATCTCCCGAACTGTTACTTCTGAATTAGACCGACTTTAAAGATTGGGCCAAAGACTCCTTATGCATGTCATAGTGGAGCCAGCATAAAAATAAATGTACAAGATGGAAAAGAAAAGTAATGAAAAATAAAAACTATCAGCACTAGTGAAAAGGGGAAATTGCATTTCATTGAAATTAAAATATAACAATGTTTTACACATCCAAACGGAAGGAACATAGTCTCCGAATTACAACTGTGGAATAATCCAGAAAAATTGAAAGAAAAATCAAAGAAAACTACCAAAACTCCTTCCTAGTAGGGAGAGGATTAGCTTCCCAATTGTTGAATTTGCATAGGACGTAACAAATTGCATGTGTGCCTTGCCAGAGACCTCTCCATCTTCTACCCCATTCACATCTTCAAAGAACCTTTCAAACCTTTCAAATAATTCTTTATCAGATCAACATAGAACTGGAATTTGTTGCTGTCGGGTGCTTCTTGGTGCCGGACTTCAGAAATGATTTGAAGAGACGAGTCATATGCTTGGGGAGGGCCCATGCTTTATTTCTCATCTTTTTCGCTCTATTTATATCTACAAATATGGGCTTGAACCCCAAACTGAAGGTTTCTACGTTCTTGGGGAGAGACACCGGTTGTGTGATACCCTGAAGTGAGGCCCCAAACCCTTTCCGGGAACAAACCTATTCTTTAACATTTCCATGGCCAACATGACTGATGCATCAACTAGCTTTTGTGTTGGAACACACTCTCCATATGAAACCTTTCTCACTGATACCGAGTCATGAATCTGATACACCACAGGCCCTTGTCATCGTCTGCCTCAATGAATGGTACGATAGCATCACAGTGAGTACTGATGGTCCTCGCCATGCAAAACTATTTCTTGTCGATCCTACTCAAATTTCACCATTTGATGCAAAGTAGAGGTGACTGCTCTAGCAGCATGGATCCAATGTCGTCCCAATAGTAGGTTGTAAGAGACAGCCACATCATGCACTTGGAATTCCATGGTAGAATCAACTAGTCCAATTGACAATTCGAGCAATATGTCATCGATAGAATCTCCCCCCCCCCCCCATCAAACCCTCGTACACAAATGTTGTTCTTGTGGATTCTTTCATCATTCACCTTTAACTTGCTCAACTTGGAAAGAGGGAAAATATTTGCGCTTGACCCATTATCAACCAACACTCGAGTAACCACATAATCTTCGCACTTCACCATGAGGTAGAGTGCTCTATTATTTGTAGTGTCTTCTATGTGCAATTCATCGTTAGAAAAAGTGACTCTGTTCACCTCAAGAACACGGGCCTTGTTTAGGATCTTCATTAGCACCAGACAATGCTCGTCCGAATGAATCTACAATGATTACATCGAGATTTAAGCATAAGTCTTTCTCAATTGTTCCAAAAAAGAATAATTCTGCATTTGCATGTTCTTCAGAAACTCTTCTACCTCCTGTTGACTCACTCTTTTCTTCATTAGCACCGAGTTGTCCTTGGTTGGTTTTGCTTTTCTCAATTATTCGGGGGAAAAACACCTCACTAATCAGGTCAATCCATGAGTCTCACAAACTTCTTCTTTAACCTCCTTCCCTTTGTAAGTCAAAGTTACTCGATCATAATTCCAAGGTACTGCCTTGTTTTTTATCATCGATAGCTGAACGATAGGTTTGATAATGACAGGCTGCGGGCGCCCTCCACGACAACCACACGCTTTCTTGCTACCCCTAGCATGATCACTTTTGCATTTTCTTGTCTCATTGTCCCATCTTTCAGGGATTCTTTCTTGACTAAAACAAAACGCTAACTGCTTGCCCCACGAAATTTAAATGTCGACATCTCGCTTGTCAATTTCTCACCCATCTTTCATTCACTGACTCGGATCATCATTACAGTTTGCGAAGGCTTTTTGGGCTCCCCGTCTTTGTGCACTATCTCGATCATATTTGTTTCTTGATGAGCAGACAATGGGGTTTGAATAATGTTAGGTGCTTCCGGAGCTTGTACCTCAATCCGATGTGAATTAATTGTTAGGATTTATGCCCGTCACTAGAGGGGGGTGAATAGTGCGGCACGAGAATTTTGAGAAATATTGCGGAATTAAAAACTTGCAGGAATTAAGTAAGTGCGGAAAGTAAAAGAGCAAGGAAAGAACGCACCGAATTTATTCTGGTTCACCACGAACCGTGGCTAGTCCAGTCCCCGAGAGACTCTCTCGAGATTCCACTAACTTCGTTAAGCTTCCGGGTGCTTAACAAACCCTTACAGTTGCTCGTAGATGTACACTCTACAAGACTTTGATTGCTCGAGGATACCGCACCCCAAGACTTCACCTTGCTCGTGGATACCGCACCACAAGACTTCAACCACTAAGACTTAGGGTACATAGCAAACCCGACAAATGAGAAGATATGTTCTTCTCCAACACCTCTCTTTTACAACAAGCTCTCAATAGAGTGGATAAAGAGATACAAATTTAGCTCTATGAACAACACAAAGTTGTCCTTCAATTGGCTCAACAAAAGCTCTAAAATGATGCTTGAATATGATCAATATGTATATCAATATATGGAGGAGTTGTGTGTTTAAAATCAGCTCAAAAGACCTCTATTTATAGGGGTTAAAAGAGTTATGGCCGTTGCTTAATTGATAGAAAATTATACTGATTCTGCGCTCAGACAATCGATTGTCTAGTCTCTACAATCGATTGTGTGACCAATTTTCAAAAGACATCCCTGATTTTAAGGAAAAACTAACGTTAAAAAATCATTCCAGGATTCTGTGCTTCAACAATCGATTGTCAAAGGAGTACAATCGATTGTGGTTCAAAGTTTCAAAATCTGACAACGGTCACAGTACAATCGATTGTGGAATTCAACAATCGATTGTGGAAAGCATACAATCGATTGTGATAATCATACAATCGATTGTGTGCTATTTTGAAAAATTCAGTTGTCTCAACACAATCGATTGTGGAAAGCATACAATCGATTGTGAGAAGCATACAATCGATTGTCACAAGCATACAATCGATTGTATGACCAACGTTCAAAAAACATTCATTCTAGTTGAAATATACTTTTGATATACCATTAATATACACTGGAGTATACCAGAATTGAAAACTTACTTCAAACCCATTTTGGTTAAAATGAAATCGTTAAAATCATTTTGTTTGAAGTATATTAAAGTATTTATGATATATATATGATTTAATGCATATTTATGATGACCTAATGTCGAGCCAAAAGACGAGATAACTTAAATGTTATTCTTACATTGGTTCTACCTAACGACCTACGCCTTGGGTCTTTGGTCTTGAACTCTTGAGCTCGTCTTGGCTTGTCTATGCAATCCCGTCATCAATATGCTTCTAGGCATCCAATCTTCATTGATTGTCAATCGACTTCATTGTTTGTCATTCATAAAAACCTGTACTTGGAAATCATTCTAATACAACCAAAGAACACATATCAACGGCATCAATGATTTCCAACAATTTCCCCCTTTTTGATAAAGAAAACAATAGGAGATATGCATAAAGGATTCCCCCTAAATTCATGCAAACTATTTCCCCTTAATGATAATTCCCCCTCAAATAAGGCATACTAGAATGTAGAGACATTCCCCCTTATTTGATGCATATCGCCTAAGCTCTTCCCCCTTTTGGCATTAGAAAAAAGAGAGTATACGAAGGCTCTTCCCCCTTTCGACACTTCCATTTTGGGCATACAAATGTTAGTGTTAAAAAAATAGGGAAAACAATGAGGAATGTGCATGATGAAGATTGCACAAATACAAATTGTTAGAGAAATAAAACATATCATTTTGATATTAAAAAGAAAATACCAATTGTTAGAAAAGAACATGATATATCAATTTATTTTCAGAAAGATACCAATTGTTAGAAACACATGATAAAACAATTTGTTGGAAAACATATCAAATAATTGATACCAATTGTTAACAAAGACATATCAATTGTTTAACACATATCAATTATTACATTTTTATAAAAAAAATGATAACTGACCGAAATTCCCCCTCGATGCAATAAGGTGTCGTGCTTGGTGCATCTACTACAACATTGTAGTCTTCAAGCACACCTGCAAACGTACCTAAAAATATGTTTTTGGTACCCAAACACTTTTGAGTCCTTGGGGATTAGGCAAATAATAATCATAGCCAAAAGATAAATCTCTATGTTTTGTAAAACACACGGGTGCTATGTGTCCTACCCGGTTGCAATAGGGACATACTACATTCGGGTTGTGCATATGCCTAGGTTGAGCCAAATACATTCTAGATGATCTAAAGTCATCGTTCCTAGACGCGTTGAAATTCCTAGAGTCGTTTCTAGGAGGTCTATAACAATTATTTCTAGACTTATCAATAAACATCTTAGAATCATTTCTAGGTTGCCTAAAATGATTATTTCTAGGCTCGTTTCCAAAATTCCTAGAGTTATTTCTAGGTGGCGTATCACAATTTCTAACATGATTCTTATTCTTTTTACGCCTTTTGTTTTTCCTGGGTATTTTCTTTTTAATATCTTCAACTATTTTAGGAACATCTACACTACGTTTTTCTAGTGTGTTCCTAAGTTCTATGTTCTCTAATTTCAAAGAATCACAAGATGAACAAATTGAATTTTGATCAATTGAAGAATTTTCAGGCATCTCCTTAATCTTACTTTTAAGATTATCATTTTCAAAAAATTTATTTTCTTCTTCTAACATCTCGTTATCACGAGTCAATTTTTCAAACTCTTTTTCTTTCAAAGAAAGTTGTTTTTCAAAACCTTTTTCTTTTAAAGAAAATGTTTTCTTCAACTCTTTCATGGTTTTGGAAACATTTATAAATTCACTATATAATTCATCATAAGCATTTTGCAATTCTTCAAATGAGCGAGAGTTAGAATTACTTACCTCTTCTTTCTCGTTGGCCATGAAGCATAGGGCAGCAGTTTCATCGCTCGAGCTGTCCGAGTTCCATGTCACACGCCTTTGGTTTTTCTTCTTCTTCTTGTCCTTTGATTTTGAACAGTGTGATTTGGAGTGGCCAAATTTTCCACAATTATGGCATGCAGGATTTGGTTCTTCCTTCTTAATTTCCTTCTTTGTAAACTCATAAAATTTTTCAGTTAAATCATTTGAAGAAGTATTATTATCGCTTTCCGAATCACTTACCTCAACTCTTTTAGACGATGAGGCTTTGAAGGCAAAACCTCGTCCTGTCTTATCCCAAAAATAAGGATTAAGAATTGTGCTTTTATAAGTTTCGAGGTTACCTCTTAGTCAATCAATTGTGACATCCGTGATTCCTATTGACTCTTGGATGGCATCGGCTTTGGAACGCCATCTGGGAGTGAGACTTCGTAGGATTTTTCGTACAAGATCTTTGTTTGTGTACACTTTCCCGAGAGCATGGAGATCGTTGATGATCTTTGAGAATCGTTCGAACATAAAACTGATGGGTTCTTTTTCCCTCATTTTAAAGAGTTCATATTCATGTGTTAGAAAATCAATTCTAGCTTCTCGGACTTGAGGCTTACCTTCATAAATGATTTCAAGCTTATCCCACATCTCTTTGGTGGTTGTGCAACAAGAAATCTTCCTACATTCATCCGGGTTTACTGCACAATATAGCACGTTGATGGCTATTGCGTTTCTTTCAACCTTCTTCATGTCCTCGGCATCGTATTCACTTTCCTCCTTTGGAACCATGATTTCCCCAACTTTCTTTGTCGGCAATTGTTCACCTTTTTTGATGATTTGCCATAAGCGAAAGCTATTTGATATGATGAATATTCTCATCCGCTCTTTCCAATATGTATAGTTGGTTCCATCAAATAATGGAGGACTACCGGTACAATGTCCTACACTCATCATACCTGCGTTCAAAATTCTCAACACAAAAAAGAAAAATATAGATCTTTCTCTCAACCGGTTAAGGCTTTCAGAGAGTTAGGCGCTGATACCAATTGTTAGGATTTATGCCCGTCACTAGAGGGGGGGTGAATAGTGCGGCACGAGAATTTTGATAAATATTGCGGAATTAAAAACTTGCAGGAATTAAGTAAGTGCGGAAAGTAAAAGAGCAAGGAAAGAACGCACCGAATTTATCCTGGTTCACCACAACCCGTGGCTAGTCCAGTCCCCGAGAGACTCTCTCGAATTCCACTAACTTCGTTAAGCTTCCGGGTGCTTAACAAACCGTTACAGTTGCTCGTAGATGTACACTCTACAAGACTTCGATTGCTCGAGGATACCGCACCCCAAGACTTCACCTTGCTCGTGGATACCGCACCCCAAGATTTCAACCACTAAGACTTAGGGTACTTAGCAAACCCGACAAATGAGAAGATATGTTCTTCTCCAACACCTCTCTTTTACAACAAGTACTCTCTCAATAGAGTGGATAAAGAGATACAAATTTAGCTCTATGAACAACACAAAGTTGTCTTTCAATTGGCTCAACAAAAGCTCTAAAGTGATGCTTGAATATGATCAATATGTATATCAATATATGGCAGAGTTGTGTGTTTAAAATCAGCTCAAAAGACCTCTATTTATAGGGGTTAAAAGAATTATGGCCGTTGCTTAATTGATAGAAAATTATACTGATTCTGTGCTCAGACAATCGATTGTCTAGTCTCTACAATCGATTGTGTGACCAATTTTCAAAAGACAGATCCCTGATTTTAAGGAAAAACTAACGTTTAAAAATTATTCCAGGATTCTGTGCTTCAACAATCGATTGTCAAAGGAGTACAATCGATTGTGGTTCAATGTTTCAAAATCTAACGGTCTCAATACAATCGATTGTGGAATTCAACAATCGATTGTGGAAAGCATACAATCGATTGTGTAAAGCATAAAATTGATTGTGTGCTATTTTGAAAAATTCACTATCTCAACACAATCGATTGTGGAAAGCACATAATCGATTGTGAAAAGCATAAAATCGATTGTGCTATTTTGAAAAATTGTCTCAACACAATCGATTGTGGAAAGCACAAAATCGATTGTGAGAAGCATACAATCGATTGTCACAAGCATACAATCGATTGTATGACCAACGTTCAAAAAACAGATTCATTCTAGTTGAAATATACCTTTGATATACCATTAATATACACTGGAGTATACCAGAATTGAAAACATACTTCAAACCCATTTTGGTTAAAATGAAATCGTTAAAATCATTTTGTTTGAAGTATATTAAAGTATTTATGATATATATATAATTTAATAAAATGATTTAATGCATATTTATCATGACCTAATGTTGAGCCAAAATACGAGATAACGTAAATGTTATTCTTACATTGGTTCTACCTAATGACCTACGCCTTGGGTCTTTGGTCTTGAACTCTTGAGCTCGTCTTGGCTTGTCTATGCAACCCCGTCATCAATATGCTTCTAGGCATCCAATCTTCATTGATTGTCAATCGACTTCATTGTTTGTCATTCATCAAAACTTGTACTTGGAAATCATTCTAATATAACCAAAGAACACATATCAACGGCATCAATGATTTCCAACATTAATGAGTTCTTGAATAGAGTACTTCAAATGTTAACATTTCTCTGCGTCGTGCCCTGGTGCACTAGAACAATACTCATAACTGACAGAATAGTCCAGAGTTCTTCGAGAAGGGTTTCGCAATTTTGCTTCAATCGGCCTCAACATATCTAACATGTGGAATAAGCTGGTATATGACTCTCCCAATGGTATGAAAGTTTTCTCCTTTTGCATCCTATTAGTTTTTAGTACTTGGCTGGCGCGAAAAGCTGGTCTCGGAGGTTGTTGGTAGGCTCTTAGAGGGTAGTTATTCTGTGGAGCTGAATAATTATTTTGTGGGGTTGGCGCACGACATTGTGCGTGGGCAGGGGGCTGAGTATATTTTTGTGCATGATGGACAGAGAAATGAGGATCAGGAGGTGGATAGTAATGTTGTGGTATTCTATATAGAGTGTGTGGGTAGGATTGGTGGTGAGGTCGGGGTCGGTTATAATGGGATGGACCCCGGGGCCCAAACCATGTCCCGGAGTCAACTGTCGCTACCTCTTCCTTCTTCTTTTTTCCAATTGTTCCCCCGGTCCCACATTGAATAGCCTGGGTGGATGCTTTGATTGTCCGAATAACTCATGATCTTGTTCCATTCGAGTCATTCTTCGACCATACTCCCCATTTCACTACCTCATTAAAGGAATTTCCCACTGCTGATAATAAGTCACCAATGTATGTAGGCTCCAGAGCTTGTATGAAGTGATTTACCATTTCACTTTCCTTCATTGCGGGTCGCCCCTCACTGCCTACTCCCGCTAATGGAAACCATATTTTTGAAGCTCTCATTGTTCTTCTTTTCTAATTTCATCAAAGACAAATGATCCTAGATAATTTCAAAGTTGTATTGAAAATGGAAAGTGAATTCTTGTGCTAGATCGTCCTATGTGTACCATCGAGCATGATCCTGTCGGGTGTACCATTCAAACGCTTAACTACTTAATATTTGACTGAGGTATGCCATGAACAATTCATCCATTCTGCCTGCCTCTCTCATCTTGCTGCAGAAACCCCTTAAGTGTGCCTCCGGATCACAATGTCCATCATATAAGTCAAACTTGATCATCTTGAAACCCGGAGGCAATTGTTCATCTGGGAATAAACAAAGGTCTTTGTATGCCACACTCTCTTGGCCCCCTATTCCTCGCATATCTCTGAATGATTGCTCTAGACTTTTGACTTTCCTGAGCACCTCCTTTTGCTTTGAGTTTTTGACTGCTTTTTTTCGGCCTCAATAGGGATTTCAAAATGGGGAGTGTAAGAGTAGGGTTCATGATCTTTGAGAGCGAGTTCTAGTGGGTAATACTGGTTTTCATGAGTTTGGAGCAAAGGCTCACTGGATGATCTGGGGAGCGTGGCGGGAGGAGGGTCTATATAAATGGGAGAAATTGGTGGAGGAGGGTGAGGAACAACTTTGGGTGGTGGAGCTGGGGGTACCTGAGAATTTGTGCCCTGGTAATGTGGGTAGTTGGGGCAGCTTGGGGGTGGATCAGTGGCAGGGTAGTCACGTGACTTTGCTAATGGTGGGATGAAGGTCGGGTTAGCAGGATAAGCTGGTGGTGGCTCCCCTATTATTCACGCCTGATACATTTCGGCAATCAGATGCTTCAGTTTATACATATCATTTTTCATTGCATTAACATCCAACTCTTCCACCTCTTTCGAGGGATCAATAATACTTGCATCAGTTTCTTGATTGGCCATAATCAACTTGCTTTTGGACCGAGTGGTATAAGAGTGGGTTGCCAGAGTGCCGCAAAATACTAACCACCCGTCTGAAATGGATAAGACAACACCAAAACTTGTTAATTAATAGGCTTCAACACATAGTTAGCCACATAATCGGGGATGAATGAACCTATGCAATTACCTGTTTCTATTATGCACATGGATTGGCTACTTGCATCATCTTAACTTTTATCCTATGCCACTTTGATTTTCTCTCTTGTTTTCTTTTTCTTCTTCCCCTCTCTCTTGCTCAACTTGTTTTGCCTACCTTTTTTACCATTGTTTCTCTCATTTTTCTCTTCTTTTTTTTTGTTTCTTTTTCTTCTCTTTCTTTTCCTTATTCTGGTTATGGTCGAATCCCATGGAGATTGCCTACGTATCATGACCCCGCATGAATCGGACCAAGCTTAGTTTTTGCAAATAAATATAGGATATTTTTCAATTTTCATAAAGTAAAGCACTTGATTACACTACTAAAGGAAAGCAACAAACTCCGACTCAACTGAAAACTACAGACTCTAACATGAAATGAAAAAAACTTACATGACAACCTACTACAAACTTATATAAAAGAAAATGCAGACTTCACAAATGGACCAACAAATTTGAAAATCATGAATACATTAAAGCCTCTAATTCTCTTGGGGCCTGCGGGACATAATTCGATCTCGCCGCAGGCTTGTGTGCTAAATCCCCTTGGATGTGGTGGAGGTCTTCCATCACTAGCTGAACAAAGGTCATGGCGGTGGCAAAGAACATAAAACTTGTCATATCTTCATAGGGGATACACTTTACGGTGATGTAATGAACGATCATCCATACCCTCTCTCTTATAGCACCATTTTCTTGCAACAGTAGCCTAATTTGCTTGGCCCTTGCCTCCAAAGTTTGTTCGGCTACACGATTCAGTTTTTGGAATTGTTGCGAATCTCTCTCCAACCGCGCTATTCCTTTTAAAAAATGTTCTCTTTTATCCTTGATGTCCCTCGATTGCTTGACCATTTTGTTTCAACCATGATGACCCTCTTCTCAACCCTGTAACCTTGTTATAATACCTTTCTTATAATTGTTCAATCATGCGTGCTCGCTCCTCTGCATTTTTGACCAATTTTTTTTTAGGCTTTGGACAACTCACCCTCTGCTTTGTCCAAGTTAAAACGATATTCTCCTACTTTCCGCCTCAAATCGTCTATGAGCTTTTCATCGTTCGCACTTTTAGCGGGATTCTCTACGGCTATTTTCATTTTCTGAATTTAAGCTCGCAAAGCTTCATTTTCTTTGGCTAGTCTTTTTATTTCCCCCTCGTCTTCCGAGGCTTGCAAACCATTCTCGAATTGAAGATCTTTGATTTGTTTTTCCAACTTTCCTAGTGTGGCACTGTATTCATTTTCCTTGGCTAACCAATTCAATTGTTCTTGTGACGCCTCAGCAAACTCTTAAAGATTTGGCCTCTCAGCCGGCATTCCGAATTCTACTTCCTTTGTATACCAAGCTAGGTACCCTAGTGCAACCTTTCCTTTAGATAAGTCTCGTACCCAAATGTTTGCCGTCAAGTACTAACATTCGCTCGAAATCTGGCAGACTACTGCGTCGGGAAGCTGACCATTGAGACTAATCTTAACAACATAGAGACTAATATCTTCGTCCCTGGGAATCATTTGGCACCTCCCTAACTGTCTCAGCACACTGTAGGGAGCATATGGTTGGATACTCCAGGGGCCCATCAAAAGAAAATGAGGCCCGGTAGCTGGCATATACATAATTTCACCAATGGGGAGCCACCTGAACGTCCACTCTATTTGACTTGCACATATAACCCCCTCTAGAAATCCGAACCCTTTAACTCTGGTATAAACTTCCTCTATGCAGCTCTTTTCTGATGACCCTTAACTCATGAATTGAGGTCAGTGGCACAAGAGTTCAATAATCCACATCTATAACAACAGATTTCATCCTCTACTAAATCTCCTCCGGATTTACAGTCTATGATGGCATGGAAAATTTCAAATAATACCATGGGTGCAGGGGTGCTCTTAGCCTGAGTGAGAAAAGTGCTAACAACCCCTGCTATGTGTATGTCAATATTCCCGTCTTTTTATGGAAACTCCACAAGGCCCAAGAGGAATACCATAATTGCCAAACACCTATTCTCTTCACATTTGAGTTGGTTCTCCTTGCTACAAATTTTATTTTTTGAGTCGTTAAGCCCCCCTATATGCCCATATCAAGCTTTCAGAAGGAAGCTTGAAATTAATAAAAAATTTAAAGACTTTTTAGAGGTGGTTCAAAACATATAAAGAGCACACATGTAAGCTAGGCTGAAATTAGGTCAAAGAAAAACGTCATAGAATTACAAAATCGGTAAGTAATAGACTATGGGAACATGGTAGTAACATAGGTCAATCTTAGTAACTTAACAATATAGAAGAGAGATAGTACCAAATGTCATACAAAGAGTCTAGTAGGAGGACCTTAAAAGAGTTTAGTAGAGAATCCAAAGCTTGTAAGGAAACAAAGGTCGAAACAAAGCTTTAGAAGTCTTCAAGTAGTAGTTTTTAGAAACTCGAAATAGTTTCAAAGAGGTTAGGTTTTTTTTAAATCAAACAAATCACATTGCCAATGGTCTCAAAACTCGAATATGTCCCAAAACTAGGATATTGCCATCAATGAAGTGCAGAGACGAAAGGACAAATAATTTAGGAAAACGATAATAACGAAACAAGTTCAGAGGTCTCAGAAAGGAACTGAGAACTTTAACATGCTCTTTCAGTAGCAGAACTCATGAGAAACATAGTAAAAGAACAACATGAAAAAAACAGTAGAAGAACTAGTAAGGACACAGTAGAAGAAACATATAAAGAAACATAATAGAGGAGACTAATAAGAATCATAGTAGAAGAATCACAGTAGAAGAAACATACTAGAAGAAACATATAATAAAACATAGTAGAAGAAACTTAGTAGAAGAAACATACATAAGGAAAAGAAAATCAAAGAAACATCTAAATAACTCAAAAACCCTAAATCGAAAAACAATAAAGGTTTTGAAAGCATAGTTTTTTTAAAGAGATCTTGAGAAAATATTTAAAAGTTTAGGAAAAACACGGATCTAGAACAGATCTAAAGAAATTAGAAGAACCTCAAAAGCACGGTATTAGAGAAACCCAGATGGTGAGTAAGGCTTGGATAGTCATTGATCTAAGCAAGAGGAGTCGAGGTTAGGCTCAAACAGCCATGGCTTGCCGGAGCAAGGCCACAGATGGCAGTAGAACTTGAATCAATAAAGGTTTGGGCCAAGCTTCTTTGTGGTCAGGCCTTGAAAGTTACTAACCAAGGGTGTAGGAGAATAGAAGGCCGTTAGGCTAAATTCAAAAGCCAAATTTGGCTATAAGTTAAAAAGCCCTTTTTCTCATTTAATTTATAGAAAATACTAAATAAATTTTTGAAAACAAATTAAAAGCACTAAAATTTTATAATATATAATTAATAATTTAAAAAAATAAGATTCCATGGTCGCGATGGACAACCAGCAGTACCACCAGCTATGACCATTAGAGGCCGAAAACGTGATCATGGTCGCGATAAGGGCATGGGTGTGGCCCGTACAAGAGCTAGGGCAGCACTTGCATATCCACCAACTACCTCAGTTCAGGATCAGGTCCTAGTTATGGAAGGTCCAGCATCACTAGCTCAGGCACCAATTGTGCCCATTATGATCCCGGGTCTTTAGGAGGCCTTGGCTCAGATTCTATCAGTATGCACTGGCCTAGCTCAGGAGGTCTCAGTTTCTATAGCCGCAACTACTTCTCAGGGCGAGGAGGCACTCTGACTTCAGACACTAGGGTCTCATGCAGCCCGGCAGGTTGCAGCTGCTCAGGGCTATATAGCTCCTGCTATGCAAGAGGACGAGTAGTGTATGTTGGAGAGGTTTGGTAGACTTCAGCTCCGACTTTCAATGGTGCAGATGGCGAGGATGCTCAAGGTTTCTTGGATAAGTGATAGAGGATTCTTCACACATCGGGTATTCTTGTGACCAACAGGGTCTCTTTCACTAATTTTTTTTCAGGAGCTGCCTTCACTTGGTAGGAGGCTTATGAGCGTAGGCTTGTTGGTACAACACCTCTTACCGGGCAGGAGTTCTTCGTTCATTTTTTGGAGAAGTATGTGTCACAATCTCACAGAGAGAAGCCACACAGGCAGCTAGAGTAATTGCGTGAAGGATTGATGACTATTATACAGTATGAGATAAGATTCTCCAATTTAGCTCGTCATGATATTTGGTTGGTTCCGGCAGACAAAGAGAGGATTAGGAGGTTTGTGGATGGCCTCACTTATCAGCTTTGTATTCTCATGACCATGGAGACGGTGTATAGTGCTACTTTTGAGGAGGTTGTGGACATTGCTCATGGGAATAATTGTACGTTGCCAGGAGCGACATGAAAGGAAGTTCAAGAGGCCTCGAGTATCTAGTAGTTATGGTGGTGCTCCTCTGAGAAGTCATTTTCAGCACAGCATAGGCCGTCCATTCAGGCATGCTCTGCCGGCTCACCCAAGTTATCGTGGGACATCATCGGATCATGGTTCTCACGGTTTTTATCAGGGCGAGTATTATCTTAGTGTCTTTCCGGCTTAGAGTTTGTCCTATGCTCCATCAGTTTATGGCTTTTCTATACCAGATGCATCTGCTAGTCTTTCTTGTTCTAGGGGTTCCCTTTTGGTCCCCGTCTCCAGCACCAGAAGTAGCTACGACTATAGAGAGATGGGGCATATGTGAAGGTCGTGCTCGTCGTCTTGCCTGCTTATCTTAGTAGAGGATTCAGTCATTGACTTTAGCACCAGTTACTTCACAACCACCTGCCCAGCCAGCTAGAGGTGGAGGTCCGTAAGCTAGGGGTCGCCCTAGAAAGGGAGGTCAATAAGGTGGCAGCCACGCCCGTTTCTATGCACTTCTAGCTAGACCCAATGCTATTGCTTCCTACATTGTTATTACATGTATTGTATCAGTCTGCCACAAAGATGTATTTGGGTTATTATATCCTGGTTCCACTTTTTCTTATGTATCATCAGACTTTGCTCGTTGTTTAGATACACCCCGTGAGTCTCTTATTTGACCTGTCATGTATTTACTCTTGTAGGAGATACTGTTATTGTAGACAATATGTACCAGTCGTGTGTTGTGACTATTGGGGGTCTGGAGACCCGAGTGGATCTGTTGTTATTGTGTATTGTATACTCCGATATTATTTTGGGCATGGACTGGCTATCTCTGTATCGTCCTATTCTAGACTGTTATGCTAAGATTATTACATTGGCTATACCGAATGTGCCACAGATTGAGTGGTGAGGTTTTACAAATTATGTTCCCAGGAGGGTATTCTCATTCTTGAAGGCCCATCGTATAGTTTGGAAGGGTTGTCTTTCGTGTCTAGCCTTTGTTAAGGATGTTCGTGCAGAGACTCTTAGTATTGATTCTATTCTAGTTATGAGGGAGTTTCCCCATGTGTTTCCTGCAGACCTTCTAGATATGTGACCGGATAAGGATATTAATTTTAGTATTGACCCAGTGCCAGGAACTCACCCCATTTCTATTCAACCGTACCGTAGGGCACCAGTGGGGTTGAGAGTTAAAGGAGCAACTTCAGGAACTTCTTGATAAGGGGCTCATTCGGCCTACTGTGTCATCTTGGACTGCACTCTATTTGTGAAGAAGAAGGAACGCACTACAAGGATATGTATTAATTATAGGCTGTTGAACAAAGTAACAGTTATGAACACGTATCCTCTGCCTCACATTGATGATTTGTTCAACC
Source organism: Nicotiana benthamiana (assembly GCA_034376525.1). Classification (NCBI taxonomy): domain Eukaryota; kingdom Viridiplantae; phylum Streptophyta; class Magnoliopsida; order Solanales; family Solanaceae; genus Nicotiana; species Nicotiana benthamiana. The sequence continues at coordinate 24,394,531 of CM067340.1, read as the reverse complement.
ATCTTCAGAGAGCGAGACTGTTCTCCAAGATTGATCTCTGTTCATGTTATCACCAGTTGAATATTAGGGACTCGGATATTCTTATGACAACTTTTATGACCCGATATGGTCATTACGAGTTCTTGGTGATATCTTTTGGGTTGACCAATGCCCCAACATGATTTGATGAATAGCGTGTTTCAGCCTGATCTTGACTCTTTTGTAATAATTTTCATTGATTATATTCAAGTATACTCCCATAGTCAGGAGGAGCAAGCAGAGCATTTGAGAGTTGTGTTGCAAAGATTGAGGGAGGAAAAGCTTTATGTAAAGTTCTCCAAGTTTGAGTTTTTTCTTCATGAGTTACAACTCCGTTTCCCCTATTTCTAATTCTTATTTAATTTTTTATTGGTTCTATGTGTGAGCATGTTTGTTGGTTTGGGTTTCGAGAGGTTTTGGTAAGGTTTGAGACACTTAGTCGCTTTTGAGGAAGCTTAATTTGGAAAAGTCAACTAGATGTCGACTTAAATGTAACAAGGCTCGGATGTTAATTCCGATGGTTTGAATAGAATTGGGAGGTGATTTGGGGCTGAGGAGTTTGATCGAAATGTATTTTAGAGGTCCGCAGTAGATTTAGGCTTGAATTGGCGAAATTGGAATTTTTGCGTTTTCCAGCTAATAGGTGAGATTTTGTAATATGGGTCGGAACGGAATTCTGAGAGTATTAGTACTTTCATTTGTCATTTGGGACATATGTGGAAAATTTTAGATCATTCAAATGTAGTTTGGTAGACATTTTTATCAAAAGCTTAATTCGGAAGATGTTGGAACCTTAAGCTGAATTTGATGCGTTTTGGGTTTATTCCATGTTGTTCGAGGTGTTTTAGGATTGATACAAGTTTGAGTAGGGGTATATGATGTGTTTATGCCTTTGGTTAAGGTCCTGGGGTCCTCGGGCTGATCTCGGGTGGTTGTCGGAATGAACGGAAATTTTGAAGTGGCAGCTGAAGTATTGAGACTGCTGTCACAACTGCTTCTGCTGTTAGAAGGCCACATGCTAGGAAGTTAGGAACCGCATAAGAGGTGAAGGAACCGTACATACGATGGCGCATGTGTGAATTTTGCATCGCATATGGGAAACCTGAGGATTAAGTGAGGACCACAGAAGCTGCGTCTTGGGCAACAAAAGCGGGCCACAGAAGCGGTATCTTGACCACAGGTGCAAAATGCTTTGGCTATAAGCTATTAATTATTTCCTTTGCGAATTTTTGGGTTATTCAACCATTTCTAAGTTTTATTGGAGCTTTTGGGGAGATTTTGAAGAGGGAATTCAAGGGAGCTTCGCTGAGGTAAGATTGTTGAACCTAAAACTCGTTTCTTTGGTATTATTTCACGGATTAGATCTGTAATAATGGAAATTTAAGGGTTAAAACTTGAAAAACTAGGGCTTGGTATTAGAGACCTAGACTTGAGGATTTGACAGGTTGTTTGTGGTTACATTTTGGGACTTTTAATATGTATGAACTCGTGGGGAGATAGAGAATTTATCGATGTAAAATTTATCAAAATTCGAGGCATGGGCCTCGGTGTCGGGTTTTTGTTAATTTCGAGATTTATGTTGTAAATTGATTATTTTCGTATGGGCTTTGTTCCCTTATCATATGTTGACGTTGTGATTCTAATTTTTGATAGAATCGACGCGAGTTGAGGCCGATTCGAGGGGAAAAGGCATCGCGGTCTAGAGTTTGGACCGGATTGAGTTGAGTAATGATTTTAGACATTGTTCTGAGAGTATGAGACCCGAGATTACACATTCTTGTGCTAGAAAACGAGCAAGGGGTCGTACACCATTGGGGGATTGTGACTTAGTCTATCCCAAATGACTGTTTTACCGCATATTTGATTGAAAACTATTTGCTATCATCATGTTTTGGGCTAGATACCATATTTGGGCCTCGCGCCAACTATTTGGACTCTTAGGGGATCTTCGTTGATATTACCTCACTCTTTTGACATTATAATTATACTCAGGCATGCTATATTCTAATATTTTCCTAACTCAGCCATGTTTACTCTACTTTAACTCTTTAAATGATATTTTAAATGATATTTTTGGTCGATTATCATGTTTTACTGTATTCCGAGTGGCTTATGAGATTTAGACTGAGAAGTCTGAGGGCTCGTGTTGTGTTGTTATTAAACTGATTCATGGATATGAGGCAGAGGGATTGAGATTTTATACTGCGAGGTAGCTTGTTGATATGAGGCCGAGAATCTACTGATTATGCCACGAGATGGCTTGAGATTGTGCTTGGGCCGGAAAGGGGCCCCTCCCGGAGTCTGTACACCCCCAATGAGCACGAGTACCCAATTGTGATATGAGATACAACCAGAGGGGCTGGTGTTGCTTTATGATATTGCCCGAGGGGAGGATTATGTTGATGCTGTGCCAGTGGGTCAAATTTTATGTGTTTATCTATTTTAGATACTTTTCACTTAATTGTTTAGCTGTGGAAAAGGTGTTTTAAAGAAGCTTCTTCTTAACTAAGGTTTCCTTTTATGTTTTCGCTGTTTCATTTCTTTTACTGGATTTATACTGCTTCTTTATAGAATGTTGAAGTACTTTTACGTGATTTCTTATTGCTCAGTCTTTATTTATTATTATAACTCATTGATTTGGAGTACTCACGTTAATCTCTACACCCCGTTTTCAGATTCAAGCGCTTCAGGTCCTGCTTGTGAGGGTTGAGAGCTTCCAGCAGATTCAAAGATTCACTAGGTAGTTTCTCGGTGTTTGTAGCCCAGTGCTACTCCCTTTATCTTATTTTCTCATATTTCAGTTTTGTTATAGTTTGAGTACACTCTTTTAGACTTGTAGCGTATGATGGATGCTCATGACTTGTGACACCCCGATGTAAGGCTATGTCTATTCCACAAATTGAATTATTCACCTTTTCTTTGGGATAATTGTTATTTTAAAGACTTAATTTGTATAATTTTAATTGCTTAAAATGAATTGGGAGCGTATCGGCTGGCTTTGTTTTCATGAGAGGCACCATCATGATCGGGTCTAGGTTTAAGGTCGTGACAATTTGGGATACTTGTCGAGATAATTTGTGACACCTTAAAACAGTTCATTCGCAACAAGGTAAGTAAGTTTGAAGACCATAAGATCAAGAAGATATTAAAAATGCTCTACCATCCTAATATGTACGGTATGAAGAACGGTATGAAGAATCGACGAACAAAACAATACTCAACCCACACACACACTAGGAACCCAAACAAAGGGAAGCTGAACCCAAAATTGGGAAGGACCATATAGAGCTACCAGAATAACCGGTAAAGGCTTGTATGACTCGAATCAGGAAACGGTGTACGACTGCTGAACAATTGGAATGTAGAACACTGAAAGTGATACTATTGCTAAGGTATGAACTCAATCGTTTTCTAATTTTTTTATATTACGGACTGACTTATGCACGTACTCACCCAAGGGTAAACATGATTATTAGGTGTGAAAGCATGTAATGTACTTTTTTTCGTTGAACGCATTTTGTACCGACGTGGGATTTCTAGAAAGTTTTTTACGAGGCAACAGTGAAACGTGCTACCTTATTTTGAAGACTACCTTAAACCAGAATCGTTTATCTTTTTAGTATCTGAGCCCTCAGAAGTTCGGCCTCAAATGCTGGTGGCCATTACCCCAAGTTAAGATCTTTAATACAGGAAAGTTTCAATATATTGAAAAGCCAAGGTTTAGAGGTTAGAATTTATTTTAAGGGTCAAACGATCGGACGAATTGCACCTATATAGCCCATTCTAGTCATGGCACGAGGCTTTTGCTTCTCTAGTTATGTACTCTCCATACAAAACAATTAAACAAACCTTTGATCCCATCACACTTTATTTCGTATTGTCGATGCTTCACCATGGATCCTAGATCCTAAAGCCCACGGGCTGCACCGACTCAAGGACCATCATTTGATGAAATATTGGATGGACCATGCCATTGAAAGATAGATGAACCTATCCTATTAGGCAGTGCTCCAATACGAATGGCTACGGCCACCCCAAAATGGCTCGGAGATGTTCGGAGTCTGTACTCAGAAAGTAATGCCCTTAAGTGCATTTATAACCTATTATGAGGTTACCCTCGAAAAAGACATCATCATATATGACTAAAATACGTAATCATCTAAAAATCCTTTAATTTCATAGAAATCTCGGAGCCACGATTAATCTGGAGTTTCCATCAAAATTGGGCTATATTCAGGCCTCCAAAAAGCAGATGCTCTAGATTACGTTTGACTCTACGCTAAGGTATTAAGAACGATACACGAGTAAAAAATTGCAAATAGATGCTAAAAAGTAAAAATATGTATTGCCAAATGGAAGATTTTATATATTTCAAAAAAATAATTACAAATACACAATAAAATGGCCTCAAAATAAGCAATGAAGGAAATATACAAGGAAAACCAAAAGACATCTATGGAATCTATGACTAATCATCAATAGGGATCGACTCTGCGCCGCAACCGTTAGAATCTTCAGAACCGTCGGAGCCATCGAGACCGTCGGGCTTATAGAGATACTGTCCCTCGGCTGAGCCTCTCGACTTCTTCGATCTCAGATGACTGGTGAAATCCTCGGGTGTGAATTTCCTCCAGGGTATCCTTCCAGGGTAGCTGCTTTATATACACATTCTTCATCTTTAAGCGGTTCTCGAGCACCTCCACATAGGCTTTATATAAAGCTAGCATTTTTTCAACCTTGGAGGAATAAACTGAGATTGCCTCTAATTTTGACTTCAGTGTAGCATATTCCTGGCCAACGGAATCTCGTTCTGAGGCGACTGAAGCCAATTATGCTAGAGTTTGTCATTAAACTTAGACACGTCGGCTTTGTTCTTTGCTACTCGGAGCTGGTCCTTGGTTGATGCTAGATCGTTTCTAATGGACTCCTTTATTGGCTTGAGCCTCATTTAACATGGACTCTATCTGGGACGGTGTATCCACGTTGTCAATTACACCGACTACCTTCTTCAGGGGAAGGATCAACTTCTCGGAAGGCCATGGCCACCCTGTCCTCCTTTTGGTTCCTGAGCTAGAGGGAAATCGACCCCTCAATCACCTTCCTCGATCGTTGCCTACACTCCTTCATCAATGGACGACTAATGAGTAATGAACTCAAGGTCATCATTCTCAAGGTAATCCCTACGCCGGAAGAGGGAGTCGAGGTCTGGTTCCTTAGATTTGGTATTATTTTTATTGCTTTCCGAACCCGGACAACAAACCTCTTCTTCTTCACCTCAGTATCCAGGAAGCCAAATTATTTCGTCTCTTTTTTTCCTCATTTGCTGCAGCTTCGGGCTATCCCGAACCTTAACAAGCGAGGATGGCGCGTCGTCCTCATCCAACAGCCTAAGCTCGGTAATTTTGGGCAAACCTATGTAAGGTTAAAAGACTTAGAAAATATAAAAGTTAATTATGTAAATATAGGGGTAGAAGACTCATCATGGGAAGGGGTCTCCCACTTGCCCCTCAAGAGCTTGCGCAGTTTTGTCTCAAAGTAACACATTAGTTTGCCAATTCCCTCTTTCCACTCTTTGATGTAGGGGGGTTGCACTAGGAACTTCGGTGACCATTGAACAATGCCAGAAATATGCAATTAGAAAAGAACAAAAGAAGTAGCAAGCACTCAAGAAGGAGAAAACTTATGGGATAAGTTCTGTTTTTCAGGGAACAGTAGAAATTCGAGAAGGATGAGTTCTTCAGTTTTCACTAGAACAAACCTCCCCGACCAACATCGATCTCGATCTTCATCAATACTAAAAGATGGATTTATTCTTGCTTTACGAACAAGCTTAATTAGCCCCATTCGGAAGATTCGACAATTGTAGAGACGAAGCAGGTGGTCAAAGGTGAACCGAGGTGCTTCGGTGTTGTCTATGAAGTTACAAAGGATGATTACGATCCTCTAAAAGAATGGGTAAATCTGCCCATGGTATACCTCGTACCTTTTGAAGAAGGCAAAAATTATAGGGTCCATGTGACGACCCAAAACCCGTCACGTCATGATGGCACCTACCGTGAAACTAGGACAACCTCAACTCTATAATTAACCCGATAATAATAAGTTTGAAAATATTTACAGAAGCTTTTAACAGTTAAAGAACTATTTGAAACAAAGGAAATTCAACGAATATAGGGGTATTCAAGGAATATAGGGGATTGGGAGTGTGAATTGATGTGGATTAGTACTATAGCAAAGAGCAGGAAAGGTATTAATGGCATCACATGTTGTATTTTTTCTATGATGGTTGCCGTGATGTAGAAGGAGAGAAACAAAGGCAGATTTGAGCAGAAGAAGTATGATAAACATAGATTTGCATAGAGATGTTCCACCATGTCTATGTAAGAGGGAAGAAACAAAGCGAATGGAAAGAAACATTGAAGCAGGTGAATTTGTTCCTTGATATTGTATAAAAACTATAGAAGACATAGTATTAGATAGATTTTGTCTTTGATATATGATGTACAAAGGCAGTAGTGAGTCAAAACGAAAGAAATTCCAAGAATATATACAATCCAGCCCAAAAATTGGGGTGTCACTGAGTGCATGAGCATCTAAGGAAAATACATAGTTTATTTTAACGTCTAAGGGAGCAACTGAAATACAACTGAAAAGTAAGGTGGAGAGTCAAGGCATGCGAATGCCTGCGAACACCATGTAGATACCTCAATAATCTCATAAGTTAAAAGCCTCGATCAACATCTGCCACTGGATCCAAAAGCGCCCGAATCTGCACACAAGGTACAAGGGGTAACATGAGTGCACCAACTTAGTAAGTAACTAGTACAACCTATGGATTGATAAATAATGATGAACTCAACCTCATCAAAGGAAATAGAAATATGGTACAGAAATGTAGGCATGCTTTCAGTTAAATAATCAACTCGAATAGAAAAACAAAGCAAGTATGAACAAGGTAAAGAAGTGTAACTCTACTACATCTATATATCAATGCACATGTTGTACGAAATGTACTATGCTAAGTGCCTAATGTGCCCACAATCTCAAATTCTCGTCCACTTAGTACTGCATACGGCTCGTACGGCCCAGGGAAGATACATCCCAAAATATATGCATCTCTGACAGCAGTCACTAAGTATTGAGGAAGGCCATCCCAACATATGGAGAAGATTCATCTCCATATAATGACAATAACAACCTCACAACCACTCGTTGCAGTATATATGGCTATTAAGGCCAAGGGAAGATCAATCTCCGAATATATACACATAGCTGACAACAGTCATCCAGTACCGAGGAAAGCCATTCCAGCCCTACGGAGAAGATCCATCTCCAAGTATAAGTACTTCGGACGAGATCCAAATCTAGGGAAGGTTAATCCCTCAATAATATCATATGCGCTTACTGGGGTTGTAGAATCTACAGTGGCTCCTTTCAGCCTAAGTCCTATAATAAGAAAACTAAGGCATAATCAGTATCCCGCTGTGGCGTGCAGTTCGATCCCATGTTGTCACTCAATATCAAGCACTCGGCCTTACTTAGCCACCACTCTCCACTCTTATACACATAGGCTGAAAATGCCATGATACTAGCCAAAACAAATGATATGATATGCCAAATAACGAAATTCCAGACTTAGACATGATATAATATGTATTAACATGACTGAATATGGAATATCAATGAAGCTAATTATATTACAGCAAGAAAGGACCTCTCGGGTCTCAACAGTATCGACTTGAAGCCTTACCATGATAATTAGCATGATTTATAGCTCATTAACCTATTCACATAATAACATCATAGATAATATCAAGAAAGAGCCATTAAGAGGTGACATGGAATGATCCAGGCTGCAACTCTCAAGGTGCACGCCTACACGCCTGCCACTTGGCATTTGCGTCACCTTATAGTAATTATACAACACATTGTTCAGAGTTTCGAATCCTCAGAACCAAGTTTTGAAGTGTTATATACCTAAAAGCAATCCAAAACTATAATCCTCGATAACCTTTCCTCTCGATTCGACCTTCAAATGCTCCAAAACTAACCAAAATCAGTATATTATCATCAATATACGCAAAAGGAATGAAACACATACGACGATCATCAAATTAGATAAACAATTCCTGAATTTGCTCAAACCCGACTCCAATCCCACTTCTCGTAGTCCAACTAAAATCACAACACTAGAAACTCCTTTCACTCTCGAGTCCATACATAAAAAAATCATCAAAATCCGAGCCCAAATGGTCCGTCGAATCTTTAATCAAAACTCTCAAAAACTCAAACCTTAACCCCTTTAAATTCTGCCTAAATTCCCACTAATTCTATGATTAAGCAGCAGAAAAATCATCACAACACAAATAATAAAGCCCGAGTAACTCACTCTACTGAAAATCCTTGATTCCTCTTGAAAATCATTTCCTAAAGGCCAAATCCCGACAAAAAATGGTGAAGAATGATAAAAAATTTGCAAAGGAGCCTTTATATACTTTCTACCCAGCACTTCCGCATATGCAGTCCCCATTACGCATTTGTGGGGCAGCATATGCGCAAAATTCTCCGCTTCTGCGGAATCTCATTAAAAAGGCATTTTCGCTTCTGCGATTATCTGACCGCTCTTGCGATCATCGTAGATGCAAGGACTCAACCGCACCTGCAACCCCTATTGTGCACCTGTTCTACATAAACGGTTATGCATACCTCACAACTGCGGTCTCCAATCCGCAGGTGTGGAAATGGAAGAAGCGGCTTCTACAACTACTCAAACCAAGTTCTAATCCTTCAGTTAACCATCCGAATTCATCTCGAGACCCTCGAGACATAAACTAAAAATACCAACAAGTCATATACCACTATTCAAACTTATTCAAGCCTCCTGAACACTAAAAATGACATCAAAACACCAAACCATCCTCAGATTCAAGCATAAGATCATCTAAATTTTCAAATTCCACAAATAATTCGTAAAGAAATCAAACCTCGTCCGAATTACCTGAAATTTTGGACACACTTCATTGATGACACTATTAACATACTCCAACTTCCGTAATTTCGTTCTAACTACTGACGGAGAAATGCCAAATTTTCAATTTCGCCAATTCAAGCCTTATTCTTCCACAGCCCTCCAATGTCTTTATTTGCTTATTGTTCTATCTTTTATTATCCCTTTTATGAAGTTGAAATTTTTGATTAATCAATAAACAAGTTATTTACCAATTTTTTTGCTAATGTCAAAAGGGGGAAGAATAAGGGCTATGCACTTAATATTTATTGGCACAAATTGAGGGGGAATTCATATTCATATGTTGAGGGGGAACTAATTGCATATATATATACTTGTCTTGGATCGTCATTATGAATTACCTAATATGCATATCCCAATTATATTCATATGTTGAGGGGGAACTAATTGCATATATATATATATATATATATATATATATATATATACTTGTCTTAGATCGTCATTATGAATTACCTAATATGCATATCCCAATTAAGGTTTGCCATTATCAGAAATGGGAAAATTGTTGAAACACGTTCTCAAGGCACTTAACTAAAACGTGTGTTTATAATTGTAGGTTTCGATAAATGACAAACGATGCGCAATTGACATATGACGAGGTCCAAGCACAAGCACGCAAATGTCACGTAATGAAGTTCAAGCACAAGACAAACAAAGATCAAGATTAAACAAAGTTATACACGAGTCGCTCTTTAATTGTGATCTTGATCCGACAATTTAACTCAAGACTTGGCTTCTCTCGTAAAAACATTTTTTTATCAAATCATGCATATTTAATTTAGAGCAAAATGATTTTAAATCATGCATATTTATTTTAGCAAAATGATTTTTAAACATACCTCTAAAATCTGGACAAAGATAATCGATTATGTACTTATGATAATAGATTGTGTACCGTATGACAATCGATTGTGTTGAGGCAGTGTCCATCAGATTTTTGAAATCTGCAAGACAATCGATTGTGAACCTTATGACAATAGACAGTGTCCATCAGATTTTTCAAAGCTACAAAATAATTGATTGTGAACCTTATGACAATCGATTGTGTTGAGGCAATGTCTATCAGACTTTTCAAAGATACAAAATAATCGATTGTGAACCTTATGACAATCGATTGTGTTGAGGCAGTGTCTATTAGATTTTTCAAGACTGAAAAATAATCGATTGTCCATATACATAATCGATAATGTAAATGACCGTTGCCAAAATATTTTCAAACTCCGTCAGATAATCGATTATAGGATTTTAATAATCGATTGTTTGAAGTAAAATCTGAAAAAGATCTTTTGAACGTTGCCAAGTAATCGATTGTATATTTCTGATAATCGATTGTTCTAAGTAAAATCTGGAAATGATTTTTTGAACGTTGCCAGTAATCGATTATACGTCTTAGATAATCGATAATGCTGCGTAAAATCTGGGAATGATTTTTGGAACGATTGGAAAACAATCGATTGTGCCGATTAGGCAATTGATTGTCGTAGCACAAAATCAACAATTCTTAATTGGCAATTAGGCAATGGTTATGCATGCTTTTAACACTATACATGCTCTTCAAATCAGTCTTCTAAGTACAACAACTGATCATATTATTGCTAAAGCTTGCATACTCTCTTATTCATCATTTTCTATTCATTACATAAGTTTTTGAGAGCCAAATTCTTGACGAAAGTTGTTGCGTTCTTGAGCGTATTTATTTTACTCATATCTACTCTTAAGGAGAGTCTTGTTTTGAGTGCAAATTATTTTTATACACTTGAACGGAAGTGTTAATCCCTTGTATTATAAGAAGGAACGTTGTGATTCCTTTGGTTGAAGTCTTGAAGTGTTGCATCTTCAAGCAAAGGTTGTTGAGGCATGTGTGACTCAAGTTCTCAGTTTGTAATGGTTTGTTAAGCACCGTAAGCTTAACGAAGTTAGTGGAAATCTCGAGAGAGTCTCTCGGGGACTGGACTAGCCACAGGTTGTGGTGAACCAGGATAACATTGGTGCGTTCGTTCTTTATTATTTACTTATCGCACTTATTTCATTCCTGCAATTTTTAAATTCCGCAAGTTTACGTTGTTTTTTATTATAACGCTATTCACCCCCCCTCTAGCGTTAAGCGTATATTCTAACACTTAGGCTTGAATCTGGGAGTAATAAGCTGATTTTATATTGTTTTGAGTTATTTGAAGGATCCACTAAGTCCGTATGATACTATGGGATGTGGTTGTATGATTTTCTAAGTTCCTCAAGGCCTCGGGTTGATTTTGGATTATTAACGGAACAAGAATGAAGTTTGAAGAATTGCTGAAGTTTCCCTTGTTTTGGTGTTTTTATATTTACGGTGGGAAACCCGTAGGTGCTCTCTCGTAGAAGCAAAGATTTGATCGCCAATGCAGGCAAGGGAAGTTAGGTCTTGAAGCGCAGGAGCAAGGGTTGGTACGCATCTGCGTAAGCAAAGATGCAGAATGGTGTAAAAAGGCAAGGATAACAACACCGGCAAGGACCGCATATGCGTGTATTTGACAATAATTGCGGACTCTGAGAGCATAAATAGGATATGTATCTGTGATGGAATTTCAAAAGGAGTTGAGTCGAAGAAGCTACGAAGAGACTAGAATTTCACTTTTGCTTGACAGAAGGCATAAATAGAACACTTCAGGAGTTTTCACTATTTCCATCGTTTTTGAGCTCAGAATTTTGGGATTTTGGTAGGAATTTTGAAGAAATCACAAAGGTAACGTCCGTATGGTTATTTATCTTCAATAATGGTGTTTCTCCACTGACTTTACACCTAGTTGGTGAGTTCTAGGTGAAATTTGGGAGATTAGGGCTTCTTAATTGAAGAGTGAGTTTTGGGGATTTGGTGGGGCAAATGATGTCGTATTTTGATGAATTTAGTATTCTTACACTCATGAGCAAATAGGCTTTTGGGTTTTGTGACTTTCATTGGATTTTTAGACATGAGAATCAGGGCTAGGTTTGAGTCAGCTCTAATTTAGTAGGTTTTTGTGGGATTGATTCCTTTAGCCTCTATTGATTATGTTATATTACTTATGGCTAGATTCGGGATGGGTGTTGGCCAATTCGAGACGCAAAGGCATTACAGACTAGGAATTTTCTAGGATTCAGGTAAGCTAGTCCCGAAGGTAAGAAACCCTAGATTTGTTGTCGTATAACTCTATTAGAGGTGATGCACATGCTAAGTTATGGGCGTGTGGGGGTGCACCGAAGGAATTGTGACTTCATCCTTCCCTTGAGACTATGGAATCAACTAGACTACTATTTACTATGTATTCCCTCTGTTTCTATGGAAATTGATTGTACTTCTTGTTAGAAACCATGTTTAGGCCTAATGAGATCACTGTTGAGACCCATGAGGTCGTGTACTTGCTAAATTAACTGCTATTTGAAATTTTGTTATCAGTCATGATATTAATTGCGTATTTTACCTCCATCCCTTCCAATTTATCATTGATACATGTTATTATCTATGTTTGGGCTGATTTATATGCTTTTTCAGACTCAAGGGACTAGTGAGGTTGGTGACTGAGATAAGGCTTAAGTGTCGAGCTGTGAGTTATATGAGTGTATATGGTTCAGGTTCCACGCCGCAACGCGCCTTAGATATATATTGGAACGGGTTATACACCACAACGAGAATTTGGACTAATTCTCTAATTAGATCAGGTTTCATGTTGCAAATTAGCCTCATGGTTGTTTACATACTAGATGGGGATGCATACCGCAAAAGATATTACGCTTGTGTAAAAGGATCCCCTCCGGAGTCTGCACACCCCCAATGACCGCAGGTACCTATTGAGTTTGAGTACTAAGGGATGAGAGCTGAGAGATTGAGTTTTTTAGGTGAGCTGAGTAACTTTTTCCTTGAGATGATGTACTTGCTTTTAATTATTTGTTGAACTTAGCTGTTACTTGTCCTTGTTGTGCAAATATCTGGTTTACTTGAGTACAAACTGATTTGACTTAAACTACTAAATTTTAAAGCTTGACTTTTCTTTATCGAATGTTATTGAAATAAACTGTATTTGCATAGCTCGTCACTGCTACTCAATTCCTTATTTTTATGTTGTTTACTGAGTTAAAAGTGCTCATGTTACTCCCTACACCTTGTGTGTAGATTCAGGTTAGACCGATCGTGGAGGTCACTGAGTTCGTGAGTAGTTGGCTATCGGAGATATACGAGGTAACCACTGGCGTCTGCATCCCTTGCCTCTCCCTCCATTGTTATCTTTTCTTTCTTTTTCGAATTAGTGGACTATTGTAAACTCTGACTGTAGACTGGTTTTAATTGCTCATGACTTAGTGACACCCTAATGTTGGGCTATCTTTTCTGCATTTTGATTTTGAGTTCAACTCATATTTGAAGATTCCAATATGAAAAATCATTGACCTAACTTTTAATGAAATATCGAAGTGTTTTTGATAGGTATCAGCTTACCTTGTACCATGATAGGCGCCTGTCACAATCCTAATCTCAGACCCAGTCATGATGACGCCTCTCGTGAAGATAAGGCCAGCCGACTAACTTCCAATTCATTTTACGTAATGTAGATAATTAACATTAATTCATAAACATAATAAGATCCCAAAATAAGGTGAATACTACAGTTGCGAAACAGACATAGCTCGACATCAGGGTGTCACCAATCACGAGCATCTATAATCCGAATAAAGACAAGGAAAATCTACATAGTCCACTATAGAACTAAAATAAAGAAAATAATATAAGGGATGAATCTCTAGGTTGTGAATGTCGACAGCTACCTAGAGAATCTCCGAATCCGCCTAAGCTGGAAGAGTCAAACTTGTCAGCGGGACCTGAAGCGCCTCAATCTACACACCGGGTGTAAGGAGTAAAGCGAGTACTCTAACTCACTGAGTAATAATAATAAACGCAGACTTAGTAATAAGAAATCACGTAAGGGACATTGACATGCTATAAAGAAGAAGTAAAGGCCGGTAAAAATAATAAAATAGTAAAAATATGCAAAGTCACTTCAGTTCAATTTAAGCTTATTCAAAAATACCTTTTTAACATTTATGCAAGTAAAGGAGAGGCAACTCAACATATAACCATAAAGAACTACCCCTTGGGTGCAATACCAATAGAACCAGCCCCCCTTAGGCAATACAAAGAACAGTACCATCCCCTCGTGCTATATCTCATATTAAAAATGGGTACCTGCGCTCACTGGGGGTGTATAGACTCCAGACAGGATCCTTACGGCCCAATTGCAATATCAAGTCATATTGTCGCATAATCTATAGGCCTTTGTCCTTATATCTACAAGACACCTTGTGGCGTTCAAGCTCAAGCCCTCAGCCTCATAATTGTAATAGTGTTTCATTGTTGAGGCGTGCAGCCCGATGCAAAAGTATCCTCACAACACAGGCCCTCGGCCTTATCCAGTCAGAATCTCATAATCCACTCAGGCAAAATTAAAACGTGATGCCTAGCGCAAATATCAGTTGAAAAAATCATTTAATGTATTAAACCAGAATAAACAGGGCTTAGTTGTGATAATGGTAGAATGCGACATGACTAAGTTCAAGTATAAAGTCAATTCAGTGAGGAAATTTTAAGTAAACTCCCGTAACGGACCAAATAGTTGGCACGAGGCCCAAAGATGGCATTCAGCCTAAACCATGATAATAACAAATGGTTTGAAATCAAATACGCTATAAAATAGTCATTTGGGATGGACTAAGTCACAATTCCCAATAGTGCACGACCCCACTTTTTTCATCTAGCGTTTGCTTCAACGCAATATAGCACAACGACATGGAATCTGGGGTTTCATAGCCTCAGGACAACATTTCCAATCATTACTCACCTCAATCTTGCCCAAACTCTAGCTCGTGATACCTTTGCCCTTGGAATCCGCCTCCAGATGATTCAAATCTAGGAAAAATCTGAACGTAACCATCAAAATATTCTAGGGGACAAAGTCCAGTCGAAAATAATCAAAAAACAATGAAAGTACCGTAATTATCAAAACTCTACCACCAATCCCAAGTCTCGGTCGACAAATTTTACATAATTAGACTTCTTATCTCCCTATGAGTTCATACACATCCAAAG
This sequence comes from Nicotiana benthamiana, assembly GCA_034376525.1. Lineage (NCBI taxonomy): Eukaryota > Viridiplantae > Streptophyta > Magnoliopsida > Solanales > Solanaceae > Nicotiana > Nicotiana benthamiana. The sequence continues at coordinate 24,379,391 of CM067340.1, read as the reverse complement.
TACAAAAATTTGACCTCAAATGGTCCTTCAAATCCTTAATCAAGGGCATAAGTTTCTAAACCGTAGTTTCACCAAATTTAACAATTAAGTTCCAATAATTACAGCCCTAATCCGTGAAATAATAAACTGGAACGAGTTTTAGGTCCAAATCCTTTCCTTAATGGAATCCCCTTGAAATCCTTCTTCCAATCGCCCAAAAATCTCCAAAAACGAACTTAGTAATGGTGGAACAACTCTAAATTTGCGAAGGAAATAATTTTATATCTTATGGCCAAGGGATTTCACATTTGTGGAAGAAATCTAGCTCTTGCGGTGCCAATTTTGTCGTCCATGAAACTCATTTGCGTTCCTCACTTAGGCCGCCCAACATCCCATCTGGATGCATAATATGCACATCCACCATTGCAGATGCAGTGCATTAACGACTTCTGTGGTTTCTGCCTTCCCATCACCCTTTTCGCTTATATGATTCAAATCTCGCTTCTTCGAGACCGCACCTGCAGCTAGGAAAAATTGGAAACTTCAGCTGTCACAACCAACTCCAAAGCTTTATGTTAAGGTTGTATAATGGTACGGTCCCGGGCCTAAATCGACCAAACAGTCCCGAGCTTTGGCGGGTCGGGCTTTGATAGTCCTTGGAAAATTGTCCTTGGCCTAACAGTCCCAGGCTAACGGTCCCAATGGGTGGAACTGGCTCAATACGATCCTAAGCCCACATGGTCCCGGGCTAAATGTGTGTCGAGCCTAAACAACCCTTTTTCGTTCCGAACTATTTGTTTTTTTTTCGAATTTTTTTAATCTAATAAAATTTCTTGTAAACTATATATGTATATAATAAAATAAATTCTTCTAATATAATGAAAAAAATTAGAGTTAGAAGGAAAACTATAGGGTAACCACATAACAGTAACCATTTTTGCCAATTCTTCACGATCCTTATTTGGATCATAATATAAAATGCAGGTGGTAATTGCTAATTCCCAGTTGAACTAGATTTGACCCTGTACTATGGTTAACTGTAGTATCTAAACTTGTGCCCTCTTGCACAACTTTCATTTGAAGAAATTTAGCTTTATCTCTAGGGTGTGTCTAGTCAAACTATCTGTACCGCTACGGTGTCCAGTAAATTTATGAGCCATCAATTACCCACAAGTTTTACATTTAGCCGTATTTTATTCTTATAGTTGAGTAAAAAAGTGCAAAACAAGAGATGTTTCGGGCCGTTTATTAAATGTAGGAGTTACTACATGAGGGTCAGGCGGGACATCAGTTGAGTTATTAATAGGACTAGTAGGTGTATCATCTAAATCAGGTTATGTTTCATAAAAATCATCATTTTCCTCTACATTTTAAAAGATAGTTTGATTAGAATAAAGAGCATTCATAACTTCATCATTTAATTCTTGAGCTGATGCAACATCACGGAAAAATTGACTATTGAAAAATTGAAAACATGGGTTCTCACTACCAAGAATAACAAATGGAGGAGGATGGGTGACAGGTCTGGGTCGGGGAGCCGGGGGAAGAGTAGTAGCTTGGCGACTATATTTACCAATTTTACATTTTCCCTTACCCTTATTACCAAATATTTTTTTGAAATAAAAGTCCACATTAATTAAATTGTGTTAAATAAAACAAACAAAACTATAATACTAATACTTATGAGTTGGAACAAGTTTACTAAATTAACGAACAACTTCTTGAAAATTTAATATTATTGAAGACTTGAATACTTGAATACTTCAATTCTCCAACTTCATATTTTTTTATGAAATTGCAATAATAAACTAAGTAATAATAGAAGAAAATTATAGAGAGATTGATGAATTTGTGAGTAAAAATAAAACAATGAAGGGATATTTATAGTTAAGAATAAGGAAAAGTATAATTATAAAAAGTTTGGAGTTAAAACATAGTTTGTAGGACAAATAGCTATTTTTTAAACTTTCCAACAGCTAAGTTTAAGGGCCAACAAATACTTTTTATAATTTCTAGCCGTTAGTATTGAAAAAAAAAGATTTTTTTAAATATTACTGTTTGGCCCATTTGGCCTATTAGCCCTTGTTGAACCAACCCAGGCCCGCCTACTAGTCCCAGGCTAATCAATCCCTGGCTCGCGAGCTTCTTAATAAGGATCGAGCTCTAGGCTTTTGCACCACTAGAGACCGGCCCGTTTGGCTCATTAAACCCGTGGTCTCGCGAGTCCAGGGCGGTCCCGGGCTGCGTCTAACCCACAATACACCCTTACTCTCTACCCACCATCCAAAATCACCCCCAGGTCCCGGGGACCTCAACCAAAAGCCCAAACACAACATACACCATCATCCAAACTTATACCATTCTTCAAACACCTCAAACAACATCAAACCAACCAAAACACATCTTATTCAGTCATAGGAATTTCAAAACCTTCTAAATTACGCTTTCGACAAAAAAAATATATCAAACCATGCACAAATGACCTAAAATTTTGTACACATGTTCCAAATGACAACATGGAACTACTACAACTCCGAAATTCCATTTCGACCCCTATATAAAAAATATCACATGTTTTCACGATTCGGATTTTCCACCCTCGAGAATCCTGATGGTGCCTACAGGTAGAAGTTAGGCAACCACGCAACTCAGAAATCTTAACTCATTCATTTTATCCCTTTTCAACAATTAATAATAACATGTGATAACCATTTAAATATTAGCATAAGATAACATTAAGCAAAAGACAACGATAAATACAACACCAAGTAGATACGACAAGCCCTCAAATGTCTCTACCTAGAAACGGGTATACCAACATTCACGGACTATCTATCATTACTACATACAAGTGTCTGAAGGAAAGAAACATAGTTTGTCTCGGATACAAGTGATAACAGAACATAAAAATAAATAGAAAAGGCGTCGGGCCTGCGGATGCCAGCAGAACTACCTCGGGATCCCTGTGGACTGAAGACTGGCTCTTGAGCTACTACTACTATCCCAGAACTGTGTCGGCATATGCACAGAGTGTAGACTGTAGTATCAACACAATCGGCGTCATGTCTTGATAAGTGCCTGGCCTAACCCCGATGAGGTAGTGACGAGGCTAGGACAAGACTCTAGATAAACTTGTGCAGTTTTTTTTAAATATATATATATATATACACACACAAAATGGAAAAATAAACTGGAACGAACAATTAAAAACTTTGAAGAGGAACATGCTTCGGGGAATAACAGATAAAACAGAATATCAAGAGAATTATAGGGAAACCAAAATTCAACTTCTAACAAGGATAAGGAAAACAAAGACATATTTCACTTTAGATTAACATCTCGTTGCAAGCGTTCAACCTTATCCCATTCTCATATCTTTTGGTAGGGGTACCACCCATTCCCATTTCATCATATCTCGTGGTAGGCGTACCACAGGCTCCCATTTTATCATATCTTGTGGTAGGCGTACCACTCGCTCCCATTTCATAATATCTTTTGGCAGGCATACCACCCGCTCCCAATTCATCATATCTTGTGGCAGGCATACCACCCACTCCCATTTCATAATATCTTGTGGTAGGCATACCACCTGCTCCCATTTTATCATAACTTGTGGTAAGTGTACCCCCGCTCCCACTTCATCATATCTTTTGGTAGGCGTACCACCCGCTCCAACTTACATGACAACACAAAAAGGGATCCCAACAAGGGAACAAAATAAATATAATAACTTCCCGGCAAGAGAAGAACAATATCAAAACAAACATCCCAGCAAGGGAAAATCATGTATAACCAATCCTATCTCAACTCCTACTCGAATCAATCATTACCAGTACTTAATCATAATTATAATCCACGAGAAATAAACTAAATCTTTACTCAATATCGAGAATCTTCAGTTTAAGCATCCGTAGTAACATTTAAGTACACAATATCTTTCAATTTAAGACTCATGGTCATGCTTGACACTAACGTATAGATACCCGTCACCATGCCTATACATCGTACTCAAAAAGAAGCAACAAGCAAATAGGACGCAACTCCTAATTCCTCAAGTTATGGTTAGACCGGAAACTTACCTCAAATTTCCATAGTTAACTTCAAGTTTCAATTATAGCTTTACCCCTTGATTTCACTGATAATTCGCTCTTATCTAGTCAGATGTTACTTAATTTCATCAATAAACACTAAATGAATCAATTTGAATGCATGAAAATTTATTTCCCAAAGTTTTGTTCAAAAAGGTAAAAATCGGCCCCAGGCCAACATGGACAAAACCTGAGGTTCGAACCAAAACCCAATTACCCATTCCCCCATGAACCCTAATATGTAATTTGTTTTGAAATAGGACCTCAAACAGAGGTCCAAATCCCCATTTTTTGAAAAACCTAGGTTCTACCCAAAACATCCAATTTCCTGCATGAAAATCATTGATTAAAGTTGAAATCATATTAAAAATATTTAGAATTGAAGGAAGTTAGTTAAGAACAACTTACAAATGACTTGGAGAAGAAGGAACTCTGTAAAATAATTGCCTAAGTGTGTTTTTGTATTGAGAGAATGTGAAAAATGGGTCTAAAATCGTATAAGTATACATGTTGCATGTCTTAGATGTGGGGATTGTGAACAGGGGTTCACAATTTCAAACCTGACCTCTACTGATATGGGATATGCGAAACACGGTTCACGTGACCTTCGCATTTGCGAGACCAGTGTTTCATTTGTGATCCCTGACCAATTGTAAAACTAAGCGATTGCGAAGTAAAATCTCACATTTTCGAGGACAGGGCTGACCTGGTTTGGTTCGCATTTGTGACCATGTTCTCGTATTTGCGACAGTTGCATTTTCAAGCAAGGCTTCGCAAATGCATAGCCTGCAGATCTGATCAGACCAGGAAATATTTCTGAAATTTCCTAAGTTCTAAATGCACCTCGTGGCCTATCCTAAACTCACCCGAGCCCTCGGGTCTCCAAACCAAATGCACACATAAACTCAAAAACATCCGACGAACTTATCTGAGCGATAAAATCACCAAAATAACCTCAATAACAATTAATTAAACCTCAAAATCAAAGGTTTTCTCAAACATCATATAACATCAACTTTTGCAATTTAGGTCTGAATCACATCAAATGACTTCCGTTTTTTATCAAATTTCACATAAACATCTTAAATCATATATAAGACATGTACCGTGTGGCAGAACAAAAATACGAGCTCAATACCATCATGTTCTACTCACATTTCATTTCAAAATACCCTAAAGCATTTCAAAAAATAATTTTCTTTAAATATTCATTTCTCAAGCTTCGAACCTCGGAATTCGAGTATGGGCACACGCCCATGTCCTATATTTTCCTACGAATCCTCCGGGACAGACAAATCATGGGTCCGAGTCCAATAATCCAAATTCATTTTGTAGCTAAATTTTACCATTTTTCACAAATTTTTATATTTAAGCTTTTCGGATACGTGCCCCGACTATACATGCAAATCGAAGTGAGGCTAAAATAGGTTTTAAGGCCTCAAAACTACCGATATTAATTTTAGAACAAGTGATGACCTTTTGGGTCATCACATCCTCCACCTCTAAGACAATCGTTCGTCCTCGAATGGACAGAATAATGAAGTATGAGTCAGGGAAAAGATGGGGATAACGGCTCAGCTTGGACTCACAGGTCGATGCCTTAGCAGGCTGACCTCTCCACTGAACACAAATAGAAGTTAAACTCATCGACCTCAACTGGAAAACATGCTGGTCTAGAATAGCCACCGGCTACTCCTCATAAGATAAGTCTTTGTCCAACTGGATAGTGCTTAAATCTAACACGTGGGATGGTTCGCCTTGATATTTCTGAAGCATGGACACATGAAAGTCTATAAGCCACCTCTTCCACTTGATCAAGAATCTCAAATGGACCAATGAATCTAGGGCTAAACTCGCCCTTTTTCTCGAATCATATTCGCCATTCATAGACGACACTCGAACAAATACCCGCTTACCGACCACGAAAGCCAAATCTCGAACCTAGCGGTCGGCATAGCTCTTTTACCTGGCTTGAGCTGTAGGAAGCCTATCCTGAATAATCCTGACCTTTTCCTATCCCTCCTAAACTGGATCCGTACCTAACAACCCAGCCTCTCCTGACTCAAACTATCCACAGAGACCGACACCCCTACCATATAAAGCTTTTGGATACTCAACTGGTAGCCATTGTTGTAGGCAAACTCTGCTAAAGGCAAAGCCTCCAAAGTCAATTACACAAGTTCGGAGCATATCCTCCAATATCAAAATAGTCTGTTTGGATTGCCCGTACGTTTGAGGATGAAATGTTGTACTCAACTCAACCTGAGTGCCCAACTTTCACTGAGCTAATCTCTAGAAATGTGAGGTATTCTACGTATCTCGGTCCGAAAAATAAACATTGGCACACCATGAAGATGAAAAATCTCCCGGATATAGATCTCAACTAACTTCTCGGATAAATAGGAGACTTCCACCAGAATGAAATGCGCCCTGGTCATCCTATCAACAATGACCCATAATGCGTCGAATTCTTCCGAGTTTGAGGAAGTCCAACGATGAAATCCATAGTGATCCTCTCCCACTTCCACTCGAAAAGCTCAATCCTTCGAAATAAACCACCGAGCCTCTGATGCTCGTACTTAACGTGCTTAAAATTCAAACACCGAGCCACATATGCAAAGATATACTTCTTCATTCTTCTCCACTAATAATACTGCCGCAAACAATGATACATCTTTGCAGCGCCCAGATAAATAGAGTACCTAGAACTATGGGCCTTGTCTCAAATCAACTCTCGGCGTCAATCCACATGAGGCACATAAACTCGATCTTGCAATATCAAGACTCCATCATCTCCTAAGATAACCTTCTTGGCACCTCCGTGCTGCACCGTGTCTCTAAGGACACTCAAACGGGGATCATAATACTGCCGATCGCGGCTACGCTCTAATAAGGAAAAAAGAGCGACCGTGCAAGCTAACAATCAAGTGGGCTAAAAAATATCCAGTCACACGAACTAATTGGCCAAAGCCTGAACATCCAAAGCAAGCGGTCTCTCACCGACTTGAATATAAGCAAGACTGCCCATACTAGCTGACTTCTGACTCAAAGCATCGAACACCACATTGGCCTTTCCCGGATGATATGAAATGGTGATATGATAATCTTTCAACAATTCCAACAACCTCCTCTGCCTCAAATTCAACTCTTTTTTCATGAACAAATGCTTAACACTCTTGTGATCCGTGACCACCTCACATGTCACGCCATATAGGTAATGCCTCCAAATCTTGAATGTGTGAATAATGGCTGGAAACTCTAAATCATGAACTAGATAGTTCTTCTCATGAATCTTTAACTACCACGAAGAATATGCAATGACCTTGACATCCTGTATTAACACTACAACAAGCCCAATACCGGAAGTATCACAATAAACTATATAAGGTATTAAACCTGTGTGACAAACTAACACCAGTGTCATAGCCAGAGCTATCTTGAGCTTCTGAAAGCTCGCCTCACACTCCTCTGACCACCTCAACTGGGAACCCTTCTGGGTCAACCTAGTCATTAGGGCTGCAATAAATGAGAACCCCTCCACGAATCAATAATAGTAGCCTGCCAGTACAAGAAATTCATAATCTCTAAAGCTTATGCTAGGCAAGGCTAGTTCTTGACTTCCTTAATCTTCTTTGAATCCACCTGAATACCCTTTGTTGATAACATGACCCGGAAATGCCAATTAACTCAACCAGAACTCACACTTCAAGAACTTAGGATATAATTGACTATCCATCAGTGAATGAAGAACTACTATAAGATGATACACGTGCTCCTCCTGGCTGCGGGAATATATCAAAATATCACTATGAATACTATCACGAATGAATCCAAATAAGGCGTGAACATTCGATTCATCAAATCCATAAAAGTTGTTGGGGCATTTGTCAACCAAAATGACATAACCAAGAACTCATATTGCATGTACCAAGTGCGGAAAGTTATCTTAGGGACATCGAATGCCCTAATCCTTAACTGATGGTACATGAAGCTAATTGAAAAAATCATCTATCATTACCTTGATCAATTTGCCGGTAATCAATACACATTCTCATTGACCCATCCTTCGTTTTAACATACAACACCGGCGCACCCTAGGGCGAAACACTGGTTCTAATAAACCCTTCTCAAGCAAATCTTGCAACTATTTAATTAACTCTTTTATATCATGTGGGGCCATACGATACAGCGGGATAAAAATGTGTTAAGTGCACGGAGACAAATTAGTGCAAAAGTCAATCCCGTCGGGTGGCATACACAGCAAGTCTGAAAGGAATACCTCAAGAAAATTCACGAAAAACAAGAACATAATCAATAGAGGGAATCTCATCACTGGAATCACGAACATATGCCAAATAGGTCAAACACCACCATATGATGAGCCATCACATACGAGATAACCCTATAGGTAGAATGATCAGGAGTCCCTCTCCAAAGCTAAGTTCATTATCTTGGCACGATAGTCCAAGATAGCGTGGTAATGTGATAGGTACTCCATCTTTAATATAACATCGAGGTCAACCATGTCTAGAAGTAACATTTCTACACGAGTCTCAAGAACCCCAATCACCACAATACAAGAATGATGGACCTGATGTACTATGATAAAATTACCCACCGGTGTAGAAAAATATATAGGGACACTTAGTCAATCACTAGACATAACCAGATATGGTGCACAATAAGATGACACATATGAGTACGTATACCCTGGATCAAATAACACAGAAGCATCTCTATCACAAACAAGAACAGTACCTTTGATAACCACATTTGAAGCCTTATCCTCGGGCCTGGCCTGAAGAGTATAACATCGGGGCTAGGCCCCAGCACCCTGAACTACACCTCTACTACGGCCTACAGCTGGTTAGCCTCCACCTCTAGCAGTCTGAACTCTACCTCTAGCACCTCTACCTTCAACTCTATCACTTCTACCTCCACCTCTAACACCTCTACCCCTAACCTAGCTTGTTGAGCGGGTCGTGGTACAACCGGTGCCTGAACCATGGAATTAGTACCCTGATGTTGAGAGCTACTCGGTGCTCGAGGGGAATACATAGCAATGTGCCTTATGTCACCACAAGTGAAACAAGCCCTTGGATGCTGGGGCGGGCGACCTTTGAAACTCTGAAGCGATGGTGAACTGATAGGATCTGGTGGTGCTCTAAAGGGCTGCTGATCAAAATACTACATCAGAGGACCACGACCACCTGGAGCAGCGTGAGAAACCTGAAGAGCTGACAGAAAGGGCTCAGAGAATGGCCTCTACCACATGAATCTCTACCTCTAGATGAGATACCACTAAATTTGCTCGAATGATGAGGCATCTTGTCTGCCCCATGACCCCCCCACCCCTGTGATAGTACCATCTCAACTCTCCGGGCCATATTAGCCGTCTCTTGGAAAGATATATCACTCTAATGTCTCTCTAGCCATCTGGAGACGAATCGGCTGAATGAGCTCAAGAATAAACTGTCTCACCCTCTCCCTCTCAGTGGGAAGTATGATAAGAGCATGGCGAGCAAAATTAATGAATCTGATCTCGTACTAGGTGACAGTCATGGATCCATGGTGAAGGCGCTCGAACTACCTCTGATAGGCCTCTTATTGTGTAATAGGGAGAAACTTCTCCAGAAATAGTTGTGTGAACTACTCCTAGGTCAAGGCTGGTGATCCTACTGGTCTGGCTAAGAAATAGTCCCCCTACCAAGTCTTGGCGGATCCAAACAAGCGAAATGAAGCAAAATCAACCCTGTTGGTCTCAACAATACCCATGTTCCGAAGAACCTCATGAAAGCTGTCTAAATAATCCTAGGGATCCTCAATAGATATACCGCTGAAGGTAGTAGTGAAGAGCTTGTTGAACCTGTCCGATCTCTACAAAGCATCAGTAGACATAGCTGCTCCATCACTAGTCTGATCTAGAACAACCAGCTGTACTGTCCCAACTGGTTGAGTAGTTGGAATCTAAAACTGGGGAACTACCGGCGCAGAAGTGCGAGTAGCACGAGTCTGGGCTCCTCATCTAGCCTGAGGAATAGCTGGTGTTATAGGAATAAATCTTGCTTGGGTGACACTCTCCATGAGGCCCACTAATCGGACCAGAGCATCCTAAAATAACTAGGGTTGCATTAAACCCATCTGGGACCTGAGCTGGACCCACCGTAACTGCTGGGGCTGGAACCTCCTCATAATTGTAAACATGAGGCTCTGCCGCTTGTGCTGCTGCTCGGGGCTGATCTCTGCCCCTACCTTGACCTCAAGCATGGCCTCGGCCTCGCCCTCTCCCCCTCATGTGTGCTACTGCTGGGGGCTTAGGCTGCTGATTGGTAGATGAGGAAGTGAGTGTTCTCACCATCTATGAAAGAACATAGTGGAAATCCAATTAATATTAAGAAACCAAACCGCACAACAAGAAAGAACAAATGCAAACTCAGACCGGTGTAGCCTATTGGTTTAATACATATGTCTCTATACCGATCCCTCAGACTCTACTAAGCTTCTCCGTGAATTGCAAGACTTATGTAACCTAGAGTTCAGATACCAACTTATCACGACTCAGATTTCCCATCCTCGGGGGTCGTGATGGCGCCTACTCGTAGAAGCTAGGCAAGCCACGAAATTCAAAAATCTTAGCTCATTCATTTTAGCCCATTCCAATAATTTATAATAACATGTGATAAACATTTAAATGTTAGCAGAAGATAAAACTAAGTGGAACGCTTAGATAGATATAACACCAAATAGATACAAAAAGCCCTCAAATATCTGTACCTAGAAACCAATGTCACAACATTCAATAACTATCTATGACTACTACATAAAACTGTCTGAAGGAAATAAACATAGTCTGCCTCGAATACAAGTGATAACAGAACATAAAAATAGATAGAAGCGATGTCGAGCTTCCGGACGCCTATGGGACTATCTCGGAAACTTTGTGGACTGAAGACTGGCTCCCGAGCTACTATTGTTGTATGAGAACTGCCTCAGTATCTGCAGAGAGTGCAGAGTGTAGTATAAGCACAACCGAACCCATGTGCTGGTAAGTGTCTGGCCTAACCCTGATGAGGTAGTGACGAGGCTAGGACAAGACTCAAGATAAAATTGTGCAGTAATATATCTTGTTGTAGGTGTACCACCCATTCCATTTTATCTCATTGCAGGCGTGCAACCTGATCCCATTTCTCATATCTTGTTGTAGGTGTACCACCCATTCCATTTTATTATATCTTGTGGTAGGCGTACCACCCATTCCCGTTGCATCATATCTCGTGGGAGGCGTACCACCCGCTCCTATTTTATCATATCTTGTGATAGTTTTACCACCAGCTCCGATTTCATCATATCTTGTGCTAGGCGTGCCACGCGCTCCCATTTCATCATATCTTGTTGCAGGCGTACCACCCGTTCCCATTTCATAATATCGTGTTGTAGGCGTACCGCCTGCTCCCATTTCATCATATATTGTGGTAGGCGTACCATCTGCTCCCATTTACAAGGTAGCACAAAAATCACAAGGGATCCCGACAAGGGAACAAAAGTAATATACTAACTTCCTTGCAAAGGAACAACAATATCAAAACAAACATCCCGGCAAGGGAGAATCAGCTATAACCATTACGACCTTAACTCCTACTTAGCTCAATCAGTACCAATACATAATCATAAATATAATCCACACGAAATAAACTAAATCTATGCTCAGTATCAAGAATTCTCAATTTGAGCATCCGTAGAAACATTGAAGTACACAATATCTATCAATTTAAGACTCACGGTCATGCTAGACACCAATGTATAGATACCCGTCGCCATGCATATACGTTATACCAAACAAGAAGTAATTAGCAAATAGAATACAACTCCTAATCTCTCAAAGTAAGGTTAGAACGGACACTTACCTTGAACTTCTACTACCAACTTCAAGTTTCAACTATAGCCTTTCCCCTTGATTCCACAACCAATTTTCTCGTATCTTTTCACGAGTTACTTACTTTCATCAATAAACACTGAATGAATCGATTTGAATGCATGAAAATTAATTTTCCAAAGTTTTGATCAAAAAGTTGAAAATTGCCTCAGGGCCCACATGGTCAAAACCCGAGGTTCGAATCAAAACACAATTACCCATTCCCCTACGAACCCAAATATCTAATTTGTTTTAAAATTGGACCTCGGTATCAGACCTCAAACCAAGGTCTAAATTACCTTTTTCGGAAAACCTAGATTCTACCCAATACACCCGATTTCCCCAGTGAAAATCATTGATTGAAGTTTCAATCATGTTAAAAGTTGTTAATAATTAAAGGTAGTTAAAACAAACTTCAAAATTACTTGGAGAAGAAGGAACCCTTGAAAAAAATCATTTAAGTGTGTGTTTTTTTAGAGAATGTGAAAAACGGTTCTAAAATTGTCTAAGTAGAGAAGTTGCAGGTCTCTGATGTGGGAATAACGATGAAGGTTACGCAATTATGAACCCGACCTCTGCTGATATGGGAAATGCGAAACATAGTTCGCAGGAATTTCCAGACCTTCGCATTTTCAAGACCAGTGTCGCATTGCAATCCCTAGCAAACTGAAAAACTTCGCAACTGCGAAGTAAAATCTCACATTCGTGAGGAGAGGGCAGATCTTGGCTGGTTTGCATTTGTGACTATACCCTTGTATTTGCGGCAGTTGCATTTGTGAGCAAGTTGCGAAGCTTGCAGGTTTGATCACACCAGCAAAAATTTCTGAAATTTCCTAAGTCCCAAATGCAACCTATTTTCTATCCAAAACTCACTCGAGCCCTCGGGGCTCAATACCAAATACACACATAACCTTAAAAACATCCTACAAACTTATCCATGAAATCAAATCGCCAAAATAACCTCAATAACCATGAACTAAACATCACAATCAAAGAATTTCTCAACCTTCATAAAACATCAACTTTTGCAATTTAGGTTTGAATAAAGTCAAATGTCATCCGTTTTTCACCAAATTTTACAGAAACATTTTAAATCATATATAAGACCTGCACCAAGCTCCGAAACAAAAATATAGGACTGATACCATCATGTTATAATCACATTTCATTTCATTAAACCATTTCCGAAAATAATTTTCTTTAAAATTCATTTCTCATGCTTGGCACCTCGGAATTCGATTCCAGGCATACGCCCAAGTCCCATATTTTCTATTTATCTGAAATATTGAACGAAGTCAAATTAATTTATTTTATAGCACAATTTAACCATTTTCCACAAATTTTCATATTTTAGCTTTTCGGCAACACGCCCGGATTGTGCATGCAAATCAGGTTGAGGCTAAAAGAGGTTTTTAAGGCCTTGGAAACACCATATTTAATTTAAAAACATGTGATGACTGTTTGGGTCATCTCACCTATCAACCAGAAAATGCCAAAATTTCATCTTCGCCTAAATCTACTGTGAACCTTCAAAACATATTCTGATCACGTTCTATGTCCTAAATCACCTCTCGAAGCTATACGATCCATCGAAAAATCATATCCGAACCCTCTAACACATAATTCAACATTCGGTTGACTTTTCCAACTTAAGCTTCCTTAAAAAAGACTATCTCAAACCTTACCAAAACCTCTCCAAACCCGAGCCAACTAACCCGATCATGCATTGAACCGATAAATAAAGCAATAGGAAGTAGAAATGGGGGAAACGGAGTGGTAACTCATGAGACGACTGGCCAGGTCGTCATATCCTCCCCCTCTTAAAAATCGTTCATCCTCGAACGAGTCGAGAAACATACCTGAAACCTCAAACATTAGAGGATATCTACTCCGCATCTCCCACCGGGTCTCCTATATAGTCTCCTCCGCGGGCTGACCTCTCTACTGCACTTTCACTAAAGCTATATCCTTTGATCACAACTTTCGAACATGACACTCCAAAATAGCTACTTTATCTGCATCATAGGTCAAATCATCATCTAGCTTAACCGTGGTAAAATCCAGAACATGAGACGGATCCCCAATATACTTGAAATACCAATTGCAAACTCGACAAGCTGGGTGGAAGACCAAACTCATAAGCCACCTCCCCGATCCTTCAAACTACCTCGAAAGACCCAACGAACCGAGGACTTAAATTACACGTCTTCCAAAAACTTATAACACCCTTCATGGGTGAAACATTCAACAGGACCCTCTCACCAACCATGTAGGGCACATCTGAAACCTTCATGTCAGCATAACTCTTTTGTCTGGACTGTGCTGTACGAAGCCTCTTTATCGCCTTACCTTATCTAAAGAATCCTGCACCATGACTGTCCCCAATAGCCTCGCCTCGCCAAGCTCAGACCAACCAACCGAAGATTTACACTGCCTCTCATACAAAGCCTCATATGGAGCCATCTAAATATTCGACTGGTAACTGTTGCAATAAGCAAATTCTGTGAGCTATCAAAACTGATCCCATGACCTTCCAAAATCAATAGCACAAGCGTGCAACATGTCCTTCAATACTGAAATTGTGCACTCGGATTACCCGTTCATCTGAGGGTTAAAAGTTGTACTCAACACAACCTGAGTACCCAAATCTCGCTATACAGACCCCCAAAACTGTGAAGTAAACTTAGTGCCCCTATATGAAATGATGGAAACTAGGACACCGTGCAAAAAAACAATCTCCCAAATATATAGCTCTGCCAATCGCTTTGAAGAATAATTAGCAGACATAGGAATAAAGTGCACGGACTTGGTCAACCGATCCATAATTAATCAAATAGCATCCAACTTCTTCAAAGTCTGTGGGAGCCAAACTACAAAGTCCACGGTTATCCGCTCCCACCTCCACTCTAGAATATTTATCCTCTAAAGAAAGCAACCCGGTCTCTGAGGCTCATATTTCTCCTTTTGACAATTGAGACACCAAGCTACAAATCCCACAGTGTCTTTCTTCATTCTCCTACACCAATAATTCTGTCTCAGATCCTTATACATCTTCACGGTGCCCGAATGAATTGAATGCCATGAGCTTTGGGTTTTCTTCACAATTAACTCACGAAGCTCATCTACATAGGGCATACATATTCGTCCCTGCATCCTCAAAATCCCATCATCACCAATGGTCATATCTTTGGCATCATCATGCTGGACTTTATCCTGAAGGACAAGCAAATAAGGATCATCATACTGGTACTCTCTGATGCGATCATATAAAGAAGACTCATAAATCACATAAGGCAATACCTAACTGGGCTCCAAAATTTCTAACCTCATAAACCGATTGAAAATCCTGAACATCAACTAGAAAAGGTCTCCTCCAACTGGAATATATGCCAAATTCCCCATACTCAACATTCAGCTCAAAGCCTCGGCCACCACATTCTTCTTCCCCAAATGGTACAAAATTGTAATATCATAATCCTTTAAAAACTCCAACCATCTTTGCCGCCTCAAATTAAGATCCTTCTACTTGAAGAACTGCTGGAGGATACAATGATCAGTAAACACCTCACAAGACACACCGTACAAATAATGCCTTCAAATCTTAACCATGTGAACAATGGCAGCCAACTTCAAATCATGAACAGGGTAGCTCTTCTCATGGGGTCTCAACTAACGAGAAGCATAAGCAATAACTCTACCCTTATGCATCAAAACACACCCAACACCAACTCTCAAAAGTTGATGGCATACTAACACTAGAGCTTTGGTCAAGTATTCTTCAGCATCTGAAATCTCTCCACACACTCATCTGACCTTACAAATGAAGCACCTTTCCCAGTCAACTTCGTCAAGGGTGATGGGATAGATGAAAATCCCTGAGAAAATCGCAATTATAACCCGCCAAACCAAGAAAATTGTTAATCTTTATAGCTGAGGATGGTTTGGGCCAACTCTAAACTGCCTCTAGCTTCTTTGGATCAATCTGAAAACCCTCACTAGACACCACGTTCCGTAAGAAATCCACTGAACCTATCCAAAACTCAGACTTGGAGAACTTTGCATAAAGCTTCTCCTCCCGCAATCTCTACAACATAACCCTCCAATACTCTGTGTGCTCCTACTGACTACGCGAGCATACCAAAATATCATCAATGTAGACTATGACAAATGAGTCGAGATACGGCCAGAACACGTTGTTCATCAAATGCATGAACGGTGTTAGGGCATTGGTCAGCCCAGAAGACATTACCAAGAACACATAATGCCCATACATGGTCTTGAAAACTGTCTTAAGAATATCCGAGTCCCTGATCTTCAGATAGTGATAACCTAAATGGAGATCAATCTTAAAACTCTTCCTCCCTGAAGTAGGTCAAACAAATAATCGATACGAGGAAAAGGTTACTTATTCTTAATTGTTACTTTGTTCAACTGCCTGTACGAAATGCACATCCTCACATTGCTATCCTTTTTCTTAACAAATAGAACCGGTGCACCCCAAGGTGACATACTAGGCCGAATGAAGCCATTATCAAGGAGTTCATAAAGATCCTCTTTTAGCTCCTTCACCTACACCGATTACATACGATATGGAAAAATTTAAATGCGTTGAGTGTCCAGCACCAGATCAATACCAAAATCAATATCCCTCTCAGGTAGCATGCCCCGCAGGCCTGCAAGAAACATATCGGGGAAATCCCTCACAATTGAAACAAAATGAAAATTAGGAGTCTCGGCACAAATATCTATCGCAAAGGCTAGATATGACAGACAACCTTTCCCAACCATACGGTTGGCCTTCAAGAATGAGATTACCCTACTGGGAACATAATCAATCGAACCTCGCTATTCAATCTATGGCCGCCTGGCATAGCCAAAGTCACTGTCTTAGCATGATAGTCCAAAATTGCACGACATGGAGATAACCAATCCATGCCCAAAAAAACATCAAAGTCTACCATACATAATAACAATAGATCCACTCGGGTCTTACGACCCCCAATAGTCACCACATATGACCGGTACACAGAGTCTATGACAACAGTATCACCCACCAAAGTAAATACATGAACAAATGAAATAAAGACTCACGGGGCATATCCAAATAAGGAGAATAGTATGATGACACATAAGAATAAGTGGAATTGGGATTAAATAAAATAGAGGCATCTCTACGGCAGACTAAAATAATATCTATAGTAAACGAATCGGAAGCAATTGCATCGGATCTCACTGGAAGTACATAAAAACTGGCCTGACTGCAACCTGATCAACCTCCCCCTATAGGGCGACCCCCACCTGACTAACCCATACCCAAGCTGGGTAGGTGGGTGGTGATGAAGCAACTGGTGCTGAAGCTGATGGATGACCCCTCTGGTGAGATGAACCCCCAAGATGACGAGGACACTACCTCCACATATTTCCCATCTCTCCACACTCATAGTAACTCCCATGTGCTAGAGACGGGGACTGAAGGGAATCTCTAGCACCGGAATGACTAGCAGATGCACCCGGCATAGAAGAGCCCAGAACTTATGGAGCACAAGACGAACGTTGAGGTGGAAGGGAACTAAGAGATGACTGGCCCTACCGAGAACTGTAAGAACCATGACCCGATGACACCCACAATAACGTGGGTGAGCTGACTAAGCATTCCTAAATTTACAGCCTCTGTTGTGAAACTAACCTCTCGTAGGAACACAACTATAACTGCCACATCCCCGAGGTATTTCGGCCTCTTTCTCATCTTGCTCCTGGTGACAAATGTAGGACCAAACACCCTCTCCCTTGTCTTGAGGATACGAAGCTGATAAGTGAGGCAATCAACGAACCTCCTAATCCTCTCTCTATCTGTCAGAACCAATCAAATAGGATGAGGGGCTAACTCTAACAACCTTATCTCATACTGCATCACAATCATCTCTCCTTGACACAACAACTCAAACTGCCTGCGTAGCTCCTTTATATGAGACTGGAGCACATACTTCTCCAAAAAGAGAACGAAGAACTGTTGCCGGGTAAGGGGTGTTGCACCAACATGTCAGCACTTCCCATGAAGTGAAACATCTCAAGAAAAATGAAAATTAGCGAAAGCAACCTTGCTGGTCTCCAGAGTACCAGCTGAGTGAAGAATCTACTGGCACCCTTTAAAGAAACCCTAGGCATCCTCACCCTCTGCTTCACAAAAGGTTAGAGGTTGAAGTCTACCAAACCTATACAACCTGCGCTGCTCATCCTCTAGAATGGCAGGAGCTAAAGAGTCCTGAGCAGCTATAACCGTCTGGGCTAGATGTGCTCGTGGTGTCTGAAGTCCCTACACAACCTACTCAGGTGTGCGAGTATAAATATAATCTGATCCAAGGACTCATGAAGGCTCAGAATAACTATGGGCACAGTTGGTGACTAAGTTGATACTATTAGAACGTTCACAACTGGGACTTGATCCTAAACTGGGGCAGCTGATAGATCTGCAGTTGTCGCCCTAGATGTAGTATAGGTCACACCCCTGCCTCTACCGTGACCAAGACTGCATCCTTTGTTCTAGTAGCCACAACTGATGATACTGGTAGCGTTCATCTTTACAGATAGCGGATGTCCTAACCATTTGTGAGACAATAGACTAACAAAAATTTAGTACTCGGACCAATAGATTCACACGACAAGAATTTCAAGAATATAAAGTTTTTCCTAAAGGTTCTTTGGCCTCTCGAGGATAAATACAGACGTCTCTGAACCAATCCACAAGACTTTACTAAGCCTGCTCATGACTTGTGAGACCTATGTAACATAGGACCTAATACCAACTTGTCGAGACCCTAATCTAGGACCTGATCATGATGACGCCTCTCGTGAACACAAGGTCAGCCGACACACTTCTAATTATTTTTTTAGCAATTAAGATAATAAATATTAAGTCATAAACATAATAATATTCCAAAATAAGGTGAATACTATAGTTTCGGAAAAGACATAGCTCGACATCAGGGTGTCACCAGTAATGAGCATTTACAATCCAAATAAAGACAAGGAAAATGTACGTAGTCTACTATCGAGTTAAAACATGGAAAATAAGATAAGGGAAGAAGATTTAGCCTGCGGAAGCCGATAGCTACCAAGAGAATGTATTCGCCTGAGCTGGAAGGATCAACACTCATTAACGGGACCTAAAGCATCGGATGTGAGCATATGATTTTTACCCGGTCAAAACAAGCTCCTACACGACTGTTAAAGTTTAGGATTTTTCATTAATAATATTAGAATTTTAATTTTTTGGATTTAATTGCATGCGTATGTTCATTAGTACATGTTTAAGATTAATTAGGATTTAATTGTTAAATAAATTTGTTTTAAGAATTAAAATACAAAAAATATATACATGTCCGGCATTTGAAATTATTTTGTGTTTATTTTCGACTTAGTGTAGGTTTTATTTGTGATAATTAGGAATTTGAGGTGGTAAATAAAGTGAGAATTGTTTTTTAAATTAAAAGAATAAAGTAAAAAATATATGTGTGTGTATATATACACAGCCACTCAGGCTGGCCACAATTGGGCCAGACCTGAGTGGCCCAAACCTGCCTCTCCCTTAAACAATATACAACCCAGCCCATACCATTTCCTCGGTCCAGTCCACACCCAACGAAAAAAACGACAACGTTTCAAAGCGGGAGTTTTCACAGCCGTCAATCTCACCTAAATCCAACGGCCATTAAACCCCATCCCAAACCATATATATATATATATATATATATATATATATATATATATATATATATATATATATATATATATATATATATGTGTGTGTGTGTGTCCAAGAGTCTCTTATACAGATAGAAACAAAACCCGCCTTCCTTCCTCGTACCGTTTTCTGTTTTAACACCTCCATTGACCACCCCACTACTACCGGCAGCGGCCGACAACCAAACCTTCCCATATGTACACCACTCAACCGTCATGACCTCCTCTTTCCAACCCTGTAATTATTTCCTATTGAACATGCCCCCTCCGTCTCGAATATTTAAAAACAGGGTCATCGAAACCACTATCTCCGGCGACCTTGTTCCAAACCCTTCCACCCTTACACCATAGAACCACTAGGACACCCCCTTTCTCGTCATGCATCCCACTCCCTTAGAATCCCCCTCCCCCCCCCCCCCATCATCTCAAATATTCTCCGAAAGGTCGTCGGAAACCATATCTCCGGCGACCTTGTTCGAAAGCCCTCCATACTTACACCGCTAACGAACCTCAATCTCCTCGTTCCAACCGTGTAGGTCACCCCTCTCAAATCTGCCTGAAACCCTTTGAATATCAATTCAAATCCTAACCCTAAATCTTAAAACCCGCCACAAAATGGCTCAAACTCCTCCTAGGCAATCCTGGTCCTTCGTGTACCCAACCATACCACCCATGAGTCCCAAACAACCTCAACAACTAAATAAATCCTAATCTGAGACCACACTGAGGTCTCAGAACCTTGAAAACCCCTCCTTGAATTCTCAAGATGGTTGTACATCACCCTAGAAGGTTTGGAACCCTATGGAAGAGGTCAAGAATCAGTGAAATGGTCCAAATTGCACATGCATAAGAAAAGCTAAGTTCTCTGTATATTATCATTTCTTTAGCTGTTAAATGTTTGGTATAGGTTCAGTAGTTACATGCCTAATAGTTTGAAGTCCTTTAGTTTGATTTATTTCGCTTGTTTGCCTGTTTGTCCACAATTTCATCTGAAATATGTTTCAATATTCATATGCTTTGTTTGACACTGGCCTGGAAGTCTCTTCGTCTCTTGAATAATTGCATATCCTGTTAATATCAGCTCCTTGATCTTGGAAACATAGTTAATTCTTCAGTATTGTTATTTTGATGGCTTAATTGACATATATCTTCTGATTCTTCACTCATTTTACTCTATGATTTCTCGTTCTCCCCTAAGTATTTGATTGATATAATGATTTTGATTTTTCGGTATTGATATTGGTTTAAGCTGATTTGGGGATTTGAACTTTAATTCTTCAGTGGTAGCCTTTACTTGCTTTCTAAGCTGATTCATGAACTAAATACCCACCGCTTGCTGTGTACTTCTTGTTTTTAAGTATTGTTGAGTAGTTTGATTGAGCTATTTCTGAAAGTTAATTGTTGATAGTTGTATTCGTTCTTCTTGTTGTTTTGATCCTTTGTTCTGATAATCATGTATAATATTTGGATGTGAAAGTCTACATTAAGGCATTTGTGTTGAACCTTGATAATTTTAGCTGATTTTGAGCTTTTATGAACCTGTTAGTCTAAGATTAAAAGGTGACCCAAGTTTGATTAACCAGGGTCAATTTTAACTAAACTAGGGTCAAGGAACTGACTAAGGTCAAAACTTCAGGAGGAGGGCGGGGGAATTTAGGAAAAGAAGTGAGGGTATAAGAGGGATTTGAACCTTTAAAAAATCTGATAATAATATCTTAGAACCTTCTAGCAAGGACTAAAACATAATTCCTACCTCAAACTTGAGGCACAAGTCAGGAATTGAAGGACCATTTAAGAAAAGTGCAAATTTGAAGTAAGGACTTAATGGAAAAACAAGGGAACATCTGATGTCCTAAAGCTCTACTATAAAATGAACCATCTGGGTATTTTCAAAAAGGATCCGGAACCTTCTCTTGGAGTCCTAAAGCTAAAATACATACTAGTTTCTCCTATATTTGAAAAAATATTCCATTACTATTGTGGAAGTCATTTTTCTGAAAACTAAGTTCTCTAAAAACTCTGTTGAAGTCCAGGATGCACTTTTTGATTGGCTGTTGATTGCTCAGCTGATTTGTTGCATGCACTCATAGGCTTGTTTTGCTGAATAATAGGTACATTTTCTTGTTCACTTGATATATTGAAGCTCAAATATGAAGTATTCACAACTGTGAAGATTTGAGTGCATTAGTTTATTCAAAACTCTTTTTTTCCCCCTTTTTAGTTCTGATATATGTAATAATAAGATGACCATATTGTTGTAATTAAACTTTTGGACTGACTCATTTTGTAATAATTGGACTTTAGAGACTGATTTAATTGTAATAACTGGACATTCAATTTATTTTTAAGTATGAATATTCAATAATGCTCGTAGTTATTGTATGGTTGTTCTAGATAACCATTTCATGTTGTTTAGAAATAAGGAAATCGTAAAATATTGGCTTAGAAGATATTAAAATCAAGTCATTGTGTATGATGAAGTTCACTCAAGTTTCAATACGTTAGCAGTGTGTTTTTTCAGATCTATAAGTTGCAAATCGAAGTCATACTTGAATTTCAAATAATTGGATTAATTTACTCTGACTGACGAGTACATGAATCATTTGATTCAGGTCTAATGTTAAATTTTGACATATATAAAAATGATTGTTAATATTTTATTTTTGAGTGTGCAGATATTCAACTTTGTATATAATTTTGAACCAAAACGCTTACTGAGAATTGGACTCTTTTGTCCAAATCAACACTGGGCTCATTCGTGAGGCCTAGTAAGTACCAAAATGTTGTAATCCAACATGTTTTCTGGGATGGGCGATTAAAAACCCAAACTTGTCACAATAGCTACCAGTCAAATCCTGAGCAATATGTGCTCCTAGGGTAGGCCAAAGTTGATTTATGACGTGCAATTTGCCAAGTACACAGTCTATGCATAAATAATTACTGCATTTAAACACTAGCTATAGTAGAGAATCTAGTATACATTAGAACATCTTAAAATAAGTGTAGCCACGTTAGTCTCATCAAATATTATGTAATAGCACCTTAATTCATTAAAACACAAAGAAAAATAGGAAGTGCCGTTTAGCGAATTTCACGGCCTTCCTACAGATCTCAAAGACGTAGTTGTTATAGGCGCGCGTGTTTAATAATAATACCTTCCTAAATTCGGGTGCGCATTTATGTGACCCAAATCCTATTCTCAATGGAATTAAGTAATTTCTAGAATTGCGGATGCATTTATGTGACGCGATTCGCGACGTGCTTTATTAACATTGCAAATTTTTCTAAAAGCTGTTAAAAGTGGATAATAATCTAAAATTACAGGTTAACAGGTATAGCAAATTATATTTTAGCCACTTATAATGAGTAAGCGACCGTGCTAGAACCACGGGATCCGAGGGTCCCTAAAACCTTCCCTCGGGTCAACAGAATTCCGAACTGAAGAATTTCTGGTACGCAGACTCCAATCGGGTAGTTGAAATTTCCTCGATTTGGGATTTTAAATAAATCGGTGACTTGGGACACCAAAAAGCCAAACCTATCCCAAATGGCGACCCTTGAAATAATTAATCCCATCTCGAATAATATCACTTTAATTGGAAAAACTCCTATTCCCGAGTCACCTTGTGGGGTAACCACGTGTAAGCGGAAAAAGGAGGTCTGACATTGGAATTTGCACACTGTGTTCAGGGAGTAAAGTGAGTATTCCAACTTAGTGAATAAGAATAAATGCAAATTGAGTAATAAGAAATCATGTAAGCTACATTGATATGAGATATCAATCCATCTCGAGGGGCCATAAGGGGCACCTCCACGCTCACTAGGGATGTACAGACTCCTTGAGGTGCCCCTTATAGCCCAAGCACAATATCAATCCATCTCGTGGCATTATCAACAAGGCCTCGGCCTATATAAAAAGCCACATCAGGGCATAAAATCTCAAGCCCTTGGTCACATAATCATAATCAGTGTATCACTACTGATTCATGTAGCCCGACCCAAAAGTATCCTCAAAACACAAGCCCTCGGCCTTACCCAATTAGAATATCAGAAGCCACTCTACCAATAGAAAAACTTTATGCTCAACCCAAATATCATTTGAAAATATCATTTAATGTATTAAAACAGAGAAACATGGTTGAGTTATGAAACTGTAGAATATAGTATGACTGAGTGCAAGTACAAAGTCAATCCAGTGAGGAAATATCAGTAAAAATCCCTTAAGGGTCCAAATAGCTGGCATGAGGCCCAAACTTGGCATTCAACCTAAAACATGATGATAAAAATGGTTTTAAATCAAATACGTGGTAAAATAGTCATTTGGGATGGACTAAGTCACAATCCTCAACAGTGCACGACCCCACGCTTGTCATCTAGCGTGCGCTTCACCTCAATATAGCAGAACAATGTGAAATCCGGGGTTTCATACAGTCAAGACAACATTTAAGGTTATTACTAACCTCAATTAGGCCCAAACTCTAGCTCGCAATGCCTTTGCCCCTCAAATCGGCCTCTAGATGCTCCAAATTTAGGCAAAATCAGAACGTAACCATCAGAATATGCTTAGGGGATGAATCCCACTCGAAAACAATAAAAACAACGTAGATCCCGAAATTATCAAAACCCGAACCCCAGTCCCACATCTCGGAATTCGATAAATTTTACATCATTAGACTCCTTAT
Organism: Nicotiana benthamiana; assembly: GCA_034376525.1. Taxonomy (NCBI): domain Eukaryota; kingdom Viridiplantae; phylum Streptophyta; class Magnoliopsida; order Solanales; family Solanaceae; genus Nicotiana; species Nicotiana benthamiana. The sequence goes on along the minus strand of CM067340.1, from coordinate 24,354,990 downwards.
CTCCCCATGAGTTTATAAATATAAAAATTACCAAAATCTAACCCCTTTCACACCTCCTTTTTTACAATACCCCATAAGAGGTATATAAAGGGAGTTTTTTTACAATTTATGTGATAATCGATACGTGATTATTTTATTTAATATTTAGAGTCACCACTTGGGATAATTTATGGTGTCCTAAGTCACCGGTTCAAATCCCAAATCGAGGAAAAGATTGATTCTATTTTACAGTCCGCCAACACAAAAATCCAAGTAAGGAATTTTGTTTACCTGGGAGAAGGTGTTAGGCATTCCCGAGCTCTGTGGTTCTGGCACGGTCGCTCAACTATTATTATTTTCCAAATTATTAGATTCTAAAACACTTTCAACCCTATGTGCATTTGAACTTTAAAAGCACTTTTAATTATTTTAAGGAAAATTTCGACGCCATCAAAAACACGTCTTTGGACAACGTCACATGAAATTCACCCGCAGCCCGAGATATATTTTATTTAATATTGTTCAGATTTGGATTTAGGTCACATGAAATGCACACCCGAGTTTAGGAAAGTAATTTTAAATTACGCGCCCAAAGTAACTACTCATTTTACACTTTGCGAGGGCCATGCAAATTTTGCTAAATGGCCCGCCTCGAATTCTAAGGATTGAAAAGAAATTATTAAATGTGGCCCATGCATCTTGAGGTTCTTATTTGGTATGATACACCTCATTTTTAATTTTCTTTTTTAAAGTTAATTTAGTCAATTAAGGAAAGCATGCGGAACTTCTACTTATTCAAATGAAATTTCAATCCTACTAACTGATTAGCAAATATCAAATTAAAGGGCCAATTAACTCATTATCAAATTTCTCTAACTAGTAAGCCACGAATCAAACTCATTCTAGCTGCTTTCAAGCTTGAGCCCAGTGAGCCGAATTCCCAATGGGGGAAGATGGTCAAGTCCCAGAATGCGACGTTGATTCAATGAAACCAAACGTCTATTATTGGGACAACGTTAGGCTCGAATTTCAGGAACAACAATTGTGCCAACTCAATTAAGAGTAAATCGATCAAGAATGCATATCAAACAAACAAGACATTGGACTAATCAAATAATCCTGCATTTTTATTTACTAGTCCAAATTAACTAAACAAAATATCAAACTTTATTTTCTGCATAAATTTAGAACCGGGTTTGCTATATGAAAATCCCAGCAATAACACCTTGAATTATTGGGCTCAAGAGACAATCCCATTGGTTCTATATTGCGGACTGGCCAACTTACTTCATCAAATCAGCCTCAAACACTAAGTACCACTGAATCGACTAAATACTTCAATGAAAGGAATGCATGGCTTCTTTTAACACATTGCAGCCATGATATGTATACCTATTACTAGTTCCTAGCTCTCCATCAATGCTCGACAATTTTCAGAAAACTTAGTGAATTCGGTACATCCAAATACCATATCGCATTTATTCAGAAACCCAAACCAGCACTCAAAATATATGCAAGTGGTTACAAATATACTAAGATCAGTACTCATGTTCGACTCTTGAGCCTTATACTTATATCGAAATAAAACAGTCACACTCAATTCAGTGGCACTAATCTTCCATTACACCATACTTAAGGCATGTGAAGACTCAAAATAACGTGCATAACTCTAAACTACTACAAATGTATTTCTTAAAATAGAAGAAAACAAAAAAAATCACAGCTCAAAGTAATTTTGTATTCAGTCAAGTTTCCACTAAATAATTCATTGATACAGTCATTTGCTATTCGTAGCTTGTAGAAATACGTAGAAAATAAAAGCAAAAAGGGTGAAATCAATAGTAAGTAGCAGTAGAGCACAACCCCAACAATAGAAAAATAACCAGCAAAAATTAACTTCGAGCCAATAGATGCATCGCAGACTAAATCCCCATCTCAATAAAGTTTTAATAGCCAACAACAAAACTTCAGCTCAACTTTAAAGATCAAAACTCAATCCAATTCAACCAAAATACATGACCTTATCATTTTTTGGTAATTTCAACTGAGCCATGAGCATCAGGAAACTAAAACCAGCAAAATATTTAGCAGTTTTCAACCAGAAGTGTAGACAAATCAGAGTATAGCCGTTTCAGTTTTTTCTTGGATTTTTATCTCTTATAATACTGACTTTAATAGCAAGTCATGATGCCTTTGTAGACAGCGCACTAGGGAAGTTTAAAGATATCAGTCTTTGCATTTTGCCCTTTTTAGAATTTTTCTTTATATCTCAGATACCCTTAGTTAAAAAACTAAAAATTAAAAACAGCCCCCTCCCCATCTTCCTAGAAGCTTCATCAATTAGATATATAAGATTTCGTTAGTTAGTTACCCAGATTACCCCTTAAATTCCCATGTTATTACCCTACTGACAAATTCATGGGTCAATTCCTATCCACTTAAACGCTAAAATGAACAGGTTGTTTTTGCACAAACGGGTCATAGCCAGACCCAATCCAAAACAACACAACTGTCCAATTAGCAAACGGTAAGCATAAAGTAACACACATGCTGAAATGGTTTTAACAGTTAAAAATTTAGACTAATATGACTTACTAACTATAATTAACCAAGCTGACAAAATGTGAACTAAGTTGACTTACGGACTAAATAAACTAATTAAGAAATGGATTCAGAAACTACTCATACATGAACAAATGACTCCGAAAAAATAAAAAGGATTCAAGAAAATGAGAAGAAGCAGAAACATAGAGAAACAAAGAAAAACTGAAGAAAAGATAACAAAAGAAAAAGGAGAATACCTAAAAGTTCCTCGGACAATAGAAGTGGTGATGAATCTTCAAACCATCATATTTTTGGCTCAATCTGAGATTATCATGTGCTTTTCATCAAAACACTCGAATAAAATCAAAATGAACCTAAATTTTCAAAGAAATCTTGAATTGGAAAACTTGGGATTTTAGGGTAAAGCTTTGATTTAATATTCGAGAATCTTGACGATGATTTGAAGGAAGTGATTTAGGGATATGGGATGGGGAGATGAAGGGGATTCTAGGATATAATTTTGAAACATATTGGGGTTGTTTAGGGCTGCGCCGCCATCGGAAGTAATGGTGGGTTTCAGGGCGGTGGCTCTAGGGAATTTTCTTGAAGGAGACGAGGGGAACTAGTGTGCGGGTTGGAAGATAGGGGGTCTCATATTCAGACACCTAAATAATTAAGAGAACCTAGTTCTGATCTGTTGGATCAATGGGATCCAATGGCTAAGATGAGAATGAACTAGAATAGCATCGTTTGGTTGAGCACAAAGAATGGACCGGGTTGGGGTATTGGTTTGGGCTGAAATTGGAGGGTTTGGACGAGTATTCAGTGGATCATGTTTGGACCTAGAGAGAATCAATTAATTTGGCCCAAAATCCTATTTCTTCATTTCCTTATGAAGTTTCCCCCAAATTCTTTTTGATTTCTTTTCAAATAAAAATAAAAATATAACCTAAACCAATTCCTAAACTAAATTAACCCTACTAAATTGAATTAAATCACTCTAACTATAATTACCTCAATTAATTAAAAATCAAATTAGAGGAAAAACTACCAAAAGTCAACAATAAAATTAAAAGGTGCAAAAATAAAATATTTTTGTGATATTCCATGTTTTAGGACAACTAATTTTCTTATTTGTCTTACCAATGCAAAATTAAATCATAAATGCAAATACAATATATTTTTATATTTTTTATGAATTAAATAAAATTAAACATGTGTCGACAATGGAAACAATTAACGAAGAATGCTGAAAAACCCTACAAAATTGCAAACAATAAGAATTTATTTTTCTTGAATTTGTGGGAGTATTTCATATAGGGAAAAAATTACGTTCTCACAGCTGCCCCTCTTTGCTTGGAAACACGAATATTTTTCATGCAAAGATAAAGTGTACGGATACGAGCGATTTTTGCGCGTTTGAATACTTCGCTGGGAAGCATTTTTGAAGATTTGAACGTACCATGCTTCCGAGGATGCCTACATATCCTTGGCTATAAAGAAATCATGTCAGTATAGTTTGAGAAGTTTCGGTAGCTGGGACTACCATGAAAATATGATTTTACTTTTGCTGCTACTGTTTACTGAAATCCTCATTACACCATGACAAAGTAATAAAATCTACACTAAACTACGATTTATGCACTATAAAAATCCTATATATATCATCAAACTTTATCTTTCGATTCTTGTTGCCTAGTTGACTTTTATTTTCTAGGTCAAGTTCCTTTGCTGCCGACTTGGATTAAAATCAGAGATTCTTTCCCTTTTCTTCAAGTGGGTGCCTAATTGATAAAAACTGAGTAGTATTCTCTTGTTCTCCAGGTGGGCGGCTGATTTTAAAAAACTTGAGTTGTATTCCCGTGTTCCTTATGTGGGCACCTGATTGCAAAAACTTGAATTGTATTCCCTTGTTCTGCATGTGGGCGCCCGATTGCCAAAAAGTTGAACTATATTCCCTTATTCTCCAGGTAGGCGCCTAGTTGCAAAAAACATGTACTATATTCCATTATTCTCCAGGTGGGCGCCTGGTTTCCAAAAACTTTTACTGTATTCCCTTGTTCTCAGGGTGACCACCTCATTACCAAAAACTTGAATTGTATTCCCTTGTTCTCAAGGTGGGCGTCTGATTTCCAGAACTTGAAATGTATTCCTTTCTTCTACAGGTGGGCGCCTGATTGCCAAAAACTTGAGTTGTATTCCCTTATTCTCCAGGTAGGTGCCTGATGCCAAAAACTTGAGTTGTATCCCTTGTTCTCCAGGTGGGCACCCGATTGCCAAAAACTTGAACTGTATCCCATTTTTCTCCAGGTGGGTGCCTGATTGCCAAAAACTTGAACTGTGTTTACTTATTCTCCAGGTGGGCGCTTAATTACAAAAAGCTTCAACTGTATTCCCTTGATCTCCAGGTGAATGCCTTATTACCAAAGACATGAACTGTATTCCCTTGTTCTCCAAGTGGGTGCTTGAATGCCAAAAACTTGAACTGTATTTCCTTGTTCTCTATGTGGGAACCTAATTCCATATTCCCTTGTTCTCGAGGTTGGTGCCTGACTGCCACAAACTTCAATTGTTTTCCCTTGTTCTCTACGTGGGTGCGTGATTACCAAAACTTGAATTGTTTTCCCTTGTTGTAGGGTAGGTGACTGATTGCCAAAACATAAATTGTTTTCCCTTATTCTCCAAGTAGGTTCTTGATTACTGAAACATGAACTATATCCCCTGCAACCGCATACTCTGAACCTAATTACAACAAAGCAAACTAAATAAAAGAAATTTTTCTGCCCCAGTTTGGTGTTGGGTGTATCTTTGAGTGTTAATTGAATAGTGTGACCGAATATCACTAAGGATTTGAAAGCTACATCCCAATGACAGTTTTAAAGCTAGATTATATTTTCTAAAGGTGTGACTTCTACTAAATCTTGTTATCTAAGAACGTCTTATAACTACATCCCATTATCTAGGAGGGTTCCTAATTGAATCATATCTCAAGCATGAAATCTTTGAAGCCAACTTATATTCCTTTGGGGTACATTTATGCTAGATTTTTCTACTCATGGTTGTTTTGAATTGTAAACTAGGCTCCATTTTCCAGGAAGGTCCTGAGAACTTTAAGTTAAGTCCCATTATCTAGAAGGGTCCTTAAAATTTATGGTCAAACCTCTCTGGTGCTTGCCTTTCCTTACGGAGGGTTTCTCCAAAACAAATAAAATTTTCTACCCCTATTTCAAATCAAATAAAATCTTGTCAATTCAAATATGGTGGTTAGTTTGTGGCGTTCTTGCTGAAGGTGGACTCTCCGGTGCCATGCTTTATTTTGAATGGCTTCACCAAACTGGCCAAGAACCGCTTGAATTTCTGAATGACTTTCACCCCCATGTCCTTGGATGAGCCTAGTGTTCTATACCAAAACCGTGGTTTTAAATCTCTTATCCCTTTACCTGAACCTCTACATCTCCCATGAAATTACTAAATCATTCCACCAATGGAACTTTTGCTTACACTTTTATATCATGCTTTACATAATATTATCTTCAGTATGATCTGGCCACACCTGTGTTTTTTGCAATTTTGGAAGTTGGTATTGAGCTTTGAGATCCCTTCTTATTTGCTTAAATAGAACTGACATTGAAAACATCTTAAAGAAATAAAACCCAAAGGAAATTAAATGCAATTACTTTGAGAGTTAAGGATAAGAAAATCCAAAAATGGAAGGTTGTTTGAAGGGGAAACAAAAGAGACTTATCTGAGTGGAGCACCGAATACCAATGATCATAATGTGCATTTCGGATTAAGCGGGCTAGTCTTCACAAAAACCTTTACCTTGTTCGGCATGCGGTGCCCCGAAAGGTTTTCACCAGCAAACCTCTCTCATTTGCTCATCTCTCAACTCACTTTCACCTTAAGGGGCTCCTGAAGACTTTAGCCAATAAGACTCTCTCATTTTATATTTCTTTCAGCTATCATCACCACGGTGCTCGTGGGGGTTTTCACAAATAAGACTCTCTTATTTTTTATTTTTTTCCTGCTTAGATTGGAGTGTTGCCCTTGTTATGAATCATCTCTTCTTGCTTTACTTGGCATCTCTTGAAGACTAATCAGAAGGTCTTTCTTTGGACCATAATGTGGGCCTTTTGATAGGTTTATAAAGAAAGGTTATCAAAAGGCTCGAAACAACTTGAATGGGTTAAAAATTGCAACTTTTGGAATCAGATTTACTACAACAGCCGTGACTTTTACCCCGGTTTATTTTCTTGGGGACTTTTGGATTTTATTTGGATGGGACTGAATCGTGAGGCTACTTATGTATCCATAAAATAAATCAGGTCAAACATAATTTATGACATACAAATTTCTTTATTTTTGTGATTTTCTCTTTTCTCTTTCTTTTCTTATTTTTTCTTCTTTTCTTCTTCCTTTTCTCTTTTTTTGTTTTTTTCCTCTTATTTTTTCTTTTTTGTTCTTTTACTCATCTTTCTTTTATCTTTTTCATATTCATTTTTCATTTCTCTCTTTTCCTTTATTTATCTTTCTCACTTGTGTTCTGATCTTTTCAACTGATTCCAAAAGAGGGGTACGAAAGAAAATAAATAAGGCTCAAAGGGGGTAACAAAGGATAGCGTGTCTAGATAGCATAACAAAATGCATTCATCATTCCAATCTTTAAATCATGACAAGTACAAACAAACACAATTTAACCAAAGAAATCATACATAATATCCTTTGGCGCATCAGAATTGATAGCCATATCTACATATTTGCCTTCTATATCTGTTAAATACAAAGCACCATTAGACAACTCTCTAGTTACAATGAACTGCCCCTGCCAATTTGGGGTTAACCTGACTTTTGCTTTATCCTGATGTGGAAGGCTATGTTTCAATACTTGTTGACCCACTTCAAACTTCCATGGATGAACCTTCTTGTTATATGCTTGTGCCATTCTCTGTTGATACAACTGGACATGACACACTGCTGCCAATCTTTTCTCACCGATCAAAATCAATAGTTCCAGGCGGGTTTTGACATACTCATCATCATCAATTTTAGCTTCCACGACAATCCGAAGGGATAGGATTTCAACTTTTACTTGTATCACTACCTTCGTGCTGTACACCAACAAACAAGGAGTTTCCCCTACTGAAGTACGAACAGTAGTGCGATAACCTGACAATGCAAAGGGCAACTTTTCATGCCATTTCTTGGAACCTTCCAACATTTTCCGAAGTATGTTCTTTACTTCTTGTTGGTGGCCTCGACTGCTCCATTCACCTTGGGGTGGAATTGCGATGCGTAATCTTGAACTTCTGACATACCTCTTTCATCAGATGACTATTGAGATCCATTCTCTGTAATGATCACCTTTGGGACCCCGAACCGACAAATGATATTTGAGTACACAAAATTGACCATCGCTTTCTATGTCACAGGCATGAAAGTATTAGCCTTAACCCAATTAGGGAAATAATCGATGGCCACTAGAATTAACATGTGCCCATTGGATGCTGCTGGCTTGATCGGTCCAATGACATCCATGCCCTACGCAACAAAAGGATATGGTACAGAAATTGTTTGGAATTTATATGGCAAGGATTAAATCAAATCTCCGTTCACTAACATGGATGACACTTGCACACAAAACTAATACAATATCGCTGCAGAGTGAGCCAATAATAACCTGCTCAGAGAATCTTCTTTGTAGCACGTACCCAATCATATGCGGTCCACAGACTCCAGAATGCATCGCGTTATAATAGTAGCTACCTGTCTAGCATATATGGATCTCAACAATCCAAGATCTAGAGTCCTTTTGTACAAAACTCCTCCACTGAAGAAACATCTACTTGCCAATCGCCAAATTGTTCTCTTTTAATCACTTGTGGCTTGTACAGGATACACCCCCATCCTGATATATTCCTTGATACGTGGAACCGTGGCTCACCATCAACTTCCGCTTCAACCATATTACGGGAAGCATGCTGATCTCGGACCTGAATATGTAAAGGGTCAACATAAGCCTTATATAGATGATGTACCATTGATGCCAAAGTAGCTAGAGCATCGCCAACCTCATTATGGATCCTAGAAATATGCATGAACTCTACTGATCAAAATCATTGACAAAGATTATGCAAACCTTGTCGATAAGATATGAGTTTTAAATCCGGTGTTTCCCATTCTCTTTGAATCTGGTGTACCAGAAAGTCCGAGTCTCCCAAGACCAAGACTTCCTGGACACACATGTCTACAGACATCCTCATGCCTTGTATAGCCATGTTGTTAGTACATGGCTAATACATGCCTTGTACTTAAATACATGCCTTGTACTTAGCCATGTTGTTAGTACAGTTGAAACGAAGCTAAGCCGTAATAAGGTAGTGCTGCCCTGTTTCAGAAATAAGTACGGCTCCGGTCATAATGCCCTTCATTTTAGCAGCTTTATCAAAGAAAAGATTCCAACCTGGCCTCTCGACTTGTTCCAAGTCATCAATGCGCATCACCTCTTCATTACAGAAGTAAGTCTTCAAAGGTTCATATTCTTCAACAACCAAATTGTCGGCCAATGCCTGGGCTTTCATCACAGTCCAAGATATATAGACGATGTCAAATTCTGTGAGCAACATCTTCCACTCTGAGAATCTCCTTGTAGGCATAGTCGTTAGGAATATATACTTTAATGGGTCCAAGCGAGAGATGAGGTAAGTAGTGTAAGATGAAAAATAATGCTTCAACTTCTGTGCTACCCAAGTTAGGGCGCAACATGTCCTCTTAATGTGAATGTACATAACTTCATAATATGTGAATTTCTTGCTGAGATAATAGATTGCTTGCTCCTTCCAGCTGGTGATGTCATGCTGAACCAACACACAACCAAACAAATTTTCCAAACTCGTAAAAGTGTTATGGTTTTAGAGCCTAAGAATACTTCCCATCATACAACAAAAACTCCACATCACACTACAAAGAACGGTTCTGCCATTTCCAACAGAATAGAAACTCCAAAATCCAAAAACAAAAGGCAGATCGTGGACAAGAGTTCAATGGCCGAGGATCATATTTCTTCCACAAATCCATCATCCAGTACACAAGAGGTGACACTTAGTAAAAAACAGGGATATCCATCAACCTCCACTGAAAATAACAAACAATTAGTTCAAGCTAAGATGAGAAACATGGTCGTTAAATCAAAGCTGTGGAAAGACCAACGAGATGATGAGGGCTGGGGAGGATTAGCAAGTGTTTCATATTCAGATGACGACCAAGAATTTGATGATGACAGTGATGGAGAGGACATTGACGTCCAACTTAAGCCAAAATGTCAAAGAAAATCAGTGACAATCAAGTGTCCTGCAAAATTAAAACCAGCATCAAACTTAGTTAGCAACTTGAACCATAATGCTCCATCTACAAATCCATGCGACACTTCAGCTGCTAATCGAATTGCAACACCGCTACCAACAGTTGCACAGAATCAGATTGTACAAATAAACTCAATCACTACATTGGAGGAGAAGAAAAAGTTTGATGCAACTAATAGCAAGATCATAAGGAGACCCCCAATGAGAAATGCAAAACAAAAACAGGTCGCGCAATCATCTTTTTCAAAGCCCAATCGATCGAGTAACAAAATGTGAAGGTTGAAGCCATATTTCAACCTTTTAATTTTCCATCACATTAGTTTTATTATATGTAATATAATCATAATAGGATGAATACGGTAAGGTTAGACCGGTTGTGTTATATGGGTAACAACTACGGCGATATTGTTTCCCTTATTAGTATTCACCTATTTGTGGTAATTTTTGTTTCTTCGATTAATAAAAACTAACCCTAGGCTATGCCTAGTGGATTGCCAAAAAAAATGTCTCCCTTGTTTTAATGGCACCAATACATGTGGGTTTGACAAGTAACCCTTTATCTTATCAAATGCTTCTTGACACTCATATGTCCACTTGACCGCAGCATCCTTCTTAAGTAGTTTGAAGATGGGATCACAAGTTATCATAAGCTGAGCAATAAACATGCTGATGTAGTTCAACCTCCCTAATAAACTCATTACCTCAGTCTTGTTCCTTGGAGGTGGAAATTCATGGATAACTTTGATCTTTGACGGGTAAAATTCAATACCTTGACGACAAACTATGAATCCCAAAAATTTTCTTAGACGGCACACCGAATGCGCATTTCGCAAGTTGAGCTTAAGATTGTACATGCGAAGCCTTTGGAAGAACTTTCTCAAATCTCTGACATGGTCAGACTACTTTCTACACTTTATAATCATATCATCACATAAACCTCAATCTCCTTGTGTATCATGTCGTGGAATATGGTTGTCTATGCCTTCATGTATGTTGCCCCATCATTTTTTAAACAGAAAGGCATGACCCGATAGCAGTATGTTTCCCATGGTGTGATGAATGTTGTCTTTTCCGTATCATCCTCGTCGATTAAAATCTGATTATAGCCCGCATAGCAATCCACAAAAGATCCAATATCATGCTTGGCGCAATTATCCACTAAAATGTGGATGTTTGGTAGTGGGAAACTGACCTTTAGACTTGCCTTGTTGAGACCATGGTAATTAAGGCACACTCTGGTTTTCCATCCTTCTTTGACACAGGCACAACATTGGCTAACCAAGAGGGGTATCGTGTGACTCGAATGACCTTTGCATCAAACTGCTTTGTGACCTCTTCTTTAAACTTCACACTTATGTCGGTTTTGAAATTTCTCAACTTCTGCTTGACGGGAGGAAATGCCGGGTCAGTGGGAAATTTGTATACAACAAATTAAATGCTTAGACCTGGCATGTCGTCATATTACCACACAAAAATATCTTTATATTCAAACAACGGTTTAGTTATCTCTTCCCTGATTCGCAGTTCAAGATGGACACTTATCTTAGTTTCTCTAATATTGTTTGGGTCCTCTAAATTTATTGCTTCTGTATCACTCAGGTTAAGCTTTGTTTTTTCTTCAAAATGTCTTAATTCTTTACTAATCTCTTCAATGGCCTCATCCTCATCATATTCTTCACCATCACATTCTATTTCTTGAATCATTATTTTAGAATTGGATTGGATTTTAAGACTGGGCCGAATATTCCTCATGCATGTCATGTAATTGAAACCAGCATAAAAAGAACTGTACATGGAAGAAAAGAAAAACAAAAATAAAATTATCAGGAATGATGAAAAAAGGGAAATTGTATTTCATTTAAATAAAAAAAATAACAAGGTTTATACGTTCAAAACAGAAGGAGCATAGAATCTATATTACAACCTTGGAATAATCCAGATAAACTGAAAGAAAATCAAAGCAAACTACCAAAACTGCTTCTGGGTGGGGAAAGGAGTAGCTTCCCAATTGTTAATCTTTGAACAGGGCCCAACAAATTGCACATCCCCCTTGCTAGAACCCTCTCCCACTTCAATAACGTTCACATCGTCGAACAACTTCTTGAAGTTTTCAACCAACTCTTTATCAAGATCAACCACAGCATTGAGAACTGTTGTTACTGAGTGTTTCTTGGTGCCAGGCTTAACAAACAACCTGGAGAAACGCTAGATAGTCTTTGGAAAGACCCACCTTCTCTGTTTTAGCTGTCTAGCTCAATTCATGTCTGAAGCTGTGGGCTTGAACTCTAGACCAAATGTACCTAAGTTTTTCGGAAGGGACACCTACTGTATGATGCCATGTAGAGATGCACCCAAACCCTTTCCAGGTACAAAACCATTTCTCAACATCTCAAAAGCCACCATGACTGACGCGGCAGTTACCTTTGGAATTAGAATGCATTTCCCTTCTCGCATTTTCTCAACTGACACTGTTTCAAAGACGTGATAGACCCAGGACACCTTGTTGTCCTCAACCTCAATGAATGGTGCAATGGCATCACTATGGGAACATAAATTATCCTCGCCGTGCATAATGATATCCTGTCTATCCCGTTCAAACTTGACCATCTGGTACAGGGTGGATGGGACTACTTTGGTAGCATTAATCTAAGGTCGACCCAACAAAAGATTTTAGGAAACATCTACATCCAACACCCAGAACTCCAGAGTGAATTCAACTGGTCCTATCCTCAACTCGTGCACTATATCCCCCACTGAATATTTGCCTCCGCCATAAAATTCCCGAACGTAGATACTGTTCTTGTGAATTCTTTTATCATCCACTTTCAACTTGTTTAGAGTAGAGACAGGGCAAATGTTAGAACTAGAACCATTGTGGACCAATACCCAAGTAACCACGGAATCGTCACATTTCACCATACGATAGAGGCTCTATTATGATCAGTACCCTCTGTGAGCATGTTATTTTTTCCCTATACGAATTACTCCCATAAATTCAAAACAAAATAATTTTGTTTGTTTATTTGTAATTTTGAGTTTTCGTGACATTATTCTATTAATTTTTTGCATTTTTTTTGCATTTTTTTGCATTTTTAAATAGCGAAAATACAAAAAAAACATGAGGCATGTGCACTTAGGAGTACTTTGGCATTTTAAGAAATTAATTAGTAATTGGAAAAGGAAATTCAAAAAAATGGCTTAATGTGCATCTAAGACTGATTTTAAGTAATTTTGTTTTTCCTTTTAATATTTTTATTTGATAATAATTGTATGGCTAATTATGTTTTTATGGATTAATTAGGATTTTTTTTAGGAATTGAAATAATAAAGAAAAAGATTAAAAAAAGACCTGAAAATTCAAGCCAAATATATACTCATCTGGGCCATTTTGATATAAAACCCAGGCCTAAATGCCCAGCCCACCCATCCATCAACTCGGTCCAGCCCCAGGGGTGACAAACGACGTCGTTTGCTTGCCTTTCATCTTGGCCGTCCATTTCCCATTATCCAACAGCTCACATGAAGCCCTGCATTTTACATAAAAGTGTCCAAACGTTATGTGATAACATCCGAGACAAAATCAACCCTCCACGTAAAGTTCCACATCACTGTAATTCCACCAATGAGCCACCCTAACTCCACCATCCGCCGCCGGCCGAAAATCTCCGCCGCCGCCGGCGTAAACCCAATGCCTCGCAAATTTACACCATAGAACCACCTCACCCTCCTCTTCCCAATCCCATAAAGATCACCTCTTGAATCACCGCCGATGTGCTCAAATATTTTATTAATATATGGAAGCTCCGTTGTCTACGGCGGCGGCTGGTGGCAAACCACCTCCAAATCAACACCAATTAACATCCTCACCACCCTTACCCTAACATTGCGAGTGATTACCCTAAAACATAGCCACAACTCGCCAAATATTCGCCTGAAGATGGCAGCTCCGCCATGCACGGCGGTGGCTGCCATCCAATACCGTCAAACACCACATTTCACCCTCCTTTAGCCCTCATCCACCAAAAATCCCATCTAAACTCACTCAAATTGTCCCATAATTCCTCCAGTATCAGCACCAACGAATTGAAGAAAAGTCCAAGATTGGAAATCATTTGAGGATTTTGATTGACTCCGGCAAATGACATGCTGAAGAAACCTGATAAGTCCACGTTATCTTATTAGTTTTAGTTATTGTTTCTCTTTTTTTTCGTGTTCTGAAAAACTTAGGGTTGTTACGGAAATTTTCAATTGGTTTTAGAAAAATCTTGATTTCTTAGGCTGAATTGCATGTTAGTTTCATTCATGATTGTACTCCGTAGTCAGTGATAGCATGTTTGTTCCTAAAATTAATTCTATGAAAAAAAAAATTAATCCATGTCTTTGATTGCATAATCCGAATATTCAGGTGTTTTATGTAAATAGTCTTGCCTAATGCGTGAATAATGTTAGAGTTATCATGGAGTCAGTGAGTCCATTGTTCCCCCTTTCGTCTATTTGTTTTTGCTGATCACGTTAGCAATCAGTTTATTCCATGTTATATTATTTTGGCTAAAAAACCCTAGACCTATCATCTTGGGTTCAATTTCTTAATGGGTGTGAATGGAATTTGGTGATAGATTTGTTTGATGCCAGCAATACCATGCCTGGCCTTTGAAATTGAATGCAAGTAGAAAAGGGTCTGGACTGTTCTAGTAATTATTCATTAGTATTACTAATTTCTTTATCATTTTAAGTTCACGAGGTCGATTAATGATTAACATGTTGTGAGAAACCAATTGCTAAGTTTTCAGTCAACTTAGTGGGTTTGAATTCCCAGTTGATTGTTGGATTTGGACTGCTTGTCCTTGAATAGTATCATTTGAACTGGTTATAGCTGTTAGGATAAGGAAATTAGTCTTAGGAGATAATTTAGAATCCAAATTGATAATTAAATGATTGCACAGGATTTGTACAGGCATTTCTGACAATTTTAAGACAATTAAGGGCAATATGGACCTTTCAGGATGTTAATGGTAATATTGAGGACAAATAAGGGTAATATTGGTAGCATCTAAAGGGTAGGAAATGGTAGAAGCATTTTGACCCTTCTAGAAGGGGTCTTTAATACAAATCAGCAATATTGCTGCAGTAACTTGGGAAACAAGTCATGAAATGAGAGTTAAAATTAGTAATATATGTAAATTAAAGAGGGACTTATATGCAAAATATAATAAAAATGATGCCCTAGATTTTGGCTATAAAAGGGGTTAAAAATCAATGAAAATGGAGTTGAAAAGTCTTGAAAAAAAATCCTATAATCCTCTTAAAATTTTGAAGCTAAAATCCAGAAGTTGTTACAGTTCCATTACCCATCATAGTAGCCTTTGATCACATCTCTATTGTCTTGTGATTTCGAGGTACACCTACTAAGCGTGATGCAAATCTAGAAGTCCAGTTGATATTTGAAATGAATTCATCTGCAATTTTGCTAAATTTGTTGTCTAATGTTCTTATATTTTGAGTAGATTCTTTGGTTTGTTTAAGTATTCTGAATATAAATAAGTCTGGGACTATTTGGAGTATTATATTAGTTATATAATTGTTAGTAGCTGTAATTTTTTTCTGGGTTTCCTAAGGGTCTGGTTAAATTTGAAGAACTACTTGGACTGTCAAAAATTCATTGTAGGACATTTATTAGTAATATAATTTTGTGTGAGATTTCCTAAGTATTAACTAAATTCGATCTTCATAGTGGATTGAGTTGAACAAATTTAAGTTGAGAAGGTGACTTTGGTCACATCCATTGCGTGACATAAGTAAGCATGTAACAATTATTTGTGCAATGCCAAGCATATTTGGGCTGATTGGGCCATTTGGCACACCAATTTTAGTAGTTTATATATATAGTCCCTGCGGTTAAGCTTGAGTTCATGGTAGGGCCCAAAGTACTATAAAAAATAATGCCTTATCTCATTTGATGTTTAAATAGAAGGGTTGCGCATGAATTCATGATTGGGGCTATCCAGCTGGGCTCCATTAAGGCCCAGCTGATACGTGAACCCAGACCATTTAGATGTGGCATCGACAAAAAATCCCCGTAATTAATTTTTGGGATTAAATAAGTTCTTTGGGTTATCTCCTGTAAAATGTTGAGCTTAAAATACTTAGAATTTGAGACGAGCCGTTTAGCGAATATTTACGGCCTCTCACAAAGATAATAACGCGCTAGTCGACTTAGTACGTGTCTTTAATAATTAACCTTTCCTAAATGCGGGTGCACATTTATGTGACCCAAATCTATATCTAACGACGTTGGAATTCGACAAAATCCACAGGTGCATTTATGTGACGTGATTTGAAGCATGTTTTAATGACATTGCAATTTTCTTTAAAAAATAATAATAAAAGTGGTTCAAAGACTAAAAATGCACATGGGTTCATAATTGTATAATCAGTTAATTTAAGCCAAATATAATATTTGAGCGATCGTGCTAGAACCACGGAACCTGGGAATGCCTAACACCCTATTCCGGGTTAACAAAATTCCCTACCCAGATTTTTGGTTCGCGGACGGATAAACAGAGTCATTCTTTCCTCGATTCAGGATTCTAAACGGTGACCTAGGACACCATAAATCTCCTGAGTGGTGACTCTGAAATTCTCTTAAATAATTGAATCTCGTTTCAATTGTCCTTTCACTAGAAAAAATACCTTATCTACACCCTTCGCCGAGTTGTAGTAGCCAAAAAGGAGGTGTGACAGCTCTGGCGACTCTGCTGCGGATCGAACCAAGAATCTTTGCTTCAGCGTTCAAGAATTTGAGCTTAGAATAATTGTTGTATTTGGGCTTTTATCTGATTTTACATGTTGGCTTAATGTGCAAAATGATGCTTTCACCGCTTTGATATTATCTGAACTGTACATATAAACTAATATGAAACCCTTCTCTTCTCACCTACAGGCATGTACTTACTGGTTGAGACTCCCTATTCTGCTAGTGTCATAACTTAAAATAAGAAAAAGGCCGGACAAGTTACTAAGCCGGATGGCTGTTTGGTTTCTGGTACATAGCCCCATCCTCGACTCGAGTTGTCCGCTTGGGTACACAGTCTAGACCCTATACCAAGGTTTTAACTTAGAATAACTTGACCTCATGTCACATCCCTACTAGGACGCTATTTTGCATCATGCATTTGAATCAGGGGACTCAACACAAGGGTTGGGTCCTTCTAGGACAGGTAACCCGAAATGAAAAGACCATCCTGATGCATGATTGTGTGTGCATTTAACTGCTTGGGATTTGCATGTTGACAAGCTTGCGAATAAGGAAAGAAAATAGAGAAAAATAGCAGTATTGTGGTTGTTTGGGATTAGTCACTTGTCTTGTAAAAACCAATGCTCAAATAGCACCGAAATGCTAAAAAGAGATAAAAAAAATGAGGCTGTTAAAAGTTTTAATTTTGAATAATTATTTCGGTTTGATTCTCATCAGGGAACGAGATACCTAGGCAACCCCCATTGGGTCCAACCTCTCTTTTGCAAAAAATAACCTAAACAAGAAAAATAAATGTCCGATTTTATTCACTTTTTCGAAATAAATCCGGTGATGTCATTGCTGCTAGAAATAACCAAACGACACCGCAAGGGACGCCGGAAGGCTGATTTCGCACAAATGGCCACCTATGAGACTTTTTTTGGCCGGCGAGCAAGCATAACCTTAATACCTTCCTTCGGAAGTGCTGAAAGGCCGTATTTGCAAAGCCAGACCCAGGTTTTAGAAAATAAATTTCATAAAAGGAAGAGGGCATTTTTAATATTTTGTGGAGTCAATAGGTCAACTTTTGCGATGCTTATTCACCTTAATAAATGTGCAGAATGAGCACGATAACGTTCATGAACAAAATTCCCTTGGAGCTTTACCTGTGGTTGAATGACCTGAGGGAATCAGGGCAAAACAGGGTCAACATGCATTTGGGAGGACTTACCGGGATGCTAAAAATTAACCCGAGGGGGGATATCCTGAAGGCATTGATCACATTCTGCGACCCGGCTCACAATGTCTTCGATTTCTCTGATTTTGAGCTCACGCCAACTTTGGAAGAAATAACTGGATATATTGGTGTCCCTACAATTCCTTTAAGACACTAATTACTTAATTGCACCAAGAGCCCATTCCGTGCACATGTTCCTAGACTCTTTGAAAAGCACTAGGAAGGTTCACAACCTAGACTTATCAATTGGCTTTTGCACTCTGCAATTCATATATCAGAGGTACGATCATATAGGGCGATTCAATAACCTGGACTTATATTTTTAGCAGAGGGAACCAACTCAAATGGGAGGAGCAGCGATGTTTTGCATTCATGGTATTTTTCTTGTGTCTTCTGGTGTTTCCGCGGAAGGACATAAATATTAACATACGGATAGCAGGGGTCGTCAGTACCTTAATGACTTAGGCCAAGAGCACCCTGGCTCCTATGATCTTGTCCGAAATATTTCGTGCTCTCACCACATGTAAAGAAGGAGGAGACTTCTTTCAGGGATGTAACATATTGTTACAAACATGGATGATTCAGCATTTATGCCACCGGCCTTGGTTTATGAATTATGGGTCACCAACAAAGAGCTGTATTGAAGAATTCTACAATAGGGTTAATGGGTTTATGCTACCTGAGGGTGTCATAGAATGGGTGTCACGTCTCCGGGTTGCCACTGCAAATCAAATATAGTGGACATTCGGGTGGCTCCCTGAGGATGAGATTATGTATATGCCAGCCACCGGGCCTCATTTCCTTCTGATAGATCTCCGAAGTATCCAACCCTATGCGCCATACAGAGTGTTAAGGCAATTGGGTATGTGCCAAATGATTCCCCTGTACGAGGATATTAGTCACCATGCGGTTGAGAATAGCCCCATTGGTCAATTCCCTGAAGCCCTTGTGCGCCAAATCTATAGTGAATGTCAATACTTGGCAGCGGGTACTCGAGTACGCGATATATCTAAAGGTCAGGTTGCACCGAGATACACTGCCTGGTACAGAAAAGAGACAGAGCCCAGGAGGCCAACTAAAAGACCACATCTCCAAGAATTTTTTGAAACATAACAGGAACAATGGGATTGCCTAGCCAAAGAAAATGAGTACAGAGCCACCATAGGAAGATTAGAAAGGGAAGTCCAAGAACTACAATTTGAAAAAGGTTTGCAAGTCGCAGCAGATTAGGGAGAGAGGAAATGATTAACCAAAGAAACTAAGGCGCTGCGAGACCAAATCCAGAAGATGAAAGCAGGCCCAAAAAATCATACCAGGAGCGCAAAGGATGAAAAACTCATAAACAATTTAAGGCGAAAGGTAACCGAATATGGGTTTGACCTGAATAAGGCCGAAGGTGAGTTTTCTAGGTTTCGGAAACAATTAGCAAAAATTGCGCTAGAACGAGGCCGCATCATTAAGAAATAATGGAAAAGCATGACGATGAGTTAAAACGGAGGGTCGTCATGGCGGAGACCAAAGCAGCCAAGCAAGTCGGGGACCTCAAGACTGAAAGAGAACATTGTTATGCAGCAATAGCTAGGTTGGAGATGGATTTGAGGCAGTTCCAGGAATTGAATCAGGTAGCCGAGCAAATTTTAGAGGCAAGGGCTGAACAAATTGGGCGTTTCTTGGAAGAAAAGGGTGTCATTAGGGAAAGAGTACGGGCAATTGCAGATTACATAGCCACAAGGTACAGCCATTGCGAGGATATGACAAAATCCATGTTCTTTGCCACTGCAATGACTTTTGTCCGACAAGTGATGGAAAACCTCCACCACCTCCAAGGGATTTTAGCACATAAGCCAGCGGCAAGGCCGAACGATGTCTCGCGAGGCCCAGGAGAACTTGAGGCTCTAAGGTACTCCTAAAGATTGCACTATTAGTTTATTAGCTTTTAAAGGCTATGAGTTTAAGCGATCCTGTATTTTCTTTATGCACAGTTGGTTGTCGTTCGAGTCTGTAGTTTGTTTATCAGCATTTGATTAATCTATCACCTTTCGAGTCTTTGTTTGTTGTAATAGAAATTTTCCCATAATATGTTATGCTCCGCTTTTTATTTGCAAGAACTACGCTCGGTCATATTTATGCGGGGACATGATACGTAGGCAATCTACATAGGATTCGACCATAATTGAATAAATTGGAAATTGAATAAATATTGAAAAGGGAGAGAATAAGGCTAAAATAAAAGAGAGTTTTGCAGATAAAAGCAGGGATGACGAAAGCAACCAATGCATATAGGGACCAATTGCCATTTATGTGCATACATACCCAATGTATGGCCACTTATGTGTCAACAACCTAACCAATAAAGAGTCTTTGGTTTTGTGATGCCAGTTCCAAATTAGACAGGTGACTAGTACTCGCGGCATTCTAGCAACTCACTCCTACAACACGCGGTCGAAAAGCAAACAAGTCATGGACAACCAAGAAGCTGATGTCAGCATTATTGACCCCTCGAATGAGGCATAGGAATTGGACGTTAATGCTATGAAGGAGGAAATGTATAAGCTTAAACACCAAATGGTCGAGATGTACAGCCACCCCCGACCTATCCCGCCAACCCAACCTTCATCACGCCACTGGCCCAAGCACAAACCTAGTCCGTCACTTATCAACCTCCAAGTCTTCCTATACACTCACAGCATCAAGGTGCTACCTCTCAGCCACCGATGCCACTACCCAAAGTCACTCCTCACCCTCCCCCGCCAGTCGCTCCTATCTCTGTGGCACCTCCGCCTCCAACACTGCATAGGTTGCCAGTGAACTACTTCTTCAAGCTTGTGAGCCTCAATACTATCTCCCAGAACCTGCCTACAGGGCCCATGAGCCTTACTTCTATGCTCCCCGTCCTGAAATCCTAATGGGAGTTGAAAAGTCTATCAAAAATTTCGAGCAGGATGAAATGCTTAGAATGGTCCGGAGTCTGGAACATCCTTCAAAGACATGCGGGGATTAGGTGGCCTAGTGAGTGTTTCATTTAAGGATGTTTTCCTATTCCCAGACATGCAGCTGCATCCAGGTTTCAAGATGCCTAAATTTGACTTATATGATGGTCAAGGTGATCCAGCCGTGCATTTGAGAGGGTTTTGCAGCAAAAGGAGAGGAGTAGGGGGAAACGATGAATTGTTAATGGCTTATTTTAGCTAAAGTTTGAGTGGATCGACATTGGAGTGGTATACTCGTCAGGATCCCAATCGGTGGTATACCTAGGATGACTTAGCACAAGCATTTTCATGCCACTTTCAATATAATCTCGAGATTGTTTCGGATCATCTATGTTTGACAAAACTGGACAAGAAACACAACGAGAGTTTCAGGGAGTACGGTTTCCTGTGGAGGGAACAAGTAGCCAGAGTTGATCCTTCCATGAAGGAGCGTGAGATAGTTGACTATTTTCAGCAAGTTTTGGAACCTACCTACTTTGGGCATTTGCTATCAGCAGTAGGGAAGTCTTTCAACGAAGTGGTCAAGATGGGAAGTATGGTTGAGGAAGGACTCAAATCTAATAATATCATGAGCTACTCTGCAATTAAGGCAACTACTCAAACTATCCAGGGTGGAGTTGGAAGAGCATTCGAGAAAAAGAAGAAGGAGTAAGTAGCGACAGTGGAGTCAGGAACTTGGTTCGGGCCTCGGGCACTATCTCATTACGGCCACCCCCGTCCTAACCACCATACATACCAACACACCCCATATGGCCCGCCACAGGTATTACTTTCCACCACAATAACCTCGATTCACGGTCCATCACGCACAAGCATATACCCAACCTCCCACTCACGCACAATGGCGCGCACCACCCCCTCAAAACACTTACCCAAATCCACAAAATCAATACCCGCCACCGAGAGATTACCAACAACCCCTGAGGCACGCCTTCCGAAGCAATCCGGCCCTACGAAATGAGAGGGTGCAGAGAAAGAAGACTTTCACTCTACTGGAAGAATCTTACACTAGCCTATTCCAGAGGCTGCGACAACTGGACATGTTGAGACCAATTGAAGCGAAGTTGCCAAATTCTCCCCCAAAGAATTTAGACTGTTAGATCAGCTGTGAATACTGTTCTGGTGCACCGGGGCATGACACCGAAAAATGTTGGCATTTAAAGAATGTCGTCCAAGAAATTATTGACTCCAACAAGATCGAGGTGCAGACTCCGTAGGTGCAAAATATTAACCAGAACCCGCTGCCAACCCACCAAAAAACCAACATGATTGAAATTAAGGAGAGAAGGGGAGAGTTTAGAAGACCTTCACAAACAGTGATGATGATCAAAGCTAGTGAGCCAACCAAGGTCGCAAGCAGTGAGAAGCTAGTAACCGGGGAAAAAGAAGGCAATAAGACTGTTGTAGTTCAGGGGAGCTCAGCATGCGTGGTTGCACCAAAGAGAGAACAGGCAAAGATAACAGTACATGGGGCAGCTAGAGAACCCGTCGTGGTTGTGGAAGGTGACAACATAGAGCAAGTTATTGTGAAACTAGTAATCAAACCCCCAATCATCAACAACAAAGTTGTGCCTTATAGATATTAACAATCCATAGTGATGTACAAAGGGAAAGAAGTTAGGGAGGAAGTGTGTGAGGCCCGAAACCTAACTCAGTCAGGAAGGTACTTTTCCCCAGAAGAGTTGAGAAAGGGTAGAACATCGAAAGATAAACCCTGAACCAGTGAAGAAAGATGTATCAGAAGAAAAGGCGGAGGAATTCTTGAAATAAATGAAAATGCACGACTACTCCATCATAGAGCAGTTATGGAAGACACCAGCCCAGATCTCTTTGTTATCTTTACTAATCATCTCAGATAAGCACCACCGGGCGTTGATGAAGATTTTGAATAAAGCTCATGTCCCAGATAAGATAACGGTGAACCATTTTTAAATGATTTCAAACAAGATATTCGACGTAAACAGGGTAACATTTTCTGACGATGACTTTCCTATAGAGGGTACTGAGCACAACTGGGCACTTTATCTGACTGTATAGTGTGAGGATGCCGTGGTCACCCGAGTTTTGGTTGACAATGGGTCTAGTGGAAACATTTGTCCACTATCCACATTGACCAAGCTGAAGGTGGAAAATAAAAAGGGCCGCAAGAATAATATCTGTGTTCGAGGCTTCAAAGGCAGAGGTAAAGACACTATAGGGGATATAATGCTGGAAGTAACTATAGGGCCCGTCGAGTTCATTATGGAATTCCTAGTGTTGGATGTATCAGTCTCCTATAATCTGTTATTAGGTAGGCCCTGTTTACAGCCAAAGCAGTGCAATCTACACTACACCAGATGGTAAAATTTGAATGGGACAGGCAAGAGATTATCGTGCATGGAGAAGGAAATCAATGCACCTCAGGTGACGCGATCGTACCTTTCATTAAATCTGAGGACAACAAAGGGCCATAGGTTTACTAGGTGCCTGATGCGGTGTCAGTTCAGAAGATACCAGAAGGTGAAGTCATCATAACCCGAAAGATATCAATTGCATACATCATGGTAGCATCAGAAAAGTTGAAAAATGGTTTCAGGCCCAGCGAGGGGTTGGGGGTTTCTATGAGATTTGGTCAGCAATGAATGTCTCATTCAGGATTTTCATCAAGGCTAGACGGTGCTCATCCGAGTAAATTAACAATGACAACAGTGAAATATGAGCAGATGACTTCCTCAATTGCTCCACAATGGAATAATCTTGCACCTTTATCTTTCTCAAAAATCTTTTGCCTCTTCTTCGGTCACAGCTTTCTTCACTATCACTAGGTTATCTTTGGAGGTTTCAAATTTTCTTAACTCCTCGAGGGCAAAGCATCTCCCCGAGCGAGTAAATCCATGGGTCTCATAGACTTATACTATAACTTATTTCCCTTTGTAAGTCAATGTCACCCATTCATTATCCCACAGGATAGCCTTGCTATTGACTATTGGTAACTAGGTTACAAGTTTGATAATGACAGGATCTATGCGGGCACCCTCCACCACTTATGTCCTTTCTTGTTTCACGGCAACATCATTTGAGGACCCCTTCTAGACTATTGCAATTAGCTCACTATTTGTCCCATTCAACTTGATAACTGATATCTCACTTGTTAATTTCTCAATCAGCTTTACCTCACTAGATCAGATCATCATGATTGTCTGCGAAGGCTTTTTGGGCCCCCCTTACTTATGCACCATCTCAATCATGTTTGTCTCTTGATGGGTTGGGAGTGAGTTTTGGTTGATATTGGGTGCCTCCCGATCTTGGACTTCAATCCTGTTTGTATCAATGAGCTCTTGGATAGAATTTTCAAATGCCAGCATTTCTCTGTATCATGCACTAGAGCACCAGAATAATATTCACATCTTACAGAATAATCGAGATTTCTTAGGGGAGGATTTGGCAATTTTGACTCAATCGACCTCACCATATCCAATTTTCTCAGCCTGTGCAACAAACTAGTATAGGGTTCTCCCAATGAAGTGAAGATTTTCTTCTTCTGCAACCTCTAATTCATAAATGCTTGATTCGACTGGAAATATGGTCTAGGAGGGATTCGATAGGCTCATCGGGGTGGGTAGGCATTTTGTGAGGCTGGATAGGTATTTTGTAGGGCTAGGGCATGCCATTGTGTGTAGGCAAGAGGTTGAGGGTATGCTTGGCTATGGTGGAAAGAAAAATGGGAGTCTGGTGGTGAGTAGTATTGTTGGGGTGGATTATATAGGGTATGGGATAGGTTTTATAGTGAGGTCGAGGCGGATTATAGTGGTAAGATGAGCCCCTAGGTCCAAACCAAGCTCCTGAATCAATCGTTGCCACATCCTCTTTCTTCTTCTTTCCAATTACTCCCCCAGTTCCAGTTTGAATGGCCTGGGTAGTTGCCTTAGTAGCCGAGTAGCTCAAGATTTTGTTTGACTTAAGTCCCTCTTCTACCATTCCACCAATATTTACCACTTCATTGAAGGATTTTCCTATAGTTGATACCAGATGATAATAATAAGTAGGTTTTAAGGCCTGCAAAAAATAATCAACCTTTGCTGCCTGTTCTCTCCATCGAAAACCATACTCCCTAAAGATTTAATTATGCTTTTTCTCAATCTTTGTCCAAGACAGACGATCTGGAATAATCTCGATATTGTACATGAAGTAACAAGTGAATGCCTGAGCTAGATCATCCCATGTATACCATCTTCCGTTATCCTGCCGGGTGTACTACTCCAGTGCAGAACTAAGACTTTGACTGAAATACGCTATTAGTAACTCATCTTTCCTGCCATCTCCCCTCATTTTTCTGCAAAAACCTCTCAAGTGCTTTACCGGGTCTCCTTGCCCATCATACAAATCAAACTTAGGCATCTTGAACCCCGCCGGTAACAGAACATCTGGAAATAAACATAGATCCTTGTAAGCCACACTGACATGACCCCCAACCCTTGCATATTCCTGAATGACTGCTCCAGGCTTTTGACTTTTCTGAACATCTCTTCCTGTTTGGGATTCTTAGATGGTTTCTCAGTTTCCACAAGGGGATCGAAGAGGGTGCTATAGTAGTAAAGGCTAGTATTGGCCATCATGGACCTGGAATAAAGGCCCGCTAGAAGACGCTGGAGTGTAGCGGATGGGGGCGCCACGAAATTATGAGTGACTAGTTGAGGAGGGTATGGAACTGGTTTGGGCAGTGGGGCCTGTGGTGTTTGGGAAGTGGTGCCGTGGTAGTGGTGATGAATGGGAAAGCTCAGAGATGTATCAGTGGTGGGATATTCCAGGGAGTGAGCGAATGGCGGAATGATAGCGGGGTTAACGGGGTAAGGTGGTGGTGGGTGCCCTTTCACCCATGCTTAATACATCCCGGCCATCTATTGTTTTAGCTTATACATCTCTTCATTGAAATTTACATCCAACTCTTCCCCCTCTCTCAAAGGATCAATGACACTTGCATCAAGTTATTGGTTGGCCATGATCAACTTACTTTTGGACCGGGCG
Organism: Nicotiana benthamiana; assembly: GCA_034376525.1. Taxonomy (NCBI): domain Eukaryota; kingdom Viridiplantae; phylum Streptophyta; class Magnoliopsida; order Solanales; family Solanaceae; genus Nicotiana; species Nicotiana benthamiana. The sequence goes on along the minus strand of CM067340.1, from coordinate 24,329,145 downwards.
TTGCATGGGTGAGTTTCCATAATGCCACACCAGCTAACCACCTGCCTGTTATTTGATGAAAGCAACAAACTTTTTAGCGATCAGGGTTTAACAAATAGGCAACCGCACATTTGGGGGATGTAATGCACCTATGCAGTTAATCATTTCTATTATGCATTTGATCAGTTCCTTGCGTCATCCCGACCTCCCTTATTTCCATTTGCAACTTCTCTTTTTCTCTCTCTTTTGTTTCTACCATGCCATTTCTTTGCTTGATTCCCGTTGTTCTTTATTCTCTCACCTTTCTCTCTTGTTTTGCCAATAATTCCTTCTCACATTTTCTTGTTTTCTCTTTATTCTTTTGGTTTCTCTCTTTTTCTCTTTTTTCTTTTTATCACTCTTTTGGGTTAAGATTCAATCCTATGGAGATTGTCTATGTATCATGACCCTGCATGAACCAGACCAAGTGTTACGTGTAAAATAAATAATAGAAACATTTGGAATTTTCAAATTTTCATGAAAATAAAATGTTTTGATTACAACGACTCATCTTATGAAACTTCAACCATGAAAAACCAACAGACTCGAAAAAGTAAACTGACAGACTCAAATAGAAGGACGAAAAGACAGACTTGAAAACAGACAAAAAGACTCTAACACAAAGAAAATACATACTCGAATAAACATCATGAATACATCAATACCTCAAATGCTCCTGGGGCTCGTGGGACATCATTCTGTCTCGCCACGGGCATAAGTGTGAGATCCCCTTGAAACGCTCCAAATCACTCATTATCTGGCGGACAAATGTCATCATTGCACCAAAGAAAGTTGTTTGAGTCATGCCCTCACATACTTGGCACTTCGCGATGATGTAGTCTGCAATGGCCCTAACCCTCTTTTGAAAAATACCCTTTTCCTGAAGCAAACGTCCAATTTTTTTATTCCGGGCTTCTAGCACCTAGGTGTCATGCTGGCTGCATAGCTGTTGCATATCTTCTTCCATTTGGGCCATTAAAGCATAACAATATTCCCTATCAACTTTGATTCCTAGCCTATTTGTCTGCCTTATTTTCAAGGGTAGTTACCTTTTTTCCTCATATTGGTGATTGTCCCCTCATATTTGTTTTTCATTCGTTGCATAAATTTTGCCCACCCTTCTGCATTCTTTGCCAATTAGGCCCGAACTTTTGCTAAACTGTCCTCAGATTTTTCTAGGTCATCCTGATACTCAAATACCTTCTTTCTCAGACCACTTATAACCCTTTCATCCGCACGGCTCCTTTCTGGGTTTCTAGCTACTATTTTAATTTTTTGGATTTGAGCTTTAAGGGCTTCATTTTCTTGAGTTAGCTTTTTTTTCCCCTTCATCTGTCACAGCTTGGATACTCTTGCAAAATTCGAGATCCTGGATCTAACCTTCCACTTTACTTATGTTGGCCCTGTAGCGTTTTTCCTTCGCCAACCAGACCCACTGCTCCTGCGAGTCATTAGTGAATTGTTGAACATGAGCTCTCTTAGCAGGTCTCTCAAGAACCTAAAACCTTTTACCGAACCAAATATTGTACTTGGGGTATACCTCTCCCCTAGCCAGATCTCATACCACAATCTTTGGTTTGAGAAATCTGCATTCATTCTATAGCTGGCGAACTCTTCCTTGAGAAAATATGGCCTTCGAGCTCAAATCGACAACATGTGTACTCAAATCCTCGTCATAGGGAATGGTGTGAAATCTTCCCCGTTGTCACAAGACCTAGTGATGAGCATATGGTTGGATGCTCTAGATGCCTATAAGGAGAAGATAACATACTTCGGCTGATATGTATGCTGCTTGAGTGACAGGAAGCCATCCGAATGCCCACTCAATTTTATCAGCAGTCAAGAAGCTCAAGAATGCAATCCAAGCCTTAGACCCTTTGGGAAATGTAATACCCACCACTCGGCTTTCAAATTCTTTGATGCATTTCAAATCGGTCATACCGTGGCTCATATACCCAACACGGTGGTAGAGATGTTCGTGTATCCACAATTGTAGCAGTAAGTTGCAGCCTTGAAAAAATTTTCCCCCTTCTCGACAAATAATCACAACCCGGTAAATCTCAGAAAAAATCAGGGGGACCAAAGTGCCATTAGCTCTCTTGATGGCGACGTCAACCATCCTTATGAGGCCTAATTCTATGTTACCATCTTCCCGCGGATAGATTGCAGTACCAAAGAATGCTTCTATAAAAACCAAACCTCGCCTTGCCTCCCACTTATCTTTATTTCCATCATAAGTCAAACCGGTGTTCAATGCTTCAAAACCTTGGGGGTTGCCATAGCGGTGATACAAGAACTGGAAAGTGCAATGCCCTTCGGACAAATTCCTATCCAGAACGTCCTGGCTAATGCTCAACATGTCGAGAAATTTGTACGGAGATAACGGTCTTGGTGATACAGGGTAAGGACATCTAAGGTTTCAACTGAGGCCGGCATAACTCGCAATTTCTTCTAGCATGGGTGTAACCTCAAAGTCAGATAAGCGGAAGACGTTGCGAATCGGATCCAAAAAAGGTATCAGGGCTTCAATCACATCCAATCTTGGCTTGATGTCCAAAAGCCCGGCAAGACCACCCATGTAAAGCTGTAAGGGGATCTCTCTAAGAGCTGTGGAGGGTTCAATTTCATCTGTGCTCATCCTACACACTTATTAGGGCCATTTTAATTAAGAGAAAAAATTATGACTCATTTTGACTCATGAAGAAGTTATCACTATTTTTTAAAATTTTCATAAAAATACCTAGCTTTACCAATACGGCCCTTCAGCATTCTGAGGAAGAAGATTTTAAGGTTGTGTCCGATATGCAGTAAAAATAACCAAAGGAAGTTGTTCTTGATAAATAGCCTTCCGGCGCCCTTTTGGGGACATTCGGTTATTTTTGACAAGAATGGCATCACCTTACTTATTTACCATAAAAATAAATTTTTTGTTCTTTTTTGGCTAGTTTTTGCAAAAAGGAAAGTTTGACCCGATAAGGGTTGTCTACGTATCCCACATCCGGTGAGAATCAAACTGGTGTAGTTTGGGCAGTTTTGACGAAAATAAAAACCAAACTTTTTTTTCAAAAGAAGGAATAGAAAAAATTTGTTAGAGTTTTGGCAGAGTTTCAGTATATTTTTGGCCAATGATTTTTCAAAACAAGAAATTATCTCTCTGAGCCCTCACATTGATTTTTCTTTTCCAACTATCCTCTAATCATGCATAAGCCGGTCAACATGCAAATCCGAAGTTAATAAATTCACAAGTAGCAAGTAGGATACATTAGGATGGTCTTTTTATTTCGGATACACCTGTCCTAGATAGACCCAACCAATGTGTTGAGTCTCAAAAGTCAAATGCACGTTATTTAAACAAACATTCCTACTAGGGATTCGGCATGAGGCTTTGTTATACTAGGTTTAAAACCTTGATTTATTGTTTTCGACCCGGCTTACCCGAACGGACAACTGAGCCGAGGGGCGACAACGTATGGGGGATACAGAAGCTTCACCGACTTTGCAACTTTTCTGAACCTCGTTCTAAAATTGGATAAGACAATAGACAGAAAAGAAGTCACACGAAGTGCACCCTTCTCAAATGATTTAGAAGACTCAGAGTAAAAAAGGGTTTCGTACCAGTTTATATACAGTTCACAAAATAAACAAGCGGTAAATGCGTCACTCAGCACATTAGGCCCAAACATGTAACAAAATCAAAAAATAAATAGAGCCAACTATAACAATTCATCTTAGATTAAATTCTAAAACATGAACCAGAGATTCTGGATTTTTCCCCCAGCAGAGTGGTTAGAGCTGTGACACCTTCTTTTTTTACCACACCTCATAAAGGACATAAAGGGAGTTTTTTTTCAATTTAAGTGACAACCGAAACGAGATTATTTTATTTAAAATTCAGAGTAGCCACTTGGGATAATTAATGGTGTCCCAAGTCATCAGTTTAAATCCCGAATCGAGCAAAAGGTTGTCTCTATTTTTCAGTCCGCGAACATAGAAATCTGGGTAAGGAATTTTGTTAACCCGAGAGTGGGTGTTACACATTCTTGAGTTCCGTGGTTCTAGTACGGTCGCTCAACTGTTATTATTGGCCTAATTATCTGATTTTAGAACACTTTCGAACCTATGTGCATTTTAACTTTAAAAACGCTTTATTTATTTTAAGGAAGATTTCAACATCATCTAAAATACGTCTATCGACCATGCCACATGAAATGCACCTGCAGTTTGAGATACATTTTATTTAACATTGTTAAGATTTGGATTTGAGTCACATGAAATGCACACCCGAGTTTAGGAAGGTAACTTTAAATTATGCGCCTAAAGCAACTATGCATTTTTCTCTTGAAACACGCTCTCAAATCGCTAAAACTAAAAGTGTGTTAATCTTTGTAGGTTTTGATAAATGACAAACCGACGCGCATGGAAAATTGACATATGTTAAAACGTAGTTAGGTATTATTGAAACGCACTTTCATTTTCATTAAACTAAGTTGTGCTCACTCTTGTAGGTGTGTTGAATGACGCAAAGCAACGCATGATTACCTAGCGGACCAAAGCCGAAGTCCAAGCACAAAAGAAACAAGAACAAGATCAAGAAAAGCAACGAATATATACATGAGTCGTTTTATATTGTGATCTTGATCCGACAATAGATTCAAGTCTTGGCTTCTCTCGAAAAATCATTTTCATCAAACCATGCATCTTTGATTTAAAACAAAATGATTTTCAAACGTTTTCATTTTAGCCAAAACGGTTTTTAAACATGTTTTTCAAATCTGGACAGAACTGCCAGATAATCGATTATCTAAAACATGATAATCGATTATGTTAAGCTTCAGCTAAAATCGGAAGTTACTGAACAGCAAGATAATCGATTATCTAAATGTGATAATCGATTGTGTTGAGTTTGTTGAAACACGTTCTCAAGTCGCTAAACTAAACGTGTGTTCATATTTGTAGGTTTTGATAAATGAAAAACCGACGTGAATAGAACATTGACAAATGCCGAAGTCCAAGCACAAGAGAAACGAGATCAAGACTAAGTAAAGCAACAAAGTTATACATGAGTCGTTATATAATTGTGATCTTGATCCGACAATTGATTCAAGACTTGGCTTCTCTCATAAAATCATTTTTATCAAACCATGCATCTTTAATTTAAAGCAAAATGATTTTCAAACATTTCAAAATGATTTCTAAACATGTCTTTCAAATCTGGACAAACAAAATTGATTATGTCTTTATGATAATCGATTATGTTCAAGCAGTGTATACCAGATTTTACAAAGCTGTAAGATAATCGATTATGTACCTTATGATTATCGATTATGTTAAGGCAGTGTACACCAGATTTTACAAAACTGTAAGATAATCGATTATGTACCTTATGATAATCGATTATGCTAAGGCAGTGTTCACCAGATTTTTCAAAGCTATAAGATAATCGATTATGTGCCTTAAACTAATCGATTATGTTGAGACAGTGTGCATCAGATTTTTCAAAGTAGCAAAATAATCGATTATGGTTTTTCTGGTAATCGATTATATTAAAGACCGTTTCCAAAGTATTTTCAAACACTGAAAGATAATCGATTATGTACAATCAGACAATCGATTATGTTAAGCATAAAATCGGGGATTGATTTTTGAACGTTGTCAGGTAATCGATTATACGATTTGGATAATCGATTATTCTGCTTAAAATTTGGGAATGATTTTTATACGATTAGCAGATAATCGATTATGCAGAATAAGATAATCGATTATCCTAGCACAAAATCAGCAATTTGTGATTGGCAATTAAGCAACGGTTTTTGGTGTTTTGAGCACTATAAATACAACTCAAATTCACTCTTCTAAGCACAACAACTGATTACATTCTTGTTAAAGCTTACATACTCTCTATGCAATCATTTTATATTCATTTCATAAGTTCTTGAGAGCCAAACTGTTGACGAAGTTGTTGCGTTCTTGAGCGTATTGTTTTTACTCATATCTACTCTATAAAGAGAGTCTTGTCTTGAGTGCTAAGTGTTTATACACACTTAAAGGGATATTCTAATCCCTTGTTGTCAGAAGGAAAAGTAGTTCCTTGGTTTGAAGTCTTGAGGTGCGGTATCCTCGAGCAGGTTGAAGTCTTGTAGAGTGTATATCTACGAGCAAGTGTAACGGTTTGTTAGGCACCCGTATGCTTAACGAAGTTAGTGTAAAACTCGAGAGAGTCTCTCTGGGACTGGACTAACCGCACGTTGTGGTGAACCAGGATAAAATTTGGTGTGCTCTCTCCTTATCTTTTTAGTTTCTGCACTTACATTATTCCTGCAATTTTTAATTCCGCAAATTTACATTGTTTTTTATTATAACGCTATTCACCCCTCCCCCTCTAGAGTTAAGCGTATATTCTAACAATTGGCATCAGAGCCATACTCTCTGAAAGACTTAACAGTTTGAGAGAAACTTTCCATGGCTTCTAGTCGTAGTGTTTATGCAGGACTAGGTGAAGGACAATGCTTCACAAGGCCACCACTTTTTGATGGCACCAACTACACTTACTGGAAGGAGAGAATGAGGATTTTTATACAATCAAACAACTTCCAATTGTGGAAAATTATCAAGAACGGAGAACTACAACCCACCAAAAAGGTTGGAGAAGAACTCGTTCCAAAAACAGAAGACGAATACGACGCGGATGATATCGAAAAGGTAGAGATCAACGCAAAGGCAATCAACATGATGTACTGTGCTATGAACCCGGATGACTATCGGAAAATATCATGTTGCACCACTGCCAGGCAAATGTGGGACAAATTAGAAATCACCTACGAAGGTACGGACCAGGTAAGGGAAGCTAAAATTGATTTCCTAACACACGAATATGAACTGTTTTGCATGAAGGAAAACGAGAAGATAGATGACATGTTCGAACGATTCTCAAAAATCATTAATGACCTACACGCCCTCAAAAGGACATTCACGGATAAGGAGCTTGTCCGGAAAATTCTACGAAGCCTCACTCCGGAATGGCGTTCCAAAGCCGACGCTATCCAAGAACCAATAGGCATCACAAACGTCACCATCGACGGACTACGAGGTAATCTTAAAACTTATTAATCAACTATTCTTAAGTCTCCTTTGGATGATCAAAGGAAAAGAAAGATTGCGCTCAAAGCATCAACTGCTCAACCTCAAAACGATGAGGAGTCAAGTGATGAAGATGTCGAGCTTGGACTCGTCATTAAGAAATTTCACAAGTTCATGCAAAAGAAGTATGAACGAAAAGGTATGCAACAAGGCGACCAATTGAAGTGCTATGGATGCGGAGAAATCGGGCATATAAAATCAAATTGTCCGAACATCAAAAAGGAGAAGAAACCATTCAAGAAACAAAGAGCATACATCTCTTGGGGAGGCGACTCCGGAGACGAATCGAGTGATGGAGAAGGAAACGAGACCGCAAACTTGTGTCTTATGGCACACGAAGAAACGCAAAATGAGGTATGTACTTCTTCTAAGAACTATTTCACTTTAGAAGAAATGCAAGATGCATTTGATGAGTTGTATAAAGAGTTTATTAGCGCTTCTAAATCTATAAAAGATTTAAGAAAACAATTTTCTTTAAAAGAAAAGGATTTTGAAAAACTTACTCTTGAAAATGAGAAATTAAAATAGGAAAATAAGTTTTATGGCAAAATAAGCGCCGATAAACCCGAAAGCTCAAATAAGGATTGTATTTCTTGCAAATCTCTAAAGGAAGAAGTAGAAAGTCTTAGAAGCACTTTGCACAAATTCAATTCTTCACACAAAAATCTCAATGAAGTGCTTGTAAATTTGAAATCCACTAAGCACGGTATAGGCTTCAAACACGAGCCAAAAGAAAAAGTTGAGTCCATTCCTAAACCACCTAAGACTCAACTTAAGCCAAACAAAATAAATGTTATCGCTCAACCTAGAAATTCTAATCCTAGAATTGCAACTCATCCTAGAACAAATGCTAGAAATATTGGAATGTATAGACCACCTAAACAAGATTTTCGAAAACCACATCAAAACTATTTTCCTAAAAATAGAGTGGATGTTAGAAGAAATGTTGGCATGTATAGACCACCTAGACAAGATTTTCGAAAACTACATCAAAACTCTTTTCCTAAAAATAGAGTGAATAAATTTAGACCCCCAAATTACTATCATCCGAGAAGAATGCACAATCCGAATGTCATTTGTCAGTATTGCAATAAAATTGGACATATTGCTCCCGCATGCTTCACTAGACATAGACATTTCACTGCAAGACAATCACACCAATGTGTTGCACCTAACACACAAGGACCCAAAATGGATTGGGTACCAAAATCTCATTAATTTGTTTTGTAGGTGTGTTTGAAGGGATCAAGTGCACTTTGGTACCTTGATAGTGGATGCTCCAAACATATGACCGGAGATGCATCAAAATTCCTTCAACTAAAACCCAAGGAAGGAGGAAATGTTATTTTTGGAGACAATAACAAAGGAAAGATTATCGGCATTGGATCGGTCGGTAAGGACGAATCCTTCTCCATTAAGCATATTTTGCTTGTTAAGGGTCTTAAACATAATCTCTTGAGCATAAGTCAATTATGTGACAAGGGAAATCTTGTATTGTTTGACTCCGAAGAATGCTTAGTTATCCGTCGTAGTGATTTCAAAATTATTCTTCGTGGTATTAGAATGGATAATATCTATATGGTTAATCTTGAAAATTCTTCATCAAGTTTTGTAAATTGCCTTATGAGTAAAGAAGACGACATGTGGCTATGGCATCGTAGAGTAGCTCATGTAAATATGAATCTTTTAAACAAACTAGTTTCACAAGATTTAGTAATTGGTCTTCCAAACATGAAATTTGAAAAAGACTCCATTTGTGATTCATGTCAAAAAGGGAAACAAACAAAAGCCTCTTTTAAATCCAAAAATGTTGTTTCAACTACTAGACCTTTACAACTTCTACACATGGACCTTTCCGGACCTTCTAGAATTAAAAGTCATGGTGGTAATCTTTATGCTTTTGTTATTGTTGATGACTATTCTAGATTTACATGGACGTTATTTCTTGCTCATAAAAATAATGCCTTTCAAGCTTTTAAAAGTTTTCTTAAACGTATTCAAAATGAAAAGAACACAACCGTCACTTCCATAAGAAGTGATCATGGGGGAGAGTTAAACAAATGAAAGAAGGAACTTTCATTTGCCAATCCAAATATTGCAAGGAGTTGCTAAACCGTTTCGAAATGAGCAACGCCAAAGCAATGGCCACCCCAATGAGTACATCCGACCATCTTGACAAAGATGAGAAAGGTAAGGAAGTAGACACCAAGAAGTATCGAGGTATGATCGGATCTCTTCTTTATCTTACTGCTAGTAGACCGGACATCATGTTTAGCGTGTGTTTATGCGCTCGATATCAATCATGTCCGAAGGAGTCACATTTAGCTGCGGTAAAATGGATTATGAAGTATCTCGTTGTAACAATAAATGTGTGACTATGGTATCCCAAAGATTCTTCGTACCAACTTGTTGGCTATTCCGATTCCGATTTTGCAGGTTGCAAATTGGACCGCAAGAGCACTAGTGGCACTTGCCATTTGCTCGGTAGCTCCTTAGTTTCTTGGTATAGCAAGAAGCAAGTTAGTGTTGCGTTTTCCACAACCGAGGCTGAATATGTAGCCGCGGGGAGTTGTTGCGCTCAAATCCTTTGGAAGAAACAACAACTCTCAGACTATGGCCTTAGTATCGATCATATCCCTCTTCGATGTGATAATACTAGCGCCATTAGCTTGACGAAGAACCCTATTCTTCACTCAAGAACAAAACACATAGAAATTAGACATCACTTTATAAGAGATCACGTTCTCATGGGTGATGTCGAATTGAATTTGTTGAAACCAAAAATCAATTGGCCGACATCTTCACAAAGCCCTTGGAGAAAGAGTCCTTTTTCCGCATTCGTAGTTAACTCGGAATTCTTGACTCCACGTTGATCTAATTCATGCATTGCATTTCTTTTTAAACAATTACTAACTTGAGCGTTGGAGGCGCCTAATTCTTTTTTGCAGGTATCGCCCCAAAGATAGGGGGAATTATCAGATACCGGTGCAGAATAATCGATTTCTCTAAAGTCAATAGTCGATTATTCCTCATTTACGTTTTATGTTTATTATGCTGGAAAATTGACATAATCGATTATACAACACTACAATCGATTATCTAACAGTTTTGGCTTTGCAGGATTTTAGTTGTTAAATATAAAAATCGATTATCACATATCCCTAATCGATTATGCTGACATTTATTTTCAGGTGTTAAGTCACTGTGTGACAATAATCGATTATTCAAAACAGTGTAATCGATTTTCCTATTCCGCCTCGGATGTCCGTTACTTCATTTTCGAAAATAATCGATTATCTCAAAAGCACAATCGATTATTCCCCGAGTCAGAAAATAACTGGGCACACTGTGTCAGAATAATCGATTACCATAATTCCATAATCGATTATTCTCAGTCAGTATTTCAAAATAGTTACCGTTTCTGACCGTTTTCTCCTTAAATTTTTGCAGATTTTTTCACTTTAATGCTCTTTCATTCTTCACATTATAAATAGGTGCATTATATCTTCAATATCTTCACTCAAACATCAATCTCAGATTCCAAATTCTCAAAAATCTCTCAAAACTCTTCAAAGGCTATTACTATTTATTCAAAATGACGGGCAAAACTTCCAAACGATCTCGTTCCGGCAAAAATGTTGCCTCATCTTCCGTCAATCGTCCACTAGTTCATTGTTATAAAGATGGCTCTTATTTACGATTCAATAGTGAAGCCGAAATTATGCGCTTCATGGAAAAATTTGAAAATCGAGAAATCCTTCCTCCTCGATTTTCCACGGATCGTTTCCTTAATCAAAGCGCCCCTCCATCCACAGCAAATATGCTTATACAAAGCCAACTCCTTGAATTCCTTTATCTTCACACTCCTTACATTCACCCTCCTCTAATTTGGGCCTTCTATTCAAATCTCGAGAAGGACGAAGATGGTGAAATTTTCTCGAACGTCAATGGAATTCCAATTCCTCTATCTGAGGCAAATATTCAAGCCCTCACTAAACTCCCGCGCAATGGGGAAGACATTTCTCTCTATACTAGGGAAGAAGGCGCGTTATTTGATGAACAACTTCTCTTCACCCAAATTGGCATCGGTGAATTTGTTGCAACTCCGGACCATCGTCGCCCAACCATTACAAACATGCTCCCGGAATATCGCCTAATTTTTTACTTCATCACCTGCGTTCTAAAACCGCGGAAATTCAATCACACAACTATCTCTCATGAGGATTCAAAACTCATGCATACCATCATCACCGGGGCTCGCATCAATTGGTGCAAGTTCGTCATGACTCACTTATATGATGCAATTAGGGAAGATAAGCCACTCCCCTATGCTTTTGTCGTTATGACCATTCTTTTTGCTTCCGGTATCGACACCTCCGTCGGTCCTCACAAAAAGGCGACAAAACATTGGGAAATTCAAGAATCTTCATTTCCCAATATCGGTGAGCATCCTCCTCCTCAACCTCAAAGACGTCGTCATCCGGCCCCGTCCGACGCATCCCTCCAATCTATTTCCGAGCAACTTGCCGCCATGTCCACCTCCATAAATCGTATTGATATGAATGTCAATCGATTGACTCACGAGCTACATGGATATTTTGATCACGTCAATTATCCATATGCCCAAATTGTCCTTCGGGAAGATGTACCGGATGTCGAGACGGAAGTCAATGATGATAATGAATAATATCTTGACTCTTTGTATTTCTAGTTTGCATAATATTCTGTTTTTATTTTTATTTGCAATATTGTTTAATCAATAAAGAGTTAGCTATTTTTTTGCTAATGTCAAAAGGGGGAAGAAATGGGCTATGCACACTAATACATATTGGCATAAATTGAGGGGGAATTCATAACTTGAGGGGGAGCTCGTTTATTATCTATATACTTGTCTTGGATCGTCATTATGAATTAACTAATATGCATATCCTGATATTGGTTTGCCAATATCAAAAAGGTGGAAAGTGTTGAAACACGTTCTCAAGTCGCTAAACTAAACGTGTGTTCATATTTTTAGGTTTTGATAAATGACAAACCGACGTGAACGGAACATTGACATATGCCGAAGTCCAAGCACAAGAGAAACGAGATCAAGATTAAGTAAAGCAACAATGTTATATGAGTCATTCTATAATTGTGATCTTGACCGACAATTGATTCAAGACTTGGCTTCTCTCGTAAAATCATTTTTATCAAACCATGCATCTTTAATTTAAAGCAAAATTATTTTCAAACATTTCAAAATGATTTCTAACCATGTCTTTCAAATCTGGACAAACAAAATCGATTATGTACTTTATGATAATCGATTATGTTCAAGCAGTGTACACCAGATTTTACAAAGCTGTAAGATTATGTACCTTATGATAATCGATTATGTTAAGGCAGTGTACACCAGATTTTACAAAACTGATAATCGATTATGTACCTTATGATAATAGATTATGTTAAGGCAGTGTTCACCATATTTTTCAAAGCTACAAGATAATCAATTATGTGCCTTTAACTAATCGATTATGTTGAGACAGTGAGCATCAGATTTTTTCAAAGTAGCAAAATAATCGATTATGGCTTTTCTGGTAATCGATTATATTAAAGACCGTTGCCAAAGTATTTTCAAACACTGAAAGATAATTGATTACGTACAATCAAACAATTGATTATGTTAAGCATAAAATCGGGGATTGATTTTTGAACGTTGTCAGGTAATCGATTATACGATTTGGATAACCGATTATTCTGCTTAAAATCTGGGAATGATTTTTATACGATTGGCAGATAATCGATTATGCAGAATAAGATAATCGATTATTCTAGCACAAAATCAGCAATTTGTGATTGGCAATTAAGCAACGGTTTTGGGTGTTTTGAGCACTATAAATACAACTCAAATTCACTCTTCTAAGCACAACAACTGATTACATTCTTGCTAATGCTTACATACTCTCTTTGCAATCATTTTATATTCATTTCATAAGTTTTTGAGAGCCAAACTCTTGACGAAATTGTTGCGTTCTTGAGCGTATTATTTTTACTCATATCTACTCTATAAAGAGAGTCTTGTCTTGAGTGCTAAGTGTTTATACACACTTGAAGGGATATTCTAATCCGTTGTTGTAAGAAGGAAAAGTAGTTCCTTGGTTTGAAGTCTTGAGGTGCGGTATCCTCGAGCAGGTTGAAGTCTTGTAGAGTGTATATCTACAAGCAAGTGTAACGGTTTGTTAGGCACCCGTAAGCTTAACGAAGTTAGTGTAAAACTCGAGAGAGTCTTTCGGGGACTGGACTAACCACACGTTGTGGTGAACCAGGATAAAATTTGGTGTGCTCTCTCCTTATCTTTTTAATTACTGCACTTACATTATTCCTGCAATTTTTAATTCCGCAAATTTACATTGTTTTTTATTATAACGCTATTCACCCCCCCCCCTAGCGTTAAGCGTATATTCTAACAGAGTTTCAGCTAAATCTGGAATTATCGAGAGGTTACATAATCGATTATGAGATTTAGCATAGTCGATTATTCACTGACCGTTGCCGAAGTTTATAAACGTTGAAAAAATAATCGATTATTGACAAGGCAATAATCGATTATGCTAGCATAAAATCAGCTTCTGATTTTTTAACGTTAAGCTGATAATCGATTATGTAAATCTGATAATCGATTATTCTAGCATAAAATCAGCAATTAGTGATTGGCAATTGAGCAACGGTTTTGGGACTTTGAGGGCTATAAATATACCTCAAAACCTCTCTTTTAAGTACAACAATTGAATACAGTTCATACATAAGCTTACATACTCTCATCTCAATCATTTCATATTTATTTCATAGTTTTTGAGAGCCAAATTCTTGAAGAAGTTGTTGTGTTCTTGAGCGTATTAATTTTACTCATATTTATTCTATAAGAGAGTCTTGTCTTGAGTGCTAAGTGTTTGCATACACTTGAAGGGAAGTTCTAATCCCTTGTTGTTGTAAGAAGGAAAGTTTAGTTCCTTGTCTTGAAGTCTTGAAGTGCGGTATCTTCGAGCAAGCATCGTTGAGACTTGTGTGATTCAAGTTCTCAGTTTGTAACGGTTTGTTAAGCACCCGTAAGCTTAACGGAGTTAGTTGAAACTCGAGAGAGTTTCTCGGGAAACTGGACTAACCACACGTTGTGATGAACCAGTATAAATTCGGTGTGTCCTCTCCTTACTACTTTAATTACTGTACTTACTTTACTCCTGCAATTTTAATTACGCAAATTTATCTTGATTTTTATTAAAATGATAGCCATCCCCCCTCTAGCGTTAAGCGTATATTCTAACATTTTCACTTTGCGAGGGCCATAGAAGTTTTGCTAAATGGCACGCCTCGAATTCTAAAAATATTAAAGAAATATTTAAATGAGGGTCATACATCTTTAGTTTCTTATTTGGCAAGCCCAATTCCCAATAGGGAAAGATGGTCAAGTCCCAAAATGTGACTTTGAGTCAATCAAGCCAAACGTCTATTATTAATCCAACGTTAGGTTTAAATTTCAGGAACAACAATTGTGCCAAATCAATTAAGGGTAAATCAATCAAGAATATGTATCAAACAAACAAGACATTGCTTGCATTTTTATTATCCAGTCCAAATTAACTAAACGAATCTTCCAACTTTATTTCCTGCATACATTTAGAATTAGGTTTACTATATGAAAAGCCCAGCAGTAACACCTTGAATTATTGGGCTCAAGAGACAAGCCCGTTAGTTCCATATTGCAGACTGACAAACTTACTTCTGTATATCGACCTCAAACAGTGAGTATCACTAAATCGACTAAACACTTAAATGAAATGAATGCATGACTTCTTTTAACACATTGCAACCGTGGTATGTTACCTATTACTAGTTCCTAGCTCTCCATCCATGCTCGACAATTTTTAGCAGACTTAGTCAATCAGTAGAGTGCCCAAGCCAATAAAATCTGTACATCTAAATACTATATCGCATTTATACAGAAAACGAAACCAACACTCAAAAAACAAGCAAGTGGTTACAAATTTACTAAGAATAGTACTCATGTTCGACTCTTGAGCGTTATACTTATGTTGAAACAAAACAGTCACCCTCAATTCAATGGCAGTAATTTTCCATTATAGCATACTTAAGCCATGTGAAGACTAAAAATAACATGCATAACTGTAAACTATTACAAATGTATTACTGAAAATAGAAGAAAAAACAAAAAAAAACATCACATCTTTAAGTAATTTCGTATTCCATCAAGTTTCCACTAAATAATGCATTGATACAATCATTTGCTATCCATAGTTTATAGAAATACCTGAAAAATGAAATAAACATAGAAGTGTGAAATCAATAGTCCAGCAGCAGTAGAGTTGAACCCCATCAACAGGAAAATAGCCAGCAAAAATCAACTTAGAGCCAAAATGTGCATAGCAGACTAAAGACCCACTTCAATCAAACAGTAATAGCCAACAACATAACTTCAGCTCAACTTTAAAGATCCGAACTCTATCCAATTCAACCCAAATACAAGACCTTAAGTAATGAGGATCAGGAAACTAAAACTAGCAAAAAATTTAGCAATGTTCAACTAGAAAAGTGTAGAGAAATCAGAGTGTAGCCATTTAAGTTTTTTTTTTTTTTGATTTTTCTCTCTTAAAATTCTGACTTTAATAGCAAATCGTGATGCCTTTATAAGTAGACACTAGGGAAGCTTAAAGATATCAGTCTTTGCATTTTGCCCCTTTTGAAATTTTCATTATAGCTCAGATACCCTTAGTTAAAAAACTAAAAATTCAAAACGACCCCCTCCCCAGCTTCTTAGAAGCTTCCTCAATTAGTTACATAAGATTCCCTTATTTAGTTACCCAGATTACCCATTAAAACCCATGTTATTACCCTACTGACAAAATAATGAGTCAATTCCTATCCACTTAAACCCCAAAATGAACGGGCTACTCTTGCACAAATGGGTCATAGCTAGACCCAAGCCCAAACAACATAGTTTCCCAATTAACAAATGGTAAGCATAAAGTAACACACATGTTGAAATTATTTTGACAATTAAAAATTTAGACTAAAATGACATACTAACTAAAATTAACCAAGCTGACAAAATCTAAACTAATCTGACTTATGAACTAACTACACTAACTAAGAAATGAATTCAGAACTACTCATACATGAAAAAATGACTTCGAAAAAAATAAAAAGTAATCAAGAAGATGAGAAGAAGCAGAAAAATAGAGAAAGAAAGAAAAATTAAAGAAAATAAAACAAAAGAAAAAGGAGAATACCTAAAAGTGCCTCGGACAATAAATGTAATGATGAATCTGCAAACCTTCAAATTTTTGGCTCAATATGTGATTAATCATGTGCTTTCATGAAAACACACGAATAAAATCATAATAAACCTAAAAGCTTCAAAAAGAATTCTCAAATTAGAAAACTTGGAATTTTAGGGTTAAGCGTTGATTTAATATTTGAGAAGCTTGACGATGATTTGAGGGAAGCGAGTTGGGGATTTGAGATAAGGAGATGAAGGGGATTCTAGGGTGTACTTTGGTACAGATTGGGGTTGTTTAGGACTACGCCGCTACCAGAAATAATGGTGGGCTTCAGAGCGGCGACTATAGGGCTTGTTGTTAAAGGAGACGAAGGGAACTGAGGGGGGTTGGAAGAGGGGGTAGGGGGGGTCTGGTTTTCGGACACTTAAATATTAAAGAGACCGTAGTTCCAATATGTTGGATCAATGGGATCCAACGGTTAAGATGAGAAAGAACTTGAACGACATCATTTGGTTGAGCACAAAGAATGGACCTAGTTGGGGTATGGGTTTGGGTTTGAATTGGCAGGTTTGGATGGGTATTCAGTGGATCATGTTTGGGCCTAGAGAGATATCAATTAATTTGGCCCAAAATCCTATTTCTTCATTTTGTTTTGAAGTTTCCTTTTATTTCCAAATTCTTTTTGATTTCTTTTCAAATTAAAATAAAAATAAAATCTAATCCAATTCCTAAATTAAATGAATCCTTTTACATTGAATTAAATAACTCTAACTTTAATTATCACAATTAACAAAATTATAGGAAAAACTACCAAAACTTAAGACTAAAATTAAAAGGTACAAAAATAAAATATTTTTGTAATTTACCATTTTATAGGATAACTAGTTTGTTAATTAGTATTACCGATGTAAAATTCAATCCTAAATGCAAATTCAATATATTTTTGTATTTTTTATGAATTAAATGAAATTAAACATGTGCAGACAAATGAAAACAATTAACGACGAATGCCACAAAAACCTAAGAAATTGCAAACCATAAAACTTTATTTTTCTTGAATTTGTGGGAGTAATTAATGTAGGGAAAAAATCACGTGCTCACAGCCACAAATGGTCCTTCAAATCCCCAATCAAATGCCTAAGTTTTCAATCCCTAGTTTTACCTAATTTAACCCTTAAAGTCCATTAATTACAGCCCTAATCCATGAAATAATACCATAGGAACGAGTTTTATGTCCAAAATCCTTACCTCAACGTAATCCCCTTTAAATCCTTCTCCCAATCACCCAAAACGCTCAAAAACACGACTTAGCAATGGTGAAATAGCTCAAAGATCGCGAAGGAAATAATTTATACCTTCTGGCCTAGGGATTTCGCATCCGCGGCAAAAATCTCGCTCCTGCGGTTCCGCCATTCTAGTCAATGAAATGCATCTGCGGTCCTCACATAAGTCGCTCTATTCCACGCATGCGATGTGTAATCCGCACTTGCACCATCGTAGGTGCAGTTCTTCAACCGCTTTTGTTTTTTCCGCCTTTCCAGGGCCCTTTCAACTTTTGCAATTCAAATCTCGCTTCTACGAGACTGCATATACGGTCCCATACCCGCAAGTGAGGTTATGATAGCAAATGGGAAACTTCAGCTATCACAACCAACTCTAAATAATTCCGCCAACCATCTGAAATCCCCCCCCCCCTGAGCGTCAATAAAAAGCAGAAACACAACATATACCAGCATTTAAACTTATACCAATCTTAAAACTCCTCAAACAATATCGAACCAACCAAAACACATCGGATTCAAGCCTAAGAATTTCAAATTCTTCTAATTTATGCTTTCTATAAAAAAAGTATGCTAAACCACGTCTGAATAACTTGAAATTTTGTACACACATCCCAAATGACACAACGGAACTGCTGCAACTCTCTGAATTCCATTCCGTCCCCTATTTCAAAATCTCACCTATCAACCGGAAATTGCCAAAATACTATCTTCACCGATTCAAGCCTAAATCTACTCCGGATCTTCAAAACACATTCAGATCATGCACAAAAATCCCAAATCGCCTTCCAAAGCTATTTGAACCATCGGAACTCACATATGAGCCCTCTAACACATAAGTCAACCTTCAGTTGACTTTTCCAACTTACATTTCCTTAAAAGAGACTAAATGTCTCAAACCTTACCAAAACCTATCCGAACCCGAGCCAACCAACCCGATCACACATTGACATGAGAAATAAAGCAATAGGAAGCAGAAATGGGGGAAATACAGCTGTAACTCATGAGATAACTGGCCGAGTCATCATGATGCCATCACGACAGGTTAGAGTTTTGGGTCGTGATAGTTTTTGTCTTTCAGTATGTAATTCTCTAATGAGTTTTTGCTAATGTATACTGAAGTTGTTTATTTTATTTGATAAAACTTCATAAAAACATGTTGAAGTTATTTAGTTCATTTGTTAACACTTCAGACTAAACATGCTTAAGTTTGTCTCACGGTATGTAATTTTCTAAAGAGTTTTTGCTAATGTATGCTGAAGTTATAGAGTTCATTTGCTAAAACTAATGCCAAAACATGCTAAGTTTTGTAACGCAGTCTACAATTTTGTCCTGAGTTTTATCTGAAACTTCAATCTAAACAAACCAAAGTTTGTTAGTTCATTTGCTAAAACGTCAGCTTAAATATGCCTAAGTTTTTGTCCTACAGAATAGCCTTTTATTAAAGAATGGCAAAATCAATCTTAACTGGCACAAGGATCTCCTTACAGCAATCTCCACTATGATAAAAACTGACAATAAGTGTATTTTTATTTTGTTTGGAATAAATATATTATTTTTCTAAACGCATTTTTAAAAAAATGGGTACGAATGCAAATAAAAAAATAAAATGAATATAAGTTAAAAGGGGACTAAATTGGACGCCTCATGCAATTTTTACGGCAAATCTCGCCTATTTCCACAACGACAAGGGTACATCTAAACCTAACTATGAACAGAGGGCAAAGTAGATCATTTCAAAGATTAAGGGCATATTTGGTGCTTTGCCTATTATAAAATAAATTAAAACTCAAAATCTAATCTCATTAAATTTGAAGACCAAAAAAGAAGTTTTAAAATATTTTTGTATTCAAGTATTAGAAAAGTAGTTCGTAAATCTAATGAGGTCATTTACGACCATGCACAAATTTGTAATTATAAGTCACTTCACGAGCCAACTAGGAATATCAATATAAACGATATGAATAGGTTGACTCTTCTGTAATCCGGTATTAGATGCATTGCGTTCTTTCCAATACTAAATATTTGCAGATGTCTGCAAATTATTGGTTAGTTGTATATCTATAACTATAAAAATGACTTATGATGACTATTTATATTTAGAGAGATTTTAATAATCATTACTTGGTGGCTAAGTCATTTTTTATTTATAAATAGAGCGTTCTATTCCATTGTAATTCATCTCATATCAATAAGAATTCTATCTCCCTACTTTTCTTCGCAATGCTGTTCTTCTTCTTTTATTGTTTTATAACATAATATCATTAAGAGAATCTAACATATTGAGTGGATGATTGTCAATTGTTACTTTCATGATTAAATTTTGGATTTAAAATAAGTATTTTACTTTATTTTTCTCTTTTAAATTCTTAAAATTTTATAATTTGATTTATATACAAGGAAAGATAACAAAGTTTGATTATAACTCTGATGGAGTTTGAAAGAAATTACAACCACTTGCAGTGGTACAATTTTTATGTCTTTCCATGATCAAATTCATGTATGATTGTGGGCAAACTATTGAAAACCCATCTCATTGAATTTGCTCCATTCATATTACCTTAAGAGAATATGATAGCAGTATGTGATAAGTCTAAAAGAAGGCAAAATTATTACTATAAATGTATCAATGGATGTGGACGTGACAATAGACGAAATTATAATCATCATCAGTGTGGTAATGCGAACAATAAGAATTCTCTAAATAATTCTTTACTTTGTGAAAGTATTATTTGTCATTGGTCTCACATGACATATTATAAAATAAATATAAATAATTATGGTCTATTCATGATGTAAATTTGACAACATCTTATTTGCAAATACATATTCATTCTTGGAAGAATATAAACGAGCTAGTGGTATTGAATATACCACACTCACCTCTAGAAGGAGGTTTGAGATGGTATAAGAAAATAATTTCATTATTATTGCATGAATGGTCTTTGATCACGTACCTATTGTACGCCAAAATATATTGGTAATGTTATTATTAAAGAATAACATTATTGCAACCATAACCATAATAGTACAAATTTCTCTTTGAAAGAAATATTTACCACATTTATGTTGATGAATCTGCGATAGTACAAACTAATTGAGAGCTCTAGAAGAGCAAATTATTACCATTTTGGAGAAACACAATTGATTACCAATATGTATTGTGTTGTAGTAAGTCTCAAAGAAAGTTAATTGAGTTTCTAAAGTATTCGCAAAAATGGTTGATTATATTGAGACTATGAATAAAGGAAATATTTAATATCTTCTATTACTATAACTTATAGCAGGATAATATGTATGTAAAAAATTACCCGCTTTATTCTCTAGTGTGTACTACACAAATAATAGAACACCATAATAAAGTGGATGCTTATTGATATAAAAACTCATATCATAATAAACTTGGAGTATATGGATAATTGCCCACGTCATGGTGTAAATTTGATGTTTATCAATATTGATAATTTATTCAGTTAGCATAATTGGTTTAGCCACATTAATTTAAGTATAATCTGCAAAATTAATGGAGAATTCACATGGATAAATATTAAAAGAAATAGAAATTTCTTTATGAATTCTCTTATATTGCTTGTTCTCATTAATTAATAAACCAACTGAACTTGGGAATGTATCCCATGAATGCTGGAAATATCAAAGGTCAATATGAGATCATTCACCTGCCATGTATACCACATAAGATAAATTTATGAGATGGTTACATGTGCGATTCTTATTAACCTGCAATACGATGTTTGCGAGGTAACTTGCTCAATTATTTGATTTTAAGCATAATTTATAGATTTTTTATTCAAGATAGTTTATCTTGATAAGTTGGTTTACATCACAGTTCGTTTAGCAAAATAAATTATTGAGTGCTTCCACTTAATAACTAAACTATTGCCTATGAGAACAAAGTTATCTATGTCAGTTTGATATAGGTTATATAGGAAAGTATATTACATTCTTCCTTAACAAGCCGTTCATGGTCAGAAACTAAATAATTCCATCTTATTATTATTATTTATGTTCGTCGTACATTTTGATTAACACCATAACGCACAAAGATGATGAAGTAAGTTAGTTTTTCTAACATGATGGGGAGAGATGATAACATTGAGAAAACGTTACGCGGAATGAATTATTATCTTTATATCTAGACCCTCGTATAAAATAATGTGAACTTGATGTTCATAAAATGATAATTTATTTGTAATATATTGCAAAGCATGCTAGACGCATTTGCTGACCCAAAGAAAGTATCTATATTCTCATTCCAAACGCTCATATTAAGTCCTATAATTACAAAGTCTATGGTACATTTAAAGCGTATAGACAAATCGGTTTCAATTAAATTCTTAATAAAGAAGATGAGTACAAGATCAATGATCATAATAAAGTAGGCAAGTGATCTAGAAGATCGCATGACATAGCACTTCATAAAATATCAGGAGAGATTCAGGCACCTGAAAATATGAATGAAGAGATCTCTATGTTATGTCTTTATGAAAATAAAGATGGAACCGATATAAAATGTTCATCGACGACATCTATCATAGCGCTAAGTATAGATGATGATCTTATGTTTTTCGAATAGAGACACAAAAATATTGGTCAAAAAGAAGAGACGCAATTCAAGTAGAAATGATTTCATATGAAAGAAATGTTGTTTTGGGCCTGCAATTCAAATACTTGAAAGTATAAATTCAATGATATGTGCACTTAGTTTTCGTATCTTATATGTTTAGTATGACATGAAAACTTGATATGCATCTAAAGTCTATTTATTTGGCTTACATGACTTAACAGTTCCTCAAGGATTTAAATTGCTTAAAGCATATAGAATTGACGATGATGAAGTACTACATCCTAAGTGCAATTTGTGCACAAATGTATCTTCCTATAGCTATAAGCATGATAATATGATAGCAAGAGTTTTTACCTCTATGTGAAGATGTTGAACTGACGATTCCAACAAGATCATATGAAGACAATACATCTATTAGGAATGATAATTTCAAGATGAAACAAATTCGTTCAAGAGATCTTTTGAAGATGGTGCACAAGATTGGAATGCAAATGCTTAAGGATGTGAATTGATGCTCTCATCAGGGGGAGTTAATACGCGTTGCGCTCTTTTTTACTTATAAGATTTTGTCCCACTGGGTTTTCCTTGCAAGGTTTTTAACGAGACAACCAAATGGTATATTATTGATATGTGTACTCTTTTTCCTTTTTTAGAATTTTCTTCCCATTGGGTTTTATTTTAGTTAAGGTTTTAACGAGACACATTATCGTTGAGGGGGTGTTATAATTAAATTCTACTTATGGTGAATGTCTATATTTAAAGAGATTCTAGGGATTGTTACTTGGTGGCTAAGTCACTCTTTTCTTATAAATAGAGAGTTCTATTCCATTTAATAAGAATATTTTCTCCTTACTTTACTTTGCAACGATGTTCTTCTTCTTTTTATTATTTTATAACAAAAAGTTATTTCTTCCTTAATGAATTAAAATCACATTATTCAAGAGAATAACGCTTGTATTATACTATTTCTTTCACATTATTCAAGACTATAAAATTACACTATAAATTTGACGGTTTACCTCCTCATCGGTTCCTTTGAAAAGTTTTATATGTTTATTTATACTGATCAAATTCACATATTTGTAAGTTTTGCTTATTTTAAATCATATGTACCTGATTTTAAGTTGCCGTTGATACTTGCAGTTATGAGAGCGATGACGAGAAGACACAATTATCATAAATCTTGCCTTTTTATTTTCTGCAATCCGAAAGACCAAAGATCTATTTAATTACATATATATATATATATATATATATATATATATATATATATATATATATATATATATATATAAATACGCGTGCGCACAACTCTCTTCTTTTAACTTTTCATATTTGTTTTATACTATTTCACTTGGAGCTTTTAAGATTAAGAATAGAGCGGAGTTCTTTGTAAGACAACAATTTACTCAAGTCTCTCTTATGATATAATAAAGTTGCTAGATCCAACGAATTGACATATTTCCACAAAAAAAAAATCTACTTAGACTATAATCATAAAAGACTCAAATGTTTTCTATTAATTCCTATAATCAGGATGTCCTTATAATTATTAATCACCATAAAGGGAATTTTAACTTTTTAATTTCCGTTGTGTAAACTGTAATTGAATTCACCATTTAATTCGATAATTTGATTTGAACTAGCTTATTAATTAAACTGTATAAAATATTATTGTTAAGGTGATGCTTCAATTGGTTAATGCGATTTCCCAATTAGTAAATAATCGAATATGACAAACAAGAAAAACTGACTTTAATAATGTAGTACGTCAGTCTAATATGGTATTAACCTTTCATCATATTTTGCATTGTTGGTATAATAAATTTACTTTAAGTCTTTCATAAATGTAAGAATTTTGTGGTGTGCAATTTATGTCCGTCTTCGTTATATTTAACATTTCTATAGGTGTTATTGCATTTCCAAAATTTTTAAATCATAAAATCTGAAAGTTTTTCCCGTCTAGTTACATTCACATTTACTTTGGTAAGCACATTAAAATATTTTCTAATTCAAGTTAAATTTCAGATCTGGTTATTTTTAAGTTGAATGCTTGATTTTCACCATCGGAAGTATATTTTCCTTTTCAAGTTAAATGGTAAATTTATTTATATTTGTGCAAGTAATGAATTTGATTTGTTACTGTAAAAGATTGAAAGTCTTTGGTACGTAACCAATGTTTCATCAATTTATGTTCACAATTGTTAATTATTACTCCCCCGTTTTATAATGACATATTTTTTAGTCTATATCAAAATAAACGATATATTTTTAAATTTCATAATATTTTAACTTTAAATTCTTCATTTTATCCTTTTTGCCCATAACGGGAAGCTTTTATAACCACACAAATGGTATGACCCCACAAACTTTTTACCCCTTAAACTTTTAGCACCACAGATTTCAAGAGTCTTTTTTTTTAAACTTAGCGCCGAGTCAGATTATGTCAAACAATATGAAACGAAGAGAGCAATTGGTAAATTTAATTAAGTATATTAGATCAGTTACCTTTTTTAATATGAAATTTCAGATTTGATTGATCTTACTGAGGTGCAAATCATATTCTAAGTATCAAATCAATTTAAATATTTTACTATAACTTTCAATATAAAGAAAATTACTTTCTAGTTTAATATTTTGCTAGAAATTCAATTACTACAGTCAATAACTTCTCAACATGCGTATATAAATACCCATGAAATTATCTTTTTCAATAAGCCACTTTTATTGAAAACAATTAAGCAATAAATTTTATTTTATTTTAGCAATGGATAAGGAGAAGAAGACTGAAGGTCGCCAATCAATTCCAATGGAAAGAATAGAAAACCCAGAGGATCGCTACACTACATTCTCTAAGCGTCGGTCGGGATTATATAAGAAAGCAAGTAATTTGGTTGAAGAATGTGGCGTAGATATAGGAATAGCTCTTTTTTCGCCGGCTGGTAATCCATTTTCTTTTTTCCACCCAACGCCTAATATATTCTTAGATCTTGTTGAGAATCCTAACATAGAATTGAGCGAAAGTACAAAACTTGTTGCTGCATATACACGAAATAATGTAAACCAAATGAATAATAGGATTAATGAGATTGAGACAATAGAAGAGGCTGCAAAAAGCAAAATGCTTTTACTTGAACAATTGAACAAAACTAGACAGATGGATTCACAGGAATCCATTGACCAGTTCAAAGCAGATGATATAACCAAATATGAATCTTGGTTAAAGGGTGTTGTCTTTGGCTTGGAAAATCGTCTAAAACAACTAGAGAATGGAGCTTCATCTTCAGCACAAGCACCCCCGGATAACTCACCATGCGCTTCAAATGAATAATTTTCAGGTAATATTCGGAGTTATATGCGATCGAAACATGAATTTTTTTAAGTTCTTATTATTAGTGTGTGCTTTTAATTCTTTTTCTTTTTTTTTCCTTTTTTTTGTTTCAATGATGGTGTGACTACATGTACTCTGCAATGGATTCTATTAATAAATTATATTTTCACGCATTATTAATTTTCTATTTTCTTCAAAAAAAACCCTTCTCAACGCTGCCTTTTTTTTTTCCACTTCATATATTAACCATCTTAAAAATTGTGTTAACCAAAGCCTACATGAAAAGTGTTGTATGAAAATATTATTTATGTCCCACCATAATCATGTAATTTTATTTATATATATACAGTTATTGAATAGTCAATTTCAAAATTTCAATGACACTATATAGTCGCTCCCAAAATAATAGTTGAATAAAGATAAATATTTTCTATATATATGCACCTTTGTCTGTTATATACCAAAAAATATACAAATTTTTATACTTTTACAGTTATAAAATATAAATAATTTTTGCCAAACGCTAAAGGTAATCTTTGCCTAAATTTAATACTGACATGAATGTAAGGAGAACTGAGTAAATTGAACAAGGTCAGTTCTTGTTCTATTCACTCAAACTAAATCTCTCTGTCCTTTTATTGTATATTGGATTGTGCACGCACTAGCCTTCGGTAAGGCTAGTGCACGCACAATTCAATATAAAATAAAAAATTGACTAGTCCTTCTGTTCTTCTTCATTTAAATATGATATTTTGTTTGCACGATTCAAGCCTAGAGACGGATGCAGAATTTGAATCATGTGAGTTCCCCCTTCCCAGCGATCTCAAATAATATACAATAATAATTGATCGAGACAGAGGCGGACTTATATCGTGGCAAGCAGTGTCACGGGACACCGCTTCGTCGAAATTTTTTACTATTTACATATATAAAAATAATAAGTAAAATAGAATACAAGATAAAAGCATTAAAAGTGACACCACTTGCAACAAAACATCTTAGTTGTGTAGTGGTTGTTGGCTTCAAATATTATGTGAGAGATCTTTGGTTTGAACTCTATTGGCTCCATAAAATATTTTTTGATTATTACAGCCCTTTTTACTGAAAATACTGACACCGCTTATAAAAAATCCTCCACGCCATTGGATCAAGACAAAAAATTTCAGCTTGTTTGTTTTTTTATTTATTTAACTTCGTTTGTAGTGTTTTTTTAAGAAGAAAATAGAAACAACACAAGTGCCTGTGGATGTTGTTTTGCGAGAAAACCCACAGGTGAAGTTGAAAAACTGTCAAAAATTGATTCGCACCCGCGTCAACCAACTTAAAAAAACATAGTTTAAGCAGATTCTTCCTTTGCTGTAGAACCAACAGCCGTTTCAAGTGCTGGGTTCCCAGCTAAAATTATTTGTACATTTAGTGTATTTTTCGACACAAATATATGATATAGGCGATAGTTACTGAATTTCCGAGAATTCATACTTGATACTATAGATCCGCCCCTGTTCAATTCCATGAAATATAACTAAACCGTATATTAAAAGTTACGTTCTTACCACTAAACCAAGCCTCAGCTTATCCGAGCGAGAGAGGTGAGATGAGGTGAGGGACGTGTGGAATAGGATGAAGGATAAGAAAGTGAGAAAGGCTGTGCTATTATTTTTAGTAGCCATTCAATGATATATCATTAACTAAATCAACTTCCCCTATAACTAGCATTAAATCAACAAAGTGAGAACACAAACTGCCCAATTACACGACTACATTGCGATTTTCCTACAAAAGACTTATATCGAAATTTTTCTTCAAGACTTAGAATAAAACTTTAGGTTAATCATAAAATTTACTTTGAGATTTATTCGCTGATTATCACTGTGGGGGTTTAATAGAATTGGCATGTACATTTTCCAAGGGAATTTTCTTTGCAAATGTGATAATTCGAAAGGTCATCACTTGTTTTAAATTAAATTATGTGCTTCTGAGATCTTGAAAATCTTATTTAGAGTCGCTTTGATTTGCGTGCGCATCCGGACGGGTAGCCAGAAAGCTTATATATGAAATTCTGTGAAAAGTACTAAGTTTTGATTTCAAATGAATAAATTTGACTTCGGTCAATATTTTGGGTAAACAGATCCGGACCCGTGATTTGACGGTCTCGGAGGGTCAGTAGAAAAATATGGGACTTGGGCGTATGCTCCGAATCGAATTCCAAGGTCCCATGCCCAAATTATTTTTTGAAAATATTTAAGGAAATTGAAAATGAAATATGATTAAAAAACGATAATATCGGGTCCGTATTTTGGTTTCGGCGCATGGTGCAAGTCTTATATATGGTTTAATCTTTCTTGTAAAATCTGGTTATAAATGGACGTCGTTCGAGATGATTCGAACTTGAATTTGCTAAATTTGATACTTGAAGAAGTTTGAGAAAATATTTTGAATTTTGAGGTTATTTTGGCGATTTGATCGCACGGATAGATTCGTATGCTGTTGTTGAGTTAGTACCTATATTTGGTTAGGAGTCGCGAGGACTCGGGTGCGTTTTGGGAAGTTTTGAACTTATTAAAAGTTGTAGAAATAGTTGTCTTCTGTTATCCAGTAATTTCTGCTATGTGATCGCAAAAGAAAGGACGCGTTCTCATAGTGCAAACTTTAGTGGTTCAAAAATTCCTCCATACGATCGAATTCTTCCCTCCACGATCGCGTTATGTAAAGCCCCAGCTTCTACGCGATCGCGTGTTATCGTCCGCGATCGCAGTGCCCAGCAGACTTTACTCTCTGCGATCGCAACCTATTGTCTGCGATCGCGTAGAACAAATTCGGCCAGTTATTTTAATTCTCCAAAATAGAAACCATTACGGGATTTTTACAAAACTTCATAAACCTTGTCTTCTCCAAAGCTCTAGGGCAATTCTTGAAGCTTCTCTCACCATAATCTTTTGGGTAAGTAATGTTTTAACTCGTTTCTTCCATTTTCATCAACATCTATTAAATTTCTAAGTCTAAAACATGGAATTAAAGGTAGAAATTGGCTATTCGGGTAGAGCTAGGCTTTTTGATTATTTGGGAATTTGCCTTCATTTTGAGGTCAAATTCAAGACAAATTATATATTCGGGCTCGTGAATGAATAGGTGATCGGGTTTTGGTCCGAACCTCGTATTTTGACCAAGCGGGTCCGAGGTCGATTTTTGAAATTTTGGGAAGAATGATTGAAAAGCTATAATTAGGCATTGAATTAGAGTTGTTTAGCATTTATTGATGTTATGAAGTCATTTATGCATAGATACAATTGATTTTGAACCAAATTCGAGAGGCAAAGGGGTAATTGAGGTCTGAGTTTGTCGTGGAAGTTCGAGATAAGTATTTCGTCTAACCTTAGCTTGAGGGATTAGGAGTTGAGTCCTATTTGCTATGTGATAATTGTTGAGTACGACGTATAGACACAGTGACGAATATCTATACGTTGGTGTCTAGCATGGCTCTGAGTCTTTATATTGTGAATATCATGATTTCGTTGTTTCTTTCATGCCTTGGTGATGATTTCCATATGTTGTGAAAAGCTTGTCAAATAAATTGTGACCTTTGAACGTCAAGGTGCATTGGCTCGAGTTATATTATAAATTATGAAAGAATATGAGATGATTGAACCCTTTGGAGCATTGACTCGAGTGGTAAAGTTAGTTATGAATTAAAGTGAAAGAAAGAGAAAGAGTTATTAAATTGTTCTCTTACCGGAATATTGTTGCTTTGTTGATTATCTCCCTTGCCAGGATGTTGAGATTATTGATGGTGTTCCTTTGCCAGGATTTCTACTATTATTCTGTTTATTCTCTTTCCTATTATTTGTGATTGTTGTTTGGATGAGGAAGAGAATTAAAGTAGGAAGAGTGATGTTGTGCATTATTTGTGTTGTGAGGAAAGAGTGTTAAATCACGAAGGGTGGTACCATGCCGCACGATGTACCATTCCATGCCGATTCTATTGATTATATGTGAGGAAAGATACTAAAAGCACGAAAGCTGATGCCGTGCACATTTTATCATTTAATTACTTTGGTGAGAAAAGAGAGTAAAAGCATGAAGGGTGATGTCGTGTACGTTTTTATTATATCATTGCTTGGTGAGGACTACAGTAAAAGTACGAAGGGTGATGCCGTGAACTTATTGATTTTTGATTCTTTATTGATGTCTGAGTTATGTTGCTTTCTTCGTTACTTGATGACTTTTACTCGGAGTTGTTATCTTCCCCACAGCATGCCCCCCTCCCACATTGACTAGTTATCTCTGTATCTTTGTTTGCGCTGTATATATATAACTGCACAGATTTATGTGGTAGTCTGGTCTAGCCTCGTCATTACTTCCCCGAGGTTAGGCTAGGAACTTACCAGCATATGACGTCGGTTGTACTGATACTACAATCTGCACTATGTGTAGATCTCGGAGCAGCATTTGGTGCGCAATAGTAGCTCGGGAGCTAGCCTTCAGTCCACCGGGACACCGAGGTAGCCTTGCAGGCGTCCGCAGGTCCGGCATCTCTTCTATGTTATATTTCATTCTGGTATCTCATGTATTCGAGCCAAAACGTGTTATATTTCTTTCAAACGGTTGTATTTGGTACTCTTAGTAGTCCGTGGATGTTGTAACACCAGTTCTTGGGTAGAGGCATATGTTGATTTCCACAGTATTGTGTAGCTTATTTAATTTAAGTCTTCCACTTTAATTTTATATCCTATTGTTATTGAAATAATTAGCGCTTGTTGTTATGATTAAAAAAAGGAATTTAAAATAAGAGAGTTAGAAGTTTATGATTTTGTGGCTTGCGTAGCTTCTATGAGTAGGAGCCATCACGACCCCTGAGGTGAAAAATCCAGGTCTTGATAAGTTGGTATCAAAGCTCTAGGTTACATAGGTCTCACAATTCACGGATAA
The DNA here is from genome assembly GCA_034376525.1 of Nicotiana benthamiana. Taxonomy (NCBI): domain Eukaryota; kingdom Viridiplantae; phylum Streptophyta; class Magnoliopsida; order Solanales; family Solanaceae; genus Nicotiana; species Nicotiana benthamiana. The sequence goes on along the minus strand of CM067340.1, from coordinate 24,298,590 downwards.
GCTCAGTAGAGCCTGAGGGATTGGTATAGAGACTCTGTGTTTATCCCCTAGAGGCTACAAAGTTAGGAAAAGTTTCACATTTGTTCTTCTTGTTGTGCAATTTGGTTTCTCAATGATAATTCAATATCTAATTTTTTCTTTCGTAAATAGCGAGAAGACACACTTCCTCATCTACCTCTCAGCAACCCGAGCCCCTAGAAGTAGCTCCTATTAAGAGCAGAGGGCGAGGCCAAGGCCGTGCTAGAGGCTGAGGCAGGGCAGGGCTCAACCCCATGCAACAACACCAATGGAAGAGCCTTAGGTTGATTTTGATGAGGAGGTTCAGGATACAGTAGTTCTAGTAGGCCCAGCTCAAGTCATAGAGGAATTTATTGCTACCCCAGTTTTTCAGGACGCTCTAGTCCGATTGGTGTGGCCTCATGGAGAGTGTTACCCGAGTAGGTTTGCTTCCTGCAGCACCAGCCATCTCTTAGGCTAGAAGAGGGGCTCAGACTCATGCTACTCGCACTGTGGAGCAGATAGCTCCTTAGATTCAAACTCCAACGGTTCAGGCAGTTGAGTAGTACACCCGAGTATAGTAGCTCAGACCCGCGATGGAGCAGCTATGTTTACCGATGCTTTGTGGAGGCTGGATAGGTTCACCAAGCTCTTCACATCTACTTTTAGCAGTGCATCTACCGAGGATCCCCAGGATAATCTGGACAGATGTCACGTGGTTCTTCGGAACATGGGTATCGTTGAGATCGACGAGGTTTATTTTGCTATATTTTGCTTGTTTAGAACCGCCAAGACTTAGTGGAGGGATTATTGCTTAGCTAGGCCAGCAGGATCGCCATCCTTGACCTGGGAGTAGGGGTGTTCATCGGGCGGATTTGGCGGCTTTTTACTCTTAACGGTTTGGCTTAACGGTTATCAGCTTTTAAATGTATTCATCCGTTAGCCACCCGATAAGATATCGGGCGGATTGGTATCAGGTTAGCTCTTATCAGGCGGATTGGTATCGGGTTAGCTCTTATCGGGCGATTACCGGGCGGTTTGTCGGTTTGTTAAAGACACCGAGGAAGCTGCAGAATTCCAGAATTTTATAATTTGTGTTGACATGCTTATTGCTGCTGTCGGCCATCTTATTGCCTTTCCATTCAAGGAGTATGCTGGGGCTAATGTTGGTCCTTCTCATGGATTTTTGGCTAGCCTTGGCCATGCCCTTAAACTTAATGACTTTTACCATGAACACTGTCCACCAGGTAAACCAGGCAACATGCTCATTTTCCTTTTTGCCTTCTACTGTATAACCAAATGTATCTTCACAAATTTATGTTCTTCCACCAAATGCAGTTTGCTCCTACTTATCATGATTACGTGCTCTATAATCATAGCGAGGGTGATGAGGGAGCAAAAAAATACACTTATACTTATTCATTTTTAAGTTTTTTAGTTTTTATATTTAATATATATAATTATGTAAGTAAAAATAAATTATATATATATATATATATATATGTATATATATATTGATATTCTTAACGGGTTAACGGATTATCCGTTAAGAAAATTGAATAATCCGCCCCCAAACCGATAAGCTGTTAATAAAAAAATTCAATCCGTTCTCCATCCGTTAAGCCGTCAACATTAATCCATTAAGCTTCGGTTCGGTTCGGTTTTCGGTTTCGGATCGGTTTTGAACACCCCTACCTGGGAGTAGTTCACACAGCTATTTCTAAAGAAGTTTCTCCCTATTACATAGCGAGAGGCCTATCAGAGGCAGTTCGAGCATCTCCAGTAGGGATCCATGATAGTCACCCAGTACGAGACCAGGTTCATTGATTTGGCTTGCCATGCTCTTATTATACTCCCCAGTGAGAGGGAGAGAGTGAGATGGTTTATTGATGGACTCTCCAACAAGTTGTCTTCAGATTGCCAGAGACAGTGGGAGTGAGATATCCTTTTAGGAGGTGGCCAATATAACCTAGAGAGTTGAGGTGGTGTTATAACAGGGGGATGGTTATAGGGCAGACAAGAGAACTTGTTAGTCAGATAGATTCAGTAGTGACCCGCCTAGAGGTAGATATTCGTATGATAGGGGTTATCCTCCTAGGCCATTTCAGTCAGTACTCCAGGTTTCTCATGGTGCTTCAGGTGGTCGTGGTTCTCAGATGCATTATTCTTGTACCATCTCCCATCAGTGCACCGCCGCTTCAGAGTTTCCGAGGTGGTCATTTAGGTCGATAGGGCCAGCAGTCTTAGCAACTGAGGACTTGTTACACTTGTGGTGATTCAGGTCACATTGCTAGGTTTTTCCCTCGAGCACCGAGTAGCTCTCAACATCAGGGTTCCCGTGCTAGGGTTCAGGCACCAGGTATTCCACAGCCCGCCCAGCCAGCTAGAGGTGGGGGTAGAGGGGCTAGAGGTGGAGGTAGAGGTACTAGAGGTTGAGGTAGAGGTACTAGAGGTGGAGCTCAGGCCGCTAGATGTGGAGGCCAGCCAACTACAAGCCGTCCTAGAGAGGTAAATCAGAGTGGTGGGCCCAGCCTCGATGTTATGCTCTTTAGGCCAAGCCCAAGGATGAGGCTTCAGATTCAGTTACTATAGGTGTGGTTCTCGTTTGTGATAGATGTGCTTCGGTGTTGTTTGATTTGGGGTCTACATATTCGTGTGTGTCATCTTATTTTGCCCCCGACTTTGTCTTGCCTAGTGATGCATTGAGTGTTCCTATTTATATGTCTACACCAGTGGGTGATTGTATTGTGGTTGATAGAGTCCATCATTCTTGTATTATGGTGATTGGGGTCTTGAGACTTGTGTAGATTTTTTGCTTTTAGATATGGTTGACTTTGACATTATATTGGGGATGGACTGGTTATCACCTTAGCATGCTATCTTAGACTATCATGCCAAGACTGTGACCTTAGCTTTACCATGTATGCCCCATTTAGAGTGGGGAGGAACTCCTGGTCATTCTACCCACAGTGTCATCTCGTATGTGAAGGCTTGGTGTACGGCCGAGAAGGGTTGTTTGGCCTTTTCGGCATATGTTCGTGATTCTAGTGTTGAGGTCCCTTCTACTGATTCTGTGCCCGGTGTTTGTGAGTTCCCTGATGTTATTTCTTTAGACCTTCCGGGTATGCCGCTCAACAAGGATATTGACTTTTGCATTTATGTGGCTCCGGGCTCCCAGCCTATTTCTATCCCGCCATATCGTATGGCCCCGCCTGAGTTAAAAGAGTTAAAGGAATAGTTCCAAGATTTGCTTGAAAAAGGTTTCATTAGACCCAGTATTTCACCTTGGGGTGCGCCGATGTTGTTCATAAAAAGAAGGATGGGTCAATGAGAATGTGTGTTGATTACCGACAATTGAACATGGTGACAATCAAGAATAAATATCGCTGCCAAGGATTGATGATTTGTTCGATCAACTTTAGGGCGCTAAGGTATTTTTCATAATTGACTTGATATCTAGGTACCATCAGTTGAGAATTAGGGCATCTGACATCCCTAAGATAGTTTTCCGCACTCGATACTAGCATTATGCGTTCTTGGTTATGTCATTCCGGTTGACAAATACCCCAGCAGCTTTTATGGACTTGATGAACCGAGTGTTCAGACCCTATTTGGATTCATTCGTGATAGTCTTTTATTGATGATATTTTGATATATTCCCGCAGCCGGGAGTAGCACGAGCAGTATCTCAGGATGGTTCTTCAAACTTTGAGAGGTAGTCAGTTATATGATAAGTTCATAAAGTCTGAGTTATGATGCAGTTCAGTTGCATTTCCGGGTAAAGTTGTATCAATAGAGGATATTCAGATTCATCAAAGGATGATTGAGGCAGTCAAGAACTGGTCTAGACCAGCATTAGCTATAGAGATTCGGAGTTTCTTGGGATTGGCATGCTACTATCGCCGGTTTGTGGAGGGATTTTCATCTATTTCAACACCTATGACCAGGTTGACCTAGAAGGGTGCCCAGTTCAGATTGTCGGACGAGTGTAGGGCGAGATTTTAGAAGCTCAAGATAGCTTTGACTATGGCACTAGTGTTGGTTTTACCCGTAGGTTCATGACCTTAAATAGTTTATTGTGATGCTTCATGTATTGGGCTTGGTGTAGTGTTGATGCATGATAGCAAGGTCATTCATTACCTATGCTTTGCGGTAGTTAAAGATTCGTGAGGAGAACTATCCACTTCATGACATAGATTTGGCAACCATTGATCACGCGTTGAAGATTTGGAGGCACTATCTGTTTGGCGTGGCACATGAGGTGTTCACCGACCACAAGAGTCGTCAGTATTTGTTCAAGCAAAAGGAGTTAAATTTGAGGTAGAGGAGGTGGTTGGAGTTGTTGAAGGATTATGATATCACTATCTTATATCACCCGAGAAAAGCCAATGTGGTGGCCAGTGCTTTGAGTAGAAAGTCAGCTAGTATGGACACTCTTTCTTACATTCCGGTCAGTAAGAGGCCGCTTTCTTTGGATGTTTAGGCTTTGGCCAATCGATTTGTGAGATTGAATATTTCTGAGCCTAGTGGGGTATTATCTTGCACGGTTACTCGTTCTTCTTTATTGGAGCGTATCCTTGATCAGCAGTTTGATGATCCCCATTTGTGTCTCCTTAGAGACACGGTGCAGTATGGATATGCTAAGCAAGTTACCATAGATGATGATAGAGTTTTGAGACTGCAGGGGAGGGTTTGTGTTCCTAATATGCATGGGTTTTAAGAGTTGATGTTAGAGGAGACCCACAGCTCCAGATACTCTATTCATCCAGGTGTCGCGAAGATGTATCCGGACTTGCAGCAACATTATTGGTGGCTTAGAATGAAGAAGGATATTGTTCCATATGTGGCTTAGTGTTTGAATTGTCAATAGGTTATGTAAGAGCATCAGAGGCCTGGATGTTTGTATACGAGGATTGAGCTTCCCGAGTGGAAGTGCGAGCGGAATAGTATGGACTTTGTTGCTGGACTCCCGCAGACTCAGAAGAAGTTCGACCCAGTTTGGGTCATTTTTGATAGGCCGACCAAGTCAGTGCATTTCATTCCTATGGTAGTCTCCTATTCTTTTGAGAGGTTAGCTGAGATCTATATTTGGGAGATTTTTCACCTTCATGATATGCCCATACCTATCATTTCAGACTGGGTTATGCAGTTTACCTCGCGCTTCTGAAGAGCAGTTCCGCGAGAGTTGGGTATACGGGTTGAGTTAAGCATAACATTTCAACCCCAGATAGACGGTTAGTCTGAGTGGACTATTCAGATTTTGTAGGATATGCTCTGAGCTTGTGTCATTGACTTTGGAGGATCGTGGGATCAGTTTTTGCCTTTAGCAGTGTTTTCCTACAACAACAGCTACCGGTCGAGTATCTAGATGGATCCTTATGAGGCTCTATATGGTAGGAGATATTGATCTCCGGTCGGATGGTTTGAGCTAGGAGAGGCTCGGTTGTTGGGTACAGATCTTGTTCAAGAGGCCTTAGACAAGGTCAAGATCATTCAGGATAGGCTTCGTACATCTCAGTCGAGGAAAAAGAGTGATGCATATCGCAAGGTTTGAGATGTGGCTTTTATGGTTAGTGAGTGGGTATTCCTTCGAGTGTCGCCTAAGAAGGGCGTGATGAGATTTGGGAAGAAGGGCAATCGTAGCCCTAGTTTCATTGGTCCATTTGAGATTCGTGATCGAGTGGGAGAGGTGGCTTATAGACTTGATTTGCTGCCGAGCGTATCAGCCGTGCATCCAATGTTTCATGTGTCCATGCTTCAGAGGTATCACGGCGATACAGCCCATGTGTTGGATTTCAGCACGGTCCAGTTGGATAAGGACTTGTCTTATGAGGAAGATCCGGTGACTATTCTAGTCCGACAGGGTCGTTAGTTGAGGCAAAGTGTTTCCCTTCTATTCGTGTTCAGTGGAGAGGTCAACCTCCTGAGGCATCGACCTGGGAGTCCGAGTCAAATATGTGGAGTCATTATCCTCATCATTGATTTTAAATTAAATTTTGTTCTTCTAAGTCCATGAAGACCTCATTTAAAGATACCTTGATTCACGTGCAAGGTCCGGATGCGTAGTCGAAAATGAATTTTTTTGTAAAATTATTTTCTAAAAATATTTAAGTAAATTGGAAATAAAAACTGACGATAGTATCGGGACCATATTTTGGTTTCGATGCCTCGTGCAAATATTTATATATGGTTTAAGTCCTTCCTGTGAAATTTGGTTATAAACGGACGTCGTTCGACGTGATTCGGACTTTAATTTGCTAAATTGATACTTGAAGAAGTTTGAAAAAAATTCCTGAATTTTGAGGTTTGATTCATTATTTTTGTGGTTATTTTGGTGATTTGATCGCACGGATAGGTTCGTATGATGTTGTTGAGTTAGTACTTATGTTTGATTAGGATCCCCGAGGGATCGGGTGTGCTTCATATGTGTTTCAAGAAGTTTTGAACTTAGGAAAATTTGCAGAAATAGCTGTCTTCTGTTGTCCAATAATTTCTCATATGCGATAGCATATGAAAGGACACGATTGCATAGAGCAAACTTCGGGGGTTCACAAATTCCTCTAGGCGATCGCATTCTTCCCTTTGCGATCTAGTTGCGTAAGCCCCATCTTTCATCTTTCGTCTATGCGATCACATGTTATTTTCTGCGATCGCAGTGCCCAGCTGACTTTACCCTTTGCGATCGCAACCTATTGTCTGCGATCACGTAAAACAAATTTGCCCAGTTATTTTAATGCTCCGAAACAGAACCCATTATGAATTTTCACAAAATTTCATAAACCTTGTCTTCTCCAAAGCTCTAGGGCGATTCTTGAAGATATTCTTCACCATAATCTCTTGGGTAAGTAATCTTTAACTCATTTTATTCAATTTTTTCATCAACATATATTGAATTTCTAACCCTAAACAATGGAATTAAAGTTAGAAATTGGGTATTTGGGTAGAGTTAGGGCTTTTTGATTATTTAGCAATTTGACCTTATTTTGGGGTCGAATTTTAAGATAAATTATATATTAAGGCTCGTGGGTGAATGGGTGATCGAGTTTTGATCCGAACCTCATGTTTTTACCAAGCAGGTTCGTGGTCGATTTTTGGAATTTTGGGAAGAATGATTGGAAAGCGATAATTAGGCATTGGATTCCAGTTGTTTAGAATTTATTGAAGTTTACGGAGTCATTTATGTATAGATACAATCGATTTGGAGCCAAATTCGAGAGGCAAAGTGTAATTGAGGCTTGAGTTGGTCGTGAAAGTTCAAGGTAAGTGTTTGGTCTAACCTTAGTTTGAGGGATTAGCGGTTGAGTCCTATTTACTATGTGATAATTGTTGAGTATGACGTATAAGCATGGTAACGAGTATATATATGTTGGTTTCTAGCATGACCCTGAGTCTTTATATTGTGTATATCATGATTTTATTGTTTCTTTCATGCCTTGGTGATGATTTCTATATGTTGTGAAAATCTTGTCAAATAAATTGTGACCTTTGAACGTCAACGAGAATTGGCTCGAGTTATATTACAAATTGTGAGAGTATATGCGATGATTGAACCCTTTGCAGCATTGGTGCAAGTGGTAAAGTGAGTTATAAAATAAAAGTGAAAGAAAGAGAAAGAGTTATTAAATTTTTCCCTTTCCGGGATATTGTCCCTTTGTGGATTATCTCCCTTGCAGGGATGTTGAGATTATTGATGGTGATCCCTTGCCAGAATTTCTATTATTATTATATTTGTTCCCTTTCCCCTTGTTTGTGATTTATTAGGTGAGAAAGATTGTTAAAATACGAAGGGTAATGTCGTACATTATTTTATATTATGAGGAAAGAGTGCTAAAGCACTAAGTGTAATGATGTGCTGTACGATGTACCATTCTGTGTCGATTCTATTGATTATATTGAGGAAAGAGAGTAAAAGCACGAATACTGATGTCGTGCCCATTTTATCATATAATTGCTTTGGTGAGAAAAGAGAGTAAAAGCACGAAGGGTGATACCGTGTACGTTTTTATTATATCATTGCTTGATGAGGACGTGAGTTAAAGCACGAAGAGTGATGCCGTGAACTTATTGATTTCTAATTCGTTACTGATGTTTGAGTTATGTTGCTTTCTTCGTTACTTGATGACATTTACTCAGAGTTGTTATCTTCCCCACAGCATGCTCCCCCTCCCATATTGACTGGTTATCTCGGTATCTCTGTATCTCTGTTTCCGCTGTATATACATAATTGCACAGGTTTATGTTGTAGTATGGTCTAGCCTTGTCACTACATCGCCGAGGTTAGGCTAGGCACTTACCAACATATGGGGTCAGTTGTACTGAAACTATACTATGCACTGTGTGCAGATCTCGGAGTAGCATTTGGTGCACAGTAGTAGCTCGGGAGCCAGCCTTCAGTCTATCGAGACACTGAGGTAGCCTTGCAGGCTCCCGCAGGCCCGACGTCTCATCTCTCTTATATTTCATTGGTTATCTCAGATAAACAGTGTTATATTTCTTTCAAACAGTTGTATTTAGTACTCTTAGAAGTCCGTGGATGTTGTGATACTAGTTCTTGTGTAGAGGCATACATTGATTTCTGTAGTATTGTTTAGCTTATTAATTTATGTCTTCCGCTTTAATTTCATATTACGTTGTTATTAAAAAATTTTAACGCTTGTTGTTATGATTAAAAAAGGGATTTAAAATAAGAGAGTTAGGAGTTTATGATTTCGTATCTTGCCTAGCTTCTACGAGTAGGCGCCATCACAATCCCGTGGGTGGAAAATTTGAATTGTGACAGTAAATTTATAATCGGATTTACTTGGGAATTTTAATAGAGATTTTTGGCAAAGTTATCGAAGAACCATATCCAGGAAGATTCCTTTTGTTCACAAAAGTTTCGCCGAAATTTTCTCACAAACTTTCTTGGGAGTTTTCTTTGAAATTTACAAGCAATATATATTATACTCTTTTTTCTAGTGAATGTAGTTACTTTCGACCAACCGGCCATTTTGTGTGTTTTCCGAGTTTTTACCTTGAAAATCCTCACGAGAATTCCTTCTGTTTACAACTTTTTCTCAAAATTTTCTTGCGAATTTTTTTATATTTATCGCAAAAAAGTTAGCAAGTAAGTTATAGGTGTATTTATAACCTCCGCATACCATACTTGCAGATCAAATATTTCCAAGTAACTTTCACAAGGTTTTATATATCGATATATAATACTTACCAATGAAGTTAATTACAATGAGATTTTGCTGGCATGAAAATCAACAAGAAGCTATTTTATTTGCAGATTTTTCATTATTGTTTACCATAAAAACGGGTAACAATTAAATTTATACGCGTTTTAAAGGATATATGGTTTAATTCAATACAAATAATCAAGAATAATAGATAGATGAATTAAAGGCAAAATAAAAGATCAAACCAATTGCAATTTGATGAAGCAGCCTATTCTTAGATTAAACAGTGGAATTTATTATCGATCGGACCCATGGCAAAAGCTCGGTCCAGTAAAGAAAAGAATAAACAAGCAATGGCTTGAAAAGCAGCTAGAGGAAAAAGTAAGCTTTTTATTTCCTTGAATTGAGTTTTACCATATGTTAGACTAAAGAAAAACTTCCCCTTTATATAGTAGCCATTCTATCCCATCATGCATAAGTGTTTACCTCGTCTCCAATGTCCAATAGTCATACTTGATTTGGGGTACATTGGGTTGCGTTGTTGCGTCTGATCTCAGATATATCATTTTTTCTTCTGGGGGTCATGGTATGAGGAGTTCCCAACCTCAATAAGTTTTTCTATTTGTGCTTCCCCTTCGTTCTCTCGCTGGAGAATTGGTGAAAACTTTACAACCGATTTTACCCGTACAGAGATAGTCCCTTCATTTTCTGGAGAGTAAGTTTCTCGAAGCAACGGGAAGCAATGTATTAACCTTGATTTCTTTTCTTCTACGCTACGATCGGGTTGATGGGTCAGTAGAACCTCCCATCAGTCCGTTTGTTCAGACTTCGAACACGTGTCAGCCACTGATTGACTATCCTCGAATACTTTGACATCACGCACTACTTTCTCTTTCCCACTATAAAAACTCCGACCCCTTTTTCAATTTTTTACTTTTTGATTTCAGAGCCGTTTGATTTACCCCTCGAATTCTCCAGCTAACTCTAAACTCTTTAAATCTTCATATGTTGCTTTTTATATCTTCATAACTTCATCTTGAAATCTTCAACCCTTCATATCATGTCTTTACATCTTCGTCCCCAACTTCAAACCCCTATATTTTCTTCAAATATTCACATTTTTCAAGAATCTGATGGCAAAAACTTCCAAATCCATATCTCAACAAACCTCCCTTCGACATCCAACCCAACCGTAGATGTTGAGGGGTCCATTGTTGAGGTGGTCGCGAATCCTCATTTGAAGCGTTTCGTTCTTGGGGTCTGTTCCATCGAAAATGACTTCAAAGTCGAGAATGTTTTCAGTAAGCAAGACCGAGGCGAGGGGGTAAAGAGAGCTATATCCTTCATCAATGAAGATATACTCCCCACTATCCGAGTGGACTCCAACTGGGAGGGAAGGGTGGTCGTTCCCAAATCCAATGAAGACATTATTACCCATATGGAGGGGTATTTAAGTATTTAAACTTAACCCTTCATTCTTACCCCGATGGACCCTATAATCCTCAGCTTCTGCAAAATGTACGTGGTCTACTTGGGAAGATTCACCCGTCCTTTAGAAGGATTGGAATCATCTTCTGCCACTTCTTTAATAACACCGAACGCCTCGGTTGACGCATGATCACATGATTCATCTCTACAACCCCTAAATCTTCCGATGGGGATAATTAAGCTTGTTTATCGAGCAAGTAAAGCTCCATTCTCGAGCATCATTGAAGATCGGGGTCAATATTGGTAGGGGAGGTTCTTCCGAGTAAATATTGAAGACCTCACCCCCTTATATTTCTAGCGTTCCTAGAAACGTGGAACTCATCCCTTAAGTTTTATCCTACTCGAGTGTGCTACTTCCTTTTGTTCTTTTTCTAATTGAATTTGTCTACCATTGTGTAGCGGTTGCCCAAGTTCATAGTTCAATCCCCCACTTCAAGGTGTGGAACGTGGGAATTTGCAAAAAAAAGTCTTATTTCGAGCACGAATAACACAAGCTCTTGAGGGACAAGTGGGAGGCTCGTTCCCATGATGACTCTTTTGGCAGAATAATTATATTTACATACTTAACTTTTATATTTCCTAAGTCTATTTATCTTTCACAAGTTTGCCTAAGACAACCGAGCTTCAGCCATTGGATGAGGACAAGGCCCCTTCCTCACTTGCGAAGGTTCGGGATAGCCCGGAACTAAAGCAAAGAATGAGAAAGAGAGAAAGAAGAAATCCTATGGCACCTAGGATGTTGCGGTGAAGAAGAAGAGGGTTGTTGTTTGGGTCTAGCAAAGAAACAGAAAGAATACCATATCCAGGGTGCTGGACCCCAATTCCCTCTTTCGGCTGAGAGATTACACGAAGGATGATGACCTTCAGTTCACTTCTCATGAGTAAATCATCAGCGAGGGAGAGTAGGTATCGATTGAGGAAGATGTTCGAAGGGTCGATTCCCCTCTAGCTCGGGAACCAGAAGGAGGATCGGGAGGCCATGGCCTCCCAAGAAGTCGATCCTGCTTCGTAGGAGGTAGCTGGTGTAATTGCAGTTGCAGAGACGCCGTCCCACATAGAGTCCATGTTTGAAGAGGCTCGAGCCAATAAAGGAGGCCACAAAAAGGATCTAGTATGGGTCAAGGACCAGTTCCGGGTAGCAATGAATAAAGATGACAAATTGTCTCGGTTAAATGACAGACTCTTGCACAACTGGATTTAGTTGCCTCAGAATGAGATGCCCTTGGCCAGGAATATACTGCGCTAAATCCAAATCGAGTCAATCTTAATGATTCCTCATATGTCGAAAAACTTTTGGCATAGTATAAAGCCGATGTAGAAGTTGTTGAGGCTCACTTAAAGAAGAAGATCGAGTATATAACGTGGTTATCCCAAAGGGAGACCCTCAAGGAAATTCATGCCTGAGGATTTAACTTGTTAGCGAAGATTGCAGAAGCCAAGAGGCTCGAGGCCGAGGCAAAGGAACTCTATGAACCCAAAGGTCCCGCTAGCTTTGAAGGTTCTGACAGTTCCTGTGCTGAGTTGAGCCCCAGTGAAGATTATGCATAGGGCCTTAGTAATTTTTTGCTTTTTCCTTGTATATTTTCTTTCTTGCTTATTTTGAGGCTGTTTTATTGTGCCTTTTGTAATTTTTTTCACTGAAATATATAAAAATTTCCCTTTGGCAATACCATGTTTTTTCTTTTTAGCATCAATTTACAATCTTCTGCTCATGTATTGTTCTTAATTCCTTAGTATAGTGTCGAACGTAATCTAAAGAATCCATTCTTCGTAGGCCTGAATGGAGCCCAAGTTTGATAGAAACTCCTGATTACTCGTGGCTTCAAGATTTTGACAAAATCGAAGGCTTTTAAGATGATTAAGTGTTTGTTATATATGATTATATTTTTGCCGGGGATAAGAGGCTTGAGGCTGAGGCAAAGGAACTCTATGAACTCGAAGGTCCTGCTAGCTTCGAAGGTTTCGAAGTTTCTGACGGGTCTAGATCTGAGTTGAGCCCCAGTGAAGATTATGCATAAGGCCTTAGTTATTTTTTTTGGTTTTTCCTTGTATAATATCTTTCTTGCTTATTTTGAGGCTGTTTTATTGTGCCTTTTGTAATTTTTTCATTAAAAAATATATAAAAATTTCCCTTTGGCAATACCATGTTTTTACTTTTTAGCATCAATTACAATCTTCTACTCGTGTATTGTTCTTAATTCCTTAGTATAGTGTCGAAAGTAATCCAAAGCATCTGTTCTTCGGAGGCCTGAATGGAGCCCAAGTTTGATAGAAACTCTTGATTACTCCTGGCTTCGAGATTTTGACCAAATTGAAGGGTTTTAAGATGATTAAGTGTTTGTTATATATGATGATGTTTTTGTCGGGGATAACCTTTTAATAGGTTTTAATTGGATCTAAGGGCATTACTTTATGAGTACAAGCTTCAGACATCTCTGAGCCATTTTAGTCCATAACCTTTCGTATTCGGGGATTGCCTAATAAGCTAGGTGCATCCGGGTTTCGATGGCCTGGGCCATCCAATATTTTATTGGTCGATAGTCCCCAATTCCGTGTAGCGTGTGGGATTTATGATCTAGGATTCATATTGAAGCATTGATGAAACGAAATAAAGTATGACAGAATCAAAGGTTTCTTTCATTTTTTTATATGTGAAGTACATAATCAGAAGAGCAAAAGCCTTGTGCCGTGGCTAGAGTGGGCTATATGGGTATGGTTCGTTTGACCGTTTCATCCTTACAATAAATCCTAACCTCTAAACCTTGGGTTTTCGACATATAAAATTTTCCATTTCTAAAGATCTTATCCTAGGGGTAAAGGTCCCTAATATTTCAGGCCAAATTGGTAAGGGATTGGATACTTTGAGATCAACGATTTTGGTTTATGTCCAATCTTCAAAGCTAAAGTAGCACATTGTATGGTTGCTTCAATAAAAACCTTGCTAGAAAATCAACTTCGTTATAAAATCGGTTCAAGGAAAAAAAAATACAATGCCCACTTTCAGACCCAATAGTCACATTTGTCATTGGTTGAATACCTGTATAAGTCAGTCCTAAATATAACAAAATTAAAAATAAATTGAGTTCGTACCATAGCAATAGTATCACTTTAAGTGTTGTATGTTCCAGTTGTGCGGTAGTTATACACCGTTTCCTGATTTGAGTTTATACAAACCTTAACTGGTTATTCCGACAACTCTATATGGTTCTTCCTAATTTAAACCCCAACTTCCCTTGATTTGGTTTCATGGTGTGCGGTGTTAGCATTCTCAATACCAAGTTCCCAACATTAAAATGTCAGAGGTTGGCTTTTCGGTTGTAATATCTCCCTACTAATTGCTTTTGGGCGGCCTACCGGACCAAGGTGACTTCCCGCCTTTCATCTAATAATTCTAGTTTGTGGTCATGGCCTCACCATTTGACACTTCGGTAGCATACTGGAACTTGAGGCTTGGTTTAAGGCTTTTGCTCTCTCAACTACAGAGAAGGGCTTCTCCCCAGTACTCAACTACAAAGTCGTATGGTATGCCCACAGGACTTTGGGTTAGATTTCTTCAACTTTCCTTCGAACCGCTCAATCTCTTTTTTAGGTTTTGGAGTATGGTTTTTTTCATCGATTCCACTTGCTCATTCCTTCTAGGGTGGCAGGGCATTGATAATATCTTCTTGATCTTGTGGCCGTTGAAAAACTTAATTGCCTTGATACCAATTAATTGTTTTCTAGTGTCACAAACAATCTCAAATAGTTTCCCAAATTGACATATTATGTGATCCCAGATGAAGTCAATGACTTCTTTCTCCTGCACCTTCTCGAACGCCTGAACCTCGACCTATTTGTATAAATAGTTGGTCATGAATAATACGTATCGAAACTTACCGGTGCTTATAACAGGGGACCGATGATGTTTATTCCTCACTTCATAAATAGGGGTGACAGGACAGGTGGAGCATCCTTCCCAATTGATGAATCATTGAGGCGTGTCTCTGGCATTCGTTGCATTTTCATACAAAGTCTTTAGTATCCTTCTCCATTTTATTCCAGTAGTAACCGACTTTGATTAGCTTCCAAATTAAGGATTTTGCCCCCAAATGGCTCCTACATGTTCCCTCATGAACGTCTCTCATGGCGTATTCAGTCTCTGCCAGACCTAAGCATCTTTCCAGTGGGCCGAAGAAAGATCTTCTAAACATTACTCCTTCTACTAAGCTAAATCTAGCAACTTTGGTTCTCAGGACTCCCGATTCCTTGGGATCCGATGGTAATTTTCTTGTATTCAAGTAGTTTATGTATTTGTTTCTACAATACCAAGCCAAACTTTCCAAGTTTACTTAAACATACCTTTTTCACAACCGAGTTCATCAGCTGCACTATTATCCCAGCGTTAAATTCGTCAGTCGATAGATGACCGCAAGTTGGCCAGTGTACCAGCCTCACTATTTTGATATCGAGGTATGTTCTGTCCATTCTTTGAATGGTTTGGGGGTTACTTGTAATTTTTCCAAGTACCACCACATTTGTTCCTCTTTGACATATAACATTCCGTTGACTTGATTTATGATGAGAAGGGAGTCACCTTTGTTCACACCTGCAATTATGGCTTCAAACTCGATTTTATTGTTATCCAATGTAACAACTTGACCGGTCGTTTTGACAACTAGCATCCTGTTCCAGGTCATTAGGTCTCGATCAACTTCATATTATGGTTTTTGACTTGCATGTATGGACGAGTTTAGTTTTTGGATGATTCGGGATCAATTTGTAAGAAGAATTTTCTTTAGAAGCTTAAACGGTACCAGTTGACCGGAGTTTTGACTTTTGTATAGACAAATCCAAAATGGTGTTATGATGATTCCTGTAGCTTTTTATGGTGATTTTGAACTTAAGGGTTCGTCCAAATTTAGATTTGGAAGTCCAAAGGGTAATTTGAATCATATGAGCAAAAATTTGAAAATTAATGTTTTGGAAGGTTGCGAGCTTTGATCGAGAGTTGACTTTGGTGATATCAGAGTTGGAATGTGATTCCGAAAGTTTAATTATCTCCATTATGTCATTTTCAACTTGCATGTAAAATTTGACATCATTCCGGGTAAATTTGATATATTTGAGCACAAGTTTTGTATGTTGGAAGACCTGGAAATTCCTGAGTTTGATTTGTAGTGAAATTCGTAATTTCGACATATTGTAATATGATTTGAGGCCTTTATCAGGTCCGTGTTACGTTATATAATAGCTGATATGGTTCGACATGGATTTGAGAGCCTGGGGTGTGTTTCGGATGGGGTACGAGCCATTTCTTCATGCTTTAGGGTTGTTGATTCTGTGATTTTCTTCATCGTCGTAGCTTGGGATTTTTCTTACCTAGTGCTCACACTCTCCCCTCCACATTTGCGTAATGCTCTTTTTTGGGGCACTAATGTTCCTTCATCGCAATTCCTCCCCTTCTCTGGTGATCGTGAAGTGTATTTTTTCTCGTTCGCGATTGCAATTGCATTTTCGCAATTGCGGTGTGTAAATTGCTGGGCAGCAAAATATAATTCAAAAGTCGCGGGTTTTGTCCATTTTTAATCTTTTGAGATAATGACCTATGATTAGAGCGACTTTTGAGGGGTTCTTCACGTGGTTTCTGGGGGTAAGTGATCCTTACTCGGTTTTGATTGTACTTCATGGCTTTATCATTGTTTTCATAATTAAATTAGAGAAATATGTTGGAAATTTGGGGAAATTTATAAATTTTTTCAAAAGTATAAAATGAAGATATGAAGGACGAATTGATGTCGGAAATTAATAATTTTGGTATGGTTGAAACCGTATCAGAATGGGTATTCGGGCTCTGAGGTGCAAGCCTAGGGGTTGAAATTTGGGTTGACTTTTCAATATTTATTAAAGATTGAAGCTTTATTATCTGAAAATTTTTCCCATGAGTTTTATTTTTGATTTGAAGTTTTTTGCCTATATTTGAGCCATTCGGAAGTTGTTTCGCTGAAGAAAGTTATTTTAGAGTACTCTAGCTTCTTTGAGGTAAGTATATGGCCTAACTTTGTATGGGAGAAACTACCCCTTAGGACTTTAATCTTTGGTGCTAATTGTGTCATGTGAAGGCGGTGTACGCAAGGTGATGAGTACGTGCTCGGACATATTTGTGGAAATTTTACTATTAAGGGCTCTTATATTCTCATGTACATTAGATATGAAGTTGTTTGTCATATTAAATCCCCATTTTTACTAAATTCACCCTTACGTATCTTATTTGAAATTAAATTGCTTCATGTTCTACCTTTATTGCTGATTAAAATCTTATGTGCCTTAACTGAAGTTGTTGCCTCTTTTATTGCCATGCTATCCTTACTCTAACCATCCTTAATTGAAGTTATTATTGTCTTTTGTGTAATTGCTTATCCTTACTTGAATTTATTGTACTTCTTCTGTGATTTCTCAACCCCAAATGAAGTTTTGTATCCCTTATCTTTCTTGAATTATCCTTATTTGAAATCATTGATTCATGTTATCCCTTCTATAGCCAAATTGTACTTTTGCAAAATTATTTCTACACATAATCTCTTCCTTGTTGAGCTATTCTTGTTAAGACCATTATTCCCTATTAAGTCTTTTGAGAGCTCGGTCAAATTGTTTCTTTGTGTTTTGAAGTTCCTAAGTGGATTTACATATTGTATCTTCATGTTATTCTTGTTATTGCTATTGTGTTCAATGGTGTTTAGCCGAGTGCTATGCATGGTTGTGATATTTAAACTTCTTTAAGGAAATGTTGTGGCATGCGGGCATATATTATAAAAGACATTTATTTCAGTTGTTTTGTTTTGGCACACGTGTTATTGTTGAGAGAATCGTTATTATGTTTGTACGAGGTTTCTGTCGTGCTGTTACTATTTTGTTTCACGAGGCTTCTGCCTTACTGTTATTATTATTGATACACATGCGGTGGTGTAAGGTATTGGTATAGAAACACGTACAATGAGATAAGGTGGGATTGATACACGTGGCTAGTATGGGAACTATTAGAAGCCATGCGTGATAAGGTGGGATAAAACGTGGGTTGCTATTGCAGGAAAAATGATTTTCAAAACTAAATGTAAAGGCTCCCCAGTATTATAAGGAAAGTTCTGATTCATTTTTATAATTTGAGATTACGAAGCGGTACCCCAGTAAGGCTCTTGGTAAAATTTTCCCATTCTTTTGTACTTGTATTATTAGAAGCCATGCGGTGTGATAAGGCAGGATAAAATGCGGGTTTCTATTTAAGGAAAAATAATTTTAAAAACTAAATGTAAAAGCTATCGCTGTGATATAAGAATAGTTTTTGATTCATTTTATAATTTGAGATTACGAGGCGGTACCTCAATAAGGCTCTTGGTAAAATTTTCCCATTCTTTTGTACTTGTCTTTGGTTGTTGTTTCCTTAGCATACTAATGATTGTCATCCTCCATATTGCACTATTTGCTTAGTAATATGTAGCTATTCTTGTTGTACTAGTCATTGCTTCAACCTCATTGCTGCCTTTTTTACACTATACATTTCGTGGTGACCATTTCTTATGTGCCCTTCACTGTCTCACTCTTATTTTTTGACTTGAATTGTGGTATAATACTCACACAAGCATACACGTAAATTAAACACCCATATTAGTTTAAGAAGGGAAATCTTGACGTCATTGACCATTAAATGTACTCTTGGCGACTTGCCTTCTGTGTGAAAATTGTTCTGTTGGCATGTGAGTCGTCTATGCAGTTATGAATTGTAATATAGGAACAAGATGCCAAGTTATTATAATTGATGAATTGGGACCCGTGAGCTATGATTTTGAGGTTTGGAACCTCGTTGAAATGCTTTGAAGGATCTTGTATGAAAGAGGTTGTTCTTATTGAATTGTTTCTAGTTTTCCCTTATTTGTTTTTACGGAGCATAAGCTTGCTCTACAAAATTATTACTTGACTGCTTCCTGTTAAAAATTGTTGTTACTAGTGTATCATTATAAGTATTATTTTGGATTCCTTATCCTGTCTAGCATTGTATTTACATCGTTTCTTTATTAGTTCACCTTCGTACTTGTTCAAGTTATTAAATCCAGTAGGTGTCTTGATTTTTCTCATCACTGCTCTACTAAGGTTAGTTTTGATACTTATCTGGTACCGCTATGGTGTACTGATACTACGCTTCTGCATATTTTTGTGTAAATCCATGTGCCCTCTGTTATTGTTGATTATTAGCTAGATATCGAGCATTGTTGTGGAGACTCAAGGTAAACATGTCGTCGCATGTGATAGCCTCGAAGTCACCTTCAGATATTGTACTTGTACTATTTAATTATATTCCGAAGGGTTGTAATTAGGGATTTTCTAGAAAATTCAGTACAGCTTATGAGTTGTACTATTGATTTTTAGATTGTAAGGTGTGTGTAAAGATTTCTATTTCATTTTTATCAATTGACTATTGAATTCTTCTATTAATTAAGTAAGGCTTACCTACACTTAATGACTAGTTGTTGTCACGACATCCTACATAGTGAAATTAGTGCCATGACAAGTTGGTATTATAACTCTTGGTTCATAGGTGCTATGAGTTATTAACGAGTCTAGTGGAATCTTGAGGATCAATTTAGAGATGTTTGTACTTATCTTCGAGAGGCTATGGAACTATTAGGCTAAGTTAACTTCCTTCATTACAATTGTACAAGTTTATTAATATCAGAGTTGAGCCCTTGTCATTCTAATCTCTCAAGGATGGTGCGGACACGAGTTGTAGTTACCGATGATGCTTCCCAAAAGACGGTGTTGCTTAGGGTCGGGGAAATGTTAGAGGTGGGGATGGAGGCGGAGGAGGAGTACCTGCTACAACTAGAGCACTTATCAAAGCAATAGTTAAGGAGGTGCCATTAGTTCCTATTGGGGAACAGTTACCGAAGGCACCTGTTATGACCCCATGATTTTAGGAGACTTTAGCACATTTCCTGAGTATGTTTCTTACATTGACTCAGATGGGGTTGATTGTGGTCGCACCGGCTACTTCACAGATCGGGAAAAGGGCTGAGACTGCCGTCGTCCACTCCAGAGTAGCGAGTCCATGTTTTTCAAGTTTCAGGTGTCATCCCGACACATCCTGTTGTCCTAGTTCAGCCCATGGTAATTGTAGAAAAATATGAGAAAGAACAGCTTAGACCTGCGAGGTTCAAGAAGTATTACCCTCCTATTTTTAGTGCTTTGGATTCTAGGATACACATGGGTTCCTAGGGGAGTGCTATTGTATTCAATGCACTATGGGTATTATGGAGATGAGTAGGGTTGATTTTACTATGTTCTAGCTTAAGGGAGCAGCATACCAGTGGTGATGAGCATATGAGTTGGGTAGTCCGACCGGTGTACCTTTATTTTTATGGGTTCAATTTTTTGGGATGTTCTTGGGAGAGCTTGTTTCTAAGACCCTTCGGGATGCATGGTGTGTGGAGTTGAGAAGCCGCGCCAGGGCATTATGTCAGTGTCAGAGTATGCCATTAGATTCAGTGATTTGTCTAGACATGCACCTGCTTTGGTCATTACAGTTAGAGATAGAGAGTCCTTAGGTTCATCGAGAGGCTCATTGATGATATCCGGTTCAACATGGCTCAAGAGTTGGAGTAAGATATTCCAATTTAGTAGGTGGTAGAGATCGCTCGCTTATCAGAAGGAATGTGGGACCAGGAGAGAGAGGACATGCGGGGTCAGGAGAGAGATAGGACAGTGAGGATAAGAGGCCTCATAAGTCGGATATATCTACTAGTCCCTATTTTGGAGGTAGGGTACAACATGGTAGATGTGTTGTCGGTCAGCCAGTTTAGTTTGTATTTCAGGCTTCACGCAGTGTTTCAGGTATCTATTGTTCTCAGGGTACCTATGTTACACCTCCTTTTTACTACCCCGAAAAGGTTTATAAGGGAGTTCTTTTCAAATTAAAGTGACAATTGAAATGAGATTATTTATATTGAAGTCAGAGTCGCCACTTGGGATTACTTATGGTGTCCCAAGTCACCGGTTTATAATCCTGAATCGAGGAAAGATTTGACTTTGTTTATGTCTGCGAACACAGAAATCCGGGTAAGGAATTCTGTTAACCCAGGATAAGATGTTAGACATTCACGAGTTTCGTGGTTCTAGCACGGTCACTTTGATCATATTTGGCTTAAACAAATTGTTCAATTACTTTTTTTAGAACCTATGTGCATTTACGTCTTATCGCTTTTAAATTAAGAAAATTATCTTGAAACGGGTCATACGTGTACTCATTTGCTTGGTGCGTCAAAAATCATGTCAGGCGAACGTGTCCACAATTGGTAATGCTTTATTATTAAAAAAGTTTGGCCAAAGTTACGCGAACACATACTTCGATTTTATGTTTAGATCGAAATTATGTCAAGCGAACGCGTACACAATCATGATATATTTGTTACGACAGTGTGCATAAAGGCATACTAACGATTTTATAACACGTTCAATAATCAATTTATTACGAACTAAAGTCGGTTTAGCTAATTCCAATTAAAAGATCTATGCTCTCAATATTATGCTTCCGTAACCAAATTCTGCTCTATTGCAGATGTGCAAACTTTATCACTTAATGTTACTCAACCTATGAGCTATGTGGCCAACCCTCCTCCTCCTTTCTTGGTATTTGGCAAAAGGAGGAGACGTGCCCGTACTGATGCACATTCTATTAATAAGTTTAGTGCTACCAATGGCAGCACTCAGTGAGCTCTTAATAAATTAAGAAAACCCAGTAATATAAGCTCAATCAGAATCAGTTCCATCTTTTATTCAAGAGAAAAATATTATCAAAATTTTTTCTGTATATATACGAAAGCAGAGGTACAGCGTACTCACGATTATTCCCTTGTATTGTGCTTGTGCAACTAATTGGAGACTCGAACAACAACGACGTCGGAGATTAAAGCTTGACAAGAACAAGCAGATACTACGACGAAAAGCAGACTAACAGAGATTCCCCAAAATCCTAACAGAACCGTGGATGGAGACAAACGGATGATAGCGTACTCGAATGAGCTTCAAACTCAATCGGAAAACTTGAGACTTGCTAGAAAAAAGATACTAAATGAGCTCTTAGTTGATAGGTTTCACTGGTGATTATGTAGGTATATGGGTTTAGCTGAGTTTTTTTAGATCAAAGGAGATAGGAGTCTTGTTTTAAGAAGACAATGGCGCCGAAGCATTTGTCAAGTTATCTCGAGGTTTGGCTGCTGAAGCTTTTGGGAGGAAGTGAGTGAAAGCTGCTCATTCTCTTGTGAGTGTTGCTGATTTTAAGCAGCCATTGATGGCTTGGAAGAAGGGTGGCTACTATTTTGTTTTCTTTCTCTTTGCTTCAGCTACGTTGCTACTCTGCTCAATGAGGAGTTTGGTTGTTGTGTGTTTGGCGATGTTTCTGGTCGTTTGTGGATGGCGATGGGTTACAGGGATGATAGTTTTTTTTTGCTGAAGAAGCTTTGGGGTGGGGTGTGGCGAGGAAGATGAAGGGGTCGTGTGTTCTTGTTGAAGATGAAGGAACTGTGGGGAGGGGTCGTGTTTTGTAAAATGGCGCTTCATATATCCTCTCAATCCCCTGGGCGTTATTCTATATTGTATAGGTCTAGGGATATATATTATATATTTTGTCTATTAGTCCCTAGGCCTTTTATATATTAGGTCCCTAGGTTTTTAAGAAGGAATTTTCAAGATTAAAAGAGTATGGGGTTGGTGTTATTGGGCTTGGGAATTATGGGCTAGATACTTGAATCTTTTTGACTAGCTCTGCTTAATATTAGCTTAATTAATAAAAAATCTATCCATATAGATGTGTTATCAAAAATATTAATTATCCCTACTTAAATAAGAATAATTATTATAATAAAACTAATAATTAAATCAAAACTATTTTTTGGTATTTATTTTTCAATAAAAATGACTACAAAACATTAATGAACCTATTTTTCTAATTTTCATTTTTTGTAATAAAATAAAAGTAAAAGAGTAAAAATTTGTTAAAATAACTATATTATGCTTGAATTAAATATTTACGTGCTAAACTATGAAAAATTTTGAGGAGAATAAAAAATCACATGTCTATAGCTGCCCCTCTTTGACTAGAAACATGAAGAGTTTTCGGACAAATAATGTCTAGACAGGTTTTTTGGCCCAACCCTTATTTAAAGAGACGAAAAGCTAAAAGAAAGGATAATGTGACCAATCCCTAGCATCTGAGCTGCCTACATATCCTTGGCTATAAAGGAATCGGGCCACGTGTAGTTCAGAACTAAGTGAGATGATGGAGTATACCGAGGTGGAGAGCCAATCGAGGTGCCATTCCATCAAGGTTTCGGTCCGCGGTTCTATTATTACATCAAAAATCAAAAAATGAAGAAGACTAGCTAAGTCTGTCAACTACGAGTCACAAGATTCATATCTATAAGTCTTCTGAAGCTTGATCTTGAGTCTTGAATGGTTCTTCATGCAGACTTTAGATTTGAACATTGACGCTTGCTAGTTTTAGGTGCTAGTTCATCCTTCTTCAGCTTTTCGGATCAAGACCAGTCATGCAGTGCTTGTGACCTCGGCCATATCTTGAGTAGCCCATATCTTTCATCAGTTTTTTCATTTAGATTAACTTCTTGCCTTTCTTTTTTTTCTTTATTGTAACTAACTTCTGTTGATCATCTCGGACTGTTGATTCGCATTCTTGCCGCGAGCTTATTTTGTTGTCAACGTGAATTCTGTTCTTTAGTGAATTCTCTTATTCTCTAGGTAGGCTCTTGATTGCTGAAGTTGAACCGTCTTCTTTTGGCCATTGTTTCCATACCTTTGTTCTTTGAGTGGGCTCCTGATTTCAAGCATTTAAATAATCTTCCTTTCCTCTGAAACTTGCCTTGTTTCTCCCTTTGTTCTCCAGGTGGGCTCCTCATTGCCGAACTCTTTTGAACCTTGCTGCTTCCCTTCGTTCTCCAGGTGAGCTCCTGATTACCATCACTTGAATTGCTGCTTTATTCTTCAAATGGGCTACTAATTACCAACACTTGAATTGATGCTTTCTTCTTCAGGTAGTCTCCTGATTACCAACACTTGAATTGTATTCCTTTCCTCTGAAACTTGAATTGTTTTCGTTTGAAACTTGAACTATCTTCCCTTATTCTCCAAGTGAGTGACTGATTACTGAAACATTTTGTATTCCCTTGTTTTCTGTGTGGATGCCTGCAATAAAAACAAAGTAAATTTTCAGCCCCTGTTTGCGCAAGGAAGATTTGTGAGTTGTTAAGATAATTGTGAACCACTTACACTAATGATGCAATGACGAGTAAACTAAATACAAGACTAGGATATGCGTCTCCTATGTGTCACGACCAAAAATCCACTAAGGGTCGTGGTGGTGCAGGACACTGCTCTCAAGCAAGCCGACCAAATTACTTGATGAAGTTCTCTTTTTAACAATCTTGAAAACTAAGATTTTCCTTCAATTTTATGAATTACCAGAGAACCGCTTCAATTAAAACTTATTGGTAAGAAATTAATACGAAATATTTCAAAACCATGCTAGAACATGATGTCACAAGTGCATAAGCATTTACTAAGAAGGGAATAAAATACAACAACTGTCCGTAACACAATATCGGACGGCAAATAAATACAGATAACTGAAAGAGACTCTGCTGGCTGCGGGTCTCCTCGAGAAGTGCAGCTTACCTAAGTCTCTGTATCAACCATGCTGCTACGTCCAGTAGCCCACTAGTGTTACATATACCTGTGCAATAAAAATGCATAGAAGTGTAGTATGAGTACGAAAATAACATGTACTCAATAAGTATCCCGTCTGATCTTGAAGAAGTAGAGACAAGATAGACGACTTTGACACTTACTAGTGGTGCAATAATAATGTCAATAATACATTAAATCGTGGATTTGTATAAGCATCTTTTTTAACCCAACAGAATGAAACATGTAAATAATTAATTCGTTTATAGGAAATTTCCAAAATATCTTTCCATTATTATCCAAATATTCTCAAGCCAAGAAAAGGCAATAACAACTTTAATAAGTTCAAGGCAACAATACAAGCATGCACAAATCACGCCGAGGACGTATGGCCCACTCCAATAGGAAATAAACTATGTGCTGTTGAGGGTCGAACAACACGAATAATAAATGCATCTATTTAATCTGCTAAGGCATTCAACCTATTCCAAAAATAAACACACACAGGCAGTCAATCAAGAAGTCATCATGGAAAACAATTTCAAAGAAAAGCCAATTCTCATTTAATAATTTAACAAAATGAGGTTCAAATCCTTTTAGAAATTTGATTACTAATTTAATGTGATATAAGAAATTCAAGCTTCCAATAAGTTTACAATTAATCCAAGTATTGCATGTTGTTGAGTCCTAACTACCCGGACAAAAGCATAGTAGTAATTATGCACGGACTCTCCTGACCTCGTGCGTATGTAGCCCCCGCAATTATGAGGACATAACAAATTATTTCACCTATGGGGATAATTCCCTTTTACAAAGTTAGAAAGGAGACTCAACTCACTCCGAAGATCCATAGCCGACATTCCATGCTTCTCGGAAGACTTAAATCAATGCCCAATGCTCCAAAACTAGCGAATGATTATACAAATCCATTAATATATGCTCAACTACTCATTACAATCCAATTTATAGAAATTCCTAGCTCTAATCGAAAAGTTGATAAAAACATCCTCGGGCCCACGTGCCCGAAATTTGAAATTTTTCGAAGATAAAGTTTATCCATGAACTCACGAACTCAAATATATGATTTTCTCTTAATTTCATACCCAAAATAGTGCTCAGAATCCAAGAATACAAATTTTCTAGGTCTTCCTTAAACCTTAAATTTTTTATCCATTAGACGCAAAAATCCATACGAAATTGATATATTTAACTCAAGATAGGTGGGGTTAGCTTACCTTGTCGTTGATGATGAAAAACCTCACATGAACCTCCCCAAAATCGTCCATGCTAAGAGAAAATTAGAGAAAAATGGCTAAATCCCGACTTTAGAAACAACCCCACTGCCTCCAGCAACTTTCGCATCTGCGGAAAAATGGCCACATCTGCGGTCCCGCATCTTCAAAAAAATGGCCGCATCTTGAAAAAATGACAACATCTGCGGTTATGAGAGCAACCAGCAAGTTCAGCATTCCAAAAATTCCATTTTCGATGCGTTAACCACCCGGAATCCACCCGAGGCCCTCGGGACCCCAACAAATCATTCCGACTAGTCCCAAAACGCATTGTGGACTTGCTCAATGTCTCATATTATATCAAATAACGCTAAAACCATGAATCAATCTCCAATCAAAGCATAATGAACTTTAAAAATTCAAACTTTTATTTTAGATGTTAAACCTGTAAAATCACATCTGATTGACTTCAAAATTTGCACGCAAGTCATATTTGACATTACAGACCTGCTCCAACTTTTGGAATCGGATTCTGACCCCAATATCAAAAAGTCCACTTTCGTTCAAACTTCTCAAACACCTTCAAATTTCTATCTTAGCCAAATGACTCCAAAATTACCTACGAACCACCGAATTCACTTCTGATCGCGCCCCCAATTCTAAAATCACCATGCGGAGCCATTCACAGACTCAGAATGCCAAACGGACGTCGATAACACTGAAATTCAGTTCAAGACAAACTAATGAAATTCCTTCGGTCACACTCCCAATTCCTTCAAAACCCAATCCGGTCGCACTCCCAAGTCCAAATCATTATACAAACCTGCTGGAACCTGCAGATCCCGATTCCAAGGTCATTTACTTAAAAATCTAATCTTAGTTAATTCATTCAACTTAAAAGCTTCCGAAATGAGAATTCTCTTTCCAAATCAACTCTAAATTTCCCGAAATTCAATTCCATCCACGCGTATAAGTCATAATACCTGAAATGAAGATGCTCATGGCCTCAGACTGTTGAACGATGTGCTAGAGGTCAAATTGGCTGGTAAGTTCATTACATTCTCTCCCACTTAAACAAACGTTCATCCTCGAACGTGCTAATAATTACATTGAAGTAGTCTGAAATCAATGTTTAACACCTCCTACACCTTCCCGTGCTACCACAACTCAGTTGAGTACATTAGCTTGATCAATTATGAAGATATCCCCTTTTATTCAAGGAAATAAGACTTAGAACCTAATTCCAACATCTAATATTCTCTTCTAGGCATGTTTCCAACATACGGACACCGTATCAATCACCACATGATGCACCAGAACATGACTGCATACCTTTGCTGAATTCACACCTTTATCCGCGTTACTCAGTGTACCACAATAACATTCTTTGTCCCAATTAGTCGAAATTCCACAAATCTGATGCTCCCATTTCCACTTGTGACATACATAGATCTTGCTCTAACTATTACGCTACCGACATGACTGATGAGGTATGTAGAAATTCATAACAAACTGCTGAATTAATAATTATTGGGTCTATACTCCAGACAAGAACTATCACCCCATTATAAACCAAATAATGGCCTCAGCTCCATAATATACTTCATATACTCATATTGCACTAATCTCAATTTCAATGATCTCATCTCACCTAGTATGAACCGCTCAGGCGATAAGCCACCCCCACATGAGCAAAAAGTCTCATATGATGCAACAATGTGCCAATAGGCTACTATATCGAACGCGGTACCACGGAAAGCAAACTTTGAGAAGGAAATTCAATTGCATCGCTCGCAAATCGCACATGCAACGCGGTCAATATAATTTAACAAATACCCCGCTCGCAAATCATACATGCGACGGGGGCGCACAGTTAATATGAGCTTTCCTTACTAAAATAGGAAACTGAATACATAAAATAGACATAGGGAACTGTATTGAACATCATACTATTGTGGTTTGCAACCCAATCCAACTAACATACTCATGGCGGTGTGCCACCCGATCCAAATATACCCATGGCGGTGCGCCACCCGATCCAAATGACATACCCATGGAGGTGTGCCACCTGATCCACACATAAAACTCATATTAGGAGATGCACTCCGAGATAGATTTTATTTACAATAAAATACTGAATATCACTCACAAGCACGCTAAGTGCATAATATTTTCCATGGGGGAAAATATGAAAATATAGTGCCATAAGCTAGAAAACTCAAGCACAACTGAAGTGCGATAATGATATGAATCTTAAGAGCCATTTTCTCAGGTAATATCATTTCTATGCGGATCCTTAACACATAAGCAATTTCTCAAGCCGTCTCACAACTCACACGGCAGAATGTATCACTACATGAAATATCTTAAAACCAAATAACACCCTGACTACTCTTCTATTAGGAGCACATTACTGAAATAAACACATTTGGCCTTATATAGAGCCCATATTCACAATGAATCTATCCATCGATCTCAAGCTGCTTCTGGTCGCCATAAACTAGGCTAATTACTTGTCAAAGTCCATAATAACTCCTCTTCCACTGATAACACATAACAACCTCTATCATAGTTAGAGAAATTATCGGCAGTCCACAACTCAATAGGCTGAATGCCTTCCAAGAATATATTCTCAAATCAATGATATTATCACAACCTCCATACTTGGTTTAAGTCTTTAATCAATCAAGTGACTCCTGCCACACTTGTACAATCTTCCTATGGGACGCACTCCCACAACCTACCACAGCAAATAATTGGGTCGTACCTCTAAACCACTGCCCATACTAACCCTAAAAAGAGATCAAGAATCATTAACCAGGATGTAAGGCCCTTTGTAAAAAACACCAATTGCAGTGGCTTACAAGCCTCACACATACCGTCACAAATCACTAGCACAACTTCATCATGCTGAAGGAATTGATCACTACCACCAATATGCCAATTCGACTATGGCTACCCAATCTACCTCCTTCAAATTTATTCTTGTTTGCCTTTGAAATGATAATAACTCCATTAAACACATAAAACCCTCCATCCTTACTCATCCCTAGTGACCTTGAATCACGAGACTATGCTCTCTAAAATCCCACGAACCATTTCATACCTCCTAGTTGCCACCTCGCAAGCCAAAACATCATAAAGCATTCTGTGTCTTTTCTCATAGGATGCTATCAAGCTTGATTCTTCACCATACCTATAGGCTCGAAATCATTAGGCATCACACCTTATCTTTTGAAACTCACTAGGACCGTTGTTGAGAGCCACCCGCTCTAACATGGCCCCAAATATAATCAACTCCATGAGTATTCTATCACATGAATACTCTCTTGGAAGCCACATATATATAAAGCACAATCCCGAATCCTTTCCAAATTTCAACAAGAGCCAACAAGGACAACCATAGCACACCTTTAACAATCCCTTTGCATAAATACAACCTAAGCTCTTTTCCCTTGTCTAAAATAACCCAACAACATGCTAATAACCAGAAACTTCGCAAGTAGTTAACCATGCAACCTAGTCATAGGCAGTGGGACACTCCCTCTTAGCTTGAAGCCATTATTATCGAACTCTAGAGTCCATCGGGATTCTTATTCTCTTATTGACACAACCATGTGCAATCAACCACCAAAATTCTTGAAATCTTTCTGTAATAACCTTCTTTTTATATTTTGAATCATCGAACGCATTTGAACAATCGATCTCTTTATTGTATAACCATTAAAATGCTTCCTGGAAGATTCACCAACTACGCAAATGCTAACCTACACATAGGTAATAACCTATCTATAGAAATAACTTTCCGACATCTTCCAACGCTGCTGCACAGGGTACAATCACCATTACATCAATAACCCATCCTGAGTCAGAGCTAACCCTCTAGCTGCATAAGTTCTTTCACCCCTCATGGACATCAATTAAATTCGCGGCAACATCCTTCTCATTCAAGTTATGTTGTATCCTTATTCATTTCAAGCAGCTCATTTCCATTATACCAAGTCTCCTACCGCATAATAGTCCATGCTTTAGATTAATTTCATGGACCCTAATTGCTAATCACTAATATTCTTAAATCCCTCTGAACTCTCCTTAAGGTACGTGGTCATCATACAACAAAGTCGTTACATGGCCTTTTAGAATGTTTGAACAACGCCTGACGTTTCCCAAATGTCCTTCCTCGTCCTTTGATATTCAATTGTTGCCATAAATAAAATCCTTCTTCATAGCTCTTGGACCCACAAAACGCTACTAACTTGAACCTTTCTGGAGATCATCTTTCTCGAGATTTCAACATTAGAAAAACTGATTAAGTCCTGAACCGCCGCACCATGCAGTCTCTGAAAGTCGTTTCTTCAATACTATCTCATCATTTCCTGCTCCTAAGGAGAATTGTAGAAGATTATAACACCAGTGAACTTGATACATTCAATAGGGACAACGACACCTCATTATAGGAGAAAACTCCACCATGCTTTCAACACCAAGCCTCGCTTCTCCAACAGCCCAAATCTGGATATTTATATGCTAATTATTTTCTCTTGCCGGGAATAATTACCGAATCTCTAGACCATGCACTAAGTAAACCTCTACTCAAGTCATTTACTGCCCCCTACCCGTAGGCAAACATCCCACCATCAAATCAGTATTGCGGAATAATCGTTCATGAGTATCATTGTAACTTATGCATGGCCTCAGAGCCCTCACAGGTACCGCTATTGAGTTGAAACGACATAATATCCTTCCACAAAGCGACGATAATAATCGGATCAACCATACCGGGAGAAACATCCTGCACCACATCTGTAGTACCATATACAATTATTCAATTCCAAATTTATTACAAGCGGTTTGTGTCACATAAAATTGAGTAGGAAAGAAAGAAAGGCATAAGCTGAGGAATCAAATCGCATGATAATAAATCAAGAAGGGAAGTACTCCTAATAGTCCTGCAGCCTCCCAAGGATAAGCACAGTCGTCTCCGTACCTATCCGTGAGACTCTACTAAACTTGCTCATGACTCGTGAAACCCTAGAAATCTAGTGCTCTAATACCATGTTGTCACGACCAAAAATCCACTAAGGGTCGTGGCGGTGGCAGACACTGCTGTCAGGCAAGCCAACCAAATTACTTTATGACGTTCTCTTTTTAACAATCTTGAAAACTAAGATGTTTCTTCAATTTTATAAATGAAAAGATAACAGCTTCAATTCAAACTAAATGATAATCAATTAATACGAAATATTTCAAAGCCGTCCCAGAACCTTGTGCCACAAGTGCATGAGAATTTACTAAGAAGGGAATAAAATACAACAACTGTCTGGAACACAATATTTTACAAAAAATAAATACAGATAATTGAAAGAGACTCGACTATCTTCGGGTCGCCTCAGGAAGATTAGCTTACCTAAGTCTCCATATCACCATGCTGCTATGCCCAGTAGGCCACTAGAGTTACATATACCTATGCAACTAAAATACACAGAAGTGTAGTATGAGTACGAAAACATTGTGTACTCAATGAATATCCCGTCTAATCTCGAAGAAGTAGAGACGAGATGGTCGAATTCGACACTTACTAGTGGTGCAATAATAATTTCAATAATACATTAAATCATGGATTTCTATATACATTATTTTTAATCCAATAGAAGGAAACAAGTAAACAGTTAATTCGTTTACAGGAATTTTCCAAAATCACTTTTCATTATTATCCAAATATTCTCAAGCAATGAAGAGTTAATAACATCTTTAATAAGTTCAAGGAAGCAATACAAGCATGCGCAAATCATGTCGAGGACGTACCACCCACTCCAATAGGAAATAAACTGTGCATTCCCGAGGATCAAATTGTGTGAACCATAAATGCATCTATTTAATCTGCGAGTCGTTCGGCCTACTCAAAAAACTAACCACAGACTGTCAATCAAGATGTCGTCATGGAAAAAATTTCTGAAGAAAAGCCAATTCTTATTTTATAATTTAAGAAAACGAAGTTTAAATCCTTTTAGAAATTTGTTTACTAATTTTATGTGATTTAAGCAATTCAAGCTACCAATAAGTTTATAATTAATCTAAGTATAGCATGCTTTTGGGTCCTAACTACCCAGCCGATAGCGAAGTAGTAGCTACGCACGGACTCTCGTTACCTCGTGCGTACGAATCCCCCACAATTAGTAGCACACAACCAATTATTTAACCTATGGGGACAATTCCCTCTTACAAGGTTAGAAAGGAGACTCACCTTACTCCGAAGATCTATAACGGGCATTCCATGCTCCTCGGAAGACTTAAATCGACACCTAATGATCCAAAACTAGCCAATGATTATACAAATCCATTAAATATATGCTCAACTACTCATTACAATCAAGTTTATAGAAATTCCTAGACTCAATCAAAAAGTTGAAACAAACGACCTTGGGCCTACGTGCCCGGAATCTGAAACTTTTCAAAAATAAATTTTATCCTCACGATCTCAAATATATGATTTTCTCTTAATTTCATACCTAAAATCGTGGTCAAAATCCAAGAATAGAAATTTTCCAGGTCTTCCTCAAAACCTCAAATTTCTATCAATTTACATGCTAAAATACATATAAAATCAAAACATTTAACTCAACATAGGTGGGGTTAGCTTACATTGTCATTGATGATGAAAACCCCCACTTGAAGCTCCCCAAAATCGTCCATGCTAAGAGAAATGAGAGAAAAATGGCCAAATTGCGACTTTAAAAACAACCCTACTGCCTCCAGCACTTTTCGCATCTACAAAAAAAATGACCACATCTGCGGTCCTGCATCTGTAGAAAAATGACCGCATCTGCAGTCCCACATCTGTGGAAAAATGGCTGCATCTACTGAGAATGGCCACATCTACGGAAAAATGACCGCATCTGCGGTTATGATAGCATCCAGCAAGTTCAGCCTTCCAAAAATTTCATTTTTGATCCATAAACAATCCAGAATGTATTCAAGGCCTCAGGACCCCAATCAGTCATGCCAATCAGTCCAAAAACACGTTTTAGACTAGCTCGAGGTCTCAAATTATATCAAACAACGGTAAAACTACAAATCGACCTCCAGTACTAGCTTAATGAACTTTAATATTTCAAACTTCTATTTTTCATGTTAAAACCTATCAAATAACGTCTGATTGACTTCAAATTTGCAAGCAATTCATATCAACATTATGGATCTACCCCAACTTCCAGAATCAGATTTCAACCCGATATCAAAAAGTCCACTTCCGATCAAACTTCTCAAAAACCTTCAAATTTCTATCTTTAGCCAAATGACTCCAAAATGACATACGGAGCTCTGAATTCACTTTCGATCGTGCCCCCAACTCTAGAATAACCATACAGAGCCATTCACAATCTCGGAATCCCAAACCGACATCGACAGCACTGAAATGCACTCCAAGCCAAACTTATAAAATTCCTTCCAAAATGCTAACTTCAACAACATGCGCCAAAATATTACCAAGTTATCCAAAAGCCAATCCGGTCACACTCCAAACCCCAAAATCATCATACAAATCTGGTAGAACCTCCAAATCCGATTCCAAGGTCGGTTACTCAAAAATGCAATATTACTTAATTCTTTATACTTAAAGCTTCTAAAATGAGAATTCTCTTTCCAAATCAACTCTGAACTTCCTGAAATTTAATTTCATCAATGCGTACAAGTCATAATACTTGAGATGAAGCTGCTCATGGTCTCAGACTACTGAACAACGCGCTAGAGCTCAAAATGACAAGTCGCGCCATTACACTATGAGTACATCCAAATAAATTGGATTAGAAAATACGGTCTGCTAAAAATAAAACCTGAATAAACCAAAATAGGAAGTGTATCTCCTAGGGATGAAACTTGAATGAACCAAACTAGGAAGTGTGTCTCCTATGAATGAACTCTTAAATTAGGAAGCGTGTCTCCTAACTTGAAAGACCATGATTAGGAATTGCGTCTATTACAGGTAAATCTTCAATAAACCAGACTAGGAAGTGCGTCTCCTAGGGCCGAACTTAAATGAATCAAATTAGGAAATGCATCTCTTAGGGGTGAAATCACATTTAGGAAGTGCGTCTCCTTCAGGTGTATCCTGAAAGACCCAAAATAAAAAGTGCGTCTCCTAGGGATGAAATCTCAACGACTCAAACAAGGAAGTGCGTCTCCTATGAATGAATCTTAATTTAGGAAGTGTGTCTCCTAAAGGTGTAACATCAATGACTCAAATTAGGAAGTGTGTCTCCTATGAATGAACTCTAAATTTAGGAAGTGCGTCTCCTATGCGTGAAACTTCAATGACTCAAACTAGGAAGTGCATCTACTTTGAGTGAAATCTTAATTTAGGAAGTGCATCTCCTACGGCTGAAACTTCAATGACTCAAACTAGGAAGTGCATCTATTATCAACGAACTCTTAATTTAAAAAGTGCGTCTCCTATGGGTGAAACATCAATGACTCAAACTAGAAAGTGCATCTCCTATGAACGAACTCTTAATTTAGGTAGTGCATTTCCTAGAACAACATATAAATTGAAAACCTAGACTAGGCAGTGTTTCTCCTAGTGGTGATGCATGATCTTCTCAATAGCCTTAGTGTAGGTAGAATTGGGGCATTACACCTGAAAATTTCAAGCTTCCAAGCTTTGGTATGAGCATAGCTTCCGTCCTTGTGTCAGACAAAGAAAACTTGTGAGTTTAAACATGGTGGTTGGTTTGTGGCCTTGACTTTGCGGTGATTGCTCTTTCACTTGCCATGGTAACTTTGATTTTAACTTGATAAACAATTCTTGCTTATTGACTAACCAATTTCTCTGTCACCCTTATCACAGAAAATACCTCTTCTCCGTTCAGACCCAATACCCTTTATCTGTTGCAATGCTCATGAGATGACATTTACCAAACCTTTTTGTGTCACATGAATCCCAAAGCATGTCAATTCCCGCCCACTCTGTGCGTATGTTATTCTTTCTTGAGTTACGCCACTGGCATTGTCCCTGGGTCTACTGGTCTTTCACTTGCATGATAACTGTGATTTCCACTTAGAAGACCTTGTTTTTCATTGGTTAACCACTTTTTGTGTCAACCTCATCATAGAGAATACCTTTGATCCATTCACCCAACATCCTCTATATGTTGCATTGTTCATGAATTGATAACCAAATCTTTGTATTTCACATGAATCCCGAAGCTTGTTGATTGTTACCAGCTCAGTGCGCACGTTGTTCTTTCCTGACTTATGCCACTTTTGATGTGCTAGCCAGATCCTGTTTTGTTGATTGGAAAGTTGGTTGAAGATTTTGTAGTCATTCCTTACTTGTTTTGACCAAACAAACTAAAGAAGAGGGAGTAAAGAAAACAAAAGGAAAAAAGTAAAGGACAATGGAAAGAGATGATCCCTAACAGGAGAACTACACACTTATCAGATGTGGATACCAACTCTAATGACCATGTCATGCACCTTTGGATTATCAAACAAGTCTAACGTTCAACTTTTATTACACCTCTTTACCGTGAAATTGGGCTTCAATGCTCCAATTTTTCAACCTGACTCATGATCCTTATTCGACTTATAGTGCCCGAAGGGTTTTCACCACCAAGCCTCTCTCATTTTGTTCTTTCTCTCTCAACTCACAGTAGCCTTATCGTTCTTGTGAAGGTTTTCACCAATAAGACTTTCTCATTTTGTTCTTCTCTTTGTTCAAAACGGAGTGTTGCCCCTGATATGAATCACCTCTACTTGCTTGACTTGGCATCTCTCGAAGACTTGTCGGAAGGTCTTTCTTTGGACCGAAAATTTGTGCTCTTGGATAGTGTTAGAAACAAAGGGTATCAGAAAGGCTCAAAACAACTTGAACGGGTTCAAACTTGCAACTTTTGAAATCAGATCTTTTACACAACCACAACTTCTGCCCTAGTTTCTTTGCCTGGGGTCTTTTGAATTTTTATTTTCATGGGACCAAACCGTGAGGCTGCCTAAGTATCCATAAAATGTATATGGTCTAGCGTAGTTCATGACATAGGAATTGCTTTGTTTTTGTACCTTTCTCTTTTTTTCTTTTCTTTTTTTTTCTTAACTCTTTTTCAATTTTGTTTCTCTTTTTCTCTTTTTTTTCTTTTCTCTCCTTTTTTCTATATCATATTTCTAAACTCTGCTTCTGAT
The DNA here is from genome assembly GCA_034376525.1 of Nicotiana benthamiana. Classification (NCBI taxonomy): domain Eukaryota; kingdom Viridiplantae; phylum Streptophyta; class Magnoliopsida; order Solanales; family Solanaceae; genus Nicotiana; species Nicotiana benthamiana. Next base: position 24,262,817 of record CM067340.1, on the reverse strand, counting down.
TCCAAAAGAGGGATATGAAAGAAAGTAATTAAGGATCAAAGGGGTAACAAAGGAAAGAGTGTTTAGATAGCAGAATTAAATTCCTTCATCATTTCAATCTTCAAAGCATGCCAAATAAAAATAACACAACTAAAAAAACCAAAAGAATCATACATAATATCTTCTGGCTGCATCATAATTGATAACCATATACACACATTTGCCTTCTATATCTATTAGATATAAAGCACCATTGGACTACACTTCCGTTACCACGAAGGTCCCGTGCCAATTTGGGTAAACTTGCCTTTAGCTTCAACCTGATGCAGCATGATGCATTTTCATGTGTTTATTTATGTTCTAACTTTTTAAGACCAGGCCGAGAATTACGCATGTATGTCGTGTCACTGGAGTTAGCAGGAAAAGAACAATCAAAGGATGAGAGAACTAAAAAATGACTAGAAATAATAGAAGACAGGAAATTGCATTAGTTAGATGGTGAAAGAGTTTGAAAACAAAACAAATAAAATAAACTGCGGTTACAACCCTGGAACATACCTATACAACACTAAATGAGTTACTACAAACAAGAATCTAGGTAAAATAAAATGATAGAAGGGTTTGAATCATAAGACAATATCTAGATTACAACCCTGAAAATAACCCGGATAATAGAAATAACAACAAAATAAACCACCAAGACTCCTCTCCAGCTAGCAAAGTGATGGAGCGTCTTTCCTATTACCAAGCACAGAATCTTAGCCACTGGGTTCCACATCAATATTGCTAAGACCATTAACAACTTCAATATCATTAGCATTAGTCAGCAAGTTCCCAAAGGGACTCGCATGTTCCCTGTCACTGTCATTGATCACAACTACCCCTTCTTGAATCATTTTTTTATTTCCGTTTTCATAGAATGACAATCTTCAATGATATGCCCTTGGACATTAGAGTGGTAGATGCATCATATAGTACGATCAAAGCCTTTTGCATATGGGTTTGGAGTATAGCCGAGGAACGGCTCAATAAGGCCAGAATACTTTAACTTTTCAAACAAGCTTGTGTAGGACTTCCGATTGGGGAAAAAATATTTCTTTGCCTTTATTACCTTCCCTACTCATGTTTTCTAGGGTTACTGGCGCTCGAAAATGTGATGAAGGAAAGAATTCATTATGCGGTGCTGGCGCTTGCCAGAGGGAGTGACCTGGTGGATGGACATATGGCCGGACATTGTTCGGAGGATAATACTTAGGTGGATTTTGTGGAGCACGAGGATAGGTTTGGGGTTGGATTTTAGGCTAGGTATATCAGTGAGGCGGACCCTTTGGACCATGTCGTGACTCTAAAACAATCATGGTAACATCATCACGTTCCTTCTGACCCATCAACCTTTCTGTGTCATTTTGAATTGTTTGTGTTGTGGCTTTTAAAGTAGAATAGCTCACGATGTTCCTCGACTTCAGCCCATCTTCTACCATTTCTCCCATTTTTACCACATCATACAGCTGTGATCAAATGCCTATAATAAGTTGGCTCTTGAGCTTGAAGAAAATACTCGACCATCTCTTTTTCTCCCATGGGGGGGGTTGACTTTAGCAGGTTTCTCTGTCCACCTATGTCTACATTCCCTAAAGTTTTCATTAGGATTTCTTTCCATATTAGTGAGGGACATGCGATCCGGGACAATTTCTATGTTGTATTGAAAGTGTCAGGCACAAGCCTGAGCCATATCGTCCCATGTGTACCACTTGCTAACGTCTTGGCGGGTGAACCACTCTAGAGCTGCCCCACCGAAACTCTGACTAAAATATGCCATCAATAATTTATCTTTCATTCATGACCCAATTTTCGAACCCGGTTGTGATGGCGCCTCTCATGAAGACAAGGCCAGCCATACCAAAATCGAACACATCCGACAAGCAGTTAAATACCATATAACAGTTTGCAAACATGATGTAATAGCCAAGATTTGCAGAAATAGTGATAAAAAAAGAAGAGAACCATCTCGACACAGCTCGAATCAGGGAGTCACAAGTCATGAGCAACTAATGAATCCTTATACAAGACTACTAAACACGAAATATAATACAGTAGTCCGAACGAAATAGAAATAATAAGATAAGGGAAACACGGGGTTGCGGACGCTAATAGCTACCTCGTAGTCTCTAAAACACTACTTGGACTTGGAGGATCAGCACTCAGGAGTGGAATTTTCTATGCTTGAATCTGCATACGCAGTGCAGGGAGTAATGTTAGTACCCCGACCTAGTGAGTAATAATTATAAATAATGATTGAAAGAGAGAAAACACTTAAAGGCACAAAATAATTCTATATCGAGCAGTAAAATCACTTAAATCGGTAAAGCTGTGAAAAAGTCAAATGAAATCCCTCTGAAGAAAGTAAAACAACTAGTTTTGCAGGTTAGTAACAAGTTGGAATCGCCCCTCGAGCACAATATGAATCACCAAGAATAGTATCAGCCCCTCGGGCTCACTTTGAGAACCTAATGGGTACCCGCGCTCATTCTGGGTGTGCAGACACCGAAGGGGCCCCTTACTGCCCAAGCGCTATATCAAACCACTTTGTGGCATAAAACTCTCGGCACTCGGCCTCACATAACTTGGCACTCGACCTCACATCACTTACCACTCGACCTCACATCACTCAAGTTACCTCGTGGCATATAAATATATCTCAGGCTCTCGGCCTCATATCACTCAGCATATCCTTGCATATGGCCCTCGGCCGCACTCCGCCAGGAAAATTATCAAAAGCCCCTCGAGCATAAGTAAAAAAGTAGTGCTCAGCCTAAAACATCATTTAGAAGTATCATTTAAGCCTCAATAGGGTAAAAGTGGTTGAGTTATGAAAACAATGATAAATATAGGACTGAGTTCAAGTAATGTGTCAAATCGGTGAGAAAACAGTGATATAAATCTCCAAAGGGTTCAAATAGTTGGAACGAAGCCCAAATATAGAAATAAGCCCAAATCATGATGATAACGAATAAGTTTCAGTCAAATACGCGGTAAAACCATCAATCTGGACGAACCAAGTCATAATCCCTAGTGGTAAATGACCCTACGCTCATCATCAAGCGCGTGTCTCACCTCAATATAGCACTATGTTGTGCAATTCTAGGTTTTAAACCCTTAGCACATCATTTACAATCAATGCTCACCTCCAACCGGCAACAACTCTAGCTCGCGATGTCTTTTCCCCTCAAATCGGCCTCCACACACATCGAATCTATCAAAAATTATAACGAATACTTCACGATATGCCAAGGGAAAAAAATCCAAGCGAAAACAATCAAAAATATAAAAAATCCCGAAATTAGCGAAATTCGAGCCCCAGGCCCACTTCTCGAAACTCAAAATATTTTACATCAGCGGGTTCTTTATCTTCCCGCGAGTTCATACATACCAAAGCTTCTCAAATCCGACCCCAAATGACCCTTCAAATTCTCAAATCAATGTTCAAAATTCCAAGCCCTACTTTTCTTCTATTTTTTGCTTAAGTTCCATAGATTTATACGTGGATTTTAAAATAGAATCCAGTTTTAGGCCAGAAATTCCTACCTCCAAATGTTTCTCCTTGAATTCCTCTTTAATTTCCTTCAAAAATCTCTCAAAATGATCAACAACAGGGTAAAAATGAGCTCCAACTCATGGATGAAATGTTTTTAAACTCTCTGTCCATACCTAATATTCCTTCTATGCGATTGCGGAAAATCCCAAGTATCGCAAAGCAAAAAAATCCAACTCCCAAAATTGACCCTATGAGATCGCAATAAATCTCATGCAAAACCATCCAAGACCCCTGGTTCGCTTAACTCTATGTGATCGCAATCACAAGCTCGCGTTCATGATGGCCAAACTTCTCCAACTTTTCGATCGCATCCCCTTCACCGCGAACGCATATAACAAAAGGACTTCCCCCCCCCCCAAAATATCTACGCGATCGCATCAACCACTATGCGATCGCAATGAAGGATCTCTCTGCAACAGCTTCACAGATTTTTCTGCAATCTTCTAAGGCACGAAATGGTCCGATTGACCATCAAAAATTCACCCGAGGCTCCTGGGACCTCAACCAAAGACACTAACACATCCTAAAACCTTATTCAAACTTGTTTCAATCATCAAAACACCTCAAACAACATCAAATTACCCAAAATTCATTGAATTCAAGCCTAAGTTTTCAAAAACCTCCAAAATACGCTTTCGATAAAAAACACAACCAAACCACATTCGATTTACCTGAAATTTTGCGCACACATCCTAAATGACATAACGAAGCTACATTAACTCTGGTAATTCCATTCCGACCTTTGGATTAAAATTCAACTATCAATCAGAAATCGCCAAAATAACAACTTCGCCAATTCTAACCTAATTCTACACCGGACCTCCAAAACCAATTCCGATCACGCTCCTAAGTAATAAATTACTTCCCAAAGCTAACCAAATCATAGAAAATCAAATCCAAGCCCTCTAACACATAAGTCAACATCCAATTGACTTGTCTGACTTGAACCATCTTAAAAGAGACTAAGTGTCTCACTTCTTAACAAAATTACTTCGAACGCAAACTAATCAACTTGATCATATAAAACAAGGAAAATAAAGCATAGAGAAGCATAAATGGGGGAAACAGAGTGGTAAATGGGCCACGAGATCTCTGTGCTCGTCATACAAATCGAACTTTGGTACTTAAACCTATGAGGCAGTTTGACGTCAGGAAACAAACACAAGTCTTTGTAAGACAGGCTCATCAGGCTCCCTATCTCTTGCATGTTTCTTAAAGACTTCTCTAAGATTTTTACCTTCCTAGATATCTCATCATGCCCCACTATCTTAGCAGGCTTTTTAGTTTCACCATGATACTCAAAATGAGGAGCGTGAGAGTATGGATTCGAGACTTTGAAAGTTTGTTCTGGAGTATATTGTTGAGCATTGGGGACTTTGTACAAAACCTCGTTAAAGGATCAAGGAAAAGTAGCTGGAGGAGGAGCTAAAAGAGTATAAGTGGCCAAAGGAGCGGGATACGAGGTGGTTTTGGCGGGTAGAGCCTGAAAAGGTTGTAGGGTGATATACAGTGGGAATTTTTATTTGGGATAGTGGCGAGATAGTTGAAGGGTTTTCAGTGTAGATAGTAGGGAATGAAGGTGGAGGATATCCCCTGATCCAAGACTGATACATTTTTGCCATTTGTTGCTTCACCCTTTGAACCTCCTCTTTCAATTCAGAATCCGAGTCCACAAACTTCCTTGCCGGATCAACAATTCTTGTGCCCAAGTTTTTTCTAGCCATGGCTACCTTGCCCTTTGACCTTGTGTTGTACGGACGAGTTACCTTAAGAACCACAAACCAACCACCCTTCTGCTATAATGAGTAGAACAAATAGGAACAAAATGAAGTCACAATGTTAGCCCTAGGGCATTTAACAACTAAAAATATCACATTTCGTGCAATGCACCGAGCAACAATTAACGGTTTAAGAATGACTTCGAGGGTCACAAGGTCACATGACATCATCCCAATTTGTCCATTTGAATCTTCTCTTTTCTTTTCTCGCAATTCCTAGCTCACTCATTTTCCTTACTTTTTTTTCTTTCTGAGTATCGCTCTTTTCTTCCCTCTCATTTCTCATATCCGATGATTTTATCTCTCTTTTTTCTTTTCTTTTTGTTTATTTTTTTATAATTTAATAATAATAAAAAATAATTCGATCGAACCCTATGTAGGTTGCCTACGTATCATGACGCCACATGAATCAGATCTTTGCGTAGTTTAGAAAGATCGAAAATAAAGTAAACAAACTAACATTTCTTTATTACCTTAAAAACTCTTTTGATGAGAAAAGAGAAATAAAAGAAACATTGTGTTTTTGAATTTCTAGACCGAATGCTCTACTACCTATTCTAAACTCACACTTAACGAGCATGCATTTGTTTAGAAGCAAATACTCTATTAAGGAAAAATCTTAGAAGAGAAAAATATGTTTTTACCCTTTTTTTTATAGGAAGGAAATCTAAAAAAATAAACCAATGAGAAATATTTTGAATTTCCATTTGATATCCTGAAAGAAAGATTCCGAACTAAGAAATGAAAAAGATAAAAAAATAATTTTTGGATTTCAGTCTTATTACCTAAATGAGAGACCAAAAGATAAACCAAAGATAAAGTATGTCTTTTTTACTCTATGTACAATGTCCTAAAGTTCTTATTAAATAAAAGAATTTTTTTCATTCGTTTTCCATTAATTTTTCAAAGAATATAACCTCAAAAGAAAATCATTTTGAATTTTCGGAATTAATATCTTAGCGAAAACATTAAAAGAGGTATTATAAGGAAATTCTCTTCTTTTTTTGAATTTTTAGTCTTAATATACTAAAGGAATGTAAAGCAATTTTTATTTGATATTAATTTCCTAAAGAAAAAACAACCTCAAAAGAATTTTTTTTTTCATTTCATTTCTAGAATTATATTCTAAAGAAAACTTATAACGGAATTATAAAAATGCAAAATTTCTTCTTTTTTGCGTGTTGTTTTTTTATTTTTGACTTGTGACACATTTCTAAATAAAAATTAAGAAATATAATAATAAAAGACTCGGCAAACTTAACTATACTACTACAGACTCTAACATCACTTAAAAGACCGAATACTATTATAGATGACTTGAAAGTAAAACATCAACAATTGGCTCAAAAATATAAAATGACTCCTTGAACAGCTCCTGAACGCAGTGATCCTGAAGTATCTTTCATGCTCAAACTATGGTAAGTAGATCAACACATGTATGAGAAAACTTGAACCAACACTATATGAGATAATAACATTTCCTACTAGACACATGCAAGACATGGTTGTGACAATTTTTCTAAAATTAACCTATATGACTAAAAGTGATTAAAAATACAAGAATTGGCTAAGACCCCGCGAAGCCAAGAACCTAAACTCACTAGGAAGACTAGACCCTATGTGGGTTAACTACGTATCATGCCCCGAAAGACGAGAATCACATATGTATAGTCCAGGCAGATTGGATATGGGCGAGAATTTTAAAAATGACTAAATTAGAGAAAATATGTTTTTTTTGAAAAAACGATGAAGCATGTAAAATATTTTTAGATTTATTTTTCCTCTTTTTTTTTTAAATTTTTGGAAAATGATGAAAACGTGCAAAATCTTTTTGAATTTTTTATCCAATCGATGTCAATTCCCATGTTGGGAGTCAAGGAAATTTAGGTGCCGACCCTAAAAATAGCATCCGCAGAAGACGCTCGAGCAGCCAATTAGACTGCATAGAATGGTGAAGAAGTCGAGATTAGCCTTTGAATTATATATGTAATGTTACAAAATAAGCAGGTTGCGATAGCACAACTCCAAAATTAGAATCGGGCACCAAGCAGAATCGAATCCGTTTTAAGAAAGAAATTTGGAGAAACATTATCGAAAGGTGTCGTGATATAGTATCATAACTTACCACCCAAATCTATTGATTCATTTGCTATGCTCCTAAATTCTTATGTAAAGCCCACGCCGGAGCCACCAAAGTTGTAACAAGAAAACAATCCTCTTCAAAATACGATAAAAAGATATCGAGATGCTTGGGAAATTCATGTCTCGGTTCCAAACGGAATGAATGGATTTGCCTCCAGCCAACGACGATCGGGCTACTCAAGCTTTCACACAAGGTCTCAACACTCGGAGTTCCATAGCATTACAAAAATTAAAGCAAAATTTAATTAAATATCCAGCTATCACTTGGCTTGATGTACACAATCGATATTAGTCGACGATTAGGGTCGAAGATGACCAATTGGGACCTCCAGTTTGTTTGATCTATCCCAGTCCTTGGATAAGTTTAAAAGGGATGTCGGTTAGGAATCACAATCAAATAGAGATAGGTATCAACCATGCAGCAGAGATCGGATAAATAACGAGCCCAGACGTAACCCTGTACAGAATGATAGACGAAACGATTGGGGACAGAATTCCCGAGGGTTTATGAGCAAAATCTATTTCGATTAGGATACTAGATCTGAGGAAGTACCTCAATTGTCAGAATACAACCTCAGCGTCAGAGCATCAAGTATTGCATCAATCATCGATGAGATTAAGGCCACTAGATGGCCCAGACACTTATAGACCGATCCAGCTCAAAGGAACCTAAATCAAGGGTGCAAATACATGGAACCCACGGTTACAAAACTAAAGATTGCAGACAATTAAGGGAAGAGGTAGCTCGTTTATCTGATGAAGTTTATCTTCGAGAGTTCTTGAGTGACTGAGATAAAAATCACTCGAGAGAAAGGGATGCAAATAGAAAAAACAACTAGGAGGAACCGCAACACGTTATTTAAATGATCCTTGGTGGGGTTGATATTCCTCAAGGACGACATTTAAATGCACCAAAGTTACAATCACAAGGGAGCAGTGTACCCGAGACTATTTATAAGAAGATACCTTATCTTTCGACAATGAGGATGCAGAAGGGATCAAACGACCTTACAATGATGCACTGGTAATATCTATCATTATGAATAAAATTCAAGATAAACGTGTGTTGGTTGATCAAGATAGCTCGGTAATTATTAACCATTTGAGGTTCGTAGAGCAACCTAGCCTCCAGGATCAAATTGTGCTTGCGACTCCAGTACTCAATGGTTTCAACATGGAGAGTGAAACCACTAAAGGGGAAATCATTTTGCTAGTAAGCATAGTCGGGACTATCTAGGAAACGAAGTTCCATGCCATCGATGGTGATATGAGATAAAACAAGCTGCATAGAAGACCTTGGATTCATAATATGAGGGAAGTACCTTCAACTTCATCAAATCTAGAAATTCCCAACACCGGAAAGAATCAGAACAGTGTACGGTGAACAACCCATAGCCAAAGAAATGTTTGCAATTGATGAAGTAATATGAGTATCGACAGTATTAACAATGAAGGGACTAGAATCAAAGGGAAAGAAGAAAGATAAATAGTAACCACAGTCGCGGGCCTCGACAGATCGAAGCAGTAGGAAAAGTTTTAGGATGATGATGCCACAAAGTCAACGGATGAAGAGCTTGAATAAATCATACTATTCAAGCACCCGCCCAATCGAAAGGTATTCATGGGCAGGGGGTTAACTCCCGAGCTCAGGGAAAACTCATTGTATTCCTTATTAAAAATATGAATTACTTTGCTTGGTCCAACTTTGACATGATCGGGATCGCACCAGATATTACCACTCATCGATTGAGCTTGGACCTGAAGTTCAAGCCGGTAAAGCAAAAGAGAAGGCCAGAGTCTGAGGTTAAGCATGCATTCATCAAGGATAAGGTAATCAAACTTCTCAAAATAGGGTTCATTCAGGAAGTAAAATATCCTGAATGGCTAGCAAATGTAGTCGTAGTTGCTAGAAAGGGGAATAAACTTAGAATATGCTTAGACTATGAAGACTTATATAAATTATGCCCTAAATAATCTTTTCCTTTTCCAAATATTGATTGTATGATCGATGTTATGGCCAACCACGAGACCCTTAGCTTTCTCGATGCCTACTCTGGGTACAATCAAATACAAATGAACCCGGAGGATTAGGAAAAGACGTTGCTCATTCCTATGTAACGGTACTTATTGTTATAATGTTACTCAATTTGGATTAAAAATGCTAATGTTACTTACCAAGGGCAAGTAAATTGAATGTTCGAAAAACAATTGGTAAATCAATGAAAGACTATATTGTTGTCATGTTAGTTAAGCCTCTGCCCGCATAAGACCATTTGACAGATTTGCATGAAACCTTCAACATATTGAAAAAATACAACATGAAGCTCAATCCTGAGAAATGTGTGTTCGGGGTTGGTTTGGGAAAGTTCCCCGGCTTTATGGTGTCAAATTGGAGAATCGAGATTAACCCCGATAAAATCAAGGCAATCAAAGACATCACAATCATAGACATCATTAATGTCGTACAAAGGTTAACAGGGTGGATAGCCACCTTAGGCCGGTTCATCTCGAGGTCTTTGGATTAAAGTCACACATTCTTTTCACTGCTCAAAAAGATGAACAATTTCTCTTGGATCCAAAATACCAACAGGCTTTTGAAGAGTTAAAGCGATATCTTTTGAGCCCTCCATTGCTTCATACTTCCAAAGCATTCGAGGAACTACTTGTATTTGGTAGTCTCAAAAGTTGCGGTAAGTGGTGTCCTAGTTCGAGAAGAGCAAGGTACGCAATTTCCTATCTATTATGTTAGTAGGACTTTAAATGAGGCCAAAACCTGGTTCCCACACTTAGAAAATTAGCGCTTTCCCTAATAAGCACCTCTAGGAAATTAAAACCATTTTTTCAATGTCACCATATTTGTCTTATAACCACCTACCCCCATAAAACATTTTACACAAGCCCGAACTTTCAAATTGTTCCTTTTCACAAATGGCTCTTCGAATGTGAAGGGGTCCAACCTAGGCAACATTTTGAAGCCGCCAGAGGGAATAAAAGACAATTATTAAAACGTCAAATATTGACTATCAATGAGGGCGAGTATAAGGCGATGATTGAAGGTCTCGATCAAATTAAGAGCTTAGGAGAAGAGTTCATTGAGGCCAAGTGTAAAACTTGTTGTTAATCAGGTCATCAAGATTTTCTAGATCGGGAAGATTGGATGCAAAGCTACTTAAACAAATTACAAGTGTCTCTACATTGATTTAGTGAATGGACATTGCAGCACGTGCCTCAGGAACAAAATAGCGAGGCCGATACCCTTGGAAATTTCAGGTCATCGATCGAAGAAGATGAACTTAGCTCGGGACTGTCATAAAACTTTCAATGTTAATGATCAAGGAAGGGCACGTCGAGATAAACTCCACAAGTTTTACCTAGGATTGGAGGAATAAGTATACCACATACTTAAAGAACGGAAAGTTTCCACTGGATCCTAAAGAACCAAGGACTCTACGCACTAAAGCTGCACGATTCACTTTGACCGAATAAAGAAGTTTTTTTTCCTTACCAGATTTTCCATCCTTTAGTGAAATTTTTACCTCGGAATTTCTATTTTACTTATGATCTATATGCCGATCACAACTAAAGCTAGAGCCGCCAACCCCGTACCGGGAGGCTGCTGTCCAAAAATAAAAATATTTGAATTCTTTAACTTTGAGACCATAAGACATTTAAAAGGTAATTCTCTATTTTATAGGCCACGGGTATCCCACTCGAGGACTGGTACTTCGAATAATTTCAAAGTATTATTCAGAAACAAGTACAAAGACAAAATCTCAAGTTAAAGGCTACGACCAAACTAACACGGTTTAAAGGCATCAGAATTTCGTAATAAAATATTTTTATAAAACCCGTTAAAAAGGCTACCCTAGGCTAAACTATAAAGGGTTTCGATAACATCAACCCTCAAAAAACCTCAGGGGTACCAATTTGTTCGAACTCTCGAACAAACTTATGTTAAGGCATAACAAAGTAAAGGGTTTCGATAATTCTAACCCTTGAGATTCCTGAAGGGTACAAAGTTATCTCGTGCTAAGGTACACCAAATTTTTATAATATTAAACTTTTTAAGTTAAAAAGGGAAGAAGCCACTTTTTAAGGCCATATCGGCCAAATTCAAAAGCCCAATAGCCATTATAATTTTGATGGGTACAGAGTTATCTCGTGCTAAGGTATAACAAAATTTTATACGATAAAACTTTCTAAGGAGAAAAGGGAGAAGCCACTCTTTTAGTGCCATATCGGCCTAATTCAAAAGCCCAATGGCCATTTTATTTTTGAGCTCGAGAATCAACCCTCACTCAACTAAACCTTAAGGGTTTTTTCTACTTAGCGTTCGAGCAAGTACTCACTCAATTATACAGTCTAAGCTAGTCTAACTTCAAACGAGTCACCTAAGTTTTGAATTCACAAATATAATTTTTACAAAATAGAAATTATCGACAAATAAGAAGGAAAAGAATTCTTTCATATATGCAAAAATATTTAATAGCACCACTCATGGTCTTAAGCAAAAATTCAAAAAATAAAAAATAATTCTAAATGCCTAATCTTCCCCGGGAGCCTTATCTTCATCTTCCCCACTCAAAAATCCACTCGCACTCCTCGAATTGTCATCATTAGAAGAGAGAAAAAGTTTGGCTTTGGCCTCAAGTACTTTCACATTCTCGATATCAATAGTAAGGTAGAAGTCTGAAGCATGTATTCCTGAAGAGTCTTTCTTCGAGATTGGTACTTGGAATGATCACCAACCCAATACGATCAAGTCTGGGCAGTGTCGACCACCTCTTTTGCTCAAATTGAGCAGCTTCAGCATCAACCCGATAGACGGCCGCGATCACCTCAGCTTCAGCCTTTACTCTTTCTGCCTCAGATGTAGCCTTTGCAAGCTTAGCAATCACCCGAGCCTTGAGCTCCTCAATTTTATTGGATCCGGCCAAGCTCTCCTCCTTCATGTTGTGGAGTTGACATTTGGCCAATGACAGCTGGGCTCGAGCAGTATCTTTCTCCGAGGCAAGGCAATCCATGTTTTGCTTCCACCCTAAAGTATTTGCCTCTTTCATCTTGGCCTCCTCGGGAAGTTGCTTGATCATTTTAGACTTCTGTTGAACATATAGGATCGAAGTGCTAGTTGTCATTCCCGAATGAATATATCAAGCTTCCAAAAATTTACATTACCTGCTCGATCAGGTCCACTTCCCCTTTATGAGCAACTACCAGTTTAACCTGGAGGTCATTGATATCCTCTTCTTTTTGCCCACTGTGAAGTTTTAGGGCATATCTCTCCTTCGTGCTTCTTATAAGACCTGCTTCACACTGGTTCAGCTCGACTCGGGATTTAGAAACGCTTCACAGTGAAGTGTCATGGCCTATGGAGAAAGAAAGAAAATCATAAAAGAGGAAATAAAAGCAAATGTAATATTGATAATGGGAGGTGATTTTTACTTGGCTCAGGAGTCACTGAGCCTCATCAAAGATACTCAATGCATTTCCCAAATCGGAAGCATCTTCGACTCCTATAAAGCAACCATGGAAAAGGTCCTCTCCACCGTGGGCAATTACTACATCGGGGGTCACCATGGCCTCGGCTTCTTAAATTTTCCCCTCAGAAAATATGGGGAAGGGAAAGGAATCGTCAACATTTATTGCCCCAAGAAAGTCGCTTGGGGCATTTCGTTCATTTTGATCAACCTCAGAATCGGCCCTTTCAAGCACATCCTTCAATTGCTCATCACAATGGCAGACATCTTTAGCCTTCGAGGGCTTGGGGCTTTGCTTAGGCTGACCTTCGAGATCTCCTCGGCCCAAGGCCAAACCTCTTCGACCATTAATGGCTCAACGACCTTTGGGACCTTGGTGCCCCTCTTTCGATCCTCCAGCTAGTAGTCAAGATCTTTTTTTACCTCTTCTATATATCATAGCCGCTGAGCTACATTGGCATATAGGGCAGCGACATATTATTCAATTTACGAGCCTTATTAATTTTAGGCTTTAGAGTCTCGGAGGGTAATACCCTTTTTCTTTTCTTCTCATTCAACGGCATCAGAACCGAGGGTGGAACCTCCTCCTTCCCAGATGGTGGCTTATTGATGGTGATGTCTCAAGGGCCTATGTGAAAAGAAATCAAGTATTAAGAAAGGAATTCGAAAACACATCATCGAATACATGGAAGGAAGATTACCACGATTTTGGCCTCCCATCAGTCCATTTCCAAATCACACCACGAAAGCTGAACATATGATGAAGTCAAGGCTAGCTTCTGAACCTAACCCTCAAGATTCAGAATTTCACCAGGCTTCCATGAAACTGCTACATCATAGGAAAAGGCAATAATAAGAAAAAGGTAAAATAAATAAAAGAATAAATATAAGTTGTAGGTAGACTTGTATATATGCTTCATGTTACATTCCTTGAGGAATAGCATCTTCTCAGCCGGGATTACGTTGCAAGTCCTTACTCGAACGAAATGGCTTATCTATCCTTGATCATTTTCCTCGTCTATGCTCGCAAATAACACCTTGGTAGCCCAACACCGAAGCCTTATTAACCCTCCTCAAAAGAGACAGGGGCTATACATTACGATAATATGGTTGAGGGCGCAAGGCATCCCTTCGACCTTACTCATAAAGAATCGGAACAAAATAATGATCTGCAAAAAGAGTGGTGGATTTGACCCATAGTTACTCGATATTTGTGAACTTATTCGGCGATGATGGGATAAACAAGACCCACTATGAAAGGAAAAGTATAAACACATAAAAACCATTTCACGTAAGTAGTGATGTCCTCTTCAAAAGTCGTAATCACATGTTTCTCCAGTTGCAATCCTTCTTCACCTAGTTGAGGTTGCCCTCAGTAATCGACCACATATAAATATATATATATATATATATATATATATATATATGTATATATATATATATATATGTATATATATATATATATATATATATATATATATGTATATATATATATATATATATATATATATATATATATCTCGACATTGGATCACATCGACCAGGGACCAATGAAGGTTTCTCGACTTTGAAGTCGAAAGTAAGATCATACCCCCAAGAACACACTCCTCGATGCATAGCTTTACCAACGTTTAATTGTTTGTCGACCATGAAGAAGAAGCTTTCTCCTTTTGGGGAACACTTTCTTATGTTTTGCCATTTTTATGCGTATTTAGAGAAAGAAAAATATGAGATTTTCTATTCTAAGAACTTGCATAATTTAAAAACTTGAAGGAAGTAGAGTGTTTTGAAAATTAAGAGAACTTTTGAAAATAATGTTTGAAATTTTTTTTAACAAGATCAACTTATAATTTTTACTATGACGGTTTGAATATACTAGTGCCGACCTTCAATTTACATTCATTTATGGTCATAGGAATTGCACCAATGCTATGCTTCAGTCGCTTTCATCGCTTACGTGACGGTACGATATATCGAGGTATGAAATCAAAGTCTCATTTCGTTTATTGTCATTACCTTCCAAGAAACAAGGGAACTATCTATATAGGGTCAAAATTGGGCCTACTCGATTGTGCTTTTTGATCGAGAAAAGGGAGTTCCATCGGGAGATAGCCTCGTAATGAATCACACTCGAGCTCGAAGATGAGGCATCGAGTCTAAAGATTAAAGTGTCTTCTAAGATCGAGGCCAACATCAACCAAGGACATATATGATAGACTTAGAAAAAAGAACTATAATGGAAAAGCGAGATATTAGTAACTGGTCGAGGATCACGGCGGAAATCTCAGAACAGATCAAATCAAGGGAGGTTATTTGTGCCAATCAGTAGATTTACTTCTGTAATTAGAATTGTGCCATAATTAGAGTTCTTCTACTATATAAAAAGTAGTCCCCATCTTTTTTTGACACCATACATTCACACATATCAAAGAAATATGATATTCTCTTTTTAACTCACGTTCTCTTATTTATCAACTATTTTTGCTCTACTAGCTCAAGGGTATTCCAACTCGAGGGCCGTCTTCAAACACTAGTTTGCCTTTTATTATTGTCAATTTCCATCACTTATCTTTGCTTTAATAAATTAGTATTAGGTGAAATCACATATCCTTAAAACGGCATTATAAGTTTAATTGTTATCCAATTTTTGGGGTAAATAACACTTTACTTATGTGTTTACCCCTGTTGGGGATTCTCTTGTGTTAGCCATGTCTATCTTTTTATTTTTATACATTATTGAGAGTTATGAAACTAGAAGTGCATTTTTGTTACTCATTGCGGTAGTTTTGATGTGATTTATGGATGGTTAGTTATGATTGGTTGTTTAGATTCTCTATTGGTGTAGGAATTAAGTATTTGGTGGAATTGAATTAGCGGAAGCTTTCGGTTGGTATGATGTGTATTCGCTCGTGATTCAGAGCTGAGGGTTGGATCCTCGTGTCTTCAAGTGATTTGATATGTTTTAATAGGTATGCGGGCCGTAGTGAAGTTACATTAAAAGGGGATTCTTGTGATTTTTTCATACACTTTGATTCTTCCTTGTTAACTTTATTTGTAGTAATGTACTGATAGGAATTTGTGCCTGCTAGGCTTGTTTGATAGGTCTTTCGCGTGTTTTCTTCTATATTTAGTCATATTGGTGATGTGCTTAATGGGTTTCTGCTTGCGAGGCATGTGCCAAAGTGGTGTTTGGTGCGACGTTTGGATTTAATTGAATAGTCATTGAATCTTTGTGTACCTTGATAGTTATCAGAGTAGTGAAGGTTTGAAGCGGGGTTCTAACGAATATGATGGTAATTGTGGGTGCTAGATTTATTTATGAACAACTATTGTGATCACAGATATGGTTATTGGCATATGTGTGACGTGTTATGTCTTGTGGCTGTAGGAATATGTTGTTATAGATGGTTGACACTGATACCATGTGTTGATTGAAATGATTGGATAGTAAAAAATTTAGTTATAAGGTTATTTGTGTGGATGGAAGGAATAATTTTCAGATAGGATGGTGTAGTTAGATCTATGCTGATTGGGGTGACGTGAGATCACCATCGGGTGTAAGCATGGTAAGTTCCCTTAGTGATTTGATGACTTGATACGGTTCTTGACACATCCGAGGATGAACTTTGTTTAAAAGGGGGAGAATGTAACGATCTGGTCGGTCGTTTTAAGAACTAGCATCATGTTCGGTGACTTAAGGTCTCTAGAAGCTTCATATTATGGTCCATGACATGCATGCATCATGGAGTTTATTTTTCGGATGATTTGGGATCAATTTAGAAGAATGATTTTTTTTTTAGAATCTTACACGGTAAAAGTTGACTCGAGTTTTGAATTTTGTGTAGACTACTCCAAAATGGTATTCTAATGATTCCAAAATCTTTGTATGTTAATTTTGGACTTAGGCATGTGACCAGATTTTATTTGGAGGTCCGTAGGGTAATTTGAAGAATTTCAACGAAAATCAGAAAGTTGATATTTTGAAAGGTTGAAAGATTTGACTGAGAGTTGACTTCAATGATAGGTGGAAATGTGATTGCGATAGTTGGATTAGCTCTATTCTGTCATTTGGAACTTGCATGCAAAATTTGACATCATTCCTGATTAATTTGATAAGTTTCGGCACGAGTGTTGGAAGATGAAAGATTTGGAAATTCATGAGTTTGAATTGTGGTGCAATTCATAGTTTTGACATTTTTTAGGTAATTTGAGGCCTTGAGTAGGATTGCTTTATATTTTGAAACTTGTTGATAAGTTTCGTAGGGGTCCAAAGGGCCTTTGGTGTGTTTTGAATGGGATACGGGACATTTCCTTATGTTTTAGAGTTACTGATTCTGTCATCTGGTTTTCTTAATCGCGTTCGCCTAGTGTAATTTAGAGGAAGGCAATATTGTTCTTCGCACCTTTGCATAGGACCCCGTTATCACGTAGTTTGGGAATTTTTGCCTTCGAAGTCATATTCCCCCTTCCGCATTCACATATTGCTTTTTTTTGGGCAATGATGTTCCTTCATCGCAATCGCACCCCTTCTCTCACAATCGCAAAGCGTAGCCTTGTCAACTCGTATTTTGTAATCTTTCGTGATTGCATGAATTCATTCGTGATCTGTAGTATAATTTCAGGGCAGGAGTCATTTTCTTCTTCGTGATCACAATTGCATTTTTGAGATCGCGATATGTAAATCACTTGGCAGCAGAATATAATTCCAAAATTGTGGGTTTTTTCCATTTTTCATCTTTTGAGCTAGAGACCTCAGATTCAAGTGATTTTGATTTTATTTCATGGTCTTATCTTTATTTTCATCATTAAATTAGAGAATTAAGTTGGAAATTTGGTAAAATTTGTAAATTTTTCAAAAGTGTAAAATGATCATTTGAAGGACGAATTGATGTCGGAAATTGATCATTTGGGTATGGTTAAACTAGTATCATAATGGTGTTCAGGTTTTGTGAAGATTATCGGGTTCCAACGTGCATGCCTATGGGTTGACTTCTATTAATCTAGAGTTATTTTCTATGAGTTTTATTTATGATTTGAAGTTATTTTGGCTAGATTTGAGTCCTCCATAGGTTGTTTCACTCGAGAAGGTCATTTTAGAGTAACATTCTAATTTCTTTGAGGTATGTACATTGCCTAACTTTGTATGGAGAAAACTGCCCAATAGGATTTGAGTCTTTTGTGCCAATTGCGACATGTGAAATACCGTGTATCCGAGGTGACGACTACGTGCTTGATTTATTTGTGGAAATTTGACTTTTTAAAGCTCCTAGGTTCAAATTTCATTAGATATGAAGTTTTTTATCATGTTAATTCCCCCATTTTTGCTAAATTCACCCTTACGTGTCTTATTTGGAATTAAATTGTTTTATTTTCTACCCTTATTGTCGATTAAACTCTTATGTGCCTTAAGTGAAGTTGTTACATTTTTTATTCCCATGCTATCCTTTACCTAATAGGTCATCATTAATTAAAGTTATTGCTGTATTTTCCATAATTGCTTATCCATAATCAAATTTGTTGTATTTCATCCATAATTACTCAACCCTAAATGAAGTTTTGTTATCCCTTATCATTGTTGATTTATCCTTATTTGGAATCATTGTTCATTTTATCCTCGAATTCTCAAATTTTACTTTGGGGCAATCATTGGTATACATTATCTCTTGTTTGTTGAGATATTCTTGTTAAGACCATTATTTCCTATTATGTCTTTTTGTGACATTGTTCTAAGTGTATCTTTGTGTCCTGAAGTTCCTATGTTGATTTACTTGTCGTATCATCGCATTATTACAATTGGTTATGTTGTGTTCAGTGTTGTTGAGCCGAGGGCTATACGTGGTTGTTATTCTGAAATTGTTTTAGGAAATATTTTGGCATGTATACATATATTGTGAAAGTCGTTTATTTGAGTTGTTATGTTTTGGCACACGTGTTATTGTTGAGAGAACTCATATTGTATCTGCACGAGGTTTTTTTACAAGTTGTTATTGTGATTGCACGAGGTTTCTACTGTGCTGTTGTTATTCTAATCCACGAGGTTTCTATCGTGCTGTTACTATTATTGATATGCATACAGTGGTATAAAGTCTAGGCGTTGAAACGCATTTAGTGAGAAAAGGTGGGCGATATACGTGACCAGTAGGGGAATTACTAAAAGTTATGTGATGTGTTAAGGTAGGCTAAAATGGGGGTTGCTATTTTAGGAAAAGTGATTTTCAAAACTAAATATCAAGGATCTCGTAGTGATATAAGAAAAGTTTGTGATTTATTTTATCATTTGAGACTACGAGGAGGTACCTTGGTAGTGCTCTTGTTGACATTTCCCCATTCTTTTGTACTTGTCTTTGATTGATTTTTCTTGAGCATCTTATTGATTGTCTTCCTCCGTGTTGCACTATGTGCTTAGTTCTATGTAGCTAATCTTGTTATACTAGTCGTTGAGTCAACTTCACTGCTGTCTTATTTACACTGTATATTTTGTTGTGATCCTTTATTATGTGACATTCACTGTCTCTACTCTTGCTTGTCAACTTGAATTTTTGTAGAACACTACCACAATTATACACATAAATGAATCACCCATATCGGGATAAGAAGATGAATCCTGATGTCATTGACCATTAAATGTACTCTTGTCTACTTGCCTACTATGTGAGAATTGTTCTGTTGGAACATAAGTCGTCTGTGCAGTTATGAATTGTAATGTGCGCACCATATGCCAGGTTATTAGGGTTCATGAATTGGGATCCATGAGCGGTGATTTTGTGGTACGTTACCTCGTGGAAATGCTAGAAAGATCTGATGTGAAAGCGGTTGTTCTTATTGCATTGTTGCTGGTGTTTCCTTATTTGTTTTCACCAGACTTAGACTGTGTCCGGCTTAGTCTACAACTTTATTACCTGACTGTTTCTTTTGAAAAATTGTTGTTACTAGTATGTCATTGCAAGATTTTTTTTGATTCCTTATTATACTTAGCTTTATATTAACAATGTTTCTCTATTAGTTCACATTCATACTTGTTTAGGTTGTTTAATCTAGTAGGTGTCTTAATTGTCCCTCATAACTATTCCATCGAGGTTAGTCTTAGTACTTACTAGGTACCTCTGTAGTGTACTCATACTACGCTTCTTCATATTTTTGCGCAGATCCAAGTGCCTCAATAATTGTTGATTATTAGCTAGATGGTCGAGCATTGCTGTGGAGACTCAAGGTAAGGCTGTCATCGCGTTCGCAGGCCTCGGAGTCCGTTTCTGATATTGTACTTGTACTGTTTAATTTTGTTCCGAACGGTTGTATTTAGGGATTTTCTAGCAAACTCATTAGAGCCTATGACTTGTATTATTAGTTTTGGGATTGTTAGTTGTTTGTACAGATTTCTATTTCGTATTTATCAGTTGATGGTTGAATTCTTCTATTAATTAAGTACGTGCAGGCTTACCTTGTCTTGGAAACTAGGTCCCATCACGACATCCTACGGAGGGAAATCGGGGTCGAGACAGTTATTTTCATAGTTCTAATAGATTGTCTAATTATGCTACCAGCAGACAGTTTTTGTATGATACCGAGCCAGGACCTTTTCGTGTTGGATGCAGCGTTTGCGAATATGGTCCAGATCCCCGCCTTAGTCCCAAAGGAGAGGAACAATTCCCTTTGGACCTCGAGTATCAAAGCTGACATAAAATCAACCATGAAGTCTACCAAATCTGAGTTTTTATGGCAGTTCGGGCTCGATACTTGATATTGCATTCGCTAATCTCCACGGCCCATTTGGCACGAGAAATCGTGCTTATGCATAATATTACTCAGCGGGTAATAGGTTACAAAACATATAGGTGGCACTGAAAGTACGATTTTAGTTTCCTAGAAGTGCTTAGTAATGCGAGTTCTAACTTTTCTAGGTTAGGATATCTCGTTTCGGCATCATCCAAGGTTCTACTAACATAATAAATAGGGAATTGCATACCTTTTTTTCTCTCAAATTAAGACACCACTTACCGCTACATCGAAAACCACCAAGTAGAGGTGTAGTCTTTTATCTGTCTTCAAAGTGTGCAGCAAAGGGGGGCTCGATAGGTATCGTTTGAGTTCTTCCAAAGATTGCCAGCATTCCTGAGTCCAAAAATTGTTCTTTTCTTTGAATAGTGAGAAGAGTTAATGGTTCTTATCCTACGATCTTGATATGAACCATCCCAATGCACCTATTAGCTCGATCGGTCTTTGAAGGGCATTGACATTGTTGACAATGGATGTCCTTTATGGCATTTATTTTTTCGGTGTTGATCTCTATCCCTCGACTAGATATCATGAAATCGTGAAACTTGCCTGACCCGACCCCAAATGCGCACTTCTCTAGGTTTAGCTTCATGTTGTACTTTGTTTATATTTTTCTTACAAATGTTTTAACTAGTCACTTTCTAGCATGGAGTTGACCAACATTTCTTTGATATAAACTTCCATTAATTTTCCGTTTTGTTCTTTGAGCATCCGATTTAATAGGCCTTAGTAGTTAGCACCGGCATTCTTTAATTCAATCGACATTAAGTTATAGCAGTAGGTGCTGAATTTTGTTATAAAAGAAGTCTTTTCGTGACCGTCCGAGTCCATCCAAATTTAGTTATATCCGGAGTAGGCATCGAGAAAATTGAGTATCTCGTGTCTGGTTGTTGCATCGACCATTCAATCGATGTTAAGCAAAGGGAAAGAATCCTTTGTACATGCTTTAATTAGGTCCTTATAATCTACACCTCTTATGAAACCATACTGCCTAGGGCCGCTCTTCTTTACGATTAGGGGAATTCCTTCGCGATCGCGAACGATAAAAAAAATGCACTACCTCTAGTTCACGATCCTAGAGACATTCGCGAAACCTTTTGAGCATTACCCTTCGTATCCGTAGGAAATGATCCGCATTCTTGAAGGCTTGATACCTATCAGCCCCTAACTCCCATTTATCTTCGCGTTCGCATCTTTCAGCTAGCATTTGCATAGGCTTCTCTAGATTCTGTCTTGCATTCACATCTCCTTCATCGCGTTTGTAATGGACAAAACTTAGCAGCCCCAAGACTCCTCTTCGGGAATGATGAGATCCTTTGTGTTCGCGAATAAAGAAACAAGACACCAACACAACAAGTCCAAAGAAGCCCAACATGGTCAGAAACCACCATGGAACACACTCGAGGCCCCCGAGATTCCGTCCAATCATACCAACCTATACCAAAGCATGATAAAAACACGCTCGAGACCTCAAATCACATCAGACAACATAAAAATCATGTATCACACCCCAATTCTAACTTAGTGAACTTTAGAACTCAAACTTATACATTCGATGCCAAAACCTATTAAATCATGTCAGATTGATCTCAAACTTTGCACATAAGTCAGAATTTGACATTATAGACCTACTCCAATTTCTGGAATTAAAATATGGCCCCGATGTCAAAGTCTACTCTCGTTCAAACTTCCTAAAAACCTTCAAATCTCCAACTTTTTCCAAATGACCATGAATTGACCTACGGACCTCCAAATCCACATCCAGATGCGCTCCTAAGATTAGAATCACCACATAGAACTATTCTCAAGCTCAGAATCCCAAAATGGACATTGATAACATTGAATACACTTCAACTAAAATTCATGAAATTCTTTCAAACTACTAACTTTCTACAATAGGCGTCGAAATGTTCTCGGATCTTCCAAAACCTGATCTCCACATATGCCGTAGTCCAAAATCATCTTACGAATCTATTGGAACTTTCAAATCCCAATTCCTAGGTTGTTTGCTCAAAAGTTACACCTTTGTCAATTTTCCAACTTCAAGCTTCCAAAATAAAATTTTCTTTCCAAATCAACTCCAAACTTCCTGAAATTAACTCTAACTATTACACCCCATGTTTTCATACATACGAGTACATCTTAAATTAATTGATGTGAGTTAGAAATGAGATCTTCCTTGAAAGTGCGTAAAGTAAATTGATCATGTTACCATAGAGGTTATAAATATTTAAGGTCATGAATACCAAGTACCAAGAGGATTCGAAGACTTAGAAGCTAAACGAAGTGGCGTTGAAAGTCGACAAGTTGGGAATGTTTGTAACATGTACTCTTGGGATGAGAATAGGGTATTTAAATTATAAGGAGATTATATTATGAGTTATTTTAGTCGTATGATAGACGTTGGTTATGATTTGAAGTTAAGTGACTTGTGGAACAAAAGTTAAAAAAGGTCATTACATGTCATATTCATAAATAAGCTGAAATTTAGATCAAATATAGTTAAGATTTTATCCCAATATAATTTTAATTAGGGAACGATTTACCTAAAAATTGAAGAACTACAAATCTTGTTTCTAACGCAATAAACTGTTTGTTGATACAACATAGGAATAGAAAGATATTTGCAGTTTAGCGAGACTGCGCATACTGCATAGGTGATAAGTATGTGTGTTACTAAAGCTTTTTGAGAAATATATTTCATGTGTTATATGAGGTCTTTTTGGGACATATTATATGCAAAAGTAAAGTAGTTGGAATGTAGTTTCCAACACTCTTAACTGTTTGTTCATACAATGTCTAGATAAAAAGATATGTGTCAGAGATGGGCCAATGCTAGGGTGTCGAGCTAGCACTTGTTTGACTTTTCCAAAGTTGATATATGTATGTAAAAGATCGGATTTCTCTTCATTTTTCAGAATACCATGACCACAGTACACCCATGAACATATCTTAAAATCTCTCTACAATGGTTTCAAAGAAGATTATCATCCTGGGCACAAAATCATGAAGCGATAATATCAAAATGATCCCTATAACTTAAGTATCATTGTACCGCCTCTCTTTTTCTTTGTAGTTCAATTTTTGGAAGATAATTCATAGTTAATAAATGTCTAATATCTTTATATATGTGTTTGAATATCAAAGAACGTTGATAAATTTGTTATCTAATAGTTAGAATTCACCGGACGGTGATTGGAAGCCGCGAGTTCGACTTATTTGACTTGTAATGGATTGTTTGTGGGTTGATTTTTGTTGGACTCTTGTGCTGATATTTTATGGAGTTTTGGAGGAGAAACGTTGTGGGAAAAAAACATAATGATAGAATATTGGTCTGGTCATTCGTTGTTATATTTTTTAGGTTGTTTGGCACTACTTTAATTGTCGTTTTATGTATGAAGTGATTTGGGTGTATGGACAATGTTGTGGTATATTGTGGATAAGGTTGGAAATGATGCGTACATGTTCTTATTGTTTTTTCTTGGTGTTTTTAGTGTATGGTATTAAAGGAATGTATTGTTACATGGTAGATGCTGCCCAGATATATGTAAACAAGCTACTAATTTAAGTTGCGGACTTAGCCCTTACTCAGCACTGATTTTGAGTCTTCGTATGATGTGGTAGATTAAGTTGAGTTGTTTGAATAATTTCTTGGAAGGCATTAAGTACTTCAACGGAGTTAATTTATGTTAAGGCAAAACCTTGCTTTCATTTTGGCATGATCCAGTAACTAAATGTGTTTAATAACGAGACATAATATATGTCCTTATGAATAAAATTCTAGTTAAACATATTTTAATTGATCCAGGTAGCTCAGCCAACGTTATTAAATCGAGGGTTGTAGAACAACTCCGCCTACAATATCAAATTGTGCCCGCAGCCCGAGTACTTAACAGCTTCAACATGGCAAGCAAACCCAGTGAACATGACCGGAACCATCCAGGAAATGAAGTTCCATGTAATCAAGGATGACATGAGGTACAACGCGCTGCTCGGAAGTCTGTGGATCCATATCATGAGGGCGGTACCCTTGACCCTTCACCAAGTTCTGAAGTTCCCGACATATCAGGGAGGACAAACAGTATAGGGGGAGCAGCATGCTGCCAAGGAGATGTTCGCAATCGATGAAGTGATACTGGTGTCAACACTTTTGTCAAAAAAGGGACCGAATTCAAAGGGAAAGCAGGAAGTCAAATAACTACCACAATCACCAATCTCGGCCCAATTGGATAAGCAGGGAAGTTTCAACGATGATGACTATATGATACCCCGGTCCTTCATTATCCCTGATGATTCTGATGCCACAAAATCAATGGTCGAAGAGCTGGAACAAATCGTACTAATTGAGCATCTGCCCTATCAAAAGGTATACATGGGCACGAGCTTAACTCCCGAGCTTAGGAAAAAACTTATTCGATTCCTTAAAGTTAATATGGATTGTTCTTCCTGGCCCCATCTCAATATGACAGGGATCCCACTGGAGATCACTACTAATAAACTAAGTTTGGACTCGAAGTTCCGCCTAGTTAAACAAAAAAGGAGGCCTTAGTCCGAGGTAAAACACGGTTTCATCAAAGACGAGGTAACCAAACTTCTCAAAATAGGATCCATTCGGAAGGTAAAGTATCCCGAATGGTTAGCAAATATAGTAGAAGTCCCTAAGAAGGGAAACAAACTTAAAATGTATGTAGATTATAAAGACCTGAATAAAGCATGTCCCAATGATTCTTTTCCCTTGCCTAACATTGATCATATGATTGGTGCCATAGCCAGCCACGAGACTCTAAGTTTTTTGAATGCCTACTCTGGGTACAACCAAATATAGATGAACCTAAAGGACTTGGAAAAGACCGCATTTATCACTAAGGGCCAAACGGTTAAACGAACCGCCTCCATAGTTTGCTCGAGCCCTGGTGTAGAACATGTACACATGTATAATCAATTGTAAGGAGAAGTATTTTTACTTTCCAATATCTCATGCCTTAGAAAAGTTCTTCTAACTTACAATTTCATGATCTCGATCTATTATGTAAATAGGCCCGAGGGCCGATCATAACAAGAATTCGGAAAATTACCCCTCCCCCCCCCCCCACAATCGGGGACTTCTATTCATAAAATAAATGAAATCAAATTGTTAAAATCAACCATTTTGGAAACTATCATCGTTATAGGGCGCGGCCATCATACTCGGGGACTGACACTTTGGGCAAGCTCGAAGTAAAATAGGAAAATAAGCCCAGGGGACAAATTCCGAACTAAAAAGGTTATGCACATATAAACAAAACGTAGTAAATGTCTGAATTTCTAACAAAACAGGCCTTTGAATTCTTTCTTATATTGGTAAAAGGGCTACCCCCAACGAAAACATAAAAGTCTTACATGCCTGGAGTCGAATTTCCTTTTTAAATCCTACTTTCAATTCACCAAACTGCCTAGTACCGTCAATCTTATTCACAAGATAATACACATATCTTCGAATTGAAATTTACAAATACAAACCGAACTTACTTAGATTATCAACCCCTCATTTTTGCAGATCTTTACTCCTACCCAATTTCTCTTACTAGATTTTAGGTATTAAAGAGCATGGATGTATGTTTCAACTAATATTTTCAAGAATCAGTTCATAAAAACCCCCTTTTTGTTCAAATCTGAAAACAAATGAAAATGGGTCGGGGATTTTACAAGAAAATAAAGAAGAAGATAATTACTCGAAATTTCCTGGCTTGGGTGACTTTGAAATCAATTTGATAGAGTTGAGACGTTCTCTCTCTATATTCCTCTCTTTCCTCTCTCTAACTTTGTTTAGAAAATGGGTTAAAATGAATGGTTGGGGTGTTTACTAAAGAATGGGTTGGTTTGAAAAATTAGAAAAATAGGCTCTCCAATGCGGAATGCGGTCAGGAATGCGATCGCATTCCAAACATGCAGTCCGTAGATCGGTCATAGAATGGCCCTCAAAAGTGGGAAAAAATTAAAACACATTATGCATTTGTACGACACTATTATGCATTCTGCACACACATTATGCAATTGCATAGTGCATCGCATAGCCTCCTTTACCAAAAGTCAATGGGCAATAATGCGATAACTATGCGATCCGCATAACCAGAATGTGATTGCATTTGGGACCACATAGTTTTCCTCCAATTGGGTAGTGGCCTGCGCAGCTATGCGACCATTATGTGGTCTACATACTCGTTATGCGATCGCATAGTGCTTCGCATTACGTCCAATTTTTGGAAAATTTTATCTTTCCAATTCCGGGGTACTTTTTAATTACAAAATCCAACCCGCAACATTAATTTAGGAGAGAAATTTTATGGGTCTTTACATCCTCGAATGAGGATTTTTCAAATCAGTTGATTTTGAAAACATGATATGCAAACTCCCAATTTTTCACTAACTCCCCTAATTTTAGAAAATTTTGCATGAGATTCCTTTGTAATTAGACTTATCTACCTGTCAGAGAGCCGTTGAAAGATATTTTCAAGCACCATTACACAATTCCTGTAATGCCTACAACTTGTATACAATTCATTACCTCAACACTTGCACACATTCAATCACTTGTCACATGAATTTTTTTACAAAACTTTCATTTACCAAAAAGGGTTGCACATGACTCAATTAATCACAGCACATAAAATTCTTGCACAACTTGAGGAGTTACAATAGTAAAGCATATAGGGAAAAATAGGGTGTTTTTGCACCAAATTGAACACAACATCTGTTTGCTTAGAGATAAGAGTTCGCACGATCACTACTAGACTTGTTCATTCAAGTGAGGATATATTTATTTCATTTTATTTTCTCCTTCCCACTTGGCTTCCTCAACTCGTTGACTTCGCCATAATACTTTAACTGAAGAAATTTCCTTGTTTCTCAATTGACGGACTTGCCTATCACGAATTTAAACCAGAATTTCTTCATATGAAAACTCTTCATTAATCTCGATAGTCTCAACCGGTACGATGGTGGATGGATCTCCAACCACTTTATTTAATATAGACACATGGAAAGCCAGGTGTACTAATGACGTTTTAGGAGGAAATTCCGGCCTATAAGCCCCTTACCCTATCCTTTGAGCGACCCGATACGGCCCGACATATTAATTACTCAACTTCCCATTCTTCCCAAATCGCATGTCTCCCTTCATAGGAGATACCCTTAAGAACGCCCAATCATCTACTTGGAAATCAAATTTTCTTCAATGTGTGTCCGCATAAGATTTTTGGCAACTCTAAGCAGTTTTCATCCTCTCCTGAATGACATTAACTTTTTCCATAGCCTTGTGCATGAGATAATAGAAAGTGGAGTGCCATGAAGCCTTACTATTTCCTTGATATACAACTGAGCATATTGTATTGCAGTATCGATGGACTAGACTGGGATGAAGTGAGTTGATTTTGTGGGTCGATCCGGTATTACCCAAATTGAGTCGAACTTGCATTGAGTGAGAGGTAACCTACCATGACATCCATGTTGATCATCTCCCATTTCCATATCGATATTTCCATAAGCTAAGTTAACCCACCAGACCGTTGATGCTCAGCTTTTACTTGCTGAAAATTCGGACATTTAGATACAAAGTCCGCCACATCCCTCTTAATACTGTTCTACCAATAATTCTCCTTGAGATCATGATACATTTTCATAGAACCCGGGTGAACAGAATACCTGGAATTATAAGCCTCTTCCATTACCCTCTCCCAAAGATTACCCACATTTAGAAAAGATAGCCTACCTTGACATCGCAATACACCATCATCGCCGCTGAGTGAAAATGCCGAAGTCATGTCATTCAAAATTGCCTCCTTCATCTGTGCCAATGCTGGATCAATAAAGTGTTTTTCCTTGACTTCCGCAACAAGTGACGATTCTACTCCGTTATGAACCATAACATTCCCCTCGTCTGAGGTTGAAATACAAACCCCTATACTAGTCAATTGATAAACCTCCCACGCCAAGGGCCTATGATCCGCTCCCAAATGAGCCAAACTACCCATAGACTGAGAGCGTCGGCCACCACATTTGCCTTTACTGGATGGTACAAAATGTTCATGTCATGATCCTTGAGCAATTATAACCATCATTGCTGCCTTAAATTCAAGTCCTTCTGCTTAAACAAATATTAGAGACGCTTGTGGTCTGAGAACACATCCACATGGACCCCGTAAAGATATTGCCGCCATATTTTTATGGCAAACAGAACTGCCGCAAGCTCCAAATCATGCGTCAGATAATTCTTCTCGTGATTGTTGATTCCTTGAAGCATACGCTATAACCTTCCCATGTTACATCAACTCACACCCCAAACCAACCCTAGAAGTGTCGAAATAAACTACAAATCCTTCCGTGCCTTCTAGCAAGGTCAATATCGACGTCGAGGTCAACCCACTTTAATTCCTGAAAACTTTTCTCACAAGCATCGGACCATTGGAACTTAACTGAATTCTGCATCAACTTAGTAAATGGGGAGGCGAGGGTAGAGAATCCTCCACAATCCTCTGATAATACACTGCTAAATCCAAGAAGCTACGGATCTCATTCAGGGTCGTGGGTCTAGGCCAATCTTTCACTACTACAATCTTCTGGGGATCCACCTGAATCCCTTCACTACAAACGACATGACCCAGAAAGGTAGCAGACTCCAACCGAAATTCACATTTTGAAAATTTAGCATACAACTGGTGCTGATGAAGAATCTGCAGAACTGCTCTGAGGTGATCAGCATGATCCTCCTGGCTCCGCGAATAAACAAGGATGTCATCAATGAAAACAATCACGAAGGAATCTAGAAATAGCTTGAAAACCTGATTCATAAGATCCATGAAAGTTTTTTGGGTGTTGGTTAGCCCAAAATATATGACCATGAATTCAAGTGACCATAGCAAATTCTGAAAGCGGTCTTAGGAATATCCTGCTCTCTGATCCTCAATTGGTGATACCTAGACCGTAGATCAATTTTGAAGAAGAACCTTGCACTTTGAAATTGGTAAAACAAATCATCTATCCAAGGCAAAGGATATTTAATCTTAATGGTGACTTTGTTGAGCTGTCGATATTCAATACAAATCCGGAGCGACCCATCCTTCTTTTTGACAACAAGAACCGGAGCACCCAACGGTTACACACTCGGCCGTATGAACCCCTTTTCTAATAAATCCTTTAGTTGCTCTTTTAACTTTCTTAGCTCCGTTGGTGCCATTCTGTATGGTGGAATTGATATTGAATTCATATTTGACAATACATCAATCCTGAAATCAATCTCCCTATCTGAAGGAAACCCTGGAAGCTCGTCCGGAAACACTTCAATAAACTCATTCACAACTGGCACAGACTCGGGGGTAGACATTTCTGAAGTGGTGTCTGCCACCAAGACCAATTGATAGATACATCCCTTTTTTGTCATCTTCGAAGCCTTAAGGTAAGAAATAAACCTACCCTACGGCACCATGCCATTCCCCTTCCACATAATAACAAGCCCAGGGAACTCGAGCCTCATGACTCTAATTCGGAAATCAAGTTTAGCAAAGCACGAATGAAGCCAGTCCATTTCCATATGCACATCAAATTCCACCATTCCAAGCTCGATAAGATCATTCGTGGTAACACAACCACATACTATGACAACACAATTCCTATAAACTCACGTGATTGTAATAGAATCACCAACCGGTGTCGATACTGAGAACGGCTCATGAAGTTGTTAGGGTTCTATCACAAAACTTGAAGCAATGAATGGGGTGACATAGGATAATGACGACCTCAGATCAATAAGAGCATAACAATCAATGTCTTAAATAGATAAGATACCTGTAACAACATATGGAGAGGCCTCTACACTCTGGCGACCACTCAAAGCAGAAAACCAGTTGGGTCCACCTCTACCACGAGCTCCAACCCTAACTGCACTATGTGCAGCTGGAGCTAGAGGATGCACAAATGATAGAGCGGTGGAAAAATCAGATGACTGAGCAAATCCCCAACCCATGCCCTGACTAGGATCATGATAATCTCGCTGGATATCACCTCTCACCCCACATCCATAGCACACCGGGATATCTAAATAACAAGTCTTATTATGGAACCTCCCACACTTGGGGCACGGAGCCCTCCCCTGGTGCTTTAATCTCCCTCCTGGACGACCGGATTGGTGGGGTCTCTTACTGTATGAATCTGGTCTCAAGTGACTGCTCCGCTGATAAAATACACAGATGGCAGTGCACTTGCTAAAGACTGAGCAGATTACTGGGATGGCCCTGATGGTCCTCTCCCTTGAACTGGTCTTCCTTAGTGACCCATTGATCGGGCCCTGCTGCTACTCTCCCTTTCTGCCCATTTCTTCAACTTTCTAATTTATGTGGCCTAAGCGAATACCACAATGTTTCCATAATTCATATCTGAGTGTAAGGCCGTTGTATCAGCCTCATTCACCACCAAAGAAGCAAATCCCCTAAATGTATCGCCAAACTCAAGCATCCATGGTCGACACTAACTGGGGAGAATACTTGGAAAATCTCACAAACTCTATATGGTAGTCCCAAACACTCTTACTACCCTGCTTGAGGACCTAAAACTTAGTGGCAATGGCTGCCATTGTGTCGGGAGGCAAGAAGTGGTCCATAAATGCATCTACAAACTCATCCCATCTAGTGGGAGGACTCTCTTCCCCACGGGAATCCTCCCACATCTCAAACCATGAATACGCTACACCTCTCAACCTGTACGAAGCCAACTCAACTCCCTCCATCTCTGTCGCCTTCATCACTTAAAGGGTCTTATACATTTCATCATGGAAATCCCACGAATCGTCTTTTGGGTCTGTGCTTGTGAACTCTGGAGGGGCCAACCATAGAAACTAGTTTACTCTAGAGCTGCCAGAATATCCCTGTCCATTGGAGGATGCAGGGGCATCATGAGTTCTCTAGGATTGAGCGGCCACTAACTGGGTCAACATATGGATGGCTCCTCCAATGTCCCCATCAGAAACTCTGGGACCGGAAGCTGGAGCTGCAGCAGGATCAATAAAATTTGTTGTAGAGATAGTAGAACCCTCTGCTGCAGCAGGAACAGGAACACATTGATCTGGTATAGATTGGCCAAGTAGATTCAAGACCGGAGAGTCACTCTCACCCACGTTATCAGGTACAGTCTTCATAGCCACACTAGGGGCGACATTGGCCCCAAGGCTGAGTTTAGCTCTCTTCTTTGGTGCCATTACTTAAAATTTCAGAACAGAGCACGAATTAGACATAAATACTTTCACTTTTCACTTCACCGCATGGTATAGAATAACAAAAAAGAGGGAAATTTCATAAATGTCCTTGTAGCCCCTACACATAAATGTGGTGGACAACACACCGCTAAGAAGGGCTCTACTAGACACGGCTCAAAGATTTCCTACAACTCTCATAAAACCTTAGATTTTGATACCAAGTTTGTCACGCCCCAAAGCCGAGGGACACGACCTGCGCTCGACCGTGTATCCCTAGTCAAACGGACATGGGTTCCTTTCCTATCCCACGTGTTACCACGTGATTTCAATACTTATTATTCAAGTGAAATAGCCATTTACAATTAATTATATTCTTATGAGACATAATAACATACATGATTACTTTACGTGGTCTACAAGTTACAGTTCCTGAATACATAAGTACATAACCCACATTTCCTATCCAGGGAGCCTCTAGGGGTACAAAAGAGTGTTACAATACTTGTTGGTAACAAGGCTCCGGCTATACCTTACACAAATACCAAAATAAGACTCCGGGAAGAAAAGTGGCATGAGCCACGTAAGGCCCCCAGAGGAAAGGGGCTCACAAATACAGCTGACTAAAAGTGGAGGGGTTGTACTGTTGGTGGACTAAAGTACCTGCTATAGAACCACCTACAATCATAACAAGAATGTAGCACCCCCAGCAAAAGTGATGTTATGTACATTTGAATTGTACTAGCATGTATGAATAAACTTTATCCAAGCAAAATCATTCAATACGCAGATAACGAACAGTAATAGAATACACAATCAATGCGCATGAAAGGAACAACCAAGGCTAAACAAGTTTTACAATATCTCCTTTTCCCTTTTCAACATCATTTCATCATATCAATGATTTCACAAACTTTCATTTCAATAGTGATAATGATCACATTCCATCCTTATTACCTCGGCCACCCTTATCACCACAACCCATACCTTATAACTTCATGTTCTGGTGCACAACCCAACCTCGTCTGACAATCACATTCTTCAATTACAACCACAAACGATACTTCAAAAGAATCATCATTTCAAGGAAACACAAGTTCAAATCAACAATTCATACATTTGGGTCCAAGGCACCATAGCTGTCACCAAGCAGTAATTCATGTACACGATGTTGTCGTAATCTTTCAACTCATTTACGTTATTTCACAATACCCTTTTTCATTACTTACCATGAAGGGATTTTTAGCCATTATACACATTCCCACATTTGGATACATTAACATTCTTTCATTCAATAACATGTATTTCAGTGTCGGCATCCTCAAGCATTTACAAGCTTTGCACATAATAAGCTAGCCATATCAAACCACTTTTCACAATCACATATAGCACGGTGGTGTGGAAATCAACTAAGACAATCAATACATATATTTTCATACAAGGTACAAATACCATATTCCCGCCACAACAAGGGGACTCTACAAGAGTTAAAGTTAGCCGTAGATACCTGGAGTGAAATTTATTTTTTGACTCCTACGTTTAATTAACCAAACTGCCTAGTACCATCAATCTAGTTTATATCTTAGAATTGAAATTCACAAATAGAACCCGAACTCACTTAGGTTATCAACCCCTTCTTTTTGCAGATCTTTACTCTTACCCAGTTCCTCTTACTAGATTTTTGGTATTAAAGAACATGCATGTATGTCTCAACTTATATCTTCAAGAATTAATTCATGAAAATCCCCTTTTTTGTTTAAATCTGAAAACCAATAAAGAGGGTTTAGGGGATTTTACCTGCAAGAATGAAGAAGAAGATAATTTCTCTAACTTTCCAGGCCTGGGTGACTTTGATAATCAATCTGATAGAGATGAGACTCTCTCTCAGGAATCCTCTCTAACCTCTATCTAGTTTTTTTCACAAAATGGGTTAAAATGAAGGGTTAGCATATTTTATTGAAGAAGGGGTCGGGTTAAATATTTAGAAAAATAGGAGCCACGACGCAAACTGTGATCGTATTCCTGACATGCGGTTCGCAGACCGATTGCAGAATGGCCATCAAAAGTGGGAAAAATTTAAAACACATTGTGCAGGTATGTGACAATTATACGGTATGTATACACGTAAAGCGATCACATAGTGCGTCGCATAACCTCCATCACCAAAAGTCAATGGGCAAGAATGTGATAGCTATGCGATTGCATTCTGGACTGCATAGTTGTCCTCCACTTGGACAGTGACCTGCGCAGGTATGCGACCAGTATGCGGGATATCGCCCAATTTCTGGAAAAATTTATCTTTCAAATTCTAGGGTATTTTTCACTCAAAAGATCCGACCAACAACATTATTTTAGGTGAGAAATTTTACAGGTCTTTACACTACTATCACTTCGAGTTCGAGATATCACTCTTACTCGACTATTAAGCTTAAGGGATACTTCAACTTTAGTTCGAATAAATTCTCACTCGGTGATTGTTTTACAAGCCTAATGGCCATCTGATTTTGAGTTCGAGATAACATTCTCAATCGAACATCTAACTCAAAGACTACCTTATTCCAAGTCCAGATAAATTATCTCACTAGTTTCCAATTTATATAAAACTGTTTCAGTTTGAGTTCGGATGCGTGATATGGGACCGTTTAATAAAAGTATATAACGTTATATTAACACTTGCATAAAGTAAGTAAAGGATAACAGATTCGGAAGCCATGGAAAGGAAAAGTTTTTCTATATCTGTTTTTTTACAAGGGCCACATGATCCCGATCAAATATTTCTTTGCAAAGGTCATTCGACCTCCAAATAAAAATGAAAATCACTAAGCCTAAGTAGCACGTTCCTTATCAGAAGAAGCTTCTTTGTCCTCAAAATTTTCTCCATCTGATCCACTCACATTCTTGAAATCTTCATCAGGAAATGCTAGCTTACGAGTCTTTCTTCCTCATCCTTGGCGATTTCTAGTTCAGCAGATACATTGAAACTTTGAGCAAGGACCCCCTCGAGAGCCTATCATTTTGAATGATCCATCATGCCCTTGTCCAGCTCGAGGGTGGCTTCGTTATTGACCTTTTATTAGATCGCGGTAGCATGGGCCTTAGAATTTGCTGTTGGCGCTTCAAACCTGGCAAGCTCGAGCTCTTTTTCCAAACAGGCTAAATTGGACTAAAACTCCTTGACTTTCTTTACTAAACCGAGGTATTCTCTCTTGCATATCGAAGCTGTAACTTGGCTGAATCCAACTCTGGTTGAACGGTTTCCTTTTTTGCAGCCAAAATATCCATTCACCCCTTAAATTCTTCAGCCTCGACTTATACTTTATCAATCCTCATTTGGAGGTCCTTGATTTGTTTGAGCCTTCGTCGAACCTGCAAATTGGATTGTTAGTTGTTATCTGCGATTCCTCCTTTCACAAAGAACTCAGAATACCTGCTCGGCCACCTCAGCATGCTAATCTCGAGCCGCCACCAAGTCTACCTGAAGTTTCTCACTAAGAAGCTTGTAAGCATATTTCTCAGTGAGGCCCTTGACCACGGCCTCGCGTTACTCTTGTATTCGAAGAAAGGCCTCATGATTAAACACCAAAGACTACAAGAAAGGAAGAACATGTTAGAGACATATAAGATTCAAAGTCATAAAAAGATAATGCAGTGGCCCTTGAACTTACCCGATTTAGAGCATGCTGGGCCTCGTTGAACGAGCAAGAAACTTCCACTGCATCCACCTTGGCTTGGTCCTCTTTAGTGACCAAGCATCGGAGATAGCTAGACACCCCTATGGGGACAGAGAAAACTTGAGCATCCTCCAAGACTGAGATGATAAGTGTCCGCTTATGATCGGGATCAACATTAGGGGACATGAATTGGTTTTTCTGTTTAAAGCTCGAGAAAGCCTCACTCAAACTCTTCCTCGGTACATCTAAGTCACCTAGACTGATGACATCTTCCACTTCATCAAATAGCCGCTGAACAGGTCTTCTACTTCGTGGACCTCCTCCCCATGACAAGTCTACATAACATGAGCATCACGTAACATAAAATCCGGAACTAGAGGGAACAAGGAAGAGTCTCCAATCTTTATTGTCTCAAGTGGGCATTTTGAGGCGTCGTTTTCGTTTTGGGAGGCCTCGAGCTCAGTTTCTTCACCTGCATCAGCTGTTTTAGAAACTAAGCATCCACCAGACTGTATAGAGTACCAGGTTCTCTATAATTTTCCACTGAAGTAACAGACTACAAAATCAACTAGTATATGGAATCCTGTTCTCTAGTTGTTCCCATAGTAGATCGGCAATAAGTAAAGAACACAGAGGATTTTTGCATGGAAATATCCCAACTAAAGGGGATAAAAACCATGACCTACACTTGTAGGATTTCAACTTCACAAACTTGTAAACCCCTATTACAAGATACTTTGTAATGACTCAATTACAAAGGATTCAACTTAACTAACTTGTGGTACTCTCACCACAAGCCACTTTGTGACTCTCTACTTACAAAGACTTTGACTAACTTGTGATACTCTCAGCACAAGTCACTTTATAATAATTCTATTACAAAGACTTCAATCACAAAGACTTGTAATATCACTATTACAAGCCACTTTATAATAACTCTATTACAAATGCTTTAATTTATGACTAAACCTAGTCACAACATAGACTGGAGAGTTTACGGATTTTGGTTTTCCTAAAAACAACTTCTAAGAAAGCAAGATAGGAGATACAATTGAAGCACAAATCACAACGACTTGTAGACATGTGTTTTTTGACCCTCCCCGAGATTTTTCATATTTTAGCACGTAATATTTAGTTTAGGCATAATATAGCTATTTAAACTCATTTTTACTCTTTTACTTTTATTTTATTACAAGAAAACAAAAATTACCAAAAAAATAAGGTTCATTAATGTTTGTAGTCATTTTTAATCATAAAAAAATGGCAAAAAAAGAGTTTGTTTTAATGGTCAGTCTTATTTTAATAATTATTTTTACTTAAATAAGGCTAACTAATATTTTTGGTAATATTTCTATATGGATAGATTTTTAGTTAATTAAGCTAATTTTAAATATAGCTAGTCATCAAAGCCATGTTTCTAACTCATTCCCTAAGCCCAATACCCTTAAAACATTTTTAGTTAATTAACCTCCATCTTGCTCATCCTTCATCTTCCGTCTTAAACACACGCAGAACACATCCCTCCCCCTCCCCCACCCCCCCCCCCTCTCCCAGAATGTAGCTTCATAATCTTCTTCATTGGAAAAACATTAAGACATGTACACACCAAAAAAGAGAGGACGAGATTCGCCGCTAACACCCAAAGGACCCCCCTCCCCATCCGTGTCTCATCTCCTTCAACAACGATCCTAACTTTTAGCTTCTTCATCTTCTTCAGTACTAGAAGAACCAGATGACCCCATTTGTCACAACTGAACAAAGATCACACACACATGCTAAAGCAACAGAGAAGCAAAGGCAGTGAACGAAAAAAGGGCTGAAAATAGTGAGGAGTCCAAAAACTCGTTTAACATTCTTTCCCGTGAGTCTCGAGTTTTTTTTTTTGGCTGAGTTTCGATGACTATTCTGTTGGTTCCTTGTTGAGGCTGAATCCATCTTGGAGCTCGTTTGTGAGATCTGTTCGGCGGTAGATATTAAAGTTTCTGAATTGGTCGAGGTCTGGTGCATCGAGGTTGCCATTGACGTTGTGGCCGATTAGTTTTGCTCGGTTTGATGCTCCTATTTCAGTTTTTTTAGTTCTGTTCAAATTGTTGTTGTCGAATGGCTTAGCCCCTTGCAATTTCAACTCAACTCATTTATACAAAAGGATTTGTATGTGAAAAATCTTGGATGGACATGGAATGATAAAATCATAAAAGTCATGGTGTAAGGAAGGCTCCAGTCCTTGCACTGCAAAATCTTTACGAGGAGAAGGATAATGTTCCATCTCTTGGCTTTATCACGGAGAGGATTTAAAAAATAATGTTCAAGCTTAATGATGGTATTGATATTTTCATGGCAGTTGTGCTATGGTACTTGTGAAACAACTGATAAGGTAACATTAATTGTAGACATTGGCGAAAGATTTTGCCTTTTCATTTATTTGTTAGGTCATAGGATTACGTTATTTTGGGTCCCATTACTTTTGACCTTATCAATAATTCATAGAAAATATTTAGGCGCATTGTTTCTAAATTAATTTCCTAAAATTCGGGGTACATTTCATGTGACTCGGTTCTAATTTTCAACAAGATTAAATAGTGCGCGACGTGAATCACGGGCGCATTCCATGTGACGTGGCTTGTGATATGTTTTAAATAACCTTGTATTAATTCCATGAATAAAAGCGATTTTAAAGTTAAAATGCATATAGGTTTCAAAGATGTTTTAAAAACAAATAAATAATTCAATAATAACAGTTGAGCGACCGTGCTAAAATCACAGAATCCGAGACAGCCTACACCTTCTCTAGATTAATAGAATTCCTTACGCTGATTTCAGTGTTTGCGGACTATAAAACATAGTCAATCTTTTCCTCGATTCAGGATTCTGAACCGGTGACTTGGGACACCATAAATTATTTCAAGTGGCAACGCTAAATCTAATAATTAATCATCTTTCAATTCACTTAAATTACATCTGGCGACTCCGCAGGGGAAAAGAACGCAGAACTTCTTGTTCAGGTTTCAAAAATTCGAGCTTAGAATAAAGTTATAATTGGATTTATTTATTATCTAGTTTTATTCACATGTTTGAGCCTAATGTGCTAAATGTTGCTTTTTACCGCTTTGATATTGGTGAACAGTATATAAATTCTTACGAATCCCTTCTCTCTTTGATTCTTCTAAATCATTTGAGAATGTACACTTCGTGTAGCTTCTCTTATATTAGAGTCATATCCAAAATTTAGTACTAGGTTCGGACAAGCTGCAAAGCTAGAGAAGCTTATGTATTCCTGGCACGTTGCCCCCACCCCACCCCACCCCACCCCCCACCCCCCGCTCGAGCTTTCTGCTCGGATAAGCCAGGTCTAGAACAAATAAATCCAGGATTAAAAACCTAGAATAACATAGCCTCATGCCGAATCCCTAGTAGGAACATTTGTTGAATCACGTGCATTTGCTTAGGGGACTCAACACAAGTGTTAGATCCGTCTAGGACAGGTGTACCTAAAAATAAAAACCCATCTTGATGTATCCTATGTGCTACATATTGCATTTATTCAAGGGTAAAAGGGCTATTTGGTGGACCAATGATAGTTTAGGGCAAATGAAAAAAAAAAGGAAAAAGAGAGAGTGAAGTGTGAAGATAAAAAGAATGGGGCTCAATTATATTTTCTGTCACATTTTTTTTAAGGAAAACAAAAGATTGAAAATTCAATTCAAAAAGGTTTTGCACTTTTTATCACTTTCAAAAAAAAATCAAAAAAACAAAAGAAAATCCAAAAGAGTTTACATGTTTCATCATTTTTCAAAAAAAAAAAGACAAAATATTTTCTCTAAATTAGTTGTTATTTTCATTTCTCACTTGTTTTCATTCGGCCAAAACTACGCATACCTAGTTCTCGTCTTTCGGGGC
This sequence comes from Nicotiana benthamiana, assembly GCA_034376525.1. NCBI lineage: Eukaryota > Viridiplantae > Streptophyta > Magnoliopsida > Solanales > Solanaceae > Nicotiana > Nicotiana benthamiana. Next base: position 24,223,287 of record CM067340.1, on the reverse strand, counting down.
ATGATACGTAGGTAATACACATAGGGTCTGGTCTTCCTAGTGAGTTTAGGTTCTTGGCTTTGTGGGTCTTAGCCAAATCATGCATTTTTTGCCACGTTTAGCCACATAGGTTAATTTAGGAAAATAGTCACAACCATGTCTTGCATGTATCTAGTAGGGAATATTAATATTTCACATAGTATTGGTTTAAGTTTTCTCATACATGTGTTGATCTACTTACTGGAGTTTGAGCATGGCAGATACCACAAGACCACTGCATTCAGGACTGCCTAAAGAGCTTTTTTTTTATGTTTTGAGTCTAGTGTTCATGTTTTACTTTCTAATCATGTATAGTAGTATCAGTTATTTAGTTGATTCTTGAGTCTATCATAGTCTAGTTAAGTTTTTCAATATTTTGCTATTATTTCCTATCGTGTATTTGAAACATGTATCATAAATCAAAAGTGCAAAGAAAGAGAGATGTTTTGCGTTTTTATATTTTCGTTTGAATTTTTCGTAATAGATACTACATCTAGAAATTAAGAAGAAGAAAGAATTTGCGGTGGTTTATATTAGGAAATGAATATAAAAAAATTAAAAAATGTTGCTTTTATATTTTATTTAATTTATTAAGACTTAAAATTCAATAAAAAAAATCCTTTTAGATCCTCGTATAGGTTTTCTTTATGATACTAATTCCAAAATCTGAAAAGATTTTCTTTTGAGGTTTTTTCTTTAGGGAAATATATTTAAAAAAAAGGAAAAACAAAAAAAATGCATATGCTTTTTGTTATTACTAGAGCTTTAGGACGTTGTATATAGAAAAAAAACATACGTTATCTTTTCTTTATTTTCATAGTTTCTCCTTAGGTAATTAAACTGAAATCCAAAAATATTTTTTTGTCTTTTACATCTCTCGTTTCAAAATACTTCTTCAGGGATATTAAATGGAAATTCAAAATAGTTCCTTTTGGTCTATTTTTTTAGATTCCTTCCTAAAAAAGAAAAAAGAAGGATTCAAACAAAAACTTCTCTTTTAGGATTTTTCTTTAATGGAGTGTTTGTTTCAAAAAGAGAAAAAAAGGAAGAAAATCCATTCAGCTTGAGTTTAGAACATGAAATAGAACATTAAGTCTAGTTCAAAAAAAAAAAAGGGTTTAGCTTCTTTTGTTTTTCTTTGCTCATCAGAGTAGTCATTAACGGAATGAAAGAAGAAAAAGAAAAGAAAATGAGGATGTTAGTTTGTTTACTTTACTCCAAAACTACTCAAAGATCTGATTAATGTGGCGTTATGATACATAGGCAACCTACATAGGGTTCGATCAAATTATTTTTTTATTATTAAAAGAAAAAGAATAAGAAAAAGAAAAAATGAAAAATAAAAAATGAAGAAGAGAAGATAAAGGATGGTGAAATTAGTGATGTGAGATATGAGAGGGAAGAAAAAGAGCGATAATCATGAAGAAAAAAGAGGAAGGAAAATGAGCAAGACAAGAAGTGGAGGAAAAAAAAGAAAGAAAGTATGAAATGAACAAATTGGGATGATGCTATATGAACTTCATACCCTTGAAGTCATATCAGAACCGATAAATGTGCCTAGATGCATTGCACACAATGTGATATTATAGCTGTTAAATGCCCTAACGCTAACATGATGACATCATTTTGTTCCTTTTGTTATAAAGAAGAAGGGTGGTTGATTTGTGGTTCTTAAAGTGGTAACTTTTCTCTACAACATAAAGTTGAAAGGCAATGGATGATGACAACAGAACTGAGTTGGATGATACGGGTGCCCAAAATCAACTGGTTGAACAGGATAATGGGTTGGTTGAAGAAGTGTGGATGTTAAGACAACACATGGCGGATATGTATCGGGCTTGGATGAATGGGAAGGAACCACCCCCGACACCACTTACGTTCTTATATGCTACTCTTACCCAAACTCTGGACATAGTGATAGATCATTCCCTATACTCCCAAGATTTTCCCTCTTATCACAACTTTCCCAACCACCCTAATAGCTCTATCACTCCTCCTCCAATTATCTTTTCCCAGAACAGCCCTCATGTCACATCCACTATGTTACAACCCATTATCCACACGCGTTAGTTCATTCCATACGTTAGTAAACATAAATCCTAGAACGAATTATCCTTGAGATGATAAAAAGTTAATCCTATTGATCTTAAGTGATACAAGGGTGTATAAGGATGACTAACAAGTATTAGAAGTTAAACGAATCAAGGGTGTTGTAACTCGTATTTTCGGGTAAACCTATCGATATTTACTTCACTAAATAATTCATATTTTAAGGTATTTGAATCATATAATATATATGTTTCATATTCATGAAGTCAAACAAGTTATGAAACAAAAGTCGACAAAAGTTGTCACAACTTAGGTTTAAACTTTTACTTAAACATTAGGTCAAATATTTCTAAGCTTTTCTCCCAATTTACAAGGAATTATTGGGTGATCTACCCACCATATTTAAAATCTATGAGTCTAGTTTCCAACGCATTAAATAATTTATCAATACAACATTGGAGTAGAGAGATATAGCTATTTTTGTGAGACTGCGCAAGCTGCTAGGTGACAAGTAGGTGTGTCACCTACTTGTTAAAATAATAGCCCCAAAAAAGGGACATTTCGGGTCGGATATTGAGCCCATTAAAACGGTTATCTCCTGAAATGTAATCCTCAATATATGTCACAAATAATCATACCAAAACCCCTGCAAACCAACCCCAAATAATCCCACACAAACCCTAATCGATTTTCCCTCTCTTTCAATTTCTATACGAGGGTAAAATCAAGAATTTGAAGAACCAAAGGAAGGGCATAGTTATCGAACGAGTAAGGTAAGTTTAATGCACTATTTCATACATTGTTTCTTCTGTGAACTTATGGTAATTCGTTCTATACATGTAAGAACTCACGGGATGATGATCTGAAGCCGTGAGTTCAAGTTATTCACTTGTAGCGGACTATTTTGTGGACTGCTTTGTCTTGCAGTTGGTCTGCGTGTTCTACTACCGTTTTGTGGAACTTTTAAGGTCGAATGGTGTGGATAAATACCATATATATGTAGGGTTTTATGCTGATAGTTCTTCGTACATTTTCGGGTCGTTTGACACGACTATGGTGGTTATCATATGTATGAAGTAATTAGATTATGCGTGGACTATTTTTGGAGGCTCAATATGATTATTATTGATGGTGTGTAGGTTTTTTGGTGATTGTTTTGAATGGTTTGAAGTCATATATGTAGGGTAGGTTCTGTCCATTTCACCGTAAAATAGGTTGTGATTGATACATAATAGTTATGTCGCTTAAATGATAACGATAGTATCGTTTCCTTATTGTAGTCTAAGGAGTTGTGACAATTGCATAGCTTGAGATTGGGGCAGTACAACAATATGTGAGGCTATCCCTTTCCATCTTTTGCACGACTCTGATTGTACATAATGTAATGAACGAGGTTCCAAAGATACTCTACTCTTAGAAGCTAGAAGTACTTACATTATTTCCTCTTTTGCGGAACGATTGATGTGATATTGCTTCTCTTATTCTTACGTTATCAATGTTGTTGGTACTTGCTGATTCTTATAAAGTTCATGGTGAAGAGTTAGTCCTACTAATGTTTACAGAGAATATCGATCTTACGTCACTCTGAAAGGTCTAGAACGTGTCTCCATGAGTCCAGCATGCATTATTTATATGTATCTATTTTACTCTACCAAGCCGTGCTATAGTCGGTTGAGTAGGGAACCTATTGTGCAACCACTAATCAGTTGAGTTTTACCGAGCTCCACGTGGCCGGTTACGATTCTACCGAGCCTTATGATTGCCAGGTACATTCTTTTTACCGAGCCTATTACGGCCGGGTACGATATGATGCTAATGATTCCCACATAGGCGTATGTTTTGAAAGTTTATGTATTTATACATATGTATCGTTCATTTCATGTCCGTAGCCTTCAGAGATTCTCAGATGTTACAGGTTGTATATTCTCTATCCCTGCCTACATTATTGTTCGTATTTATTGTTCCCTGATATACTCAGTACTTTATTCGTACTGACGTCCTTTTATTTGTAGACGCTGCATGTCGTGCTGCAGGTCCTGATAGACAGGCAGGTATAGCTCCCCACCACAGTAAGTTGTCCAGTTCAGTGGTGATTAGCGAGATCCCTTCTCCGGACTTGCCGTGGTCTTGGCATGCATTTTCATTATTGATATTATGGGTATGTTGGGGCCCTGTTCTGGCTATGTTGCAGAACTTATGTTCCTTTAGATGGTCATAAACAGGTGTTGACTCATGTGTAGTTTGGTATGCCTTGTCAGCTGGTTTTTATTCTACAGTCTCCCATGGTATCGTGGTAGCCTGTACCTTATATGTAGTTTCTTTATTGTCTGGCCACCCCATGTTATGTATGTTTATGCCATCATCTTTTATCGTTGGTTTTCCGTGATCTGTGGATACCATTTATATTAATCTCGTTGGCCCTAACAGATAATAAAGAAGGTTAGGTAAAATGTATGATGGTGCACGGCAAGTATGGCCAGGTGCTAATCATGGCCCTCCAGTTTGGGTCGTGACAAAATTTGGTATCAGAGCTGGTCTATCCTAGGGATTGTCTATGAGCCGTTTCTAGTAGAGTTTTGATTATGGATGTGTAGCGCGCCATATTTATAATCAGGAGGCTAAATGACATTTAGGGTTGTTACCTTCTTCCTGAATCTAGATCGTGCGTAGAGTTGAGTCCTAAGTGCTTGTATCTAATATTTACCTTGTTTTCTTTCAGCAATACCTTCAACTAGGAAGCAAACATTTAGTAGACGGCTTGATACACCTGTGGGAGAGGGTACCAGTTAGGTGCCCCAAGCCAGAGTAGGGCAAAGTGCAGCTTAGAGTGAGATACCATCTCATACCTCATCTACTCCGTCTCCTCCAGAGGATATTAACAGGAACCTAACACCTCCAGCTCTTTGGAGGAGGAACCTAACACCTCGAGTTCCTCCGTTTGGCACTACAGACCAGGATATGTGGAGTGCTTTGCAGTTATTGACAGCTTGGTAGCTACTCAGGCTCAGAGGCAGAATACAGGTTTTGCTGATAAACCAGTTAGTACGAGAGTTTGTGATTTCATTAATTTAGAGGCAGCATCAGGCCCCAGTCTTCGAGGAGTTTGGCACCACCTGTATCTAGTGCTCATCCACAGTTTTAGAGGCCTCGATATGATCGATCCTATTCTGGTGCAAGTCAGAGTTTGCGGGCATCTAGCTCGCAACATCACAGTGATACTAGTCAGACGAGACCCCCAACACCACGTTGTGATCAGTGCGGTAAGGCCCACTTTGGACTGTGCCGCCGAGGTTCTGATGCATGTTATTCTTGCGGACATCCTGGCCATATGATACAGGATTGTCCTAACATATGAGGTGATAGTGTGGCTCAGCCGATAGGATCTGTGTTTGGTTCTGCCTCATCAGTTCGACCTCCAGCACGGGGTTTTCAGCAGTCAACAGGTCATGGTAGTGGCATAGGTACAGGTCCAAGGTTGAGTGGTGCTCAAAGTCGAACCTATGATCTAGTAGGTCGACAGGATCTCGAGTCATCTCCAGATGCTATTACAGGTATATCGTCTGTGTTTTCTTATGATGTATACACGCTGATTGATCTGATATCCACATTATCATATGTTAGACGCTTCGTGTCTAGTAAGTTTGGCATTGAACCTTAATTGATAAGTAAACCCCTTGCGGTATCTACTCCAATTGGAGATTCTGTGATTGCTAGAAGAGTATATAGCAGTTGCACTGTGATGATTTTTAGTCGTCAAACCTCGGCAAATTTATTTGAGGTAGAAATGGTTGATTTCGATGTGATAATAGGAATGGACTAGTTGTCCTCATGCTATGCAAATGTTGATTGTCGTACGAAGATTGTTAGTTTTCAATTTCATGGTGAACCCGTCATTGAATCGAAGGGGAACATTGCTACATCAAAAGGTAGGTTTATTTCCTATCTTAAAGCAAGGAAAATGATCTCAAAAGGTTACATTTATCATATCGTTCACGTTTGGGATGTGGAGGCGAAGCCGCCTACTCTACAATCAATCCTCGTGGTCAATGAATTTCGAGATGTTTTCCCAGGTGAACTCCCAAGCCTTCCTCCTGAAAGGGAGATTGAGTTTAGCATTGATGTGTTGCTTGAAACTCAACCGATCTCTATCCCTCCGTACAAAATGGCTCCGATAGAGTTTCGAGAGTTGAAGGCGCAGTTGAAGTACTTGCAGGATAAGGGCTTCATTAGGCCTAGCACTTCATCTTGGGGTGCGCCAGTCCTATTCATGCAAAAGAAAGATGGGTCGCTACGAATGTGTATAAACTATCAACAGTTAATAAGTTTACTATAACAAGTATCCACTTCCAAAAATTGACGACCTGTTTGACCAACTCCAAGGTGCCAAGTATTTATCCAAGATTGACTTACGTTCAGGGTATCATCAGGTGAGGGTTAAGGAGAAGGATATTCCAAAGACGGCATTTCGGACAAGATATGGGCACTTCGAGTTCTTGGTGATGTCGTTCGGGCTAACAAATGCCCCAACAGCTTTTGTGGATCTCATGAATATAGTATTCATGCCCTATCTTGATGTGTTCGAGATTGTATTCATTTATGACATTCTGGTGTATTCGCGTTTAGAGGAGGAACATGAGGGCCACTTGCGAATTGTATTACAGATGCTTTAGGATCGTAAGTTATATGCTAAGCTCTTCAAATGAGAATTCTGGTTGAACTCAGTAGCATTCCTTGGCCATGTGATATCTAACGAGGGTATCAGTGTCGACACTCAGAAGATTGATGCAGTAAAGAATTAACCGAGAGCTAAAACACCATCAGAAGTCCGCAGCTTCCTAAGGATAGCAGGATATTATAGGCAATTTGTAGAAGGGTTTTCCTCCATATCACCACCGTTGACTAAGTTAACACAAAAAGCTACCAAGTGCCAGTTTTTTGAGACTTGTGAGCGTAGATTTCAGGAACTGAAGAATCGATTAACATCTGCACCAGTGTTCACTCTCTCTAAAGGAACATAAGGATATGTGGTATATTGTGATGCCTCAAGTATAGGTTTGGGGTGCGTATTGATGCAATGCGGAAAGGTGATTGCTTATGCATCAGGCCAATTGAAGAAGTATGAAAAGAACTACCCGACCCATAATTTAGAATTGGCTGGAGTAATATATGCTTTGAAGATATGTAAGCACTACTTATACGGCATCCATGTTGACATCTACACAGATGATAAGAGTTAACAATACATCTTCAAGCAGAAAGAGTTGAATTTAAGGCAGCGTATTTGGATTGTGTTACTGAAAGACTACGACATGGAGATATTGTATCATCCCGATAAATCCAATATTGTGGCAGACGCTCTCAGTCGTAAGTTAATAGGAAGCTTAGTGCACACTGAGGCAGGTAGATGGGGGTTGACTAAAGAGCTTCATCAGCTAGCCAATATGAGAATCAGATTATTAGACTCTGATGAAGGAGGTGTTACTGTACATAATACATCAGAATCATCTTTGGTAGCCGAGGTGAAAGCACGGCAATATAAAGATCCTATCTTGGTACAATTAAGATATAACATTAAGTAGTGTAAAATTACAGCTTTTGAGATCGAAGGAGATGGAGCACTGAGATACCAGGGCCGTTTATGTGTTCCTAATGTGGCAGGATTACAAGATACAATTATGAATAAGATTAATCAACCCCAATATTCCATCCATCCCGACTTGAAAAAAATGTATCATGATGTCAAGGAGCAGTATTGGTGGAATAACATGAAGAAGTCTATTGTTGAATTTGTAGCCCAGTGTCCTAATTGTCATAAAGTAAAGATAGAACATCAGAAAGCCGGTGGATTGATTCAGAATATAGAGATTCCGACCTGGAAATAGGACGTGATTAATATGGACTTTGTTATTGGATTACCTCGCTCTTATCATAAGTTCGATTCCATTTGGGTGATCGTTGACCGATTCATAAAATGTGCCCATTTTCTGCTAGTAAAGACAACTTACACGGCTGAAGATTATGCAAAGTATTGGAGAAAATGTATTGGAGACCCTTCTCGAGTTGTCCCTATCAAAGATGTACAAGTTTCAGAGGATTTATCATATAAAGAAGTTCCAGTGGCTATATTAGATCGACAAGTCCGCAATCTAAGAAGAAAAGTTGTAGCTTCCATCAAAGTATTGTGGAGGAACAAGAATATGGAAGAAATGACATGGGAAGCGGAAGAAGAGTTGAAGTCTAAATACCCTTACCTATTCCATAATGATGATAACAAGGATGTTGGTGGAACGCAGGACATATTGGAATGGTGAAACAGCTTTATGAGGTAAGCAATAACTTGAAAACACTCTTCCTTAATACAAAATGGTATATGCAAATAGTGTACATTTCCATAGTGCTTTGTGTAGCCTTGTGAGGCCATACATTGGACTTAACTGCTTGCAAATTTTGCTAGTGCCCATTTTCCATTGGAATCCACGATGATTTGGACTCCATATAAACCCTTACATACGAGAACGAATGTTCACACGGGTTAGTTCATGTCATACGTTAGTTAACAAAAATCCAAGAAGGAATAATCCTTGAGCTGATAAGAAGTTAATCCTATTGATCTTAACTGATACATGGGTGTATAAGGATTATTAACAAGTATTAGAAGTTAAACAAATCAAGGGTATTGTAACTCGTATTTTCGGGCAAACTAAAAGGTTTTTAATACACTAAAGAGGTCATATTTTAAGGTATTTGAATCATATAATATCTTTTTCATAGTCTTGAAGTCAAACGAGTTATGAAGCAAAAGTTGACAAAAGTTATCAAAACTTAGGTTCAAAATTTTACTTAAACATTAGGTCAAATGTTTCTATGCTTTTCTCCCAATTTACTCAGAATTATGGGGTTATCTACCCACGAAATTAAAGATCTATAAGTCTAGTTTCCAACACATTAAACCATTTATCAATACGACATTGGAGTATATATATATATATATATATATATATATATATATATATATATATATATATATATATATATATATATATATATATATATATATATATATATATATATATTCGTGAGACTGCGCAAGCTGCTAGGTGACAAGTAGGTGTGTCACCTACTTGTTAAAATGATAGCCCAAAAGGGATATTTCGGGTCTGCTATTGAGCCCATTTAAAGGGTTATCTTCTGAAATATAAACCCCAATATATCTCAAAAATACTCAGACCAAAACCTCTGCAAGCAATTGTTAGATAATACGCTTAACGCTAGAGGGGGGGTGAATAGCGTTTTAATAAAATTAGCGTAAACTTGCGAAATTTAAAAATTGCAGGAAATAAATAAGTGCGATAAGTAAATAAATTAGAACAAATGCACCGATATATCCTGGTTCACCACAACCCGTGGCTAGTCCATTCCCCGAGAGACTCTCTCGAGATTTCCACTAACTTGTTAAGCTTACGGGTGCTTAACAAACCATTACTACTTGAGGACACAAGCCTCAACAACCTTTGCTCGGAGATACAACACTCCAAGACTTCAACCAAGGAAACACAAGTTCATTCTTACAACACAAGGGACAAACAGTGCCCTTCAAGTGTACAAAAACACTTAGCACTCAAACAAGACACTCCTTTAAGAGTAGATATGAGTAAAAAGAATACGCTCAAGATCGCAACAACTTTTGACAAGAATTTGGCTCTCAAAAGCTTATGTAATGAATATAAAATGATAAGCAATAAAGTATGCAAGCTTTAGCAATTGTATGATCAGTTGTTGTATGTTGTTGTCCTTAAAAGACTGAATTGAAGCTGTATTTATAGTTGAAAAACCTTGTATTGCCGTTGCATGATTGCCAATTAAAAGTTGCTGAAATTACTCAGTGACAATCGATTGTTTGCCAGTTCTTCCAAAAATCAATCCCAGATTTTACGCAAAACAATCGATTATATAAGATCAATAATCGATTACTGGCAACGTTCGAAAAATCCTTTCCAGATTTTACGTAAAACAATCGATTGTCAACAATCTACAATCGATTACTCACCAACGTTCAAAAAATCCTTTCCAGATTTTAATTAAAACAATCGATTATAGGAAATCAATAATCGATTACCTGACGGTATTTGAAAATATTTTGGCAACGGTCAGTTATACAATCGATTATACTAAGTTAACAATCGATTATATATCAATCTTGAAAAATCAATTTAGACACTGCCTCTTGACAATCGATTGTCATAAGTTCACAATCGATTATTTAATAACTTTGAAAAAGTCTGGAAGACACTGCCTCAACACAATCGATTGTCATAAGTTCACAATCGATTATTTTGTGACTTTGAAAAATCTGATGGACACTGTTTCTTCACAATCGATTGTCATTAGCTTCACAATCGATTATTTTGAGCTTTGAAAAACTTTGATGGACACTGCCTCATCACAATCGATTGTCATAAGGCACAATCGATTGTCATGCAGATTTGAAAAATCTGATGCTCACTGCCTTAACACAATCGATTGTCATTAGTTCACAATCGATTGTCAAGGAGCTGACTTAAACATAATCGATTATCATAAGTACATAATCGATTATCTTAGTCCATATTTTAGATGCGTGTTTAAAAATCATTTTGACAAAAGTAAATATGCATTATTTAAAATCATTTTGCTCTAAATTAAATATGCATGATTTGTTAAAAGTATTTTTACGAGAGAAGCCAAGTCTTGAGTTTAAGTTGTCGGATCAAGATCACAATTAAATACCGACTCATATAAAACTTAATCTCGATCTTTGTCTTGTGCTTGAATCTTGTTATATATCAATTTCGCGCTTGTGCTTGGACCTCGTCATATATCAATTTGCGCATAGTTTGTCATTCATCAAAACCTACAAATATGAACACACGTTTAGTATAATGCCTTGAGAACGTGTTTCTAACAATTTCCCCCTTTTTGATAATGGCAAACTTTAAGGGGGATATGCATATTAGGCAATTCATAATGACGATTCAAGACAAGTAAAGATATGCAACAAATATATAGATATGCAATTTGTTCCCCCTCAATATATGAATTCCCCCGCAATTTATGCCGATAAGTATTGAGTGAGAGTGCATACCCGTTATCTTCCCCCTTTTGCCATTTGCAAAAAAATAAAATTATAGAATAATTAAAAAACTTGTTTATTTAAAAAAACGGCAATAATAACGCAAATAATGTCAAGAAAATCGATTATTGATACTGGATAATCGATTATATAAAAGAGAAATCGATTGTTCTGTGCATGAAGCTTTATAATTCCCCCTGCCTTTAGGGCGATACCTGCAAAAATGCGTTAGACGTCTCCGACGCTCAAGTTAGAAAACATGTGAGAGGGAAAATGCAATGCATGACTTAGATCAACGTGGAGTCAAGGATCCCGAGTTCACTACGAATTCGGAAGAAGGACTCTTTCTCTAAGGGCTTTGTAAAGATGTCGGCCGATTGATCTTTGGTTTCAACAAATTCAATTTCGACATCGCCCTTGAGAACGTGATCTCTTATAAAATGATGTCTAATTTCAATGTGTTTTGTTCGCGAATGAAGAACGGGGTTCTTCGTCAAGCATATGGCACTAGTATTATCACATCCAAGAAGGATATGATCAAGACTTAGGCCATAGTCCAAGAGTTGTTGTTTCATCCAAAGGATTTGAGCGCAACAACTCCCCGTGGCTACATATTCAGCCTCGGTTGTGGACAACGCAACACTTACTTGTTTCTTGCTAAACCAAGAAACAAGAGAGCTACCGAGCAAATGGCAAGTGCCACTTGTGCTCTTGCGGTCAAATTTGCATCCAGCAAAATCAGAGTCGGAATAGCCAACAAGATGGCATGAAGAACCTTTGGGGTACCATAGACCTACATTTACAGTACCAACAAGATACTTCAATATCCGTTTCACCGCAGTTAGGTGAGACTCCTTCGGACACGATTGATAACGAGCACATAAGCACACGCTAAACATGATGTCCGGACGACTATCAGTAAAATAAAGGAGAGAGCCAATCATACCTCGATACTTTTTGATGTCGACTTCCTTACCTTTCTCATCTTTGTCTAGGTGATCGGATGTGCTCATGGGGGTTGCCATTGCTTTTGCATTGGTCATTTCAAACCGTTTCAGCAATTCTTTGCAATATTTCGCTGGGCAAATGAACGTACCTTCTTTCATTTGCTTTACTTGTAATCCAAAGAATGTTAACTCACCCATCATAGACATCTCAAATTCGCTTGTCATTAAATCGGAAAATTCCTTGCACAAAACATTGTTAGTAGCACCAAATATAATATCATCCATATAGATTTGAACTAATAAAATATCATTATTTTTATACTTAACAAAAAGAGTGGCGTCAACTTTCCCCCTAATGAAATCGTTTTCCAATAGAAATTTACTCAATCTTTCATACCAAGCTCGGGGAGCTTGTTTTAAATTATAAAGAGCCTTTTTGAGTTTGAAAACATGATCGGGAGATTTAAAATCTTCAAAGCCGGGGGGTTGTTCAACATAAACTTCTTCGTGAATAACACCATTTAGAAAAGCAATTTTCACATCCATTTGATATAAATTGAGATTCATAGAAGAGGCAAAAGCAAGCAATAAATGAATAGCTTCTAATCTAGCTACGGGAGCATATGTTTCTTCATAGTCAATACCCTCTTCTTGATTATAGCCTTTTGCTACAAGCCTAGCTTTGTTTCTAGTGATTACACCATTTTCATCTAGTTTGTTTCGAAAAACCCATTTCGTATCAATTATGGTATGATTTTCGGGTCTTGGCACCAAATCCCAAACGTCATTCCGTTTGAATTGGTTAAGCTCCTCTTGCATTGCCAAGGTCCAAAATTCATCCCCAATTGCTTCGGAGATGGTTGTTGGTTCAATTTGAGAAACAAAAGCAGTATGTCCTAAGGTGTTCTTAAGGGAGTTTCGGGTACTTACCTTTTCTCCGACGTTGCCAATTACCTGTTCGAGAGGGTGATCTTTGATTGTTCTCCATTCGTTAGGCGTTTTCGTTTCTTTCTCCAATTGTGGCGTTTCCTCCGTTGATTGTTCCAAGATTTCATCTTGAATTTCCTTAGGAGTTTCCTCTTGTACTTTGTCTTTTAAACTATTTAGAATACCTGCAAGATCAGAACAAGAGTCCTTTCTCGCCAAGCGAGCATTATTTTCGGAAAACACAATATGAGGGGATTCCTCCACAGTTTGGGTTCTATTATTAAATGCACTATATGCTTTGCTACGTGAAGGATACCCAATAAAAAATCCCTCATCGGATTTGGCATCAAATTTTCCCAATTGATCTTTTCCATTGTTATTTAAAACATTGATCATACCATTGTTATATGCAAAATCATATCAACATCAAATAATTTCAAATCATAATAACGTTCATTCTTGGCAAATATACCAACTGGAAAAAACTATTCATCAAAACATGAATCAATCATTTATTATAAAACTCCTTGATACTAATTGTTATTCAAGAATAAAACTTATAAAAACATATATCAACCAAAAATAATTAATGTCGAAGCACATATCAACTTATTGCGTTTTTATTTAAAATGCGATAACTAACCGACGTTCCCCCTTAATGCATTAAGGTTTCGTGCTTGGTGCATCCACTACAATATTGTAATCTTCAAGCACACCTGCAAATAGAACCTAAAAATAGGTTTTTGTTACCCAACTTCTTTTGGGTCCATGGGGGTTAGGATAACAATAGTCATAATCAACACATAAATCTCTATGTTTAGCAAAACAAACGGGTGCAATGTGTCCTACCCGATTACATAGTGACATATAACATTAGGATTGTGCATATGTCTAGGTTGAGCCAAATGCGTTCTAGGTGATCTAAAGTTGTTCCCCCTAGAAGCGTTGAATTTCCTAGAGTCATGTCTAGGTGGTCTAAAATCATTTATTCTAGACTTATTTATAAACATCCTAGAATTGTGTCTAGGTGGTCTAAAATTATTCCTTCTAGACTCATTCATAAAATTCCTAGAATTGTGTCTAGGTGGTCTAAAATGATTAGTTTTAGACTTATTAACAAAAATCCTAGAATCGTTTCTAGGTGGTCTTAAACAATTAATCTTAGACTCATTTGCGAGGTTCCTAGAATTCTTTCTAGGTGGTCCGACCTCATTACTATCATCCTTTTTGATAACTTCAATTTTAGGACTATCAACACTACGTTTTTCTAGTGCGTTCCTAATTTCTATGTTCTCTAATTTTAAAGAACTACAAGAAGAACAACTGGAACATTTATCAATTGAAGAGACTTCATTCAATTCCTTGATTTTAATTTTGAAATCAACAATGTCATTTTTCAAAAATTTATTTTCTTTTTCCAAAACTTCAATCTTATTTTTCAGAAAACCATTGTCATTTTTAAAACACTTATTTTCTTCTTTCAGCTTCTCATTTTCACAAGTCAATTTTTCAAACTCTTTTTCTTGCAAAGAAAGTGTTTTCTGAAAATCTGTTTCTTGCAAAGAAAGTGTTTTCTGCAAATCTTTAATAGTTTTGGAAACATTAACAAACTCACTGTATAATTCATTATAAGCATTTTGCATTTCTTCAAATGAGTGAGAGTTGGAAGTACTTACCTCTCCTTCTTTGTTGGCCATGAGGCATCGGGCAGTCGATTCATCACATGAGCTGTCCGCTTTTTGAGACGTGCTTTCATACGTTACCTCAAGCTTATCCCACATCTCTTTGGTAGTTTTGCAGTGGGAAATTTTTCGATAGTCTTCCTGATTCAAAGCTCTATACAACATATTGATTGCCTTGGTGTTGTATTCACTTACCATGTCTTTCCCAACTTTTGTCGTCATTTGTTCACCATGCATGATTATTCACCATATACGAAAGTTGTTTGATTTGACGAAGATTATCATTCGCTCCTTCCAATATGAGTAATTCGTTCAATCGAAAATTGGAGGGCAAGTGGTGGATTGTCCTTCATTCATTGTTCCTGCGTTCAATAATCTCAACAGAAAAAAATATATATTGCTCTCAACCGGTTAAGGCTTTCAGAGAGTTAGGCTCTGATACCAATTGTTAGATAATACGCTTAACGCTAGAGGGGGGGGGGGGTGAATAGCGTTTTGATAAAATTAGCGTAAACTTGCGGAATTTAAAAATTGCAGGAAATAAATAAGTGCGATAAGTAAATAAATTAGAACAAACGCACCGATATATCCTGGTTCACCACAACCCGTGGCTAGTCCAGTCCCCGAGAGACTCTCTCGAGATTTCCACTAACTTGTTAAGCTTACGGGTGCTTAACAAACCGCTACAACTTGAAGACACAAGCCTCAACAACCTTTGCTCGGAGATACAACACTCCAAGACTTCAACCAAGGAAACACAAGTTCCTTCTTACAACACAAGGGACTAACACTTCCCTTCAAGTGTACAAAAACACTTAGCACTCAAACAAGACACTCCTTTAAGAGTAGATATGAGTAAAAAGAATACGCTCAAGATCGCAACAACTTTTGACAAGAATTTGGCTCTCAAAAGCTTATGTAATGAATATAAAATGATAAGCAATAAAGTATGCAAGCTTTAGCAATTGTATGATCAGTTGTTGTATGCTGTTGTCCTTAAAAGACTGAATTGAAGCTGTATTTATAGTTGAAAAACTTTGTATTACCGTTGCCTGATTGCCAATTAAGAGTTGCTGAAATTACTCAGTGACAATCGATTGTCAAGTTACCACAATCGATTATTTGCCAGTTCTTCCAAAAATCAATCCCAGATTTTACGCATAACAATCGATTATATAAGATCAATAATCAATTACTGGCAACGTTCAAAAAATCCTTTCCAGATTTTACGTAAAACAATCGATTGTCAACAATCTACAATCGATTACTCAGCAACGTTCAAAAAATCCTTTCCAAATTTTAATTAAAACAATCGATTATAGGAAATCAATAATCGATTACCTGACGGTATTTAAAATATTTTGGCAACAGTCAGTTATACAATCGATTATACTAAGTTAACAATCGATTGTATATCAGTCTTGAAAAATCAATTTAGACACTGCCTCTTGACAATCGATTTTCATAAGTTCACAATCGATTATTTAATAACTTTGAAAAAGTCTGGAAGACACTGCCTCAACACAATCGATTGTCATAAGTTCACAATCGATTATTTTGTGACTTTGAAAAAGCTGATGGACACTGTCTCTTCACAATCGATTGTCATTAGCTTCACAATCGATTATTTTGAGCTTTGAAAAACTTTGATGGACACTGCCTCATCACAATCGATTGTCATAAGGTTCACAATCGATTGTCATGCAGATTTGAAAAATCTGATGCTCACTGCCTTAACACAATCGATTGTCATTAGTTCACAATCGATTGTCAAGCAGCTGACTTAAACATAATCGATTATCATAAGTACATAATCGATTATCTTAGTCCAGATTTTAGAGGTGTGTTTAAAAATCATTTTGACAAAAGTAAATATGCATTATTTAAAATCATTTTGCTCTAAATTAAATATGCATGATTTGTTAAAAGTATTTTTACGAGAGAAGCCAAGTCTTGAGTTTAAGTTGTCGGATCAAGATCACAATTAAATACCGACTCATATAAAACTTAATCTCGATCTTTGTCTTGTGCTTGAATCTTGTTATATATCAATTTTGCGCTTGTGCTTGGACCTCGTCATATGTCAATTTGCGCATAGTTTGTCATTCATCAAAACCTACAATTATGATCACACGTTTAGTATAATGCCTTGAGAACGTGTTTCCAACAACCTCCTCCCAAAAATCCCACACAAACCTTAATCGAGTTTCCCTCCCTTTCAAGTTCTAAATGAGGGTAAAATCAAGAGTTTGAAGAACCAAGGGAAAGGCTTAAATATCCAACGAGTAAGGGTAAGTTAACAAAACTATTGCATACATTATTTTTGCTGTGAACTCATCGTAATTTGTTCTATGCATGTAAGAACTCATGGCATGGTGATCGGAAGCCGTGAGTTCGAGTTGTTCACTTGTAGCAGACTGTTTTATTGACTGTTTTGTCTTGATGTTGGGCTGCGTGTTTTACTACTATCTTGTGGAGTTTTGGAGGTGTACGGGTGTGGAGAAACACCATATATATGTAGGGTTGTGGGCTGATAGTTCTTCGTAACATTTCGGGGTCGTTTGACACGACTACAGTGGTCGTCGTATGTATGAAGTAATTAGATTATGTGTGGACTATTTTGGGAGGCTCAATATGATTATTATTGATGTTGTTTAGGCTGTTTGGTAATTTTTTTGAATGGTTTGAAGTCATATATATAGGGGAGTTTCCCGTCCGTTTCACCTTAAAATAGGTTGTGATTGATACATAATAGTTATGTCGCTTAAATGATAATGATAGTATCGTTTCCCTTATTGTAGACTAAGGAGTTGTGACAATTGCATAGCTTGAGATTGGGGCAGTATATACAAGGTATGTGAGGCTATCCCTTGCCTTCTTTTTCAAGACTCTTATTGTACATAATATAATGAACGAGCTTCAAAATATACTCTACTCTTAGAAGCTAGAAGTACTCACGTTGTTTCCTCTCTTGTGGAACGATTGATGTGATGTTGCTTCTCTTATTCTTACATTATCAGTGTTGTTGGTACTTCCTGAATCTTTTAAGGTTCATGGTGAAGAGTTAGTCCTAATAACGTGTACAAAGGATACCTATCTTACGTAACTCCGAAAGGTCTAGAACGTGTTATGAGTCGAGCACGCAATATATATATATATCTACGTATCTATTTTACTCTATCGAGCCGCGCTATGGTCGGCCGGGTACGACACTTATTGTGCAACCACTGATCAGTGGGCCTTTACCAAGCTCCACATGGCTGGGTACGATTCTATCGAGCCTTACGATGGCCGGGTACATTTTATTTTACCGAGCCAATTATGGCCGGGTACGATATGATGATAATGATTCCCACAAAGGCGTATGTTTTAAAAGTTTATGTATTTATACATATGTATCATGCATTTCATATTAGTAGCCCTCAGAGGTACTTAGATGTTACAGGTTGTATATTCTCTATCCTTGCCTACATTATTGTTCGTATTTGTTGTTCCCCGATTTATATACTCAGTACTTTATTTGTACTGACGTCCTTTTGTTTTGTAGACGCTGCATGTTGTGCTGCAGGTCCTGATAGATAGGCAGGTGTAGCTCCCCCACCAGTAGGTTGTCCAGTTCAGCGGTGATTAGCGAGATCCCTTCTCTGGACTTGTCGTGGTCTTGGCATGCATTTTTGTTATTGATATTATGGGTATGTCGGGGCCCTATTCCTGCTATGTTGCAGAACTTATGTTCCTTTAGAGGCTCATAGGCAGGTGTCTACTCATGTGTAGTTTGGTATGCCTTGTCGGTTGGTTTTTGTTGTATAGTCTCTCATGGTATCGTGGTAGGTCGTACCTTATATATAGTTTCTTGATTGTTTGGCCACCCCATGTTATGTATGTTTATGCCATAATATTTTATCGTTTGTTGTCTGTGATCCATGGATACCATTTATATTGATTCCCTAAAAGATAATAAAGAAGGTTAGGTAAAATGTATGATGGTGCGCGGCAAGTGTGATTGGGTGCTAGTCATGACCTTCCAGTTTGGGTCATGACACACCATACCCAACACTGAACACCCATCCAAAGCTCATGATGCCCAATATTACCCCTCATATGTTGCCCACAAGGCTCGTGACTCATATAATGAGAGCCTTAAGAATGAGCCTCATGTTGAAAATGAAAAGTTCATGGGAAAATGAAAAGTTCATGGAAAAGAAGGGTCAGATGAGCTATCCAGAAAGCTGAAAGGGTCTAAAACGCCAAAGTTTGTTTTATATGATGGAAGTGGAGATCCAGCATCCCATCCGAGAGGTTACTATGGTGAAATGAGAAATGTTAGTGGGAAGGGTAATTTCTTGATGGTGTATTTCAGCGAGAGCTTGACTAGGGAAGCCTTGCAATGGTATACTCGTCAAGATGTCAATAAGTGGCATGCATGGGATGACATGACTAGGGATTTTGTTCAACACTTCCAATACAATATAGACATTGTCCCAGACCGCTCCTCCCTATTTAAGATGGAAAAGAAATTTGAGGAAAGCTTTAGGTTTAGGGAGTTTGGGATCAGATAGAGGGAACAAGCTGCTTATGTAAATCCACCGGTTAGTGGAAAAGATGTTTCTAAGCCCCGCCAACAACGGGATCCAGTGGGCATTCCCGCTCAATGCTTTTAGCTTCAATATCCACCCCATAGATATCCTCGTGTTCAAAATATTTATCCCCAATGCTACGTTTCTCAACAAAATCCCAAAAGTCATATCTCACTTTCCAGTACCCTATCTACAATGCACCACCATATGCTCCACACCCACAAGGTGCGCAATGGCACGCACCACTTCACCAAATGTCTTACTCGTCCCCTCAAACATATCAGCCACCTGCCCGCAAAAGGTTCCAAATGAGGTTAGAATACAAATTGAAAAGAATACTACAAAAAGAAAAAGCTTTCACCCATATTGGAGAATCATATGCCAGTTTGTTCCAAAGGCTCAGGCAATTGGACATGTTAAAGCCGATTGAGATAATAATGCCAAAACCCTATTCCAAAGAAGTTTGATTTTTCTCAAAGGTGCGCATATTGCTCAGATGCCCCAGAGCATGACATAGAAAAGTGTTGGCCCCTGAAAATACAATTCGGAAGCTTATTGATACAGGTGACATTGTCGTGCGAAATTCAGATGCAGCGGACACTATCTAATGTCCATCGTCTGCTCGTATTGAGACGCATATGGTGGGTATGATTTTTTTTAAAAAGGAATATGAGAATTCTTCTGAGAATCTTGGAGGTCCACGCCTTGCAAAGCTTTCAGCATTCTCAAAAGTTGATCTTAAGAACGAGCAGGCAAAGGGAACCCAAAAGTAATTTGTTAAAAACAATGTGATGAAGACTTGTGAAGGTCCTAGTATTATTGACGCAGAAGTCGGCGGCTAAGATGTTATGCTTGGTGATTGTAAAGATACTCCTTTTTGGATAGCTAGGGAGGAGTCTTGGTTGTTTATTTTGTTGTCATTTTCGTTTTCCGATTTATTTCAGGGTCGTAATCCGGATATTGTCTTATGGCTCAAACCCTTTTTATTTTTCCTGGTTTGATTAGTCGTAGTAGCTCGTTTAGTACTGTCTAAGTTTATTCTAGGGTTGTAACCTCAGTTTAGTGCGTGTTTGTTGTTCAAACCCCTTCACCGTTTGTCTAAATGCAGTTTTATATTTTATGTTATTTTTATTCATTTCATTTCAGTTCTCTTCTCCTTTTACAGTTCTCTTCTTACTCGCTCTAGTGACATGACATGCACGCATAATTCTATGTCTGGTCTTAAAGGTTAGCTTGATTATGAAGCAATAAAATAATTTTGAAGATTATAGGGATATTTGAAAGAAGTAATTAATGAGATTTTGATATCATTTGAAGCCCGAACTGTGTGAAATTGAGGCAGATAATTTGGGAAGTTAATAGGGTGGCATGAATTCGTTAAAGTTGAGTGCATCTTGGACGATTTGAAGCAAGCAACTTTTAGTTCAAGTGCACCTCAAGTAACAAGATAAAGTCAAGAAAGTTTTCTCTGAATTAATGGAGGATATCCACTATGAAAAGGGAATCACCCCACGAGGGTTCTGTACTTGACAAGGCATTAAAGAAAAGTGGAAGGAATATCAGTTATATCAATGTCGAACCTGCAAGAGAAATATTATACATGATGTTTAATTTTCATTTCAAGTTGCATGTCTTATACTTGGTATTTTCAGGGATTAGGAGGCCATCTAACAGCTACCCAAACACTTATACCATTTGATACCCTCTTGAGCCTATACTAGTTTCTTTGACCTCCTATCTTTTGGAATCAAGGTAGAGTCATAAAAAGAGAATAGTATATGTCCAGTAGGTTTATTTGAAAAGGTTCATACTAAACGGAAATTCAAAAATAAAATAAAAATAGAGATAAAAAGGGAAAATAAAGAAAAATAAAGAAATGAAAAAAAGAGAGAAAAAAGAAAAGACAAGAAAAATAGCAACAATAAAAGTAGTCCTATGAACTGCGTTTGACCTAATTCTTGTCTTCATAAGATACGTATGCAACCTCATGGTTCAATCATACCCAAATAATAAGACATTTCATAGTCCCACGAAGTCGAACATGGGGCGGTCTTTCTTAGTAACTCCATCAAAAAAAATGAAAAGATACTATCCAAAAGAATGTTTCCAAAAGTTGTAAATAAATTAACCCTGCTGTCAGTTATTTGAGCCTTCATGATATCCTTCCTTTCTTACCCTATCCAAAAGCCACATTACTGTCCTAAAAGACATCCCAAATAATCTTTGAAAATGTCGAGTTAACCATACAAGGAGCACATGATATATTTACCATGGTTGATGTCTTGCCATCTGGATAATAAGAGGAAATAAGAAGAATAAAAAAAAAAGGAGAGAGTCTTATTGGTGAAAACTTTCACATGTACCATAAAGGGATTGTGAGTTGAGAAAAATAACAAAATAAGAGTGGCTTGATAGTGAAAACCCTTTGGTCACCACAAGTCAAATAAGGATCGTAAATCAGATTGGATAATCGGAGCATTGAAGCCTAGTTTCACGTTTTAGAGGTACAACAAGAGTTGGACATCAGACATGTTTGACAGATTAGGCCACTTAATCTACAGGTGCATGTCATGGTCATTAGAGTTGGTATCCACATCAAATAGGTTTCTACTTTGTAGTTTTCTTGTTCGAAATCATCTCTTTCGTTAGTCATTTACTCTGTTCTTTTTGTCTTGTTTACTTCCTCTTCCTGAATGTTTTTGGTCAGAACAAGAGAGAAATGACTTCAAAATTTTCCACCAGCTTATTGCACAAAACGGGATCTATCTAGCACATCAAAGTGGCATAAGCCAGGAAAGAACAACGTGCGCACTGAGTTGGTAACAATTAACGTGCCTCGGAATTCATGTGAAATACAAAGGTTTGGTATATATTTATTCAATGAACAATGCAACAGATGGAGGGTTAGGGTGAACGGATCAAAGGTATTTACTGTGATAAGATTGACAAAAAAAGGTGGTTAACCTGTGACAACCAAGGTCTTCCAAGTAGAAATCAAAGTTATCATTGCAACTGATGGAGTAATAGACCTCAAGGCCAAGGCTAGTTATTTAAATTAGTAAAGAACAGCATACGCAGTGAGTGGATGGCAATTGACGTGCTCTGAGATTCATGAGAAACACAAAGGTTCAGCACATGTCGATGCAAAAGAACAATGCAATAGATGAATGGTATTGGGTTTAAAGGATCGGAGGTATTCTCCGTGATAAAGAAAAGCGGTTAATCATTAATAGGCAAGGTCTTTGAGTTGAAAACGAAGCTGCCATAGGAAGTGAACAAGCAATCACCCTCAAAGTTCAAGGCCACAAACCAACCACCATGTTTAAATTCACAAGTCTTTTTTTATTGAAACACGGGCACAAATTTTGTTTGTTTAGGAGAAACCTCCGCAAGGAAAGACAAGCACCAGACACGTTTGACCGTAAATTCTCAGGACCCTCATGGAAAATAGGACCTAGTTTAAAATTCAAAACAATCATAAGTAGCAAAATCTAGCATAAATGTACTTTAAAAGAATATAAGATGGCTTCAAAATTTGCATGCTTGAAATAGGATTAAATTAGGAGTTCTCAGGACCCTCCCCAATAATGGGACCTAGCTTTAAGAATTCCATTAGATTATAATATTTAGCATAAGTTCTGCTCTAGGGAAGGATAATTTAGCCTTACAGTTGTCACTCTTTAGATAAGACTCGATTTTTGGTTTTCTGGACCCTCTTGGGTAATGGTATGTAGTTTTAAAACTTTCTTAGATAACAAGATTTAGCGAAAGTAATACCTTTAGAAGATATAATTTAGATTTAAAACTATCATTTAAGTACGAGTCTTCAGGACCCTCCTGGATAATGGGATCTAGCTTTCAAATTCATAGTGAGATGTGGCAACGTTATTCAGTCAACACTCACAGATGTGTCTTGCTACCAAACTAGGGTAGGAAATTTTCTTTATTATGTCTATTCTGTTGAAATTAGGAGCCAACTTGGAGAGCAAGGGAGAACAACACCATTTCAAATAATAAGCAATTCAAGTGTCGGTAATCAAGAGCCCACCAGGAGAACAAAGAAATTCAAGTGTCGATAATCAAGAGCCCACCTAAAGAATAAAGCAATTCAAGCGTTTGTAATCATGAGCCCACCTAAGGAACAGAGCAGCAATTATAGTGTTGGTAATCAGGAGCCCACCTGAAGAACAAAGCAGTGATTCAAGTGTTGGTAATCAGGATCCCACCTGAAGAACAAAGCAACAACTCATATGTTGATAATTAGGAGCCCGCCAGGAGAAAAAAACAATTCAAGTGTCGTAATCAGGAGCCCACGTGGACAACAAAGTAATTGAAGTGTCGGTTATCAGGAGCCCACCTGGAGAATAAAGAAATTCAAGTGTTAGTAATCAGGACCCCACTTGGAGAGCAAAGCAATACAAGTCTTGGTAATTAGGAGCCCACCTGGAGAACAAAGCAATTCAAGTGTTAGTAATCAGAAGCCAACTTGGACAACAAAGCAATTCAAGTGTCGATAATATGGAGCCCACACAAACAACAAAGCAATTCAAGTGTCGGTAATCAGGAGCCCACCTTGACAACAAAGCAATGCAAGTGTCGGTAATCAGGAACCCACTTGGAGAACAAAGTAATTCAAGTATCAGTAATCAGGAACCCACGTGGAAAATAAAGAATTCAACTCTTGGTAATCAGGATCCCACCTTGAGAACAAAGCAATGCAAGTTTTGGTAATCAGGAGCCCACCTTAATAACAAAGCAATTCAAGTGTCGGTAATAAGGAGTCCACCTAGAGTACAATGCAATTCAAATATGGGTAATCAGGATCCCACCTGGAGAATAGAGCAATTCAAGTGTTTGTAATCAGGAGCCCACCTAGAGAGCAAAGTAATTCAATTGTTGGTAATCAGGAGACCACTTGGAGAATAAAGCAATTCATCTGTTGTTAATCAGTAGCCCACCTGGAGAAAAAAGCAATTCAAGTGTTGGTAATCAGGAGCCCGCCTGAAGAACAAAGCAATTCAAGTATTGGTAATCATAATCCCACTTGGTGAACAAAGCAATTCAGGTGTTGGTAACCAGGAGCCCACCTAAAGAGTAAAGAAATTCAACTGTTGGTAATCAGTATCTCACCCAGAGAACAAAGTAGTTCAAGTGTTTGTAATCAAGAGACCACTTGGAGAACAAAGCAATTCAAGTGTTGGTAATTAGAAGCCCACCTGGAAAACAAATTTATTCAAGAATTGGTTCCTGGAGAACAAAGTAATTCAAGTACCGGTAATCACGAGCCCACCTAGAGAACATAGAAATTCAAGTGTCGGTAATTAGGAGCCCACTTGGAGAGCAAAGCAATTCAAGTCTCGGTAATCAAGAGCCTACCTGGAGAACGAAGCAATTCAAGTATTAGTAATCAAGGAATCACTTAGAGAACAAAGCAATTCAAGTGTCGATAATATGAAGCCCACCTAAAGAACAAAGTAATTCAAGTGTCGATAATCAGGACACCGCCTAGAGAACAAAGCAATTCAAGTGTTGGTAATCAGGAGCCTACCTGGGGAATAAAGCAATTCAAGTGTCATTAATCAGGAGTACACGTGAAGAGCAAAGAAATTCAAGTGTTGGTATGAGGAGCCAACCTTGATAATAAAGCAATGCAAGTCTCGGTAATCAGGAGCCCACTTGAAAAACAAATCAATTCAAGTGTCGGTAATGAGGAGCCCAGCTAGAGAACAAAGCAATTCAAATGTTGGTAATCAGGAGCGCACTTGGAGATCAAAGCAATTCAAGTATTGGTAATCAAGAGCCCACCTGGAGAACAAAGCAATTTAAGTGTTGGTGAACAGGATCCCACCTGGAGAACAAAGCAATTCATATGTTGGTAATCAGGAGCCCGACTGAAGAACAAAGCAAGTGTTGGTAATCAGGAGCCCACCTGCAGAACAGAGAAATTCAAGTGTTGGTAATCAGGAGCCCACCTAAAGAACAAAGAAAATAAACTGTTGGTAATTAAGATCTCACCTGGAGAACAATGCAGTTCAAGAGTTGGTAATTAGGAGCCCACCTGGAAAATAAAACAATTCAAGAATAGGCACTTAGAGAACAAATCGATTCACGTATTGGTAATCAGGAGACCACTTGGATAATAAAGAAATTCAAGTGTTGATAACCAGGAGCCCAGCTAGAGAAAAGAGCAATTCTAGTGTAGGTAATCATGAGCACACCTGGAGAGGAAAGAAATTCAAGAGTCGGTAATCTGGAGCCCACTTGGAGAACAAAGAAATTAAAGTAACAGTAATCAGGAGCCCAGCTGAAGAACAAATCAATTCAAGTGTCGGTAATGAGGAGCCCGCCAGGAGAACAATGAAATTTAAGTGTTGCTAATCAGGAGCCCACCTGGAGAACAAAGTAATGCAAGTGTCGGTAATCAGGAGCCCGCTTGGAGAACTAAGCAATGCAAGTGTTGATAATCAGGAGCCCTCCATGAGAACGAAGCAATGCGAGTGTCGGTAATCAGGAACCCACCTGAAGAACAAATCATTTCAAGTGTCGGTAAAAAGGAGCCCACCTAGAGAACAATGCAATTGAAATGTTGGTAATCAGGAGCACATCTGCAGAACAAAGCAATTAAAGTTTTAGTAATCAGGATCCCAACTGGAGAACGAAGTAATTCAAGTGTTGGTAATCAGGAGCCCACCTGGAGAACAAAGCGGTTCATGTGTGGTAATCAGTAGCTCGCCCGGAGAAAAAAACAATTCAAGTGTTGGTAATTAGGAGCCCTCCTGAAGAACAAAGCAATTCAAGTGTTGGTAATCATGAGTCCACCTAGAGAACAAATCAATTCATGTGTTGGTAAGTAGGAGCCTACCTAAAGAACAAAGAAATTCAACGGTTGGTAATCAGGATCTCACCTGGAGAACAACGTAGTTCAAGTGTTGGTAATCAGGAAACCACTTGGAGAACAAAGCAATTCAAGTGTTGTTAATTAGGAGCCCACCTGTAAAACAAAATTATTCAAGAATTGATACATGGAGAACAAAGTAATTCAAGTGTCGGTAATCACGAGCCCACCTGGAGAATAGAGCAATTCAAGTGTCGGTAATTAGGAGCCCACCTGGAGAGCAAAGCTATTCAAGTCTCGGTAATCAGGATCCTACCTGGAGAACAAAGACATTCAATTATTAGTAATATGGGGACCACATGGAGAACGAAACAATTCAAGTGTCGATGATATGAAGCCCACCTAAAGAACAAAGCAATTCAAGGATCGGTAATCAGGAAACCGCCTAGAGAACAAAGCAATTCAAGTTTCGGTAATCAGGAACCTACCTGTAGAATAAAGCAACTCAAGTGTCGTTAATCAGGAGCACACGTAGAGAACAAAGCAATTCAAGTGTTGGTGTCAGGAGCCCATCTTGAGAATAAATCAATACAAGTGTGGATAATCAGTAGCCCACTTGAAAAACAGAGATATTCAAGTGCCGGTAATCAGGAGCCCACCTAGAGAACAATGAATTCAAATGTTAGTAATCGGGAGCGCACCTGGAGAACAAAGCAATTCAAATGTTGGTAATCAGGAGCCCGACTGAAGAACAAATCAATTCAAGTGTTGGTAATCAGGAGCCCACCTGCATAAGAAAGAAATTCAAGTGTTGGTAATTAGGAGCCCAACTAGAGAACAAAGCAGTTCAAGTATTGGTAATCATGAGCACACCTGGAGAAGAAAGCAATTCAAGATTCGGTAATCTTGAGCCCACCTGGAGAACAAAAAATTCAAGTATCAGTAATCAGGAGACCACCTGAAGAGCAAAGCAATTCAAGTGCTGGTAATCGGGAGAACAAAGAAATTCTAGTGTTGCTAATCAGGAGCCCACCTGGAGAACAAAGTAGTTCATGTGTCGATAATCAGGATCCCACCTGAAGAACAAAGCAATTCAAGTGTCGGTAATCAGGAGCCTACCTGGAAACAAAGCAATTCCGGTGTCGATAATCAGGCGCTCGCCTATAGAACAAAGCAATTCAAGTGTAGGTAATCAGGAGTCCACCTGGAGAACTAATAAATTCATGTATTGGTAATCAAGAAGCCACCTAGAGAATAAAGAAATTCAAGTGTCGGTAATCAGGAGCCTACATAAAAAAAGCAATTCAAGAGTCGGTAATTAGGTGCCCACCTGGAGAACAAAGCAATTCAAGTGTCGGTTATCAGAAGCCCACCTGGAGAAAAAAGGAATTCAAGTGTCGGTAATCACGAGCTCACCTGAATAACAAAGAAATTCAAGTATAGATAATCAAGAGCCCACCTGAAGAGCAAAGCAATTCAAGTGTTGGTAATCGGGAGCCCACGTGGAGAACAAAGCAATTCAACTGTTGTTAATTAGGATCCCACCTGGAGAACAATGCAGTTCAAGTGTTGGTAATCTGGAGCCCACTTCCAGAACAAAGCGATTCAAGTATTGGTATATTGGAGCCCACCTGGAAAACAAAATAATTCAAGAATTGGTACCTGGAGAACAAAGCAATTCAAGTGTTTGTGATCAAGAGCCCTCCTAGAGAACAAAGAAAGTCAAGTGTCTGTAATGAGGAGCTTACCTAGAGAACAAAGCAATTCAAGCATTGGTAATCAGCAGCCCACCTGGAGAAGAAAGCAATTCAAGTGTTGGTGTCAAGAGCCCATTTTGAGAATAAAGCAATACAAGTGTCGATAATCAGTAGCCCACTTGAAAAATAAAGATATTCAAGTGCCGGTAATCAGGAGCCCACCTAGAGAACAAAGAATTCAAATGTTAGTAATTGGGAGCGCACATGGAGAACAAAGCAATTCAAGTGTTAGTAATTCGGAGCCCGACTGGAGAACAAATCAATCCAAGTGTTGGTAATCAGGAGCCCACCTGCATAACAGAGCAATTCAAGTATTGGTAACCAGGAGCCCACCTAAATAACAAAGAAAGTAATCTGTTGCTAATCAGAATCTCTCCTGGAGAACAATGAAGTTCAAGTGTTGGTAATTAGGAGCCTTCCTGGAAAACAATATAATTCAAGAATTGGTACCTGGAGAAGAAAGAAATTCAAGTATTGGTAATCAAGAGACCACCTGGATAACAAAGAAATTCAAGTGTTGGTAATTAGGAGCCCAACTAGAGAACAAAGCAATTCAAGTATTGGTAATCATGAGCACACCTGGAGATGAAAGCAATTCAAGATTCGGTAATCTGGAGCCCACCTGGAGAACAAAGAAATTCAAGTATCAGTAATCAGGAGCCCACCTGAAGAACAAAGCAATTCAAGTGCTGGTAATCAGGAGAACAAATAAATTTAAGTGTTGCTAATCAAGGGCCCACCTGGAGAACAAAGTAATTCAAGTGTCGGTAATCAGGATCCCACCTACAAAACAAAGCAATTCCATTGTCGATAATCAGGAGCCCACCTATAGAATAAAGCAATTCAAGTGTAGGTAATCAGGAGTCCACCTGAAGCACTAAGAAATTAATGTATTGGTAATCTAGAAGCCACCTAGAGAACAAAGAAATTCAAGTGTAGGTAATCAGGAGCCCACATAAAAAATAAAGCAATTCAAGAGTCGGTAATTAGGAGCCCACCTAGAGAACAAGGCAATTCAAGTGTCGGTAATCAGAAGCCCACCTGGAGAAAAAAGGAATTCAAGTGTCGATAATCAGGAGCCCACCTGGATAACAAAGCAATTCAAGAATCGATAATCATGAGCCCACCAGGAGAGCAAAGCAATTCAAGTGTTGGTAATTGGGAGCCCACTTGGAGAACAAAGAAATTCAACTGTAGTTAATTAGGATCCCACCTGGAGAACAATGCAGTTCAAGTGTTGGTAATCTGGAGCCCACTTCCAAAACAAAGCGATTCAAGTATTGATACTTAGGAGCCCACCTGGAAAACAAAACAATTCAAGAATTGGTACCTGGAGAACAAAGCAATTAAAGTGTTTGTAATCAGGAGCCCACCTCGAGAACAAAGAAAGTCAAGTGTTGGTAATGAGGAGCTTACCTAGAGAACAAAGCAATTCAAGCATTGGTAGTCAGCAGCCCACCTGGAGAACAAGAATCTCAAGAGCCGGTAATCAGGAGCCCACCTTCTGAACTAAGAAATTCCGTATTCGGTAATCAGGAGCCACCTGAAGAACAAAGAAAGTCAAATGTTGATAATCAGGAGCGCGCATGGTGAACAAAGCAATTTAAATGTTGCTAATCAAGAGCCTACCTGTAGAACGAAATAATTCAAGTGTCGGTAATCAGGATCCCACCTGAAGAACAAAGCAATTCAGGTGTCGGTAATCAGGATCCCACCTGGAGAACAAAGCAAGTCAAATGTCGCCAATCAGGAGCCCACCCGAAGAACAAAACAATTAGAGTGTGGGTAATCATTAGCCCACATGGAGAACAAAGAAATTCAAGTATTGGTAATCATAAAGCCACGTGGAGAACAAAGCAATTCGTGTGTTGGTAATCAGGAGACCAACTGGAAAACAAAGCAATTCAAATGTCGGTAATGAGGAGCCCACCTGGAGAACAAAACAATTCAAGTGTCGATAATCAAGTGCCCACCTAGAGAACAAAGCAATTCATGTATCGGTAATCAAGAGCCCACCTTGAGAGCAAAGCAATTTAAGTGTCGGTAATTAGGAGCCCACCTGGAGAACAAAGCAATTCAAGTGTGAGTAATCAGGAGTCCACTTGGAGAACAAAACTATTCAAATGTTGGTAATATGGAGCCCACCTAAACAATAAAGCAATTCAATGGTCGGTAATCAAGAGCCCACCTGGAAAACAAAGCAATTCAAGTGGCGATAATCAGGAGCCCAACGGTAAAACAAAGCAATTCAAGTGTTGGTAATCAGGATCAAACCTCTAGAACAAAGCTTTTCAAATGCTGGTAATCAGAAGACCACCTTAAGAACAAATCAATGCAAGTGCCGGTAATCAGGAGCCCACCTGGAGAACAAAGAAATTCAAGTGTCGGTATTCAGGAGCCCACCTGGAGAACAAAGCAATTCAAGTATCAATAATTAAGAGCCCACCTGGAGAACAAATCAATTCAAGTGTCGGTAATCAAGAGCCCACTTGGAGAAAAAGAAATTCAAGTGTCGGTAATCTGGAGCCACCTAAAGAACAAAGCAATTGAAGTGTCGGTAATCAAGAGCCCACCTGGAGAACAAAGCAATATAAGTGTTGCTAATCGGGATCCCACCTGCAGTACAAAGTAATTCAAGTGTCAGTAATCTGGAGCCCACCTGAAGAACAATGCAATTCAAGTAACGGTAATCAGGAGCTCACCTGGAGGACAAAGCAATTCAATTGTCGATAATCATGAGCCCACCTAAAGAACAAAGCAATTCAAGTGTTTGTAATCAAGAGCCCACTTGAAGAAAAAAGCAGCAATTTTAGTGTCTGTAATCAGGAGCCCACCTGAAGAACAAAGCAGCGATTCAAGTGTTGGTAATTATGAGCACACCAGAAGAACAAAGCAATAATTCATATGTTGGTAATTAGGAGCCTCCTAAAAAACGAATTGAAGAAGAAATGTTCAAAGGCAGACTGTTGAAGTTCAGCAATCCGGCATCCACCTGGAGAACAAAGGGAAAGTAATTCAAATTGCAAATGGAAGTTAGCATAGATTTCAAGGGAAAGCAGCAAGTTTCGAAGGAAGACATGTTGAGTATTAGCAATCAAGCGCCTACCTAGAGAATAATATAATTCACTTCAGAATACAATTCAAGTTTGAAATAAAAGAAGCCCGCGGCAAGAATGCGAGTCAACAGTCCGAGGTGATCAACAGAAGTTAGTCACAATAAAAAAACAAAAGAGAAAGGCAAGAACTTAATCCAAATGCAGAAGTTGATGAAATATGTGGGCTGATCAAGATATGGCCGAGGTCACAAACATTACATGCCTGGTCCTGATTCGTAAAGTTAAAGAATGATGAACTAGAACCTGCAACTAGCAGGCATCAAGGTTCAAATCTACAATCTGCTTGAATAACCATTCAAGAGTCAAGATTATGTTTCAGAAGACTTATGGATAAGAATCTTATAACTCATAGTTGATAGGCTTAACTAGTCTTTTCATTTTATTGATTTTGTAAGTAATAACAGGACCGCAGACCGGAACCTCCGCGGAACGGCACCTCAACCGGCTCTCCACCTCGGCATACTTCATCTTCCCACTCTTTACAAAATACACGTGGCCTGATTCATTTATAGCCAAGGATATGTAGGCAGCTCAGATACCAGGGCTCAGTCATATTCTCTTTTTCTACTAGTTTTAGTCTCTCAAAATAAGGGTCAAAAAACTTGTCTAGTCATTCTTTGTCTGAAAATTCTTCGCATTTCTTGTCAAAGATGGGCAGCCGTAGACATGTGATTTTTGACCCTCCCTAAGATTTTTTATTTTTTAGCACGTAAATTTAATTTATGTCTAATATAGCTATTTCTACTCATTTTTACTCTTTAATTTATTTTATTACAAGAAAATGAAAATTACAAAAAAAACAAATAGGTTCATTAATGTTTTGTAGTCATTTTTAATCTTGAAAAAATACCCAAAAAAGAGTTTGTTACAACGGTCAATCTTATTTTATTAATGATTTTCACTTAAGTAGGGCTAACTAATATTTTGTTAATATTCCTATATGAATAGATTTTTAGTTAATTAAGCTAATTTTAATCAAAACTAGTCATCAATGCCCAAGTTTCTAGCCCATTCCCTGAGCCCACCCAATACCCTTAAAAACTTTCTTACAAACCTAAGGACCTAATACATAAAGGAATTTTTACATATGTATACCATATAGCAAATTTTATTACCTCCCATGTTTAAGGTTTGTGTTTATTACATATAAGAATACCAAATTATAGTTTATGTACCATAATTCAAATTAAGGGTATAATTATTGCTTCATTTATTCTAGGCATGATTTTAGGAGAATATATTCCTTTTTTCTTTTTTTTCCTCTTCTCTTTCCTAGTGTTCTGTTTGGTTGCATATCTTTCACCAAAGTCATAGCTTCTTCGTTCCTTTTTCCTTTTTTCCCTCTTTTCTTTCCTAGTGTTCTGTTTGGTTGCATATCTTTCACCAAAGTCATAGCTTCTTCGTTACCTATTTAATTTTTTTTTCTCTTCATTTCCATGTCAAGTATTATACCAAAGCAGAAAATACGCAATGATTCCTGAAGCCAGGAGGATATTTACATGCATAAACAAAGTTGTATTGCAAATCATGGGACTTCAAATGAAACGATTTATATGCATTGGCTGTTATAAAATAAATTATCACAACAACAGCCAATGCATATAAATCTTTCTTGCCCTTTCCAAATTTGCGACACTCCCAAAATTGAAATTTTGAATATTAAGAATTGATTAAATTTGGTATGCTTAAATTTTTTTGATACAAGATTGCAGTTTAATTGTAGTATAAATGTAACAATACAACTTTATACAATACTTAAACTGATTTGTAGTTTATTTGTAGAAATTGTATCTACAAACTAAATGCATTGAATTTTAATATTCCAATTCTCATTTCAATTGTGGCGTAGTTGGCATTTTCGACATAATTGTAGAAGACTTGTAGAAGTTTTAGTCTTCCCAATCTACAATTTATCTACATTTTATCTACAATTCTACAATTTAAATACTATTTAACTACAATTTCTGGAAAAATATGTCTTCTTCTTCGACGAGTTTCATTTTAAAATTCAGTCAAAACCAAGTCTAATCTTCACCAAAACCCCTCAAAATTGAGATATAAACTCCTAAACATATTTCTAATTATACAACAACACCAATCCAAACAAATAATGATTTATGAAAATTCAAATTTGAATTCAAAGCTTTCAAGCTTTTTAATGGCTATCAATGGTGGAAAATATATGGAGAATGAGAGAATTACGCTGCAATGGATTTTTTCCCCGTTTTAAATATCGAAATTAATGGTGATAGAATCACCATTAAATATGATTCCTACAAATTTGGAGCCTTTTTAGGGTAGAATCTATCTATTTTTGGTTTGGTACATATTTTGTAGCAAAACTATAGACTAGGCCGGTAAATACAATATTATGAACAATTTTTGGTAATAAGGTTTGCTATATGGTATAGATAGGTAAAAATCCAATACATAAAATACCTAGGAACTAATTGGCAATAAACAATAAAAATATATTAGACTTAGATCAATACATAGGAATAATGCCTAAAAAACAGGGGAATGTGTTGAAATAATAATTTATCCAAAAAAATTGACCACCGGCCATGTCTTTTGAAACACATGTTTTAGTTGTTAAAATGAGATTTTAAAATAAACTTCACCTACCAAGGTTAGGCCTCGGCCATGGTGTGTTAGATTTTTTGGTTCTTTGTTTTTCATATTATTTGTTCACACTAGGGGTTAACTAGTATAAATAGGCCTTGTAATTCATTTGGTTATTATCATGTTTTCAAGCAAGTATTGACTGATCAATAGCTTGAGTTTATGGAGTGTTTGTAAGAAATACTTTTGTATTTGAGAGTTTCTGAGTTGTATTAATAAATCCATTTTCGGTATTCTTTTGTCTCCATAAATTATTTTGGGAATCATTAATTTATTTTTTGGTTCCTACATTTTGTATCAGAGCTAGTTGGAGTCTTGTGAGATGTTAGAAAATTGAGTCATGTTAGGCAATAACTCGATTCAGTTGAACTCCCAAAACTCAACGGTAAAAATTACAACAGTTGCGTTATCGAATTGAAAGTATTTCTCCGATCACAGGCTTTATGGGAAGTGGTGGAAAATGGCTATACCGAAGTTCCAGACGCCAAAGCGTTCTAGGCGTTGAAGAAGGAGGAAAAAGACGCTTTAATTGAAACTCGGAAAAAGGACCATAAGGCATTGTACGCTGTCATTCAGGCTGTCGATCAACTGGTATTCGAAAAAATATCAGCGGCTGAGACGTCAAACCAAGCGTGGGTTATTCTGCAGAAAGCCTACAAAGGTGACGATCGAGTGAAGCGGGTCTGGCTACAAACACTCCGTGTAGATTTTTAGTTCTTGCGCATGAAGGACTCGGAAAATTTTGCAAGCTACTTTGACTGTGTGTAGTTAGTCGTAAACCAATTGCAGGCTAACGGTGAATCGTTGTACAAGCAGAGGGTGGTAGAAAAAATCTTACGCTCTTTGAGCACAAGATTTAACTACGTAGTAGCTGCAATCGAAGAAGGTCAAGATACAACAACTATGTCGGCAGACCAGTTGTTGGGTTCGTTAAGTTCTCATCAGTAGAGAATGAACCAGACGGCGAGTAGCAGTAACCAAGAACAAGCTTTTCAAAGCAGCTATGTCCCAAGAAATCGCGGTGGCAGTCAAGGCACCAACAGCCATGGACGCGGTGGCGGACAAGGTAGCAGGCAAGGTGAAGGAAATTGGAAAAATAATTCTTATGGTAAAATTTACAAGTCCAAAGTCAAATGTTACCGGTGTCAACAATTTGGCATTACAAAAGGGAATGTTCGCGTGGCAACCGACACGGACGAACGCAGCAGACGCATGTTGCAGAGACAAGTGACAATATGGTTCTAGCACGCAACGCTGGAGAACCAAATAAAAATCACTCAGATATTTGGTTTCTTGATAGCGGTTGCTCGAATCATATGTGCAGACTCAAGGACCTGTTTACGAAGTTAGAGGAGTACGAAGGCGGTGAAGTCAACTTTGGAAACAAGACAAAGGTGACTGTCAAAGGTAAGGGTGACATCAAAATCCAGTCAAAGGATGGTATGGATGTTACTGTCGCCGATGTTTTCTTCCTACCTGGGCTTTTCTGGAACTTATAAAGCATTGGGCAGCGTTCAGAAAAGGGGCACAAGATTCTTTTCCAAGACGGAGTGTGCACGATCCGGAGCAAGAACAACAAGTTAATCACGCAGGTAGAAATGGCCAAAAACTAAATGTTCGCTCTTACTCTTAATACGAAGGAAGTAATGAATTTTCAAGCTGTGGCAATGGATAGCAATTGGATATGGAATCTTCCGTTTGGTCACTTACACTTAAGAAGCTTGAATTTGTTGGCGCAAAAGAAGATGGTGACATGTTTACTAGTGATTGATGTTCCAGATCGAACGTGCGAAGGATGTCTACTTGGGAAGCAGCACAGAGACGCGTTTCCAACAGGAAAATCCGTACGGGCAGAGCAACCATTGGAGCTAGTACACACGGATTTGTGTGGCCCAGTTGAGGTAGAATCTTTTGGAAACAAAAAGTGCATGCTTGTTTTCGTAGATGATTTGACAAGAAAAACTTGGGTCTATTTTCTGCGTGAAAAATCTGGAGAATTTCGGAAAGTTTAAAAAGATTAAAGCCTTTGTTGAAAAGCGAAACGGCTTTAGCTTGAAGACTCTGAGGTCCGATAGAATCGGTGAGTTTACCTCTAACGAATTTCATAATTACTGCAAGTCCCAAGGAATTCTTCGTCAGTTAACTACTAGTTATACACCGCAGCAAAATGGTGTGGCAGAAAGAAAGAATAAGATGATATTTGAGATGGCACGAAGCAGGTTGAAGGCGAAAGGCTTACCAAAGAATTTTGGGCGGAAGCTGATGCTTGTGCAGTGTTCGTGCTGAATCGGTGTCCGACAAAAGCTGTGCTCGAGAGGACTCCACAAGAAGCGTGGAGTGGCAACAAACCTGATGTTTGTTTCCTGAGGGTATTTGGGTGTATTGCATATCCCCATGTACCAGACGAACGTAGGAAGAAGCTGGATGATAAAAGTCAAAAGTGCATCTTTATTGGCTATAGCGAAGGGACTAAGGGTTATAGACTTTATAATACTGTCAGTAGAGAAGTCATCGTTAGCAGAGATGTGCAGTTCGTAGAAGATGGAGCTTGGAACTGGAGCAGAAAAGATGACACTGGAAGAGGTGTGCTGATGTAAATAGAAGAGGCAGATGAGCAAAATCTCTTAACCCTAGAACCATCAGAAGATATTCCATCTCCGGAGCCAGTAGATATTCCATCTCCGTAGGCAGTAGAGATTCCATCTTCACAGTCAGAAGAAGAAGTTGAACGAGAAGAGAGGCCTCGTCGACAAACAAAAAAGCCACCACGTTTCAAGGATTTTGATATGAGGAGAAATGAAGAAGGTGTTGACAATGACAGCAGTCCTGACTTTACCGATGAAACATTGGTAAATTTTTGTCTTTTTGCAAGTTGTGATCCAGTTTTGTTCGAGGATGCTGCAGATAATAAAAGGTGGATCAAGGCAATGGATGAAGAAATACATTCCATTGAAAAAAATGACACATGGAATTAACTTCTTTGCCAGCCGGAAATAAGCCTATCGGTGTCAAGTGGGTGTACAAGACTAAGTATCGACCCGACGGTCAGGTGGACCGATTCAAAGCAAGACTGGTAGTCAAAGGCTATCGCCAAAAGCCTGGAACTGATTACTATGAAGTCTTTGCACCAGTGGCCAGAATGGATACTATTCGCATGATAGTAGCACTTGCAGCTCAGAACAGGTGGATGATCCATCAAATGGATGTCAAGTCAGCTTTCCTGAATGGCTTTCTTGAGGAGGAGGTCTATGTTGAGCAACCACCAGGTTTTGTAAGAAAATGACAGGAGAACCAGGTCTACAAATTGAAGAAGGCATTATACAGACTGAAACAAGCACCACGAGCTTGGTATACGCGCATTGATACGTACATGTTGCAGGCAGGATTCCAAAAGTGTCCTTATGAGCATACATTATACATCAAGTCAAAAGTTAATGGCGACTTGATGTTTGTATGTCTTTATGTTGATGATTTGATTTTCACAGGCAATTGTGAATCAATGTTTGCAGAATTCATGGAGGCCATGACTAGTTAGTTCGAAATGACAGACATGGGGCTTATGTCTTACTTCTTGGGCATAGAAGTACAACAACGTAAAGATGGAATTTTCATTTCACAAAAGAAATATGCCAATGATGTCTTGAAGAAATTCAAGATGGAATCTGCGACTCCAATCCGAACTCCAGTTACTGAACGCCTGGAAATGAAGAAAGAAGGAAGCGGTGAGCTGGTTGATCCCACTTATTTCAAAAGCATAGTTGGAAGTCTGCGTTATTTGGCTTCAACTCGGCCAGATATTGTTTATGGCGTGGGAATTATCAGTCGATTCATGGAGACACCACATCAGTTACAGTTGCAAGCGGCGAAAAGGATTTTGAGGTATATTAAAGGTACCCATGATCATGGAATTTTCTATACCTACTCTGACAACCGTAGTCTATAGAATATACAAACAATGATTTGGCAGGTGATGTGGAGACTCGAAAGCGTACTTCAGGTTATGCTTTCTTTATTGGGAAAGGAGTATTTTTATGGTCATCAAAGAAGCAACAAGTAGTTTCTCTTTGTGCAGCAGAAGCAGAGTACATGGCAGCGACTTCTGCGGCTTGTCAAGCAGTTTGGCTTCGAAGGATGCTTGGAGAGCTGAAACACGAGCAGATTGGTCCGAAAAGAATTATGTGTGATAACAGGTCAGTAATCGCATTAGCCATGAATCCGGTATTTCATGGCAGGAGTAAGCATATCGGAATTAAGTATCACTACATACGGGATCTTGTTAAGGATGGTGAAATCGAACTTGAGTTCTACAGATCTAAAGATCAAATAGCGGATATCCTTACAAAACCGTTGAGTGCAGAATTGTTCGAGAATCTGAAGTCAATGCTTGGTATAGGTAATTTTTGATAAATTAAGGGAGGCTGTTGAAATAATAATTTATCCAAAAAAATTGACCACCGGCCATGTCTTTTGAAACACATGTTTTAGTTGTTAAAATGGGATTTTAAAATAAACTTCACCTACCAAGGTTAGGCACCGGCCATGGTGTGTTAGAATTTTTTTGTTCTTTGTTTCACATTATTTGTTAACACTAGGGGTTAACTAGTATAAATAGCCCTTGTAATTCATTTGGTTATTATCAAATTTTCAAGCAAGTATTGAGTGATCAATAGCTTGAGTGTAAGAAGTGTTTGTAAGAAATACTTTTGTATTTGAGAGTTTCCAAGTTGTATTAATAAATTCGTTTTCGGTATTCTTTTGTTTCCATAAATTATTTTGGAAATCATTAATTTACTTTTTGGTTCCTACATAATGATCTAAAAAAGTTCTGAGCGCCGCTACACCCATGGGCCACGCCTTCTTCTTCTTCATGAAGAATGCCTATGACCTAAAAGACCTAAGTCAATGGAGAAGCAGCCGTTGCCCTGACCTCCATCTTCATCATCCTTCATCTTCCGCTGTAAACACACGCAGTACACATCCCCCGGCCAACGTAGCTTCATCATCTTCTTCATTGGAAAAATATTAAGACTTTTGCACACTAGAATAGAGAGGACGGGATCCACCGCTGACTCCCAAAGGACTCTTCCCCTGATCCGTGTCTCAGCTCCTTCAACAACAATCCTAACTTTTAGCTTCTTCATCTTCTTCAGTATTAGAAGAACCAGACGACCCCCTCTCCCACAACTGAACAAAGCTTCACACACACACTGAAACAATAGAGAAGCAAAGGCAATGAAAGAAAAAATGTTGAAAATAGTGAGGAGTCTAAAAACTCCTTTAACATTCTTTCCCCTTGTGTCTCGAGTTTTTTTTATTTTATTTTTTTTTTTTCTTGAGGTTGTGGCCGATTAGTTTTGCTCGGTTTGATGCCCCTATTTCGGTTTTTTAGTTGTGTTCAAATTGTTGTTGTCGAATGGCTTAGCCCCTTGCAATTTCAACTCAACTCATGTATACAAAAGGATTTGTATTTGAAATATCTTTGATGGACATGGAATGATAAAATCATAAAAGTCATGTTGTAAGGAAGCCTTCAGTCCTTGCACTGCAAAATCTTTATGAGGAGGATGATAATGTTCTATCCCTTGGCTTTATCACGGAGAGGATTTATAAAATAATGATCGGGCTTACTGATGGTATTGCTATTTTCGTGGCAATATGTGCTATGGGATTTGTGAAACAACTGATTAGGTAACGTTAATTCTAGACTTTGGGGAAAGATTTTCTTTTTTCAATAATTGTTAGGTGACAGGATTAAGTTACAATTTTGTCCCATTACTTTTGGCCTTATCGAAATCTAGTTAAATTATTTTGATATTCGTAGAAAATATTTTAGGCGTACTATTTTTAAATTAATTTCCTATAAGCTGGGAGTACATTTCATCTGACCCCAATCTAATTTCCAAGAAAGTTAAATAGAGCGTGTTGTGAACCACGGGTGCATTTCATGTGATGTGGCTTGCGATATGTTTTAAATAACCTTGAATTAATTCCTTAGATAAAAGCAGTTTTAAAGTTAAAATGCACATAGGTTTCAAAGTTTTTTTAAAATCACATAAATAAGCCAATAATTATAGTTGAATGATTATGCTAAAACCATGAAACCCCGGAATGCCTAACACATTCTCCCGAGTTAACAAAATTCCTTACCCGAATTTTTATATTTGCAGACTGTAAAATAGAGTCAATCCTTTCCTCGATTCGGGATTGTAAACTGGTGACATGGGATACCATAAACTACCAAAGTAGCTACTCTAAATCTAATAATTAATCCCCTTTCTATTGTCACTTAAATTGGAAAAAACTCACATATACCCTTACCCGGTGTAGGAAAAAGGAGGTGTGGCACGATTCAATAAACCTAAGGACTTAAGATATCTTCAATCTTGAATCAGGTCCTTGAGGTTGCAATAGCTTTGTCATAGAGAGAGGTTGTGGCAAGCACTTGAGAGAGGATATTCGTTTCGATTTTACAAGCCTTGGAAAAGAATATCTTGTGCCTTGCACAAGTTTTATACTAAAAAAGACATCACCTTAGTGATGTCAAATCTTGGTTATTACATGCCTATTCTCAATTGGAAGTGACTGATGTACTGTATGATGAACTATTGCATGTATAGTTGCAGGAAATCACTTTTTGCAGTTGCTTTTCTGCTGTACAGTTGACATATACATCTGTCAAGGGAACACCAAGGTATCGGGTCCCTAATTTGGTTCATGTAAGTCTAAAGGCACACTGCCCAGAGTATCTTAAAACAATTAACTTGAATGATTGTACCAGGCTTGCTTTAGGTCCTTTATCTTGTTCTCTCATGAAGTAAGTTATTTTACCTTCCTTGATCGTATTTATACGTGAGTGACATCACTTGCAATGATGTAAGAAAGGTAGGTAAAAACCTTCCATAAAAAGTTAATTGTTGCCCTGTTCATGTGTAGTAGCATGTGTAGGCAAAACTTTCCTGTTGGAAAGTTGAATTCATACAATCTCTTTGGGAACTGGTAGGAACCTGTTTCCTCAGTTGTTACTTCCACTCTGAAGAGTTGAGTTGTATCCCATGCTGGATCCCAACCTAGAACTTTTTCATTATAATAAAAGCACAATAGTTTCAACAATACATAACATGACAAGTTAAAAAACTGAAGTACCAATGTCATCAAATATATGGATCAAAAGAAGATAAGAATTCAAGGAAATTTGAAAGGAGAGAAAGACGTGGATCAGTGGGCAGGAGGAAAAGTAAGGGGCTAAGGCCTTGAAGATCTTGTCTGTTCGTTCATTTACTCTCATTTGATCAATGATCATCTGCTCTCTCAGTTCCTCCACATGTTTCCTCAATCTTTCATTGTTACCCTTAAACTTAGCATTCTATTCTGCCAAGGGTCCTCCAGGACCACCTTCTCAACCTATCTGAGTAGGTTGAGCCATAAATCATATCACAGAGAATCTCCCCATGCTTTGTGTCATCAAGAACAGACTCAGTCCCACGCACATATAGCATATAGTATCACGGAAACATAGAAGTTTTTACTTCTTATTCAGAAACATTGGGACTTGGAGGAATAAAGAGGTAATTCTATTTTTGGAACTCAACAATGTCAAGAACTCCATTTTTCAACAATATCAAAGTCAACACTCTGCCTTATAGTACTTTCTGCGACTTCAAAGTCTTCTCCCTCCAAACCTAATGGCGCAACCTTTTTTCATCTGTAAGGAACCAAGTTCCTCACTTACACTACCTTTTCTATCCCTGAGAAGCCATGTATCCCTCTTCTTCATCTCAATCCATTTACCCGTATCCTCTGCTGCATCTTTCTCAGCCAACCCCCCTCTCTCTATTTTTTTATCTTTTTTTGTTTCTCACAGGGAGAGATTTCATTTCACTTCCTCTGCTACAACCACATCAGATGATCGCACCATTTCATCCTCAATCAGCTTATGTTTCAGTAATCTTTTTAGTGGATTGGAACTTCGTTTATGCACAGAACTCAAAGAGAAAAGATCATCATTAAAATTGACTTCATGGGAAGGACTTGAGGGATACGATTCCTCATTCAGTCCTCACAGTTACCAATTTCTCCATCCTTCAAGGCTTCCACAAATCTAGTAAGAACATCAGCCTCACGCTCTAGAATATTAGATAGGTCATATTCCCTTTCAGTTAAACTTCATCAAAATCTACCAAAGAATTCTTGGGGTTTTGATTGTGATGGAGTTAGGTTTTTTGAAAGTGAGAAAGTTGGGTCACTTCTGGCATATTTGGAAATAAGGATTATTTTGAGACAAGGTTGATTTTGTATTTGAAGAAAAGAATTGATTTTATTTGGGGATAAGATAGAGAAGTTCCTTTTTGGGGCAACGGGTCAGTTTAGAAAGGTTTAATATTTTGGACATCAAAACTTAGGAGGAGAGGCAAGATAAAGGCATAAACAAATTAATGACATGACACTTCAACAACTTAAAAAGGCATATAAGTATTAAAGAGACTACTAACCTGAGTCACAGGAACCAGGTTTTGTGACGGTTTTGAAACTTTTGAGCAAAGACTCCTAGAAGCGCAAAGTTGCTCTTACTTTTTTATGTTCTGAAACTGCCATATGTGTATATCAGTAACAGCATAGACTTGAGTTATATGTCGACAAAAAACACTTTTTTAGCATTGTAACTTTCCTTCTTAACATAGCCAATCATTGAGGGACCAGGTCCTTTATTGAGCCTAATCAACCCCAACCCCAGACGATTTCTTTCAAAATGTTCCCTGCTAAGTGCCTTGCTGAAGAAGTTTGCTATCTGTTGTCTTTCATAACTTCATACGAATTAAAACCTTTTTAACATTGTCCCAAAAAACTGGTGTCTGACATCAATGTGCTTTGTCCTTTTGTATTGCACTGAGTTCAAGTTGTAAATACACCAAGGTCTTCAAGATGTTGCTTGATATGCACTATTTGATCCCAACAAGAAGCAACAACCACATATTAAGCTTTAGGTGTAGGAAGATCCGCACAGTTTGTTTCATTGTACCTGATGAGATCAAGCATGATTCAAGGAAATGAGTCATTCAAAATGTGATTTTCCTGTTAAACAGATA
Organism: Nicotiana benthamiana; assembly: GCA_034376525.1. Lineage (NCBI taxonomy): Eukaryota > Viridiplantae > Streptophyta > Magnoliopsida > Solanales > Solanaceae > Nicotiana > Nicotiana benthamiana. The sequence goes on along the minus strand of CM067340.1, from coordinate 24,180,565 downwards.
GCTTGCATAATCAGCGTCAGCATAACCAATAAGGTTGAAATTGTCACCTGAAGGATAGTACAGAACTAGGTTATGTGTCCCTTTAAATACCTTAAAATTTTGTTAGCAACCTTCAAATGAGATTCCTTAGAAAGTGATTGGAGCCTTGCACGTAATCCCGTACTAAATACAATGTCTCACCTGCTAGAAGTACGGTAAAGTAGAGATCCAATGATTCCCCTTTGATGCTTCCATATCAGACATTTTCAAGAGCTCTTTGATGCATTTCTACAAACTGATACATGTTTCCTTTATGGACTGCTTCATTTGAAGACCCATGATGACATTCAGTTCCCCCATCATACTTATTTCGAACTCCATGAGTTTAGCAAATTCTTCACATAATGAGTCAGTTGTAGCTCCAAATATGATGTCATCCACATTGATCTGCACAACAAGTAGGTTCCTTCCTGATTTTTTAAGAAAAAGAGTGGTGTCAATTTTCCCTCTTGTAAAGACATTTTTTAGGAAGGAATTTTGACAACCTTTTACACCAAGCACGGGGAGCCTATCTCCTATGATCGTTCTGTCAGCAGGTCGTGGAACCAAGTTCCATATACTATTCCTCTCAAGTTGACGGACCTCTTCTTTAGTTCTAAGAAACAAGGTCTATATAAATATGGAGTAATCATCCACACTAACAGGAATATGTACATCTTTATTCCTCTACATGGCATCTTCGTAGGTACACTTAGATCCATATAGAGGAGATCAAGTGGCCTTAAGATACTAACTTCCTTTTTGGGCTTGAAAGAGGATCTGACTTGCATTCCTTTTGCACATGCATCACACACTCTGTGATCCTTGAAGATTGATTTGAGCAGACCATGAACCAGGTCCTTCTTGAATAATTTGTTCAGCATCATGAAACTTGCATGACCCAGCCTTCTGTGCCATAGCTCAACATTATCATTAAGAGCACTAGACAGCCAAGATCCCCTTGTCATAGATTTGGGAAATACCCAGTAGAATCTTGTAGAGGACCAGGTACTCTACTGTTCAATAGACTCATGTTATTCCCGATCCTTCCAACCCCTATAATGTATCCCTTCTTGCCATTTTCAAAGGATACATTCCTTCCTTGCATGGCCTTTAGTGAAAGGAAATCATTTGTTTTTCCAGTTATGAGCCTTGAGCAATCGATATCCATGTTTCACTGTTGATTGCTCCCTTTCACTATTTCCTGCACACTTAAATCAATAATTAGACTTAGGAACCCAAGACATCTTGGTTCCCTTATAATGATAGAACAGAAAATCAAACTTCTTTTTGCCTACAAAGGCAGCACATACTTTTCAAGGAACCAGGTTCCTCATCAGTATGACTTTTTTCAATGAAAATTTTTTTTTCTACAAAAACTGAATTATAACTTTACAAGATTCCTTAAAATGATCAGTTTGACCATAGTGAGTGCAAAACCTATTATCAGCCATAGATACATACTTCCTATGGGGATTATAGGAGATTGTATCCTTTTGGAACCCGATGCCTTGCCTGTTTCAATCATTACCCATATCCCTAGACAGTGTTACGTTAGAGGATCGATTCCATTTAAGAGACTTATCAAGATCATTTTTAACCCTTTTATAAATCCTCCTGAAGTTGTGTATTCTTTTTAAGCTCAGCAACAAGACTTGTTTTAACTTTCTTAAGCTCTCTCTCAAGCTCAAGTTGAGCCTTTCTAGCCACTTCCTCTCCCTCAGTGTTGTACATCCATTTTTTTATTTTTTTTCAACAAGTTTTGTTCTCTAGTTACTTCTTCCACTTGTTCCCTTAAGTCTAGAATGGAAACTACCATATCATCCCTTTCTTGTTCAGTAGTTGCAATTTTCACTACTAGAGTATTCTTTTCTTTGCTAAAGTTCTCTATGGTTTACTTTAAGTCATCAACCACTACCATGAAATCATTTCAAGACTGTTCAACATCTCCTAGTTGTATGATTAGGGCATCTTTATATTTAAAAAAACTATAATAGGTATTAATTAGAATATTTGATAATGACATCAATCTTTTCGAAGAGTGGGACTTCAAATTTCTCTGAACATCCCCGAAAGTCAGCTCATCATTATTATCCTCTTTATCCTCATTAGACTGAGACGCCAGTGCGAAAAATGAATCATATTACTTTGCTTTATTTTCCCCTTACATCATAGAGCTACTTCCTGCATTTGGTTCCTCTTCTGATTTGCTGGAGGAGTCTCCCCATGCAGCAAAAGCTTGCTTCACTATGTATTCAACAACATCTCTTCTTTTGAATTTCCTATCAGGGACCGGGTTCCTCTTAAATGTTTTAACAGTGTTGTTTTTGTAGTTCTCTGTTTGAGAATAGGGCAGTCTTTCAAAGTGTCCATGCTTTCCACACTTATTACAGCAATAATTTCCTTTGAAATTCCTGTTGGAGGTTCTTTTCTTTGGGATCTCACCATTTTTACGAACCGTCTTCTGAAATATTTGTGGTCTATTGGTTAATTGAATGTCCTTGAAGTTTTGTGGAGCATCCATGTAGGTTCTTTGTAGGTGTTAACCCTTTAGAAAGGACCTGCTCTGACACCAATCGTTAGAAACTAAGCGTCCACCAGGTTGTACAGAGAACTGGGTTCTCTATGAGTTTCAACTGAAAGCAACAGATTGTAAAACCAAGAAGTATAGGAAATCACTTTCTCTAATTGTTCCCATAGTAGCTCGGTAGTAAGTAAAGAAGATAGACAAATTTTACGTGCAAAATCCTAATCAAGGGGACAAAAACCACGACCTACACTTGTAGGCTTTCAACTTCACTAACTTGTAAGCACTTATTACAAGCCACTTTGTAATAACTATATTACAAAGGATTCAACTTAACTAACTTCAGGTACTCTCACCACAAGCCACTGTTTGACTCTCTAGTTACAAACACTTGACTTACTTGTGATACTTTCACCACAAGCCACTCAATAATAACTCTATTACAAAGAGTTCAATCACTCTAGCTTGTAATATCACTATTACAAGCCACCTTTAATAACTCTATTACAAAGCCTTTAACTTAAGACTAAACCTATTCACAACATAAACTGGAGAGTTTACGTATTTTGGTTTTCCTAAAAATAACTTCTAAGACAGAAACATAGGAGTTACAATTAAAGAACAAATAACAAAGACTTAACAAACCTAAGGACTTAAGATATCTTCAATCTTGGATCTGGTCCTTGAGGTTGCAGTAGCTTTGTTCTTGAGAGAGGTTGTGGCAAGCACTTGAGAGAGGATTTATGTTTGTGAGTTTCCAAGCCTTGGAAGAGAATATCTTATGCATTGCACCAGGTTTATACTACAAAAAACATCACCTTAGTGATGTCAAATATTGGTTAGTACATGCCACTTCTCAATGAGAAATGATTGTTGCATTGTCTGTTGAACTGTTACGTCTACAGTTGCGGGCCGACACTTTTTGCAGTTGTTTTCCAACTGTACAGTTGACTTATACTTCTGTCAGAGAAACACAATGGTATCAGGCCCCTAATTTGGTTCCCATGAGTCTAAAAGCTTACTGCCTAGAGTATCTAGAGATGATTAACATGAATTATTGTACCAGGCATGCTTCAGGTCCTTTATCTTGTTATCTCATGAAGTAAGTTGTTTTACCTTCCTTGATTGTATTTATACGTGAGATACAACACTTACAATGATGTATGCAAGGTAGGTAAAAGCCTTCTATAGAAAGTTGACTACTACACTATTCCTATGTAATAGCATGTGTAGGCAGCAACTTTCCTGCTGGAGAATTGACTTCATACAGTCTCCTCGGGTACTAGTATGAACCTATTTCCTCAGATGTTCCTTCCACATTAAAAAGTTGAGTTATATCCTACACTGGATCCCAACCCGGAACTTTGTGATCTCGAGGTCTTGTAAATGTGTAACAGGTTCCTTATCTAGTTCTTGATGGTAAGTTTATTAGATCATCAAAACCTAAAGTAGTGACTTTGCCCAAGGTACTTGTAACCTATAAGACTGCTTCTTTAGGAGCTCTGCCACCTCGAGGTGAGGTTCCTTCTACTATTCCTTACTCGTGCTAATCAGGTCGGGGCAAAGCAGTTTCGGCTTCTGCCGGTCCAGTAGTTCCTTGAGTCTCCATGCCAGCTCGTACACGAGTCACCGGCCTAGAAATTTCCTCTTCTTCATCTTAATCTCCGACCTTGTCCCCTAGCCGTAGGACAGACTCAAGAGTTACACGATTAACATTCCCCTTAGGCTTACGAGGCCTTTTAGCCAGTCTTTTCTTTTCTACGCCCGGAGAAATAGGAGTCTCTTTTCCATGCTTGGGTGTAGATGATAAAAGTGCCTCTTCTTCAATAGATAAGGGCTTCATTGATACATCCTTCCTGAGGCCTACAAAAAGGAAAAAATGAGTAAGTCTAATAACGAAGCCCGAATGAAAATCTTCTTCCACAGATGGGGACCTCATTGGCCCTTCGATATCTCTATCCATACACGATCGGAATATGACCTTTGAGACACCAGGCCCCTGACCCATTGCTTGAGATTGGGGATTACCTCTGAAAGGACGGCCGCAGCTACAACACAAAGGATCAAATGAGGAAGGGAGACGAGAAGAAAAACGGTAGAAATGGATATTTAGAGGCAAAGCAACACTTATTCTTCATGTTTCATTTTTCAGAAAATGGCATATCCTAAGCAGGAATCAAGTCCAACGTGTTTATTCAGACAAATCGACCCATCCAACTACTGTCTTGGGTCTCGTCTATGCTCGAGAACAGGCGTTTTGTGTCTTGGCACTAAAACTTGATCATGCCCCCATGATAATGCCGGGAGCTATAGATGCACATGAGTTGATCGAGGGTAAAAGGATTCCTCTCGATCTTGCTCGGAAAAAATTGAAGGAGGATCATGATCCTCCATAACGACAGATGGATTTGACCTAGAGTGACATCGTACCTCTTGCAAAAGGCAATGATATATGTTCTAAAGGACCTATTATGAAGGGGTACGTATAGAAACTCCAATACCCCTCCACGTGAGTTGTGATGGATTCCTCGGAGGTAGGGACTACTAAATCTTTGCTTACCCAGTTGCACTCATCTTTCACCTTCTCGAGGAGATCTTCTAATATCACATATGTACCTCGACATCAGTTCACATCGACCAGACGTCAAGGGAGTATTCTCCACCTTAAAATCAACAGTTGTGGCGCACTTTTTAGGAACAAAGTTTGCTAAGGGAGGATCTGACGCCGGTTTATCGCTGTTGATACCCAATTTTTCCCTATATATTTTAAATATGCATAAATACATTCAAAAGAGCATACATACATACATACATATATATATATATATATATATATATATATATATATATATATATATATATATATATATATATATATAAAATCATGTACATGGTTTTTATAGTTTTTCCCATAATTTTGAGGGTTTACATTGATTTACCTTCTCCTTTTTTATTCATAAAATCCCCAATAATTATTTTTCAAATTATTATTATGATTATTTATTCATTTATTTCTATACATATGCCAAAATATGGCTAATATATATATTATGAATTTTTATAATTACATTTAGTATTTTTAAGCTAAATTGCATATAATTATATTTTATATGCATAAAATTGACCTTTACATTTTTAAATTGATATTTACATATTTTAAATCATTTTGGTATCTAAAAATTACTTTTAGAAAAACTATTTGTTATTTATTAATAATTGAATGGGAAAACGTGACTATTTAAATTATAGCCAGATTTGGCGTTCAATTTTAGCCTAATGTTTACCCAACCCCATCCCAATTCCTAATCACATTACCCGGCCCAGGCCCCAATTACTATTACCTAACCCAAAGCCATCTTATATCAACGGCCTTCATCTATTCTTTCTTTTTTAATTCTAAACGACCCCCAGCCCTTATCCCTTTTTCATTCCGCTGCCTTCAGATGCTCTCATCCTCTCTCTTCTCTCAACCTAACCCTAGCCTTCTTCAACCGCCACCTCCATCTCCGGTCATCTCCGGCAACCACCTTTCAATCCCAAGCCTCCAATGGTTCCTTCATCACCTTGCTCATCATCTCTAAGGCCTTCAAGGGCCTTGGTCCATGCCGGCTCATATCTAGGGTTGCTGTTTTGGTTGTTCATGGTTTCTCTGGTGTGATTTTGGGAAAAATCACACCATATTTGTTACAATCTATGAAGCTCTAAGTAGGTTCTTCTATCTGTACCTGGGTTTCCTTTAAAACTCTATTTTTTCGTTTGTATTTCTTAGATCTAGGCCATTTTTAAAAACTTCAAGCTTGTTTCTTTTATGTTCTATAATATTCTCAAACCTCTTTTAAAAAATAATCAACTTTATGTTGTTTTACTCTATTTTAAAAAATAGGGTTTTTCATAACTTCTTCTACACTTTGATTGAACTGATTCTTTATGTTTGGAACTTCTGTCCTTGCATATCTTGACTGATTCTATGCTCTTACTGCTTTTTCAACTCACCTATGTTAAAAGTCCTAATTTTTTTAGATCTTCTTTGTTTTGGTTTTGTATGTTAGCATGAATACTTAATTCTTGATAAGCTTATGCAGTTATCGTGCTTCGAATGGGTTTTACTGAGTCCCTAGCCTACTTATATCACCTATGTTTGATTGTGTTCATCTTGATTGTTCGTATATTGCCTCCTGTCAATATTGCTGACCTTGCTTGTTTGCTACGTATGTTTGTTCTTCTCTATTTATATGTTGAAGAATAGAATTATAACTCTTTTTTAATTGATTCTGATTTCCTTATTTGATGGTTTTATTGAAAGATTTTCTTTTAAAACCCTAAAGTTCTACCTCGTCTATTTGAATCGATGGATCCCCTACCTTATTTGTTGTGGTACTTTATTCTCACTTAATCATTTCCTTAATTGAAGTTTTCTGAATTTAGTCCTAATTGACTACCCTATGCTTACTGAACTTTGATTCTTTCCTTATTAGACATATTCTGATTTTTCATGCATTATATGTTATTGGTTCTTACCGTGAATTAATTCCCTTAACTTAAGGGAGTACTTTCCTAGATTTTCTGATTGATTGATTCTGAGTTCCTCAATTATTATGTTACTGTGATTCTTACCTTATTTACCACTTGCTTTCAAGCTATAAATACTATAGTTTTTCATTAGTACAACACACGAACACTTAGGTTCAAAACTATCTCTCATACTTAAAAATCCTTGCTCTCTTTCATGTTATATTTGATACTATTAGCCGGCTGCAGGCCAAGGCTATCCATTTGTGCTCTTTTGTTCTTTCATTCTGCTAACTCTCTTCTTCACAGGTATGTCCTAGTTTCAATTCAAAGTTCCAATAACAACATGTTTCTCTTACTGTTTCGATTTCTTTGTTTCTAGTTTGCTTCTGTTTATGGTTTTACTGTGAAACTTGTAGTTAAGAGTTACATTATCAGCATGTTATTATGTCTTCCCATACATTAGATTAGTAAATTCCCTTTATGTGTTTCTGAGCATGTCTATCTCTTACTTGTTGTGTACTTACCATCTTATATTACGTGATCCCAAGTCCCTATCACCCATCTATGTGGTTGTGTTCTTCATGTCTGGTTTTGTGATTATGCCAGTGTCAGCTGTTTTTGAGCATGTCCAAACCAGTCCTAGTTTGATGGGTTATGTGTTTGTAGTAAAAGGTTCCATGTATCCCAAACCCATTGACCTCTATGTGTGACTACTGAATTTACTTGGTTCTATGAACTAGCTGTGTATCAACCTGTCCTAAGGTATTTTGACTTCTGTTCATCTCTTCAAACAAGTATTTGATGTTTCACTTCATTATTTTCAAAAGAAAAAGACTTTTGTTAAATATAGCTTCTTACTAAAACCTTTTCAACTTGTGTCAATCACTTCTCACTCTACTCTTAGTCAATAAGTTATGTCCCCTCTAGTATTTGTACTGTCTTGGGATCCTTTTGAGAACCCTCTAAACTTTGGCATACTGAGGCTAGCCTTTCCACGCTGCACATGTTCAATCTTTGGTTGCTATGTCTGGGTGTAAGCACTGCCCGGGATCCTTAAGATCCTTAAAGAACTTTGATGCACCTAGACTCTAATTTGTCTATGGAACTGAGGCATAGGAGACCATTGAAGTCTTTATGAAACCTGGCCTAGTTGAAGGCTCCGTATAGGATAGCTTCTTGATTTTTTGTTTTCACTTATGTAATTCATTCTTTGGCCTGTAATAATTTGTAAACAGATATTTAAGTATTTAGTAAAAAGGGTGGGTAGATGCATATTTTATGGGGTAATACAGGTAGAAATCCTGCTCCTAGTACTTTACTTTTAAAATTTGATTGCTTTGCCTAAATAGAAAACATGCCCATAGGGCTTTACGCTTTTGAATCTGATAGTTTTGCCAAATAGAAATCATGTCCATAGGACTTTGCTTATAAGTTTATTTACTCATCAAGTAGAAACCATGTCTATAAGGTTTAACATTTTGTCATGTTTAGAAACCATGCATATATGTTCCAAACAATCATGTCTTAGAATCAATTCAATAATAGATGTCATGCCTATAGAACTTAATTCAGATTTAGTTATAACGAGTATTTTTGTATATTGCCATACCTATAAATCGTTTAAAATCAGTGATACGCCTAGATATCATGCCTATAGGGACTGATACTCGTAAGTCTGTCTAGTTTAGTCTAATAAATCAATTTGATCATGCCTAGTTCGTTTTAAATTGGTCTTATTAAGTATTAAGCATTTTCTGAAACAAGTTCTTTCAAACTATCTCAATTTCATTAGGTATCATGCCTATAGGTATTAAGGAGCCTATTTCAAAATCTTTTTGTTTCTGCACTAATATAGACATCAGTATTCTGCATATAGGCAAGCCTTTAGGGCGTTTTCAAAACTGCATTCTCTGAAACTATCTCTATCGCTCAATGTTTCCGATCCTAACATGCTTTTTAAAAAAAATCCCTAAGCAACTACTAGGGTATAACTTCTGAGTCTAAGAAAGAAGTTGTATGTTTCTGCATATTCACTTAGATATCCTACATTAGGACATTGGCTAATAAAAGACCCTAATTGTGCTTGAATCGTGCTGCTTATGTGTTTATTTGAGGAGAAAACTCCGAACCTTTTAATTGCTCCCAATATGTATGAAAGTCCTAAATAGTTTTGATTGTCGCCTTAGAATTTTTGCTTATAAAACCTTACGGGTACGTCTAGAACCACCTATAGGAAGAGGTCTGAACTCCCTCCAGGACTATTTAGAGGGGACGGATAGCATCACGTAATAAGAATCGTTGACCAAACACTACTTTGCATGACCAATAAGGGGACGGGAAAGGTAGACGTGGATATGATGACTACACATTAATGTCACGTGTAGCCTCTCATTGAGGAGTGTTTATCGGACATTGCATGGGGTGAACCTATCGGATAACCAACCTAGGACACCTCCTTGCCAAATTCTTTCTTTATTTAAACCTTTGTTTTACAACTTATTCAAACCTTTATCTCAGTACTTGAGTTATTCTAACATACTTTACTTGCAACCTGTTTGATTCAATTATTTACTTGCAATGGACAAATTTATGAATATAAGTTAGGCTGGGACCCACAGTTATGGACCAAGAGGGTGCCCAACACCTTTCCCTCGAGGTTACTTCGAGCCTTTACCCTAATCTCTGCTAATGCAAACCAATCCAAAAATTAATCGTTGTAGGTGCCCTAATGCACCATAATCCGTTAGGTGGCGACTCTTCAAACACCTAATTGCCAAAAGGAAATGAGTCATTATACCCCATGAATGCTGAAATCCGAACCTCTCTCCCCATTAAAAAGGGGAGGGAAACAAGGGGTCAAGACACTCGCTGGCCGGCTGAGACGAAGAATCATTCCCATTCTGCAGAACAATTTTAGATTTTTTGGCCATTTTAGAAAGTAAGGGAGAATAGAGATTAAAATTTTGGTGCTTTGAGAAGAACATGCAAGGAAATTCAGAGATCCGAAAATATAAAGCTCTGAAGAAGGCAAAGATATTGGAAATTAGAGGGGAGATAATTTGTAAGTAAAGTTTGAAAGATGAAGATAGATGCATTTATAGGTTGAAGGCGACGGTTCACTGCCGGTAGTGGCCGACCATCGATTGACAAGCACTAAATGTCTAGAGAACTGTATCGATGAGACGTTTCAGTCACCTCTATTGCTTTGATACTTAGGTCATCATAAATCGAGCAGAGGTTCAAAGACTCAAATTTGTTTCTTGTCATTGCACTCCAAAAAACGAGGAGACTATCTTTATACGGTCAAAATCGAGCTTGCCTAATTTGTATGACTAATCGAAATCCGGGTGGCAGATTAAGGCTCGGCCTCGATTGTATTGGACCATGGTACGGAGATGGATTAGTAAGATCGTGGATCAATGACCGATCAAGTTCGAGACTAGCCGTGATCGGGACTGAAGCGAGAAAGAGATCGAGTGAGATCGAAGAAAGCCTGCTAGATCGAATAATAGAAAGCTGAGGTATCCGTAATCGGGCACGGATAGTGGCAGAATTCTCGGCATGGGTCAATTCAAGACCGGACATTTAGCCAATCATCGAATTTCCTTCTGTAATTAGAATTATACCATAAATAGGATTCATCTACTATATAAAGAGGGTCCTAATCATTTTGTAATCATCATATTCGCGCATAATCAAGCAATATACTACATTTTTTCTCTTAAGCACTCTTAAGTTTTGTTGTTCAGTTCATACCTTTTTAGCATACTACTGCAGCCTTTTTTAAAAGTATTCGATAGCAAATCTTTTAGAGTTAGCAGCCTGCATTTCTTCTGGTTCATACTGTTTAATTCCCCTTTCTCTACTTCTCTTTCGTCCAGATATCTCTCATTCCTTTGTAGAGCCCCATGACCCTTTTTATGTTGTTGTGTGATCCAAAAAGTATTCTTTCTATTATTTTTGTCTGTTGTCCAAGGGCGATCTAGCTCGAGGACCACAATTGTTCATCACATTGGTTTGTTTTATTTTACAGTTAATTTCTAGCATTACTTTTCATATTTATAAGTTTGTGCCAAGTGAAATTACGTTTCCTTAAACCCACTTATAAATTTATTATTTATCTAATTTGAAGGGTAAACATATTGCACGCCTTAAATAATCATGAATTAGTATTAAAGGAACATTGAGCCCACAAGCTTAACTAAAAACATTAAAATGCTCGACCTTGCCACCTAACAGCTTGTTTGAATGGTTGTTATTGATTGTTTCATAACATATCATATAATATTATATTATATAATATTATATTGTATCATTTTGATATATACAATATTTAAATAAATTGAATTATATTGTTTGTCGGCATTTCACAATATCGTGCATCAAAATAAGAAGAATAAATTTATAATATTATAAAGAAAAAGTATGGCACGAGGCAATGTTAATATATAAAAAGGTAGGTCAAGAATAAATATGATATTTAGTAATAAATAAAAGGCAAGATGAGGGGGGGAAATAAAGTAATGACGCAATCACACCAAATCGATTGTTCTATAAAGTGATACTTTTTGTCATCACATAACGACGAATATAATAATATAAGACATAAGTAATAATCAAAATAATCATTATATTCAAAATAATAATATAATAAAATACAACATGTAACAACCACCCAAACAACCTGCAAATGAGGCATAATTGGCTATAACTATTTTACCGCTGAAAACAAGAGAAGAACATCATTTTATTTTTTTTTGCAAAGAGATTGTAATTGGTCCATCACATTACATTTTGCAAACAATCTCTATCACTCTCTGTTAACTTTCGCCTAAGCACTACTCCGTCCGTTTTATAATAAGTGACCAATTAAATATTACAACATAATTTAATGTGAGTAAAAATTTTTTTAAGAATATGTATACAAAGGTAATTTTGAAAAAACAAATTGAATTTTTTCTTCATTATATAAACGAACACTTATTTTAAACCAAAATAAAAAGGTAAATTGATCAATTATTGTAAACCGAAGGGAGCAACTAACAAATCAACTATAGACTCTAGAACAAGAAAAGAGAAAGAAAGACTAGAACAAGTGAGGCTAACAGTACAGACTAGTAACAGAACATTTGTAAGTTGAACTGCTGAATATGCTAGCTCTGCTGTTAGTTTTAGATTTTGACTGGATTATGGTAATCTGGTACACTAAGTCTCCGCTATGGATGGAGTTTTGTAAAAGGCCGAACCATAATGGTTTATCGTACACACGCAGTCTTATCCTGCATTTCTGCAAGAGGCTATTTCCACGGCTAGCAGTGTTATCAAAGGCGAAAAGCGCAAAAAAGCTCTAAGTTGTTAGGGGCTTTTAGCGCAAAGCACAAATGAAGCGTAGGCTTTAATGAAGAAAGGTGCAAATAACTATACCTTAAAGCCTTTATAACAACACTAAAGCGCCCGTTAAGAGAGGCGCGAAGCGCTCAACATGTTTTGAGCTCGCTTCAAGGCTTAAGCGAAATTTAAGCGCGCCTTTAATAAAACTGACAGCTCGAACCCGTGACCTCCTGGTCACATGACAACAACTTTTATCGGATTAGCTTTTAAAAAATTATAGATAAATAAAATAAAAGACAGAAATTGAAACAAACATATACAGCTGGGAAACAAGAGAAAACAAAGAAACTTTCTATAAAGCATAAAACTTTAGAACAAAATGCAGAGGCATCATTCAAGTCAATTGTAAAAGAGATAACATGCACATGGATAATGGAAAAAAGGCCAAAAGCCAAAAACCAATTGGTACTCTTTCTAATCTTGTTCATAGTTGCAAAACCATGTAAAATTTACAACTGTTTTCAAAAATTTATCACCATTCATTCAATTTCATAGCCCTAAAAAATTAAAGTAACAGTTATTGTTCTCCTGTTTAACTTAAGAATACCAAGAATTACAGTCACAAAATCCCCTATATATCTATTCAAGTAGACAATCAAACAAAGAATCCACATCAGAAAAGCTTTCGCCGGTCTTAGTAAACAAATCTGAGCCCTTCAATAATCTGCAGCAAAATAATTCATATTTCAACCGCATAAGCGAGAGACAAGTTTCAAACCATAGAAATGTATTTAGTACATTATGTTAGGCTTACCGTCGTGCTTCTTCATTAGATTCCTTGCGAACAGCAAGCAAATGACTAGAAATCCGGCTGCTGCTACCCCTCCGACTATTATAGCCACTGTTTTTCCTACATTTTGCCCTGACCCTACAATAATTGTTAAAATTCAGATTCTTTAGTATATGATATGTGGACAACAAATCTGAAGCAATGGCTGGCACATCTAAGGTGGACAAATGTTGATTTTGACAATAACATTACGTCTTAGTCCCAAACAAGTTAGGGTCGGCTATAGGAATCTTCACTCTTCACTGACCATGCTAGTCTGTTTATACTCATCTCATGTTCATATTATGCAAATGTAAATAGAAAGTATTAAAAATTCTCTATATTTTATAAGCCACTCCAAGAAAGCACAGGACAAACATCTAAGAGTGACATAACCAATATCAACTTGATAGCACTAGTGATTCAGACCTTTTATCATCTACCGCCAAACTTGTTTATGGCAGTCATTATTTATAAAAACATTTCATTGTAACAATCAAAAAATATACGGAACAAACAATATAGAGAGGTCGACTGTATACAACTAATTTATGAGGCGAATAGCTCAAAAGTCCAAGAATACAAAAGTTTATTAGCTTGATTTTGTTCTAGACTTGCAAAACCAGAAACAATTGCCAGTTTAGTAGATGGCTAGTTCAGCAAAAACAATGAATAATGTAGCTAGATGACGACGACTACAACAACAACGACGAAAAACCTAGAGTAATCGCACAGGTGGGGTCTGGGGAAGGTAATGTGTATGCAGACCTTACTTATACCTTCTGAAAATAGAGAGTTTGCTTCCGATAGACCCTCCACTCAAGAAACAGTGAAGCTAGTCAAAAGATTTTATATCAAGATAACTAATACCTGAAGATGAAGAAGGAGACCAATCTGAAGAAGATGATGTTTTTGGGACCCCATTTTGATAATTATTGTAACTAATAAAACATTTGTGCAGAAAGATTTGGCCAGAAACAGAGCTTCCACATTCCACCTCAGCTTTTTGGACAGCCATTTTCACACAATCAGCACAATCAGCAGAGCCAACATCCCCTTCACATTGTCCCAATACATACACAGACTGATAACTTGTTGTGTAGAAGCCATTACTACTAGCCATGCCATTTTCCAATGAGGAAAAAGCAGTATCTCTTCTTTCCTCAAATCCACTACCTGCCAGTATTTTCCAATGAAAACAGCACTAAAATTTCCCAAAAAGAAAACGCATTAAATGTTGAACCCATAAATTACAGAGTGTGATTGGTTCGTCCGTAAAAGCCTAAAGATTGAACCCATAGGACTCAAATTACGAATCTGCATCTACTACCTGAGAGTGGCTAATGCAGGGTACAAGTACTACTAAAAAAGCAGGAATTAGCAACTAACAAATTCAGCAACTACACAACAAAATGCATTGTTAATCATACTTAGCAACAGATTAGCGACAAATTATTCAAAAAGGTTGTTAGCTACGAGCAATTTAGTCATAGATTAGCAACAAAGTTCGTAGCAAATTCCAATTTTTTTTTGGTAGTAAATAACAGGTTAAACGAACACAGTATTTTAAACACGAAATTTAAAAAATCCGTATGTTTCAATTTATATGACACACTTTCCTTATTAGTCTGCTCCTAAAAGAATAACACATTTCTATATTTGAAAACAATTTAACTGTAAACTTACTATTTTTACCTAATTTACTTTTGATAACAAGCTTTTAAAGTCAAATAAATATCATAGCCCCAAAAGCTTTTATTAATCTTTAGTAGCCCAAATTTCAAAAGTCATTCTTTTTTCTCATAAACATTAAGATGAGTCAAACTGCCTCATAAACATTAAAGCAAATGTAGTATATAAATCACTAAATTATCAAAAAATAATTAATGTTGAACTTATAATCTGAAAAGTACAACCGGTTCAGGGGTAAAACTTTAAATGAAAAACCCATAAAATTTAAATTCTGAATCGCCTCTACATTACCTGGAGAATTTTTCCCACTACAAGTCTTGTACAGCATTTCCATTCCAGAGATTTGAGGGAACCCAGCAACCTCATAAAGCATATAACAACCGAATAATTGAATTCTTGCAGCTACAGGCTTATTGCCACAAAGCTTATCAATAAGTATAGGCAAACCACTTACACATTTATAACAATCAACATTAGAAAGGTCACCTCTACACTGAAAAAGACCAGAAATTGTTGACTGGCCATTACCAGTACTAGTTTTGTAAAACTTAGATTTTGAGGATTGTGCAACAAGTGTACCAAAAAGTGATGAAAGTGCTTGTGAGTAAACCCCAGTTGGATCTGATAAATCTTGTTTTGCACAACCTTTGTATACTAACTTAGTGTAATCTGGTGCTGATTTAGCTAGTGGGAGTAGCTTGAAAATGGTGAATATAATCAAGAAAAGTGAGAATATACTGTAAAATGACTTTGTGGGCAAACCCATTGGTGGATTCTTGATAGGTCATACCATTTTTGATTTTGATTTTTTTTTTTTTTTGAGGTTTTGAGATAAAGATTCTAACTGGGGTTTTTTGGTAAAGGGAAACGAGAAAATGTTGAAGGGTTTATTTTGTGATATTTTCTTGTTATAATTGAGCTGATGGTTTTCTTCTAAAAAATGGAGTGTTAAAAGGTGGTGTTTGGGATGCACTTTCTCTTGGTTTTGCAGAAAGAGGTTTATCTCTACTAGTACACAGAAGCTGCACAAGTGATACATTTGATGGTAGTGCTATACTTTATGAAATAGTAGTCCTTTTTATGAAAAAGTGATCATTATTTTATTAGAAAATAGTTACTAGTCTTTTTTTTTGAAAAGTGATCCACCCTCTTCGTTGTATCATGTAAATTGTAAAGATACTAGATTGGACATAGAATTTAAGGCATTTTTTTTAAATTTGTTGTACTAAATTATTAAGGATGCCAAATGGACCGGCCCGGGTCCCGTCCGAGGCCCACTTGCTAAGTGGAATGGGACCCCTAGAACCGTTAGGGGTGGGTTTGGGCCGATCTCGTGGGCCGTTTCCTACCTAGGAATATCGCTGAGCCCGTTTGGCCCCCCAAGGTACCAGGACTTTGCTTACTCTATACTTGCTAATATTGCTTACTTTATTCTAAAAAACAGTCAAAAAAATATTAAAGTAGTCACATTTCTGAAAAAATTATGAAGCTAGTGAATTAAAATCTTCAATCTTCAACGATAATTAATTTTCAACAAATTATTCGTTATTTTATTAAACTCGTTCTAACTCTAAACTTTTAATTCTTAAGTCTTAATATGAATTAAAAAATTAGGTCACTACTTAGTTGTTGGGCCCACTTAACACACTTAGCCCGCGGACCCGGCCTATTTAGTAGGGACCATGAATTTATAGGCCCGATCTCAGGTCGGTTCATACAAAAATGTCATTTAGACCTGAATCGTTTAGCTCGTTTATTTAAGGGCCGGGACTGCAGCCCACGAGACCGGCCACTTGCCACCCCTAAAAAAATCATATCATATTTCCTTTATTTTAATTTGTCTAGTCGTTTTTGGACTATGAAGATTAAAATGACTAACTTTCGGTACAAACTCGAAAGTAGATTCTTTAAGTATTTTGAAGTATAATTTTTAAAATTTAAAAATTGTATAAAAAGTATTATAAGTTACAATAATTAATAATTAAAAATATTTTAAAATTATTTACAAAAACATAGTAAAAAAAACTTATTTTAGTCCTCGAAGTATAATATATTCATTCTTTTTTAAACAGGGGGATAAAACATTCCAGTTGTTATAAAAAAAATATCATAACAGATAAAATAAAAGTTTAAATTGAACTATTTTCATATATAAAAAGGTTTAAAATAGAGTAAAAAGGACGGGTAAATATATTACTGAGAATTTTAGTATTTGGAGAGAATGAGAACAAGATATTGTACAAGTAATAAAAACAAAAAAACAACTCAGCGAGTGGAAGAAATATTCCTTCGGTAATAGAGAGGTGATTGGTGAGAGTAGAGGAAAGGAATTAACTGTACAAATTTTACCAGAAATTTTATTTTGTATCTCGTATAATTGACATTAATTGTATAAGGTTTTTTTTTTGTCTTATAAAATTATGAATTTCAATATTTTATTTTTGAGTTCACAGAATTTTGAATCTACAATACTATGAGACAAAAAGTTACCTCTTATAATTAGCATAAGTTGTATGAGACACAAAATAAAATTTTTTAAATTTGACCAAGATGAAAGTACATTTATTAAACAAACCTAATTACAATTTTTTAAATTTGAATATTGTACGGTACATTTGCTTCGTTCATTGGTTGGAATTCAATGTGAATTAATGGAATGCAACCAAGATCCTGTGAGTCAATAGTACAAGTACTGTACAACAAGAACAAAAGATTTATTTATTTAATCATGTATTAAATATTTTAAACAAATGGAGAAAGCAGTAAAAACCACATGAGAAGATCTCTGTCATGTGATATCTGCAAGATAGACTGCATTAAAGTTAGAAGTAAACAAGGATTAAGATTTGCTATAAAAATATTCTGTTTGTAAGATTGCTTTTCATTATATAGTTTGAATTTAATATATATATATATATATATATATATATATATATATATATATATATATATATATATATATATATATATATATATATATATATATATATATATATATATATATATATATACCTATATATATATATAGCAAAAAAAATTGTTATACACTGTTAATGGTAATATATGGATTTTGACATGTCATTTATTGGGTCTTGTAGGTTACAAATTGTGTGTTTAAGTTTGATTTAACTAAATTGTTTATTTGCAAATACGAGGCCCGCCTTTTCAAGGTCTGGCTCGCAAAGGCGGGCCTCGCATTTGCAAAGACACATCACATTTGCGAGGAGTGAAGCCAAAAGGGGACATTCACATATGCGAAGTTTAGGATTGCAATTGCGATCATCTCAAGCCGCATTTGCGAAGGTAGCAGAGATGCGAGTAGTTCGCATTTGCGAAGCTTTTCTCGCATTTGCTGGCTTCGTATTTGCTAAAGCCCATGTTGCAAATGCGACATCTGCAGCTGATAAAAAGAGACTTAGACAGGATTTTTCTCCCATTCTTCAAATTTTCAAAACCTAAAACGTAAGAGACGATTTACTAGCGAAGATTTCTTCCCAAAATTATAGGTAAGTGATTCTAACCTAGTTTATTTTAATCTTTCACTTCATTTTACAAGATTTCAACCTAGAATCTAAGGTTTCATGGTGGAACTGAGGATTTTGGGAAGACACTAAGGATTTTGAAATTTGGGGATTTAGACCTCAAATTAAGGTCGAATTCCAAAACCAATTATATATCCTGGCTCGGGGGTGAATGGGTAATCGGATTTTTGTCCAAATTTCGGGTTTGGACCAAGCGGACTTGGGTATTGACTTTTGTTGAATATCTTCGAAAAAGGCCTAAATTGAATCATTTTCTATCGTGGCTCGTTCCTAAGGCTTAAATTGAATCATTTGGCTGGTAATTTGCTAGATTCTATTGATCTGGAGGCTTGTGTAAAGGAAAAAAAGGGTGGTTGAGCTTTGAGTTGGCCGTTGGAGCGAGGTAAGTATCTTGGTTAACTTTGGCTTGAGGGATTAGGTCTTAATTGCCTATTAGCTACGTGTTTGATTGTTAAGTACAACGTATTGGTGAAGTGACGAGTACCCATGTGTTGTTGTCAAGTTATAGCATGCTAGTGTGTCCGATTTCTGTGATTATTGCTTTCTTTGATCATATTATCCTTGTTTAGACTAGTTACTCATTATGTTGAGCAACCTATCATGTTTATGAACTTTAGCATTGATTGAGTGTCGTGGTTAACCTTGGCTTGAGGGATTAGGTCTTAATTCCCTATCCTCTACGTGTTTGATTGTTATGTGTGAGCATATGATTTTTACCCAGCTGAAACAACTCCTACGGGACTCTCAAAGTTTAGGATTCTCTTTAAAATATTTATTTTAGGATTTTTAATTTTTAAATTTGATTGCGTGCCAGCATGTTTTCATCAATGCGTGCTTAAAAATCTTTTAGGATTTAAATTCATGTTTTTGAATTATGATCATTTTGAAAATATAAAATACGAAAATATATGTGCGAATAATGTTTCTGGCATTTTTAATTATTTCTTATTTAATTTCAACATGTTGCATTTTCATTTGTATTAATTAGGAATTTTGGTTTTTAAATAAAATTAGGAGTTAATTAAAATAAAAAAAGAAGAGAAGAATAAAAAAGAAAAGACAAAAGATACATATATATGCACAGCCACTCAGGCTGGCCACAATTGGGCCAGACCTGAGTGGCCCAAACCTTTTCCCCTTTAAAACACACAAACCCAGCCCCAAACAGCCGACCCCGGCCCGGTCCACACAAGACAAACCCATAACGACGTAGTTTAGAGAAGGCTCATCACAACCGTTGATCATTTGGTCATCCGGTGGTCATGAAAGCCCCCCAAAAATCATATACATATGTCCCAACTTCTCTAATACACTTAGAGACCAAAACCCCCCTCTTCCTCGTACCATCTTCTCCCGTGTAACACCTCTCTTGACCTCCCTTGACCACCCCTTGACCACCATTAACCACCCGTCTATCACCCTAACGCCGCCGCCGGAAATTTCCTCACGGCGGCGGCTAGTAACTAAACCTCCCCAGATTTACACCATCAAACCATCACCACCTTCTCTTTACCACCCTGTGATTAGTTCCCATCGAATAAAACCCCCTCCGTGTCTAATATTCGAAAACAAGGTCGTCGGAACCACTGCCTCCGGCGACCTTGTTCCAAACCCCTCCAGCTTTACACCGTAGAACCATCAGGACCTCCCCTTCCCCGTCCTACAGTCCATTCCCTTCGAATGACCCTCCTTTGGCTCAAATATTCACAGAAAGGTCATTGGAACCCCCATCTTCGGCGACCCAACTCCAAACCCCTCCAAACTTACACCCTTGAAACAACTTAATCTCCTATTTCCAACCATGTGTGTCACACCTTTCGAATCTGCTTGAAACATGTCGAATATTAATTTGAAGTTCAACCCTAAAACCCAACCCCTTCGGAACTTGGTCAAACTCTTCCCAGGAAACCCTTGGACTTTCCCCTCCCCAACCATGTCACCAATGACTCCCAAACAAGCCCAATCACTGAATAAATCCAGATCTGAGACCTCATTAGGGTCTCAGAATCACAAACGCCCTTTCCTGAGCCCCTAAACCTATTATCCACCATGCCAGTTGTCCTAGGAGGTTAACAACCTCTACAGAAGAGGTTAGAAAATGATGGAGTAATCTCAAGTGGATTTGCATGTGTGTAAAGAAGCTAAGTACTCTATCTTTGTTTTATATATTTGCTTCATTCCTGTTAATTGTTAAATGTTTTGGTTGCTTGTTTTTTGTCCATATTCTCATCTGAAATAGGTTTAAATATTCACATGCCTTTGTTTTTCACTGGTCTGGAAATCACTTCGTCTTTTGAATGGTTTGACATCTTGTTAATATTAGATTCTTGAGCAGTGTGATTCTCATAGTTTGTGACCTTCATCTCCTGATCTTCATTTGCTTTGTTGCCTGATATTCTGATTAGTTCGGTTAGGCGTTTATGCTTCTAAGTGTTCGGTTTTCATAATGATTTGTGATCTTTAGTATTGGCATAGTTAGATTGATTTGTTTGGTTGAACTTTTAATATCTAATGTTAGACTTTACTTTTCTGGTTCAATTCATGAACTAAGTGTTCACTCCCTGCTATGTGCTTCTCATTTTCAAGCTTTTCTGAGTACTTTGATACAGCTATTTCTGAAAAGTTAAGTATTAATAGATATGCTCATTCTTCTGATTATTTTGATCCTTTGTTTTGGATATTGAACGATCATCTTGTATAATGTATGGTTATTGAAAATTCACGTTAAGGCAGTTGTTTTAAAACCTGACTAGTTTTGGCTAATTTTGAGCTTTAACAAGCCTGATAGTCCAAGGTTAAAATGTGAACCTAATTGACCTGGGTCAATTGTAACCAAACTAGATAATGGACTAAGGTTAAAAGTCCAGGTTAGTTATTTAGGAAAGAAATAGGGGTATAAAAGGCATTTGAGCTTTAAGAAAATCTGATAATAACCTCCAGAACCTTATGGTAAGGAACTAAAACACAATTTCTGCCTCAAACTTGAGGCACAAGTCAGGAAATGAAGAACCCTTTAGGAAAAGTGTAAATTTGAAGCAAGGACTGAAAGAAAAACAAGAGAAAAGCTTATGCCCTAAGGCTCCACTGTAAAAGAAACCACCTTAGCGCATTTTGAAGGATCGGGAACCTTTCCTTTTAATCCTAGAGATAAAAATACATATTAGCTCTTCTTATATCGGGGAGAAACTATCAGTGCTGTTTTGATCATTTTTGAGATTTATTCTCTCAAATAAACTCTGCTGAAAGTCCTGGGTGTACTGTTTGATTGGCTATTGTTTGCTAGTTAATTAACCTCATTACTCATAGGCTCCTTTTCCTTGCCAAAATTACAAGTACATTTCAATGCTCCTTAATGTATGAAGCTCGAGTGAAATATACGCCTAAGTTGAAGATCTACTGCTCTCATTTATTCCCTATTTACCCTTTCCTTTTATTGTAATATACATAATTACTTTGTAGCAGTTAAACATTTGAATCATTCATTTTGTAATAACTGGACATTGAAGACTAACTTATCTTGTAATAACTGGACATTCGAACTACTATTTCTAAGTATATATAACTGATAGTAGAGTTTTCTAGTGATGTGGTTGTTTTAGGTGTTTATTTCCTGCTTTATTTAGAAATGAGGGATTCAGGAAATGTTAGCTTAATAACTATTTTAAATCCAAACATTGTGTTTTGTTTTAATTCGTTTAGGTTTCAACATATTAGCCATGCTTTATTTCAGATCTGTAAGTTGTGATAAGAATAGTAATTGAATTTTGAAAGTTGGATTCATATGCTCTGACTGACGAGTATATGAATCATTTTCAGATCTAATATTGAAAACTGACATAAAATGATCGTTAGTATCAGCTTTGTGAATGTGTAGATAGTTAACTTTGTGAATAATTTCAAACCAAAGAAACGTTATTGAGAATTGTTCGCAATGGACTCTTTCGTCCAAATCAAAACTGGGCTCAAGTAAGAGGCCCAGTATGCACCAAGCTAGTCATGAACAAAGCAACACTACATGTTTCTGGGGCTCAGTGAATAAAAGGCCCAAGCTAGTCATGAACAGGTCCCAATAGCTGCCAGTCGCAGCATAAACAATGTGTTCCTAGACTGGCCCAAACTTGAAGTCCGGTGTGTGCAATTAGCCATGAATGTGGCTAAGATGACATACTCATTTTCAAAAATATTTTGCCTTACTATAAACAATTAGTGCATTTGAACACCAGCAATAGTAGAGAACCTAGTATGCGTTAGAATGTCCTGATAAAATAAAGTCAGTCGCGTTAATCCAATCAAATACCATGCGATGGCTCTTTAATTCATCAAAACACATAGAAAAACAGGAAGTGTCGTTTTGCGAATTTCACGGCATTCCCACAAATTTTGAAGACGTAGTTTCTATAGGCGCGTGTTTAATAAAAATACCTTCCTAAATTTGGGTGCGCATTTATGTGACCCAAATCCCATTCTCAATGGAATTAAATATGTCTAAAATTGCAGGTGCATTTATGTGACGTGATTTGCGACGTGTTTTAATAACATTGCAGATTTTCCTAAAAAAGATATTAAAAGCGGTTAATAATCTAAAAATTGCAGGATTAGCAGGTATATCAAATCATATTTTTAGCAACTTATAATGATTTTAAGCGACCTTGCTAGAACCACGGGATCTAAGGGTGCCTAACATCTTCCTTCGAGTCAACATAATTCCTTACTCGGAAATTTCTGGTTCGTAGACTCCAATCGGGCAATCAAAATTTCCTCGATTTGGGATTTTAAATAAACTGGTGACTTGGGACACCAAAAGCCAAGCCTATCCCAAGTGGCGACTCTAAATAAATAAATAATCCCATTTCGAATAATGTCACATTAATTGGAAAAACTCCCTTATACGTGTCATCCTTCAGGGTAGCCGTGTAAAGAAGAGGTGTGACAGCTCTGACAACTCTGCTAGGGATCGAACCCAGAATATCTGGTTCAGGATTCAAGAAACAGAGCTTACAATAATTGTTATATTTGGCTTTCTCTGATTTGCTTACCTGTTCTATGCTAAATGCCACATGTTTTAGCGCTTTGATATTATCTGAACTGTACATATAAACTGCTACGAAACCTTTCACTTCTCTCCTCCGGGGATGTGCTTACTGGTAGATACTACCTATTCTGTTAGCGTCTTACCCTAAAATAAGAAAGAGGCCGGAGCAGTTACTAAGACGGATGGCCTTATGGTTCTCGGTATGTAGCCCCCTCCTCGACTCGAGTTGTCCGCTCGGGTACACAGTCTAGACCCTGTATCGAGGTCCTAAAGCTAGTATAACAAAAAATCATGCCGGATCCCTAGTAGGAACGTTTATTTGCATCATGCATTTTGAGTTAGGGGACCCAACACAGGGGTTGGGTCCGTCTAGGACAGGTGCCCTGAAATAAAAAGACCATCCTGATGCATTATTACATGCTACTTGCGCATTTACATGCCCTGGATTCAAATGTTGATCGGCCTGTAAACGAAGTGAATAAATTGAGAAAATAGCATTGCTAAGGTAGTCACTTTTAAAACCAATGCTCAAATAGCACCGAAATGCCGCCAGATTTTTCAAAAAAAAAAACATAACAAAACAAAAACAAATAGGAAAAGGCACCAAATTTTGGAGTTTTTCAATAATGTCCACGGGTTTTGATAAATTATTTGGGCCAGAGCCAACCCCTCTTTCAAAACTGTCAAAAAAGGTCGAGTTTACTTTATTACTTTGAAATAAGTCGGATGGCACCATTATTGCGACAATAGCTGAATGTTGCTACAAGAGAACCGAGAAGGCTAATCTTGTGCAAATGGCCACCTCTAAATTTTATTCGGACTGTTAAGCAAGCACAGCCTGAAAGACCTTCCTGCCGAAGTGTCAAAAGGCTGTATTTGTAAAACTGGTCCCTGTTTTAAAATAAATTTCATAAAATGTCAGTTTTAATGTTTTGAGAATACTAATTCGCCCTAATAAATGTGCAGAATGAGCACGATAATGAACAAAATTCCCCTGGAACTGCGACTATGGTGGGAATGATCTCGAAGAAGCAGGACAGAAAAGGGTCAACACACACCTGGGAGGTCTCACTAGTTTATTGAAAATCAACCCCAGGGAAGACATCATAAAGGCCTTAATCACCTTCTAGGACCCGGCCACAACGTCTTCCACTTCTCGGACATTGAGCTAACCCTGACTTTACAAGAAATGACCGGATATATTGGGACCCATACAATCCCTCTGAGACATCAATACTTGATTGTGCCTAGAGCCCTCGCCATGCGTGAATTCCTGGATACCCTAAAAATAAGCAGAAAAATTCACAATCCCGACTTATCGGCTGGATTTGCACCCTCCAGTTTATATACCAAAGATACGGCCACATAGGAGGATTCTACAACCTTGAAAACCTCATTTGTAGAAAGGATAATTGGCTCAAGTCGGAGGAGAATCGATGCTTCGGGTTCGTGGTGTCTTTCTTGGGGTTTTTAGTATTCCCGCGAAAGGACGGGAACATCGACATAGGGATAGCAAGGGTCGTTAGTACTTTGATGACCCAGGCAAACAGTACTCTTGCTCCAATGATCATGTCTGGTATCTTCCGAGCCCTTACCATCTGTAAAGCAGGAGGGGATTTCTTTGAAGGCTGTAACTTGCTATTGCAAATCTGAATGATTGAGCATTTTGGTCACAGGCCTCGGCTCACAATTATGGGCTGCCAACAAAAGGTTGCATAGAAGAATTTAACAACAGAGTGAATGAGTTTATATTACCAGAGGGTGTGGAAGAGTGGGTGTCGCATCTCCGGGTTATTTCTGCAAATCAATTAGAATGGACATTCAGTTGGATCCCTAAGGACGAGATTGTGAATATGCCCGCTATCAGACCTCATTTCCTTTTGATGGGCATCCGAAGCATCCAGCCCTATGCGCCGTATAGAGTACTCAGGCAATTGGGTAGATGCCAAATGATTCCCAGAGACGAGGATATCAGCCGCCATGTAGTTGAGATAAGCCTGAACGGCAAATTCCACGAAGTTGTGGTACGCCAAATTTTGAGAGAATGCCAATACTTGATAGCTGACAATCGTGTACGTGACGTATCTAAGGGTGAGGTTGCACCGGGGTATGTTACTTGGTACAAGAGGGATATAGAGCCCGGGAGGCCGGAAAAGAGACCCCATCTTCAGGAATTTACTGAGACTTCACATGAACAGTGGGATTGGTTGGCAAAAGAAAATGAATACCGGGCCCCTATAGGAAGTATGGAAAAGAAAATTCAGGAATTGCAATTCGAAAACAGCCTGCAGTCCGCAGCCAGCGAGAGAGAAAAGAAGGTATTGGTAAAGGCAAACGAATCCCCGCGAGCCCAGACTCATAAATTAAAGACAACCACAGAAAATCCTCTGAGGAGTACAAAATATGAAAAGCTCATAGAGAACCTACATCAAAAGGTAACTGAAAACGTTTTCGACCTGAATAAGGCAGAGGATGAATTTTCTAGAGTTCGGAAATAGTTAATTAAGAGTGCGGAAGAAAGGGACCGCATACTGGAGCAATTAAAAGGGGGAAATGGAAATGAAAGCACGAGCTTAAAATAGAGGGTTGTCATAGCTGAAAACAAAATGGCCAAACAAGCCAAAGATTTCAAAGCCGAGAGAGAGCATTGCTATGCAGTAATAGTGGGATTGGAAAGAGATCCGCGGCAGTTTCAAAAGCTGTATCAGAAAACTTAACGGACTTTAGAAGCACGGGCTTAGCAAATAGCGCGTATTCTACAAGAAAAAGGGGTTATCAGAGAAAAGGTGCGGGCAATTGCAGACTATATTACCACTAAATGCAATCACTGTGAGGACATGATAAAATCTTTGTTTTTCGCCGCTTCTACGACATTTTTTTGACAAGTAATGGAAGATCTCCACTATCTCCAAGGAAGTCTAGCACGTAAACCTGCGGCAAGGCCGAATGATGTCCCGCAAGCCCCAAAAGCATTTGAAGTGTTAATGTACTCAAAAAATTGTATTTTTCTGAAAGAGAGTCTATCTGCTGTCCTTTCGAGTCTGTAAGGATGTTGCTTTTCGTTCTATTAGCTATTGTAATCAAAGCTTATATCTTTATCAAAATTTAAAATCCCAAAAATATTTTGCTATGTGCTTAACCTTTTGTTTAATGATCTACACTCGGTCTGATTCATCCGATGTCATGATACGTAGGCAATCTCTATAGGATTCAACCGTATTCTTTAAAATGGGTAATAAGAGGAAAGAAACAAATGAAAGTTGAAATAAATGCCGGGATGACACATGCGACTATGGCAAGCATATAAAAAACCCATTATCTGCATAGGTGCATCATGCTCAACGTGCAATTTCCTGTTTGTCATCGACCCGGAACTAACTACATTTTCTGGTGTACAGTTTAGCTGTTTAAGAACATTGGTTGGTTTGCGGTAAACTGATTTCACACTGATACTTCACTAGGTCAAAGGGAAATACAGAGATGTCGACTGAGATGACTCTACCGTCCATCCCTATTCCAGAGGATAGCCCAATCATAGGAGTACCAGCCTCTGAATCTGCTGTCGCTAAAGAGAACATGATCCTGCGGCTCCGAGTCATGGAAATGTGGGATGCCTGGACCAATGGGATAGAACCCCCAGCGCTATTCCTGGATTTCCCGAGCTATTTCTAAGTTCATAGGGTACCTCTACTATCCCTATAAGTCACCCAAGTATTCTCCTAGGGCAGCCCACTATGTCAACAAATTTTGTTTGGGCGCCTTCTGAAACCCACCCTCTAATGTTTACGTCCGGGCCAGTTCCCAACTTTTTTACGGCCCCTATGTGCGCAGCTAACACACAGCCTGCGGTACCGAGGCCCGTGTTTGACCCCACAGCCTTTACATTCCAAACTCGTAACTACCAAAATGAGACTCCCCTGTACCCTACATACAGCTACCCTCAGCCAGCCTGTGAGCTTACCCCTATGCAAGGCAAAACTTCCAAAACGCCCGAGCAGGGTGAAATCACAAGGAGAATGAAGAGTCTTGAGCAAAGCTTGAAGAACATGCAAAGGCTAAGTGGTCAGAAAAGTGTGTCTTATTCAGACTTGTGCATGTTCCCCCATGTACATCTTCCTTTGGGGTTTAAAATTCCGAAATTCGAGAAATACGATGGCCACGGCGACCCCATCGCCCATCAGAAAAATTATTGCAACCAATTATGTGGAGCAGGCGGGAAGGAAGAATTCCTGATGCCATACTTTGGGGAGAGATTAGTGGTTATTGCATCCGAATGGTACATAGATCAAGACATTACCCGATGGCACATATGGGATGACCTCGCCTGGGATTTTGTAAGACAATTCCAGTACAACATCGACATCGCCTCGGATAGGAGTTCCCTAGCCAACCTAAAGAAGAAACCTGCTGAAAGCTTCAGAGAGTATGCTATTCAATGGAGAGAGCAAGCCTCGAGAGTGAAGCCTCCTATGGACAAAATAGAAATGGTCACCGTCTTTCTACAGGCACAAGAGGCAGACTATTTTCAGAACATGATGTCCGTAATGGGCAAACCATTCATAGAAGCAATAAAGATTGGAGAAATGGTGGAGAATGGCCTTAAAACAGGGAGTATTCTAAGTCAATCTGCCATAAGAGCCACCTCCCAAGCCATACAAGGAAGGGCGGGAGGAATTCCAAGGAACAAGAAAAAAGAGGAAGCATTCATGGCAGCCTCCGGGATGAGGAAACAACATACTCACATGCATGCATTCTCTTAAAGAGCACCCCCAATATGAATATACTCATCGAGACATGCACTATGTCCCTCAACCCTACGCAGTTATGAACGCTCAGCCTTTCCCCGACCTTAACAGTAGAACAATAGAAATCAAGCTCCAAGAAATCATTTTACTCAGACTCATTACAATCCCCTCCCTCACCAAAATAATTATCGTCCCCGGGAGCAACCCCGGAGGTAGAACTTCACCCCAATAGGAGAGTCCTACGCTAGCGTGTTCCCAAAGCTAGTCCACATGGGTCTTCTCCAGCCTGTACCTCCAAACAGATAGAATCCTGAATCACATTCTTACCAAAGGGGCGTGTGTTGTGCTTACCACTCTGTGGTAGGGGGACATGATACTCAAAATTTCTGGACCTTAAAAGGACTAATGGAGGACTTTATTGATCAAAAGAAGATAGTTCTAAGAGATGACGAGGTCCCAAATGTAATTGGTAACCCGTTGCCGGCCCACAACAACGGGCCGGTCATCAGAATGATCTGCGAGGACAAAGAATTTGATCCCGCCCTGAAAGCCATCATAACCATCGCCGAGGCAGATAGAAAACCAAAAGTCACCCCAAAAAAGATGGAATAAAAGAAAATGAATGAAGCCAAAGGCTCTGAAACAGAAAAGAAGGCTGAGGTCGAAGCTGAGACGACCCCTACCAAGGAAACAATACTCTACATCCCACGAGGACGCAAAGAAAAGCAGCCCACTTTAAGCCCTCCAAAAAGGTTCGAGCTAACCAAAACCATGTATGTGCCCAAGAAATCCTATGTCGTACGGGGATCGATTAAACCACCGGTGCTGAATGAGCCTATGGTTATCGGTCGCGCGCGGCAGAAGCCCATGACTAACCCCTCACCCGTCCTTGGAATTATCAGGAACTATCGTTACATACAGGGGCACAGAAGTCCTCGGAGAAGCCCAAAAGTAATGTCCCACAAAGAAATACCTAGACATGGAAGAGCTGAGCGCCACTAGCAAACGACGATTTCTGCCAAGGAAGCCAATAAATGCTGAGGAAACAGAAGCTTTTTTCCATAAAATGAAAATGCCGGAATACGAAGTGCTGGATCAGCTCTGAAAATCCCCTGAGAAGATTTCTTTATTGTTGATATTGATAAAATCTCCCGAGCATCAGCAGGTATTGGCCAAAACTCTGAACGAAGCTTATGTACCGGCTGAGACTTCTGTTGAGCAACTAGAGAAAATGGCAGAGAGATTCTTTGCTATCGTTCAGTATGAATGACTTACCGCCGGAGGGAGCTACTCACAACAAGGCTTTGCACCTTACTGTCAAGTGTGCGGAATATTATGTCAAGAGAGTGATGGTCGACGGAGGTTCCGGAGTAGACATTTGCCCACTATCTACCTTGTAAAGAATGGAGATCGGGACAGGGAGGATCCATCCTAACAACGTATGTGTCCGAGCCTTCGATGGAATAAAAAGGGACACCATAGGTGAAATTTATCTGGTGCTCACCATTGGTCCGGTCGACTTCAAAGTAACATTCTAGGTGTTGAACATGAACACCTCTTACAACTACCTCCTGAGAAGGCCTTGGATTCATGCAGCAGGGGCAGTGCCCTATACCCTGCACCAAATGTTGAAATTTGAGTATGAAAACTAGGAGATTGTAGTTCATGGAGATGACGAACAATCAATTTACTGGGACCCCTCTGCTCCTTGTCTAGAAGCCAAGGAAGGGAGTGAACAAATAGTCTATCAAGCTTTTAAAGTTGTAGTAGCTGATCACCATGAAGAGGGAAAGCCGCTCCCCTAGCCTTTTATGTCAAATTCTTCAATTATGGTAGCGAAGGAAATGACGCGCCAAGGCTTCAGGACAGGCAAGGGACTTGGAAGCTCCCTACAAGGCATTACCGAGTCGGTCACCTTTCCTGCCATAGAAAAGTTCTTTGCATTGGGATTTCATCCAACCTCAGAAGATATCACCCAGGCTAATCACAGAAAGCACCAAGGATGGGCCTTACCTCGACCCCTACCTCACTTGTACAAAACCTTTCTAAAATCACAATACGATGAAGAGAGGATGAAGAAACCTTCACGGACGAAGAAATTGACGAGAGCTGTGGGGCTATGAGAGAGTTGCTCTATGGAGTAAACATGATCCAACCGGGAGAAGGCCCATGCTCTGCTGAAGTGCTGTATATGGGGCCAGATGCCAAACTTCAAAATTGGAAGGCCACACCTTTTTCGGTCAGGCGGGAGACCCCGTAATCTCGCCTTGCTACCTCTTCCCATATCATGAGCTATTTCAGGGTGTAACTCGGTTGTTTGCTTCCTTTTAGAACTTTAAATCTCAGATGTAAACCTGTGTTTATCTTATAAGTTCAAAGCAATAAAATCAATATTTTGTCATTCACGCTTCTTTGCCTTTCTCTGATTCTTGTCTTTCTTTATTCTTCATCTTTTCTCTCAGTCCCAGTAATGCCACTTTAAATAAAATGACATGCTCTCGGACTTCATGCCACGACCCAAACTCGCTCCCTGTCTGTGAGTTAATGAACGAGGAACCGGAATACAATGAAGAAGAGGCTTTTAGGGAAATCACTCGAGAGCTGGAACACTTTGAAAACAAACCTAAGCCTAACTTAAATGATACTGACCAGTTAACTTGGGCAATCTCGATGAAATCAAAGAAACTAAAATAAGCATCTACGTGATTAAAAAAATACGGGATTCATTGGTTGAACTCATGTTGGAATTCAATGACGTAGTTGCGTGGTCCTACGACAACATGCCTGGTTTGAGTATGGATTTGGTGGTTCATAAGTTTCCTACTTACCACTAATGCCCTCCAGTACAACAAAAGCAAAGAAAGTTCAAGCCTGATGTCACTGATAAAATCAAAGAGGAGATTACAAAACAGCTTGAAGCGGGGGTAATTTGGGTAGTGCGGCACAACACTTGGCTGGCTAATGTGGTCCCACTGCCGAAGAAGGACGGGAAAACTCAAGTGAGTGTGGATTATAGAGATTTGAACAAAGATACCACCAAGTGCTGATGGATGAAGGAGATGCTGAGAAAACCGCCTTTACCACACCTTGGGGAATATACTTCTATAGAGTTATGCCTTTTGGATTGAAAAACACCGGGGCAACATACATGATGGCTATGACCACCATCTTCCACGATATGATGCATCGATAAATATAGGTGTATGTGGATGAAATGATTATCAAATCTAAGACTCAGGGCGATCATGTAAAAGATCTAAGGAAATTCTTCGAAAGGCTCCGCAAATATAATTTGAAACTAAATCCAGCAAAATACGCATTTGGAGTTCCATCAGGCAAAATTCTAGGGTTCATCGTCACCCGAAAAGGCATCGAATTGGATCCAACCAAAATCAAATCCATTCAGGAGCTACCCCCGCCGAGGACCAAAAAGGATGTAATTAGTCTATTGGGAAGACTTAATTACATCAGCCGATTAATCACCTAATTGACTTCATCATGTGAGCCTATATTCAAGCTGCTGAAGAAGGATGCAGCAGTTAAGTGGACGGTCGAGTGTCAAGAAGCTTTTGATAAAATCAAGCAATACTTGTCCAATCCCCCAGTTTTACTTTGGCCAGAACCGGGAAGGCCACTGTTTCTCTATCTGAAGGTCTTGGAAGGCTCTTTTGGTTGTATTCTCGGGCAGCATGACGCCACGGGAAAGAAAGAGCAGGCTATTTATTATCTGAGCAAAAAGTTTACCAGTTCTGAGGCCAAGTACACATTGTTAGAAAGAACATGCACCTTGACGTAGGTAGATCAGAAGCTAAGGCATTATCTGCAAGCTCATACCACGTGCCTCATAACCAGGTTGGATCCACTAAGGTACATATTCCAAAAACCAATGCCCACAGGGCGACTGGCTAAATGGCAGATCCTTCTTACCGAGTTCGACATTGTTTATGTCACTCGTACGACGATGAAAGCTCAGGAATTGGCAGATCATCTGGAAGAGAACCTCGTTGATGATGAATATCGGCCTCTAAACACTTACTTCCCTGATGAAGAAGTGAACTCATTAGAAATAGCAGCTGAGGACACCTCTGTCTGGATAATGTTCTTCGACGGAGCGGAAAACGCAAAGGGTGTAGGAATTGGGGCAATTTTAATCTCACCTACAGACCAACATTATCCAGCTACAACCAGACTTTGGTTCTTCTGCACCAATAATACAGCTGAATATGTGGCTTGCATTATGGGCATGAACATGGCTATTAACCAAGATGTCGAAGAGCTGCTAATCATGGGAGATTCTGACCTAATCATCTGACAAGCTCAAGGAGAATGAGAGACAAGAGACATTAAGCTCCTCTCGTATATACATCATGTCGAGGACCTTAGAAAATAGTTCAGATCGGTACAGTTCAGGTACATTCTCCATTGCCACAACGAGTTAGCAGATGCACTTACAACCTCGGCTTCCATGTTGCCATACCCTGGGAATGCCTATATTGATCCTTTAGAAATCCAAATCAAAGAAAGACATGGGTATTGCAATGCAACCGAAGCAGCGCCTAGCCCACAGCCTTGGTATTACGACATCTTGAGATTCCTAAAAACACAGGAGTACCCTGAGCAAGCCACCGGAGAACAAAAGAAAACCATTTGACAGCGTGCAAGCAATTTCTTCTTTTGCGGTGACACTTTGTACAAAAGGACTCCATATCTTAATTTTTTGAGATGTTTGGATGCCGAAGAAGCCGGAAGAATTATGCACAAAGTACATGCGGGTGTGTGTGGACCCCATATGAACGGCTATGTACTGGAAAAGAAGATACTCCGAGCTGGCTATTATTGGATGACCATGGAAAAAGACTGCTTCAGCTTTGTTCAAAAATGTCATCAATGCTAGGTGCACGGTGATCTGATTCATGTACCACCAAATGAGCTGCATCCTATGTCAGCACCCTGGCCATTTGCAGCCTGGGGTGTGGACATCATTGGGCCGATAGAGCCAAAATCCTCAAAAGGGCATAGATTTATATTGGTCGCCATTGATTACTTCACAAAATGGGTTGAGGCCATCATCCTCAAGTCAATTACCAAGAAAGCGGTGTTGGAAACAAGTTCTCAAGGCATTATACTAAACGTGTGTTCATATTTGTAGGTTTTGATGAATGACAAACTATGCGCAAATTGACACATGACGAGATCCAAGCACAAGTGCAAACTTGATATATAACGAGATTCAAGCACAAGACAAAGATCGAGATTAAGTTTTATATGAGTCGGTATTTAATTGTGATCTTGATCCGACAACTTTAACTCAAGACTTGGCTTCTCTCGTAAAAATATTTTTAACAAATCATGCATATTTAATTTAGAGCAAAATGATTTTAAATAATGCATATTTACTTTAGTCAAAATGATTTTTAAACATGCCTCTAAAATCTGGACTAAGATAATCGATTATGTACTTATGATAATCGATTATGTTTAAGTCAGCTGCTTGACAATCGATTGTGAACTTATGACAATCGATTGTGTTAAGGCAGTGAGCATCAGATCTTTCAAATCTGCATGACAATCGATTGTGAACCTTATGACAATCGATTGTGATGAGGCAGTGTCCATCAAAGTTTTTCAAAGCTCAAAATAATCGATTGTGAAGCTAATGACAATCGATTGTGAAGAGATAGTGTCCATCAGATTTTTCAAAATCACAAAATAATCGATTGTGAACTTATGACAATCGATTGTGTCGAGGCAGTGTCTTCCAGACTTTTTCAAAGTTATTAAATAATCGATTGTGAACCTATAACAATCGATTGTCAAGAGGCAGTGTCTAAATTGATTTTTCAAGACTGATATATAATCGATTGTTAACTTAGTATAATCGATTGTATAACTGACCGTTGCCAAAATATTTTCAAATACCGTCAGGTAATCGATTATTGATTTCCTATAATCAATTGTGTTAATTAAAATCTGGAAAGGATTTTTTGAACGT
Source organism: Nicotiana benthamiana (assembly GCA_034376525.1). Lineage (NCBI taxonomy): Eukaryota > Viridiplantae > Streptophyta > Magnoliopsida > Solanales > Solanaceae > Nicotiana > Nicotiana benthamiana. The sequence goes on along the minus strand of CM067340.1, from coordinate 24,146,345 downwards.
TGCTGAGTAATCGATTGTAGATTTCTGACAATCGATTGTTTTAAGTAAAATCTGGAAGTGATTTTTTGAACGTTGCCAGTAATCGATTATTGATCTTAAGCAATCGATTGTTATGCGTAAAATCTGGGATTGATTTTTGGAAGATCTGGCAAACAATCGATTGTGGTAATTTGACAATCGATTGTCACAGAGTAAAATCAACAATTCTTAATTGGCAATTAGGCAACGATAATACAAAGTTTTTCAACTATAAATACAGCTTCAATTCAGTCTTCTAAACACAACAACTGATCATACAATTGCTAAAGCTTGCATACTTTATTGCTTATCATTTTATATTCATTACATAAGCTTTTGAGAGCCAAATTCTTGTCGAAAGTTGTTACGATCTTGAGCGTATTCTTTTTACTCATATCTACTCTTAAAGGAGTGTCTTGTTTGAGTGCTAAGTGTTTTTGTACACTTGAAGGGAAGTGTTAGTCCCTTGTGCTGTAAGAAGGAACTTGTGTTTCCTTGATTGAAGTCTTGGAGTGTTGTATCTCCGAGCAAAGGTTGTTGAGGCTTGTGTCTTCAAGTTGTAACGGTTTGTTGAGCACCCGTAAGCTTAACAAGTTAGTGGAAATCTCGAGAGAGTCTCTCGGGGACTGGACTAGCCACGGGTTGTGGTGAACCAGGATACATCGGTGCATTTGTTCTAATTTATTTACTTATCGCACTTATTTATTTCCTGCAATTTTTTAAATTCCGCAAGTTTACGCTAATTTTTATTATAACGCTATTCACCCCCCCTCTAGCGTTAAGCGTATTATCTAACAATTGGTATCAGAGCCCAACTCTCTGAAGACTTAACCGTTTGAGAGAAACATCCATGGCTTCTACTCGTGATTCTTTTGCAGGAATAGGTGAAGGACAATGCTCCACCCGACCACCGCTATTCGATGGTACAAACTATACATACTGAAAGGAGAGGATGAGAATATTTGTACAATCAAATAGTTTTCATCTTTGGAAGGTCATAATGAATGGAGAACAAATTCCAACCAAGAAGGTTGAAAATGAATGGGTCCCAAAGTCCGAAGATGAATACGATGCGGATGATATCCGAAAGGTGCAAAATAATGCTAAGGCTATTAATTTATTATATTGTGCTGTAAATGCTGATGATTACAGGAAGATATCTTGTTGCACAACGGCGAAGCAAATGTGGGACAAGCTGGAAATTACGTACGAAGGTACGGACCAGGTAAGGGAAGCAAAAATTGATTTCCTAACCCATGCATATGAATTGTTTCACATGAAGGAAGGCGAAAAGGTCGATGAGATGTTTGAACGATTTTCAAAAATCGTAAATGATTTACATGATCTTAAGAAGACCTTCACGGATAAGGAACTTGTCCGAAAAATTCTCCGAAGTCTCATTCCGGAATGGCGATCCAAGGCCGACGCGATTCAAGAATCCATTGGCATTTCAAATGTCACCATCGACGCATTATGAGGTAATCTTAAAACTTATGAATCCGCTATACTTAACCCTCTTGTTGATGATCAAAGGAAGCAAAGAATCGCTCTCAAGGCAAGCACAAGCCAACCTCAAAATGATGAGGACGGAGACAACGAGTTCGGACTCTTTATCAAGAGATTTCAAAAGTTCATGCGAAAAGAGTATGAACGAAAGGGCAAAAAGCAAGGAGATCAAATAAAGTGCTATGAGTGCGGAGAAACCGGGCACATTAAATCAAATTGCCAAAATGCTAAAAAGGAGAAGAAACCCTTCAAGAAGCAACGAGCATACATATCTTGGGGAGGCGACTCCGGTGACGAGTCAAGTGAGGAAGAAGAAGACGAAGTTGCAAATCTTTGTCTTATGGCACAAGAAGACAACAAAGAAGAGGTATGTCAAATTTCTTCCAAAAATTTCTTTTCCCTTGAAGAAATGCAAAGTGCTTTTGATGAGTTGTATAGCGAATTTATTAAAGCTTCAAAAACTGTTAAGAGTATAAAAGAAAATGCTTCTTTAAAAGAAAAAGCTTCTTTAAAAAAAAAAGATTTTCAAAAACAAATCTCTTTTAAAGAAAAGGAATTGGAAAAACTGATTTTAATAAATGAGAAGTTGAAAGAGGAAAACAAATTTTTTGGCAAGAGAAGCACCGACAAGCCCGAGAGTTCTAGAAATTGTACTTCTTGCATGCATCTCAAAAATGAAGTAGAAAGGCTTAAGGGCACCTTAGATAAGTTTAACTCTTCTCATAAAAATTTGAATGAAGTGCTTGTTAATTTGAAGTCGACCAAGCATGGCATAGGTTTTAGAAACGAGCCTAAAGAGAAAGTTGAAGCCAACCCCCAACCACCTAAGGCTCAACCTAGGATAAGTAAAACAAATGTTCATCCTAGATACAACAAACCTAGAAATGGTTTTCATCAATCGCAACATAGAAATAATCATGCTAGAAATAATGCACATTCTAGGCCAAACACTAGAAGGATTTTTGAACCTTTTAGAACACCTAGAAATGACTTCCAACCTAGAAACAACTATTCTAGAAATGATGCATATCCTAGAACAAATGGTAGGAGAAATGACTTTCATGATTTGCGCAATAGTTATATTGTCAAGAATAGAGTAAATGAATTTCGTCCGTCCAATTATTATCAACCTAGAAGGATGCATAATCCTAACGTGACTTGTCATTAGTGTAGACGAATTGGACATATTGCTCCTGCTTGTTTTACACGACATAGACATAACACTCAATCACATCACTATGATTTGCCTAACCCCCAAGAACCCAAAATGGCATTGGTACCTAAAACTCATTAATCTATTTTGTAGGTATGTTTGAAGGGATCAAGTGTACTATGGTACCTTGATAGTGGATGCTCCAAGCACATGACGGGAGACGAATCCAAATTCCTTCAACTAGAATACAAGGAAGGGGGAAGTGTTATTTTTGGTGATAACAACAAAGGAAAGATTATCGGCATCGGATCGGTCGGTAAGGATGAAATTTCTTCCATTAAGCATATATTACTTGTGAAAGGTTTAAAACATAATCTCTTGAGCATAAGTCAATTATGTGACAAGGGAAATCTTGTTTTATTTAATTCGGATGAATACTTAGTTTTTAGACGTAGCGATTTTAAAATTATCCTTCGTGGTTTTAGAATGGATAACATTTATATGGTTGATCTTGCAAATTCTTCACCCGAATATGTGAATTGTTTAATGAGCAAAGAGGATGATTCTTGGTTATGGCATCATAGAGTAGCTCACATCAACATGCATCTTTTGAACAAATTGGTTTCACAAAATTTAGTTGTTGGTCTTCCAAATTTGAAATTTGAAAATGACTCTATTTGTGATTCTTGTCAAAAAGGGAAGCAAACAAAAGCATCTTTTAAATCAAAAAATATTGTTTCAACTACTAGACTATTGCAATTGCTTCACATGGATTTGTTTGGACCATCTCGCATTGAAAGTCTTGGTAGAAATCGCTATGCTTTTGTTATTGTTGATGATTATTCCAGATTTACTTGGACTTTATTTCTTGCCTATAAAAGTGATGCTTTTCAGAATTTTAAATATTTTCTTAAACGTGTTCAAAACGAAAAGGAAACAACCGTCACTTCAATCAGAAGTGATCATGGGGGAGAGTTTGATCACAATCTCTTTGCGGACTTTTGTGACAAACTCGGTATCGAGCATACCTTTTCCGCTCCACGAACACAACAACAAAATGGGGTGGTGGAAAGGAAAAATAGGTGTCTCGAAGAGATGGCTAGAACCATGCTCGAAGAGGCTAAGATTCCCAAACTTTTTTGGGCGGATGCCGTAAGTACCGCATGCTACGTTTTAAATAGAGTAGTCATAAGGCCAATACTCATGAAAACCCCTTATGAACTCTACAAGGGAAGGAAACCAAATATCTCCCATTTTGGAGTATTCGGTTGTAAGTGTTTTATTCATAACAATGGAAAAGATCAATTGGGAAAATTTGATGCCAAATCCGATGAAGGAATTTTTATTGGGTATTCTTCACGTAGCAAAGCATATAGGGTATTTAATAATAGAACCCAAACTGTGGAGGAATCCCCCATATTGTGTTTTCCGAAAATAATGCTCGGTTGGCGAGAAAGGATTCTTGTTCTGATCTTGCAGGTATTTTAAATAGTTTAAAAGACAAAGTACAAGAGGAAACTCCTAAGGAAATTCAAGATGAAATCTTGGAAAAATCAACGGAGGAAACGCCACAATTGGAGAAAGAAATGAAAATGCCTAACGAGTGGAGGACAATCAAAGATCACCCTCTCGAACAGGTAATTGGCGACGTCGGAGAAAAGGTAAGTACCTGAAACTCTCTTAAGAACACCTTAGGACACACTTCTTAAGAGATCACGTTCTCATTGCATTATTTCGTTACAAATTACTAACTTGAGCGTCGGAGACGTCTAATTCTCTTTTGCAGGTATCGCCCTAAAGGCAGGGGGAATTATAAAAAAATGGCATATAACAATCGATTGTTACAGCAAATAATCGATTATTTTACTGTGCGGACGATTAGCAAGTATCACTAATCGATTATTTATGTTTGATGTTTATTATGCATTTGTGTTTAATAATTGATTTTTTAACTGTATAATCGATTACCGTCTCAGCCATTCAGTACTGCTTTCGTAAAACAATCGATTGTTTCATAAATATAATTGATTATTTTCCGAGTCAGAAAATCACCGTGCTCTCTTCATAATTCAACAATCGATTATTTTTTGTCAGTAATTCAAATATTTGTTACCGTTTGGGTCCTGCAATCGATTTTGTGTCAGTTCCGAGTTCAAGTCAAAATCTGCTCAACAATCGATTATTTCGTTTCAACAATCGATTGTCTAACGGTCAGTGCAATTTATTTTTACCGTTTCTGACTGTTTTGGCTCATAAATTTCTGTAGATTTTCATCATAAATGAAATGCCATTCTTCCTATTATAAATAGGCATCACAAGTCTTCAATTTTATTCACTCAAGCATCAATCTTTGCTCCCAAACCTTCAAAAATCTTCCAAGTTTCTTACAAAGTTCATTACTACTTTTTGAAAATGTCGGGCAGACACTCTAAACGTTCCCGTTCAGGTAGACAAGGTGCATCTTCTTCTGCTCCTCCACCTCCAAATTTCCCTTATCAAGATGGGTCTATTTTACAATTCAATACTGAAACCGAGCTTACTAGATTTTTGACAAAATTCGAAAAGCGTGACATTCTTCCTCCTCGCTTTTCAACAAGCAAATATCTTGAATCATATGCCCCCGCTGCAAACATTCTTAAAGAATATCAACTTCTTCACTTCTTATATCTTACCTATCCTTATATTAATCCTCCATTGATTCAAGCGTTTTACTTAAACCTTCATGAGGATGACGATGGTGAGCTTGTGTCAAATATTAATGGTGTTCAAATTCTTTTGTCCAATGAAAACTTGCATTCCATTGCCCATCTTCCTCGAAGTGGCGAAAGCATTTCTCGCTAAATTAGAGAGGCCGGCGCCTTATTTGATGAGAAAATTCTCCTAAACCAAATAGGTCTTACATCTTATGATTCTAATCTATCCACTCGGCGTCCTACTATCACGGGAATGCTCCCCGAGTATCATTTGATTTTCTATTTCATCACCCGAGTCCTCAAGCCTCGAAAGCACAATCATACCACTCTTTCCCAAGAGGACGTTAAGCTCATGCATGCCATTATAACCGGAGCTCACATCAATTGGTGTAAGTTCGTCAAGATTCACATGCTTGATGCCATCGGAGATGATAGACCTCTTCCCTATGCCCTCCTTATTATGAATTTTCTTGAAGCTTCCGGGTTCAACACTTCCGTCGGTCCTCTCAAAAAGAGCACCAAGAAGTGGGAAATTTCAGAATCCTCCTTTCCCCATGACGGTGATCATGCAGCTCCTGCTCCTCCTCCAACCCGTCAATCGCGTCAGCCTCAAGAACCTACTCTTCAATCCATTTCCGACCAAATTGCTTCATTGACCACCTCTGTCGGTCAATTGACACATGAGATCCATGGATATTTTGACCATGTTCATTATCCATATGCCGGTCTTGTTCCGTATGAAGCAGTGCCGGACGATGAGGCGGGAAATGATGATGAATAATTTCTTTATTTGTTTTTCTATTTTATTGTTCTATGTTTTTATTGTTCCCGTTATGTAACCATTTTTTTATTAATAAATAAACAAGTTTTTTAATTATTCTATATTTTTTGCTAATGGCAAAAGGGGAAAGATAACGGGTATGCACTCTCAATACTTATCGGCACAAATTGAGGGGGAACTCATATATTGAGGGGGAACAAATTGCATATCTATATACTTGTTGCATATCTTTACTTGTCTTGAATCGTCATTATGAATTGCCTAATATGCATATCCCGCTTAAAGTTTGCCATTATCAAAAAGGGGGAAATTGTTGGAAACACGTTCTCAAGGCATTATACTAAACGTGTTCTCATATTTGTAGGTTTTGATGAATGACAAACTATGCGCAAATTGACACATGACGAGATCCAAGCACAAGTGCAAAATTGATATATAACGAGATTCAAGCACAAGACAAAGATCGAGATTAAGTTTTATATGAGTCGGTATTTAATTGTGATCTTGATCCGACAACTTAAACTCAAGACTTGGCTTCTCTCGTAAAAATATTTTTAACAAATCATGCATATTTAATTTAGAACAAAATGATTTTAAATAATGCATATTTACTTTAGTCAAAATAATTTTTAAACATGCCTCTAAAATCTGGACTAAGATAATCGATTATGTACTTATGATAATCGATTATGTTTAAGTCAGCTGCTTGACAATCGATTGTGAACTTATGACAATCGATTGTGTTAAGGCAGTGAGCATCAGATTTTTCAAATCTGCATGACAATCGATTGTGAACCTTATGACAACCGATTGTGATGAGGCAGTGTCCATCAAAGTTTTTCAAAGCTCAAAATAATCGATTGTGAAGCTAATGACAATCGATTGTGAAGAGACAGTGTCCATCAGATTTTTCAAAATCACAAAATAATCGATTGTGAACTTATGACAATCGATTGTGTTGAGGCAGTGTCTTCCAGACTTTTTCAAAGTTATTATATAATCGATTGTGAACCTATAACAATCGATTGTCAAGAGGCAGTGTCTAAATTGATTTTTCAAGACTGATATATAATCGATTGTTAACTTAGTATAATCGATTGTATAACTGACCGTTGCCAAAATGTTTTCAAATACCTTCAGGTAATCGATTATTGATTTCCTATAATCGATTGTTTTAATTAAAATCTAGAAAGGATTTTTTGAACGTTGCTGAGTAATCGATTGTAGATTTCTGACAATCGATTGTTTTAAGTAAAATCTGGAAATGATTTTTTGAACGTTGCCAGTAATCGATTATTGTTCTTAAACAATCGATTGTTATGCGTAAAATCTGGGATTGATTTTTGGAAGATCTGGCAAACAATCGATTGTGGTAATTTGACAATCGATTGTCACAGAGTAAAATCAGCAATTCTTAATTGGCAATTAGGCAACGGTAATACAATGTTTTTCAACTATAAATACAGCTTCAATTCAGTCTTCTAAACACAACAAGTGATCATACAATTGCTAAAGCTTGCATACTTTATTGCTTATCATTTTATATTCATTACATAAGCTTTTGAGAGCCAAATTCTTGTCGAAAGTTGTTGCGATCTTGAGCGTATTCTTTTTCCTCATATCTACTCTTAAAGGAGTGTCTTGTTTGAGTGCTAAGTGTTTTTGTACACTTGAAGGGAAGTGTTAGTCCCTTGTATTGTAAGAAGGAACTTGTGTTTCCTTGGTTGAAGTCTTGGAGTGTTGTATCTCTGAGCAAAGGTTGTTGAGGCTTGTGTCCTCAAGTTGTAACGGTTTGTTGAGCACCCATAAGCTTAACAAGTTAGTGGAAATCTCGAGAGAGCCTCTCGGGGACTGGACTAGCCACGGGTTATGGTGAACCAGGATACATCGGTGCGTTTGTTCTAATTTATTTACTTATCGCACTTATTTATTTCCTGCAATTTTTTAAATTCCGCAAGTTTACGCTAATTTTTATTATAACGCTATTCACCCCCCCTCTAGCGTTAAGCGTATTATCTAACAAGCGGTAGTGGATTTTGTGCATTCTAATATCATTTGTTGCTTCGGGATTCCTACTACTATAAATACAGACAATACTGCTAACCTAAGCAGTCGACAGATGGGAGAGATATGTGAACGATTCAAGATAACACATCTAAACTCCACTCCCTACTGGCCCAAAGCTAATGGTGTGGTCGAAGCATCCAACAAGAAAATCAAGAAGATTTTGAGGAAAATGATTCAAAGCTCGTGGCAATGGCATGAAAAACTGCCTTTTTCACTAATGGGATATCGTACCACAGTGTGTACATCGATAGGAGCAACTCCCTATTTTCTAGTCTATGGAACTGAGGTTGTTATACCTGCCGAGGTGGAAGTCCCTTTGCTCCGAGTTATTGTCGAAGGAGAAATTAAAGATAGTGAATGGGTCAAAACCCGTTTGGAGCAGATGGCATTAATTAATGAAAAACAAATGGCCGAGGCATGCCACAAGCAGTTGTACCAACAAAGATTGGCCCGTGCTTACAACAAGAAAGTGTGCCCCAGGAATTTCGAAGTCGGGCAGTTGGTTTTGAGACGAATACTTCCCCATCATCAGGAAGCCAAAGGAAAATACGCTCCAAATTGGAAAGGCCCATACATCATCAGAAAGATATTGCCTAGAGGAGCGTTGTACCTGGGAGACATTGAAGGAGATGAGCCCGAGACAGTGGTAAACGCAGACGCAATAAAGAGGTATTATGTTTGAATCCCCTGCAGTAATAACCCAGTGGATTGAGAAGATGAGGGTTTCGCTCTCCCGCTACCCCCACCCTCTTTGTACCCCATAAATGTTGTTCAAACAAAAGAAAAGAGAAAAAAAAGAAAGAACAATTCCCAAAAAAAAAAGAAAAGAAAAATGCAAAAAAAAGAAAAGAAAGAAGAACACAAAAAAAAAATAGTTTAGGAAACACTTCCTGAACTACGTCTGACTTGATTCCGAAAGGATACGTAGGTAGCCTCTCCCCGAGGTTCAGTCACATCAAAAGAAAAACCGTACAAAATCAAAACTGGGGCAGAAATGTATTGGTTCGGTTACAAATCCGTTCGAATGGTTATAAAGTTATATATCCTTGGGGAAGAATACCATTATTGGGGGTTCGACATCAGTTAAATATGTGAGAGAAATAAAATGAGAGAGTCTTATTGGTGAAAACCTTCGGGCACCATAAGGCGACGGCGAGCAGAGAAAAACAAAAAATGAGAGAGTCCGTTTAGCGAAAACTCACAAAGAGCGCTATCGGGCAACGAGAGAAGAGAAATGAGAGAGGCTGATTGGCGAAAACCCGAAAAGGGCGCCGTCAGCTGAAAAGAGGAAATATTGCTGCCCAGGCCTAAATAAATTGCTTTGATTTTGGAAAAGTCGAAGTCAGAAAGAAGAAATTGATTTGGGACGGGTATCCAGTCTAAGAAGCATGTCGTTGTTATTTAAAGCTGGTTTATATTTCCAGATAAGTTCCCTCTTTTCCTTAAAAAAAACAAACCTCTCTAAATTCATACTTCATTTCTTTCGACTTCAATTTTGATGTCCTGACCATTCCTTAAGAAAGGTAGCAGGGCCGACTTCGCGGTTTTCTCCTAGCAAGAATTAACGGAGTTCCCGACATCGTCAAGTGCATTTAGCCAATCCCATTTGATCATGACAGTAATGAAATAGAAGAAAGGAAATTAAAAGTCAAAGAGGTATGAAGGTGAAGCAAAATCGGAGAGGTTTTAAGCAAAACAGGATGTTGATTCTTATCAAAAGTGCCAAAAGCAAGCCCAAAATCAAAGGCGGAACAAAACTCACAACCCAAGGCCCGAGAAACAAAGACCAATCCGAAATGAGGACCCCCTGTCCAATTAACAAAGAAAGGATTAAAAGCCAAGGGTTCGCTTCTAATCATAAAGAAATCTTAAATCAAGTGTGACAAGGCCGCAAAACCAATCACTGTTCAAACTAACAGTTTGTTTTGTTTCGGAACAAAAATAGATGCAAGTGCAACCTAGAAAAGCAAAATAAATAGGGCAAAAACAACCAAAGGATAGGCGCAAGGACCAAAGATGGTGGTGCGTCAATGAAGAAAGGGAAGTTTTCTTTTACTTTTGCTGCAAACTCGTAAAATAAGCATGATAGCACGAGATCCCAATCCCTAGTTCCCCTTTCTGCGGCTTGAGGATTTCCTAAGCATTACCTAAGGATTGCATTCCACCCCTCTTCTGCATAAATTCGCCTTCCCTTACATCCCGGCATAACCTGGGAAGTTTCCCTCCACATCCCCAGCATAACCTGAGGATTACCCCCTACACTTCCTACTCCCCAACAGTTCTAGGAGTTTACAATCCCCTACCCTTAGCATAACCTAAAGTTGTTTCCTTTCCTCCTCTATTCCCATTACAGTCAAAAGGATCTCTAAGGTCCTCCAATGTCTTGCATTCCCATGACGTAACTCTAGATATCCTCGCATCCTGGCATAACCCAGGATCTCCTTTCATTCCGGCATAACCCGTGGATATCCCTAGCAGAACCTAGGATTTTTCATTCGTCCCGGCATAACCTGCGGATTCCCCTAGCATAACCCAGGATCCCCTTCCAATCCCAGCATAACAGGATTCCCCTAGCATAACCTAGGAATTTCTCATTCATCCCGGCATAACCCGCGGATTCCCCTGGCAAAACCTAGGATCTCCTTCCAATCCCGCCATAACAGTGGATTCCACTAGCATAACCTAGGATTTCTCATTCATCCCGGCATAACATGCGATTCCCCTAGAATAACATACGATCTCCTTCCAATACCGGCATAACCGAAGGATTCCCCTAGCATAATGTAGAATTTCTCATTCATCACGCCATAACCCGCGGATTCCCCTGGCATAACCCAGGATCCCCTTCCAATCCCGGTATAACCCATCGATTCCCTAGCATAACCTTGGAATTTCTCATTCATCCCGGCATAACCCGCGGATTCCACTGGCATAACCCAGGATCTCCGTCCAATCCCCGTATAACCCATGGATTCGCCTAGCATAACCTAGGATTTCTCATTCATCTCGGCATAGCCTGCGGATTCCCCTAGCATAACCCAGGATATCCTTTCAATCCGGCATAACCCGTGGATTCCACTAGCATAACCTAAGATTTCTCATTCATCCTGGCATAACCCGCGGATTCCCCTGGCATAACTCCGGGATCTCCTTCCAATCCCGGCATAACCCGTGGATTCCCCTAGCATAACCTAGGATTTCTCATTCATCCCGACATATCTCGCGGATTCCCCTGGCTTAACCCAGGATCTCCTTCCAATCCCGGCATCATTGTAGATTCCCCTAGCATAACCTAGGATTTCTCATTCATCCAGGAATAACCCACGGATTCCCCTGGCATAACCCAGGATCTCCTTCCAATCTCGGCATAACCCGTGGATTCCCCTAGCATAACCTAAGATTTCTCATTCATCCCGGCATAACCCGCGGATTCCCCTGGCATAACCCATGATCTCCTTTCAATCCAGGCATAACCCATAGATCTCCCTAGCAGAACATTGGATTTTCTCATTCATCCCGACATAACTCGTGGTCTACCTAGCATAACATAGGATTTTATCATTCATCCCGGCATAACCCACGGAGTGCAGAGCCTAGGAATGTTTCATTCATCCCGGCATAACCTGTGGATCCCCTGACATAACCCAGGGATTTCTTCATAACCCATCCTTAGAAGGAACTTTCCCATCCCAACATAACCCGCAGATATTTTCTTGCCATCCTTTTAATTCCTATCCCGGCATAACCCATGGATTCTCATCTTATCCCCAGCAGGAACCCTTTCTCTTTCCCAGCATAACCTGGCGATTTTTCCAAGGGATACACAATTCCAATATTTATTGTTTTCAATAAAGAGTAGCATAAATGTGTGTTGCAAATAACTCACGGAATTTTCCAGTGAAAAGTGGGGCAGAAATTTTGTTAATTTGTTTGTTTTGCTGTCTATGCAGGTTTTTCCTTAAGGCACAAGAATTGGAATAACTGAAAGCATAAATGTCAATTCAGAATAGAAGAAAAGAAAAAGAGACAAAAGAAGTGAACTTAAAGTAACGAAGCGGACAAAGACACGGATTACGCAAAATATAATTGAGGTCACACGCTCTGCGCGTCCCGCTTTATCTAAAAATTGAAGACTGAGCCAGTGGTCACAGCCAACGAGCATCAAGATTCAGATCAGAGTCTGCCGCAAAAGATAGCCAAGACTCAAGATCAAGCTTCAAGAGACACATAGATAGGAATCTTGTAACTTGTAGTTGATACGCTTAGCTAGCTCAGCTTTTAATTTTCTTTTGGTATAATAAGGAGCTTAGCAAGTAGAAGCAGCAACAACAACAGCCAATCACAGTTTTCCGATAGTCCCAGCTACCAAAACTTGCAGAACTACACTTACTTGATTTCTTTATCGCCAAGGATATGTTGGCAACCTTTGAAGCAGGGTTCAGTCAGGAATTTTCAAAATGCTTCACATGGATTATTTAATCGGACAAAAATCGCTTATATTTTCTCACTTATCTTTGCACGAAAACTCTTCGTGTTCCCGCGCAAAGAGGGGAAGCTGTGAGCATATGATTTTTACCCCGGATGAAAAAGCTCCTACATGACTCTCAAAGTTTAGGATTTTCTTTAAAATATTTATTTTAGGATTTTTAATTTTTAAATTTGATTGCATGCCAGCATGTTTTCATCGATGCGTGCTTAAAAATCTTTTAGGATTTAAATTCATGTTTTTGTTAATTAGGGTCATTTTGCAAAATAAAAAATACAAAACATATATGTGTGAATAGTATTTCTTGCATTTTTAATTATTTTTTGTTTAAATTCAACTTGTTGCATTTTCATTTGTTTTAATTAGGAATTTTGGTTTTTAAATAAAATTAGGAGTTAATTAAAATAAAAAAAAGAAAAGAAGAATAAAAAAGAAAAGACAAAATATACATATATATGCACAGCCACTCAGGCTAACCATGATTGGGCCAGAGTTGAGTGGCCCAAACCTTTTCCCCTTTAAAAACACACAAACCCAACCCCCAACAACCGACCCTAGTCCGGTCCACTCAAGACCAACCCAAAACGACGTAGTTTAGAGAAGGCTCATCACAACCGTTGATCATTTGGTCATCCAATGGTCATGAAAGCCCCCCAAAAATCATATACATATGTCCCAACGTCTCTAATACACTCAGAGACAAAACCCCCCTGCTTCCTCATACCATCTTCCCCGGTGTAACACCTCACTTGACCGCCCTTGACCACCCCTTGACCACCATCGAACACCCGTCTACCACCCTAATGCCGCCGCTGGAAATCGCCTTACGGCGGCGGCCTGTAACCAAACCTCCCCATATTTACACCATCAAACCATCACCTCCTCCCCTTTCCCACCATATGATTAGTTCCTGCCGAATAAACCCCATCCATCTCTAATATTAGAAAACAAGGTCGTCGGAACCACTATCTCCGGCGACCCTATTCCAAACCCCTCCAGATTTACACCATAGAACCACAAAGACCTCCCCTTCCCCGTCGTGCAGTCACTTCCCTATGAATCACCCCACATCGGCTCAAATATTCACAGAAAGGTCGTCGAAACCCCCATCTCTGGCGACCCAACTCCAAACCCCTCCAAACTTACACCCTTGAAACAGCTTAATCTCCTCTTTCCAACCATGTGTCACACCTTTCGAATCTTCCTGAAACGTGTCGAATATTAATTTGAAGTTCAACCCTAAAACCCAACCCCGTCGGAACTTGGTCAAACTCCTCCCAGGCAACCCTTGGCCTTTCCCCTCCCGAAACATGCCACCCATGACTCCCAAACAACCCCATTCACTGAAGAAATCTAGATCTGAGACCTCATTGGGGTGTCAGAATCACAAACGCCCTTTCACAAGCCTCTAAACCTATTATCCACCATGCCAGTTGTCCTATGAGGTTAACAACCTCTACAGAAGAGGTCAGAAAACAATGGAGTCATCTCAAGTGGATTTGCATGTATGAAAAGAAGCTAAGTACTATGTCTTTGTTTTATATATTTGCTTCATTCCTGTTAATTGTTAAATGTCTTGGTTGCTTTTTCGTTTGTCCATAATCTCATCTGAAATAGGTTTAAATATTCACATGCCTTTGTTTGTCACTGCTCTGGAAATCTCTTCGTCTTTTGAATGGTTTGACATCCTGTTAGTATTAGCTTCTTGAGCAGTTTGATTCTCATAGTTTGTGACATTCATCTCCTGATCTTCATTTGCTTTGTTCCCTGATATTCTGATTAGTTTGGTTAGGCGTTTATGCTACTAAGTGTTCGGTTTTCATAATGATTTGTGATCTTCAGTACTGGCATAGTTAGGTTGATTTGTTTGGTTGAACTTTTAATTTCTAATGTTATCCTTTAATTTTCTTGTTCAATTCAAGAACTAATTGTTCACTCCCTGCTATGTGCTTCTCATTTTCAAGTTTTCCTGAGTACTTTGATTGAGCTATTTCTGAAAAGTTAATTGTTGATGGATATGTTCATTCTTTTGGTTATTTTGATCCTTTGTTTTGATATTGAATGATCATCCTATATAATGTTTGGTTATTGAAAATTGACATTAAGGCACTTGTTTTAAAACCTGACTAGTTTTGGCTAATTTTGAACTTTAACAAGCCTGTTAGTCCAAGGTTAATATGTATCCCAAACTTGAACATAATTGACCTGGGTCTATTGTAACCAAACTAGATGATGGACTAAGGTTAAAAGTACATGTTAGTTATTTAGGAAAGAAATAGGGGTATAAGAGGCATTCGAGCTTTAAGAAAATCTGATAATAACCTCCAGAACCTTCTAGTAGGGGACTAAAACATAATTTCTGCCTCAAACTTGAGGCACAAGTCAGGAAATGAAGGACCATTTAGGAAAAGTATAAATCTGAAGCAAGGACTAAAAGAAAAACAAGAGAAAAGCCGATGCCGTAAGGCCCCACTATAAAAGAAACCATCTGAGCAAATTTTGAAGGATCCGGAACCTTTCCTTTTTACCCTAGAGATAAATATACATATTAGCTCTTCTTATATCTGGGAGAAACTGTTAGTGTTGTTTTGATCATTTTTGAGATTTAATTCTCTCAAAAAACTATGCTGAAAGTCCTGGGTGTACTGTTTGATTGGCTATTGTTTGCTTGTTGATTAACCTCATTACTCATAGGCTCATTTTCCTTGCAAAACTTACAGGTACATTTCAGTGCTCCTTAATGTATGAAGCTTGAGTGAAATATACGCCTAAGTTGAAGATCTACTGCTCTCATTTATTTCGAACTCCCCCCTGTTTACCCTTTCCTTTTATTGTAATATACATAATTACTTTGTAGCAGTTAAACATTTGAATAATTCATTTTGTAATAACTGGACATTGAAGACTGACTTATCTTGTAATAACTGGACATTCAAACGTCTATTTCTAAGAATTTATAACTGATAGTATAGTTAGCTAGTGATATGGTTGATTTAGGTATTTATTTCTTGCTTTGTTTAGAAATGAGGGATTTGGGAACTGTTAGCTTAATAACTATTCGGAATCCAAACATTGTGTATTGTTTTAATTCGTTTAGGTTTCAACTCATTAGCCATGCTTTGATTCAGATCTATAAGTTGTGATCAGAATCGTAATTGAATTTTGAAAGCTGGATTCATATGCTCTGACTGACGAGTATATGAATCATTTGGTTCAGATCTAATATTGAAAACTGATATAAAATGATCGTTAGTACCTGCTTTGTGAATGTGTAGATAGTTAAGTTTGTGAATAATTTCAAACCAAAGAAACATTATTGAGAATTGTTCGCAATGTACTCTTTCGTCCAAATCAAAACTAGGCCCAAGTGAGCAGCCCAGTATGCACCAGGGGCATTGTAACACTACATGTTTCTGTGGCTGAGTGAAAAAAAGGCCCAAACCAGTCATGGACATGGCCCAATAGCTGCGAGTCGCAGCATAAACAATGTGTTCTTAGACTGGCCCAAAATGGAAATCCAGTGTGTGCAATTAGCCATGAATGAGGCTAAGATGCAAGAATCATTTTCCAAAATATTTTTCCTTACTATAAACAATTAGTGCATTTGAACACCAGCAATAGTAGAGAACCTAGTATGCGTTAGAATGTCCTTATAAAATAAAGTGAGCTGCATTAATCCAATCAAATACCATGCGATGGCTCTTTAATTCATCAAAATACATAGAAAAATACGAAGTGCCGTTTAGCGAATTTCACGAGATTCCCACGAATTTTGAAGACATAGTTTCTATAGGCGCGTGTACCTTCCTAAATTCGGGTGCGCATTTATGTGACCCAAATCCCATTCTCAATGGAATTAAAATATGTCTAAAATTATGTGACCCAAATCCCTCGGGTCAACAGAATTCCTTACTCAAAAATTTCTGGTTCGCAGACTCCAATCGGGCAGTCAAAATTTTCTCGAATTGGGATTTTAAATAAACCCTGACTTAGGACACCAAAAGCCAAGCCTATCCCAAGTGGCGACTCTAAATAAATAAATAATCCCATTTCGAATAATATCACTTTAATTGTAAAAACTCCCTTATACGTGTCATTATTCGGGGTAGCCGTGTAAAGAGGAGGTGTGACATTATGTACAACGTATAAGTGAAGTGACGAGCACCTATGTGTTGTGTCAAGTTATAGCATGCAAGTGGGTCCTATTCTTGTGTTTATTGCTTTCTTTGATCATATTAGCCTTGTTTAGACTAATTACTTGTTATGTCGAGCACCCTATCGTCTTTATGGACTTTGGCATTGATTTATTATTGACTCAAATATGAGGTTGATATCGTGGAATCAAATGTTGAAATAAGATTTGTTATTATCATTTCTATCTCCCTGTTATTATTGTTACTTGTTTTGGTGAAGGAGTGTGTAAAAACACGAAGGGTGATGTCTTGCCATGGTTTGTGAGTGATAATGCACAAAGGGTGATGTCGTGCCATATTTGTGAGTGTTAATGCAGGATGGGTGATAGCCAGCCATGTTAAGAGAGTTCATACACAAATGGTGATGTCGTGTCGTTCTATTATTTCATATGGTAATATTGAGAGTAAAAGCACAAAAGATGATATCGTACAGTTTTCTTTACCACTTTACTTGTTCTATCTGCTTAAGGCTTTTTGATTGACCGAGTCTTTATCACTACTTTGATTCTTTACCTTGTGATCCCCTCAGCATGTCCCCCTCCCCATATTGCCTATCTTTTTCTTCCTTTACTGTTGTTATTGATATATATATGTGTGTGTATATATATATATATATATATATATATATATGTATGTATGTATGTATGTATATATGTATATATATATGTATGTATATATATGTATGTATATATGTAGATATATATATACATACATATATATATATATATATACATATATACATACATATATATATACACATATATACATACATATATATATATACATATATATATATACATACATATATATACATATATACATACATACATATATATACATATATACATACATATATATATACATATATACATACATATATATACACATATATACATACATATATATACACATATATATATATATATATTGTTATACTTCACAGGTTATTTGTGGGTGTCTTGTCGTAGCCTCGTTTCTACTTCGTCGAGGTTAGGCTCGACACTTACCATTACATGAGGTCGGTTGCACTAGTACAACACTCTTCACTTCCTGTGCAGATTTAGGTGTCAGTCCGATCTAAGCTGAGACTAAGTGGTGACTTTATTCCACAGGAGACCCAAGGTAGATCTACCGATATCCGCAGACACCGGAGTCCCCTTCTAACTGTTTCATTTTAAATTTCTTTAATTCAGAACAGTTGTACTTTTTTCAGCCGGTTACTTGTAGTTAATCTTAGAAGTTTGTGAATTATGATGCCAGATTCTAAGTAGTTATGTATAAGTACTAAGGTTATTACGAATTTCCGCACTTTTACTACTTATTATGGCTTAATTGTTGTTAATCACTGAAGTGTTTAAGAGTTTGGCTTAGTAATATCTAATGTTGGCTTGCCTAGCAAGTGAAGTATTAGGCGCCATGAACGGTTCTGACGGTTGAAAATTCGAGGTCATGACAACACTCGACATAAACTCTATACAAGTTTTTTATAATAACCGGATATTATATATTATAACTAGAAGTAGTTCTGCTTGCTACAAGTAGTTGAAAAATTTCCAGGCATTGGTGGATTGTCGAAAGAGATATTTTTGTTTCCTAAACATCTAAGAATACTACAAGCCGTAGTTACTAATGGGTTTTTAAAACAACATACTCCAGTCCGATCCATATACAATTGTTACATCACTAAAGGAGGTAGACTTGCATGGTTTTGGGATATTCTGAAGTAAGCTGCTTATATTGCTTCTTGGTAGCGTCCTTAGCTAGTAGATGCGTCACTTGGTTACCTTCACGAAAGTGATGTAGTAGGTGGAGGAGGTCCTTTTACTGGCGCATTAATAATCTACATTCAAGAACAGTGTTAGAAAAAATCGTATGATCATGATTTATTGAATTGATGACCTCTGTTGAGTGCGTTTCCAGTTTAAAAGGGAACAATTTGAATTTTGTTGTAATTTTGAGGCCTTCGTGTATTGCTTGCAGCTCAGCTTGTAATAGAGAAGTAGCAGTATTACGTTTTTGAAACCCAATATCCAAACGCCCAAGTAATACCTAAAGACACCTCCCCAACCTAACTATTTATCACTGTTATTGAATGCTTAGTCTGTATTTAGTTTGTACCAATGTTTTTGGGGTGCATGCCATGTTATATTGATTGTCATTTTGTTCTAGAGTGGTGCACTTTCGGAGTTTAGGTAGTGGTATTTCAATGCTTGGTTAATTGTAGTATTTAGAAATGGAGGAAAATTTGTGTTGTGATTGTTTTTATTCTTGGTAATCCAAATGTTCTATAAGAGAAAAGGCATTAGGTCAGTCCATTCAATTGTACGATTTTGTGAATTGCTTTTTAATTGTATTAGATTAAGAAGCCAATGATTGCTTGTATTGATGGTGCGAATGTTGATACCTAGTGACCTCCATATATTTGAGACGTTTTGGCATTCTAGGAATATGTGAGTGATGGTTTCTTCATTTGTAACGGCGTATTGTGGACTGCAGATCGATGTTCATGCCTATATGGTTGAGATATTTTCGACAAGAAAATCTGCTTTGAAGACATTGTCATAAGAAAAATTTAAGTTTATTAGGGCAATGTAATATCCATATCCATTTAAACGTTGAAGGGGGCGGTTCATTAAGCAATTTGTAGCACGATTTAGTGGTAAAAACCCCATTGTTATTAATGCACCATAAAGGCTTGTCAGTGGCAAGTTTTAGTGGCTGTGGGATGGTACTAACATTGATTACAATGTTAGTAGGCACTTCGAGTGACAATTTCGAAAAGTTCCATCTTCCATTTTGTATTATATTTTTTTTTATCTTCAGATGGATTTTCCTTTTTGGGAGAAGACCCTCAATGCAATTTCGTAATGGAGATAAATTTGGAATCCAACGGGTTTCCCAAATATTAATATTTGAATTGTGGTAAGGTTGCCAAAGAATACCCTTATTGCATGTATTTCATCCTTTGAGTATGCTTTTCCAAATTAAGGATGGGTTTTTTCTGATTTTTGGCCCGCATTTACTGATGAGGAGGTTAGCCCGGGGACAGTAGGATTAACAAGGATATGCCACGTTAGGCCACTTAGAAGAGCCATATTCTTTGAGTTAGCGTTTTTTTAGGCCCAGGCCACCAAATTCCTTGGGCTTTGTAATGGCGTTCTATTTGATCAGATAGAGGGTTTTCTATTATCGTTAGTGGTTCCCCATATGAAATTTATTTGGATTTAATCAATTTGTTTATGGATCTTGGTAGGAAAGATTGTGTATTGCATTACGTAACTAGGGATAGAGTTTAAAGTTGATAGGCTAAGGTGGTTCTACCAACTATTTTTAGGAATTTTATTGTCCATGTTGAAAGCATGTCACACATTTTATCAATAATAAATTGAAAATCTACTGCTTTAATTTTTTTTTTTCTAAAATAGAAAATCTAAGGTATTTCCCAAATGATTGGTAAATCTTGATAGTGAAGCCATTAGCTATACCCTTGGCAATATTTAGGGGACAATTTTTGAAGAAGAGGGTTGTCCCGAGCCAAAAACTACTAACCATGTCGTGATGGCGCCACCATGTTTTTTCAAACACTTCATTTTTCAAATAAGAACTTAAGGAAAATTAGAATTTTAACAAAAATTCAATTATGATAAAAGTATAAATCCAAATCCAGCACAAAGAAACACTATCCCGACTTCGGGTGTCACTAAGTCATGATCCAAAAACTACTAAAATTGCTCAAAATAACATGACCAGCATGGTGTGAGAATGTCCAAACAAATAAACTAAAGGAAGATATAGAAGAAGAAGACGAAACTGCGGTCGTCAAGTAGCTATCTCGCAATCTCCACAGAAGGCCTCCAACCGGCAAGATCAGCAACCACTACCGTGCACCGAGATACCTGGATAAGCACACAGGGGTGTAGGGGGTAATGTGAGTATACTAACTCAGTACGTAACAAGTTCAAACTATGGACTGACGCTGGTGACGAACCAAACCTCAACAGGTTACACTAGTTAATTATATAGAAAAGTAGATATGCTTACAATTCATGAAATATCTCAGCAGTAATTAAACACGGTATGGACCATATACAATATGAAGCTCAGGAAAACTCTAAGTACAATACACAGATAGTATGATCAATGTTACATACACTACTTTCACTGACAGTGCTCAACCACTCGGTACTGTATATGGCCCATTCAGCCCAGAAAAGATCCATCCTGAAATATATATACATCATACACTATAAGTCACACAATACTGATGAAACATCCCAATCAAGCCTCGAGGAGAAGATATATCACCATACCGATACTTCATACAAGATCCATGTCCAGGGAAGATCCATACCTCAATATCATCAACTACGCTCACTGGGGTATAAAGACTCTGGAGAGGATTCTCTGAACCCAAGTGCTATATCAATGTCTGTGAAGGCATGATCAATATCTCGCTATGGCGCAACTGTCAATGCCCCCTACTTCTCACGAAATCGGGTTTATGACATTTAGGAAGACAACTCGTTCCCTTTCAGGAATTGGGTTTTTGAATTAAAGAGTCGCCACCTAATAATTAAGTGCATAAGTTTTGATTTAGAAACTAGAGATTTGGATAAGGGCTAGAAATTATCTCGAGGGAATGGTGTTAGGCACCTCTCAAGATCCACTAGTGTAGTTCCCAGTCAAGTTAACTTCAACTACACGTAACAAAAAGAAAAACAATGATTTCAAATATGAGGGGTTGTCACATAATGGCTGCAAATGAGTTAAAGTTTGAAGGGAAACAAAGAAAGTTAAAATTTTGTGGAAATGGTTCGAAAATTCTAAAAAGCGATAATCAAATAAAAGTAAAAAGGGGGGGGGGGGTTTCCTAGGTTTACAAATAATATAGATCACGTCAGTGCAATACCCAATAATCACTCCTCAAAAGAGGGGCTACATGTGGTATTAGCGCACCGGTCATCATATCCATATCTATCTTTTTCCACCCCGTTGAGGTATTAAATGCCGAATGATTTCGTTTCTTATTGTATGCTAATACCCGCCCCGATCTTACCAGTCTCGGAGGCAGTTGGGACAACTAGACCTAAGGGGAAGGGAAATTTGGGGTTAATATTTTTTAAAATGACAAAATTGCTAAAGCGACAAACAAAAACACATAAAGCAGATTATGGGAAATAAATAACAATTTTAAAGGCTCAGATAGGCCTCATCACTTAAGGACAATTTTTTGGCATGTCTTGCAAATACTAGTTGTGGTTTGAATTAAACTTAAATATTAAGAAGGAATACTGATTTACTACACATTTCAGATAAGGAATCGGAATCAGACATGCCTGCTGGCTGGAATTAATAGAGTATGATTCTATTAACTAATTCTCCTTATCGTTTGCCTATTGTGAATCCTATTGGCATGGTATCTAAATGCGAGAGAAGGCTACTGATTTCAGAAGCAGATTTATTAATGGCAGGAACATAAGTTCTGCAAGCGTTTAAGCACTGTTGTTACCAATTTTACACTTATAAACGAGTTGAGTGATTCAGATTGGTTGATTACTCCTATAGGCATGCTCTCTAAGCGTCACTGATTTTAATCTTTACAGAAAATCCTATAGGCATGGTGTTTAGTATATTAATTTTTTATTATTTTAAATCTATATATCATTTTCCTAGTGATAGATACGTCTGCAGAATTCAGGGAGCCTTATAGATATGCTTTCTATATAATAGGCAAGAATGTAACATCCTATAGACAGGTTCTCTATTGGAGATGCAGAAATGCAAAAGCGACTTATATGACATAGTACGTATGAATAGCTGAACATATAGGCAGGATTTCTAAGATGCAAAAGTGCAGAAGTTCATAGACATGGATTCCTACAAAAATATACAGAAGTGCAGAGCTTAAAACAGGATTTCTAGAAAAATGCATAACTTCAAGCAGGATTTCTATATGAAAGTGTAGAAGTGCAAAACATGATTTTTTGCATGACTTAAAGCATGATTTCTATATGAAAAATGCAGAACCTTAAACATGATTTTATATTAAAGTGAAGAAGCTCAGAACTTTACACAGGATTTCTATATAAAAAATGCACAACCTTAAACCAGATTTTTTATGGAAGTGCAGAAGTAAATACCTAATGAAAAGGATATCTACCCTTATGTATACAATAAGTAACTCTCCCCCTTTTTTACTATAAAACCCATAAGCTATTACAAATTATTACAGCCCAAAATGAATACAGAAAAGAAAATACATCACAAAGCTAAAATCCGAGGCAAGTAGAGCCTGATTACGACTTCTGCCTAGATGATGAAGTGAACCAACTCCAAAAAACAAATTCCAAAGCCTTTCTCTTATTTGGGATGTGTTAGAGTTCCTTAAGAGTCTCTAGTGGACTCCGGGCAGTGCTTACATCCAAATATATTACAGATATATATTGTAGTGCAGTGTAGAAGGGCTAGACCTCAAATGTCCAAGTTCAGAGGGAGCTCAAGGACCCAAAACAAGGCTCATAGGAGGGAGCAAGACTTAGAATCTAAGAGAGAAGGCAAGTGCATAGAGGGGATTTTTGGAAAAAATCCATGATAAGCTGGTGGTCATACCCAGAAATTAGGAGTGTTGGCATACCCCAACCAGTCTGTTAGCAACATTGTATGGGAGTTAGGATCCACTAAAGGATCAAGTCTAGACATGAGCAACAATTGCGATTCTACCAGGCCTGAACATTAACTCAAAACATATAAGGGAATAAGGCTATGGGGAATCCATAACAACAACAGATGCAAAGAGAACAACATATTCACTACTGAACATAAGTAACAAGGCAGAAAACATTGTAGAAATTGTAAAGCAAACACATAGGGAAGCGGTTAAAAAGGAAGTTAGAACATACCAGTTTCAAAAAAACAAAGAGAATAAGAGCAGTAGTGAAGCCAAATTACAAACACATAGCCAGAAGATTTCAGAAGAGAGTGAGGGTGCAGGAGTATTGAAATTGAAAGTGTTCAATCATTGTCAGTATTAGACTCCGGATCTCTTAAAGTGCTGAAAGATCGTGCTCTTTAAAGCACAGAAAGCAAGTAAGAAAAGGTAAAAAAAAGATTTTTAAAATCAATTACATAAAGTCTCTCTTTAATTAAGAGATTCTGATTTCAAACGGGCAGAAAAATAAGGAAAGAATTTGATCAAAATCTTTTTTCAAAGTAGTGCAATAAGGGCAAAATAGAAACTATTTAAGGAAAGTGTTTGCTAGCAATACGTTTTGTGCAAATAAGAAAGGCAATCAATCAACAGCCAGAAAAAATCAGAAATTGAGTTTTGGTATCAATGAATCTAACCAGAAAAGGTGAGGAAAGGTTTAATTAAAGAAAACCACTAAAAATCAATAGAACCTTATTAGAAGGAATTCTGAATCAATCACAAATTTGACAAACCCTTTTTGAAGGAAGAATTCCCCATAAGCATACAGACATGTTAAACAAGAAAGAACTATCAAGCTAATTAGAAAGAATCTAGTATAGAAAAGTTTAGAGTCACAAACAAAGAGCCTCAGATTCAGTACATAGGCTTAGACTTAGTTTGAGGGAATCTTGGGTTCCATAATAGAACCATAGACCAAACACAAGATCAAACTCACCAAGAAAACCCCCAAATCCTAGGGTTTTCAACTCGACCCAGATGCAGAGACGAGAAGACAAATAACTGAAACAAGCTCAAAGGTCTCTTTCAAAGACTCATGAGAAAAGAAACAGGTAAAATAGCGGTTTCGAAACAAACATAGTGTAAAATATAATTTGAAACATAAAGAACATATTTTAAGAAAAGCTTAGAACTTAAACAAGTTCAGAGGACAAAAAGGTTGTATAAACTTAAGGAGACAGCAGATGAAACATGTCTAGAAAGAACCCAAAAAAATTCAAGAAGAAGGAAAAATAAAGAACTAAGAGCTTAGTAGCAAATACGGTAAATAAACATATAAGTAAACGAACACATAAGATAAACGTGTGAAAACATGACATAGAAATCAATAGAAGGAAGATTTGAGCACAGTAGAAGAATATGCATAATAAGGCAAACATAAAAACACAGGAGAAGGACATGCGAGGTAGAAAAGAGAACATAAAACATAGCATAGATAGATTCACACAAAGAAAAGGAGAAGAAGAGTCGGAGAAGCAATTCTAAATTTTTTCAGAAACCCTAAATTAAAGAGAAAACAATTTTGAAAGAAAAGATTTTGGAAAATATTTTAAAACTATAGCATAATACAGATATAGCATAGATTTAAGAAAATAACCAGAGAAAAAACTCGAATAGCTTAGGGTCTCACAGAAACCCGAGAAATGAGAAAGGCTTGAAAAAAAGTCTGATCTTGGGTCGGAGAGGTCAGAAATAGGCTCTTGATGCTAGGATACACCGGAGCGAGGCCGAAGAGGCCTCAAGGCCATGCATTTGAGAAGCTTTGAAAGAACACCATCGAGGTCAGACCTCGGAACTTCGAATAACCAGGGTTTAATGGTGGAGGTGAGTACACGCCATGTATGGCTTGAGAAGCCATGGATTCCGGCAAGGTCATGGTCGGAGAGGATTAGAGAGGCTAGGGTTTTTAGGAACCTTCGAGATAGTTTGTGAGAAGGAGAGCATTCAAAGGTGGCTGGCTGGTTGAAATAAGGGGATTAGTTTAGGGTTGGGGAAATTAAAAAAGGAATGGGCAATCGTGGTCGTTAATCAAAATGATCAATAGCCTGAATCAAAATAACACAGGCGGATCGAGTAAACGGGTTAAGGGGTTGGGCATAAACAACGAAATTCAGCTGGTCCAACTGGGGTTAAAATTGAAATGTAATTTGGCTACAATTAAAATGAATTGGGGTTATATGTTAAATAGCCATTTTCCCTTTTTATTTTATAAAAATAGTAAAAAAATAATTTTGAAATTAAATTTATGGTACTGAATAAGTAACTAATACATAAATATTAATTTAGAAATACTAGAATCCATTTCATAATTATAAAAATGACATTAATCTTAAAATACGCTAAAATTACAATTATGTGCACTTTAGCTTTTAAAATGCAAAATAAATTTGTAAAAATATAACAAAAATTACCTTAAATATATTTTAGTATGAATGAGGAAATAAAATAAATTATTCACCAAAATGGATGATTTCGAAAATAATTATTGACTTTGTAATGCTAAAATGGACAAACAATTGATTTTAAATTTTTTTATAAATTGGAAAAAATACCAAAAACCTTGGGCATGCTTATATATGCATATATATGTTATTTTGAAATTATTTTATATATATGAAAATATACAGGAAAAAATTGGGTATCAACAGCTAACCATCTTTATCCGGGACGGATGAAAGAGTTGTCGGGTAAAGACATGATGGCCAACTTGATCGAATGAAACTGCTTGAAGAGTTTGACGGTGCTCTGTTTCTTGAGCTACCTACATATCCCTAGTCTTAAACGAATCAGGCTATATGTATTTCGGGATTTATCGATGGAATATGCTGATGAGGCTTCCCAGGAGTGGGTGCAGTATTCAAGTCACGATAATTAAGGTATACTCAGGGCTGCGAGAACTAGAGTGGGATCGCTCCTTCTAAAACACTGTTGATAGTCGGTTTACCTGCAAATGAAAAATACAAATTTATATGGTGCACATGATGCAAGTTCCCGTTGGACCATGAATGCTGTCTTTGGACGGTTAGGATGACGTCCTCAGACCATGACGTCCTGCACCATGAAGCGTATAATAGAGGATTTGCATGCTATGAAATAATGTCCACGAGGCTGTGAAAATGATGCCTCTAAACCATGATGCCCTTGAAAAATGATATGCAAGAGATAATGTGGGGTCCTCAGGCCATGGCATGGCATTCTCAGGCTAAGAAAATGGTGCCTCCGTACAAATGGCGCCTTCGAACAATTTGGCGATCTTTCAGCCCATGATATACAATAGCTGATGGTCTTTCAGCTCATGCAATGCAATAAGTGGCGATCTTTCAGCCAATGCAAGGTAAATAAGCGGCAATATTTTAGCCAATGCAAATAAAAATGGCGATATTCCAGCTTAGTCTTGGAAGGCAGAATGGTAGCCTTATACAATGCAGAAAGAGACAGAGCTTAGTCTCAGAAGGCAGAATGATAGCCTTATATCATGCAGGAAATGCAGATGGAGACAGAGCTTAGTCTCGGAAGGCAGAATGGTAGCCTTATGCAAGGCAGGAAATGCAGATGGAGATAGAGCTTAGTCTTGGAAGGCAGAATGGTAGCCTTATAAAATGTAGGAGATATAGATGGAGACAATGCTTAGTCTCGGAAGACAGAATGGTAGCCTTATGAAATGCAGAAAATGCAAATGGAGATACAGCTTAGTCTCGGAAGAAAGAATGGTAGCCTTATGCAATACAGGAAATACGAATGAAGACAGAGCTTAGTATTGGAAGGCAGAACGATAGCATTATACAATGCAGGAAATGCAGATGGAGACACAACTTAGTCTCGGAAGGCAGAATGGTAGCCTTATGCAATGCAGGAAATACAGATGGAGACAATGCTTAGTCTCAGAAGTCAGAATGGTATCCTTAAAGAAATGCAGGAAATGCAAATGGAGAGTAAGAATAAGATTTCGTAGCTGATAGCTCGTTGAAATATTGCGGTTGTTGGGGACATTGCACATGTATTGTGATTGTTGATAAGTTACGGTTCTGAGAGTCGTACTATTGAAAAGTATGGGTATATAAATATATCCGGTAATTTGTTACTCAGGTACATGCATCCACAGAAAAATCGTGAGTTCTGTAAAGGGGAGGGTCAATTCGTATCCCTGTTGATTTTGCTTGGCTCGCTTGGATCTGCTTTAGGTGATATTGTTGCTAAACAAAGCAATTTTGATAATAGACATGCATGAATTAGTGGAAAGTACGACATAAATATAACCGAAAATAATTTTCTTCAGATGAACCGGCGACTGCGATGCGGTGCAAGACATTGCAACCTCTCTTGCCTTAGAATTTTAATGGTCCTCCTCAAAATTCTGCCCCAGCTTCCAATTGCGGGGCAAAATGAAAATTTTATTGAATTGTGACCGAACTCATAAGGCTACCAACATATCTTTCTTAAATGGGAATCGGGTCAAACGTAGTTCAGATTACATCATATATGAAAGCATAAAGATTATACATAGTATCGCTTGATTACATCTGAATTGATCGGCTTTGTCCAAACTTCTCCATCCATTCCTGCAAGTAGGAGGGCTGCTGTTATTAGAACCCGATGAACCATGTACAGACCCTACCAGTTGGGAGAGAACTTCAATTTGGCTTCATCTTGGTGTGGAAATATTTTCCTTAACACCAGCTGCCCTGGTGTGAACCATCTTGGCTTGACATTTTTGTTGAAGGCTCTATACATTATTTTTTGATAAAGCTGACCGTGACAAATTACGTTCAATATCTTTACATCTACAAGAGATAGCTACTCGTAATGACTCTATACCCACTCTACGTCGTCGAGCTCGGGTTCTTGTATGATCTTTAAGGAAGGAATTTCTACTTTGGCAGAAATAACTGCTTCTGTACCATATACTATCATTTAGGGATTGCCCCCGTCGATGTGCGGACTTTTGTACGGTACCCCAACAAAGCAAATGCTAACTTCTCATGCCACTTCTTATGCTTTTCTATCATTTTCCTCAGTATCTTCTGGATATTCTTATTGGCGCCTTCTGTGGCTCCATTCATCTGAAGTCTTTAGGCTCTAGAGTTCTTGTGTTTGATCTTGAAGGTTTCACACAAGTCCTTCATCAGGTCAATGTTGATATTGGAACCATTATAAGTGATGATTGATTTTGGGATCCCGAATCGACAAACAATACGGTCTAAGACAAAATCTACCACGACTTTCTTAGTCACTGCCTTGTAGGATGCTGCTTGAACCCATTTTTTGAAAAAATTAATTGCCATTAAGATAAATATGTGCCTGTTGGAAGCAGGGGTTTTGATTGGTCCGATAACATCCATTCCCCAAGCGGCGAAAAGCCATGGTGAGCTTGTTGCATTAAGCTCGTTTGGAGGCACCATTATCATGTTTTTATGTATTTGACATCGATGGCACTTTCGGACGAACTAGATGCAATCTATTTCCATAGTCATCCTGAAATAACCCGCCCGAAGAGTCTGCTTAGCTAAGATAAAAACCGTTCATATATGGACCGCATGTCCCAGCATGAATTTCTTCTAGCAGTTTAGATGCTTCCCTTGTATGGACACATGTTAGCAATCCCAAATCTGGAGTCCTCCTATACAAGATTCCTCCATTGTAAAAGAAATTGCTAGATAACCTGCAAGCTCTGGATATTCTCCTTTCACCAAGTATCCCTTGATATCATGAAACCAAGGTTTTCCATCTGCTTCTTCTTCGACATGAGCACAGTAAGCCGGCTGATCATGAATTTTCACCGGGATAGGATCAATAAAGTTCATATCTAGATGTTATATCATGGATGACATGGTGGCCAATGCATCGACAAACTCATTTTAAGCTCTGGGAACATGTCGTAACTCTGTCTTTGTGAACTTCTTTCTTAATTCCTATACGTGATACAAGTAAGGGAGTATCTTAGTGTTCTTGGCATCCCACTCTTCTCGGACCTGATGTATAAGTAAGTCTGAATCCCCAATCACTAGCAATTCTTGGATATTAATGTCAATGGCTATCTTGAACCCTAAGATGCAGGCCTCGTACTCGGCATAATGTTGGTGCACAGGAACTTGAGTTTAGCAGACACTGGATAATGCTGGCCAGTTTCTGATACTAGGACCGCTCCTATGCTAATTCCTTTGAAGTCTTCCACTCCATAAAAAAATATCCTCTAACGGTCATATGATTCGATATATCTTCTCCTATGAAGGATACCTCTTTATCAGGAAAATATGTCTTTAAAGGTTTGTATTCTCTGTCTACAGGATATTCAGCAAGAGGATCTGCCAATGCTTGTCCTTTGATTATCTTCTAGGTTACATAGACAATGTCGAATTCATTTAACAGGATCTGCCACTTGGCTAGCTTGCTAGTGGGCATGGACTTTTGAAAGATGTATTTCAGTGGATCCATTATTGATATGAGAAATGTAGTGTAGGCACAGAAATAGTTCCTCAACTTCTGAGCTGCCTAAGTCAGAGCACAAAAGGTGCACTCTAACAGAGAATACTGGGCCACGTATGGGGTGAATTTCTTGCTAAGATAATAGATGTACTTCTCCTTCCCTTGTTTCATCATGTTGTTCCAAAACGCAACCGAATGCTCCATCCAATACTGCAAGGTAGAGCAATAGGGGTCTACTTAACTCGGGCGGGACCAAGACTGGCAGTGTTGATAGGTACTCCTTGATTCTATCGAAGGCTTTCTAACAATCATCAATCCATTTGGTAGCGGTGTCCTTCTTCAGCATCTTAAGGATTGGCTCACATATGACAGTGGATTGTGCTATGAACCGGCTGATGTAGTTACGTCTCCCCAAGAAACTCATAGCGTCTTTCTTGTTCTTTGGCAGTGAAAATTCTTGAATAGCTTTGACCTTTGAGGGATCCAGCTCTATCCCTCGACGGCTTACAATAAACCCAAGCAGTTTTCTAGCGGGAACCCCGAATGCACATTTTGCGGGATTCTACTTCAAGTTATACCTTCTCAGTCTATTGAAGAACTTCTTCAAATCTTCCATGTGATTAGTGGCATTCTTGGGCTTGATGATAATATTATCTACATATACTTGGATCTCCTTGTGTATCATGTCATGGAAAATGGTAGTCATGGCCCTCATGTAGGTGGCCTCAACATTCTTGAACCCAAACAACATCATTTTGTAACAATACATCCCCCACGGTGTAACAAAAGTCATTTTCTCAATGTCTTCCTCATCCATCCATATCTGATGATACCTAACAAAACAATCAATAAATTACTACAATTGATGCTTGGCACAGTTATCAATTAAGATGTGTTTATATGGCAAGGGGAAGTCGTCTTTTGAACTGGCCCGGTTGAGGTCCCGGTAGTCGACACAGACTCTAACCTCCCCTTCCTTCTTTGGAACTGGCACAATATTGGCTAGCCATGTTAGATACTCTACTACTCTGAGAACCTTAGTTTTGACTTGCTTGGTGACTTCTTCCTTGATTTTCAAACTCATGTCAGGCTTGAACTTTCTAAGCTTCTGCTTTGCCGGTGGACATGTCGGATCAGTTGGAAGTTTGTGAAAACCTATCTAATCATGTATGATTGACTTCAAATTTTACACGCAAGTCATATTCGACATTACATAATCCACTCCAACTTCTGAAATCAGATTCCGACCCCGATATCAAAAAGTCCACTTCCAGTCAAACTTCTCAAAAACATTCGAATTTCTATCTTTAGCCAAATGATTCAAAAATGACCTACGGACCTCCGAATTCACTTCCGATCACGCTCTCAACTCAAAAATAACCTTACAGAGCTACTCCCAGACTCGAAATCCCATACGGACATCAATAACACTGAAATGCACTTCAAGCCAAACTTATAAAATTTCTTCCAAAATGTTAACTTCCACAACAGGTGCCAAAACATTCCCGAGTCTTCCAAAACATGATTCAGATATACGCCAAAGTCCGAAATCATCATACAAACTTGCTGGAACCTTCAGATCCCAATTCTCAGGTTGTTTACTCAAAAATCCAATCTTAGTTAATTCTTTCAACTTTAAGCTTCCAGATTAAGAATTCTTCTTCAAAATCAACTCAGAACTTCTCGAAATGCAATTCCAATGACGCGTACAAGTCAAATGCCTGAAATAAAACTGCTCATGGCCACAAACTGTTGAATGGCGTGCTAGAGCTCAAAACGACTGGTCGGTTCTTTACAAGTCACACCTCTTTTTCTCACACAACCTTATTACGAGATTGAGTTAGAAAGTTGTTCCAATTAAAGTGTCATTTTAAAAAGGGATTTTTATTATTTAGAGTCACCACTCGAAATTGAGTTTTGGTGTTCCATGTCACCTTTAATTGAATCTCTTATCAAAACAAAGATTTGACTCCTAATTTGTGGTCTACAAAAACAAAAGACTGAGTAAGGAATTCTATTGACGGAGGAGAATGTGTAAGGATCCCCTCGAGTCCCGTGGTTGTAGCACGGTTGCTTTTATTGACTATTGTAAGGCTTAAATCAATTCTTAGCTATTCTTGTATTTTATTAATTACGGCTTATCTATTACCAACTTAATTAATTTTATATTTTTAATTGCGTTCACCATGATGCGAAATGCACACAAGGTACTTCTTTGAAATTAAATGTTAAACCACGGTACAGGATGTACACATGACTATAACATTATTTTAAAACTAAAAAGCATCAAGACGCGGAATGCGCACATGATCCTTTTATTATTTAAGAATATTAATCCAAGGTCGGGCGTGAACACATAGGCTAAGCACATTTATAATATTTTAGTGTATTCATGATTTATTTCTTTCCTAAGTTTGAGATTATTGTGGGGTGAAAATTATGAAAATTACTTTGTAGATGAAATAATAATACACTTTAAACAAACAACATAATATGTGAATGTGGTGTAGTGGTTAAAAAAGATAAAACATAAGCTCACCCCTAATGTCTTCATAAAAATGAATGTATGGAACAAAACATATTAGATTAGCAATTTAATATTTCACATAAAATTTTTTTAAGGCTAACCAGCAGAATAATACATTTGAAACACCTTATTTAGTAATTAGTTCAAAATATCTTATTTTTGATGTTATTTTTTACATGGTTTGTTTTTTTTCCTTTTCTTGTAATGTTAGAAGTATTAATTCGTTATCTCCATTCAACTACATAAAATAATAATAATTCTTGTTTCAAGTTAATAACTTTATTATTTCATAAATATGGATACTTTAGTTAATTCGGATAACTTGATGATGAAAACATTACAACATGAATTAATCATAATATTACAAATAAGAGATTTAATCATGCAATATAAGTGCTTTGTTTTTTTGGTAATTAAAGTTTTATTAATCACTAGCATATTTGCATTACAAAACCATAGTCTAGCTTATACTCAACTGACTATCTCTAATTCGTCAACTGACTACATATAATCAAACATATCTCCTGATATACTAAAGCTTAAATTGCTGCAACTTTTTTCTAATTCTAGGGGTACCTCTAACATTACAAATGTACTTTATCTCCCTCAGAAAAACTGCACAGTTACGAAATATGTTGTTAAAAATTCTCGAGTTCCTTTCCATCCAGACAGCATATGCAACTTCAGCAATTACCATTTTGAAGATATTTGCTCGACAAGATTTCCCTTTAGCTTTACTTATGAACCATTGGAGCTTTTGATCCCAAGTACATAACTGAGGATGTCTCTCATGGAGCCACTGCATTACTTGCTCCCATAGATCATATGAAAATGGACATGATAGCATAAGGTGATATCTGGTCTCTATGTGGTTTTGGCACAGTATACATTGCTGATCAACACTCAGTCCCCAGCTTGCTAATCTATCTTTGATTGGTAATCTCCCTTGTAGAACCAGCCACAAATTGAAGACAGCTTTTGGTCTAGCATAATCCTTGATGATCAGATTCTTCCATGGTACTCTCGACTAGTCTCCTAATTGCAAATGATATAGTTGTCTAATGGAGCAGTCCTATCTCCTCCAGTGTTGAAAATTCTGCAGAACACCTCTAGAGGCTATAATTTTCCTGACCATCTAGCTTGCCTGTGCAGGGATTGGCATGTCTTCTATCAGGTTGTGTTTTATATAGTAAGCAGTTATCCACCTTATCCACATATAATCCTTTTTGTGAGCTAGGTCCCAGCAAGTTTTTGCAATTGCAACTTTATTCCAGAGCATAAGATTAATAAGGTTCATCCCTCCTGCTGGTTTGGGAGTGCACATTCTGTCCCAAAAGACATAGGCTTTCTTAGTAATGGAGCTTAGACCAAACCAAACAAAGCTTCTACATATTGCTTCGATCATCTTAAGGACTTTAGCAAGAAAGATGAGTATGTGGCCCAGTATGCTTGAATACCAAATAGAACATATTGGACTAGTTGGATTCTCCCAGTGTAAGATAGTTTCCTGGTAGTCCATGAAGTGATCTTAGCAGTAATCCTCTCCACTAGAGGCTGCCATTGGATCAAGGCAATCTTCTTGGTGGAAAGAGAAACACCTAGATATTTGAATAGTAGCTCACCATGAACAAAACCAAGGTGGTCTATAATCTGTTTCTGCACTTCCAGTGTAACACCACCAAAGTATACTAAACTCTTGCTCAGGTTTGCCTGCAGGCCAGAGGCTTTAGAAAACTGTTTAGAAACATTTGAATATGGCTATGATAGAGGCAATATCTCATTTAGCAAACAGTAACAAGTCATCAGCAAAGCACATGTGAGTAATTCCTAACTTTTTGCATCTAGGATGGAACTGGAAAGTTGGTTCTTTCTTTAGTTCATTGCATGATCTGCTCAGGTACTCCATGACAAGTGCAAATAGGAAGGGGGAAATTGGATCCCCTTGCTTAAGTCCTCTAGCAGCTTCAAAGGGCTATGTTGCCTCTCCATTGACAAGTACTGAGAAACTCACTGTTTTGATGCATTCCATAATCCAGTTAGTAAATCTACTTGGGAAGCCAATCTCCTCCATAACCTGTTGTAGAAAAATCAACTGAATCATAGGCTTTTTGGAGATCAATTTTAATCATGCATCTAGGTGTCACATGTGCTCTAGTATAGCTTTTGACTAACTCATGTGCCAAGATGACATTATTAGCTATCTTTCTGCCTGGGATAAAACATGCTTGGGCGTCACTGATGATGCTAGGCATGACTTTTTGCAGTCTATTGGGCAGGATTTTTGATATCATTTTGTAGAGGACCGAGCAGCAAGCAATTGGCCTATACTCTTTAACTGTACTTGGCTTGGATACTTTAGGAATTAGAGAGATAGTGGCACAGTTTATAGGCTTGTACATCTTGGTTGGTAAGAAAAACTCTTTGATGGCACTTATAACTTGCCTGCTAATAGTGTTCCAAGACTTTTTAAAAAAGACAGCATTATAACCATCTATTCCTGGGGCTTTATCATCTCCAATTGCTTTTAGGCTCTCCACAATTTCAAGATCAGTGAAATCCACACATAATTCCCTTCTTTTCCGCTATGTTAGGACTGGACCATTTTTCATATACATTCTATTTATTGCTGGAAGAAATGAAGTTGATGATCCCATAAGTGTCTTATAGAAACCAGTGATCTTCTTTTTTTTTATCTGCAGCTGTAGTGACTTTGACTCCCATTACATTTATGAGTTCTGTGATCTGTTTGTTCTGAGTTCTTTCTTTCAGGACTGCAGTAAAGTACTTTGTATTAGTATCTCCAAGTTGTATCCATTTTGCTCTAACCTTCTGTTGTAGGACACTTTCTTCAATTAGTGACCACTTCTCCAGTTTCAAAACTATCTCTTTCTCTTTCTACTCCAACTCATCAGAATATGCCTTTGTCATTTGCTCTACTTCTTTTAGTTCTTGTCTGCAATGTTTTGTCCTCTGAGGGATAGTCTTGAACTCCTTAACATTTAAGGTCTTTAAAGGACCTTTCAATGCTTTGAGCTTGGACCATGCTGCTTTCATAGTTCCTGGGCTATCAGAATGCCAGACATTGGCCACAACCTGGTGAAACTCCTCATGTTCAGTCCATACATTGAAAATTTTGAAAGGTATCTTGCCTTTCTAGGAAGAAGATGCCAATGTCACTATCATGGTATTGTGATCAGAAACAAGTGGTTGATCATATAAAGTTTCCACTTGGCTC
The DNA here is from genome assembly GCA_034376525.1 of Nicotiana benthamiana. Lineage (NCBI taxonomy): Eukaryota > Viridiplantae > Streptophyta > Magnoliopsida > Solanales > Solanaceae > Nicotiana > Nicotiana benthamiana. Next base: position 24,110,557 of record CM067340.1, on the reverse strand, counting down.
CACTTGATCATCCACTCGTAATTTCCAAATACTCTATCCAATCTGCTACATACTCTATCTACTCCAGTCTGCTTGTTTGTCGAGGTATAATACTCACCCTTCCAAGGTAATTCTGACACTCCAGCTTGTTGAATGCGTTGACTAAATTCTTGAATTTCAGAATATCGGACAGGGTTACAAGATTGTTTGTCCTTGTCATATAAAAAAGCATTGAAGTCCCCAGCAACTACCCATGCATTTTTATCCCTGATGAAAGTGCCTGTAGACTACTCCATAGAGATATTCTTTGTTCCATTCCATTATAACCATACACCATAGTGAGGTAGCATGTAATATCTCCTTTTCTGCTACTAACCTTGCTATGTATTAATTGACCTTCCTCCTCAATACAATCAACTTCAAAGATGTTTGAATCCCATAGTATCCACACTCTACCATTTCCAGCAGAGTCATAATTTGTTAGAGTACCCCATCCAGGTGCCAGCAGATTAGCAATTCTACTGGCATTTATTTGTTTAACCTTAGTTTCTACCAAACCAACAAGACTAATATTTTTTCTCCTAATATACTCCCTAACTTCTTTTTGCTTGTATCTTTTATTTACACCTCTTATATTCTAGAAAAACCACTTCATTAATGAAAACTTATTCCCCCCTTTTCCCCAGGTGGAACCTCATGCTTACTACCAGAGACTGCCTCAAATCTATTACTAACAGTAATGGGAGACAATGGTGGGAAATTAATAAAGTTGAATATTAGACTCTGAGGTTGCTTCCCTTTGTCTTATTGCTTTTCTTTATCTGTCAACCGATTTTGAGGTACATTGACCTCTATAGGAACTTCATTTGGCACATTCTGTTGCACTATTATCTGTTTTTGTATGGGCACATTTTGGACACGGACCTTAGTTCTCCATTCCTGAACTACCTTGGCCTTCCTCACTTGATTAGGCTGGTTTATGTTTTGCTTTGTTTGAACTGAACAGCTATGGCCAATCATTTGAAATTTTTCATAGTAGGAAGGTTTCCAATCATAAACCACCTCTTGTAAGAACTTGTTTCCATTTGGATCCATTACCCATATCTCTCTTGGTAACTCTTTAATGACATTAACCTCTATAAGCATTCGGGCATAGGAAATTCTTGTCTGTTTAGCTGTACATTCATCTGCAAATATAGGTTTCCCTAAGAAACTTGCAATCCTTCTTAGTGATCTCATTCCCCAGCAAGACATTGGGAGCTTCGAAAACTTCACCCATAGAGGAATGTCAGTAGGAAATTCCTCTGTAAAATCAAAATCTGGTGTCTATTGCTTAAGGATCATAGGTCTGTTAGCGATTGAATAGGGCCCTGCACATAGGATCTCCTTAGCATCTTCAATTGTTCTGCATTTAACTATATAATAACCTTCGTCATGATAATGCAAATCTGGCTCTGGGACATGTGACCAGTTAAGATTGATAAACCTCTTCATCGCATTGAAACCAAGCCCATCCCCTAGGATGTACACAACTAAAGCACATTTCCATTTTATATCTTTCGCTTCTACGTCTGATATGTTCAACTGTACCACAGTTTGTCCATCAATCATTACAGGAGGTATATAGTCTAATGCCATTCCATGTGTCGCAAACCTATTTTTCCGAAATAGAGTAGACCAACTCTTTTTGGGTTCCTCCAATATGTTTCTGCTGATCTCCGAGTTCTCCTTTGCTTCCATTGCTGGTTGAACTTGTAGGGACTGCTGCATGGCTACTATTCAAGTGGTTATCGCCTTCAATAGGTCTGAATCTGCCTCAATCGGAACTAGTGGAGCCAAATCTACTTCTACTTCAATAGGAGCTAATGGAGGCAAATCAAGCTTCCTTGCGACTGTATCTTGGTGCGATGTCATCTCATTTGCATCTCGCTCAGCTACAATTATGGAATCGGAGGTCTGTACAGAGAGGTTCTATACAGTGTTGGTAACAGTTTTCTCCAAAATCAGTTGTTCGATTGTTGTTAAAAGCTTCTCAAACGTTGCTAATGGTATTTTCCAGGGTCTTCCTCTACCGCGACCTCTCCCTCTCCCCATTGTCACAAGCTCGGCGTACGATTAGCTAACGTGCGCCGAGAGTAAACGGAGAAGTCAATCTCAATTTGTATATCATTTCATTTTAATATCAATAGAAGTGCTTATTGTCTTACTTTTTAGTTTTTTTAATTGATTTTTGTATTACTCAACAACATGCATGAAGAATTACAATAAATAAAACTATAATTATATATTATTACAGGTAATATTTTCTCTGCAAAAGAAATGCAAGGATTTATTTTCTGATAAATGAACTAATATTTTCTTTTGCATTTCAGATTGTCAAATATTATTATAATAGCAAAGAATCAAAAATTAAAAAAATAGCATTTAAAGTATCATAATCATTAATTGAATTAAAGAAAGAAATGCATACATTGAAAAATTGTATTATAACTTACAGTGTAATACAATGGAAGTTTGCCTCTACAAACTTTCAATTGATGAAATCTCAAACAGTTATGCGAGCAAATGAATCAAACGCTACAGCCGGAACTTAAATCTGACAGAAACTCGAACGAAACCACAAGCCAACTCCGAACAAGCCTACACCTCAATCAGATTCGAACCCAATTCCAACACTTCAAAAGAAATCTATTTTGAAGACCCAAAATCCAAAATTGAAAATGAACCGATTTTTCCTTCTTTTTGTTTTTTTTTTCCTTTTCTTTGTCATTTTTTAATAATACTTTCCAGATTCCAAAAAGGGTAATCAATGATAGGGAACCAGCTCAAAGGGTTTGCAAAAAGGTTAATGGTGTTTGGGTAGTGAGAAATAAAGCATTTGTTCCCAATTTGAAAAAGTTAACACCTAGTAGTGAGTAAAACGTAGTACCTTCTGACTGCATCTGAAGAGAGGGAATCTCATTTTCATTTCAATGCTTTGTTTATTTTTCATATTAGCCTTATCTTCAACACATTATGCTTCTTGGTTCATTATATCAAAATCTAATAGCATTTTGGGATATGGGCATGAAGTCCGCAAGCATGTCATGTTTTTAAAATCTGTATTTACAGAACTGAAAAGAGAATAAGAAAGGTAACAAGATTAAGAAAAGAGAAATTCACGGATGATGAAATATTTATTTCATATATTTGAATATTTAAAACAACAGAAGGGTTTACATCAGAATGTAAGACAATAAAGTAAAAATATTCGGATGACATAATGAAATAACTCAAAAGCAAGAAAAAATAACAAGATCAGCTATCGAGATTCCCGTCTGATAGGGAATATATCTGGGTTGGTGTCCGTTTTTCATTTGTTTCTCTTCTACTGTGTCAATGGCTACTATGGCTTTCAATACTGGATCGTATTTCTCATCATTAAATTATCCTCAGTAGGCAATGCCCTATTGCTCAAAAATGGTAAAGTCAACCTCACATTTGCTTTTATTTTTTTATTTTTTCACTAGCAACTTGCCTACTTACCTTTTCGTGACCTTAGATCAATAATAATGGTGCTTGTTCCATTTTCTGAAAAGATGCTTTTACTTTCAAAGGATCTTGGATTGTTTGTATGATTCAACATTGCAAACCAACAAACAGACCACCTTTAACTAGCTTTTATTTCAAAACAACAAGTATGTTAGAATAAATACTGTCTCTTCTTTTTTATTCTTTTTTTCACCTTTTTTTTCAAAATGATTCGATCGAACCTGATGTGGGTAGCCTATCATGTAGAGATATAAATCAGATCATGCGTAGTTTGGGAAGATCATGAATAAAGAAAATAAACCAACTCTTATTTTTGTGTGAATATTTTCTAAAGAAAAACTTCTAAAGAATAAAGAATTTTTTTTGGTTTTTGATTTTTCTTTTTTGGAATTTTCGAAAGTAAAACTCTTGAAAAAGAAAAATATACTTTTGGATTTTGAGAAGAGTTTAAAAGAAAATATTGTGGGACTCTTTAAAAGTGGGGGCCGGAACCGATTAAGGTTGCCTGCAAATCTCACATCCGGTGATAATCATACTCGCGTAGTTCATAAATATTTCAGGAGTAGGATGACACTTTTTGAAAAATTCAAACTTATTTTGATAAATATTGAGATTTTTTAGAAAAACATGGTAAATTTTCTCTCCTATTTTCTCCCTTTTGGTTTTCCCTCAATTTTTATTTTTTGTTTTTATTTCTATATATATTTTTTCAGAAACCGGTTAACATGCACAAGCCGGATCAAATATAATGCACAAGTAGCACATAAGATGCATGAGGATGGTCTTGCAATTCTCGGGTACACCTATTCTAGACGGACCCAACCACACTGTTGAGTCTCCAAAGGAGAATGCACATTATGCAAAAAAATATTCCTACTAGGGATCCGGCATGAGGCTATATTATTCTAGATTTAAATCCTAGATGGAGTGTTTCAACATTGCTTACCCAAGTGGACAGCTCTTGCCGGTGTAGGGGAAACGTACCGGGTGCACGAAAGTCGACCCGGCCTAGTTACTTGAACCAGCCTCGTTCTAATTGGTATGACTTCCAACATAAAAGTGGGCCACGCGCACGTGCGCACCATAAATTCAAAAGACTCAGGAGGGAGGCGTAAGAAGACAGTTTAATACAATTCAAATAGTATCAAAGCGGTAAATAAGCGGCAATTAGCACATTAGGCCCAAAAATACAGTAATAACATCAAATTAATAAAGCCAAGTATATATCACATTATAAGCTCGAATTCTAAACCCATAACAGAAGTTCGTGGTTATCTTCCCCAGCAGAGTCGCCAGAGCTGTCACACCATTTTTTCCCGAGGGGATATGAAAGAAATGAGTTTTTCCAATTTAAGTGATATTATTTGAAAATGGATTAATTTATATGGATTTAAAGAGTAGCAAATTGAAATAAATCTTTACAATGTCCTAAGTCACCATTTATTTAAAAATCCCAATTCAAGGAAATTGACTCTGATTAAGTCGGCTCATCCTGGACCTGCCGAGGATCAGCTATTAGTATTGCAGGGCGACTATAGGTCCTCCTATGAATAGGAGGGATAGCTATCGGATCCGCCTCTTCGCCCCCAGGAGAACTGACGATTTGTAGGAGTTCATTGCGGAGCATCCTTTCCATGGCCACATAGTCGAGTGCCTACAGGCTACAGACTTCTATATGATTTTTGAGCTTGGACGGATGCGGGATGATTGGTCTCTCATCACGGCCTTGGTAGAGCGGTGGCGACCATAGACGCATACATTTCACTTGCCCAACGGAGAGGCCACCATCTTGTTGGAGGTTGTTCAGGTTTCGTACAGCCTACGTGTAGATGGACAGGCCGTGGCACTGCCCCAGTACATTAGAGGCATGGAGCATGCACATTTTTAGATATGATGGGGCAGTTACTGGTTTTAGATCTCAGGGAGACACTGGGGGCAGTCGCATTGCATTGTCATCCATTAGAGATCAGATGGAGTTTTTACACCCAGACATTACCGGCGATACAGAGGATCTTTGGATTGAGAGGTACATGCGGTTGGCGCTGCTCCTATTTTTTGGGTGTGTTTCTTTCCCGGATACTTCGAGGAGTAGAGTGAGTAAACGCTTTCTCCATCATCTTCAGCAGCTGGATGATTTACCCCAGTACTGTTAGGGTGATGCTATTCTCGCATACCTGTATAGGAGCATGTGCTGGGTGAGCATGGGCCCAGCAGAGGACATATGTGGTTTTTTGCCCCTCCTATAGGTGACAACATTTTCGAACACTCTGTTCATTACTCCAAACTCTATATTGTCGAAATGGATCATAAATATTACATCAACCTTTTATCTTAGGATTGGGCCAGGCAGCGGATCACGCCGTTACAGCCACCTCTACTACTACTTGCGCCCGTTCAGGCTTATTCATTTCTCCCTCTAGCTTCTAGGTGGATTCTCCGGCATGGGAACTATCGAGGCAGCGATGCTCATCATAATCTCCCCCTTTGTGAGGGATGTGTTAGATATGCTGGTGGACGGACAGGTAAATATGTACCTACACTTGCTTTTTTTACATTGAGTTGTATTGCACGTACTCACTTTTATGTTATTATTTGGTAGTTCATCTGGACGCCATATAGTGTCGAGTTGCTAGCACAGCTGCCCGCTTATTGCTGAGTCGACCGATTGCTTTGGAACAGCTCCGTCCCGATGATCCTGTTCGATACGGTTGAGGATCATGCCGCAAGGTGGGTGCTTCGCCAGTTTCACCGTCCCCAGCCTATACCAGGGAGCGCATTACTGAAATAATAATTACTTTGTAGATGAAATAATAATTCACTTCAAACAAACAACATAATATGTGAATGTGGCGTAATGGTTAAAAAATATAAAACATAAGCTCACCCCTAATGTCTTCATAAAAAAGAATGTATGAAACAAAACATATTAGATTAGCAATTTAATATTTCACATAAATAAAATTCTAAGGCTAACCAACAGAATAATACATTTGAAATACCTTCTTTAGTAATTAGTTCAAAATATCTTATTTTTGATGTTATCTTTTACATGGTTTGTTTTCTTTTTTTCCTTTTCTTGTATTGTTAGAAGTATTAATTCGTTATCTCCATTAACCTACATAAAATAAAAATAATTCTTTTTCCAAGTTAATAAATTTATTATTTCCTAAATATGGATACTGTAGTTAATTAGGATAACTTGATGATGAAAAAGATACAACATGAATTAATCATAATATTACAAAGAAGAGATTTAATCATGCAATAGAAGTGCTTATTTTCTTGCATTTTTAGTTTTTCTTAAATTGATTTTTGTATTACCCGACAACATGCATGAATAATTATAATAAATAAAACTATAATTATATATTATTACCGGTAATATTTTCTCTGCAAAAGATATGCAAGGATTTATTTTCTGATAAATGAACTAATATTTTCTTTTACATTTGTGATTGTCAAATAATATCATAATAGCAAAGAATCAAAAATTAAAAAAATAGCATTTAAAGTATCATAATCATTAATTCAATTAAAGAAAGAAATGCATACATTGAAAAATTGCATTATAACTTACAGTGTAATATAATGAAAGTTTGCCTCTACAAACTTTCAATTGATGAAATTTCCAACAGTTATACGAGCAAATGAATCAAACGCTATAGCCGGAACATAAATCTGACAGAAACTAGAACGAAGCCACAAGCCAACTCCGAACAAGCCTACAGCTCAATCGGATTCGAACCCAATTCCAACACTTCAAAAGAAATCTATTTTGAAGACCCACAATCCAAAATTGAAAATGAACCCCTTTTTCCTTCTTTTTGTTTTTTCCTTTTCTTTGTCATTTTTTAATAATACCTTCCAGATTCCAAATAGGATAATCAACGATAGGGAACCAGCTCAAAGGGTTTGCAAAAAGGTTAATGGTGTTTGGGTAGTGAGAAATAAAGCATTTGTCATCCCAATTTGAAAAAGTTAACACCCAGTAGTGAGTCAAACGTAGTACCTTCTGACTGCATATGATTTTACTGTTGTCTTGTGGATATTTGTTTCAATGTCTCCCCAAATACAACATTCCATTTGGCAATACTCATGTTATAACGTATGGACCTTTGTAACTTGTTGATTTTTCCTTAGCTACTTCATGGTGCGGGAGAATATGTCTCTTGACGAGTTGCTCCACTTCAAATTTCTTGGAACGTACTTTTTGTTGTAAGCATGGGCCACTCCTTGTTGTACAATTGCCCATGTTAGCCTCCTGCCAATCACTTTCCATCAATCAAAGACAATGTTTCAATTGGGTCTTGACTCAATCTTCATTAGCAATCTCGGCTTCAACAATGATCTGAAGAGAGGGAATCTCATTTTCGTTTCAATTCTTTGTTTATTTTAAACATAAGCCTTATCTTCAACACAATATGCTTCTTGGATCATTACATCAAAATCTAACGGAATTTTGGGATCTGGGCATGAAGTCCACAAGAATGCCATGTTTTTAAAATTTGTATTTATAGAACTGAAAAGAGAATAAGAAAGGTAACAAGATTACACGGATGATAAAATATTTATTTCATTTATTTGAATTTTAAAACAACAGAAGGGTTTACATCAGAATGTAAGACAGTAAAGTAAAAATATTCGGATGACATAATTAAATAACTCAAAAGACAGAAAAGATAGCAAGATCGGTTACTTAGATTCCCGTATGATAGGGAATATTTCTGGGTTGGTGTCCGTTTTTGTTTTGTTTCTCTTCTACTGCGTCAATGGATACTATGGCTTTCAATACTGGATCACATTTCTCATCATTCAATTATCCTAAGTAGGCAATGCCCTATTGCTCAAATATGGTAAAGTCAACCCCACATTTGCTTTTATTTTTTTTATTTTTTCACTAGCAACTTGCCTACTTACCTTTTCGTGACCTTAGATCAACAATAATGGTGCTTGTTCCATTTGTTGAAAAGATGCTTTTACTTCCAATGGATCTTGGATTGTTTGTGTGATTCAACATTGCAAACCAACAAACAGACCACCTTTAACTAGCTTTTATTTCAAAACAACAAGTATGTTAGAATAAATACTGTCTTTTATTTTTTTATTCTTTTTTTTTACCTTTTATTTTTCAAAATGATGCGATCGAACCTGATGTGGGTTGCCTACGTATCATGTAGAGATATAAATCAGATCATGCGTAGTTCGGGAAGATCATGAATAAAGCAAATAATCTAACTCTTATTTTTGTGTGAATATTTTCTAAAGGAAAACTTCTAAAGAATAAAGAATTTTTTTTTGGTTTTTGATTTTTTTTTTTTTTGGGAATTTTTGAAAGAAAAACTCTTGAAGAAGAACAAAAATATATTTGGATTTTGAGAAGAGTTTTAAAGAAAATATTGTTGGACTTTTAAAAAGTGGGGGCCGGACCCGATTAAGGTTGCCTGCATATCTCACTTCCGGTGATAATCATACTCGCGTAGTTCATAAATATTTTAGGAATAGGATGACACTCTTTGAAAAATTCAAACTAATTTTGATAAAATCGAGATTTTTAAAAAACTGGGTAAATTTTCTCTCCTATTTTCTCCCTTTTGGTTTTCCCTCAATTTTTAAATTTTTGTTTTTATTTCTATATATATTTTTTCAGAAACCAGTTCACATGCACAAGCCGAATCAAATATAATGCACAAGTATCACATAAGATGCATGAGGATGGTCTTGCAATTCTCAGGTACACCTGTTCTAGACAGACCCAACCACTGTGTTGAGTCTCCTAAGGAGAATGCACATTATGCAAATAAATATTTCTACTAGGGATCCGGCATGAGGCTATGTTATTCTAGATTTAAATCCTAGAGGGAGTGTTTTAAACATGTCTTACCCAAGTGGACAGCTCTTGCCGAGGTAGGGGAAACGTACCGGGAGCACGAAAGTTGACCCGGCCTAGTTAGTTGAACCAGCCTCGTTCTAATTGGTATGACTTCCAACAGAAAAGTGGACCACGTGCACGTGTGCACCATTAATTCAAAAGATTCATAAGGGAGGCGTAAGAAGATAGTTTAATACAATTCAAATAGTATCAAAGCGGTAAATAAGAGGCAATAGCACATTAGGCCCAAAAATACAGTAGTAACATCACATTAATAAAGTCAAGTATAGATCACATTATAAGCTCGAATTCTAAACCCATAACAGAAGTTTGTGGTTATCTTCCCCAGCAGAGTTGCCAGAGCTGTCACACCTTTTTCTTCAGAGGGGATATGAAAGAAATGAGTTTTTCCAATTTAAGTGATATTATTTGAAAAGGGATTAACTTATTTTGATTAAAATAGTCGCCAATTGAAAAAAATATTTACAGTGCCCCAAGTCACCATTTATTTAAAAATCCCAATTCAAGGAAATTGATTCTATTTAAGTCTCTGCATCCTGGACCTGCCGAGGATCAGCTATTAGTATTGCAGGGCGACTGCATGTCCTCCTATGTATAGGAGGGGCAGCTATCGGATCAGCCTCTCCGCCCCCCAGGAGACATGACGATTTGTAGGAGTTCATCGCGGAGCATCCTTCCCATGGCCACATAGTCGAGTGCCTAGAAAATACAGCCTTCTATATGATTGTTGAGCTTCGACGGATTCAGCTTGATTGGTCTCTCATCACGGTCTTGGTAGAGCGGTGGCGACCAGAGACGCATAAATTTCACTTGACCACCGGAGAGGCCACCATCATGTTGGAGGATGTTCACGTTTTGTACAACCTACGCGTAGATGGACGGGCCGTGGCACTGCCCCAGTACATTAGAGGCATGGAGCATGCACATTGTTTAGATATGATGGGGCAGTTTACTGGTTTTAGACCTCAGGGTGACACTAGGGGCAATCGCGTTGCATTGTCAGCCATTAGAGATCAGATGGCATTTTTACACCTAGACATTACAGGCGATATGGAGGATCTTTAGATTGAGAGGTACACGCGGTTGGTGCTGCTCCTGTTTTTTGGGGGTGTTTTGTTCCCGGATACTTTGGGGAGTAGAGTGAGTAAACGCTTTCTCCATCATCTTCAGCAGCTGGATGATTTACCCAGTACTCTTGGGGTGATGCTATTCTCGCATACCTGTATAGGAGCATGTGCTGGGCGAGCATGGTCCCAGCAGCGGACATATGTGGTTTTCTGCCCCTCCTATAGGTGACAACATTTTTGAATACTCTGTTCATTACTCCAAACTCTATATTGTCGAAATGGCTCATAAATTTTACATCAACCTTTTATCTTAGGTTTGGGCTGGCAGCGGATCATGTCGTTACAGTCACCTCTACCACTACTTGTGCCCGGTCAGGCTTATGCGTTTCTCCCTCTAGCTTCTAGGTGGATTCTCCGGCGTGGGAACTAACGAGGAAGCGATGCTCATCATAATCTCCCCTTTTGTGAGGGATGTGTTTGATATGTTGGTGGACGGACAGGTAAATATGTACCTACACTTGCTTCTTTTACATTCAGTTGTGTCACACGTACTCACTTTTATGTTATTATTTGGTAGTTCATTTGAACGCCATATAGTGTCGAGTTGCTAGCACAGCTGCCCGCTTATTGCTCAGTCGACCGACTGTTTTGGAGCAGCTCCGTCCCGATAATCTTCTTTGATGCGGTTGAGTATCATGCCGCAAGGTGTGTGCTTCGCCAGTTCTACCGTCCCCAGCCTATACCGGGGAGCGCATGAAATAATAATTACTCCGTAGATGAAATAGTAATACAGTTTAAACAAACAACATAATATGTGAATGTGGTGTAGTGGTTAAAAAAGCTAAAAAACATAAACTCGCCCCTAATGTCTTCATAAAAATGAATGTATGGAACAAAACATATTAGATTAGCAATTTAATATTTCACATAAAAAATTCTAAGGCTAACCAACAGAATAATACATTTGAAATACCTTATTTAGTAATTAGTTCAAAATATCTTATTTTTGATGTTATTTTTTACGTGGTTTGTTTTTTTTCCTTTTCTTGTAATGTTAGAAGTATTAATTCGTTATCTCCATGAAACTACATAAAATAAAAATAATTCTTTTTTCAAGTTAATAACTTTATTATTTCCTAAATATGGATACTTTTGTTAATTCGGATAACTTGATGATGAAAAAGTTACAACATGAATTAATCATAGTATTACAAATAAGAGATTTAATCATGCAATAGAAGTGCTTATTGTCTTGCTTTTTTGTTTTTTTAATTGATTTATATTACTCAACAACATGTATGAAGAATTACAATAAATAAAACTATAATTATATATTATTACCGGTAATATTTTCTCTGCAAAAGAAATTCAAGGATTTATTTTCTGATAAATGAACTAATATTTTCTTTTACATTTCTGATTGTCAAATATTATCATAATAGCAAAGAATCAAAAATTAAAAAAATAGCATTTAAAGTATCATAATCATTAACTGAAATAAAGAAAGAAATGCATACATTGAAAAATTGCATTATAACTTACATTGTAATATAATGGAAGTTTGCCTCTAAAAACTTTCAATTGATGAAATCTCAAACAGTTATGCGAGCAAATGAATCAAACGCTACAGCCGGAACTTAAATCTGACAGAAACTCGAACAAAACCACAAGCCAACTCCGAACAAGCCTACACCTCAATCAGATTCGAACCCAATTCCAACACTTCAAAAGAAATCTATTTTGAAGACCCAAAATCCAAAATTGAAAATGAACCCATTTTTCCTTCTTTTTGTTTTTTTTCCTTTTCTTTGTCATTTTTTAATAATACTTTCCAGATTCCAAAAAGGGTAATCAACGATAAGGAACCAGCTCAAAGGGTTTGCAAAAAGGTTAATGGTGTTTGGGTAGTGAGAAATAAAGCATTTGTCATCCCAATTTGAAAAAGTTAACACCTAGTAGTGAGTAAAACGTAGTACCTTCTGACTGCATTTGAAGAGAGGAAATCTCATTTTCATTTCAATTCTTTGTTTATTTTTTATATAAGCCTTATCTTCAACACATTATGCTTCTTGGTTCATTATATCAAAATCTAACAGCATTTTAGGATCTAGGCATGAAGTCCGCAAGAATGTCATGTTTTTAAAATTTGTATTTATAGAACTGAAAAGAGAATAAGAAAGGTAACAAGATTAAGAAAAGAGGCATTCACGGATGATGAAATATTTAATTCATTTATTTGAATTTTAAAACAACAGAAGGGTTTACATTAGAATGTAAGACAGTAAAGTAAAAATATTCGGATGACATAATGAAATAACTCAAAAGCCAGAAAAGATAGTAAGATCGGCTACCGAGATTCCGTCTGATAGGGAATATTTCTGGGTTGGTGTCCGTTTTTGTTTTGTTTCTATTCTACTGTGTCAATGGCTACTATGGCTTTCAATACTGGATCACATTTCTCATCATTAAATTATCCTAAGTAGGAAATGCCCTATTGCTCAAATATGGTAAAGTCAACCCCACATTTGCTTTTATTTTTTTTATTTTTCACTAGCAACTTTCATACTTACCTTTTCGTGACCTTAGATCAACAATAATGGTGCTTGTTCTATTTATTGAAAAGATACTTTTACTTTCAATGGATCTTGGATTGTTTGTGTGATTCAACATTGCAAACCAACAAACAGACCACCTTTAACTAGCTTTTATTTCAAAACAACAAGTATGTTAGAATAAATACTGTCTCTTATTTTTTATTCTTTTTTTCACCTTTTTTTTTAAATGATGCGATCGAACCTGACGTGGGTTGCCTACGTATCATGTAGAGATATAAATCAGATCATGCGTAGTTCGGGAAGATCATGAATAAAGAAAATAAACTAACTCTTATTTTTGTGTGAATATTTTCTAAAGAAAAACTTCTAAAGAATAATGAATTATTTTTTTTTGGTTTTTGGTTTTTTTTTTGGAATTTTCGAAAGAAAAACTCTTGAAGAAGAACAAAAATATTTTTGGATTTTGAGAAAAGTTTAAAAGAAAATATTTTTGGATTTTTAAAAAGTAGGGCCGGACCCAATTAAGGTTACCTACATATCTCACATCCGGTGATAATCATAGTCGTGTGGTTCATATATATTTTAGGAATAGGATGACACTTTTTGAAAAATTCAAACTTATTTTGATAAATATCGAGATTTTTTTAAAAACAGGGTAAATTATGTCTCCTATTTTCTCCCTTTTGGTTTTCCCTCAATTTTTAAATTTTTATTTTTATTTCTATATATTATTTTTCATAAATCGGTTAACATGCACAAGCCGAATAAAATATAATGCACAAGTAGCACATAAGATGCATGAGGATGGTCTTGCAATTCTCGTGTACACCTGTCATAGACGGACCCAACCACTATGTTGAGTCTCCAACGACGAATGCACATTATGCAAACAAATATTCCTACTAGGTATCTGGCATGAGGCTATGTTATTCGAGATTTATATCCTAGAGGGAGTGTTTTAAAAATTGCTTACACAAGTGGCTGCTCTAGCCGAGGTAGGGGAAAAATACTGGGAGCACGAAAGTCGACCGGGCCTAGTTACTTGAACCAGCCTCGTTCTAATTTGTATGACTTCTAATAGAAAATTAGGCCACGTGCACGTGTGCACCATAAATTCAAAAGGCTCGGAAGGGAGGCGTAAGAAGACAGTTTAATACAATTCAAATAGTATCAAAGCGGTAAGTAAGCGGCAATAAGCATATTAGGCCCAAAATTACAGTAATAACATAAAATTAATAAAACCAATTATAAATCACATTATAAGCTCAAATTCTAAGCCCATAACAGAAGTTCTGGGTTATCTTCCCAGCAGAGTCGCCAGAGCTGTAACACCATTTTTTTCCGAGGGGATATGAAAGAAATGAGTATTTCAATTTAAGTGATATTATTTGAATATTAATTTATTTTGATATAAAGAGTCGCCAATTGAAATAAATTTTTATGTTGTCCCAAGTCACCATTTTTTTAAAAATTCCAATTCAAGGAAATTGACTCTGATTAAGTCTGCGCATCCTGGACCTGCCGAGGATCAGCTATTAGTATTGCAGGGCAACTATAGTTCCTCCTATGGATGGGAGGGACAGCTATCGGATCAGCCTCTCCGCCCCTAGGAGACCTGACGATTTGTAAGAGTTCATCACGGAGCATCCTTTCCATGGCCACATAGTCGAGTGCCTATAGGCTACAGCCTTCTATATGATTTTTGAGCTTCAACGGATATAGCTTGATTGGTCTCTCATCATGGCCTTGGTAGAGCGGTGGCGACAAGAGACGTATACATTTCACTTGCCCATCGGAGAGGCCACCATCATGTTGGAGAATGTTCAGGTTTTGTACAGCCTACGCGTAGATGGACATGTCGTGGCACTGCCCCAGTACATTAGAGGCATGGAGCATGCACAGTTTTTAGATGAAGGAACAGTTTACTGGTTTTAGACCTCAGGGTGACACTGGGGGCAGTCGCGTTGCATTGTCAGCCATTAGAGATCAGGTGGCGTTTTTACACCCAGACATTACCGGCGATACGGAGGATCTTTGGATTGAGAGCTACACGTGGTTGGCGCTGCTCCTATTTTTTTGTTGGTTTTTGTTCCCGGATACTCATGGGAGTAGAGTGAGTAAACGCTTTCTCCATCATCTTCAGCAGCTGGATGATTTACCTCAGTATAGCTGGGGTGATGCTGTTCTCGCATACCTGTATACGAGCATGTGCTGGGCGAGCATGGGCCCAACAGCAGACATATTTGGTTTTCTGCCCCTCCTATAGATGAAAACATATTCGAATACTCTGTTCATTACTCCAAACTCTATATTGTCGAAATGGCTCATAAATTTTACATCAACCTTTTATCTTAGGTTTGGGCCTGGCGGCGGATCATGTTGTTACAGCCACCTCTACAACTACTTGCGCTCGATCATGCTTATTCGCTTCTCCCTCTAGCTTCTAGGTGGATTCTCCGGCGTGGGGACTATCGAGGGAGCGATGCTCATCATAATCTCCCCCTTTGTGAGGGATGTGTTAGATATACTGGTGGACGGACAGGTAAATATGTACCTACACTTGCTTGTTTTACATTGAGTTGTGTTGCACGTACTCACTTTTATGTTATTATTTATTAGTTCATCTGGATGCAATATAGTGTCGAGTTTCTAGCACAGCTGCCACTTATTGCTCAGTCGACCGACTGCTTTGGAGCAGCTTCGTCCCGATGATCTTCTTCGATATTGTTGAGTATCATGCCGCAAGGTGTGTGCTTCGCCAGTTTCACCGTCCTCAGCCTATATCGGGGAGCCTGGATGGGATGCTACACACTATTAGCGGGACGACCATGCTAGGATGGACCAGCGGTATATGGGATGGCTAGAGCACCAGCTCTATCTTAGGGAGGAGCGAGGTGACCGTATTCCTCCACAGCCTACATTTACCCGGGAGGCCACTATTTATCTGTATACTGAGTGGTACCGCCATCACACCGGACTGATGATCAGGAACCCTATTCATGTACTTGACGAGCGCTACAGACAGTATGCCGGGAGGCACTGGTATATTTTTTCAGGCTTATTAATATCTTATAATTGTGATATATCATTATTTAATTAATATTTTAAATCTTTCACATGATATTGTGCATCATCACCTCTACCAGCTGGGACAGAAGATGCAGCATCATGCGGACAATGCTGCACTTGTAGACTATGTCCGGCAGGTGGCACAATTGGCTCGTCGGACCCTGTTTTAGGTGAGATATATCGTGAGGTTGGACCACGAGGCTCAGTATGCAGCACCAGAGGACTACCATCGGGGTAAGGGTGTCTCACGAGGCAGGGGTAGGGCACGATGGAGTGGTTCCCCACGGGGTCGCGGGGGTCATAGGGGACAGCGAGGAGGTGGTCCCCAGCAAGGAGGCAGTGAGGCACCTATTGACCCACATGTTGAGGGACATGATGAGGACTTTGGAGTGAGGCCCTTAAAGATGATCAGCAAGGTTATATACCTCTGGCAGATGAGCCTTCCAGCAGCATACCTTCATGTTGCCTTCAGCTATCTCTGCCAGTGTTGCAGGTCACCCTGTCAGGAGCATTGTCGATCACTAGTACATTCGACGGGGATGTAGACCAGTACTTCGCATGCCCATCTACTGCAGCTGAGGATCGGCCGACCTAGGACGTGGATGGTGGGCATCGGTTGAGCTATCCATCATCCCCAGCGGTTCATGTGGATCTACCACAGACGGCAATATGTTTGTATTACTTTAAAATTTCAATTTGTTTTCTTTTCCTTAATGAGTTGCCATTAATTAATTTTTAACTTTATTACGAAGTCTTCGTCCTAGCCCATCTTTGAGGCCACTATATGTGGTGATGAGCACACCACGAAGGCATATACTTAGGAGGCCGACGAGACCATGGTGGGAAAATATTTTTTTAGCTAACAAAAAAATAAAATATACTTTTTCATATGCTAAGATTACTACTTGTTTTATAGGTTGCTGATGGCCCGACGGCCTATTCTTCCGATCTTTCCAGCTCTAGTGTCGATGCTGCTGTACATCCTCACATAAAGAGGCTCCTTGATGATGATGATCTAGATAGTTTGCCGGGTGACAGGGGATGCGACTTGGGCTAGCAGCAGTATTGAAGCACACAGGCTGCAGCACTCACTGATTTACTTATGTATTTACTTTGTGTAAATAGTACTTTATGTAATTATATTTTAATAACATTTTTAGTTTAATTGCGTTTGAACATCAATTTTACATAAATAGTACAACACAAACACAAACCTTGCAAACCTAACACAAAAACAGACAGTATAACTAATGAATGCACTTGACAATGGAAACATAAAGATACACTATAACGCTAAATATTTAAATGTCATTGTTTAGTTACGACCGCCTAGTATTCTCTATTTCTTCCTCTCGAGCTTTTTTCCAACTTTTTTTTATCTCTTCTTCCACCTCCTTGATTTTCACCTTCAACTCTTCAATTTCTTGCTTCGTTTGGAGTTCTCTGTCCCACTGCCCCGTATACACATCATGAAGATGATACAACTTGTCTTTGTAGTATTCCTGTTCACATGGTTCATTAATCCATACCTTAAAATTATATATAGGTACATCTGGTTTCCTATAAAACTTGTTCAATCACGCCCAGTAACGATGTCCAGCTTCTCCCAACAATCGTACATCATGCTTTTTATTCCGCAATTGCACTTTGGGCAATAAAGGGGTCGTTGAGACATTTCTTAAAGAGAAATTTGGTTTTATTGAAATGCTTGCTATAGGTTGTTGTTAAGCGCAGAAAATTAATAGAATGCGCTCGTTATTTATAGGCAAAATTTCAGATTGATCGTAGTATTATATTGCGATTTACATATGAAATTTTTCTGAAAAAATAGAATTTTCACATGATTGTCAGCTTTTTCAGAATGACATGACAACTCAATAAAATGTAGTATTATACTACAAATTACATATTACACTTCTCTGACACGAAAAAGGGTTTCACATGATTTTCAGCCTTTTCAGAACGACATGACAACTCACAAAACATAGTATATACTGTGGTTTACATATTAAATTTTTAGATTGGAGTTCTTTAGCAACAATAATAAGATAAATATTTGAACATAAAGATATTTAGCAACAAAAACAGTAGAACTAATAAAAATACTTGACAACGAAAACATAAAGATACACTGCTATGCTTATCACGAACAAGCCATTGTTTAATCACGACCGCGTACTACAATTTGCTCAAACCACTCAAGTTGTTCTACTAGCTTTTTTTCTCTTCTTCTATCTCGTTGAGTTTGGCCTTCAATGCCTCAATTTCATTGTTGGTTCGGCGCTCGCGTACTGCTTGGCTCGTACAGGTACAATGAAGGTCATAAATTCTTTCTTTGTTGTACTCCTAGTTACATGGTTCATCCATCCAAACCTCAAATTAACATGTAGACTTGCCGAGTAGCTCGTCAAGCTTGTTCGCACATGCCCAGTAGCGCCATCCATCATCTCGCAACCATTTGTACAAACTTTATTTTTCTCTGTAGTAGCACCTTGGGACATAAACAGGTTGTTCAGACATTTCTTAAAGAGAAACTTTGGTTATTGTTAAGCAAAGAAAATAAGTAACATGCGACATTTATTTATAGTCAATATTTCACACAGAACATAGTATTATACTCCGATTAACATATAAAATTATTCTGAAAAAAGGGTTTTCAGATGGTTTTCAACTTTTCCAGAACAACATGACAGCTCAACAAAACATAGTATTACACTGAGATTTACATATTTAATTTTCCTGCAAAATTTTTTTTTTCTTCAATCATTCAAGCTTTTTAACCACGCTTTACATATTGCTGAGAATGACAAGACAATTGATAAAATGTATTCTTGAACCACGCTTTGTATATTTAATTTATATTTTAATATGAAATCTTTTTATTCCACATTCTTGGTCTTCTTTACTAACACAAATAAGTTCAATATTTGAACAACCATTTCAAAAAATAACCTTAAAAAATAAGATCTAAAAAGATTGTGGAAATTAATTTTATTTCATATATACTGCAACATACACAAGTACATACACATATTACAAAAAACAATACCAAAATAAAAGACTAGGGGTATCCTTGATAGTTGGGTACATTCGACGACTTGCACCAATAACCTGATTACCACCGCCACGCACACAACCTGAAAGACATTTACGACGGTCGTGTCCTGCTTGCGAGCATATGCCACATTTACGCGCATAAACGGTATCACCAACATCCATTTAGTTCAGTATGTGCGTTCTCTTTTGCACTTGCAGCTTATGCAAATAGTCCTTGTTACATACCATCTTAAAAGGTTCTGGCAGCCAATAATGCTCAGCACCTAATGGTTGCAACTTCCCATTATACGTGTTTATGTATTCAGCAACACTATATTACCAATAATATAGTTTGTTGCCCATATCCAACTTGTTGAAAGCACTTCAACGCTTGTGCGCACGACATGTGGTATATGGTCCATTTCTCACATGAACACAACCTTCTATTTTCATTCACCATTTGTAGATTATTCCCACGGTGTCCCCGAATAGCTGTCTTAACTTCCAAAACACCTCGTTCATTATCGTATTGAAGAAATGAATACCACTGTGCGCGCCTTCTAGACCTTCAAATCTTCTCATTGGTATTGGCATAAATTCAACAACCTGGTCCATCAATGCTGATACAGCTGCATGCCTTTCAGCAAACCTCTCTACACTCTGCTTGAATGTCATGCAGACCATGGGGTGACAGGCAATCCACGGGCAGACTTCAACAAGCCGTTAAATGACTCTGACACATTTGTAGTGAGGGCTCCCCATCATCTGCCGCTATCAGCATGCAATGTCCACATGTGAAACTCATGTCGCATCAACCAAGTATAGGATCGTGGATCAATCCGCCGAATCGCTTCCATGTGCCTCGTGAATTTGCTCTGCTGCTGCTCAATTTTAGCCATACACATTAAGTCATGCAAGTGCTTGTCAGGAAATTTATTCTGGAAATTGGCCTTCAGGTGCGACACACAGTATTAGTAGTATGCATATGGTTCCTGCCATTCAGGCAAGTGACGTACAAAACTTAAAATACCACCATGCCGATCAGATATTAGACAAATACATGAACGTTGTCTGATAACGTGCTACTTTAAGTGGTTCAAAAAAACGTCCACGTCTCATCATTTTCGTTGGCACATATGGCAAAAGCTAATGGAAAATTTGCCTGTTGGCATCTACTGCAACTGCAAGCAAAATCTTAATATTATACTTTCCATAGATATGAAAACCGTCTATGGAAATAACAAGACGACAATGCACAAAACCATCAACTGCCGGTTTAAATTACCAGAACACATAGTTGAAAATATATTTGGGTCTGTCTGGACTCCGCTCACGCCTCCATTCAACAACAGTCCCGGGGTTAAAGTATTGCAGTGCAGCCATATACCTGGGCATATTTGAAAAAGACTTATCCCAGTCACCATAAATAAATTCAAAGGCATGTTTGCGACCGAGATATGCCATTCTTTTGGTTATAGTACAACCATACCCCTGGTGGACGGCTGTAATACAGTGTTTAATCTTGAACCTAATGGACATTTCCAAATATGGAATCAAGACAAGAGAAATTAAGTCCACATCGAATTTGAAGTGATTCTCATTGTATGTGTCCATTTCACATCTGTTCTCGGTAATAAATGTACCAACTTTTCACAAACCGAATTTCTTCTTGGTGGCACGTATCATCCAGTGATAACCCATAAACCACCTAAGACATACAACCTTGTATTTCTCTGTAGTTGACTCACTTACCGTCATCTCACGACACTCTCTTATACTGTATATTTTTACAGCCCTAATTAGGCGAGCCTTATCGGGGAATTACATGCCTTTTGTCAGAATAGCTGGTCTAGACTCAGCCCAAATCGCTGATCGAAATTCATCATCATCCCTTATGAGGGCATCCACGTTCAGCATGCTTGGCAAATTATCAAGATAGGGAATATTCTGCTCATGAAATGGCACGTGGGACTCGTACACTCTTGGTCTAGCAGAAGATGAAGGAACATGCTCCCTCGTCAGCTCAGGTTCAATGTTCACTTCCTCCTC
This sequence comes from Nicotiana benthamiana, assembly GCA_034376525.1. Lineage (NCBI taxonomy): Eukaryota > Viridiplantae > Streptophyta > Magnoliopsida > Solanales > Solanaceae > Nicotiana > Nicotiana benthamiana. Next base: position 24,089,381 of record CM067340.1, on the reverse strand, counting down.
CTCATCATGGCAGGGTGTGTTATCCTCAGACTCATTTGCATTATTGTCATAATCACTATCATCTTCCTGACTCTACGCATCTGCCAAATCACGAATAAATACATCGTCTATGGGAAACTGTGTGAGGTCAGGAGCTTCAAAAAGCTCGTTATCACTACACAAAAAGAACAAAAGGATAAGTTACCCAAAACTCCAGAAAAATACTTTAGATAACGCTATATCACTTTACTTACAAGTCGTATTGTCTTGACGTTTCATGATGGATAATTTCTTATTGGTGATGACTCCCGGATGGACCATCGTAGTCCAATACTCCAGAACTACGCATATTCCAACTAGGGGCGGTCTCATTACTTTTACAATTCATATCCGGACGGTACCCCCTATGAAAAATATGAGTGTTAATACAAATCCAATTAAAACATAAAATAAACATCGCTAAAGCGTAGTAAAATTGAAGTTTACAAGTCATCTTGTTGATTATATAAAGTCGAAAAATTATTTTGTGGCTGCTCATTCGCCGGTGGTGGCAAGTTTAAATCAAGGAAAGCTCTTTCATTAGCAATATGTCCGGAAAAAATGCTCCAGAATAACCACCCGATGACTGGGGGTTATCCCTGCTATACACGCCCTCATTACTGGGAACGTCTTCCACTTTGACGTACATTTCCAATAATTTTATTACAATAAGTTTCCTGTATTCATCTAGAATCCATAAAAAATCTCTAAGAGTTTCATCATCCTCGATGTTAAACTCACAATAATAAGCAAACCCCTATGAAGTCACTGAATACGGAAATCTACCGGTTACTTTAAAGTTAACCGGATGCCTCCTCTCACTCATTTTTTACATAACAACAATACCAATGTATCGTACTCCATAGAACAGAAATTTAACATAACACTATGGAGGTGAGCTATACCTCACAGAGTTATTCTCCGACACAACCTCACCTCCCAATATAGTGAAACTCTTATTTTTGGCACTTCAGACATTGTAAATAAATGATTGAGAAGAAGAAGAGAGAAGTATGAACGTAAGTTTGAAGTTAAGTATTGAATGAATTTTTATAAAACTAAAACGTCTATAAATAAGGCAAGTCGGAGCTTGGGGTGTAGAACTTTTTTAAGGAATTCGCAGTAAAATACTACGTTTTATGTATTTGAATTATTGTTATGTCAGTTAAATTATTGGTGGGTAAAAAGTAATGTAATACGTAGTATTATAATTAAATAAAAATTTTGAGCAATTCGCAGTACTATACTGCAAATTAGTAATTCGCAGTATAATACTGCGAATTGCTCAAATTTTTTTAAAAAATATTTCACAGTACAATACTGCGAATTACTTTAACGTCTAAATTTCTGTTAAAGTAATTCACAAATACCTATTTGTATAACTTTTTTTAGCACTAAAAAAGTACTTTTTATCTAGAAAAGCATTAATTAAGTTTCGGACCGAGGGTGGAGAAGCATCCAAATGGGAAGAGACAGGCAAAACTTCATTTTTTGGAAAATTCAAACGGGGCAGGGCAGGTAGCACGTCAAAAATTTATCCAAATATTAGGTTTCCTCTTAGAGAAAAAAAGGATTTACAACTTGTTCCCATGAGCTCCCAAATGGGTCTTTGATCAGAAGCTCCCAAATGGGTCTTGGGTCAGAATATTTTGAATCGGGTATATCACTTATACATTGAGCATTTCTTGCAAGAAATTTAAATGTTTGAATCAAACTGTTATGAAATAATATAAAGATAAGAACAATAATACAAGAACAAGAGCAATAGAGAGAATAGAGAGAGAGGATTATTCTCATTGATACTTAGAGATTGTTAGGGTTTGTTTACAATGGTAGAAGACCCCTTTATTTATAGGGAGGGGATGATTTAGCTACCAAGAATAGAACTCTAGAATCTCTCTAATTATAGACATTCACCTTAAATAGGAGATTTCATAACACTCCCCCTTGAATGTCTATTCAACAATGTGCCTCGTTAAAACCTTAAAACAAAAACCCAATGGGAAAAATTAAAGAAAGGAAAAAGAGTACACATGTTTGAATATGCGCCTATCGGTTGCCTCGTTAAAAACCTCGCAAGGAAAACCCAATTGGGACAAAACCTTGTAAGGGAAAAAGAGTGCAACGCGCATTAACTCCCTCTAATGAGTACATCAATTTATATCCTTGAGCATTTGCATTCCAATCTTGTGCATCATCTTCAAAACAATCTTTGGTAGATGTTTGATAAATAAATCAACCATATTGACTTGAATAAATATTCCGCACCTTGAAATCATCATTCTTGATAGATATGAACATCTTCATATAATGTAGTGGAATGACTCTTCAATATCTCCATAGATGTATTCTCAATGCCATCATGCTTATAGTTATAGCAAGATACATATGTACACAAATTGTACTAAGGATGTGGTACTTCAGGACCAAGAATTGCATATGCTTCAAGCAACTTAAATCTTTCAAGTTAAGTCGTATAAGCCATATAATAGACTTTAGCTGCATATCAAGTTTTCATGTCATGCTAAACAAATAAGATATCGAAAAATGACTATACATACCTTTGACTTTTATACTTTCAAGCATTTGAACTATAGGTTCAAAACTACATGTCTTTCATATGGAATCAATTCTTCTTGAATTGTATCTCTTCCATTTAGTTACTTTCTTTGGGTCAGCAAATACGTATAGCATGCTTTGCAATATGTTGCAATTGAATTATCCCTTTTATGAACTTCAGGTTCATATCGTGATATTCGGGGATATACATATACAAATGATAATTCATCCCATGTAACCTTTTCTCAAGTGTTTATCATGTCTCCCCCTCATGTTAGAAAAGCTAACTTGTTTCCTCAACTTTGGGAAATCATCTTTGTGCATTATCATGTCAATATACACGGCACATTAATAATAAGATGAAATTATTTGGTTCCTGACCCTGAACCACTTGTGAGGGGAGAATATAATATACTCTCGTATACAACGTATATCAAACTGATATATATAACTTTGTTCTCATAAGAAACAGTTTAGCTATTAAGTGGAAGCACTCAATAATTATCTTGCTAAACCAACTTTGATATAAACCAACTTATCAAGATGAACTATCTTGAGTAGAAAATCTGGAAATTATGCTCGAAGTTAGATTACTGAGCAATTTACCTTGCAAGCACCGGCCAGGCTGCGGGTTAATAACAATTGCGCATGTAACCATATCATAGATGCATCATATGTGGTATACATGGCAGGTGAATGGGCCCATATTCACCTTTGATATTTCTAGAATTTATGGGCTTCAACCCGAACTCTTTAGTTGGTCAGTTCATTAATGAGAACAAGTGATATAAGAGAATTCGTAAAGAACTTTCTAGTTCTTTGATATTCACCTGTGTGAATTTGCACATCATACTTAAAATGAGATGGCTAATACGAATGCTAACTGAACAAATTATCAATATTGGTAAACTTCAAATTTACACCATGACATGTGCATTTATCAATAAACTTCAGGTTTATTATGACATGGGTTTTTATACCAATAGATATCCACTTTATTGTGGCATTCTTTCTTTTGTGTAGTACAAACTGGAGAACAAAGCGGGTAGCTTTTCATATGCAAATTACCCCGCTACAAGTTGTAGTAATAGGAGATATCAAAGCCTTCCTTTATTTATAGTCTCAATATAATCAATCGCTTTCGCGTGTACTTTGGAAACTGAATAAGTTTCTTTGAGACTTACTACAGCACAATACTCAATTGTGTTTCTCCAACATAGTAATAATTGGCTCTTCTAGAGCTCTCAATTAATTTTGTACTACCACAGATTCATCAACATCCATGTGGTGAATATCTTTCTTAAAGAGAAAGTTATACCATTATGGTCATGTCAAACTTATATGCAAGATATGTTTCTTGCATTATCGTTGTCCTTTAATAGTCATATTTTCAAAATACTTTGGCGTACAATAGGTACGTGACCAACGATTATTCATGCCATATATCATCTCAAACCTCCTTCTAGGGGTGAGTGTGGTATCATCTCAAACCTCCTTCTAGGGGTGACTGTGGTATATTTAATACCAATTTCATGTTCATATTCTTCCAATAATGAATATGTATTCGTGAATCAGATGTTGTCACATTCACTTCGGGGATATGTGATTTTGTCATCCTTTTCAAATCTATAAATGCGTCAGGCATTTGATTTGCTATTCTTTGCAAATGGATAATCTTTTGTGCCTCTTTCACAAATAGAGGTATGTGGATCAAGATGAGATAATGATGCATTTTTCCACAAAATTTCCCGTTTGGTTTCACCAACTTCTCCCCCTAATTTTGGGAAAAGTGTCTCATCAAATTGACAGTCTGCAAATTGTGCAGTGAACAAATCTCCTGTCAATGTTTCGAGGTAGCGAATAAGGAAGGGCGATTCAACCTCAACATATATTCCTAACCTTCTTTGCAGACCCATTTTGGTGCGGGATGGCGGTGCTACAGGCACATATACTGCGCATCCAAAGATTCTTAAATGGGATATATTGGGTCCATGACCCAAAACCAGTTGCAACGGGGAATATTTGTGTCAATTCGTCAGTCAGAGACGAACTAGCATTGCTGTATGCAAAATGGCGTGTCCCCAAACCGAAGTGGGCAGCCGACGAACTAGTATTGCTGCATGCAAAATGGCGTGACCCCAAACCAAAGTGGGCAGCCGACGAACTAGTATTGCTGCATGCAAAATGGCGTGACCCCAAACCGAAGTGGGCAGCCGACGAACTAGCATTGCTGCATGCAAAATGGCGTGACCCCAAACCGAAGTGGGCAGCCTCGTTTTCATGAAGAATTCAAGATTATTCTCATCTATTGTCTCAATCTGATATCCATTTTGAATGATATCTTTAAAACTCAACAAGTTCCTTTAAGACTTGGAGGAGAACATTTTGATTGATATCATTAAAACTCAACAAGTTCCTCTTTAGACTTGGAGGAGAACATTGCATTCTCTATGATAAACATCGTGCCTTTGGGCAGAGTTACAGTTGCTCTTCAGGAGCCTTCAATCAATTTAATTCCCATGGTTTGACATACAAAAGAAATACACGAACATAAGAATAAACAAGTTCAATTCGTTTGTGTCACATAATATTTTCAAAATTTGCTGATGTCAGTTGACTAAATAAATCAGATAGTCGATTATATGTTTTCCATAATCGATTACTATGCAGTTTGAAAATTTCAGTTTAAGCATTTTCATAAAACAATCGATTGTTAAACACACACAATCGATTGTTGAGCATTGACAATCGATTGTTAAACATAGACAATCGATTGTTGACTATTTTTTTTGAAAAATTCCAGATCACACTGTTTTAAGACAATCGATTGTTAAACATAGACAATCGATTGTTGACAACTTTTGAAAAATTCTAGATCACACTGTTTTAAGACAATCGATTGTTAAACATAGACAATCGCTTGTTGATAATTTTTGAAAAATTCCAGATCACACTGTTTTAAGACAATCGATTGTTAAACATAGACAATCGATTGTTGACTGTTTTTTTTGAAAAATTCCAGATCACACTGTTTTAAAGACAATCGATTGTTTTGCAGTTTTTATGCGAAATATGAGATAACCGACTAGTTTTTCAGGTTAGTCGATTACCTCTACTGGAAAGTAAAAATATTATTGATATTTGAGCATATTGATACATTAAAGAACTAATACTAACATTATATCATGAACTAACTAATACGAGCTAATACTAATGGCTATTAGTTTATTCATTAACTAATACAAACAAGTAAAATAAAATCAAACAGCTCCATCTTCTTTCATCACGGATCCATCACCGATTAGGTGGTCTATCTTCCCCTCGGGTTGCTCAAAGAAGTCTGCCACATCCAAGTGGGTGATGTCAAAGTTGTCGTCAGAGACAAAATTCGTTTCAGGGCGTTTACTCTTTCGAGATGCTTGATAAAGGTCAACCAAATGTCATGGTATACGGCAAGCCTTTGACCAGTGCCCGTTTCCACTGCAACGATAATGTATAGTTTATAAACTATTTGCTTTTGGATTCTTACCGTATCGTGCTTGTGGCAGAGTGACCAACTTCAGGTTGTCATATCTCTTCTTTAAGTCATCTCACAAGATAGGTGGATCTTTGACTGTGATATATTCAATTTTCAAACCTTCATCAAGGTGATGGCGCAAGTAAATCAAGGCCTAGCATAGTTTTGGGTGGATGCATTATTTCTGTCTTTAATGGCGTCTCCAAGACCCATAGCATCTAAGTGAATTTCAGCATCCAACACCCATGTCATATAGTTCTTGCCCGAAATTTTAAGGGCAACGAACTTTCTTTTCATAATGTCAGACATAAAACAAAATTACATCAAGAGCGTGTTCATACTTACGGGCTCTATTACAATTATCACATTCACTTCAGGGAATGGATCATAATCATGTGCTTTACACAATCTCATGTCAAATATTACTTTCATAAAGTGAAAGATTATTTTGAGAATCTTTATTATTCTCATTATCACAATAATGACGATTATAATTTCGTCTATTGCCACGTCCACATCCATTGATACCTTTATGGTAATAGTTCTTTCAGACTTATCACATACTGCTACCACATTCTCTAAAGGGAATGGAGCAAATTCAATTGGACGGAATTCTTTGCCACGTCCACATTCATTGATACCTTCATGGTAATAATTTTGTCTTCTTTCAGACTTATCATATTCTGCTTCCACATTCTCTAAAGGGAATGGAGCAAATTCAATGGGACGGATTTTCAACTCTTTGCCCACAATCATACATGAATTTAATCATGGCAGGACATAGTGATTTTACCACTTCACGTGGTTATAATTTCTTACAAACTCCATTAGAGTTATAATCAAACTTTGTTGTCTTTGTATGTATATAAAATCAAATCGTAGAATTTCAAGAATTTCAAAGGGAAAAGTAAATTACTTACCTTTAAGGTATACCAATTATATTTTCAATGTTTTCTCTCCTTGTTTTCTGTATAGAAATTCTTACACAGAATGGCCTTGTTGATTTCTCATATCTAGAGTCACTTTAATTGGCTTCTAGTTGTGAGAAGCTAACAGCTTCGATGATTGCTCTTCGTCCGCCTCTTTTTTTTTTCGTTTCTTTCTTTGAAGCAAAAACCTTACACAAACAGAAGTTAAGACAATCGAAAATTTCAATTGGTTAGAGACTCGTGCTGATAACGTGTTATGAAATAATATAAAGATAAGAACAATAATACAAGAACAAGAGCAATAGAGAGAATAGAGAGAGAGGATTATTCTCATTTGATACTTAGAGATTGTTAGGGTTTGTTTACAATGGTAGAAGACCCCTTTATTTATAGGGAGGGGATGATTTAGCTACCAAGAATAGAACTCTAGAATCTCTCTAATTATAGACATTCACCTTAAATAGGAGATTTCATAACACAAACAACGTTATTCTGCTTTACCATTATTGTAAATCTATTATAGTATTATATAACATAGAATTACTTATGAGTCTTAATCGAGTTCATTAGCTATTTAGCATGATCTAAAATAATTCTTGCATATAAGGAAATTTAATTCGAGTGAAGTGCATAAAAATAAATTGATATGAAAAGGAAAATAGAGTATACGAGTTCTCATATAGTTGAATGTTTGAAAATGAGATTAATCCATTCTGAGCTAAATATTAAAATAAAACTGAGTATTTACCAGAAGATTTTTTGGACTAAGGTGACATGATTTTTTTTGGACTAAATATTTCTGGACTAAGGTGACATGATTTTTTTTTAGTTCAGATTCAAGAAGAATCCCAATCAAATTCCCTTGGTTTACCAGAAGATTATTTCTTTAAGCTTTTTTGTTGAGTACAACTTTGTTCGTGGATCTCCCATGCACATGACCAAAAATTTTTAAACTAGTTCCTTTTTCTATTCTTTTGATACAATATTTCACTAATATTTTTTTTGTCTTTCTTCTCTCTTTTGTATATAAATATATAAGGTAAATTTAACTTATACAAATGGTCAAAGGGTAACATAATTCGTGAAAAAGAAGATACGCAAAAGTTAAGTCAAGTAACTATCAATATCGGATACACACATGGGCATATTAAAAATTTAAACTCTATAAGTTTAACTTTTAAATTTTTAAATATTGAACCTATTATACTTTTAAAGTTAAAGGTTCATATCTACTCTTTTTCCAATTTTAGTGAATCTTTACACATAAATTCATACACGGTGTCGAAAGTTATGAGTTCAATTGAACCCATCATCAGAATACTATATCCGCTCCTAGATACACGACCAATATTGGATACAACAAATGCAATCAGCATCGAGTAAATCAAGTATTTTTCATCGGATAGCAATTAATGAGGGAATATTCTCTAACATTAAATGAGCAACCCTACAAGAATATTTGTATCCATGGCTTGCCGTTACTTACTCATCAATGACTCTTTAATTATCACTTAAGAGGAGCTTTATCTTAGGATCTTGTTTCCCTAGATAAAATTATAAATATTTAGGCAACTGTACATATCTCTCTCTTCTCTCCATTTGTACCACAATAAATCAGAATGAATTACAATACTTGCTAAAAGTATAAAAAAGATCTTGAAGTTGGTCAGACGTAAGTATACTTCATTCTTTTGGATCTTGGAATATATATAGCTTCACATAGGATCTGGTTATGGGTCTAGATTGATGCATATTTAAAAAGATTGGCCACCTAAGGAAATTGATCCTCGAATAAATTTTGATTGAGGATTCTTAACAAGTTTGGCGTCATTTGGAGTTTGTTTACCTATGGGCTTGACTTAGCCAAGTTCAGTAGCATTGTTGTAATTAGCTGAACCTTGCAAAGGCTATCTCTTTTCCTCGGATATGGGAAGGGGATGAAACTTCATCGAAGTATGACAGAAGTCAAGACAAATTGGGAAAAGACAGCCCCTCATTTAGAACTAGGAGCAAAGAGAAACGTCAATTATGATTCTCTAGTCAAAACATGTCAATGAAAAAATAGGGGCTTTTTCTTTTCACTCATATGTAGGGGGGAGGGGGAGATGTGTTGAATGCTCAGCCAACCTCCTCCGTACGTGCTGCAACCAAGCCACACCAAGTGAGAACCGTTGAGGGGAACCTCAAGGGCCTTCCTAGGCATCTCTAAGGAGTGTCCAAGGTATCTATACTAGTTATGGAACTCCATGGAAGGCGCCATATCTCAAGGCTAGCGTTGGGCACATAACTTATGTCAGACGCTTGGCGTATGGAACGACTAGGCCCTGCGGGTTACCGTAGCGAAGGATAAAGACCTTTGTGCTGATTAAACACTCGAGGGACACTCTTAAGAGCCTTGTGTGTTGGCTTGTGAGCATGGCTTGAGTTCAGCCTTTCAAGCAACGTTCGTTGGCATAGATGTGCAGTGGTGGGGTGACGTTGTCATGTGCTAATGCACAAGGCAAGTGTCAAGGTTGAGGATTGGACTGTGCGCGCTCGAGCGATCAGTGTAAGGCAAGGGACTGATATGTCTGTAGCCAAACTCGGGTGTGTGCAATGTAAAGACCTAACTTATGAAATGTGCCACCGGAATACGTGAACAAGACAAGGCTGAAGCCTTAGCATCAAACAGGCGGCACAGGAGAAGCTAAGCCTTTGAGGCAAGCTTCGAAGGAGGCACATGATCGTTCTAGAAAATCTAGGATAAGAGAAGGCTGGTTTGTAGTCAGGCGGGATTGCGGGCACCTCAGGGGCTATTTGAGTGCCGCTTACACTTTGGAGGAGACGACCGTGATAGTAATCATGTCGGGACTGCTATAATAAGAGTTATTGTCGAAAGAGTATTTTTCTAGAGAAAGAATTTTTAGTTCCTTACCAGTTTAGATTTCTTGGACAATGGAGGTGGGCAAGGGCAGGAGTGCGCGCGTGGGTGGGGGGGGAGGGGAGTATGGGGTAGAAGTGGATGTGGGTGGGGAGGATTTAAACCGCCAATTAGAGAGTTTCATAAAATATTTTTCCTCTTCTTTCTGGCGAAGCTATTTTTCTAAAATTGGGAGAAAATGAGTAAAAATATTTCCCCAATATATAAGCAAACCAAACAGAGAAAAGTAGAAAATATTTCCATACCAAACACACCGTCGTAGGTCTCGATTTGGTCAACAAATAAGTGAACCTCACTTTCTTTTCTTTTTTCGATTTTTTTTTTCGTCCTTTTCGTTGTCTTTAGTTAATGCAGATGCCAGCGGAGGGTGATGTTGCGAGATGAGTTATACTTATTTTATAAGCAGCGAGCAAGTAGAATCTGCACTGAACCAAGAGTTGACCACGATGTCGGAGCTAGTGCTCCGGTTAGCCGTGGAAAGGCTTCAGAGTTTAGTGTTGGCAGACGAAGAAACTGCACCATTGAATCGAACAGCTAGGGGACATTTATATGCCATACTAGGAGAGCTAAAGCGGATGCACGTTTGGTTGAAAGGGAAGACACAACACAAAGACAGAGTGAGAAGAATTGAAGAGCTTGATTATCAAATCGAGGATTTCATTGAAACTTATCGTGTTTTGGGAAGATCAAGAAGAAGCTTATCAAACATAGAGATATTTAACGGCATCAAAATGATAGGTATGAGATACGCTTGAATTCCTTTCGCTCTCGGGAAGATCAAATCTGATATTGCAAGCATCATCAAGGAAATCGAAGAAGCAGTTCCTGTAGCAGACAGCTTTGAAAATCAAGGTCCAACGAGACGCTCTCGTGCTTTGTACAGCAGTCTATTTGGGCTTAAAGAAGACCAAAAGCGAGTGCGTGAAGTTTTATTATCTCGAATAGGGTCCAACACCCCCCAGTCATCCTCCCAAATTGGGGTCCCAGTCATCCCAATATGTGGAGCTGTTGGCTCGGGCAAGACTACTCTTGCTAAAAGAATACTATACGAGGACCCAATCGTTACTGAGTTTAACACTCGCATTTGGGTAAATGTTTCCGAAAAGTTTGAAATCAGAGATATACTTAGACAAGTACTTGTTTCTTGTGATGGGTGGATGAAGCACATGTTTAACAGCTCCGAAGATCAACTGCTTGAACGAATAGAGAAAAGACTTAAATCTCATAGAACGCTAATTGTCCTGGATGATATACGCTCAATAGAAGCTTGGGAAACTGTGTGTAAAACATTTCCAAAATTAGATAAGGGTAGTATTGTACTGGTAACCACCCGGGTAGATATGTAGCTGAATACATATATAGAAACGAGTTTGTGCATACAATGACGCCCTTGAACCAGGAGGCTCTCCCTCCCCAGGCAGATACAGGTCAGTTATTTTTCCTAGTCCAAAGTTGTTTCAAATTACCCTTACCTTTAATTTAGTATGGTCATACAAGTCTTCAATTTTTATTTTTTCGAATTTTTTGAAAAATTACTTTGTTTCCCCTGATCTCTATTTTATCCGGCTAAGCTCACTGCGTTAAGGTTGTATCCGGTTCCGGTTCTGGGTCTCTTTGGGTCTGCGGTTCCGGTTCTGGCGGTTCCGATTCTGCGGTTCTGGCGGTTCCGGTTCTGGCGGTTCTGGCGGTTCCGGAGCCGGAACCGCTACCATACGGTTCTGGAACCGCCCGGTTCCGGTTCTGGCGGTTCCGGAACCGCGGTTCTGGCGGTTCCAGGCGGTTCCCGGCGGTTCCGAGTTATTTTTTTTATTTTTTTTAAATCAATATCTTATATAGTAGTTATTAGTATATTGTAGAATATACTTTTATATGGTGTACTATGTTATTAATTATAGTATATATTGTGTTTGGTAATTAGTATATATTGTGTATAAGTGGTGTATATATTGTTGTTAAGTAATACACTATTGTATATAAATAGTGTATATTGTGTAGTGGTTAGTAATTAGTATAAATTTTATATAAGTAGTACATATTGATAAAAGAATGTTGTCATTAGTATTATGTGTTGTATGTTATATATTATATGTTATATAAATATTCAAGGATTGATATAGAAGTAAAGACAAAAAAATATTGAGACAAAGATATTCAAGGATATGATAAAAAGCATATTTATTGACCAAAATGGCATATCTTTCTTAGTCTTCCTTCCCCCAATGGAATGAGCACAACATGGTACTAATACCACCATTAAAAGAAAAAAAACTAAAAGAAGACATGCCAATGTACAAGTTACATCATAATTTATGCATTATTTCTAACAAATCTCATAAAACCTTCAAGGTTTGGAGGTGGTTGTGTTGGCGGTGGTGGAAATGAAGCTTGTTCATCTCCACTTCCGGGTGAAGTTGCTTCCTGAGCAAGTTCTGCTAGCATTTCTTCATAGCACTCATCTATTTCTGGTTGAGATTCAGCTAGCCCAAAGTTCCTTCTTTCAGAGCTGATCCAATCTCGGAATAGCACTGATTTTTCCAAGCTGTCCCGCATCGACGCTCTATGATCACCTATTTGTAGTCTTGCTTGACTAAAAACGCTCTCCGATGCAACAGTTGACGCTTGAATCGACAGAACATCCCGAGCCATCCTTGCAAGAACGGGAAAATGCTTTTCCCTTTTCTTCCACCAATCCAAAAGGTCGAAAGAGCCGTCTGGATTCTCATTCTCTAATCCCTGCGACAAATAAACTTGAAGCTCATTTAGATGGGAAATATCATCTACATTTTCCCCTTGAGTACCCCTGAACTCAGTCCACGATTTAAGAGCTGTTAAGCCAGCAGCTCTTTTAGACGCCTGTGATGTGGACAAAGTTGGGGTTGTAATATTTGGCCTAGCATGCTGTAACGCCTGTTTATAAGCATTATAAACAGTTTGAGCATTCACTTTAATTGATGCTTGCGCATCAGATAGTGTAGCCATTTCTTCTTCATCAAGATCTAAATCTTGATAAATACTAGAATACCAAAAGTGAGGTCCTCCTAATTTCATAGTAGGATTTAGCATACCAGACACACCATATATAGGAGGGATTGGAAAAAAATATTTTTTAAAGTTCTTTTTCATTTCTGTTATTGCATATTCATAAATTTCCCCTCCCTCGTTAAAATCAACAAATAAATTAGCAAGTGCGGCAATATATACTGAACAGTTAGAAATAGTTGGATAGAATTGGCCAGATAAAGCATTTGTAGCCACATGAAAATGTTCTAAAAAATCTAACAAAATTTTAACGTTAGTCCAATCTTGATTAGTTAACATGTCATTATCTTCCTCTCCACAATCCCGAGAATTATAAGTAGCGTTAATTGGGTTTCTATATTCGTACGCCACTACTAAACTTTCTTACATGTAGTTCCACCTAGTCGGAAAAGGTTTAGGTACCTTTCTTTCTCTAAGGCCATATTCGTCACATTTTTTAAAATATTCTCTAAGTCTACTTCTACGGTTTGAATAAAAAAGCCAATTAAGAGCGAATTTAACCTTTTCAATTTCTATGTTTAAAATTCTCATACCATCACCACAATTAAATGATAAATATGACATATACATCTAACATGGAAAATATTTGTAAAAGCAGGATTAAGTGTTCTAGTTAAAATACCTATTGCATTAGTGTTGCTACTAGCATTATCCATAGAAATTGACATTATTTTATCACTAAAACAAAAATATCTACATACATCTGAAACAATGCTAGCAATAAACTTACCCGTGTGCCGTGAATTAATTATTCTATATGCAATAATGCATTTTTGCATTGTCCAGTCTTCGTCTATCCAATGACTGGTTACGGTTAGATAATCACAATCATTTCCACTTCTATCAATATCAGTTGTAATAGACATACGATTACTTATATGGGTAAATAAATAACGCAAGAATTGTTCATATTCATGCTTGTATTTGTAAATGTCAGCCTTAACTGTGGCGCGAGGCCAACCTTTATACGTAGGATTAAATACTCTTCTAATATAATGAATCCAAGCAGGATTAGAAGCAAAAGAATAAGGCAAACACATAACAGTAATCATTTTAGCTAGTTCTTCACGATCCTTTATTTGGATCGTAATACAATATACCTCCGGTGACTGTGTTTATTCCTGGTTGAACTAGATTAGAACCAGTACTTGGGTTAACTGTTGTTTCAGGACTTGTCCTCCCCTCTTGTTGCGCTTTCAATTGGATATATCTAGCCTTATCGCTAGGGTGTAATTTTATATGTTTAACTAAACTACCTGTGCCGCTACGATCTCCAGTATACCTATGCACAAGTAATTTCCCACAAGATTTACACTTAGCCTTATTTTGTTCTCTTAGTTGAATAAAAAATTGCCAAACTAATGAAGTTTCTGAACGTTTAGGAGGTTGTCTACTAAAAGTGGGAGTTTGTACGGGTGAGTGTTCCGGTTCATTAGTAGCAGGACTAGTAGGTGTATCATCTAAATCTACCGGAGCTTGGGTTTTATCATCATCATCATCCTCATTTCCCTCTAATATTGGTGCATTAGGATAAAGCATATTTATAATATCATCATCTATTCTATCACCGACTGCTACATCATGTAGAAAATCAACATCGCTAAATTGAAAACACGGGTGATTACTATCAAGTATTCCGAAGTTTTCATTAGTATTTCTAGGTTGGCTACTAGTTTCAACTTGTTTATCTTTTCTAGGTCGGGGAGCCGGGGGAGGGGTAGTATTTTGGCGACTACTTTCACCGGTTTTATTTTTTCCTTTTCCGAACATATTTTTCAATGAAAATGCCATATTAATTATAACTAAGCAAAATAACAACACACAAAAATATTCTAATCACGTAAGAGTTGAAACGAGTTTACCGGATTGACGAACAGCTTCTTGAAAATTGAAAATCGTTGAAATCGAACACTTGAAAACTTCAATTCAACAACTTCACAATGTTTCACGAAATTGCAACAATAAATTAAGCACTTGCACTAGAAAGATTGAAAGAGAGCTTGAGAGAGATTGAGAGATATTGATGAATTGGTGAATTAAAATGAAAGAATAAGGGGGTATTTATAGTTGAGAAATGGGAAATTGGGTAATTATATAAAGTTTGGGGTTAAATTAAAGTTTGGGGGGTTAAATGGCTATTTTTGAAAATTCCAAACGGCTAATTTTGAAAAAGAGCCGTTTGGATTTTTTTTTTTAAATTCGGACCTTTGCGCAACCGTTTGGAACCGCCTGAACCGGTCCGGTTCCATACGGTTCCAAACGGTTCCGCAACGGTCCGAATTTAAAAAAAAAATTTTTTTTTTTAAAAATTCCAAACGTTGCGGAACCGTTTGGAACCGGATGGAACCGCCTGAACCGGTCCGGTTCCGGTTCTGGCGGTTCAGGTTCCGCGGTTCTAACGGGTGGAACCGCTCCATCACGGTTCCGGGGAACCGCCAGAACCGCGGTTCCGGTCCGGTTCCGGTTCCGAACCGGGCCACTTCCAGCCTTACACTGCGTCAAAATCTCTTATAGATGGTGCGCGATGTGCGCGTCCAATCAGTGGCGGAGCCAAAATTTCCGTTAAGGAGTGTCAATATTACAGGAAATTAAGGGGAGTCAATGCATAGTATATATACATACTTATAACTTTTTTTTACCTACCTACACAGTGTATTTTCCCCGCAAAGGGATGTCATTTGACGCCCATAAGGTGGCTCCGCCACTGCCATCCAACAAGGTGCATTTTTAGGAATGAAGCAACATCATCTGCAGACCACCCTTTGATTTGTGCAATCACGGCCTCATTTCATTTGAAATTCCTTTACGTTTTCAGTTGCTCTACCTCCATACTCCACAAGGGGCGCTTCCACCTTTGACCCTGCATTGGGACATTGGGACAAAGGAACAACGTTGAGGCGACAACTAACACAGCGTCTCGAACAGCAGCACCATTGATCCCATCTATATTTAGTTCAATTCCAATTATCCATTCGACACACTCCAACATACATGAATATTATTCTTTGGTCTTGAATTCTCAAGTAATAGCAGAATACTAAGCAGGTCTGTTCTTATTCTACATTAAATAAAAAAACTTCTTGTCAGCTAGCACAAAATTGTTGGTTCACCTAAATCTTAGATATAAGTATTCCTATTATGTTATTTCTTTTGAAACTTTTTGGCATTGATTGCAATAATAATCTACTACTCTACAATTATGACTTTCAGTTATTCTGGATACAAGTATTAGGTTAAAGTCCTACACATTGCTTTCTGTCTTCAGTTTACTTTTCTACATTATCCTTAATACTTTCTGACATTTTTGATAATTCTGGTGGTGTAAAATAAGTGTATATGTCAGTGCATGAAACATTAAACTCATTCTGTTACGAAGATAGGAAGACAGACATTACAAATGATTTTCATGTAATTGAGATATTTTCTATTGTCTGAATTATGTTGTACAGTTTATAATGAGTTACCAGACCACTTGAAATCATGCTTTGTGTACTTGGGCCATTTCCTGGAAGTTGAAGAGATAGATACCGAGAAGCTGTCCCATTTGTGGATGATTGAAGGCTTATTATCAACTGGAGAAAGCACTAGAGGGTAGAGCACGATGGAAATGACAGAGCGTTATCTCAGAGAATTGGCACTTAAGGGCATGGTAAAGGTGCAAGCAGAGGAAGTTCCCACAACTAAGAAATTCAAAGCTTGCTGCATTGTTCAAGGAATAGAAAACTTCTGTGTCTCAAATTGTGAACAAAAACATTTTCTCAAAATCATAGATTTAAGAGAAAAGGACTATTCGCTCTCATCAATTGATGAGCCACGTCGTCTTGTGATATATGTGGGAAGGCATAGAGTTGATATTGAGCCTAAATTTGCTAAAACTGTTCGGAGTCTTCGAATGGTTCTTGGAAACATGCAGCCGAATGAAATGCTTAACCTTGACTAGTTCAAAGTACTCAGAATTTGATTTTGATGGGATTGATTTTCGAGGCCAAAAACTACCAACAGGTATATTTAATCTTGAACTCCTGAGGTATCTGAGCTTCAAAGAGTGTGTCCTAGAGGAGTTGCCATCTTCTATTAGCAAGTTATACTGCTTGCAAGTTCTTGATTTGAGAGTGAAAGAATTAATTGAAATAAATATTCCAAACATCCTTGGGAATATGAGGAGGCTGAACCATTTATATCTTCCACTAAAGTTCGTAACTCAAAATGGTAAAAAACTGGGACTCAATAGCTTGACTGAACTTGCAACACTCGAAAACTTCAATACGAGGTTGTGCTAAGCTGACGATATCTTTAAGCTACTTAAACTCCGGTATTTGGGAGCAAAGGTGGAAGGAAATTTTGACGACTTGGTGTCAATCACCAATTACATGAAAACAACATTAAGCAACTTTCTGCATTCCACCGTTGATGTCATTGATTTTGATTGCTATGCGGAGGAAAGGCATTCAGTTCTTAGAGAATTGTTGACATATTGGCCGCCTACCATCATCTGATGAAATCTCGCCAAGTTTTTCTCAGTTAGTTCTCAATAAATCTCATCTCAATGAAAGTTCCATGCCAACCTTGGAAAAGCTTCCCAATTTAGGTGTGCTCGTCCTCTCTGATGATGCTTATGTTGCGAAGAAAATCATCTTCTCCGATTCAGGTTTTCCTAAGCTCGAACGTTTAGAACTCTTGAATTTGTGCTTCCTGGAGAAACTTGACGTAGCAAATACAGCCATGCCTATACTTTCCAGCCTAAAAATCAAGAATTGTGACAAACTTGAAAGCCTCTCTGATTGTCTGAAAATCCGTGCTTCCGAGAATTTCTTAAGTATCATTTGGCCTGAAAAGGGAAGGGATTGAAATTCCCAAGCTTGTTTAGATGGTTGTTATGTATTGTTTCATAATGTATCGTGTTGTATTGTATTGTAATTTTTTGATAGATTGTATTGTTTGTCGTTATTTCATGATATTATGCACCAACAAT
Organism: Nicotiana benthamiana; assembly: GCA_034376525.1. Classification (NCBI taxonomy): domain Eukaryota; kingdom Viridiplantae; phylum Streptophyta; class Magnoliopsida; order Solanales; family Solanaceae; genus Nicotiana; species Nicotiana benthamiana. The sequence goes on along the minus strand of CM067340.1, from coordinate 24,071,427 downwards.
ATCGAGATTAAACTTGCAATATTACAAATAAATAGTAAGGTATATGGTAAAATTATTATGTTAAAACCTAGATAAATAATAAAAGACTATTTAATAAAAATACACCTTTTTTTAAAATTGAATATGTTTTTGTTCCAACTTGACAGAACTTGTCTTTTACTGATGCAAAATATCATTGCCCGTTATTGCTCCTCGTCTCCCAAATTGAAATCTTGTTTCGATAAGGTGAACTTCTAATAATGGTTTAGGTTAATTTCAATCAATCAATTCTAGCTTTTATATAAAAAAATTATTGTATACAATCCGGTCTCGTCATACAACTTGTATATACAATTTTATTGTATACACTTGATGTTTCGCTTGATGTTTTGTATGTATATTACCTCATATCTTACTTTTGTTTTGAGAATTTAGGATGTGAAATGTATTGGTTTATATTAATTTAATGTACTTTTATGTGTAGGAATGATCGGGGAGCAATCGGGGGCGATATGCGCGAAATTAGAGCCAAAACGGACAAAAATAGGAAAGGCAGACATTTCAGCGCCACAGGTGGCGCCTAGCCCTACCTGTGGCGCCAGAAACAAAATGTAAAATTTTATAGTGCTGTGGACGGCGCCAATGACGGGAATTTTCTCCAATTTCTCTCGGGACAAGATTATTTCGGCCCTAGACCTATCCAACACGTATAAAAGCAAGACTAAACTTATTTGTGAAGGTAGGACGCCACTTTGGAGATATCTAACGTACTTGGAAAGGGAATTCACATGGAGGAACACACACCACGCTTGCAAGAGTCTTTCAACTAGTTTTTCTTCTCTTCTCCTTCCTTTAATTTCATAGTTTATAAATTCTAGAGTTTTGGGTGCTACAAGAACGTTGTATTTTGAAGCTTGAATTGTTCTTATGATTTATCGTATTGATTTATTTGTTCAATCATATATGTAATTATTTGATTTCTTGATCACCAATTGAATACTATCTATAATCTATGATTGAACTCGGGAGGGAATTCTAGATTGCATATAAAACTAAGTAGATCAAGATCTTAACTCGGAAGGGGGGGGGGGGGGGGGGGAATTTACGGTTAGGATAGGAATATACATAATCGCATTTCTTGATTACTATACAGGAATTATTAATGTATTCTTGCTAATTCTAACTCCATAGGAATATAGGCGTTAGATTAGCTTGAATAGGCAAGTTGTACTTCCCAAGAAGGCTACAAGCAATATTAACCACGTCAACCAATAACCCAGATAAATTAATTAGATGATTTAAGTGAAAAAATCAACGGGATTGTTCGTTGACCCATAGCTCTAGAATATTCACTCACATTGAATTTGTCTCTATAAGTTGCCAATTTATTTTCTTTAATCTCTTAGTTTGTTACTTTAGATTAATTTTAGCTAAATATTCATTTGTTAGGATTTGCTTGAATATTGATAGCTAATCATAAATCTCTATGAGTATGATATCTGGACTTGAGGTAGCAAATACAGCCATGCCTATACTTTCCAGCCTAAAATCAAGAATTGTGACAAACTTGAAAGCCTCCCTGATTGTCTGAAAATCTCTGCTTCCTAGCATTTCTTAAGTATCATTTGGCCTGAAAAGAGGAGGTATTGAAATTCCTGAGCTTGTTTAGATGGTTGTTATGTATCATTTCATAATATATCGTATTGTATTTTTTTGAATGATTGTATTGTTTATCGTTTCATGATATTATCCACCAACAATATAGAGAATAAACTTACAATATTACAAATAAACAGTAAGGTATATAGTAGAATTATTATGTTAAAACTTAGATAAATAATAAAATAGGACTATTTAATAGTAATAATAAATAAGTGCAAGATGAGCGTTTTTTCTGCAAATGTGCATCTGTGCCACCACAGAAATACACCTTTCTTGTAATGAAACAACAAAAGAATAAGAACAATATTGTAGAGAAAGAGAGAGAAAAAATTCTTATTGATTTTGTGATCAATTACAATGAAGTAAGACCCCTCTATTTATAGGGAAAAAATGACTTATCCACAGAGTAAAACTCTCTACAATATAAACATTCATTCCAAATAGAATTTTATTCATAACACTCCCCCTTTGAATGTCTACTCAATAAGTGTGCCTCATTAAAACCTTAACTAAAATAAAACCCAATGGAAAAGAATTCTAGAAAGGGAAAAAGAGTACATATATCTAACAATACGCCTTTTGGTTGCCTTGTTAAAAACCTTGCAAGGAAAATCTAGTGGGACAAAATATTATAAGGGAAAAAGAGTGCAACGCACATTAACTCCCCCTAATGAGAGCATCAATTCACATCCTTGATCCTTCGCATCCAATTCTTGTGCACTACCTTCTTGAAGGTTGACGTCGGTAGAGATTATATAAACAAATCAACCATGTTATCACGTGAACGAATCTATTGCACATTGATATCACCATTCTTTTGAAGATCATGTGTGAAAAATAACTTTGGTGAAATGTCCTTTGTCTTATCTCCTTTTATGAATCCTACCTTCAATTGGGCTATGCATGCTGCATTGTCTTTGTACAAAATCGTGGGTAGTTTTCGCACAAACCACATTTGTCTCGAATAAGATGTATCATAGACCTCAACCACACACATTATCGACTTGCTTCATGAATAGAAATTATCTCAGCATGATTAGATGAAGTAGCCACAATTGATTGCTTAGTCGATCGCCAAGATATGACAGTGCCTCCACAAGTAAACACATAACCTGTTTAAGATCGAGCCTTGTGTGTCTCCGATAAGTACCCAACATCAGCATAACCAACAACATTCGGACTGTAATTATTGCCATAAGATAAGCCTATATCGGTAGTTCCTTTTAGATACCACAATACGTGTTTGATTCTATTCCAATGCCTCTTTGTAGGAACAAAGCTATATCTTGCTAACACATTACCTGAAAAGGTTATGTCAGGCCTTATAGTATTGTAAAGATACATTAGTGCACCAATTACACTAAGATATTGTACTTCATGACCAATTAGCTCTTCATTCTCTTCTTGAGGTCAGAATGAATCCTTATTCACATCAAGTGATCGAACGACCATTAGAATACTTAATGGATGTACTCCATCCATGTAAAACCATTTCAATACCTATTTTATATAGGCAGATTGATGAACAAAAATTTTGTTTGCCAAATGTTCAATTTGCATACCAAGAAATAATTTTGTCTTTCCGAGATATGTCATCTCAAATTTCTTCTTTAAATAATCAATTGCCTTTTAGAGTTCTATAGGAGTTCCAATAAGATTTATGTCCTCAACATATACGGCAAGTACACCAAATTCCGATGTTGTTTTCTTTATAAAAACATATGGGCAAATGGCATCATTTACATAGCCTTCCTTTAATAAATACTCACTAAGATGATTATACCACATTCGTCCTGATTGCCTTAGAGCATACAAGGATCTTCGCAATTTGATTGAAAACATTTATAGGGACTTTGAATTATATGTGTTAGGCATTTTAAATCCCTTGGGAGTTTTCATGTATATATCATTATCAAGTGAGCCATAAAGGTAGGCGATAACCACATCAATTAAATGCATGTCAAGCTTTTCATGAACAACAAAACTAATGAGATAACAGAATGTTATCACATCCATAACGGGTGAATATGTCTCTTCATAATCGACACCAGGCCTTTGTGAAAATCCTTGTGCAACAAGGCGCGCCTTATATATTTGTACCTCGTTTTTCTCATTTCTCATGCGTACAAAGACCTATTTATAGCTAACAGGCTTAACACCATTATATGTTTGGACTACAAGCCCAAAACTTCACGTTTTGCAAGTGAATTCAACTCTGATTGGATTGCTTTTTGCCATTTTGGCCAATCACGTCTTTGTCGATATTCTCCAACAGACTGAGGTTTAAGATCATCACTCTCTTGCATAATTCTAGATGCAACATTATGTGGAAAGACATAATCCACCACTATGTCCACTTGATTCAAATTATCTCAATATCGATTGGATTTATTGATAGTTCCTTATTTTCTTGAGTCTCTGGCTCAGTGGTTTCTTTATGAATCTCAGAATTTATTAAATTGTGAATTTCTTCACGAGATTCTTCGTAGTATCATTTTGATCATTTGTTTTTCTTTTTCTCGGATTTCAATCCTTAGAACCTAATGGTCTACCATGTTTTAGGCGTGCTTTTGACTCATTAGCTATGGCCCTAGAAAATTATCCAATGGGGACATCAATACAGATTGGAACATTCTCTGAGGGATATGTGATTTTGTTATCCTTTTCAAATCCGTAAATGTGTCAGCCATTTGATTTGCTATTCTCTGCAAATGGATAATCTTTTGCACCTCTTTTTCACAAATAGAGGCACGTGGATCAAGATGAGATAATGATGAATTTTTAAAAAAAATTTCCGTTTGGTTTTACCAACTCCTCCCCCTAATTTTGGAAAAAGTGTCTCATCGAATCGACAGTCTGTAAATTGAGCAGTGAATAAATCTCCCGTTAATGTTTCAAGATAGCGAATAATGGAGGGCGATTCAAACCCAACATATATTCCTAACCTTCTTTTGGGACCCATTTTGGTACGATATGATGGTGCTATAAGCACATATACTGCGCATCCAAAAATTCTTAAATGGGATATATTAGGTTCATGACCCAAAACTAATTGCAACGGGGAATATTTATGATAATTTATTGGTCTGAGATGAATTAGCATTGCTGCGTGCAAAATGGCGTGACCCCAAACAGAAGTGGGCAACCTCGTTTTTTTGAGTAACGATCTTTCTATCAATAGCGTTTAATTAAAGACTTTACAAGGCCATTTTTAGTACGAACATGAGCTACAGGAAGTTCCACTTTTATCCCAATTGATAAGCAATAAACATTAAATGCTTAGGATGAAAACTCAGCAGTATTATCAAGTCTAATAGACTTAATTGGATTATCGGGGAATTGTGCCCGTAATCGAATTATTTGTGCCATTTATTTTGAAAACACGAGGTTGTGTGATGACAATTGGCACACATGAGATCATCTTGAAGATGCGTCTATGATGATTAGAAAATATCTAAACAACCCACTAGATGTGAGAATAGGTCCACAAATGTCCCCTTGTATACATTCCAAAAACGCAAGGGACTCAATTCCAACCTTTGTTGGTGATGGTATAACAATTAACTTGCCTTGATAACAAGAAGTGCAAAAAATTTATTATTTAAAAGAATCTTTAAATTACTTAATGAATGCCCATTTGAGTTGTCTCATCATAATTGATCCAGGGTGTCCCAATCGATCACGCCAAAGTACAAAAGTATTGGAATAAGTAACCTTTTGGTTTACGGTAGAATGTGCCTCAATTGCACTAATTGAATGTGCCTCAACTGCACTAATTCTTGTCCAATACAGGTCACAAGATAAAGATGGAAACTTCTCCATAACCCTCTTTTGGCTAGAGACATTCTTAGTATTGATGAGATATCCAAAATTATTCTCTTCTATTGTCTCAATATGATATCCATTTCGACGGGTATCTTTAAAACTTAACAAGTTCCTCTTGGACTTGGAGGAAAACATTACATTCTCTATGATAAGCATTGTTCATTTAGGTAGAATTATAGTAGCTCTTCCAGAGCCTTCAATTAATTTATTACTTACTAGAAATTGTAGTAACATATGCCTTACACATACTTAAGTGAGAAAATATTTCTTTTCTTTGAATATTATATGTGTCATACATGAATCAATTAAATAAATATTTTTACAATTAAACTTTGATCCAAGTTTGCTTGATGGAATATCCATATGTGCTTCCCATGGGCTGATATACAAAAAGAAATATATAAATAAACATTAGTATTTTCAGAGATAAAGGAAAAGAGACAACTGTTTTGAGTATTAGATGCATACAATGTTATATTGGCAGTAGCAGAGACGAGATTCATAGTTATTAAATATAATGTTATAAGGGTATCTCCTGACTTATTTTAATTGATCGTGTTATAAAATAATTTTGATTATACACGAGATTTTCTTGAAATTTGCCCTAATTATCTTCACCTTTTGGTTGATTAAGAAAAAAAATAAATAAGAGATATGGTTTACAACACGTCTGAAAATTAACTAAGATGATTTGGTTGTCAATTTCAACAAACAAAGAATGAAAGGCATTCATATTTAATTATTTCAAAATCAATAATTAAATATTTTCTTCACATTACAATATTACTTAATAAAAAATATGTAAAAATCCTTAAAAACTAACCAAACTGAAATATTGTTTAAAATAAATAGTTGAATTATATTTGATTAAAACGAACTAACACTTGCACAAAACATATAATACTAATTGATACTAATGATTATTACTCATGTATAAGTTTATGATTACATGATGTTTATTCACTAGCTACTACGAATAGTAAAAATAAAAATTAAACTACTTAATCTTCTTTAACCACGGATCCATCACCGATCAGGTGGTCTATTTTTTCATCAGGGCACTCAAAGAAGTCTGCCACATCTAAGTGGGTGATGTCAAATTTATTGTCATAGACAAAATTAGCTTCAGGGTCTTTATTCTTTAGAGATGCTTGATAAAGCTCAACCAAATATCTTGGTACACGGCAAATATTTGCCCAATGCCCTTTTCCACCACAACGATAACATTTAGTTTCTCATATTTCTCTTTCCACTTTTGGTGGTTATTTTCTTTGGAGGGTGATTAACACCAGAAAAATTTCTTCCTTGTCCACGGCCACAGCCAGGACCATGACCACGACCACGAATAGGGCCACGGCCTTTTCCACGCTTAGCATAATGGGAATGTACCTCATCCACTTTAGGCAATGGTATAGACCCAGTGGGTCGATTTTCGTGATATCTCATGAGCAATTCATTGTTTTTCTCAGCAACAAGGAGAAGAGAAATCAATTCAGAGTACTTCTTGAAACTTTTCTCTCTGTACTGCTGTTGCAGAACCATATTGGAGGCACGAAACGTTGTAAATATTTTTTCAAGCATATCACAATCAGTGATAGTATCTCCATAGAGTTTTAGTTTAGAAGTGATTCTGAACATCCTAGAATTATATTCAGAAATAGACTTAAAGTCTTGGAGCCTCAGATGAGCCCAATCGTACCATGCTTGTGGAAGAGTGACCAACTTTAAGTTGTCATATCTTTTCTTTAAACCATTCCACAAAACAAGTGGATCTTTGACCGTGAGATATTCTATTTTCAACCCTTCATCAAGATGATGGTGGAAGAAAATTAAGGCCTTAGCACAGTCTTGGGTGGATGCTTTAGTTTTGTCTTTAATGGCGTCTCCAAGACCCATTGCATCTAAATAGATTTCAACATCCAACACCCATGTCATATAGTTCTTGCCCGAAATTTCAAGGGCAATGAACTTTCTTTTAATAATGTCAGTCATAATAAAAAAGAGGAAGAAAGTTATAGCTTAATATTCTCAAAATCTTCTTGAGACGGTAGAGTTTCGGCTGATAACATGTAGTGAAACAATAAAAGAATAAGAACAATATTGCAGAAAAAGAGAGGGAAAATTCTTATTGAATTTTGTAATCATTTACAATGAGGTAAGATCCCTCTATTTAAAGGGGAAAAATGACCTAGATATAAAGTAAAACTCTTTACAAGATAACATTTACTCCAAATAGAATTCTATTCATAACATTTCTTTTATTTTTTAAAATTGACTTTTTTTTCCAAACTGATAGAAGTTGTCATTGGCTTTGGAGTCATCTTTTACTGATGCAAACTATTGTTGCCCCTTATTGCTCCTCTTGTCTCCCAAATTGAAATTTAGTTTTGACATGGTGAACTTCTAATTATGTTTTAGGTTAATTTCAATCAATTGATGGTAGCTTTTATATAAAATTTTTATCGCATATAATCCGGTATCAGCATGCCACTTGTATATACAATTTTTTTTGTATACAGTTGATGTTTTGCTTAAAGTATATATATTTGTATATATATCACCTCATATCTTACTTTTGTTTTGTGAATTAGGATGTGAAATGTATTGGTTTATATTAAATTAATGTACTTTTATGTGTATGAATGATCCGGGAGAAATCGGGCGCGATATGTGCAAAACTAGAGCCAAAATGGACAAAAACAGGAAAGTTGGACATTTCAATGCCACAGGTGGCGCCTATACTAACATGTGGCGCCAGAAACAGAATGTAAAATTTTACAGCGGCAGCACCTGGCGCTAGCCAGAGCGCCAGTTACGAGAATTTTCTCCAATTTTGTCCAGGACAAGATTGGAGACTAAACTTTTGCCCTAGACCTACCCAACACGTATTAAAGCAAGAATAAACTTAAGTGTGAAGGTAGGACGCCATTTTGGAGATATCTAACATACTTGGAAGAGGAATTCATGGAGGAACACACACCACATTTGGAGGAGTCTTTCAACTAGTTTTTATTCTCTTCTTCTTCTTTTAATTTCATAGTTTATTAGTTCTAGAGTTTTGGATGCTGCAAGAACATTTTAGTTTAAAGCACGAATTGTTCTTATTATTTATCATATTGATTTAATTATTCAATCTTGTGCTTAATTATTTGATTGATTGATCACCAATTCAATACTATCTACGAATCTTAGATTGAACTCGGGAGAGGGAATTTTAGGTTGCATATAAGATTGAGTAGAGCATGATCTTAACTCTGGGGGGAGGGGGGGAGGGGAGCAGTTTTGTTGTTAGGATATGAATATACCTAATTGCCTTGCTTAATTCCTATACATGAATTATTTATGTGTTCTTCTTAATTCTAATTCCATAGGAATATAGGTTACATTAGCTTGAATAGGCGAGTTGTACTTCAGGAGAAGGCTACGAGCAATATTAACCCTGTCAACCAATAAACCAAATAAATTAGTTGGGCGACTTAAGTGAAAAACTCAACGAGATTGTTCGCTAAACCATAGCTCTAGAATATTCACTCGCATTGAATTCGTCTCTATAAGTTTCCAACTCATTTTCTTTAATCTCTTAATTTGATACTTCAGATTTATTTAGTTAAATATTTCTATGTTAAGATTCACTTGAATAGATTAATTTTTTGATTTAATTTAGTTGATAGTTAATCACAAGTCCATGTGGGTACGATATCTAGACTCATAATCCTATATTACTTGTCGATCACGTATACTTGCGTATGCCTTTGGGAGCAATAAGTTTTTGGCACCATTGCTGGGGACTTAGAAATTAACTAGCCAACTAGATTAGATTTTTACTCTTTGTATATTCAAATTTTTTATATTTTTATCTTAGTTTAAAATTTACTATCTTTGTTGATATGGCATTTTGGAATGATAGTTGGTCGAATATTTGTTATTCTTATTTTTGTGATCCACATCCATATTGTGGAGGACCACACTTGTAGCAAAATTGTGAATCTCAATCTTATAGGTGGAATATTTATAATATGTGTGGTGGTCAAGGTGGCCATTGAGATGGTTGTTCTAATTCGTTTCATCATTTTCTAAGCCTTTTTATGATCTTTCTGACAATGTTTGTGAGTTTGATAAGGGCAATGAAGTACAGGATATGGAGCGTGATACATATATTAGGGATATTCTAAGGCAAATAGTCGAGCAACAAGAGGAAAATCGAAAGGCTATATAAAGAATTAGTGCAAAAATCAGGAGAATGAAGGCTGAGGCGGAGAAAGTGGATGAAGAGAGCGAGTTCCCACCAGAAGATAATTGAGAGGAAACAGGTATAGTGATCCAATCCTGCCTAGAGGAACAAGCTCAACTGATGAAATCTCATGAGTTTCTTCGTGATGGTCTTTCAAATATGATAGAACAACTGATAGAAGGAAAAACTAATCTCAGACAAGATATCGGTCAATTTGGTAGCTCTATTCGCGGCTTGGATGCAGAGTTGAGTGCAAAGGTTGATGCATGTAACATCCAACAATTTAGTGATGAGTTGTGTGAAATTGAAAAAGATATTCTAGGCCAAATTGAGGAGCTAAGACGAGAATACCAATTATCAGACCATGTTCTTATGGATTATGCTAAGGTTGAGGCATCTGACGCCCTACAACCATTTTTTGTGGATACTGGCCATCTTGAGGAGCAAAAAGTGGAATTCCAGCTATTCAACCATGAAGATATTAATGATGCCAAGTTGACGAAAAGTACAAAATTGAGGATGTCAAAAATAATGCAATTTCGGAATAGGAGCATACTGGACCTCATACTAAACATTTTTCAACATTGTGTTTGGTTGGTGACACGGGAATTGATCCAGTTAAGCATATGGAGGAGTCAATGGATGAGGAATAAAGTATTTATATTCTGAAATTTGCCACACCAAGGAGACAAAATGACATTCCTCACTTAAAGACCAAGAAGTGCAAGATGTGATACCTATTACTAGGTTTCTTTATTTATACCACCGCCTCATGAACGTCATAGAAAATTGAATCCAAATTAGGGGCTAATTCATATCTTCAAATTAGAAGGAAAAACGGTGAAAGTGATGGTGACGTGCCACGAAATTAAGTAAAGCGCTTGTTATGAGGCAACCCGGCCTGTATTTCAATTTTTATTTTATTTTTACTTTTTTATATAGCGTCAAGTCTCGTGTTGCTTTTGTTTTGCAGTGTAAGGGAAGTCTGAGTACCCGAAGTTGAAGCTGAGGAGTATGTTTTATCTTAAGTGGGGGTCCGTCCAGACCCTTAATATTGAGGATCATGTTCGAGCTAGCCCGAGGGGGCCTCGGGGAGTATTTCTCAGTGACCCCACTTTGTGGGACTATACGGGGTAGTTGTTGTAGTTTTCTCTATGATCATGCATTAAGGACTATGCATAATATAAGTGTGGGATGAGAAAACTACTTTCTAAAGTATAATTATATAAAACTACTTTTTACTTAGTTTTTCTTTTAAAACTCGTAGTAGGCACAGTCTATCTAAAAATAAATAAATAAAATAAAAATACGACAATTGAAAAAAAAAATTAGAAAAAGTTCAAACATTTCCTAACGATGGATCTTTTGGATAATTTTTTTAAGGGATAAAACTCCGATTAAATAAGCAAAAAGATTTTTTTTAGAATATTTAGGTAGTATTCCTTGATTTTTCTTTGGGCACCGGTTCTTTTCCAAGGATGTAGCTCGAACCATGTACATTATTTTTTTTAAGAGTAGTTTAGGAAGAAACTGAGTCGCTCCGAGATACTCATTGACATGGTTGATGCTGGCATGGCATATTAGGCTATGACATACATTCTATTTTCCCATATATTTTGTTTGAATTGTGAAGCCTAAGAAAAGTAAATAACCTATTTTATGGCACCTTTTTTCAGTTGTTGACTTGTATGCCACATAGTGTAAGCTTTATTTTTCCAATTATGTGTGCTTGCTTAACTTGAGAGTTGAACAAAACCGTTATGATTGAGTCATCTGCAATGTGTGTATGAGAATTTGTGATCTTCTGTGCTATCTTGTGTAGTCTAGAACCTTTTCTGTGTGTTTATTGAAGAGAAATTATAAGTTGCGCTAATCTAGGAGATGACGTAGGTCTTTTCTTACTTGATCATAGATGTGCTTGTCACATAAGAAAAAAATAATTTTCATTGCTATCCCCGTTGAGCCTATAGACATTTTCTTTGGCAACTACATTACAAGCCATACTCCTATTCTTTCTTAATTTGATATTGGTTGAACATTTACCTCTTAAGGCACTTAGTCGCTAGAAGAAGTAAGGTGAGATATGGGGAGTAAATTTTGAGTGGAATCATAGAAGGGCCCGTTGATGCACTAAAAGTTGAAATCAAAAGTCACAAGCCGATGAACTTTAATATATGGATTGTGTAGAGAAAAAAAGTAAATAAAGAAAAAGTGAAAGAAAAGAAAAAATGATAGTTCAAATACAGTAGAAAAACACACACCTCCAATTCTTATTGATTTGTGCTAGTGAAAATATAGAAGTGCTTAATGAAACATAAGCGCTATGTTGCATATGGTTTGGGGCAAGTGAATTGCTTGAGAAGAATATGTGCTTGAATTGAGAATGTAGTGTATGAGAGTCTTAGGAGGGTGATGACGTCCAAATCCACTACTAAAAAGTAAATGGACACGTTTTCATGCAATGTAATTTACCCAACTAAGAGTCGGGGTCGAATCACACATAGAACAACATGTAGGCGATTAGGAATGTAGGAGAATTATCACTTATGATGCAATGCCAAACACTTAGATTTTGGTTTAGAAAATATTTTATACCTAAATGCGGAAGTGTAAACTAACCTAGAAGGTAAGTAAAATAATCAATGGCTATATGTATGGATGCGTCGGGAATGACATTCAAGTAAGATCCATTGTATTTTACGATTTTGCAAATATGAGCGAGTTTATGTTAAATAGCCACGGGTAATAATTCTATATTAGATTCCTCTAAATACTAACAAGACTTCGTAATTGAATTATCCCTAAAACAATAAAGAGATTAAGCGCACCTGAATTCTATCCTTAGGTAGAATCTATAAAATGAGTGTTAATACCTCAAGTTTTTGTTAATTAATCTTTTTCTAACCCCAAATTCTCTTTTCTAAAATTAATTCAGAGTTGATGGGCGAGTCCTAGTGTTAGCTAATCCCTTTGGAAATATTATAGAACAAGAATAATTAAAGAAACAACAACTCACTTCATAAATATATAAAAATCATTCAATACATAAGCACAAAAAGATATTTAATCCACACTCTAACTATGAATATTTCCACAAAAAAGATTCAAGTGTTGGAAATAAATACTACACTCTTATATATTCAATACGAAACAAGAAAATAAAGAAATAACATAAATGGGTAAGAAATCCTTAACCCCAAGCTTCAAATATTCAAAATCCAAGTATGTGTGCAAACCCTAGCTTCAAAACTTGTTCTCTCTAATCTTTAGAACTGAAAAGTAAGCCAAAGATATTTACAAATGAGTTGGTTTGGGTATTAAGTAGTTTGAGGTTGAGAACATGTAAAATGCGTAAAGTGCCCAGGTCTGATGCCCGTCGACCACACTTGTTGAAGAATACTCGCATGTGGGTCTCCGTAGATACGGATAGCCCATCGTAGAAGCAAAATATCAAATATTCTATGATGCCGCAGATGCGGTCTTCCCAGCGCAGATACGCAACTACAAAAGCGGTAATCTAACTGCAGATGCAGTTTCTTGGAAGATCACATAACTTCCCAGATGCCGGCCTATACACGCAGAAGCAAAGTCGCTTCTGCGGCCAACTTTATGCAGATGAGGAATCACAGGGGAGTTTTGCATGGTTTTCACCCTTTTTTGCTCAAATCTACTCTAATTGAATTCAAATCACTTCATGGCATCATTTTTCTAAAATCATAATAATACACACCAAAAACAACCCCATATTGTAGTTAAAGGACATAAAAGCTAAAGAAAAGAGACTAGAATGAGTGATAAAATCACCACTCATCAACACCCCCAACTTAAAGCTTTTGCTTGTCCTCAAGCAAATCAAAACCAACACTTCAATGAGGCTTTACCATTCAAAAACACAAGAAGTATTGCTATTATTTACAAATTACATTCTCCAATTAAGCACCATATTTATGGATTTGGTTGGTATTAATAATTAGGCTCAAGTATGTGATCTCACCCGAATAACTCTCTCATTTAGAAACAACTTCAAGAAGTACAAGGGAGTTTCAAAATAATCAAGTGACAAGAATAAGTCTCAAGAAATGACTCAAAAGCACTAATCCACTACATATGCTCAACTTACTCATTTTCAATTGTAACAATTTCACCAATCCATTCTAATTAATGTGCCCTCAAAGGAAACAAAGTCTCAAAATCACTATATTTACAATACAACATAAGGGACAAATTGACAAAGACACTCACACTCACAAAGAATTTCAAGTGTTACAACATCTCACACCATAAGCTTGCCCTTATTTTAATTCATATCCTATTCAAGAACATTCGATTGGAGGTCCCATAAGGACATTTTAAGCTTGTAATATAGGTTTAGGGAAGGGTCGGATAAGTATTTGGATACAAGTGACTACAACCTCCTTGAACACTACTCACGTTTGTCTTTCTTTTTGCACTTTGTTTCTTTCAAACCACATAGGCTTATTGGCATCTAGTTACCAACATATAACCACCTTAAATACCTCTCTAATTTTCTTCAAGGCTTCATATTTATATACATACATATATTTCTTTTTCTTTTCTTTTTCTTATTTTCTTTTGTATATATTTTTTATTTCTATTTTTTATTTTTATTTTTATTTTTTTGTTTTTCTTTGGAGCTTGAATGGTTCCATATGAACACTTTGAGGTATATGTTGATACACTCAATGTACAACCTTACCAATTACCACTTTGATGCCATACCCCCAACTTAGGCTTTTCGCCTCATTCTCAATGTTCAAGGAGGGTCGGGTTCAAAAGAAGAAATTATTTTACAAAAAAGGGAAAGGTTTATAATGAGGTGGCCAAAGAAAAGGTTGAAAGCTCAAATAGGGTACTAGTGGTAGTATTTATGAAATTGTAGGCTTGAAAGACAAAAGAGGTTTTGCAAATATCACAAAGAATGCCTAAGATCATCCCTCCAGCCAAACATACTATCATTGGCGTTAAAAGACCAACTGGACAAGTTCTAGATGATACAAGTAAACACAAGATTTATTTGTACAAATGCTAGCACACAAAGCACATAAATTAGTCAAGACGGATCAATTTCATTTTCTAATAAAGGCATCTAGAGCAATATTATTCAAACTAGTGAGCAAAGAGTCACTAAAAGAGCCAAAAAATTATCACAAAAACTATTCTTCACCATGCAACTTACTTGGTTTAATTCAAAACCAATATTCAATGGGGTATTCTTAATTCACATTTCACATATAAGAGACTAATTTTGTTAGTACAAAATAATCCAAAAGTCTCCTCCTAGCAAAACAAGACCAAGAGGGTGTTTGGCTAAGCTTATAAGCTGGTCAAACTGGCTTATAAGCACTTTTTGACGTATCTACGCATTTGGTAAAATTAAAAGTTCTTATAAGTTAAGTGCTTTTAAGCTAAAGATAAGTCAAAAGCCATAAGTAGGTCTCCCACAGCTTGTCAAATTTCAGCTTATAAGCACTTTAGGTTTGACCGAAATATTTACTATTTTATCCCTAAAATACTTCTTTTTAAAGCAAACTCTTCGTATACCCAATTCTTCACCTGCTTCTTACTAATTACAACACTTCTATCCAAATACGTAACTGCTTATTTTTTAAATCAGCTTCATCACTTATAAGTTCTTTTCAGCACGTAATGCTTATCAACTACTCTAAATCAGCTAAGCCAAACAGGCTCTAATTCCCTTAAGAAAGTTGTCACGCCATCTATCATAGGGAAAAGTCACCCGGTTCACTTCAAAAAATTATTCCTTGGGAAAGACCCGTAGCATGAAGAAAAACTACGGTAAGGAAATGAAAATAAAAGAAAAAAATTACTAAAGAGGATACTCAAATAAAAGCGACTAACACTAATAACAACAAGCTATTAAAAAAAAATAACGAAAGAAAGATAAAAATATACTAATCACACCAAGAGCACCTTATACAACAAAATAAGCCTGACAAGGGCACATAATATCCATAACAACAACAAAATAAGCCTGGCGATGGCACACAATATCACAGTATGAATACAATATACTCCTAAAGCCAGCCCCCCACTAAGAACATAGCAGTGTTCTCACTGCACAATATCAAAAAATAAAGCATAAATAGTTTGCTGATCTCCCTGAGGTCTGCATTAGACTAGCAGAGTGTGAGAGGAAGGCTGATCAGTGATGTGCTGAACTCGTAGCCTCATCATCATCATCATCACCAGCCTCCTCTAACATGAAAAAATATTCCTCCCTATCATCTTTGTCCCCCACTGGTATCTTCTTGCCTTGCTGCCCCCATTTGAAGATGGACTTTATACCTCTAATCCATATCTTAATCATGAATTTGCTCTTCTTCTTGTTCTTCTCCTTCTCCTTCCGAAAGTCTAACTGGAGATCTGCATGTGCCTTGGCCAAGTGACCGTAGGCTGTCTCGAGTCTGCTAACTGATGCTACCATATTCTTCTGAGACTCTTTCTGACTCTTCTGTGCATCTAAGTAACTCCTCATTTCTTCCCTAGAAAAGTATGTGAGCCTAGTGTGAAAGGATGAATGCTCACTCGAAAGTTGTGACACTAACTCCCGGATGGATGCAAGCTTGGAGTTGAGCACCCCAAATTTTCCCTCAATTATAGCTGATTGTGATGAAGACTCTGGACTGGTAACAAAAGTGGTGGCCTTCCTTTTCTTGCTTTTGGATGCACTATCCTTTCGTCTCACTTTCAGTGGGTGAAAAGTTTTATTAGCTGGTAATCATCGATAAGTGCTACACACCTCAACCTCTGCCCTCATGCATAAGTGTGTGATGAACGAAGGGAACATCAACCTTGCATCATTGTCCAGCAAATACTCCCTCAGCTCCTGCAGGATATAGTAACCGACATTCATAGGAATTCCATCTAGGATGTATGCAATGATCAACTCCCTGGTGTAAGAGACATCTGAGATGTTTCCACTAGGAGACACCCTATTACAGAGGATGTACAACCACATCTTTGCTTCAGCTGTGAACTCAATTGACTTCAAAACCTTTCTCATGTTTCACCATATTGCTCTCATGCTTGGAGGGTAGAGTTTCGAGACAATCCATTCCCCGTTGTCGCACTGATCTTTCTCTTGCACCGGCTCAATTGGATAGTTAGAAATCCCAAGTGTTTCATTGATTTGCTCCATTCCAAATCGCACTAGTTTTCTTTTAATGATGAGTTAAGGGTTGGCAAAGTCTGTGCGTTTAAGATTAGTATAAAATTCACGAACCCACTCCTCATTGTCTTTACATGGAGTAAGAATAAAGTATGACCATCCGGAGGCATGGACATAGGCATAAAAATCTGTGAGCCATTCGACCAATTTCTTCTCGTTGATCCCCTTTTCAAGAATTATCTTTTTGGTGACGAGGTTGTCATAATATCTGCTCTGACAGTCAGCCGAAATGAAGTGTGAGTTATCAAATAATTCCTAAACCTCCTCTTCAATGTCATGTTATTGTGGAGCATTTTCATTCAAGTTTGGGTCCATTTTAGATCAAAATACCTTCCATAAATCAAAATAAAGTCAGTCGAGCAATAGAACAATGTTAAGCAATTTAAATATTATAATTAGGCCAAAGAACCATGTTGAACGGGCCCGGGAAAGGCCTCTTGCAAAGCTACTGGAAATTGGTAGGCTTCCTAATCTTCGAACCTGCGAAAGATTCACCACATGAGTTGTCTCGCTTCTGCGGGATTTTCACATCTGCGGTTTTGCTCAGGTTGTACAAAAATTCATCTGTGAAAAAATCTCGCAGGTGCGAGAACGCATCTGCGGTAGAGTTGCCGCACCTGCTATTTTCGAACAAGGATTCAAACGCCTAGTTTTTTTTTAACATTTTTCAATTCTCAAACCCAATTTTGGCACCTAATTTATACTCAAGACTTCTAAATTAGTGCATTACATGAAACTCTGATTCTATTGAGACCGATTTGTGGTACTTAGCAAGAAATTTTCTTTTAAACACTTTGTCGAACACCTTGCAAGCAGTTTAAAATTGGCTGTTCTTCACAAAATTTGGGTACTCCGATTTCCCACAAATTTGTTTCATAATAAGAATCACAAACCCATGCACTCTCAACCAATTTCCTCACCTTATTCTCACACAAATCAGATGGGAATGGGGAAGTATGTGAAATAGCCATGGGAACTTGAGAGATGGAGAAGAAAAAGAAGAAAATAGAAGTAGAAGAGAGGAGTAGATGAGAGATACTTGTGGTTTCTTGTGCAAGAGAAATAGAGATCTGTTGAGTATGTGAGTGCTAGGGAATTTTATGGGGGCAAAAAATCCAATAATGGTGAAATGAGGGTTGGTTGGCGGGTGTTCAATTGTTGATTCCTCATAGTAGAGCTCACTTTCTTCCTTGAAACTGGACTCATCTTGACTTCCTTCCACACTATCAAGTTAGTGGGTGTAGTGAGCCTCAACCAATATTTTTATTTGATCTTTCAAAGTGCGAATATGTTCATCATTGTGAGCCAAGCTTTGTGTCAAGTCCTCGAGTTCAAAGTTGTGCTTCTCCTCATTCTCAATAGTGTCTCCAATATGAGCATCATCTTCTCATTTTTAGCATTTGAGAGTTCTTCTTGGACTTGATGAAGTGCCAAAGAAGGATTTTCGGCTTCCACATCTACGAAAAATTCTTGGCTATCATTGACTTCCGAGACTTTTTCGACCTCTAAAGCTTCAAGTATTTCTCCCATTTGTGAGTGCAACCTTTCAAGTGCCAAGTTATTTTGGAGACTATTTTCCAAAAGCTCCTCTAAGGTATTTTGTTCTTTGTTTCCTTCTTCAAGTAGGCATTCTAACATGAGCTTGAACTCTCCATTTTGGCTATGCTCAACTTATTCCACTTCCATAGCCCTATAATTTTCATCGTAAAAAGTAGAAACATCATAGCGGGTGTTTGGGAAAGGGAAGGACAAATAATCACAATACTCCAAATGACCATTTTGGTGACCACACTTATCACAAATACTCCACTCGTGGGTTTGAGAATGTGCGCACAATCCACTCCCGGGAGAATTTAAACAATTTTGCCATGAGTGTGGTCCTCCACAATAATGACAAGGGTCATTAAAGTATGAACAACTACCATCTGACCAATTTTTATTATATCACTCCATTTTTCAAAAATAAGAAAATAAACAAGAAACAAACACGAAAAATAGACCAAGGTAAGAAAAATTAATTATACAAATATTCACAAGTTTGGACAAAAGCACTTATGCTTATTTCTCAAACAACCTAAATTACGCCAAATTGTTCCTCGACAATGGCGCTAATATTGATGACGTCCAAATCTATTACTAAAAAGTAAATGAGCACAGTCACATGCGTTATCATTTACCCAATTATGAGTCGGGGTCGAATCCCACAGAGAGCAATATGTAGGCAATTGGAAATGTAAGAGAATTATCACTTGTGATGCAATGCCCAATACTTAGATTTTGGGTGCGAAAATATTTTATACCGAAATGTGGATGTTGATACCCAATTTTTTTCTATATTTTTAAATATGCACAATATCCTCAAAGTAGCATATATATAAATATATAAGAATATCCCGAGTTTTTATTATTTTTCTTAATTTTGTCAAGATTTTTAAATTAATTTATTGCCCTATTTTATCAAGAAGAAACCCAATATTGTCCCTAAAATTATTATTTTTGGTGATTCATTTATCGAATTCTAATATTTATATTACAATATAGCTAACATAATTTTTGCATATTATTATAAATTTATTTAATATTTTTAAAGCTAAATTGTATATAATTACAATATTAGCCTATTTAAAGATGTAATTGTGTTTATAATTATAAAATTGTCTCCAGTATTTTTATTTTTATAATTATATATTACTAATTATTTTATTACCTTTAATTTATTTCAGAAATTTTTTTTCTATTTTTTATAAAATAAATGAGGGAAATAGCTATTTAAGTGTTAGCCCTTTGATATTTCAATTTTGGCCAGATTTGGCACCCCTAATTGAACTCAATTTTAATTTCAATTACCCAGCCCAATTCTTAAATCTACCCGACCCATGACCCTTTAAAATAACCTACCCAGTGCCCTTTTTTATCCCAACTGTTGATCTAATAGATCAACGACACACACTCTTCTTTCCTTTATCAATTTACCAATACCCCCCCCCCCAAGCCCTACTCATTTCTCACCAGTAGCCGCCCCTGGATTCCGCCACTCCCTAACTCTCTATCAGAAACCTAGCCACCTCCCTGTATTTCGTCCCTAAAAACACAGGAACCTATGGTTTCCAAGGCCATCAAAGTGTTATCCCGGTCTCCTCCAACTCCTACAAGCTTGGTTTCTGAAGATTCAAGGCATGACCATGAAGAAACTTGGTCCAGGATTCGTTTTTTATTTGAGTTTTACGGCCATTTCCGGTCTTGCTCCGGCAATCCATGGTTGTTCGAGCCTGACCTCGACTCCTGCTACTTAGATCAACGACTATCTAAGCCTTTCTCACCATCTGGTTCCTCTGAAACCCTAGCTTTTAAGATTCTTCTAATTTCTTTAGATTTGTTCTAAACTCGTGTTTTCCCTAAACTTTTAAAAAGTTTCTTGAGATTTCTTTCAAAAAACTATGATTTCAAACCTTTATTCAAGTTTAGGTTTTTTGAGTTATTTTGATGTTTCTCTGATTTTCTTTTTCTTTTGTATGTCTCTTATACTATGTTTCTTCTACTGTGTTTCTTTTTCTGTTTCTTCGACTATATTTCTTCTATTGTGTTTCTTTATATGCTTCTTCTACTGTGTTCTTACTAGTTTCTTCTACTGTATTGCTTTATATGCTTCTGCTATTGTGTTCTTACTAGTTCTTATATAGTGTTTCTTTATATGTTTCTTCTACTACGTTCTTACTAGTTCTTCTACTGTGTTTCCTATGTTGTTCTTTACTATGTTTCTTATGAGTTCTGCTACAGAAAGAGCATGTTAAAAGTCTCAGTTCCTTTCTGAGACCTCTGAACTTGTTATGTTAGTATCTTTTCCTTGATTACTTCTCCTTGCATCTCTGCACACGATTAGTGGCAAGAACCCTAAATTTAGGGATTCATTCGTGTTTTGAGACCATTGGCTATGTGATTTTTTTGTTCTTCATCTCTGAACTTGTTTGATTGTAAAACCTTAACCACTTTGAACCTCTTTTGAGTTTTTGAAATCTACTAGTTGGGTTTCGACCTTTGTTTCTTTACATGGTTCTGATTCCCTGCTAAATTCTTCTAAGATCTTTCTACTAGACCCTTTGTATGCCATTTGATAATATATCTCTTCTACATTGTTGACCTATGTGACTACCATAGTCTACTACTTAATGATTTTGCAATTGCATGACATTTTTCTTTGCCCTAAATTCAGCCTAGCATACTTGTGTGCTCTTTATATGTGTTGAACTCCCCTCTAAATTGGCTTTCAATTTTGATTAATTTCAGCACTCCTTTGTATAAATCTAATTGATTTCTTTCCTTGTTTGCTGATTTCCCTGTCACTCGATTTGAGTCAAAAACCTTCCTTAGCCTTTTCTGACTTGGTTTATTCATGGACCAACAATTACAAACCTCTGAATCCTTGATTTACTATGTACTAATTGATCCTACCTTTTTTTAACCGTGTATTTCAAAACCCTTCCCCTGAATAGACTATGTAGTTACCCCTAATTGTCTACTTAGCACAAGATGCTTATTGGATTTCTTTCCTTAAATAATTTTTGCTCATTACTTTTTAAGTCTGAATTCCTTAATTACCGAAAGTCTTGTACTAATTGATTTTAATTGATACCCAATTCCTTCATTGCTCTTTACCTTATTTCTGCATGTTTTTCACACTATAAATACCTGACTCTTTCATTGACAAAACACACGAAGATTCTTAGTTTTCTACATACATACACTCGTAGTCTTTCTAAACTGATACTCTCACTCAAAAGATTTTCTCTTGTTACTTGTATTGTGGCCTGTTTGCAAGTCTTGTTGCCTGCTTGTTCTCTATTTGTTTCTTTGAAACTGGTATGTCCTAATTTAAGGTTTTCAACACTACAACTATATGTTTATTCACTATCTTTATATACATGTCTGCTTACTGTTTTTGTATAGTTCAACACTTATTTTAGCATGCTGAAGTTTCTTTCCGCTTGTTCTATTATGAATCCAAAACCCCTACCCCTTATGTGTTTAAGCTATGGTTTGAGGCATGCCAATACTGCAAATTATTGTCCATGAATCAAACTTGATCTCCTAGGATCCTAGCCTCTAATAATGTGTGTTCTAGCAGTATCCATTGCTGGGCATGCCAAAAGCCTGCCCTTGCCTAAGCAATAGGGTCTTTACAATCCCCCTATTCCCCTAAACCCCTCATGTGTGCTTATTTGTAGTTGTTTCCCTCTCCTTTTTCCCTTTTAGCATTCTGCTATACACTCGCACACTTTCTTAGTCTTTAAGTTTTGTGCCCCTCTTGTGAGCCTTTCCTTGGGAAGCTTTGAGTTCTCTATGAACTTGGACACTTGAGGGCTGACCCTTCTACACTACACTTTTCCTGTTCTAATAGTACATTTGGGTGTGAGCATTGCCCAGAGTCTGATTGAGGCTCTTAGGGAACTTTGACACAATCAAATAGGAGAAAGGCTTTGGATCATGATCTCTTGGAGTTGTTTTACCTCATATTTCATGTATAAAGTCTGAATCAGGCTCTCCTTGGTTGTACTTTTATTTTATTTTTTTGATATATTGTTTACTTTATTTTGGACTGCAATAATTTGTAGTAAACTCTTGGTGATGGTTAGTGAAAAGGGGAGGATAACTATGTATGCAAAGGGTAGAAATCATTTCTATAGGTATTTTGAATTTTGAACATTAGAAAGCATATAGAAATCCTACTAGTAGGTATTTTAAAATCTGCATGCATATAAAAATCATGCCTATAGGTCCTTCTTAATCCTGTACATCCATTTTCATATAAAAGTGGTGATCATAGGACTACCACATACATGTAGAGTTATGCCTATAGGATTGTTTAATTCTGCATATTCAATTGCACCTAGATATCATGTCCATAGGTCTTAAACAAATTTCTGTACCTAGATATCATGTCCATATGTCTTAAACAAATTTCTTTACCTAGGTATCATGTTCATATGTTTTAAACAAATTCTGCACCTAGATATCATGCTCATAGGTCTTCAACAAATTTCTGCACCTAGATATCACACTCATAGGTTTTAAACAAATTCTGCACCTCGATATCATGCTCATAGGTGTTCAACAAATTTCTACATCTAGATATCATGGTCATAGGTTTAGAACGAGTCTTCTGCATTTTATACCATGTCGACAAGGTTCAGAATCAACTACGCATAGAAAGCATGTCTATAGGAACTCCTAATCGAATCTGAATCACTGCATTCACGTATTGAGATAAAATCAATAATAACGTGTACTGTCAGTTGCAGAACTTATACCCTTCGTAAAAACTTGCCTTTCTTTTAATAATTTGACTACCCTTTTAACTAGTACGTATTTTGTTTTTTTTAGACCTTGTTATTTCATTGCTTTCTAAATTCAAAAGATTCCATGCCTATAGGATCCTAGTCCAACACTTAGGAAAGCCTTAGTGTAATATTATAAACTGAATTTGTTCTGTTAACTACAACCAGCAGGAAGGTTTGATATGGGCTTCTTATCTGAATTACGTAATAAATCTGTCTACCTCAACCTTTATGCTCTTTTATGTTCAGTATCTAATCAAACCTTAACTAGTACGTGTAAGTCATGCTAATTATGTGCTACTTTGTTCAAGGAGGTATATCTAAGCCTCTGCTTGTTATCTGCTTTCCCCAACTTGCTATACATGTTTTATATGTCGCCTTAGAATTTTTCCCTTTAAAATTACAAATAAGTTAATATCCCTCCCTTAAGGATTAATAGTCCTAACTGTCTCCTGGACTAATAGGATTGGGAAGGAGAATAGCATGTAATAAGTAAACGAGACCATTCTACACTTTAATACCTTAACAGAGTGGGAAGGGTAGATATGGATATGATGACCACGCGATAATGTCACGTGTAGCCCCTCATTGAGGAGTGATTATTGGGAATTGTATGGGGTGATCCATATTGTTAAATCTAGGACCCCTTGTTCCCTTTATTTCTTTGTTTCTTCTAAAATTTCAAACTCTTTCTTATGAGAAAATCAGCTTTCTTTTAGTTCTTTCCAACTTTGTTTATTTGTAAACTATTATGTGAAAATCACCTCTTATTTGAAGTTTTATTTGCTTACATGTTATTTGCACATACATTCATAACAATAGTCTGGCTGAAAACCACACTAGTGGATTCTGAGGGGTGCCTAACACCTTCCCTTTAGAATAATTTCGAGCCCTTGTCCAATCTCTGGTTATTCAAATCAAATATCCTTGGTGTCCAAATGCACCCTAACCATTAGGTGGCGATACTGCAAATCAAACCCAATTCCCGAAAGGCATGAGTTGTCCTACCAAATGTCATAAACCCGATTTCGCGAGAAAAAGAGGGCGCGACAGCATGGCGACTCTTCTGGGGATATTGTCTTTTAAGCTTTTAGCATTTCAGACCTTTATTGTAAATTTATGCTTCTTTATGCACAATTATTTGTTTATTTCTTTTAAGCACTCAATTTCCGTTTTGATTGCAAAACTGTTGACTCCTTTTTTCTTTTCTTTACTGCTTTCCTTTACTACTGCTTTATGTTAGGATTTATGCCCTTCACTAGAGGGGGGTGAATAGTGAGGCACGAGAATGTTGATAAATTTTACGGAATTAAAATTGCAGGAGTAAAGTAAGTGCAGTAATTAAAAGAGTAAGGAGAGGACACACTGAATTTATACTGGTTCACCACAACGTGTGGTTAGTCCAGTCTCCCGAGAGACTCTCTCGAGTTTACACTAACTCTGTTAAGCTTACGGGTGCCTAACAAACTGGTACACTTGCTCGTAGATGTACGCTCTACAAGACTTCAACTTGCTCGAGAATACCTCACCTCAAGACTTCACCTTGCTCGTGGATACCGCACCACAAGACTTCACACACTAAGATTGAAGGTCCTTAGCAAACCCAACGCTCAATGAGAAGGTATGGTCTTCTCAAGAACCTTTCTCTTTTACAACAAGAACTCTGTAAGAAGAGTAGATAAAGAGATACAATATAAGCTCTATGAACAACAAAAAGTTGTCTCTCAAATGGCTCAACAAAAGCTCTAAATATGATGTATAAATGTTATCAATATGTTCAAGAATAATGAGAGATGTTGTTCATATAAAATCAGCTCCAAAGACCTCTATTTATAGGGTGTGGAGGTGATATAGCCGTTGCCCAACGTTTAAACAATAAATCTGATTTTCCAACAGAATAATCGATTATTGTATTTACATAATCGATTATGTGACTAACGTTCAAAAAACTAGTCGTTGGAAGGCAACGGATATGGGATAATCGATTATTGAAATATGATAATCGATTATCTTACTTCTCTGGAATTTCCAGCAAAGCTGGAATTTTCCTAGAATAATCGGTTATTGCAATGAGCATAATCGATTATTTGGAGAATTGCATAATCGATTATTGCCTATTGCATAATCGATTATTGAGGTTCTCTGGAATTTCCAGCTTTGCTGGAAATTTCAGGATAATCGATTATCAGTTTGGATAATCGATTATCTGGCCATTCTGTCCAGAAGTGAAAACTTACTTCAAAAACCATTTTGTTTAAAATGAAAACGTTAAAATCATTTTGTTTGAAGTATATTAAAAATGTTTATGATACATATGATTTAATAAAATGACTTTATGCATATTTATGATGACCTATGTTGAGCCAAAAGACGAGATAACTTAAACGTTGCTCTTACATTGGTTCTACCTAACGACCTACGTATGGGGTCTTCAAAAGCTAGAACTCTTGAGCTCGTCTTGTCTTGTCTATGCAATCCCTTCATCAATATGCTTCCTGGCATTCAGTCTTGATTGATTGATTCATCATCATTGATTCGTCAACCATCTTGATCATTTGCTAATGCATCTTCATTGTTTGTCATATGTCATACACTAATATAGTTGTTTGACAGTTGACTTCGTTGTTTGTCATTCATCAAAAACTGCACTTGGAAATCATGCTAATACAACCAAAGAACACATATCAATGATATCAATGATTTCCAACACTTTATATTATGAAACCGTTGTATATACTGCTTTCTTAACATTCAAATACAAAACTACATGCTTTAACTATTGCATAATCATGCTCAACATCATATTCCACTCGTGCCAAATAAAATCCTATAGCAACGCTTATAATGAGTGGTTGTGCTCTTCTTATATTATCACCCCCTAAATATGGAAAAAGCATGTTTGCGATAAAACCAATCGATCAACGGTGTAGTCGACGGTTCTGCGGCTCTCCCCCTTGAGTAGACTACTCAAGGGTACCAGTCTAAAACCCCATAGAAACCTTACTATGTTTAAACTGTTCATCCATCATGGTCAAACCTGGCCGAGTCAGTTATGTTGTCCCCATAATGACACATTAAGATAGCCTTGTCCAAAGTCCACTGGGTTTCCCCAAAACCCGAACGGACATCTTCATGTTCTATGCATTTATTTGGTGAACTAATGCTTTTATGCTAATTGTTGACATAAAATAGTTGAGTCTGGTGGGGGAAGGGTTTAATCCTTTTATTTTGCAGAAAATGAGGCACAAGGTCCCGGTTTCGGTATGATTAGCACGCCCCCACTCTTGCTAGTCTTCCATCAAATGACCAAATCAATGAATGGAAAGATAGGGCTGCTAAAGCTAGCAAAAAGCTGGAATATGTGGAATACAGTCTGCTGGAATTGAAAAGAAAAGTGAGGAAGAGAGCCACCGATTTCTAGAACGCTGAGGGAAATGAAGGAGAACATCTGGCAAAGGTATTTTTACAGGTGAACCTACGAAAACTGGAGGATTTGATCAACGAGAGCGTTCAACCTAGGGAAGGTCCTTCTAGGACCAAATAGATAGGAGTTTCCTTCATTGAAATGTAATAGGGCCAATGGCCACTAGCAACTATTATCTGCTATTATCTACTGTCGATTTGGGATTCGTCTTATTTTCTATTAATAAAATGAGGCACTTAGCAATCTGAGTTTCTCAAATCAACTTGTCTCTAGGCCTACCTCGGGCACAAAGATCCCCCAAATTAGGACACGCCTAACATTCCTGCACTTTGTGTTTGAATGTTGCAACATCTTTTTTTTCATAAGCCTCACTGACTTGTTACCTTTTTGTTTTAACTTATTGTTTATTTATTCCCCTCCCCAAAGGTTAGTTCGAGAACTCCAGCAGTATCATCCTATTTCACGATATCCATGGGCCCTTCACCTATTACTCCTCTCAGTCCTATCAGACATAAGAACAAATGGAAGATGGAAGATTTGAACAATGCTAGAAAGTAAAACTAAACTGAACGGGTAGAGGTCACTCCTCGTCACGGTATTCTGGTCCCCAAGGAAAATGCATCCCAACTGGAACAAAAGCTGCTGAAAATTCAAGAGGAACTTGACAAAGTTTGAAATCTGGCAAATCTTTCATTTTCCTTCACTACTCCAAATATTTATTTTCCAAATGCTCAGAATTCTATACCCTCACAAAATATCCCAAAGCAACAAAACCATCCCACTCCTCACTTCCACTGCAATACTTGCCATACCTCAAATAACACCCCACTACTCATCCCAGAATTCCAGAACTCCTCAAATGACAGCTGCCACACCAAACATAATACCCCCATCTACGTGGAGACTATGTCGCACTCCACCAGCTCATATCAATCACACCCAAGTCTGATAATATAGGCTTGCTCATCAAAAACCTGGCCGAAGAACTTAAAAAATTGACTAGCAGAATTCAAGCCATTGAAGGTAGCAAGGGAATTGAGGGGCTAAACTAAGAATATCTTTGCATACCGCCCGATGTCAAACTGTCCGAGGGGTACAAACCTCCTAAGTTAGAAATGTTTGATGGTACCGGAGATCCAAGGGTCCATTTAAGAACAAACTGTGACAAATTGGTTGGAGTAGGAAAAGATGAGAAAATCCACATACAACTTTTTATGACGAGCTTGAAGGGAGATACTTTATCTTGGTACATTAGCCAAGATCCAAAGAAGTGTTCGAACTGGTAAGCATAGTGTCTGATGTAATGGACAGATTTAGGTCCAACATAGAGAATGCGCCAAATGTGTTCTATATTCAAAATCTGAGGAAGAAGCCTACCAAAACCTTCCGCAAGGATGATACTCGTTGGAGGTCCGAAGCTGCCAAGGTCAGCCCCGCCTTAGAAGAAGAAAAAATGAATATATTATTCATCCGGGCCCAAGACCCAAAATACTATGAGAGGCCGATGATGATTGACAGCCACAAATTCTTTGACATTATCAAGCTGGGAGAAAGGATCAAAGAGGGCATCAAAAGAGATATGGTTACGAATTTTGACGCCTTGCAAGCTACAAAGAAGGCCTTACTGTCAAGCGGTGTATCCAAGAAAAAGGACGTAGGAGCCGTAA
The DNA here is from genome assembly GCA_034376525.1 of Nicotiana benthamiana. Lineage (NCBI taxonomy): Eukaryota > Viridiplantae > Streptophyta > Magnoliopsida > Solanales > Solanaceae > Nicotiana > Nicotiana benthamiana. The sequence continues at coordinate 24,043,097 of CM067340.1, read as the reverse complement.
TGGTAGCACAGAAAATCAAATCTCCCATCAAATGCCAAATATATCTAATGCCTCAACACACATATCGGCTTACCCAAAACTACCAAGCACCCTCACCCTCTTACCAAACCCCACAACTCACCTATCAATCACCCCCACATATCAACCCACTTCACCCAAATATTCCCAACCAGCACATGTTTACCAAGACTACAATACTCAACTACTCCACTACCAATCCCCTCCTCCACGCCAAACACTCCCTAGACACCAACCAAACTTTGACTGGAGACCTCTAAAATAGTATATGGCTATTGCAGAAACTATCGACCAATTGTATGAAAGACTCAAAACTGCTAGTCGTTATACCTGCTACTCCTGAAAACACTTCTCAGTAGGTTAATCCAAATAAGTCCTATGCATACCATTCCAACATGAAAGGACACACTATTGATTAATACCGCTCTCTGAAAGATAAGATCCAGACTTTGATTGATAACAAGATTATTATGGAAAAGGAACATGCTCTAAATTTCTGCAATAAACCTCTGCCAGATCATATGGGTGGAGGCATTCACATAATTGAAGGAGAGAATGATTGGGACCCCAAGGGATCGATCGGTTTGGTACAAAAGGTGATGATCCAAAGAAGCAAATAGTCACCCTTAATCCAATTGTAGTCCAAATTCAGCCCTTTGGGGACACCGAGGTAAATATATCCATGTCGCTTGAGTTTGAAGCACCATCCTCTGCAAAGACGCCAACACCGATTGAGGTCGAATTTATGTTGCCGGCAAATGCACCTACACCCTTCGAAGTTGCAATTTTACCGTCTAAGGTGCATGCTTCATTTAGAGTAAATATAGCCACTCTAATTCTAGTGTAGATGTCCATCGTAACACCATTTCATACAAATGACATACCTTAGGACTACATAGCTAAGGCAAGAAGAAAAGGGAAGGTAAGGTCGGGAAAGCTGTTATGGCGCAGGGTATGATGAGAACCGGTAGGGTTTATTCCCTAGAACATTTATCTGAGTCAAGCAAGCATGCCTCTAGTCGACCAACCATCAATAAAACCGGTCCATATGATCTCTGGAGAAAGATACAAGCCAAAGAATGCTCGGTCATTGATCAGCTAAAAAAACACCGGTGCAAATTTCTATCCTTGCTTTGCTACAGAATTCCACAAGAATGCCATGTTAAGGGTTCTAAGTGAGGCATATGTACCAACCAACATAACTAGAGGGGAGATGGCAAACATGGTAGGGCCGGGATTGGAAATTTACAAGATCACTTTTCATGAAGATGAGCTGCCACCAGAAGGGTTGAGTCACAACAAGGTGTTGCACATCATCGTGCAATGCGAAGATTATTTTATCACTAGAATCCTGATTGATGGAGTGTCTAGCCTCAACATTTGTCCATTGGTAACACTCAAGTACATTGGGAAAAGGACTGCATAAGATCAAGGACGTGGCCATCAATGTCAAAGCTTTCGATAGTTCCCAAAGGTCCACCATTGGGGAAATTAGCCTGTGTTTACAAATGGGACCTACTTGGTTTGATGTTTATTTTCAAGTAATAGACGTGTCGTCATCTTATAATCTATTATTCGGATGACCATGGATTCATGCCGCTGGGGCAGTAGCATCAACACTACATCAAGCAGTGAAGTTTGAGTGGAATCACTAAGAGGTGATCATTCATGGCAACGGTAGCCATCCCGTATACAGTGGTCGACCATCACAGCAATATGAGGCAGAAGAAAGATAGGCGGGGAGGCTTATCACCACATCGAGAGAGTTAACACCGTTAACAAGGACAAATGGTGGGATAACAAAATTAAAAGCATATTGAATTGGAGCGGATATGAACCTGGCAAGGGACTTGGCAAGAACCTAAAGGAATCGCTAAGCCTATCAAATTAAAGAAACATTGCACCACCTTCGGTCTGGGATTGAGTATACCTGGGGGGAATTCAACAACTGGTCGCCACCATAGGGTGATCCTTACTATCTATTGGAGTAGCCAATACTACGGTTAGAATAGACATTCCAACCATCCGAAGTTAACTATGGTTCGAAAGAAGAGGAAGCACTAGCAGCAGTGAGGAATTTGTTCCTGGAAGACGATGATATGGATTGTTATGTCATTTTCTAGGAGGATGGGGAGGAAGGCACTTCTATACTGGCTGTAAGCAGAGGAGCATGCCTTAATAACTGGATCATTAGAACCACCAGACCGGTGAGCCTCGGGGTAGCAAGGTTGAACAAGCATCATACACTATCTTTTATTATAACAAGTTGACTTTCCTTTCGCATTATAAATTTCACAATAAGATCTTCAATGTTCAAAACAGTTGTGGAATCTATCAAAGCATTTCTATTTTCCTTATAAATCAATACTCTTGTTATTTTCTCTTATTACTTTACTTACATAATATTACTATTACTTGTCTTGATGAACCAATGACTGTGGCATGCAATGAGACAATGCAATAAACAGTCATAGACTCAGAGAAGGATGATATACCGGAAGAGATTGTCAAGGATGTTGAGAATTTTGAAAACAGACCGAAGTCCAACCTGGACAAGACTGAGATTGTTAACTTGGGAGATGCAGAAAATGTCAAAGAAACACGAATCAACGTACATTTATCGCCATCAGAAAAGGAAGAGTACACAAAATTTCTAAGAGAATATGAGGGAATATTCGCCTGGTTGTACAATGACATAACTGGTCTTAGTAGATCCATTATAGCACACAAACTACCAACTGATCCTACATGTCCAACGGCAACACAGAAGCTCAGAAAATTCAAACTTGATAGAACTTTGATGTTGAAAAAGGATGTCACCACCAAGTGGACTGCTGAATTCCAGAAAGCTTTCGACAAGATCAAGTAATACGTGTCAAAACCATCTTAGTCATGCCTGAGCTAGGTAGAACTTTGCTACTCTACATTGCAATATTAGATGTTTTCTGCAATTGCGTCCTGGGGAAGCATGATGAAACGGGGAGGAAAGAGCATGCCAATTACAATCTCAGCAAGGAGTTCAGCCCGTACGAAGCCCAGTATTCTATGTTAGAACGTACCCGTTGTGCTTTGACTTGGGTAGCCCAGAAGCTGAGACATTACCTTTGCGCCTATACAACATATCTTATATCAAGTATGGATCCGCTAAAGTACATCTTTTAGAATCCCATGCCCACAGCAAGCTGGCCAAGTGGAAAATCATGTTGAGTGAATTTGACATTATCTACGTAACGCAAAAGGCAATCAAGGGACAGGTACTGGTAGATCACCTTGCAGAAAACACCATGGATGGAGAATACGAACCTCTAAAAATGTATATTCCGAATGATGAGGTATCATTCATAGGAGAAGACATTGTAGAATCCTAGGATGGCTGGAGAATGTTTTGTGATGGAGCAGCAAATTTCAAAGAAATCGGCATAAGAGCAGTCCTAGTATCATAAACTGGTCAGCATTATTCGGTGTCTGCCAAACTCAAGTTCCCGTGTGCCAACAATATGGCCATGTACGAAGCTTTCATCTTAGGGCTCAAGATGGCTATTGACATGAACATTCAAGAGCTGCTAGTAATCGGAGATTCAAATCTACTCATACATAAGGTCCGAGAAGAATGGGCAACCAAGGACTCTAAGATACTCCTGTATATGCATCACATGCAATAGTTAAGAAAGAGGTTCACAAAGATAGAATTCCGACACGCCCCCAGAATCCAAAATGAATTTGTTGATGCATTGTCCACCCTGTCATCCATGATGCAATATCCATAAAATAACTTCATTGATCCCATTCCAGTAAAGATCCATGATTAGTCGGCTTATTGTGTCCACGTTAAAGAAAAAACATGAGAAAAGCCTTGGTTTCATGATATCAGGGAATATTTGACAAAAGGAGAATACCAGAACTTGCAAATACTACTTAGAAGAGCACACTTCAAAGATTGTCTAACAATTTCCTTCACTGTGGAGGAATCCTGTATAGAAGGACTCCAGATTTAGGATTACTAAGGTGTGTCGACGCAAAGGAAGTATATAAATTGCTAGAAGAAATCTATGTTGGGACATGCGGTTGACATATGAACGGTTTTGTCTTAGCCAAGAAGATACTATGGGCTGGTTACTTTTGGATGACTATAGAAAGGAATGGATCCAGTACATTCAGAAATGTCACTGCTATCAGATACATGTAGACATGATAAAGGTACCTCCAAATAAGCTTCATATAACAAGCTCGCAATGCTCTTTTTCCGCCTAGGGAATGGATGTTATTGGACCAATAAAGTCGGCCACTTCCAAGGGGAACAGGTTCTTTCTAGTAGCAATCATCTATTTCACCAAATGGGCCGAGGCGGCATCTTATAAAGGAGTGACTAAGAAAGTCGTGGTAGACTTTGTTTGCGACCGTGTCATTTGTTGGTTAAGTATTTCAGAGTCAATCATTACTAATAATATCTCAAACCTCAACGGTGAATTAATGAAAGCTATGTGTGAAACCTTCAAGATCAAACACAAGAATTCTACACCGTACAGGCCTCAGATGAATGGAGCCGTAGAAGCTGCCGACAAGAAAATCAAGAAGATATTTAGAAAAACGAAAGAGAAGCATAAGCAATGGCATGAAAATATATCATTTGCTCTATTGGGATGTCGCACCACTGTCCGCACATCAACCAGGGCAACCCCATATATGCTGGTTTATGGTACAGAAGTCATCATTCATACTGAAGTAGAAATACCTTCCTTAAGGATCATATAAGAAGCTTAGCTTGACGACATAGAATGGGTGAAGTGTCAATATGAGCAGCTAGCTCTTATAAATGGGAAAAGACTGAATGCAGTTCGCCGCAGTCATTTTTATCAGAATAAAATGTCCAAAGTCTTTAATAAGAGAGTCAAGCCGAGACAGTTCACACCGAGGCAGCTGGTGTTGAAGAAAATCTTCCCTCATCAAGATGAAGCCAAAGAGAAATTCTCCCCAAACTGGCAAGTTCCATACATGGTTCACCGGGTTCTGACTGGAGGAGCCCTTTGTGACGACCTGGCAGGTAGTTTTTGGAATTTACGCCTTGATCCCCATTAATTGCTTCTCCTAAGTTTATTTCTTCTATTTTTGTTTTCTGGGACATTTGGTATTGGGTTTTAGAGAGTTTTGGGACACTTAGTCCCTAAAAGAGAGCTTATGTGTTGGAAAGTGCTCCGTAGTAAAAATAGTGTGAAGACGACCTCAGAATGGAATACCAATGGTTCTGTTAGCTCCATTAGATGATTTTGGGGTTGGGAGCGTGTTCAGAATGTATTTTTGAAGTTCGTAGCTCATTTAGGCTTGAAATGTTGAAGTTTGAATTTTTGAAGTTTTCAGTCTGATAGTGAGTTTTTTATCTGAGGTTCAGACTGGAATTCCAAAAGTCGTAGTAGCTCCGTCATGTCATTTGGGACGTGTGTGCAAACATTTAGGTCATTCGGACATTTTTTGATTAGGTTTTTGATCTAAGGTGTATTTTGATGAAATTTGAAGTTCTTAGGCTCAAATACGTGAATTAATCAAGTTTCTGATGTTGTTTTAGGTGTTTTGAAGATTGGTACAAGTTTGAATAGGGTATTAGGTGTTATTGGTACTTTTGGTTGAGGCCCCGGGGGTCTCGGGATGATTTCGAATGGTTAACGACTTGGGAACATCCGATGCAGCTCCGCAGATGCGACATAGAAGACCATAGAAGCAGTTTTGGTCAAGATCCTATGTTTCCGCAGATGCGGTGGTTGGTCCGAAGAAGCGGGACCGCACCTGCGAGGAAATAACTGCAGAAGCTGATTTGGTGCATTTTTAATGAAACCACATAAGCAGTTTGTTTTCCACAGAAGTCGAACTGCATAAGCGGTTAGTGGTTCCAGAAGCGGAAATGACTAGCCAGATATAGAAATTTCGAGGGTTAGATTATATAATTTAGAAAAATCAAATTGAGCTTCCCCAAGGACGATTTTGAGAGGGTTTTGAAGAGGAGACTATAGGGTAATGTTTCTTTAATCTCTTCTATTTATATTTCATCATTTTATAGTTAAATCCACAATTCAAATTTGAATTTGGGATCAAAAGTTGGAAAAATTTGGTGAAACTTCATAGGCTAAACTACTCAGTATTTAGTGGTCATTTGACCTCCAATTTGGGAGATTTTTATATGGTTAGACTCGTGAGAGTACGAGAGTTCCGAAAATATAAAACTTATCCAATTCTGAGACGTTGGCATGAGGGGCATTTTGGTCATTTTATCTATTTTCGCACCTTAGCTTCAAAATTAATAGTGAAATCAATTTTTTACAATGCTATTTATGATATGTAATTGAATTTAATAGATTCGGGCCATTTGAGGTCCGATACTCGTGGCAAGAGCGTGGTCAGGTTAATTTGCACTTGTTCGAGGTAAATGGCTTGTCTAACCTTGTGTGGGGGACTTTTCCCCTAAGATATGTTACTTGGTAATTGAGTGCCTTGTACGTGAGGTGACGAGCGCGTACTTGAGCTAATCGTTGAAATTCTTGTTTTTTCTTAAGATATTGCGACTGTGTTTCATTCGTACTTACTTATCTTACTTGCAATTATAACCTATGTTTGATTAGAAAGACATGTTTAGTTGATTTATCTTGCCTACTTGCTTATATTGCCTTCACTACATTACTGAGACATGTTAGGATAGAACTATCTATTGCTTGTATAGTTGTACTTAATTTATGAATATTCTCTTGTTGTGGTTGTGTATTTACTTTGGGACTACGGGTTAGATTCCCGGGATATCCCCCTGCATATTTACTATGGGACTATGGGTTATATTCTTGGGAGATCCCCCTGCATATTTACTTTGGGACTACGGGTTAGATTCCCGGGAGATCCTCTGCATATTTACTTTGGGACTACGGGTTAGATTTCCAGGAGATCCCCCTGCACATTTATATTATGAACTACAGGACGGTATCCTGGGAGATCCTCGTTACTGGTATTGATATGGAAATGGACTACATGACGATATCCTGGGATATCCTCGTTATTTGCATTGATATGGAATGGACTAATGGACGGTATCCTGGGAGATCCTCGTTACTCGTATTGATATAAATATGGACTACAAAATAGTATCCTAGGAGATTTTTGTTGCTGGTGTTGATATGAAAATGGACTACATGACGGTATCCTGGGAGATCCTCGTATTTGGTGCTGATATTAAGTTGTTTTACTTTGTCTTATTTTACCCTCGGTGTGTTGATTGTTGTTGTGTAACCTAATTTACTTCACAGTTATATTCCATTATCTCTACTTACTATATACTATTGTCAGCATTCTTATTATATTGTTTAATCTCATTAGGGTCTTGGCCTTCCTCGTCACTACCCGACCGAGGTTAGGCTTGACACTTACTAAGTACCGATGTGGTGTACTCATGCCTTCTTTTGCACATGTTTTTCATGTGTAGATCCATGTACCTCCCCTCCGGTGTACTTCCCTCGAGGCGAAGAGATCTAGCGGAGACTTAGAGGTATATCTGCCGCGTCCGCAGACCAGGATTCTTTATTCTAGGGGTGTTGAAAACCAATCTGAAACCGAAAACCGATCCAAACCAAAGCTAAACGGCTTACTGGTAACGACTTAACGGACGGGGAGCAGATTGAATTTTTTTCATTAACGGCTTATCGGTTTGGGGATGTATTATTCAATTTTCTTAATGGCTAATCCGTTAACCCGTTAAGAATATAAATATATTATATATATATATATATATATATATATATATATATATATATATATTTATATATATATATATATATATATAATTTAGATTTATTTATATATATTAAATATAAAAAAACTAAAACCGTTGAAAATGATTAACAAAAGTTTATTTCTACTTCTAATGATTTCTAATCTCGGGATCTAGATGATTTGCAGGTACTCGCCCAACATAAAGGAGATGAAGGTGCTGACAAGAAAAAAGTGAGGAGGGCAAAGCTATACTACCTCAGGGATAAAATGAATGCCCTGAAAAGACATTAACAAGCTAGCTCATATGAAGGTATAACGGAATTGGTGTTTGATCTATAATTGCCTGAAGAGATCTATCAAATTCTAGTAAACATGTATGTTCGGCCGATAAGACACCCAATAACCGCCCTATAAGAGCTAACCCGATACCAATCCGCCCGATATCTTATTGGGTGGCTAACGGATCAATACATTTAAAAGCCGATAACCGCTAAGCCAAACCGCTAAGAGTAAAAAGCCGCCCAATCCGCCCGATGAACACCCCTACTTTATTCTATTCCAGCTTTAGTAGTTATTCTATCCTTTTATTTTCAGCTGTTTAGACATTCTGGAGTTAGAGTAGTATATTACCTTTCTATTAGCCTGTGGTTACCGTGAGTTTCTGGGTTTTACGATTGAGTTGTAGACTTCCGCATTTATTTTGAGTTGTACATGCCACGTGCACTTATATACACTTTTTCCTCTAGTTTTTGCTAACATTAATTAAATGTTTCCGCAAGTTATATTAAGTTTCTGCATTGTTAGGCTTACCTAGTTGTAGGAACTATGTGCCATCACAACATGTTCATGGAGGGTGAACTGGGGTCGTGACAAGTTGGTATCAGAGCTCTAGGTTCATAGGAGTCACTGGACACATGCCGGTTTATTATAGTCTCGCTGATCGATATGGAGACGTCCAAACTTATCTACGATAGGCTATGTAACTGTTTAGGAAAGTATTTCACTTCATTGATTTCCTTGTCGTGCGATATTTTTGACATCAGATCTAAACTTCTGCATTCTATTCTCTCACAGATGGTGAGGACATGCATCACTCGGGATGATCAGGCATCCGCACCCCTACTGCAACTGTCAGAGGCCGGGGCCAGGGTAGAGGTCAAGGATGCGCACGTGGTACAGCCAGATCACCTTTGCGAGCTGCCACCGAGGCACCTCTAGCAGATCCAGCTGGAGCCCAAGCACCTAGAACGCCTTCTACTACCACTGCTACTGTAGACCTTCAAGAGACGTTGGCTCAATTCATGTCTATGTACACCACCTTGGCTCAGGCAAGGTTGCTTCCGCTCGCTGCAGCCACATCCCAGTCCGGAGGAGTGCACGTTGAGCAGGTTCTAGAGATCATTCCTATTTCGCTATCCCCGTTCTTGAGCAGCGGAGGTTGGAGAGGTTCAAAAAGTATGACCCTCCGGTTTTTAGTGGATTGACAGATGATGCCTTGGGATTTCTAGGGGAGTGCCATCCTAGTTTTCCCACTATGGGCAGAGTAGAGTGCAGCGGGGTTTCTTTCACTACTTTTTAGCTTCGGGGAGCCACCTATTATTGATGGCACACTTATGAGATAGATAGTCCAATTGATGCTACTTCACTGACTTGGACCCAGTTCTCGGAGATGTTTATGAGAGAGTTTGTCTCCCAAAGTCTCAGGGACGCATGGCGTGCCAAGTTTGAGCATGCCAGGGTTCTACGACTATTTCGGAGTATGCTATCCATTATACCAGATTGGCCTGGCATGCACCGACATTGGTTGCTATAGTTCACGAGAGAGTTTGTAGGTTCATTGAAGGCCTTATCTTACCTATGAGATCTGGCATGGCTCGAGAGTTAGAGATGGACATTCCTTATCAATAGGTATGAGCATTGCTAAGAGGATCAAGAGTATACACGCTAGGGGGCGAGAGGAGAGAAAGGCCAAAAGGCCTCGAGAGTCGGGCCATTATTCGGGTGCCCGTACCCCAGCATCAAGTTAACAAGGTAGGGGTTTTGTGGTTCGCCCCATTCATTTATCTCTTCCAGCAGTCAGCAGTACTCATCATATACCTCAGGAGCCTTACATTGCACCTCCGGTTTCTAGCACGCCTTCTGGGTGAGGTGTATCCGAAGGTCAGTCTAGAAGACCTAGCCCCGGTCAATCACAGCCACCACGTCCTCCCAAAGCTTGTTTTGAGTGTGGTGATACACGCCATGTGGTTAGGGACAGCCCCAAAATTGGTAGGGGTGCGTCTTCACAGACTACTCAGCCACAGCATGGCCCGCAGAGCTCTCAGGCTATGGTTACAGCCCCAGTTGCCGCCCCACCCGCTCAGACAGCTAAAGGTGGAGGCCGGGGAGGTATAGGTCATCCTCGAGGGGGAGTCCAGGCCAGATATTATGCTCTTCCTACTCGTGCCGAGGTTGTTGCCTCCGATTCTGTTATCACAGGTATTATATTGGCTTGCCATAGAGACGGTTCTATTCAATCCGGGCTCTACTTATTGTTATGTGTCTTCTTACTTTGCTCCACATTTGGGTGTGCCTCGGGATTCTTTGAGTGCCCCCGTTTATATTTCTACTCCTATGGGAGATTCTCCTGTTGTTGACCGCATTTATCGGTCGTCTTAGGTTACTATTCATGGTTTTGATACCAAGGCAGATTCGTTATTACTCAACATGGTTGATTTTAATATTATCATGGGCATGGACTGGTTATCGCCCCATCATGTTATTCTTGATTGTCACGCCAAGACCGTGACGCTGGCTATGCCAGGTACTCCGCTATTGAGTGGAGTGGTACTTTAGATCACACTCCTAGTAGAGTTATCTCTTTTCTTAAAGATTAGTGCATGGTTGAGAAGGGGTGTGCAGCGTATTTAGCCTATGTGATATATGTCAGTGTGGATACCCCTTCTGTTGATTCTGCTCTAGTAGTACGGGATTTTCCCGATGTATTTCCAGTTGATCTTCCAGGCATGCCTCCTAATAGAGACATTGATTTTAGCATTGATCTGTTGCCGGTCGCTCAACCCATTTCCATTCCTATGTATTGTATGGATCCTCCTGAGTTGAAGTATTTGAAGGATTAGTTATAGGAATTGCTTGATAAGGGTTTTATTTGACCTAGTGATTCACCGTGGGGTGCTCCTGTCTTGTTTGTGAATAAAAAGGATGGTTCTATGTGTATGTGTATTGATTATCTCCAGTTGAACAAGGTTACTGTGAAGAACCGCTATCCTTTTCCTCATATTGATAATCTATTTGACCAGCTTCAGGGCGCACATGTGTTTTCTAAGATTGACTTGCGCTCAGGTTACCATCAGTTGAAGATTCTGGAGCCAGACATCCCGAAAACTACCTTCAAGACTCGGTATGGTCATTATGAGTTCCTTGTTATGTCATTTGGGTTGAGCAATGCCCCAACAGCTTTTATGCATTTGATGCACAGTGTATTAATGCCATATCTCGACTCGTTCGTTATTGTTTCTATGGATGATATTCTAGTATATACCCCAAATCGGGAAGATCATGAGCAGCATCTGAGGACCGTACTTCAGACCCTGAGGGGGAAGAAATTATATACGAAGTTCTCAAAATATGAGTTCTCTTTGGATTCAGTGGCATTCGTAGGCCATATGGTTTCGAGCGAGGGCATTTAGGTAGATCTGAGGAAGATAGAGGCCGTGCAGAGTTAGACCAAGCCCACCTCAGCTAAAGAGATTCACAATTTTCTTGTCCTGGCAGGTTATTACCATCGCTTTGTTGAGGGGTTTTCATCGATTGCAGCCCCTATGACTAAATTGACCCAGAAGGGTGCTCCATTTTAGTGGACAAAGGAGTGTGAGGCGAGCTTTCAGAAGCTTATGACGGCTTTGACTATTACCCCTTTTCTGATGTTATCCACTGGTTCGGGATTTTATACGGTCTATTGTGATGCCTCACGGGTTGGCCTTAGAGCGGTGTTGATGCAGGACGGTAGGGTGATGCCTACTCGTCCAGGTAGTTGAAGATACATGAGAAGAACTACCCTGTCCATGACCTTGTATTAGCTGCTATCGTTCCTACCTTGAAGATCTGGCGTCATTATTTGTACGGTGTGCCTTGTGACATTTATACTGATCACAAGAGTTTGCAGCATTTATTCAAGCAGAAGGATCTAAATTTGTGCTAGATGAGGTGGTTAGAGTTGCTGAAGGACTATGATATCACTATTTTGTATCACCCAGGCAAGGCCAATGTGGTAGCGGATGCCTTGAGTCACCGGGCAGAGAGTTTGGGGAGTTTGTCTTATTTACCAACCTCAGAGAGACCTATGGTAATGGATGTTCAGGTCTTAGCTAGTTAGTTTGTGAGACTGGATCTTTCAGAGCCCAATCGGGTTCTAGCCTGTGTGGTTTCTCGATCTTCATTATTTGATATGATGACCCTCATTTACTTGTCCTTGGGGACACAATTATCCACGGCGATGCCAGAGAGGTGACCATTGGAGATGATGGGGTATTGAGGATGCAGGGCTCCATTTGTGTAGCCAATGTTGATGGGCTTTGGGAGTTGATCTTAGTAAAGGCTCATAGTTCGCAGCATTCCATCAACCCGGGTGCCGGGAAGATGTATCAATACTTGAGACAGTACTATTGGTGGAGGCGGATGAAGAAATATATAGTTGGATATGTATCTAGATGCCTCAACTCTCAGTAGGTGAAGTATGTGCACCAGAGACCAGGTGGGCTACTTCAGCAGATAGAGATTCTAGAGTGGAAATGGGAGAGGATCACCATGGATTTTGTAGTCGGTCCCCCTCGGTCTGCGAAGAAGTTTGATGCCATTTGGGTGATTGTGGACCGGCTGACCAAGTCCGGCTGACCAAGTCCACTCATTTTACCCCTGTGTGTACTACTTATTCATCAGAGCGATTGGCGGAGATTTATATCCGGGAGATTGTTCCTCTACATGGTATTCTAGTTTCTATCATCTCGGATAGAAGTACTCAGTTCACATAGCGATTCTGGAGAGCTGTTCAACAAGATTTGGGTACTCAGATGACGATGAGCACAACATTTCACCCCCAGATGGATGGACAGTCCGAGTACACCGTTCAGATTCTTGAGGATATGCTCTTTGCGTGTGTGATTGAGTTTGGAGGGTCTTGGGATCAGTTCTTGCCACTTGCGGAGTTTTCTTACGACAATAGTTAGCAGCCAAGCATTCAAATGGCGCCGTATGAGACTTTATATAGTACGAGATGCCGATGGGTTGGTTTGATCCGGGTGAGGCTGGGCTATTGGGCACTGATTTGGTCCAGGACGCGGTGGAGAAGGTCAAGGTGATTCAGGATAGACTCAGTACACCCCAGTCTAGACAGAAGTGTTGCGCGGACCAGAAGGTTCGTGATGTTTCCAATATGGTTGGTGAGCGGGTTCTGCTTCAGGTTTCGCCTATGAAAGACGTCATGAGATTTGGGAGAAAGGAAAGTTGAGCCCTTTTGAGATTTTGAGGCGAGTTGGGGAGGTTGCTTATGAGCTTGCCTTACCTCCCTGTTTGGCCAGGGTTGTTATTTCACGTTTCGATGCTCTAGAGGAATCACGGTGATGTGTCGCACGTGTTGAATTTCATTTCAGTCCAGTTGGATAAGGACCTATCCTATGTGGAGGAGCCAGTGGCTATATCGGACAGGCAGGTCAGAAAGTTGAGGTCAAAGGACATTATGTCAGCAAAGGTTCACTGGCAGGGTCAGCTGGCCGAGGAAGCGACTTGGGAGACCGAGCAGGATATGTGCAGCCGATACCCTCATCTTTTCACTACTTCAGGTTTGTTCTCTACGCTCGTTTGAGGACGAATGAATGTTTAAATGCAGGAGGATGTGACATCCCAGCCGATCATTTTTGGAATTTACGCCTCGATACCTCATTAACTACTTCACCTAAGTTTATTTCTGCTATTTTGGTTTTCCGGTACATTCGGTATTGGGTTTCGGAGAGTTTTGGGATACTTAGTCCCTAAAAGAGAGCATAAGTGTTGGAAAGTGGTCCATAGTTGGTACAGTGTGAAGACGACCTCCGAATAGAAAATCGATGGTTCTGTTAACTGCGTTATGTGATTTCGGGGTTGGGAGCGTGTTCGGAATGTATTTTTGAAGTCCGTAGCTCATTTAAGCTTGAAATGTCGAAGTTTGAATTTTTGAAGTTTCCGATCCGATAATGAGTTTTTTATCTGAGCTTCGGATTGGAATTCCAATAGTTGTAGCAGCTCCATCATGTCATTTGGAACGTGTGTGCAAAATTTCAGGTCATTCGGACGTGTTTTGCTTAGGTTTTTGATTGAAGGTGTATTTTGAAGAAATTTGAAGTTCTTAGGCTCAAATCCGTGACTTAATCGCGTTTTCGACGTTCTTTTAGGTGTTTTGAAGATTGGCACAAGTTTGAATAGGGTATTAGGTGTTATGGGTGCTTTTGGTTGAGGTCCCGAGGGCCTCGGGATGATTTCGAAAGGTTAGATTTCATAAGTTAGTAAAATCAAATTGAGCTCGGGGAAGGGCGATATTGAGAGGATTTTGAAGAGGATGCTATTACGTAACGTTTCTTTAATCTATTCTATATATATTTCATCATTTTGTAGTTAAATCTACCATTAAAATTTGAATTTGGGATCGAAAGTTGAAAAAATCGGGTGAACCTTCATAGGCTAAAATACTGAGTTTTGAGTGGACATTTGACCTCCGAACTGGGAGATATTTATATGGTTAGACTCATGAGAGTACGAGGGTTCTGAAAATGTAAAATTGATTCGATTCCGAGACATTGGCTTGAGGGGCATTTTGGTTATTTTACCTATTTTTGTACTTATTATATTGTTTAATCTCATTAGGGCCCTAACCTTCTTCATCACTACCTGACCGAGGTTAGGCTTGGCACTTACTAAGTATCGCTGTGGTGTACTCATTCCCTCTTCTGCGCATGTTTTTCATGTGTAGATCCAGGTAACTCCCCTCAGGTGTTACAACTTACTGTCTTAAGAGCAACTGGCTGGCACTATACTTGGACTAACAAACAAGATGCTGATGCTAGAGTATATAGCAAGATAGATTGGGCACTGGGCAACTATCAATGGTTACAACAGTTTGGGCATTTGGAAGCAGACTATATGAATCCATTGGTGTCAGATCACTCCCATATTTTAGTTAAATTTGGATCTATAAACCACTGCATTCTAAACCATTCAGGCTATATAACAATGTAATGGAACATGAACAATTTCATGACATTGTTAAGCAAGTATGGGAGAAGGATTATCAAGGGTCACATATGCAACAGATCTGGAGTAAGCTGAAGATTGTGAAGCAGAAACTAAAGGGGTTAAATGACCATTTAGCCAAGTACAAGCAGCAGATTATTCAAACAAGGGAAAAACTTGACATTCTACAGTTACAAATGCAGAATAATATTCTTTCACAGGAGCTGATAAATGAGGAAAGATGCTTATTAGAAGAACTTGAAAGATGGAACACTGTGGAGGAGCAAGTAATGAGGCAAAAATCCAAAGCTACATGGATTGAATGTGGAGATGCTAATACCAAGTATTTTCATGCACAGTGGAGGATCAGGACAGGCCAGAATACTATCACTTCTATCTATACTGATACAGGTATCAAGCAAACTGAACCTCTTGCAGTGGAGCAGGAATTCTTAAAGGTTTTTAAATCACTAATGGGGGAGACTGCTCCTGAACTTCCATGTGTGGATATTAGTAAAAAGAGAGGTGGTAGATGTCTCACAACTGATCAGCAAAGAGATCTTATTAGACCAGTTACCATGGAGGAAATAAATGCAGCTATCACTGATATGCCTAGGGATAAGGCCCCTGGAGTAGATGGTTTTCCCATTGAGTTCTTTACAAAGAGCTGGAAGATAGTCCAAGAAGATATATTCTCTGCTACTAAAGAATTCTTTGAAGCCTGCCAAATGCCATATATGATCAACACCACTGCAATAGCTCTTGTGCCAAAGGTTAAAACTCCTATCACTGTAAAGGATTACAGACCTATTGCATGTTGTACTACTTTGTACAAAATCATATCCAAAGTAATCACCAGAAGGATGAAGGGTGTAATTGGTGATTTGATTGGACCTGCCCAGTCTGCTTTTATTGAAGGAAGGAGTATTATGGACAACATTCTTCTTAGCCATGAAATATTCAAAGGATACTCTAGGAAAGGGGTATCACCTAGATGTGTTCTAAAAGTGGACATAAGGAAGGCATATGATACCATTGAATGGAGTTTTTTGAAGCAGGTGCTTATTACACTGGGATTTCCTGCTAAGTTCACTGACTGGATATTGGCATGTATCTCAAATGCATCATACTCTCTAGTAATGAATGGTGGCCTCACTAAACCATTCAGTGCTAAGAGAGGTATAAGGTAGGGGGACCCTATGTCACCTTATCTATTTGTATTGGCCATGGAATACTTAAACAGACTACTTCAGCAATTACATAAGAATGGAAATTTCAATTTCCATCCTAGGTGCAGGAAGCTTAACATATCTCATGTATGTTTTGCAGATGATTTGCTAATGTTCTGTAGGGCTGATATATTATCTATTCAGATACTGCATAGCACATTTCTTATATTTTTAGCTGCTTCTGGACTTCAAGCTAATGTAAGTAAGAGTGCAATATATTTGGCTGGAGTTCCACAGGATACTAAAGAGGAGATTATCGCTGCTTTAGGATTTACTGAAGGACACCTTCCTTTCAGATATCTTGGAGTCCCTCTGGATTCTAAGAAGTTAGCCATACAGCACTATTTGCCACTCATTGAAAAGATCACGGCAAGAGTTACATGCTGGTCAGCAAAACTGCTATCCTATGCTGGCAGAGTTCAACTAATCAAGGCAGTGATCTTTGGAATGCAGACTTATTGGGCACAGGTGTTCATTATTCCTAAAAAGGTATTGAAGGCAATAGAGGCAATCTGTAGAACATTTCTCTGCACAGGCAAAGCTACTTTATCCAGGAGAGCTCTTGTGGCCTGGGATAAGGTATGTCAGCCTGTTTCAGCTGGGGGTCTCAACATCATGAAGATGGATATATGGAATAAAGCAGCTATAGCAAAGTTACTATGGGATTTGGCTAATAAAAAAGACTGTCTATGGGTCAGGTGGGTACATTCTTACTACATAAAGAATAGAAGCATAGAATCAGTTGCTGTGCCATCCAACTCATCTTGGGTGGTAAAGAAGATACTAGTAAGTAGGTCATTGGTGATGGGGAACAGTCAGTTGCAAGGAAATTTGACCAGTAGATTGCAGAGTGTATGCAAGATTGGGAAATATCAGATTCACAAAATGTATGTTGCTTTGCTGCCAAAATTTCCAAAGACTATATGGAGGAAGATAATGCTTAATTCATCTGCTCTTCCAAGACATAGGTTCACTATTTGGTTAGCTACTCATCACAAACTTCCCACTATTGCGAGACTGCAGAATATAGGTATACAAATACCACCTTTGTGTGTATTCTGTAAAGTGCATGATGAAGAGTTCAAGCATTTGTACTTTGAATGTGATATTACAAGAAGAGTATGGAGGAGAATCTGTGTTTGGTTGGGATATACAAGAAACATTGAATGCTGGGAGAATGAAATGAAATGGATTTGTAGCAAGGTGAAGAGTAAGAACTGGAAGAAGGCAATCACTGCAACAGCATTCATAACTACTGTTACATTGATATGGAGAAGTACAAATCTGCTCAGATTTGAGAACAAAAATTTTGATGAGGGACAGTGTTGTAAGGAAGTAGCATTGTTAATACATGCAAGAAATAGGAAGTGTAAAAGGTGGTAGGATGGGTTACAAATACTCAACTGCTATCCTTAGTTTTTTGTGATCATTGTTTACTAGATAGAGTCATCTATATGAGATATGTAGTTAGAATGGGAATGTAAATGAGTAGTAGGAGTCCATACTACTACCATAGGTATACATTGTACATACTTTCTTATATCAATACAATCGTCAGTTGAGCTTAAAAAAAAAACTCCCCTCAGGTGTACTACCCTCGAGGCGAAGAGATCTAGCGGAGACTTCGAGGTATATATGTCGCATCCGCAGACCATGAATCTTTATTTTGTTATAGATTTAGTAGTTATTCTATCCTTTTGTTTTCAGTTGTTTAGACATTCTGGAGTTAGAGTGGTATATTACCTTTCTATTAGCTTGTGGTTCCCGAAAGTTTCCGGGTTTTGGGATTGAGTTTTAGACTTCTGCATTTATTTTGAGTTGTATACGCCACATGGCAGTTGTATAGCGTTTTTCTTCTAGTTTTTGCTTACTTTAATTAAATGATTCTGCAAGTTATATTAAGTTCCCGCATTGTTAGGCTTACCTAGTTGTAGGAACTAGGTGCCATCACGACATGTTCATGGAGGGTGAACTGGGGTCGTGACAAGTTGGTATCAGAGCACTAGGTTCATAGGAGTCACGGCACACAAGACGGTTTATTATAGTCTCGCTGATCGGTACGGAGATGTCAGTACTTATCTACAAGAGGCTATGTAACTGTTTAGGAAAAAATTTCGCTTCATTGATTTCCTTGTCGTGCGATATTTTTGACATCGGATTTAAACATCTGTCTTCTATTCTCTCACAAATGGTGATGGCACGCACTACTCAGGATGATCAGGCACCGCGCCCCCTACCGCAGCCATCAGAGGCCGGGGCCGGGGCAAAGGTCGAGGATGCACATGTGGTACAGCCAGAGCACCTTTGTGAGCTACCACCGAGGCACCACCAGGAGATCCAGCTGGAGCCCAAGCACCTAGCACGCCTTCTACTGCCACTACTACTCCAGCCCTTCAGGAGACGCTGGCTCAGTTCATGTCTATGTACACCACCTTGGCTCAGGCAGGGTTGCTTCCCCTCGCTGCAGCCACATCCCAGGCTGGGGAAGAAGCATAGACTTCCACCATCCGCACTCCTAAGCAGCGAGTGCACGTTAAGCAGATTCTAGAGAAGAACAAGGGAATATATTTCAAATTTTCAAGTTTTAGTAATCAGGCGCCCACCTGTAGAACAAAGGAATTTTTTTCAAAATTTTAAGTTTTAGTAATCAGGAGCCCACATGTAGAACAAGGGAATATTTTTCAAAAAAGTCAAATTTTAGAAATCAGGCACCCACCTGTAGAACAAGGGAATAGTTTTCAAGATTTTAAGTTTCAAAATCAGGCGCCTACCTGTAGAACAAGGGAATATTTTTCAAAATTTCAAGTTTGATAATGAGGCGCCCACCTGTAGAACAAGGGAATATTTTACAAAATTTCAAGTTTTAGTAACCACGCGCCCACTTGTAGAAAAACGGAATATTTCTCAAATTTTCAAGTTTTAGTAATCAGGCACCCACCTGTAGAACAAGGGAATATTTTTAAAAATTTTAAGTTTTTGCAATCAGGCGCCCCACATGTAGAACAAGGAAATATTTTTCAAAATTTTAAGTTTTTGTAATAAGGCGCCCACCTGTAAAACAAGGGGATACTTTTCAAAATCCAAGTTTTAGTAATAAGGCGCCCACCTGTGGAACAAGGGAATGTTTTTCAAACTCCAAGTTTTTGTAATCAGGCACCCACCTGTAGAACAAGGGAATATTTTTCAAAATTCAAGTTTTGGTAATCAGGCGCCCACCTGTAGAACAAGGGAATATTTTTCAAAATTTCAAGTCTTGGTAATCAGACGCCCACCTGGAGAACAAGGGAATATTTTTCAAGATTCAAGATTCTATAATCAGGCGCCCACCTGTAGAACAAGGGAATATTTTTCAAGTGTTAAGTTATGATAATCGGGCACCCACCTGGAGAATAGGGGAATATAATTCGAGTTCAGCAATAAAGCATCCACATGGAGAAAGGAAAACACCTCAGATTACAATTCAAGTCAGCAACAAGAACAGCTCGTGGCAAGAATGGAATGACAACAGTCCAAGGTAATCAACAAAAGTTAGTCACAATAAAAATAAGGAAGGCAAGCAGGAAGTTAATCCAAATAAAAGTAGATGAAAGATGTGAATTTCTCAAGGCATGGTTGAGGTCGCAAGCGATACATGTCCGGTCCTAATTAAGAAAATTTGAAGAAGAAGGAGCTAGTACCTACACATAACAAGCGTCAAGGTTGAAATCTAAAGTCTGAATGAAGAACCACTCAAGACTGAAGATCAATCTTCAGATGACTTATAGATAGGAACCTTGTAACTCTTAGTTGACAGGTTTAGCTAGTCTTTTTCATTCTTTTGATTTTGATGTAATAACAGGACCGTGGACCGGAACCTCGGCATAACGGCACCTCGACCGAATCTTCGTCTCGGCATACTCCTTCATCTCGCCCACTCCTGAACTACACTGACCTGATTCCTCCTTCTTTATTTTAGTTACATTTCATGCATTTTTAATATTTTCAAATCATAGAAAAAGCATAAAAATGTCACATTTTACTTTTATGCCACCTTAGGTCCAATTTGCACTTAGGAATTAATCACATTGAATTAATTGTATTTGTTTAAGAAAAAGGAAAAGAAAAGAATCATAAAAATGGTTAATTTTGCACTTTTAATTTTAGTCGTTGAATTTCGGTAGTTTTCCGTTCAATTTAGTTTTAATTAGTTGCAATAAGTATTAGTTGTAGTAATTAGTTTAAGTTGGAATAATTTAACTAGGAAATAAGTTAGGTGTTATTTTTAGTTTTAATTTTTAAAAAATTATAAAATATGAAAACAAAAAGAGATGAATTAAATTAGTGAGTTCAAATTTAGCTTCTTATTGATTTGTGACTAGCTGAGATTCTAAGGTAAACTATGTTTAAGCTCTGTCAATTTCTCTGGTGCATTGTTGCTGAAATCCGAGTTCGAACATAGGCTGCTCATTGAGAATATGACTTTTCTTTTGACTAAATGTTTTGGGGACAATATTGAATGCATTTTAGTCGAGGGCAGCCACTAGCGACTCGAATTCAGGTGGTTGCTCTAAAAATTGTTGAACTAGGTTAGCTTCGTGAGTCGAGAATTCTAATCATTAATCCCTTGGCTTTCATTTGCTTAGAATTCCTTGCGCATGTTTGAATTCCCTGTACAGTTCTAGGAGGAAAGTTCGGCATGTTCAAAGTCCCCTCAATTATCCCTTTTAGTTTCTCTTTGTTTTTTAGAAAACCTCAGTCTATCGTTTTCCTTGAGAACTTGATCGACAGTAGGTTTGAATTGCAACAGATTATCTCGTTTCCTATATGTTCTCATAACATTAACTCCATTAATTATCTTGCTGAACTTCCTGTCTACGTTTCAACACATGGAATCATTCCGGGAGCTGTCTTGAGATAGTATCTTCAAATCAGTCCATTGTTTCTCTGGTTGTTGATAGATATGCTTAACAGCTAAAATTACCATCCATGCCTCTATTAATAGTTTGTTTGGTTTTGTTTGTTAGCATAAATGAATATCATTTGGAGCATGTGATTTGTTTGGAATATAATGCTTAGTCTAATATGTGCTACGTTGTTTATTATGCGACCAATTTGCTGTTGTGGAAAGAAATTATCCATCCCAAAATTGAGTGCATTCTTGGAATATAACCCGGAACCAAAAGGGGGTAAACATATGTTATTTTGAATCTAGTGAGGGAAGTGAAGGCGGACGAGTTTATCTTGCTAGTTCAATTTTGATGACAATTAGGAGTTCGCTAAGAGTAGTTTAGAAACTGACTTGTGAAGCTTCGTAGCTTGCTTTAGGCGCGTAATTATTATTACAACTAGGGGTACAGTTTCCGTGATATGGTTGTGATACTTAGCTTCTTTTTTTTAAAAGTAGGAGTATTAAAGTTTTCCATAGCTACATAGAATTCTTTTCTTTAGAACTCGGGGCGTGCCATTTAGCAAGCTTTCATGGCCCTCGCAAAATTGAAATGCGTAGTTGCTTTAGGCGCGCACTTTTTAAAAAAAAATTACATTACTAAACTCGGGTGCACATTTATGTGACCCAAATCCCAATCCCAACAACATTAGAATGTGTCAAAACCACGGGTGCATTTATTTGTCGTGGTTCGAGGCACGTTTTGACGGTGTTGTAATTTTCCTTAAAAAATAATTATAATAAAAGTGTTTTAAAGTTAAAAAGCACATAAGTTAAAACATGTTCTAAAATCAGATAATTTAAGCCAAATATAACAGTTGAACGACCGTGCTAGAACCACGGAACTCGGGAGTGCCTAACACCTTCTCCCGGGTTAACAGAATTCCTTACCCGAATTTCTGGTTCGCGTACTGTTAAACAGGGTCATTCTTTCCTCGATTCGAGATTCTAAATGGTGACTTCGGACACCATAAATCTCCCAGGTGGCGCCTCTAAAATTCTCTTAAATAATTGAATCATGTTTCGATTGTCGTTTAATTGGAAAAACTCCCTTATCTACGCCATTCGCCAGGCTGAGGATAGCAAAAAGGAGGTGTGACAGCTCTAGCGACTCTGTTGGGGAACGAACCCAGAATCTTTGGTTCAGGGTTCAAGAAATTGAGCTTAGAATAATTGTTGTATTTGGCTTTGTTTATTATTTAATTTTACATGTTGACTTAATGTGCAAAATGATGCTTTTACCGCTTTGATATTATTTGAACTGTATATAAACTGTTACAAAACCCTTCGCTCTTATCTTCGGGGATGTGCTTGCTGGTCGAGACTCCCTATTCTGTTAGTGTCATGCCAGAAAATAAGAAAGAGGCTCAGACAAGTTACAAAGTAGGACGATCTTGTGGGTCCCCGGTACGTAGCCCCCTCCTCGGCTCGGGTTGTCTGCTCGGGTACACACTCTAGAAAAAATACCCAGGGTTAAACTTAGAAGAACAAAACCTCATGCCAGATCCCTAGTAGGAACGCTTATCTGCATCATGCATTTGACTTAGGGGACTCAACACAGGGGTTGTGTGCGTCTAGGACAGGTGTACCCAAAATAATATACCATCTTGATGCATCCTATGTGCTACATGTTGCATTCATTCAAGGGCAGAAAGGTCATTTGGCAGTATGATACATGAGGGTAAATGAAAAACAAGAGAAGAACAATGAAAAGAAAAGAGGGTGAAGGGTGAAAATAAAGCAAGTAGAATTTAGTTATGTCTTTGTTATATTTTTATTAAAAAGAGACAAAGGATATGTGAAAAATTCAAAAAAAGAATATTTCACACTTTTTATTATTTCCCGAAAATCAAAAAAAAGGGAAAAGAGAAAATCCAAAAATATTTTACATATTTCATCATTTTTCAAAAAAGAGACAAAAGAAAAATGTTTTCTTTTAAAAATTAGCTGTTTTTTTATTATTTCTTCCCTGTATCCAATTTGCCCGAACTACGCAAACCTGATTCTCGTCATTCGAGGCGAGATACGTAGGAAACCCACATAGGGTCCGGTCTTCCTAGTAAATCTTAGGTTCATGGATTTGCGGGGCCATAGACAAATTTTACACTTCTAGCCACTTTTAGCCACATAGGTTAGTTTTAGAATACAGAAGTTGTTTGTTTGGAAACTGTGTGAATTGAGTTGTGTCAGTGGACTATACTATTGAAACTCTTAGAGTTCAAGTTGGAATTTTCTTGTCAAACTTCTTTTATGCTGGTGAAAGTTCATTTCAGATCAGTCTTTGTTTGTTGGAGCATTGTTTTGCGATTTTAATTCAATCCATTGAGTTGTTCATGGGCCAATGTTTGGAAGCAAATCCTGCATTGAACACCAATTATCTTTGTGCTAAGACTATGGAGTTTTGAAGCTTGTCTTGTTGAAGTTTTCCACTTTTGTGAAGTTTTTGGAGTAAATTGATAGCTAAAATTCTCCTAGTTTGAACTTATTACCACTGATTTCTAATAGTTATTTTTGAGTTTAATAGAGGAGATTCAGTTGGACTAAAGATTGGGCAGCTTGAATTGTGATTTTATTGAACGTATAATAAGCTTAATCTGTCGAAAATTGGTGTTTGTTGAGAGTGTGCTCGAGTTTAGCAATGATAGCTTGAAAGCTCGTTTTTACTTCTAAAATGTTCTCCTTGTTTAATTGAATGCCCTTGTTACGTAAACTATTGTCCAGTTGGTTAGAATCTGCTGACAGAAGTTGCATGTTTGCTGGAAAATAATTTGCTGCTTGTTTTCTATTGCTAAAAAGAATTTCATACTTGCTTTCCACAGCCCTGCATTATTCATTTTTCACTCAACAATGGATATTTTCACACTTTTTTAAGTGATTGTTTATTATGGTTTTCTTAACAGTTGATGGAATTTTGCAAAAGTTTTATCTTCAGTTAACTTAACTGCGTTGCTTCAGTTTATATGCCAACAATACAATATTGAAATTCAAGTTTTGAGCTGTTTTTTTTAAAAGCAGATCCCGCACTATTCGGCTGTACTTTGTGGTTATTCTGACTCAATATTACTGTGATTCTTATGCTTTGTTTCTACAGTTGAGGTCGTCATTCTGGGCTGAAAATTTCTGTGACTACTGCTGCTGAATTTAGTGCTCAAGGTGTTGCTGAAGTTTTGAGTTTTGAGGAGTAATTGAATAACGAACTTGCTAGCTTGTTTGAATCTTAGAATTTTGCATTTAAATGAAATTTGTTGATATAATATAAGTTTCCTAAGCATTATTTTTATTTTTCTACAACATTTTGTAAACCTGAAACTGGGTTGGATATTAGAACTTGTTTGAAGAATTTTGAACTCAAATAAGAGTGTTTTGGACTGTTATTGAAGGTTGTTGAACAACCTTGAAATTTGCATTTTTGCACTAGTTGTGTAGTGAGTGCAAGATGATTTTTCTGCACAGTTGAGTTCAGATGATTACAAATGTTTTGGTGATTAAGTTAACAGGGAATTACAAGCTGAAAAATATTGCTTAAAGTTACTTTGTTTGTTGCTGCCAGTTTAGTTTGGTATTAGGTGGTCCAGTAGGCGATAAATGAAAATCTGTAGAGTTGTCTTTGGCACAATTTTTGTTTGGTTCTAAGTTTTGATTACATTTTGAGTTTGATCCTGCACAGTTGCTGAGTTTCAATTAGCAGTCATGTTACAACCGTGTTATTTGAATTTTCACTCACCTTTTAGCATGTAAATATATTTATTAAGCTTAATCTCGATATTTTTAGTCTTTATTTCACTTTGTAGTTGGTTTATTTAACAAAATCTTAAAAAAAATAATAAAAAAACAACAAAAAGAGTTACTTTTTTAGAGTATTAACTTTATTTTCAAGTATAAAGAAAGTAGAGTTTCCAAAATATA
Source organism: Nicotiana benthamiana (assembly GCA_034376525.1). NCBI lineage: Eukaryota > Viridiplantae > Streptophyta > Magnoliopsida > Solanales > Solanaceae > Nicotiana > Nicotiana benthamiana. The sequence goes on along the minus strand of CM067340.1, from coordinate 24,018,017 downwards.
GTCTTATCTAGGTACAATGATTTTATCTTTAGTAATAGGCTTTAGGGAATACTTAGTAATGGTAGTGGTTAATTTTTTTTAATATAGTTACTATATTTTTCTGGCTAACTTTTGCTATTTTCATTTAGTAGTATTTAGTTTTTAGTTTTTATCACTTTGGATCATCCTTAAAGCAATCTAAAAAAATGATGAAAAGAAGAACAGAAAGCAGAAAATAGAGAATGAAAATAAAATATTTTTTTGATATTACTACTTTTGGGTGATTTGTTGAGATTTGTGAATGATTATGGAAATTACTTGAAGTGCATTGAAGCTGCAACTTTGTCAGTTATTGTGAGGCTGTCCAGAATTGCAGAATTGACCAATTTTTGCATATATGACCATCTTTTGTATATGATTTGGCCGTCAGCTAGTAGCTTATCTTTAAAAAAGGGTTAAGAGTTAGATAAGGTTGGATTTATATCCTTGTTGCTTAGTATAAGATTGTTTGGGTGGTATTGAAATGGTTTCAAGTTTCTTTTAATTTTATTTTATTTATAAAAAAGAGAAAGAAAAAAATATTTTATTTCTTAGAGCATTTCCTGGTTTGAGTTGAGTAAATAATAAAAAAAAATGAGTTAGTTTATTCGCTCCATTTTCGATCTTCCAGAACTACGCAAAGATCTGATTCATGCGGTGTCAGGAAACCTACATATGGTTGATCGAATCATTTTTTTCATAAAAAAAGAGATAAAGATAAAAAATCGATCAAAAAAAAGAAAGAAAGAGAAAGGAAAAAAAAGAAAAAATGATGTAATTATAGGACATGAAAATTAGAGGAAGGAAAATGATCAAGCTAGTGTCAGAGAAGCAAGGGAAAAGAGTGGTTGAAATGAACAAATTGGGATTATGCCATATGACCTTCATACCCTCGAAGTCATGTTAGGACCGATAACTGTGACTAGGTACATTGCACTCTATATGATATTTTAGCTATTTAATTCCCTAACGCTAACATGATGGCTTCATTTTGTTATACTCATAACAGAAGGGTGGTTGATTTGTGGTTTTTTTTTGAAAATTAGTAACTCTCATCAACAACACAAAGTCAAAGGTAATGATAGACAACAACAAAACTAGGTTGGTCGATACAGGGGCCCGAAAGCAGTTGGTTGACCAGGACAATGGGTTAATTGAAGAGGTAAATATGCTGAGACAACACATGGTAGAAATGTATCAGGCTTGGATGACCGGGACAACACCACCCCCACCACCACCCAGCTTCTCAGATGCTACCCTTCTCTAAACTTTGATCATGGTTTTGAACGATCCTCCATACCCTCCAGATGCACCCGCTTACTACTATTTTCCCAATCACCCTAGTAGCTCCATCACTTGCCCTCCAACTATCCCCAATAATGAATATTTACTGATAGCTCATGATATCTAATACTGTCTTGCAGAGGTCGCCCACTAGGTTTCTTACTCATACAAGCAGAGCATGCAGGATGAGCCTCATGTTGAGAATGAAAAGTTCACAGGGAAAAATGGTGGAATGGAATCGCTCAGAAGGTAGAAGGTATAAGACAGTCCTTGAAGAACAAGACAGGAATGCGAGACCATGGTAATATGGCTTGCGAAGAACTATTTGCATCCCCTGACGTTTGCCTACCTGCAGGGTTTAAAGTGCAAAAATTTAACTTGTACGATGGGTGGGGAGATCCGGTAGCCCACTTGAGGGTTTATTCCATTTAAATGAGAGGCGTTGGAGAGAAAGATGACCTGCTGATAGCATATTTCAGCAAGAGCCTGACTGGGGTAGCATTGGACTGGTATACTCGTCAAGATGTCGATGAATGCCCTACATTGGGTGACATGGCTCAAGATTTTGTTCGATACTTTCAATGCAAAACCAGTGTTACCCTAGACCCCGCCTCCCTATCTAAAATGAAAAAGAAGCCGGAGTTAAGCTTTAGGGAGTTTGGGCTCAAACGGAAGGCACAAGCTGCTCGAGTCAGTACCCCGATTGGTGAAGAGGAAATGGTTGAACTTTTCCTACAAGCCCAGGAGCCGACCTACTTCAGTCATTTGGTCCCGGTGTTGGGAAAGTCTTTCAATGATGTGATAAAAATGGGGGAGCTAGTAGAAGAAGGAATCAAGTCAGGAAAAATCATGAGTGGTTCGAAATATATTCAGAACATCCAAGTAAGCTTTGGTGGAAAAAAGAGAGATAGAAAAGAGGATCAGCATTTCCAGCCTCGACATCGTCCTCATGGACATCCTTGTGTACCAGATAATCCTCCCCAATGCAGCTTCTCCCCATAGATCTAAAAAAATCGTACATCACTTTCCCCATACCCAGCTCCACAGAATTCATATTCACCCCCACGAGCATACCGAAACCCTCCTGGATCAGGTTTCCAGCCGAGCCAAGCATGTAAGAATGAGAGGCTACTGAAAAAAGAAAAGGCTTTCACCCTTATTTGATTGTCACATGCAGTTTGTTCCAAAGGCTGAAGCAATTGGACATGTTGAAGCCGATTCAGATAAAAATGCCAAACCCTCTGTCAAAGAAGTTTCATGTTTCTCAAAGGTGCGCATATTGCTCAGATGCCTCGGGGTATGACACGGAGAAGTGTTGGAGTGTAAAGAAAGCAATTTAGAAGCTTATTGATCCAGGTGACATTGTCGTGCAAAATTCGGAGGCAACAGACTCTTGCCAAAGTCCATCGCCTGTGCATAATGTGATACACGTTGGAATGTGAGAATTCTTCTGGGAGCCTCGGAGGCACGAGTGCTGCTAAGATTTCAGCGCTATCAGAGATTGATCTTCAGAACGAGCCGGTGAAAGGAACCCAAAAGAAATTTGTTAAGAACAATGTAACGAAGGTTTGTGAAGTGCCTAGTGTTATTTATGTGGAACCTAGTGGCTAATATGTCGTGATGGGTAATCGGGAAGACGCTCCATTTCTTGTTCAACCAGAGAGGAGTTTTGGTGGTTTATTTTGTTGTCATTTCTGTTGTCCGGGTTATTTTCAGGGTTGTAATACATATATTGTCTTGTGATTTAAACCCTTCTATCCTTTTATTTTTCCTAGTTTTGTTTAGCGTCGTCCAAGTTCCTTCTAGGGTTGTAACCCCAATCTTTTTACTTGTTTTGTTGTCCAAGATCTTTCACCATCTATCTAATGCAATTTTCTACTTTTCGTTATTTCTAGTCATTTGGTTTAGTTTTCTTTTCTTTTACAATTCTTTCCCTGTTGGCTTTAATGACATGACATGCATGCATAACCCCAGGCCTGCTCTTAATAGATTACTCGTAAGGCAATAGAGACACTTGAGGGAAATAAGAATAGGTTTGGACCCTTTGAGACCTTTTGAAGCCCAAACCACGTAAAACAGGGGCAGACATAACATGAAGAAATCCTAAAAGCAAGTTTAGTAAACTGGCAGGGACCATTTGTTTTAGCTGGAGTGTTGTCCAATGATTAATTATATTTTACAGATGAGGAAGGGAAATATGTAGAAATGGCTATCAATTCTGACGCGGTCATGAAATATTATGTATGATTCTTTTGACTGATATTACTTGCTTGTCTTGGCATATTTTTAAAATTGAAATGACGAAGGAATTTTATTCTACTATCTAAACACTTTATCCTTTGCTAATACTTTTGAGCTTTAATTATTTTCTTTCATACCCCTCTTCGGAATCAGTAATAAAAGTCAGAAACGAAAGTGTGAGAAGGCAGTAAAAGGAAAGGAAAGGAAAGAAGGAAAAGAATGAAAAAAGAATAAAAAAGAAAAAGAGAAAAAAGGAAAAACAAGAAAAGAAAAGAGAAAAGAGAAAAGAGAAAAGAGAAAAGAGAAAAGAGAAAAGAGAAAAGAGAAAATAAAAAAGGAAAAATAAATAAAGAAAAAGAAAAAAAACAAAGAAAAAGAGAGAAGAAAAACAGAAAAAAAGGAGAAGAAGAACAATAATAAAAACAAGGAATCAGTATGAACTACGTCTGATCTGATTCCTTTTAAGGATACATAGGTAGCCTCACGGTTCGGTCTCAACAAATTAAAAATCCAAAAGTCCCCAAGCAATAAACTGGGGCAGAACTTGTGGTTCTTGTAAGAATTTGATTCCGAAAGTTGTAATTTGGAGTCCATTTAAATTGTTTTGAGCCTTTGATATCCTTTCTTCCTATTCTATCCAAAAGCCCACGTCACGGTCCAAAGGAAGACCTTCTAATCTGTCTTCAAGAGATGCCAAGTTGAGCAAGTAGAGGTGATTCATGTCAGGGGCAGCACTCTGGGCCAAGTAGGAAAGATTATAAATGAAAGAGTCTTATTGGTGAAAACCCTCGAGGGCATCGTAAGGCGACCGGGAGCTGAGAGAAATAAAAATAAGAGAGTCTTATTGGTGAAAACCCTCACGGGCACCTTGAGGCGACCGTAAGTTGAGAGAAAGAACAAAGTAAGAGAGGCTTGATGGTGAAAACCCTTCGAGCGCTACATGTCAAATGAGGATGGAGAATCAAATTGGGTAATCAGAGCATCGGATCCCAGCTTCATGGTCTGGGGGGGTAAAACAAGAGTTGAACATCAAATTTACTTAACAAAATAGGCCGCGAGTGCATGTCATGGTCATTAGAGTTGGTACCTGCATTATATAGACTTCTACCTTTTAGTTTTTTTGTTAGGAATCATATCATTTCCTTGTCCTCTACTCTATTCCTTTTCTCTTGTTTATTCCATCTTCTGAGTCTATCTGGTCAGAACGAGTGAGAAATGACTTCAAAATCTGCCACCAGCTTTCCAATTACTCAAAATGGGACCTGTTTGTCACATCAAAGCAGCATAAGTCAGGAAAGGATAACAGGCACACTGAGCTGGTAACAATCAACATGCTTCGGGATTCGTTTGAAATACAAAGGCTTGGCATATATCAAACCATGGACAACGCAGCAGAATGAGGGCTGGGGTGAATGGATCGAAGCTATTTTCTGTGACAAGAAGTGTGGTAAACTAGTGTCAAGAAAGATCTTCCTAGAAGAAATCGAAGTTATCATGGCTAGCGATGGAGCAGTAAACCTCAAGGTTAGAGCCAGTGATTTGGGTCAGGAAATAACATCATATACAATGTGGTCGGTAAATATGCTTTGGGGATCAGGTGAAACACAAGGCCTTGGCAGATGTCAGTTAAGGAACAATGCAACAGAAGGAAGGTATTGGGTTCGTAGGAGAAGAGGTATTTTCTGGGTTAAGGTTTACAAAGAAAGCAGTTAGTCAAGGGGCAAACAGGTCTTTAAATGAAAATCAATCATCATGACAAGTGAAAGAGCAACAGACCTCAAGGTCAAGGCCGGTGGTTTCAACATACACATGGAGTGGGGGGCAATGCACATGCTTTGGGGGTCATGTGAAACACAAAGGGTGGGAAGATGCCAGTTCATAAGTAATGCAACGAATAGAGGATACGGGGTCTGATTGGAGAAGGGGAATTTCCTACGATAAGGGTGACAGAGAAATTGGTTATCCGATAAGCAAGCAATGTCTTTCAAGGTGAAATCAAAGTTATAGTGGCAAGTGAAGGAGCACAACACAAAGATGGGAAAGGTCAAGGGTTGACCCAACATGACACATCAACTCATCAGTCGTCGGGGAAGGGCATAAAGAATTCTAGCAAAACGGAAGAAGCGCAACACAAGGTGGGGATCAAAGTAAAGACACAAATGTCGAGGGCCAGCCAAACATCATAAGCAGACTGGATGATCTCAGGAAAAGGGTGTAGGGATTTTAGCAAAAGCTCGGAAATGTAACACCATGACGAGAAACAAAACAAAGCCACAAGGGTTAAAGGATCAGCCAAGCACAACACCCTAACTCATCAATCGTCAGAGAAAGGCATAATGCTTCTGGCAAACGAGTCAAAAGCGCAACAAAAAGGTGAAAATGGCCATGAGGTTTGACCCAGCATGATATATCAACTCGCCAATCGTCAAGAAGAGACAAAAGAGAATTCTGGTAAAGGGTCGGAAGCACACACGAAGTAGAGAGCAACATAAAGGCACAAAAGACAAAGGCCAGCCAAACATCATAGACAGACTGGGTGATTTCGAGAAGGGGTGCAAGGATTTCGGCAAAGGAGTGGAAAGGTAACACGGAGACAAAAAACAAAGTAAAGTCGCAAGGTTCAGAGGATCAGCCAAGCATAATACATTGACTTGGCAATATCGACAAAGGTGTAAGAATTCTGGCAAAAAGGGCTAGAAATATAACACAATTATAGGGAGGAAAGTAAAGCCGTAAAGGTTCGAGAGGTCGGACAACCAACTCAGGCAACTCATCATCAACATGGAAATTTGAACACAACGAAACATGGCAGTGAGGAGGCCGCTTCCAACAAAAACGCCACAAGCCAACCACCACTTTTCAAACTGATAAGTTTTCTTTGATTGACACTGGGGCAGAAAAATTCCAGAAGAGCCTAAGGGAGGTCATCCACAGGGGAAGGCAGGCACACGACAGGTATGATTGAAATCTCAAGGCACACCTGGAAGTGGGACTCAGGTAAAACTCCAAAGGGACATAGTCAGTCAGAAACACCTCCTCAGCAAAAAGCACAAGGGGAAAAACTTTAACTAGCAAAACCCAACAGAAACAACTGAGGGTTAAAAGAGGCATAGAAGTTGAGATGGAACACATTTTAAAACTCGAGCAGGTGCGGTAACATAGGCAAGCGCCAACACCTCCCCCTAAGAGTCGCAGAAACAACCAGAAATTAGAACTGGCATTTAAGTTATAACCCTCAAGACCCCCGTGGAGAATGGGACTCATTTCAAGGATAGGAGCAATCACGGATAACAAATGGCACAGAAATGACTTGTAAGTAAATATAGGATTCAATAAGATCGTCAGGACCCTCCTGAAAATGGGAGTTAGCTTAGAACACAAACAGTTGGGTAGAACGGTCAAACCCAAATACTTCCCCAACCAGAGTCAATAAGAGTTATCAGGACCTTCCTGAAAAATGGGACTTAAATATTTCCCCGACAAGAGTTGATAAAAGTCATCAGGACCCTCCTGAAAAATAGGACTTAGAGCCAAAATCTCCCCAGCCAGAGACAACAAGAGTCGATAAGAGTCATCAGGACCCTCGTGAAAAATGGGACTTAGAGAAAATATTCCCCTAGCTAGAGTCAATATGAGTCAAGAAAAGTCATCAAGACCCTCCTGAAAAATGGGATTTAGAAGGGAAATTTCAGATTTCCCCGGCTGAGTCAGCAAGAGTCATCAGGACCCTCCTGAAAAAATGGGACTTAGATTAGATACTGCCCCAGCAAAAGTTAACAAGAGTTGTCAGGACCCCCCTCCCTCCCCCGGGTAATGGAATGTAGCCCTAAATACTAACCCCTAGTTGCCTTTTTGTCATCAAATTAAGAGTTGTCAGGACCCGCCTGGATAATGGGATGTACTTTTAATCATTAGTCACCAGTAGATCTCCAGCAGATATAATTCATAGCAATACGTAGTTGAAAATAATACCTTCACAGAAACGCAGCATAGTCTTGAAATTGTCAGCAGTTGAGAATTGTCAGTACCAGTTTTTGCAATTAGGCGCCCACCTATAGAACAAGGAAATATTTTTCAAAAGGCAAATTTTAGCAGTCAGGCGCTCACCTATAGAACAAGGGAATATTTTTCAAATGTTAAGTGTTGGTAATCAGGCGTCCACTTATAGAACAAGAATATTTTTCAAATTTTCAAGTTTTGTAATCTGGCGCCCACCTATAGAACAAGGGAATATTTTTAAAATTTTCAAGTAATAGTAATCAGGCGCCCACCTATAGAACAAGGGAATATTTTTAAAAATTTCAAGTTTTAGTAATCAGGCGCCCACCTATAGAACAAGGGAATATTAGTCAAAATTTTAAATTTTACAATCAGGCGCCCACCTGTAGAACAAAGGAATATTTTTCAAAATTTCAAGTTTTGTAATCAGGCGCCCACCTGTAGAACAAGGGAATATTTTTAAAATTTTCAAGTTTTAGTAATCAAGGCCCACTTGTAGAACAAGGGAATACTTTTTAGAATTTTAAGTTTTAGTAATCAGTCTCCCACCTGTATAACAAGCGAATATTTTCAAAAAAAAAAGCCAAATTTTAGCAATCAGGCGCCTACCTGTAGAACGAGGAAATAGTTTTCAAGATTTTAAGTTTCAAATCAGGCGCCCACCTATAGAACAAGGGAATATTTTTCAAAATTTCATGTTTGATAATCAGGAGCCCACCTATAGAACAATGGAATATTTTTCAGGAAGTCAAAATTTAACAATCCGGCGCCCACCTGTAGAACGAGGGAATAGTTTTCAAGATTTTAAGTTTCAAAATCAGGCACCCACATGTAGAACAATGTAATATTTTTTAAAATTTCAAGTTTCATAATCAGGCGCCCACCTGTAGAACAAGGGAATATTACTAAAAATTTCAAGTTTTCGTAATCAGGCTCCCACCTGTAGAACAAGGAAATATTTTTCAAAATTATAAGTTTTAGTAATTAGGCGTCCACCTGTAGAACGAGGGAATATTTTTCAAAAAAGTCAAATTTTAGCAATCAGGCGTCCACCTGCAGAACAAGGGAATATTTTTCAAAATTTCAAGTTTCAAAATCAGGCGTCCACCTGTAGAACAAGGGAATATTTTTCCAAATTTCAAGTTTTAGTAATCAGCCGTCCACCTGTAGAGCAAGGGAATATTTTTCAAAATTTTAAATTTTTGCAATCAGGCGCCCACCTATAGAACAATGGTATACTTTTAAAAATTCAAGTTTTTGTAATCAGGTGTCCACCTGTAGAACAAGGGAATATTTTTCAAAATCCGAGTTTTTGTAATCAGGCGTCCACCAGTAGAACAAGGGAAAACTTTTCAAAATTCAAGTTTTGGTAATCAGACACCCACCTGTAGAACAAAGGAATATTTTTCAAAATTTCAAGTCTTTGTAATCAGGCGCCCACCTGGAGAACACGGGAATATTTTTCAAGATTCAAGTTTTTGTTATCAGGCGCCCACCTATAGAAGAAGGGAATATTTTTTAAGTGTTAAATTTTGATAATCAGGCACTCACTTGGAGAAGAAGGGAGCATAATTCGAGCTCAGCAATCAGGCATCTACATGGAGAAAGGAAAAACACCTCAGATTACAATTCAAGTCAGCAACAAGAAAATCTTGTGGCAAGAACGCAATGTCAACAGTCCGAGGTAATCAACAAAAGTTAGTCACAACAAAAAAAAAGAAGAAAAAGGAAGGCAAGCAGGAAGTTAATCCAAATAAAAGCAGATGAAAGATGTGAATTTCTCAAGGCATGGTTGAGGTCGCAAGCGATACATGTCCGGTCCTAATTAAGAAAAGCTGAAGAAGAAGGAGCCAGTACCTGCACATAACAAACGTCAAGGTTAAAATCTAAAGTCTGAATGAAGAACCACTCAAGACTCAAGATCAAGCTTCAGAAGACATATAGATAGGAACCTTGTAACTCGTAGTTGTCAGGTTTAGCTAGTCTTTTCATTCTTTTGATTTTGATGTAATAATAGGACCGCGGACCGGAACCTCGACGGAGCGGCACCTCGACCGGATCTTCGTCTCGGCATACTCCTTCATCTCGCTCACTCCCGAACTACACTGACCTGATTCCTCTTTAGCCGAGGATATGTAGGCAACCTCTGAAGCAGAGTGCAGTCAAATCTTTTAAAAATTCTTCCCATGGAGTATTCAAATGGGAAAAATCGCTCGTATTTGCTCACTTATCTTTGCACGAAAAATCTCCGTGATCCCGCACAAAGAGGGGCAGCTGTGACCACGTGGTTTTTGCCCTACATAACTCCTAAAAAATATACCTAAACAATTTTTTATTGATTTTAGAAAATTTTCTTAATTTTAGTTGCATTTCATGCATTTTTAATATTTTCAAATCATAGAAAAAGCATAAAAAAGTCACATTTTAATTTTACCACCTTAGGTCCAATTTGCATTTAGGAATTAATTACACTGAATTAATTGTGTTTTTTTTAAAAAGGAAAAGAAAAGAATCATATAAAATGGTTAATTTTGCACTTTTAATTTTAGTCTTTAAATTTCAGCAGTTTTCCATTTAATTTGGTTTGATTAGTTACAATAAGTATTAGTTGTAGTAATTAGTTTAATTTGAAATAATCTGACTAGGAATTAATTTAGGTGTTATTTGTAGTTTTAATTTAAAAAAATTAGAAAATATGAAAACAAAAAGAGAGGAATCATATTTTGGGCCAAATTTTATTAAAATTCAAGCCCAATATTATTTATCGTTTAAACCCAATCCAAATTAGCCCTAACCCAACCCCAAACCAGGTCGACCTAACCCAACCCAACACCCAAATCCACCCTAACCTAAAAGCCTAATACACATTACAATATACAGGCATATACACACGATATAGCGGAAGAGACGCATATACAGAAGAAGGGAGAAGGCGCATTTTTGCTTTCTTCTGAACAATACACACACACAATACACAATACACAATACAATATAGAAGAGATACACATTATAGGACACACTCTCATACACGATAGAGAAGGCAGTAGAGAGGACTGGAGATTGAAGAAGGGATGGCGGCTGCTTCTTCATAAAAACACACACCTACACAATACAATACACATAATACACGATAGAGAACGAAATGCTGATACGCAGCTCTTGGAACAAAGATCCCCACCCCTGTGTCGTCTCCTCCGAACTCCCCAAGTTTCCCTCACCAGTCGCCGAATTTGATCACCGGTAGGTCTGGTCGACCATTCACAATCAGACATTAAACACACACACAGAGAGCATAGAGAACGAACAGATATCGGGACAGAGGGAGAGGATTTTTGGCTGGGTTCATTTGTCACAATAAATGGAATTCGATTGAGATTTGGGGGTTGTGTTCGTGTTCGATTCTAAATTACCATGCCGGTTCGAGTTGCCGCCCGAGGTTCGTGGTTTCGAATTGGCCTGCTGTTTCAGCTCAACATTGTTGCTGTTTTGAGTTAGAAATTTGGAGTGAAAACCTTGTACTTTTCAGTCACTATTGAAATCATTTCCGATTGAAGGTTCATTTCTTCTCTATCTTTCTGTTACTCGTGATTTTGCATCGTGTGTTCATATTTTGTCATGATTTTGTTTAATACTACCTGAAAATTAGGGTTTGTTATTGGTTTAAATGACAAGTTTGTTGGCCTTGATTCATGTCTATTTATGTTCTTTTTTATTCTATATTGGACGGGTGATCGTACGCACCGATGTAATGGATGTGGTTGTGTAAACTCATCCAGTTTGTTTGTTAAATTTGACCACTAAAACAGATTCATGGAGTCTTATATGATGAAGCCCGCTTGTTGATCCTTTTGTCGGTTTGGCGAAAATTTGAGCACTAAGAAACTTGTGTGCTTAGTTCATTCTTAAATTAGTGAGTTCAAATTTAGCTTCTTATTGATTTGTGACTAGCTAAGATTCTAAGGTAAAGTCTGTTTAAGCTGTGTCGATTTCTCTGGTGCATTGTGGCTGAAATCCGAGTTCGAACATAGGCTACTCATTAATAATATGACTTTTCTTTTGACTAAATGTTTTGGGGACAGTATTGAATGCATTTTAGTCGAGGGCAGCCACTAGCGACTTTAGCTTCGTGCGTCGAGAATTCTTATCATTAATCCCTTGGCTTCCATTTGCTTAAAACTTCTTGCGCATGTTTGAATTCACTGTACAGTTCTATGAGGAAAGTTCGGCCTGTTCAAAGTCCCCTCAATTATCCCTTTTAGTTTCTCTTTGTTTTTTTAGAAAACCTCAGTCTATCATTTTCCTTGAGAACTTGACGATCGTAGGTTTGAATTGCAACTGATTATCTTGTTTCCTATATGTTCTCATAAAATTAACTCCATTAATTATCTTGTTGAACTTCATGTCTACATTTCAACACATGGAATCATTTCGGGAGCTGTCTTGAGATAGTATCTTCAAATTAGTCCATTGTTTCTCTGGTTATTGATAGATATGCTTAACAGCTCAAATTACCATCCATGCCTTTATTAATAGTTTGTTTGGTTTTGTTTGTTAGCTTAAATGAATATCATTTGGAGCTTGTGATTTGTTTGGAATATAATGCTTAGTCTAATATGTGCTACGTTGTTTATTAAGCGACCAATTTGTTGTTGTGGAAAAGAATGATCCATCCCAAAATTGAGTGCATTCTAGGAATGTAACCCGGAACCAAAAGGGGGTAAACATATGCTATTTTGAATCTAGTGAGGGAAGTGAAGGCAGACGAGTTTATCTTGCTAGTTCGATTTTGTTGACAATTAGGAGTTCGCTAAGAGTAGTTTAGAAACTGACTTGTGAACCTTCGTAGCTTGCTTTAGGCATGTAGTTATTATTACAACTAGGGGTACGATTTCCATGACGTGGTTGTGATACTTAGCTTCTATTTTTTATAAGTAGGAGTATTAAGTTTTCCTTAGCGAAATAGAATTATTTTGTTTAGAACTCGAGGCGTGCCATTTAGCAAGCTTTCATGGCCCTCGCAAAGTTAAAATACGTAGTTGCTTTATGCGTGCACTATTTTTAAAAAAAAATATTACTTTGCTAAAATCATGTGCACATTTATGTGACCCAAATCCCAATCCCAACAACGTTAGCATGTGTCAAAACCACGGGTGCATTTATGTGACGTGGTTCGAGGCACGTTTTGATGGTGTTGTAATTTTCCTTATAAATCTATAATAATCAAAGCGATTTAAAGTTAAAAAGCACATAAGTTAAAACATGTTCTAAAATCAGATAATTTAAGCCAAATATAACAGTTGAGCGACCGTGCTAGAACCACGAAACTCGGGAGTGCCTAACACCTTTTCCCGGGTTAACAAAATTTCTTACCCGGATTTATGGTTCGTGGACTCTGAAACAGATTCATTCGTTCCTCAATTCGGGATTCTAAATGGTGACTTGGGACAACATAAATCTCCCAAGTGGTGACTCTGAAATTCTCTTAAATAATTGAATCTCGTTTCGATTGTCCTTTAATTGAAAAAACTCCATTATCTATGCCCTTCACCGGGTTCAGTATAGCAAAAAGGAGGTTTGACACCTGCATATCATTATTCAACGGCATCATGGTTTGGAGGCATCATTCTCAACCAGATAGCATCATTTTATAGCCTGGGAATCCTTTATCATATGTTTCAAGGCCCAGGGCGTCATGGTCTGAGGACGTCATCCTAACCGTCCAAAGACAACATTCATGGTCTGACCGGAACTCGCATCACGTTTAAATTCATGCAAAATATATGTCTATATTTTCTTATTTGCAAGTAAACAGGCGAGCAATGTCCATCTCGGTAGGAGCGATTCCGCTCAAGTTCCATGCATCCATATCCTAAATATAATGTCCGTGCTTTAAAGTCTCCATCAGCATACTCCGCCGACGGATCCTAAACAACATATGGTATGAATCCATTAAGATCGGGGATATGTAGGCAATTCAGAAGCTAGAGTACGGACACTTCAAACCATTTCGCTCGGTCAAAATTGGTCATCAAATCTTTACCCGGCAATTCTTTCATCCTTCTCGAGTAAAGTGGGACAACTGTTGATACCCAATTTTTCTCTATATTTTTAAGTGTCCAAAATATCCTCAAAATATATGTATATGCATATATAAGTATATCCCAAGTTTTCATTATTTTTCTTAATTTTTCCACGATTTTTAAATCAATTTATTGCCCTATTTTATCAAGAAAAACCCCAATATTTGTCCTCAAAATTATCATTTTTTGGTGATTCATTTATTGGATTCTCATATTTATACTAAACTATAGCAAATATAATTTTTGCATATTTTTAAAAATTTATTTGGTATTTTTAAAGCTAATTGCATATAATTGCAATATTAGCCTATTTTAAGATTTAATTGTGTTTATTATTATAAAATTGACTCCAATATTTTTATTTTTGTAATTATATATTTACTAATCATGTTAGCATCTTTACTTTATTTTCAAAAATTATTTTACTATTTTTTATAAAATGAAAGAGGGAAAATGGCTATTTAAATGTTAGCCCTTTGGTATTTCAATTTTGGCCAGATTTGGCACCCCTAATTGAACCCAATTTTAATTTCAATTGTCCAGCCCAAATTCTAAATCTACCTGACCCATGACCATTTAAAATAACTCACTTGGTCCCCCTTTTCAATCCCAACGGTTGATCTAACAGATCAACAGCTCAAAATCTTCTTTTCCTTTTTAATTTACCAATACCCCCGAAACCCTACTCATTTCTCACCAATAGCCGCCCCTAGATTCCCCCTCTCCAAAACTCTCTATCAGAAACCGTAGCCGTGTCCCTCTATTTCCACCCTAAAACCACTGGAACCTATTGCTTCCAAGGCTATCGAAGTCGTAAGCCGACCTCCTACAGCTCCTACATGCCTCGTTCCTAAAGATTCAAGGCCAGGCCATCAAGAAGCTTGGTCCAGGCTTTGTTTGACTCGAGTTCAACGGCCATGCCTGGCCTTGTTCCGGTAAGCCATGGTTGTTCGAGCCTGACCTCGACTCCTCCTGCTTAGATCAACGACTATCCAAGCCTTTCTCACCATCTGGTTCCTCTGAAACCCTAGCTTTTAAGATTCTTCTTATTTCTTTAGATTTGTTCTAAGCTCGTGTTCTCCCTAAACTTTTAAACGGTTTCTCGAGATTTCTTCCAAGAAACTATGCTTTCAAAACCTTTATTCCGATTTAGGGTTTTTGAGTTATTTAGATGTTTCGCTGATTTTCTTTTTCTTTTGTATGTCTCTTATACTATGTTTCTTCTACAGTGTTTCTTTTTCTGTTTCTTCGACTACATTTCTTCTATTGTGTTTCTTTATATGCTTCTTCTATTGTGTTCTTACTAGTTTCTTCTGTTGTGTTTCTATATATGCTTCTGCTACTGTGTTTTTACTAGTTCTTCTATTGTGTTTCTTTATATGCTTCTTCTACTGTGTTCTTACTAGTTCTTCTACTGTGTTTCCTATGTTGTTCTTTACTATGTTTCTCATGAGTTCTGCTACTAAATGAGCATGTTAAAGGTCTCAGTTCCTTTCTAAGACCTCTGAACTTGTTTTGTTAGTATCTTTTCCTTAATTACTTGTCCTTGCATCTCTGCACTCGATTGATGGCAAGAACCCTAAGTTTAAGTATTCATTCTAGTTTGAGACCATTGGCTTTGTGATTTGTTTGTTCTTCATCTCTGAACTTGTTTGATTTCAAAACCTTAACCACTTTGAACCTATTTCGAGTTTATGAAATCTACTAGTCGGGCTTCGACCTTTGTTTCTTTACATGGTTCTGATTCCCTGCTAAATTCTTCTAAGGTCTTTCTACTAGACCCTTTGTATGCCATTTGATACTATATCTCTTCGACATTGCTGACATATGTGACTACCATAGTCTACTACTTACTGATTTTGCAATTGCATGACGTTTTTCTTTGCTCTAAATTCAGCCTAGCATACTTGTGTGTTCTTTATATGTGTTGAACTCCCCTCTACAATGGCTATCAATTTTGATTAATTTAAGGCCTCCTTTGTATAAATCTGATTGATTTCTTTCGTTGTTTGTTGATTTCCCTATTACTCGATTTGAGTCAAAAACTTTCCTTAGCCTTTTATGACTTTGTTTATTCATGGACCAACAATTACAAACCTCTGACTCCTTAATTTACTATGTACTAATTGATCTTACCTTCTTTTTTTAACCGTTTTTTTTTAAATCTTCCCCTGAATAAACTACTATGTATTTACCCCTAATTGCCTACTTTGCACAAGATGCTTATCGGATTTCTTTCCTTAAATAACTTTTTCTCACTGCTGTTTAAGTCTGAAGTCCTTATTTAACGGATGTCTTGTACTGATTGATTTTAATTGATACCCAGTTTCTTAATTGCTTTTTATCTTATATTTGCTTGTTTTTCACACGATAAATACATGACTCTTTCATTGGCCAAACACACGAAGACTCTTAGTTTTTTACACACCTACACTCATAGTCTCTCTGAGCTGATACTCACACTCAAAAGGATTTTCTCTTGTTACTTGTATTGTGTCCTTTTTGCAAGTCTTGCCACCTGCTTTTTCTCTATTTGGTTCTTTGAAACTGGTATGTCCTAATTTAAGGTTTTCAGCACCACAACAATATGTTTATTTACTATCTTTATATCCATGTCTGCTTACTGTTTCTGTATAGTTCAACATTTATTCTAGCATGCTGAAGTTTCTTTCCGCTTGTTCGATTATGAATCTAAAACCCCTACCCTTTAAGTGTTTATGCTATGGTTTGAGGAATGTAAATACTGCAAATTATTGTCCATGAATCAAACTTTATCCCCTGGGATGCTAGCCTCAAATAATGTGTGTTCTAGCAGGCTTATAGGTATGTTGCACTCTCCATTGTTGGGCATGCCTCAAGCCTTCCCAACAATAGGGTCTTTACAATCTCCATATTCCCCTGAACCCTCATGTGTGCTTATTTGTAGCTGTTTCCCTCTCATTTTCCCCTTTTAGCATTATGTTCTGCACTTGCACACTTTCTTAGTCCTTAAGTTCTGCCTCCCTCTTGTGAGCCTTGCCTCGGGACCCTTTGAGTTCCTCTGGACTTGGACACTTGAGGGTTGGCCCTTCCACACTGCACTTGTCATGTTCTAATAGTACATTTGGGTGTGAGCAATTTCCGGAGTCTCATTGAGGCTCTTAGGGAACTTTGACACGCTCAAATGGCAGAAAAGCTTTGGATCATGATCTTTTAGAGTTGGTTTACCTCATATTTCAGATATGAAGTCTAAATCATGCTCTTTTTGTTTGTAATTTTATTTATTTATTTTTTTGATGTATTTTTTACTTTATTCCTGGATGTAATAATTTGTAATAAATTCTTGTAGATGGTTAATGAAAATGGGTGCATAACTATGTATGCAAATGGTAGAAATCATGTATGTAGGTATTTTGAATTCTCCACATTCGAAAGCATATAGAAATCCTACGTACATGTATTTTAAAATCTGCATACATATAGAAATCATGCCTATAGGTCCTTCTGAATCCTGTACATTTATTTTCATATAGAAATCATGATCATAGGACTACCAAATACATGTAGAAGTTATGCTTATAGGATTGTTTAGATCTGCATATTCAATTGCACCTAGATATCATGTTCATAGGTTTTAAATAAATTTATGCACCTAGATATCATGTTCATAGGTTTTAAGCAAATTCTGCTCCTAGATATCATGCTCATAGGTCTTCAACAAATTTTTGTACCAAGATATTATGCTCACAGGTTTTAAACAAATTCTGCACCTAGATATCATGCTCATAGGTCTTCAAAAAATTTCTGCATCTAGATATCATGTTCATAGGTTTAAAAGGAGTCTTATGCATTTTATACCATGTCCACAAGGTTCAACATCAATTACGCATAGAAAGCATGTCTATAGAAACTCCTATTTGAATGTGAATCGCTTCATTCACGTATAGAGCTAAAATCAGTAATAACGTGTACTATCAGTTGCAGAACTTATATCCTTCATAAAAACTTGCCTTTTTTTAATAATCTGACTACCCTTTTAACCAGTACGTATTCTGTTTACTTTAGACCTTGTTATTTCATTGCTTTATAAATTCAATAGATACCATGTCTATATGATCCTTGTCCAACACTTAGTCAAGCCTTAGGGTAAAATTATAAACTGAATTTGTTCTATTAACTACAACCAACAGGCAGGCCTGATTTGGTCTTCTTATCTGAATTACGTAATAAATCATTCTGCCTACACCTTTAAGCTCTTTCATGTTCAGTATTTAATCAGACCTTAACCAGTACGTGTAAGTCATGCTAATTACGTGTTAATTTTTTCAAGGAGGTATATCCGAGCATCTGCTTGTTATGTGCTTTCCCCAACTTGCTATACATATTTTGTATGCCGCCTTAGAATATTTGCCTTTGAAACTACAAATAAGTCCATTATCACTCTCTTTAGGATTAGTAGTCCTAAATGCCTCCGGGACTGATAGGATAGGGACGGGTAATAGCATGCAATAAGTAAACGAGATCATTCCAGGATTTAATACCTTAACAAAGTGGGAAGGGTAGATATTCATATGATGACCACGTGATGATGTCGCGTGTATCCGCTCATTGAAGGGTGATTACTGGGCATTGTGTGGGGTGATCCATATTGTTAATAAACCTAGCCCCCCCCCCCCTGTTCCCTTTATTTCGTTGTTACTTCTAAAATTTCAAACTTTTTCTTCTGAGAAAATCAGCTTTCTTTTACTTCTTTCCAACTTTGTTTATTTGTAAACTATTATGTGAAAATCACCTCTTAAGTTTTTATTTGCTTTCATGTTATTTGCACATAAATTCACAACAATAGTCTGGGTGAAAACCACACCAGTGGATTCTGAGCGGTACCTAACACCTTCCTCTGAGAATAATTTCAAGCCCATACCTAATCTCTGGTTATTCAAATCAAATCTCCTTGGTGTTCTAATGCACCCTAATCATTAGGTGGCGACTCTTCAAATCAAACACAATTCCCAACATGAATGAGTTATCCTCCCAAATGTCATAAACTCGATTTCGCGAGAAAAAGGGGGCACGACCAAGGAAATGTACACTAACCTAGAAAGCAAGTAAATCATCAATGGATACAAGTATGGATGCATCGGCAATTACACTCAAGTAAAGATCCAATGTATTTTATAATTTTACAAATATGAGCGAGTTTATGTTAATTAGCCACGAGTAATAATTCTATATTAGATTTTTTCAAAGACTAACAAGACTTTCTAATTGAATTATCCATAAAACAATTAAGAGATTAAGAACATCCGGAATGGCTACAAGTAGTTCAATCATATCCCTGGGTTGAATCAATAAAATGAGGGTCAATACATCAAGTTCTTGTTAGTTAATCTTTTCCAATCCCAAATTATATTTTCCAAAATTAATCTAGAGTTAATGGGTGAGCCCTAGAGTTATCTAATCCCTTTGGAAACATTAAAGAACAGTAATAATTAAATAAACAACAACTCACTTCATAAAAAATGAAAACCATTCAATACATAAGCATAATAAGGTATTTAATCCACACTATAACTATGAATATTTCCATAAACAAGATTCAAGTGTTGAAAATAAATAATACACACTTAAATATTCAAAACAAAGCAAGGAAATGAAGAAATAAACATAAATGGGCAAGAAATTCTTAACCACAAGCTTCAAATCTTCAAAACCCAAGTTTGTGTGCAAACCCTAGCTTCAAAAATTGTTCTCTCTAGTCTTTAGATAGAAAAATAAGCCAAAGATATTTACAATTAAGCAAGCTGGTTTGGGTATTAAATGGTCTGGGCTTGAAAACATGTGAAATGCCTAAGGTGCCCAAGTCTGATGCCTATTGACCGCACCTACGGAAAAATACTCGCAAGCTCATCTCTGCAGATGCGAATAGCCCTACGTCGAAGTGAAATATCAAATAATCTCTGACGCCGCATATGCGGTCTTCCCAGTGCATATGCGCAACTACAGAAGCAGTAATCTAACCGCAGATGTGGTTTCTTGCAAGATCACATAACTTCGCAGATGTGGGCCTATCCACGCAAAAGTGGAGTCGCTTCTACGACCAACCTTCCGCGGATGCGGAATCACAAGGGAGTTTTGCATGGTTTTTACCTTTTTTTTCTCAATTCCACTCCAATTGAAATCAAATCACTTCATGGCATCGTTTACCTTAAAATCTTAGCAATACACACTATAAAAGACCCCATACTATAGTTAAAGGACATAAAAGCTAAAGAAAGAGACTAAAATGAGTGGTAAAATCACCACTCATCAGAGGGTTAGTCATTATTTATAAATGTATCATACCCGTTAGCATACATTACAACCTTAAAGTACTAATTGATTCTAGATTTGGCTAGCTTAAATTAATAGAGATATACACTACGAAAAATCTTATGGTATGACCAGGGGATGCATATGAATTTTTTGTGACAGTGAGAGAAGTTTGGTCAATTGTGTGATGTCCTTAATTTATATTCAAAAGCATATTTGAATGTGTGGATTAGTATATATTCACTTTTTTGTTTGTTGATTAGGGCACATGATCTCACGAATAATTGATAATGTTGTAAATTTTTTTGTTGAGTGAGTGCATGAGTTGAGGGTTCTTAGTGGCTACAAATCATATTTTGAGGTTGGGTGGTGGTAAATAGGTTGTCAAAATTGACTTACTTGAAATATTATACTTAGGCATGCTTAAACGAGAAGAATGTAAAATTTTGTGTGTTTATGCTCATGTGCTGGTATTGATCATAGTCAAGGGTCTAGTGTTTGGTTAAAAGAAAAAGTGTTCCTCCATAATTGAGACTTGTACGTAGTTGGGAGTTTATTTGATAGTTCCATTACTCGAGGACGAGCAAGAGTCTAAGAGAATTACACCTTGCATACAACATTTTACAATCATGTTATATATATTTTGTATGTTGTTTGTATGTCGCACTTGTTGGAATCGAAATAACATGGTGCATACGAACACTAACAAAGTAAACCTCAGCGACAATAAATTAGACGACAAATAAAATATACTAATAAAGCATACTATATTAATATGGTTTGGTTAAGTGACCTATGTAAATCTACTAATATTACAAGAAAAAAAATTTATCGAGAAAATAAATTTTTCCTAAAACAAGACTCTTTAATAACTATATTATGGACGTTATTGATGTTGTTGTGAGAAGTAGAGATCCTCAATTTATAGATGTCCATACTACTCCTTAAAAAGGATAAGGTATATGAAGAAGATTTATTTATTTTAGGAGTCTTTTTCCTTCCTTCAAAAAAGAGATTCCTAATAGAATAGAAGTGAAAAACCCCAGCACATATGTCATTGGACATACAAATAACATACAACTTGTTGATCTTCTTCCTCTTTGAGTTTCAATATGAAATTCCAACTAAAATCAACACTAATACTTCACCAAACTCCCTCAAATTTAAATATAAACTTCAGAAGAGTGGGTCAAGAAGAACTGAGATGCTTAATTCTAGACTAAAAAGCTTTTAAATAATGCACATGTCACCTTAGGAAAATCACACATTATGTGTTCACATGGTACATGCACTTTTAAAGTTTGATGTGGCATAGCTCGAAAGGAAAACTCATATGGGCCTAGGCCCAAAGCAGATAATGTGTGCCATGATCTTGGGTCATGACTGCTTCACCAAAATTACAAAGATTTTCTTCGGTAATAACACACAACTGTTATCAAAAGTGGGAGGTTCACGATTTAAATTAATGTCTCTCTCACTTTTGTTTTGAGTTTATATATTGATATTTAGTTTTGTTAGAGGTAGCAAGTCATTGCCATGATTGGGTGTGTTAGTTATACAATAAAAGTCTGTGGCTTACTACTAGTAACTGTTATATTATGCTCCAGGCAAAAGAAAACTATCAAGATAAATTTGATAAAGTGAAAATATATCCCCTTGCTAAATTAAGTGATGGTCTTTCATGACTAACAAACTTATTTACCCTAAAATTTATATAACAATTAAACTAATAATGTGATTTTAAGGATATGCAATTTACCTAATATCAATTGATTAACTTAATGATAAGTTATGAAAATTAACAAGAATATAAAATAAACCAAAACTTTGATAGTGCCCTCCAGCTGATAAAGCCTCGAGCTTAGCAAAGTAAGAAATAGCTAAAGACACAATAAGCTGATAAATAAGCAAGTGAGCTAAGAAATATTATATTGCTTTGATATTCATGAGTGCTTCACAAATGACGGGGACTCCCCTTTATATACTAGAGGAATCTTAATTATGGTACAATTCTAATTACGGAAATAAATCTCATGATTGGTGCAAATAACCGTCCTTGATTTGATATGTTCCGTCATTCTCGTCGTGATCTTCGACTGGTTAAAGATATCTGGCCTTTTCGTTATTCCAGTTGACTCGAAGTCGGTCGTATTTAATCTCGATTGATGATGGCCTCGGTCTTGACGTACATCTCGATTCTTGAAATTAAAGTAGAGACACTAGTAACCTGTCTGATCTTCTCCAACCTCAAAAGTTCTGTTGGCCTGATTTACCACAAGTTAGGAGTCACACTTGGCCTCGATGACATCGGCTCCTAAGCTCTTCGCTAACTCGAGACCTGCAATCATAACCTCATACTCAGCCTCATTCTTAGTCAATTTTGAAATTTTGATATACTGCCTAACCCTATTGCCTATGGAGGGCTTCAAAATGATGCCTAGCCTGGATTGCTTCACATTTGAATTACCAACTTTGAAAAGGGTCCACACCCCCGAGGATGCACCCGATTTTAGCAATACTTCCAATTCAACCTCGGGTACAAGGGATGGTGTGAAGTCAGCCGCAAAGTCTGCTAAGATTTAAGACTTAATGGCTGTTCGCGGTTGATACTCCATATTGTACGCACTGATTTCGATGGCCCATTTGGCCAGTCGGTCAGAAAGTTCGGGTTTGTGCAGAATGTTGTGAAGGGGGTAAGTGGTTACAACATAGATAGGATGACATTGAAAATAAGGTTTTAATCATCTAGAGCGTTTATTAGGTCAAGTGCTAATTTTTCTAAGTATGGGTACTGGGTTTCATGCACACCTAAAGTTCGACTAACATGGTAAATAGGAAATTGCGTACCTTGCTCTTCTTGAACTAGAAAATCACTTACTGTGACCTTAAAGATTGCAAAGTATTGGTAGAGTTGCTCGTCCACTTTCGAAGTACGAAGCAATGGTGGGCTTGAAGATAGCACTTTAAATTTTTCCAATGCATGTTGGCATTCCGGGGTCCAGGTAAAGTTGCTCTTCTTTTTTAGAAGTGAGAAGAACCTGTGGCTTCGACTGCTAGACCTTGAGATTGATCGGCCTAAAGAGGCTATCTACCCAGTTAATATTTGTACGGCCTTAACGTTGTCCACGACTACAATGTCTTTAATTTCCTTGATTTTGTCGAGGTTGATTTGATTCCCCGATTTCATACCATAAAGCTGAAGAACTTTCCCGAACCGACCCCGAATGCACAGTTCTCGATGTTGAGCTTCATGTTGTATTTTCTCAATATTTCGAAGGTTTCCTGGAAATGTGTCTAATATTCCTCTATGTGTAAGGACTTATCTACCATGTCATCAATATAAACCTCCATTAATTTACCTATTTGTTCTTCGAATATTCGGTTTACTAGGCATTGATAAGTAGAATCAGTATTTTTTTAGCCCAAACAGAATTACATATACTAGTAAGTACCGTACTTAATGATAAATGAAGTCTTTTCCTGGTCCTCTGGGTTCATTTGTATTTGGTTGTACCCGGAGTAGGCATCGAGAGAGCTGAAGGTCTCATAGCCGGTCGTGGCATCGATCATGCGATCGATATTCGGCAAAGGAAAATAATTTTTAGGGCATGCTTTGTTTAAGTCTTTATAATCTACTCATATTCTGAGTTTATTCCCTTTTCTTAGGGACTACAACTACATTTTCTAGGCATCCGGGATACTTCACTTCCCGAATGGACCCTATTTTGAGAAGTTTGGTTACCTCATCTTTGATGAATGCATGGTTAACCTCGGACTGTGGCTTTCTCTTTTTTTTACTCATCTAAACTTCGGGTTCAGGCTGAGTTGATGAGTGGTAACCTCCAGCGGGATCTATGTCATGTCAAAGTGGGACCAAGTAAAACAATCTATATTTTTAATAAGGAATTTAATAAGTTCTCCTTGAGCTTGGTAGTTAACTTCGTGGCCAGCTATACCTTTCGATCAGGCAGATGCTCAATCAGTATGACTTGCTCCAGTTCTTCGATCATCAACTTTATGGCATCGGAATCATTAGAGATTATGAATGTCCAAGGTATCATACAATCATCTTTCTCGATAATTTCCTGTTGTCTGATTAGGTCGAGGTCGGCAACTGTCCACTACTAGAAATAGGGCATGTGGCAACGAAAATTTATGCAACGGTAATAGAACAATTGCCATACACGATATATAGCAATGGTTTTAACCGTTGCCAAAAAGGCTGGAGGATTTCAATACTCTTCAATAATCAACCCATTGCCATGTACAAGAACTGTTGCCATAGATCCTACTGTAGCAACGGTTGTTATAAACATTGCACTATTTATATCTATTGGCACGGTGTTGGGGAAAAGTTACTTATGGGGATGATTTTGGGTTCCCTCCTTATTTCCGTCGTTTATTTTGCCAAACCCGTCAAAATCTTTTCCTTAATATTTTTTTTACTCATATTTCTTATTGAAAAATAAAATATCCCCCTTTTTATTCCCTAAACAACGTACGCTATTAGACTACTCTATCATATCCTAAACTCATTTCCTCTCTCCCTAACCAAGCTAATAATATCCCAATTTCATCTCCCAATTTCACTACCAATTTCGCTCTTTCTCTCTCCCACATCCAAATTTGTAACATAAACACTGCAATGAGGGTTCTTAGCCATGGGTGGAATTTAGCTTTGTAAAATTGGATACCCAATAGATTCATAAAGTAGCAGAGCCGTGGGGTCTCAAACTCAGTTAGAAATCAATAGTTGAGATTTTACAAAGTGTATTTGCAGAGACAAAAAGGTTGGCATCTCTTTCTACCATCAGCGTAAGTTTTCCTATTTTAGGCTAGTTTCATATTTTCAATTTTCTTTGAGATTTTCGTTTTCAATCGCGAGAAATTATTTTCCCAAAAGGCACACTGTGAGAAATCGCTACTGAAGAAATTGTAAGTTCTTTTTTTCTTATTTAGATATATTTGTTTTCTTTATTCTTTATTCTTTATTCTTTAGTCTTTTGGGTATCAGTAAGATTTAGATATGAACCGAAATTGGTAATCTAGGCTTTTAATTGTTTGTTCTTTCAAAACAAAAAGGAATCATTTTCTATTTTTAGGTACAGGGTAAAAGGGTTTCATTGTGTCCAAGAGCTTTTGAGTGACAACGCTTTATTTGAACATATGATCTGCATTCCATGCTGAAATTCTTGCTTTGTTTCCTTGCAAATCTTCCATACAACTCTCTGAACAGTATTGCCTCAATATGTAGCCATTTGCTGCATTTGTATTACACCGAGCACAGGTGTAATTTTCTGCTGCAAAAACCTCTGCCCAGCACCTTAATTATGTGCTAAATGTATATATCTTTGTCCAAAATTCAAGTATGATCCATGATTGATGATTTGGATATTGATCGATATCCATAGTTACTAGGTTACTTTCCTTTATCAAAATATTGAGCCATTGAACATGGTGATCATGTTCAGAATCTCCCAAAATTTGGTAATTACCTAGCCATGGGTGGAATTTAGCTTTGTTAAATTAAAAACCCAATAGATTCACAAAGTAGCAGAATCGCTGGGTCTCAAAAGCAGCTAGAAATCAATAGTTGAGATTTCAGCCTTCTTTTTCTCTTATAGATGTGTGTTCCACCATAGGAACGTTTGAATATTTTATAAGATATAATATATTTCAAACTTTTGTTCAATGTGTTTGTTCATATCACGTTTTTCTCCTTACTCTTCTGCTCTTTTGTTCGTCAATAATAGCACCATCACATATTAGAAAAAAGAAAAAGAAAAGGGAAATTGAAAGGTTCTAATCAGGTGCCGGTACTTATTAAGTACATAGAAGTGCATGGCGTCGTCTGATTTCAAATTGGGATGTAGGGAGTATCTGCTTCTATGTTATTATATCATTACTTGTATTCAGTTTGTGAAAAATATTCACCTTTGTTCTAGTTGTAGGTTTAAATTGTTTGATGGTAAGTCAATTTATCTCTTTGTAAAAGCTAGGTATCTGTTTAATTTGTGAGAGCACTTCATACATATATGGGTCTCAGTAAAGAAACATACCAAACTCCTACATCCTAGTTACAAAAAAACACACTCTAATTGCTATATCTATATGTTGCTACTTATGGAAAAAATGAGCAGAAAATTATTTGTGTAATTTAAATTGAGATCTTGTTTGTTCAGATCATTTTTTATATCTGTATAAGTGGTTTATTGGTTAAACCCCTTGTATGCATATGCATTACAGTGAAAGGATCTTATTTGCTTGTAAAATACTTATAGTTTGTAAATATTTAAAGGTTACATATATTGATGAGAACTAAATCGCCATCCTTGAATCCTAGATTAACAGAGTACTTGGTCATGGTTTATTTGATAACATTAGTTCTTTTAATTTTTTGTAACTTAGCTTAACATAAATCTTAACTTTAGTAATTTACTGATATCTATAGGATTTAAATGGATTATGGAGATAAAAGTTGGATGAATCTCCTAAGATGGACGGATGAGTATATTCGTGGAGTAAATAATTTTCTTGATAAAGTATTTGAACGAGCTTCCCAGGAAAATGAAATATTATGTCCTTGCAAAAAGTGCATGAATCGCAATTGCATTAGAAATATGATGGAGAATCACTTGGTAGTAAATGGATTTGTTGTTGGTTATACCAAATAGGTTTTCCTCAGGGAAGGATTCTCCTAGGAAAATCCACCTACTCCATGCAATGATAATAATGATGTTTACATGCATGACGATATTGATGGACTACTTCATGATACATTTAGAAATATAAAAGGTGAATCAAAGCATGAAGAAAGAGTGAAAGAGGGACTATCTCAATATGCAAAGAGAATTTCTTGATTGGTTGATGAGGGAAAACAAGAGTTATATCTTGGATGTAAAAATTTTACTAAACTAAGTTTCACCATTTGGCCATACTTGCTTAAATCCTTGAATGGGTGGAGTAATGTAGCATTTTTAGACATGTTGGACTTGATAAAAGAGGTATTTCCCTTTGATCAACTACCAAAATCGTTTAACAAGGCTAGAAACATGATAAGAGATTTGGGCCTTCATTATGAAAAAATACATGCATGCTCTAATGATTGCATGCTATTTTGGAATGACAAGCAAAGGCTTATACTTGTTCTGTTTATGGGACTTCAAGATGGAAGAATACTAATGCAAGTTCTAATGTCCCTGCAAAGGTTTTAAGGTACTTTCCCTTAAAGCCTAGGCTTCAAAGGATGTTCATGCGTCTTGAAACTGCTATTGCAAGGAAATGGCATGCTAATGAATGACCCAATAATAGGAATTAAAGGCATCCGGCTGATGGAGAAGATGGGAAGGATTTTGATTCCTTACACACGGACTTCGCTGGAGAATCGTGTAAATGTTAGGGCGGGTCTTTCAAGCGACGGTTTTAATTTATTTAGAACCATGAGCATTTCTCATAGAACATGGCATGTTGTGTTGATGAACTATAATTTATCGCCGTGGATTTGCATGAAGCCAGCATATATTATGTTGTCAACGATAATTCCAGGTCCATCATCTCCAGGAAATGATATTGATGTGTACCTACAACCACTAATTGCAGAACTGAACAAACTATAGGAAGTCGCGATAGAAACATATGATGTTGATACAAACCAAACATTTCAAATGCGTTCAGCTTTATTGTGGACAATTAGTGATTTTATAGCATTATCAATGCTTTCAGGATGGAGCACAAAGGGTAGATTGGCATGACCCATTTGTAATTATGACACATGCTCTCAATATCTTAAACATAGTCATAAGATGTGTTACTTGGTCCATTGAAGATTTTTGCCTCCTGGTCGTCCATTCCGAAAAGATAAGAGGTCATTTGATGGTAAGGAGTAGCATAGACATGCACCTACTTCTTTTTAGGGTGTAGAAGTATTTAAAGAATTACTTGAATTCAATAATGCTTTTGGAAAGGGAAAAAATAAAAGGCTTCTAACAACAAGAGTCCGTGGAAAAAGAGATCTAACTTTTTTGAATTGCCATATTAGATGCATAACAAATTGAGGCATAATCTTGATGTGATGCACATTGAGAAAAATATTTGTGATAATTTGATTAGGACATTCTTAGAAATAGATGGAAAGTCAATGGATCATGTAAATTCTCGCTATGACTTGCAAGAAATGGGGATACGAAAAGAGCTACAACCAAGAGAAAATGATAATGGAACAATAAGTTTGGCTCAAGCTTGTTTCTACATGAATCCAGAAGAGAAAAGCTTGTTTTGTACCGCTATAAAAATTCCAAATTTCCAAAAGGGTGTGCTTCGAATATATCAGACCGTGTGCATGTGAAGGAGATGACATATCAGGGTACAAAAGTCATGATGCTCATTTTATAATGCGTTACTTACTCCAGGTTGCAGTTAGGAAATCATTGCCTAAGAATATTTCATTGACCTTGGTTAGGTTGGGCGATTTCTTTAGAGCTATATGTGGTAACATTGTACTGAGAAGGGATCTTGAAAAAAATCTTAAATTGCTGAAATAACTTGTGAACTTGAAAGGATTTTTCTTCCAACATTTTCAGATACAATGCCACATTTGCCTATTCATCTAGTGAACGAAAATAAGCTTGGGGGTCCGACACATCTTTGTTGGATGTATTCTATTTAGAGGAACCTATGTAAGTTGAAGGCATTTGTTCGTAACAGATCTTTTCCAGAAGCGTCAATAACAGAGGTGTTTTTAGCTGAAGAGTGCTTGACTTTTTGTTCGAGATACCTACATGATGGCGTAAAAACTAGATTCAGCATGTACCAAACTGAGGATGATGAATGCCCTCAAGATTTATCACCTAGATTCCCTAAGTTGGCCATCCAATTGGAGGTAAGAAGAAAAAAAAGGCAAAATTTTTCTCATGGATTCACAGTTATCTTATTAAGCGCATCGATATGCTCTGTTCTATACTGAAGATGAACTGGTGAAAATTTTTATCAAGTAAGATAAATTATATAATATTTGTTTATATTTTAAAATTTATTTATTTTTCTTATGATAAGATACTTTAAGCTCCATTTATGAAGGCCTAATAATTGAATTAAAATATTCATCATTGCAGGGAACATAATAATCTAATGGGTAATCATATTAGATCAAATGCAAGGGTAAGAGCAAGGAATCATAGTCAGGAATTCAACAATTGGTTCAAATAAAAAGTTAAAAATATAAAAGTGCCCGATTATTTACGGTGGCTACCTAAAGGGCCTAATGTTGTCGCCAAAAGATATACTGCATACTTCATTAATGGCTACATAGGACGAGATTCTTCAGGAAAGACTCAAAATAGTGGAGTGACTTTATGGGAAACAACTGATAGTTTTGCTAGCGCTAGGAACCAAAATCCTATCGATGGAGAGGTTATCTATTATGGAGTTTTCACACCTCTTTTTGGCTACTACAACCCGGCGAAGGGCGTAGATAAGGGAGTTTTTCCAATTAAAGGACAATCGAAACGGGATTCAATTATTTAAAAGAATTTCAGAGTCCACTTGGGAGATTTATGATGTCCCAAGTCACCATCTAGAATCCCGAATCGAGGAAAGAATGACTCTGTTTAACAGTCCGCGAACTAAAAATTCGGGTAAGGAATTCTGTTAACCCGGAGAAGGTGTTAGGCATTCTCAGGCTTCGTGGTTCTAGCACGATCGCTCAACTGTTGTATTTGGCTTAAATTATTTGATTTTATACAATGATGAACCTATGTGAATTTTCAATCTTTTAATCACTTTATTATTATTTTTTTAAGGAAAATTGCAATGCCGTCAAAACGTGTCGCGAACCACGTCACATAAATTCACCTGTGGTTTTTAACACATTCTACTTTGTTGGGATTCGGATTTGGGTCACATAAATGCGCACCCGTGTTTAAGCAGATAAAATTATTAAAGAAGTATCCTAAAGCAACTAGCGTGTTATTATCTTTACGGGAAGAAAATGAAAATTGCTAAACGGTGTATCCCGAATTTTCTAAGCATTTTAGCATAAACTATTAGCGAGGGCTGCACAATTTTAGATTCTGTTTAGCGTGACACCACATTTTATATTAAAGGGCCAATCCTAAAGTGAGATCCTAGAGTCTATTATCGAATTGTTGCATTATTCTTATATTACAATTCTGCAATTTCTAATTTGGTGTGACTATACTTCAAAATCTGAGCTTAGCCATGAGCGCAAAACCCCATTCTTCCCAAGCACGAATTTCCTGGACTAGCAATAAATGACAATGGTCCAAATGAACTGTCAGGCCTATACGAGACCTTTTGGGCTCCTAGATGAGCCCAAACCTCAATTCCAGGCATTCGAGAAAGACCAAATATGAACGATTGGCTTGGACCCCAACATCTAAACTCAGAAATTTACCTGAGCTAATTACGTTAACCACAGAACTATAAACTAACGAAAGTGTAAATGAAAATACATATGCCATGCACATTCCTAGGAGTTCATTTTTATAGTAAACACATAGAAATCAATCTCAACTAGTAAACTGAGATCTAGTGTCATGTTATTACAAACCATTGGCATTCATTTTAAAATAAGCACAGAAGACATTGATTCTAATAAGCTAAACTAAGTGTCCTATTATTACAAACCACCTTTTCAAGCATAATCACACGATAACAGTAGAACTGGTAAAACAATATAATAAACTTCTTCAACTCGAATACCCATTAAGTCCAAGCTTGATACACTATTAGAGGTCGAGAATTTACTCGAATTTGTGCACAAAAGTAGAGTTGAGAGTCAGCAGTACTCAATAACAGTGTATTCAACAGGAATGTACAGCTTAGAAGTAGTTAATAACCCCAGGAGCACCACTCAACAACACGGAAGGCCTTAAACCCCAAAAATTAAACAACAACACATGTCCAAATATATCCAAAGAGCCCAGCAAATCAAACAAGATCCCAGGAGGCTTTTACACCATACAACATTAATAATCCTACTTGAAATAAACAGAATAACAACTAGACCATGTCATTTTCCTGTGATCTCTGATAGAAAGCTGAAATTAAGAGTGTTTTTGCACAATAAATTCAATGGAACAGCAAATTTAGGACTGCTGGAGGTTTTCAGGAGTCAATTTGAGAGATTTTGAGCTTCAAAGTTCTGAGAAATTATAGAGATACTTTCAGATTATTCAAATCCCCCCACCCCCACCCCCCTGCCTCCTTGAGTGATTTAGAGACCCTTTTTTATAGCCAAAGGGTAGGGCACCACTATTATTTAATTTTAACTAGAGGTCATTCTTCCAAATTTCATATTTTACCTCTTTGGACCCTCATTTTTTGACTTGTTTCCCAAGTTACTGCAACAATACTGCTGATTTTATATTAAAGACCGCTTCTAGAAGGGTTTAAAGGCTTCTAGCATTGTCTTCCATTTATGAACTACCCATACTACCCTTATTTTGTTCCTAAAATTGCCAAAGCCAAGTTAAAACTCTAAATTAACCCTACTTGATTCTGAAAATTACCAATAGTAAACTAAAATTCTATATTACCCCTATTTATCCTAAAATTATCAGAATTAAGAAAAAAACCTTGAAATTACTGATTTGGTATCAATGCTAACTAATTCTTCTAGTCTTAACAGCAATAACCAATTCAAATGTTATTAATCAAGAACAAATGTCAATCAATTCTCAGAAATCAAATCAAAAATCAAGTTCAATACTCAATTAGAAGAAGAATACGAAGAAGAATACGGAAGGTTATCACTCCAAAACTCAACTCAGAAATCAAAACCTCAAAACATATGAGCCATTGGTCGACACTTAAACTTAAAAATCAAGAGATTACTGACATTAACGAACAAACATGGGAATTGTCATTCTAAAAAAATCAAACAATCAAGACCATTTCCTAATTGCATGTGAACTCAAAACAATATTCAGATTCAGAGGTCAAGAATATTACGAAATTGCAGGAATCATGGAAACTTTTGAGAGCAACCAAAACCTAGTGTCTAATTTCACAAATGAAACCAACAAATCATTCACGCAATCGGAATAGAAGTAGCAGAATCGAAATCTAATAAGATGCCATTTAAATTTTAAACTAACTGAAAAAGAAATAAATTCTAACCTAATTGCTAAACCAGGCAGAAAAATAAAAAACAAAAAAAAAGCAAACTGAGAGAGGTGGACTTACTTATTTCTTCAATTAATCTTTGTTGAAATCAATTCGAACCTCTAAATGGCACTCAAACGATCTTTAAAATGAACTTAATCTTGGGTCATGGCTAATTTTGAAATTAGAGGGTCCTGGGGTTATTTGAGAGGGCTTGGTTGTGTTTTGGGTGGAGGAGGGCTAGAGGGGGTGGGTGGTGGTGGTTTGGGAATCATTGGTCACCGGGCACCGCCGTGCATGGCGGGGCTGCCCACTTCTAACAAATATTCGAAGGGCTGGGGTTATATTCGAGGGTGGCCGATGGTAGGGTTGGAAAGAGGAGAGTGAGGGGGTCCCAAGGTGTTAATTTGGGAGTTATTGGTCATCGGCCGCCACCGTGGATGGCGTAGCTGCCGTGCTTTGAACAAATATTCGACGGGCTGGGAAGGGTTTCGAAAGGTGATCTTAGGGGGGTTGGGAAAAGGAGACAATGGGGATTATAGGGTGTGAATTTGGAGGTTATTAGAGTTACGCTGTCGCCGACGGTGATTTTCGGCTGGCGGCGGACGGTGGTGGTATGGTGGTTTGACGGCGGCGTTACATCGGTTGAAGATGGTACGAGGAAAATGGATTTTGGTCTTTGAGGTGTTACTTTGGTTTGGATAGTTTTATCTAAAGTATGAGGCTCAATTTGAGCCGTTGGATAGAGGATATGGATGGCCAGGATGAACGGATGCTAAAACGGCGTCGTTTTGATGAGGGGTGGGATTGGACCGGGTCTGGGACGTGGGTTTGGGTAAGGTCTTGGGGTTTTGGGCTAGTTTAATTTGCAAAAATGGCCCCAGTTTTGCCTTTTTAAAACAAGACCACATTTCCAACTCCTTTTTCTTTGTTTTATTTCATACATTAAATTATTTTATTAACACCAAATTAACAAAAACCTGATTTAAATCCAAAATGGGCTAATTAACCAAAATCCTATATTTTTTTGTACTTTTTGTGAATTAAAATGCACTCAACATGCGAACAAACACACAATTTATGCAATTAAATTTACTTGGAATTTGTGCACCAAAGTAGAGTTGAGAGTCAGCAGTACTCAATAACAGTGTATTCAACAGGAATGCACAACTTAGAAGTAGTTAATAACCCCAGAAGCACCACTCAACAACAGGGAAGGCCTTAAACCCCAAAAATTAAACAGCAACACATGTCCAAATATATCCAAAGAGCCCAGCAAATCAAACAAGATCCCAGGAGGCTTTTACACCATACAACATTAATAATCCTACTTGAAATAAACAGAATAACAACTAGACCAGGTCATTTTCCTGTGATCTCTGATAGAAAGCTGAATTTAAGAGTGTTTTTGCACAATAATTTCAATGGAACAGTAAATTTAGGACTGCTGGAGGTTTTCAGGAGTCATTTTGAGAGATTTTGAGCTTCAAAATTCTAAGAAATTATAGAGATACTTTCAGATTGTTCAAACCCCCCCCCCCCCCCCCCCCCGCTCCTTGAGTGATTTAGAGACCCTTTTTATAGCCAAAGGCTAGGGCACCACTATTATTTAATTTTAACTAGAGGTTCTTCTTCCAATTTTCAGATTTTACCTATTTGGACCCTCATTTTTTGACTTGTTTCCCAAGTTACTGCAACAATACTGCTGATTGTATATAAAAGACCGCTTCTAGAAGGGTCTAAAGGCTTCTAGCATTGTCTTCCATTTTTGAACTACCCATACTACCCTTATTTTGTTCCTAAAATTTCCAAAGCCAAGTTAAAACTCTAAATTACCCCTACTTGATTCTGAAAATTAACAATACTAAACTAAAATTCTAAATTACTCCTATTTATCCTAAAATTATCAGAATTAAGTAGAGAACCTTGAAATTACTGATTGGTATCAATGCTAACTAATTCTTCTAGTCGTAACAGTTATAACCAATTATAATGTTATTAATCAAGAACAAATTTCAATGAATTCTCAGAAATCAAATTAAAAATCAAGTTCAATACTCAATTTACAAGAAGAATATGGAAGGTTATCACTCCAAAACTTAACTTAGAAATCAAAACCTCAAAACATATGAGCCGTTAATTGACACTTAAACTTAAATAATCAAGAGATTACTGACATTAACAAACAAACATGGGAATTGTCATGTTAAAAAAATCAAACAATCAAGGCCATTTCCTAATTGCATGTGAACTCAAACCAATATTCAGATTCAGAGGTCAAGAATATTACGAATTGCAGGAATCATGGAAACTATTGAGAGCAACCAAAACCTAGTGTCTTATTTCACAAAAGAAACCAACAAATCATTCACGCAACCGGAATAGAAGTAGCAGAATTGAAATCTAATAAGATGCCATTTAAATTTTAAACTAACTGAAAAAAGAAATAAAATCAAACTTAATTGCTAAACCAGGCAAAAAAATAGAAATCAAGAAACAAAAAAAAACAAACTGAGAGAGGTGGACGTACTTATTTCTTCAATTAATCTTTCTTGAAATCAATTCGAACCTCTGAATGGCACTCAAACGATCTTTAAAATGAACTTAATCTTGGGTCATGGCTAATTTTGAAATTAGAGGGCCCTGGGGTTATTTTAGAGGGCTTGGTTGTGTTTTGGGTAGAGGAGGGCTAGAGGGGGTGGGTGGTGGTGGTTTGGGAATCATTGGTCACCGGGCACCGACGTGCATGGCGGGGCTGCCCACTTCTAACAAATATTCAAAGGGCTGGGGTTATATTCGAGGGTGGCCGATGGTAGGGTAGGAAAGAGGAGAGTGAGGGGGTCCCATGGTGTTAATTGGGAAGTTATTGGTCATCGGCCGCCACCGTGGATGGCGTAGCTGCCGTGCTTTGAACAAATATTCGACGGTCTGGGAAGGGTTTCGAAAGGTGATCTTAGGGGGTTTGGGAAAAGGAGACAATGGGGATTATAGGGTGTGAATTTGGAGGCTATTGGAGTTACGCTGCCGCCGGCGGTGATTTTCGGCCGGCGGCGGACAGTGGTGGTATGGTGGTTTGACGGCGGCATTACATCGGTTGAAGATGGTACGAGGAAGATGGATTTTGGTCTTTGAGGTGTTACTTAGGTTTGGACAGTTTTATCTAAAGTTGAGGCTCAATTTGAGCCGTTGGATAGAGGATATGGATGGCCAGGATGAACGAACGCCAAACGGCGCCATTTTGATGAGGCGTGGGAATGGACCGGGTCTGGGACGTGGGTTTGGGTTAGGTCTTGGGGTTTTGGGCTAGTTTAATTTGCAAAATTGGCCCCATTTGGCCTCTTTAATATAAGACCACATTTCCAACTCCTTTTTCTTTGTTTTATTTCCTACGTTAAATTATTTTATTAACACCAAATTAACAAGAACCTGATTTAAATCCAAAATTGGGCTAATTAACCAAAATCCTATATTTTTTTGTATTTTTTGTGAATTAAAATACACTCAACATGCAAACAAACACACAATTTATGCAATTAAATTCTAAATATTCAAATAATAAAAGAAGGACACAAATAAACACAAAATCACATAATTAATAAGAAAAAATACAAATAAACATGAAATCGCACAATTAACCCCTAAAAATTCAAATAATAGAAGAAAAGATGTAAATACGCGCAATTAATTCCTAATAATAAAAGAAAAAATGCAAATAAACACAAATCACATAATTAATTCCTAAAAATTCAAATAATAAAAGAAAAGATGCAAATAAACACAAAATCACACAATTAATTCCTAAAAATTCAAATAATAAAAAAAGAAAATCCAAGTTTACGAATTTATAGGAACACTTCAAGTGAGGCAAAAATCACGTGCTCACATGAGCTATTCAGGATATAATTGAAATTTATTATTGTGGTTGTTTTAGTGTTGTACTATTTAGGTGTGATTGTTATCTGAATGAAATAGATGATAATGGGTTAACTCAAGTGTACTTCAATAAATTATGCAGTACAGATTTTTTTTTTGTTGGCATCTCAAGTTTATCAAGTTTTTTATGCGGCGGATCCAATTGAGGAAGATGTTTATTATGCAAGGAAAAAGGTCCCTATTGATTTGTATGATCTAGAGGAAAGGAATTGTCCCAACATAGAAGACACATTTTGGAGGAAACCTAACGATGACATTGGTTCGTCAAGTGGATACTTGATGTTGATGTTAGATGGTCAAGAGGAGATGTACCTGTTGATATTGTAGATATTCCATCATATGCACAATGTTCACAAGATACAAATATAGAAACATCAGAAGAAGAGGAAGATGAAAATGCGTTTGATGATACTGATTGGGTTTGGATGGAGCCGGATGACTAAAAAAGAGATATTCTGAACTATTAGATATATTACTTATTGTTGTTTTAATATTTTTAGAATGAATGATAAATTTCCTTTTACGAAATATTTTATGATTATTCTTGTTTATACTTTTTGCAATTAATTTTTATTTGTTTTTTTGTAGAATTTAATCCTGAATTGTGATCCATGTTACATGATTTTCGTAAACCAATTTGACGAAAGCTAGTGTATCATTGAGGAGAGTTGTGACTTCACTGTTAACAGATTTGGAAGTATTAAAAGGTACGCATTGTTATTATCTTCATTTGCTAAGTCATAAACTCAGAAAAGAAAAAGATAAAAGTTTTGGTTTTGTTTCCTGAATTCCTTTGGCATATGTTTATTATCTTATACTTGTTTTGAAGATTATCCTCTTGGGAGATATTGAACTGATTCCTTGTATCGCTGCTGAAGTTAGTGTCCATTGCTACCGGGTTTAAATCAATATTTTGGACTGAAAACTTGTATTGCTTGCTGCTACCATTGAACTGTAAAGGAGATGTCAATTTTTTGAGTTGAAGGTCTGTTTGATAGCTGTTGATTTGTTCAGGTTTTGCACCAATCTGTATCATCTTTCTTTCCCTTTATCTGTTGAAGATCTGGCTGGATTTTGAATAGTTCCAGCACTGAAATACTGCTGCAAAAGCTGCTATTTCGCCTGCTTTTTTTGCACCAGTTGTGCACTACCGTTTTACTGAATTGAAGTTGTTTTGGTGACTTTGTGGAGTTTTATATCCATTTTCTGCATTGTCGCGCCTTTGCTTGCCATTGTGACCCGTCCAGATGTAATTCTGAATACTTGCGTGTCCAAAAGCTTTGAGTGACATCGCTTTATTTGAACATATTATTTGCATTCCATGCTGAAATTCTTGCTTTGTTTCCTTTCAAATCTTCCATACAGCATTCTGAACAGTATTGCCTCGATATATAGCCATTTTCTGCATTTTTATTATATCGAGCACAGGTGTGATTTTCTGCTGCAAAAACCTCTGCTCAGCACCTTAATTCTGTGCTAAACGTGTATATCTTTGTCCAAAATTCGAGTATGATCCATGAGTGATGATTTGGATGTGGATTGCTATCCGTAGTTACTAGGTTACTTTCTTTTATCAAAATATTGAGCCATTGAACATGGTGATCATGTTCAAAATCTTCCAAAATGTGGTAATTGACCAGCATATTACAGTAGAAGTCCAGTATCATGTTTGTGCTTTCCACAGCTTCGCTCTCATTGGAATGAGTACTTAATACTAATACTACCAAATGACATTTTGGCATATGGAAGGACATGATTACAGTAGCGTCTCCTGCAAAGAAGAAAACTATGTTAGTTAAAACGATTGGATCCCTTATGTCTTCAAGCTGCCTGCCAAAAATGATCTCTTCACATATGCAAGGCTGCTTGGTGTTGCCTCTTTCATCTGCTTCTGTGAATTTCCATGAATTTGCCTGACTCCCTGTATGAACCTTTCACATGCTTTGGTGATCCAATAACCAGGATTCCCACTCATAAGCCTCCTGGATTGAGTCATGCAGCTGTTGTGCACAGCTGCTGCACAATTTGAGTTATATTCTTTAACAGATGTGAACCAATTTGTTGCACCAGTTTCACCAGTTACTGTATTTCTTTGTTGTTGTTGATTGTCTTCTGTAGTCTACAACTTCTGGCCAACTTTGAGATAAAGAAAAGAACATGAATCTGCAATATCGAAAGAGAAATTGCAGAAACTTAACTGCTGTCTTGACCAATTAAGCTAGAATTTTTTTTCTGATTAGCACCAGTTGCCTAGAAAAGTGCAACCAATCCAAAAGATCAAAAGTTTAGAAGTTTTTGTCCATTTTTTCTATCAAATTCTTTTGACCTTTTTTCCTTCTCGTTTGATCAAAAGTTCAGAAGTTTTTAATCTTCCTTCTTGTTTGATAAATTCGAACTAGTTTAAACTTGATTATAGTTCATATTAAGTTTTAACCTAGTTCTTTGTGTGCGTAATTTTGTTTTTTTCAATTTGATTCGTGCTTTTTTGGCCAATTTTTTCGTTTTTTTATTCTTATGCTAATATTTTTTTTTCTTAACTTGACAGTTTTGAGATGACTATGAATCAAGAATTGACTACAAGGAAAAACAAAAAAGAAACAAACTCACAGTATTTTCCAGTTGGATCACTTTCATCGTTGGCAAAAGAAAAGTTTTCGTTGTTGAAAACCAAAAGAGTTGTTCCACCTAATTTTTCAAATAGACAACCAAAGCATCCAAAGTTAGGATCTCAAGTGCAAAAACCAGTGCGTCAATTTCCCCTTACCTCTCATATACCAACAAAAGTACAAGAACAAGTACAATAAGTACCATTGGATTCTAGCTCTCCTGTAGCATTAAAAGGGCAAGAACAAGTGCACCGAGCGACACTAAACTCTACAGCTTCTGCTGCACAAGCAGTACTGGAACAAGTGCAGCAAGTGTCGCAACGTTCAATAGCTTCTGCTGCACAAGCAGTACTGGAACAAGTGCAGCAAGTGTCGCAATATTCTACATCTTCTGCATCACGAGCAGTATTGGAACAAGTTTAGTAAGTGTTGCAACATTCTACATCTTCTGTGGCACAAGTAGTATTGGAACAAGTGCCACAAACGTCGCAACATTCTGCCACTCATGAAGTAATTGAACAATCAGAAAAACGAGGCAAGAATATATAGATTTCAATCATAAATTCAATTAGCATTAGTGATTTGGTAATTATCTCTTGTTCGTAACTATTGCAGGCTCTTCCACTGTAAAACAAAAAAGAGGAAGGACACAGATGCCACATGTACATGGACGGAGTGAGCGCAAGTTAGTTGTTCTAAGTGGTTTGAACCAACCCACTAGTCCTACTGACGAAATTGTAAAAGAGTTGGGAAGTTTCCTCTGTACATAGGAAAGAAATTCAACCTTTTGTCCTCTGAATATACATAACTGGAAGAAACTGAATACAAAAGAGGATATGTGGACATATATCAAGGTTTGAAGTTTTCATTGTTTCAATTGTTAGTTGATAATATTTCATATTTTTTCTCTAACACAAGTACACAAACTGTAGACAAAATATAACATTCATGATGATGGAAGAGAGTGGATTTTTCAATCAAATTCAAAATGCTTGGAGAAGGTATAAGTGTTGGTTGAAGAAAAAATACTATGACCCATATGCCAATGACGAACTTCGAATAGACGAAAAGCCTTCATATGTTTCAGAATCTGAGTTTAAGTACCTTGTTGAATACTAGAAGTCTGATAAAGCTCAGGTAAGTTATAGACACAGTAAACTTGATTTCGGACAAAGAGAATAAGTAATTCTTTTGAAGTTCATTCCTCGTCTAGTCTTCGTGTCCAACACTTTTTAGATTATCAAAATGCATAAGGCAGAAATGTATTAGATGTTTAACAGAAAAGCTTACTTGTTGCAGCAAACTTCAAAAACTAATACTAAGAATCAAAAAAAGTTAAAGAATCCACATTGTTGGCAAAACAAGTTTTGCCACAA
Organism: Nicotiana benthamiana; assembly: GCA_034376525.1. NCBI lineage: Eukaryota > Viridiplantae > Streptophyta > Magnoliopsida > Solanales > Solanaceae > Nicotiana > Nicotiana benthamiana. The sequence goes on along the minus strand of CM067340.1, from coordinate 23,978,069 downwards.
TCCGCGAGGTTCGCTATTTTCTCTTATTTTTCATTAATATGAACTTTTTAACCTTACTTGGTAAAAATTTTATGCTCAATTTCATGTAACTAGAAAAAAAGAAGGAAACTTCTTAGGAACCATCAAGTAAGGACATGTTTGTGGCTACGAGATCAAGAAACCCCAGTCGAGTATACAAGGAATCATATGAAGATACAATGCGCAAAATTGTACAAAGATTTCTACTTTAAAGCTTGTCAAGATTATCTTTTTGGTCCTAATTGTTAACTCGGTTTTATTTACTTGTATTTTCTTCTCTTAAATTTTATTTGTAGCTGAAATGGAGCAAATACAAACTCAAGAAATTGAAGATGATAACCAATCAATTGACCCATTTGCAACAGTCATGGGACCTGAACATTCAGGTCGCGTAAATTTGTATGGTCGTGGGGTTACAAAGACTATCTTGAAACAAAAATCTAGAAATTCTAGACCCTCTTCAAAGACTACTGATAATATAATGGAGCAAAAACTAAAGGAAATGGAAGAGAGAAGGCAACAAAGGATGCAGAAAAATTTCGAGGAACGACAGGAAACTTGGTGGCAAAAAATTACACTTAATGTTGTTGCACAACTTCAGCATATTAACCCAGATTTACGAATTGATCCTAATATGCTAGCATTTGGTGATTGTTCACTCGGAGAAGCTTCCTATGCACAACAAGATTCAATTCAACTAATCAATCGTCCATCTACGTGCAGTACTAATCAAGGTGTTTACTTAATTATTGCAAAATATTGCATCTCCTTCTCTTTCTTCTTCTTCTTCTTTTTCTTCTTCACCACTTCTTCTTCTTCTTCTTCTTCTTCTTCTTCTTCTTCTTCTTCTTCTTCTTCTTCTTCTTCTTCTTCTTTCTTCTTCTTCTTCTTCTTCTTCTTCTTCTTCTTCTTTGTTAACAAATTGTTGGTGTCATTCTTTTTCTTCATCTTCTTCTTCTTCTTCTTCTTTCACAGTTGACACATTGTTGGTGTCGTTCTTTTTTATTTCTGGATTGAATATTAATAATAATTGGGATACATCAGGAAATGAAGCTTAAATCTCAAAACTATTAGAAAACTGTGAAAACAACCTTAACAGAACTTCCTTAGATGAACTTCTGTTTGTTATTTTTGAAGCCAAAAGAGAGAAGAAATGGAAAAAAATGTTAAGCTTAATGGAGTGATTAGCTTTTGAACACCGCTCGTCCTATGGGAAAATGATAAAAATATATCTCTTTAATCTTAATTGTTGGTATCTTTATTTTTATTTTTATTTCTGGAATTTATTTTAGCAAATCCACTAGGCAATGCATAGGGCTAGTTTTTATTTAAAAATAACAGAAAAAAATAAGGTCTGATGTTGCCTTATAGAGTATAAGGCTGTAATAAATGAAAACTATATTAGTCCTATTACCAAGATTGAATAGGTGATATCCAAACTTGATATTACACACTGATATTCTAAAGTCTATGACTAAAATGCATATTAACATGATAAAAACTAGCCTATTGTACTCGAACATGCTATGTCTTGCTGCTAATTCCTTGTACTTCCCTTCATATCGTGAATGATGCTTCTATTGTTCCTCCTTTTGTCCAAAGTTCATCACTATACCTACATATTTTAATTGGATGATTTCCCATGCTGCTCCATTTAGCACGCTGTTACAGTAGATTGAAACATATGTGAATTTGCCACCTTTGATGACAATTGCATGTGATCTTCATCCTGAATTTGCATTTCTCTTTACGTGGCATCCCTTATGGAATATCATTGATGAGAAAAACATTAGGTACTGAGTTCCAAATGCATTTCTCACTCCAGTTTTTTCTGTCCAAAGGGGCCACCTTAACTTGCATATATGACTGAGTCATCTTAGTAATTTTCTGCCAATTTGTGTGACGATCATATGTAGCTTTATAGAGTAGCTATTATGTTCCTTGAACCGCATCCTTGCTCCTATGCTTATGCATACTTTTGATTCCCTTCCATTGGAATGAGCACTAAGTGCTAACGGCCTTTGATCCCTTCCATTGTATTCTTGATATCAGTCTATACTGCCCAATTCTCTTACATTTTCTTGCCATTTTTACTTCTTAAACTCCCTTTATCTAGTGTAGCATGATTCCTGACATGCCTGCTCCTAATTCCTACAGTTTGCAGCCTAAATTGCCCAATCTCTTATACTTTGTAGGCATTTTACTCCTCTATTCCTCCTGATTTGTAAGCCTTGTAACTTCTGCACTCCTTTCTTGTTTTCCTTTCTAGCTCCTGTATATAATTCCCTCATACCAGTCATTCCATATGTCACAATCTTTACCTATTTTACCTATCCTACCTTGTCTGGGCACCGTGTAAAATTTTACTGTCGTCTCTAACCTATTCCTGTTGTTGTTGCTTATATGACTGGGCAGCAGAGTGCCCTGCTTTGCCTTTGCATTTGGCATGTGAATTCATTTGCTAGAATTGGTCATTTAGATCTTAGTCTAACTGTGCTAGTCTAGCATGCATAACAGAGCGAGAAAGCAACTTATCTCCATTTCATTGGTTCTACTTCTTCTATGTATACTTCTTGGTCAGCTAACTAGAAAATTATGTTTTTCTTGGCTAAGGTACGAGGCATTTTTACATCTTTGTGGATTGCCCTTTTGAGTTTATCAAGCTTTTTCTACTGTGTCCTGAATTCTATGCCTTTAAATATTCGCCTCCAACAAACTCTATGGAAAGATACACTTTTAGGTCACCATGGACCACCAACAACGTTACTGATGAACTTTCAATATCTCTCCTAATACTAAATTAAGCATTCTTACTTCCCTTGCTTTATTATTAACTATACATTTGGTTTTGCCCGAATATAATTAATCGGGAAGTTTAATTTGTCCTTTAATTATTTTTTTCTTTCAGTTGAAGCATATTTTAATCAAGGACCGAGACTTTTAATGAGCTGAAGTTCCAAATTGCAACCAAGAATCCGTTGATAAATTTGGAAAAATGTACTTATAGGGAACATATTGTCAATGTGTTTATGTTAAACATCTATATATATAGTAAAAACGCAAGAATTCATGGAGTAAATGCAGTGCTCACAATAATGTCAAAAAAGAATTTGTGTGACTGGTATTCTTAAATCCCTTAAAAGACATGACCTTTCATTTGTATTTGAATTGTTAACTAGCATTTAAAGAGATAATGATTTTATTTATCCTCTTTTGTAGGTGGAGAAAATAAAGAAAGGGTGATCAAAGGAACGAATATCATGCTTAAGAAGATTTTTGGATTGTTGCTGAAGCTCTAAATGTTCTAGGAACCTTTTGTTATCAAACATTTTGAAACTTTTTAAAATTTTGCATTGCAAAACTTATGTATTGGGTTCTTAACTTTTGAATTATTAAATTTATGCACATAGATTCTAATATTTTGCTTTTACGGATATTACAACTTGGATTGTAAATATTTATGATTAGTTTTATTTTGTGATTTATATAAATTAATGTGTATTATAATTTAATGTAAATATTTATTTACTATCAGGGAGTATATTGTTGGTTCAATTAAACCGTTACAATAGCTTACCTCAACCTTTGCTATAGGTAACAAAAACTGTCTCAATTAATCATGTAAACTGTTGCAATATGACAGGTAACCGTTGCAGTAGGTAAACTAAATCATAGTCATAGGTAAATAGATAATGCACACTGTTGCATTAGAACCTATTAGATTGTTGCAACTGTAAACAAACCATAGCAATAGTTATTAAACCGTTGCAAAAGCGGCAAAAAATCATCGTAATATCCTAACTTAATTGTTGCAATAGAAATAATAACCATTACACAAACATATATTGCAACGCCTTTGAACTGTTCTAGTTGATTGTCAGAGGTAACAGAGATGTGCAGATGGGTAAGACTCTTTCCTTTGTTCCCCCTACTATGCGAGATGGAAAAAAAGTTATTAAGATCAGTGAAGAGGATTTGAAACCACAGCTGGATTATTGGCAAAATGCATTGATTGGGTTTGTAATTGGAGATCGACCTAGTGAGCAGAATATGGAGAATTTTGTTGTTCATGTTTGGAATTTTGTCACCAAACCTCAAGTTCTGGTGCATGCTGAAGGGTACTGTATTTTTAGATTTAATAGTGCTGAAGACAGGGATGCAGTCATGCAATCAGGCCCATATACTTTTAGGAGTAGGCCTATGGTGCTGAGGCCATGGGAAGTTGATTTCAGTTTTCAGGCTAGTGTACTCAGCACTATTCCTATTTGGATTCGATTCCCAAGACTCCCTGTAGGATATTGGTCTGCAGAGGTATTGAGCAAGTTGGCAAGTGCGATTGGGAAGCCATTGTATACTGATAAATTTACTGCTCATTATGACAAAATTTCATTTGCTAGAGTGCTTGTTGAAGTTGATGCTGCTTACAATCTTCCTGATGAGTTAGAAATTGACACTCCTTACGGACCTAAAATTCAGACTGTTGAGTATGACTGGAAACCTACCTTTTGTAAACATTGCCTCAAGTTTGGTCATGAGACAATTGATTGTTGGTACTATGCTGACAATCCAGAAAAGCAAAAGGAGGAACATGGGGACATAAGGAATCTTAAAGCCAGAGATAAAAAGCAGGGGAAACAAATGAAGAAGGAATGGATTGTAAAGAAGAATATGACCAATGATGAAGTTCACAAGTAGCAAGAGGGTTCTGTAGATCCAGTAGGTCATGAAGAACAGGCAGTTCAGGACTCAAACATGTTAAATGAGGGTCAAAGTACTTTGCAGCAAAATGAAATAAAGAATCCAGAAGAGCAACCTAGTGAAGTGAATATGGCTATCACCAATAATGGTGAACAGGTGGTTAGCACAGGTAATAGAGGGAAAGCAATCATGAAAGATATGGAGAGTAGGGGGCAACAGTTTGATCCGGGACGCTCTTACAGCCTAACAAATGCTGATCCATGATTGTAGCCACATGGAACATTAGGGGGTTTAACCAGCCTCCAAAGCAGAAGGAGTTGAAACAATTCCTTGCTGATAATAAAGTGGATGTAATAGGTATTCTTGAAACCAGAGTTAAGGAACATAAAGCTAAGAAGATATTTGATAAAATTGCAAAGGGTTGGCTGCGGCAATGTAACTATGCAAAGGCTATTAATGGGAGAAGATGGCTATTATGGAAGACTCATGTACAGATTCAAATAGCAACTTTCTCTGATCATTATCTTCATTGTCTGGTAGAGGATACAAGAAGTTTAGCCAGGTTTCAATTCAGTGTTATATATGGAGGATCAGGACAGGCCAGAATAATATCACTTCTATTTATACTGACACAGGTATCAAACTAACTGAGCCTCTTGCAGTGGAACAGGAATTCTTAAAGGTCTTTCAATCACTAATGGGGGAGTGTGCTTCTGAACTTCCCTGTGTGGATACTAGTATAATGAAAGAAGGTAGATGTCTCACAATTGAACAGCAAAGAACTCTTATTAGACCAGTTACCATGGAGGAAATCAATGCAGCTGTCACTGATATGCCTAGGGATAAGGCTCCAGGAGTAGATGGTTTTCCCATTGAGTTCTTTACAAAGAGCTGGAAGATAGTCCAAGAAGATATATTCTCTGCTACTAAAGAATTCTTTGAAACCTGCCAAATGCCACATATGATTAATACCACTGCAATAACCCTTGTGCCAAAGGTCAAAACTCCTATCACTGTGAAGGATTATAGACCTATAGCATGCTGTACTACACTATACAAAATCATTTCCAAAGTTATTACCAGAAGGATGAAGGGTGTAATTGGAAACCTGATTGGACCTGCCCAATCTGCATTTATTGAAGGAAGGAGTATCATGGATAACATTCTACTCAGCCATGAAATATTCAAAGGATACTCTAGGAAAGGGGTTTCTCCTAGATGTGTTCTAAAAGTGGATCTCAGGAAGGCATATGATACAATTGAATGGAGTTTTCTGAAGCAGGTTCTTATTGCACTGGGGTTCCCTGCTAAGTTTACTGATTGGATAATGACTTGTATCTCATACTCTCTAGTAATGAATGGTGGCCTCACTAAACCATTCAATGCTAAGAGAGGTATAAGGCAGGGGGACCCTATGTCTCCTTATCTATTTGTATTGGCCATGGAATACTTGAACGGATTACTTCAGCAGCTACATAAGGATGGAAACTTCAACTTCCATCCTAGATGCAGGAAATTAAACATATCACATGTATGTTTTGCTGATGACTTGTTAATGTTCTGTAGGGCTGACATAGTATCTATTCAGATATTGCACAGCACATTTCTTATATTCTCAGCTGCTTCTGGACTTCAGGCTAATGTAAGTAAGAGTGCAATCTATTTGGCTGGAGTTCCACAGGAAACTAGAGAGGAGATTATTGCTGCTCTAGGATTCACTGAAGGGCATCTTCCCTTCAGATATCTTGGAGTCCCTCTGGACTCTAAAAATCTAGCCATACAGCACTATTTGCCTCTCATTGAAAAGATCACAACAAGAATCACTTGCTGGTCAGCAAAACTGCTATCCTATGCTGGCAGAACTCAACTGATCAAGGCAGTGATCTTTGGAATGCAGACTTATTGGGCACAGGTGTTTATAATCCCTAAGAAGGTCTTGAAGGCTATAAAGGCAATCTGCAGAACATACCTCTGGACAGGCAAAGCTACATTATCCAGGAGAGCACTTGTGGCCTGGGATAAGGTATGCCAGCCTATTTCCTCTGGGGGTCTCAATATTATGAGGATGGATATATGGAATAAAGCAGCCATAGCAAAGTTGCTATGGGATTTGGCTAATAAAAAGGACTGTCTATGGGTCAGGTGGGTACATTCTTACTATATCAAGAATAGGAGCATAGAGTCAGTTGATGTGCCATCCAACTCTTCTTGGGTGGTAAAGAAGATACTTGAAAGTAGGACATTGGTGTTGGGGAATACTCAGTTGCAAGGTAATATTATCAGCAGGTTGCAGAGTGTATGCAAGCTAGGAAAATTTCAGATTCACAAAATGTATATTGCTTTGCTGCCAAAGTTTCCTAAGACTGCATGGAGGAACTTAATGCTTACTCCATCTGCTCTCCCTAGACACAGGTTTACTGTTTGGTTAGCTACTCAACAAAAACTTCCCACAGTTGAGAGGTTGCAGATTATAGGCATACAAATACCAACTTTGTGTGTATTCTGTAAAATACATGATGAAGAGTTCAAGCATCTGTATTTTGAATGTGACATTACAAGCAGAGTATGGAGGAGAATCTGTGTGTGGTTGGGACATACAAGGATCATTGAATGCTGGGAGAATGAAGTGAAATGGATTTGTAGCAAAGTAAAGAGTAAAAACTGGAAGCAGACAATCACTGCCACAGCATTTGTGACCATTGTTGCATTGCTATGGAGGAGTAGGAACTTGATCAGATTTGAGAACAAGACATTTGATGAAGGACAGTGTTGCAAAGAAGTGGCAATGTTAATACATGCAAGAAATAGGAAGTGTAAAAGGTGGCAGGATGGGTTACAAATGCTCAACTGCTATCCTTAGTATTGATCATTGGCTATTAGTTAGTGTTGTCTATATGAGTTGTGTAGTAGAATTGAAATGTAAATGAGTAGTAGGAGTCTATACTACTACCATAGGAATACATTGTACATATTTTTTGAATCAATACAAATCGACAGTTAAGTAAAAAAAAAAATACTCGTTACAGTAGAATGATAAATAATCGTTGCAATAGATTGCTATTGGGCAACAGTTTTCGAAACCGTTGCAGTAACCATTGCAGTAGAGCTATTACAACACGACCTAGTTAGACGGACGTAAAAACATTGCAATAGATCTATGGAAACAATTTACTTATGTACTACAATGTTTTATTTGTGTTGCCATGGGTTTATTTTCCAGTAGTGGTCGTTGCTATTTGACTTCCTACTTTTCCTTTGAATATGTTTCCTTTGTTTATGTTAGTGCCGATGCCGGTATTACTTCATCAATTGCAAATATCTCTTTGGTTGTTGGTTGTTAGCTATACATCATTTTGACTCCTTCCATTCTTAGGAATTTCAAGATTTGATGAAGCGTTAAAGGTATTGCCATCATATTGTGGATCCAAGATCTTCCGAGTAGCGCATTGTACCTTATATCACCTTCGATCACGTGGAACCTTGTTTCCTGGATAGTTCCGGCCACATTTGGTGGTAACATGATTTCCTATATGATAGTTTCACTCGCCATGTTGAAACCATAGAGCACTCAAGCTACATGTATGATTTGATCCTGAAGGCCTAGTTGCGACATGACCCTCGATCGAATAATATTCTCTGAGCTACCTGGATCAACCAACACACATTTAACTTGAATTTTATTCATAAGGATAGATACTACTAATGCGTCATTGTGAGTCTATTCAATTCCTTCTATTCCTCATCGTTGAAAGATAAGGTATCCTCAGGTAACTAATCCCGAGTGTGTTTCTCCCTTATATTTGTCACTTTGGTACGTTTGAATATCGATCCTTGAGGAAAATTGACCCCACCGACAATCATATGAATCACATGTTGCGGTTTTTCCTATTCATTTTTCCAGTTTGCATCCCTATCTTTGAAGTGATTTTAGCTTGGTCACTTAAGAACTCTCAAAGGTGACCCTCGTTGAATAACGAGCTATCTCCTCCATTAAGAATCTACAGTATTCGGTCCTGTGAGCATGGTTTCCATGGTACTTGCAGATTTTTATTTGGATTCATTTGCACTCGATCGATCTGTAGGGGTCTAGGCTACCTAGTATCCTTGATTCGTCCAATGGCTGACACAATACCTGAAGCATCGACGCTGAAGTTGTACTACGATAACTATGGCGCTTGTTTAGGCTCGGCATGTTTATCGAAGCCACTCTTACTCATGAACCCTCGAGAATTTTGACCTTGATTATTCATTTGGTCATTTCGAATGGAATTATGTCCTGGTTTATTGTTTCTATGATCTACGCTATATGGTTGGTACCGATCTCGGTTCGATTGGGTCTCCCTAACAATTTCTCTTTGAGTCCTGCCTTCAGATCTTTTTAGGTAAATGGAACCGGACGGGGCACCAACTGATCATCCCCGACTCTTATCTTTGACTGGTACTGATTATGCACATCGACCCAGATCACCGCTAGATATTCAATCAAATTCTACATTAGGTTACATGATGCTATTGAAATTCGCTTGTTCAAAGCCTGAGTAAAGGCTTGGACAGCCCAATCATTGGTATTTGGGGGTAAGTCCATGTGTTCCATCTGAAACTGAGATGCGAATTCCTTTAGCATTTCATTTTCCTTTTGTCCCACTTTGAAGAGGTCTCACTTCCTGGTCGTGGCCTTATGGCTCCTCCGTCTTCCTTTACGAACGATTCGGTGAGCATGACGAAAGAATTGATGGAATTGGGTGGCAAATTGTGGTACCATATCATTGCCCCCTTTTATAAAGTTTCTCCAATTATTTTCAGCAGAACGAATTTAATCTCATTATCATCTGCATGTATACGAAGTGATGTGTTCATTAGGATAGGTGGTCGTGTTGTACTTGGGGATGTCCGGCATGCGTAACTTCTTATGAATGGGCTACGGAGCCGGGGGTGCCCCCGGTATTTGGTCAACTCGTGAGTCGTACGTTTCTACCTTTTTGTCATTAGCCTCAATTTTCTTCTCAACTGATTCTATCCGTTTAGTGAGATCCTCGAGCATCTTCATGACGGCAGGGTCAGTTCTCGATCCATTATCATTCAATTTCTCATGTACAGGTTTGACCCTATGAACAACATCCTATGATGTATCGAGTTTGATTCTGCTTGGTGCCCAATTCTAGAGTTGTGCTATAGCAGCTTGCTGAGTTTTTAACATTTCAAATATTTATAGGCTAAACCCACCTTCTTCACCGGTATATACATTCTGATCGGCTGCCCGAGTGTCTCTACGGATGCTATTTTCAGGGTTGGCACCTAAATTTTCATGAATTGCAACACGAGAATTGACATTGATTGGATTCGCGCCATGTGGTCCATCGGGATTGATTGGAGGTACTCCATTTCTCGGTGCGACTATGTGCTCGTTCTCGCCATGAAGGCAAAGGCCGATGTGTGTGTGAGTGAGTATTGCTTGAGACTTTGACATGTTGATTTCTGAAATCAAAGATACTCATAAGAAGAAGAAGCAGTATGCATTATGAAGATTAATATATTAAACAATCACTATTATCCTTATCCCCACGGTGGGTGCCAAACTATTTATCCTAAAATTTGGATAACAATTAACTTATAATGTGGTTTTAAGGATATAAGATTTACATAATATCAAATGATTAACTTAAAACTAAGTGAATGGAATTGACAAGAATATAAAATAAACCAATATTTGGACAGTGCCCTCGAGCTGATGAACCCTAGAGCTTAGTGAAGTAAGAACAGTCAAAGACACAATAAGTTGATGAACAAGCAAGTGACCTGAGAATATTATATTTTTTGATATTCATGAATGTAATACCTTTACAAATGATGGGGACTTCCCTATATACTAGAGGAATCCTAATTATGGTATAATTCTAGTTACGGAAGTAAATCTCATGATTGGTGCAAATAATTGTGCTTGATTTGATCTATTCTGGGATTTGCATTGTGATCTTCAACCAGTTGCAGATATCTCGCATTTCTGTTATTGCACTCACCCGAAGCTGATTATACTTAATCTCGATTGCTGCTAGCCATGATCTCGTCGGACATCTCGATTCTTGAACTCGACGCCTCATCTTCGCGTTATAGCCCAATTCATTGCAAGGCTGATCTTCATCCATATAGCCTCGGGCTATCCAAATGATATTCAGTGGTCTCTACCCAAGTAGTTGTGGCCCATGATCTATAGGACTCGAAAGTAGTCAATCATGCTATCCTTACCTTCCCACCAATCGGGAAGGCTTGTGAGTGCATTAAGTAAATTAAACAGATACTAGTTGGTCTGAATTGTGCAGGATCGAGCCCTGTCCTTGGACCCTCTTGAGATCTATCCAAGACTTGGCCGATGGCTACTTCCAACTCAAGTGCCACTTATCTTAACACAACTCAAGCTAATGGACTCCCAGCCTAGCTAGACAGTGATCTCCCGTCTCGATCGAATAGCAAAATTGTACAAGACCGATTTTAACCGTATACAAAACTAAAGAATGTACATCAAAAAAATAGAAAGTAAAAGAACCCTAAAATTATTCCATGTACATGGCATGAGAATAAGTTTAAATGGAGTAACATAGTAAGGATTCATGCAGCCGAGCAAAATAGAATATAATGAAAGAAAAAGATCTATGGGTAGAGGGTATGTTTTAGACATGTTAGCCCTTTAATTGTAGATCCTATGTTTTAAAAAAGTATAAAGAGCTTCTACTACTTTTATTTGTATTTACATATATAATTTTGACACCAGATGAGCTTAAATGGGATAACATAGTCAGTGCATTTTAGAATAGTTATGTAAATAGTAGTAAATAACACTAATCCCATATGTATCAAGAATAGGACATGTATTTTATATATATATATATATATATATATATATATATATATATATATATATATATATATATATATATATATATATATATATATATATATATATATATATATATAGGTCTCATTGTATCATTGTTAATATATGAGAATAATATTATATTTTCTCTCGTGCATTCTCACATGGTTTTAGAGCAATTGTGAGTGATTTATCGCTATGCGCATATTCTAGCAATTCTAGGAAGAGAAATCAGTCATCGGAAGCCTTTTCCGACATCTTTTTCAAGGTTGTCTGCGTATGTGTTGTCTTGAAAGTGTTGTGCAAAATCCAACACTAAAATAAGTGTCACCACTGTCCGGCGACCAAACCCTAGAAAAATCTCCGGCAGTAGTCTCCCCACGTGCCACCACACGCCACCAGAAGCTCACACGTGTGAGCTTATGCATCTGCGCGTACAGCATCCTCCGGCCATTTTTAGAAAAAGTTTCTTTAGAACAGTCGGTTACTCTACTAATTCCAACCCCACCCATACTATTTTCATTTTATTCTCACCACTTTGAGTTTTTTCGGCGACTACACTGATTTCTTCCGGCAACTACAGTAATTTTTCGGCAAAAATAGTGCCTCCTCTGTCTTTTTAGCAGGTTTTCAATTGATTCTTTCTGTTATTTGGTGGTAATTTAATAGATCTCACTTCGATCCAACGATGTTATTGGGAGCACTTGTTTTTCTATAACTTAGCCCCTAGGAAAGATAAGTTAGCTCCATGTACTCTCAAGTGTATCTTCCTTGGTTATTCTCGTGTTCAGAAGGGATATCATTGTTACCCACCTAATCTTCAAAGGTACTTTATGTTAGCTGGCGTCATATTTTTTGAGTCTAAATATTTCTTTACCTCTTCTAACTGCCTCGATATATCTGAGATCTTACCTATACCAACCTTTCAAGAGTTCGCTATAGCTCCTCTTTCACCTTCTGCCACATAAGTCTTACCCATTCCAACCGTTGGGGATTCTAGTGTGGATCCTCTTACATCCCCACCCATAGGACCACCACTCTTGACTTATCATCTTTGTCTGCTCCTAGCATCAGCCCAGCTAATTCATGTCTTGCACCTAACCCTGCTCCTATTGTGGACTTGTCTCTTCCTAGTATACCGATTGCACTTCGGAAAGGTCTATGGACCACACTTAATCCTAATCCCCATTATGTCAATTTAAGTAATCATCGTCTATCATCACCCTATTATGCTTTTATATCTTCTTTGTCCTCTGTTTCGATCATAAGTCTAAAGGTGAAGCATTATCTCATCCAGGATGGCGACAGGCTATGATTGAAGAGATGTCTATTGTACATACAAGTGGTACTTGGGAGCTCGTTCCTCTTCCTTCAGGTAAATTAACGGTTGTTTATCGTTGGGTGTATGCAGTCAAGGTTGGTCCGAATGGTAAGGCAGATTATCTTAAGGCCCTGTCTTTTTACCAGGGGATATATTTGGGCTCGATTACAGTGATACCTTCTCTCACGTGGCTAAGATAGCATCAATTCGCCTCTTTCTATCCATGGTTGTTTTTGTCCATTGGCCTCTCTATCAGTTGGATATTAAGAATGTATTTTTACACGGTGACCTTTAAGATGGAGTTTATATAGAGGAACCACTTGGGTTTGTTGCTCAGAGGGAGACCCGTGGCCTTGTATGTCGCTTGCGCTGGTTACTTTATGGTCTAAAGCAGTCTCCTCGAGCCTGGTTTGATAAGTTCGGCAGAGTTATTGTACTACCCTATATTTCTTTAATAAGAGTGTATTGGTAATAATAATGATAATGATAATAATAATGATAATAATAATAATAATAATAATAATAATAATAATAATAATAATAATAATAATAATAATAATAATAATAATAATAATAAAAACTATAAGAAAATAACCAAAAAAATTACTAAATTTAAATAGGGAAAAACCTACATTAAGCCAACAGAAAAAAAAAGTAAAGGAGAAAAGGGTCGAAGCCCCCTTTCTCTGGCAAATAGAAGATGCAAAAAAAAAAAACGAAGCAGAAGCTGAAAGGAAAAAAACCGGAGAAGGAAATAAGGAGAGAAGAAGAAAGAGGTTAGAACCAAATCTTGAGAAATCTTAAATACGCATTGGTTTTTTTCGGGTAATACTTGAATTTCTCATCTGGGTTGTTTTCTTCTATTTTATCTCAGTTTATATATTTGAAGGGTTTCACAAGGTATAAGAAATTAAATACTAATAAGAATATTCTGGGCAAATTAAGAGTCAAGCATAAAACCTCGAGGGTTGGGTATTCTAAAATAGCTTTGAATTAACCACAAAAGAAATTAACATGAGATCGATATTATATAATTATAGATTGATTGGAGGAAATTGTACGAGTTGCTTGAGGTGAAGCAGTTGGTGTTTCGGCATGATTGCTATGAGCAGTAATCTTACTGCAATTTGCGTTTTCATAACTTGCATGATTTACACATGATTTTTAATATGAATATGTTACCGATTATTTTAAGTTGCATGTGGGACAAGTCTTTTACTCGATATGATACCGAAATAGTTATTTGAGATGAATGTCATGGTTTTAAATATTTTCGTTGTCACTAGATCTGTTTATTATTACTTTAATTTACCATTATCGAAAAGAAATTATATGATTTGATAAGAACCGAAATTCCCTATATTGTTTTAAAGTATTTTCTACGAGTATATACGGATTATATAGACAAGTATAAATAGGGGTGGACATTGAAGGATCCCGTAGCTAACGGCGGGTTCGTTAGACTTGGTGCACCTTGTAATTACCGATTGTTGTAATAGCTTCGCTAGTGGGAAGGTAGAAATAGCATACTGTGACCGATTTCCCTCAAGTAGGGACTACCGTTATATTTGACTTCTTGCGAAGAAGTCCACGGTTATACCGATTACATGATCCATATTGAAACCTCCCAAACTATGAATACTGATATAATACAGTGGTTACTGAGCTTATTACTGAATTGTTAATTATATTTTACTACAAGAAAAGCGTGACGAGACTGAAAAAAATTATCTATTATTTCTGAAATGGCATGTTTATATTATTTTCTCTTTGAGATACTAGCATGTTTCTGACTTGTCCCCCCAAAAAACGGTTGTGGTTAAGTATTATTACTCACTGAGCTAGTGACTCATTCCTGCTATTTTTTTCATAGAAAGCAGTTGACACATGCGAGCAATTTGTTAATTAGAGTGCACAGGTTTAAAATTCTTGGTGAGCCTCGCACTTGTTTGCGTGGGTAGAGATTTTTATCAATTGTTATGGTCTTTCTTTGAATTCTTAGAGTCGCTCCATAGTCATTCTTTTAGTATCGTGAGTATTATTTTGCTATTAGTCTTATGCTGAGTATCGTTTTGTAGTATTAAAGTTGGAGATAATGGTTGCTAGTGGGTTGATTAGTAATGATGGAGACTTCTATTTTGTTAAAATTGATAAGTTGTCCATTATTTGATATAATATAATATTAGGATGTTTGGTTGCTGATTAAGACAGGAAAAGTTTTAGGATAGTCCAAAAAAGGGGGAAACTCTGTTCGGTTTTCTGTAAAATTACCGATGAGGCTTACTTGGGAACACTTGCTCCTAAGTGTCGGACAATCCTAAATTTGGGTCGTGACAAAGTTGGTATCAGAGCTTAGGATTTAAGTCCTGAGTCATGGAGTAATATTTAGTAGAGTCTTGTTCATGGGTATGTAAGCGCACATACTTATGATCTTGAGGCTACTGAACATCTAGGAATCTTTTCACTTCTTTCATTCTTTGATCGTGCGTTGAGATAACTTGATAATTGACTTTGGAATATTTCTTTCGCAGATGGTTAGGAAACGCACACCCTCATCTGATGGACGTGGTACTACCCGGGGTGGAGGTTAAGTTGGGGTTCATCAAACTAGGAGACAGACTGCTCCTCCTCAAGTTAGGAACATGGGTCAAACCCAAGCTGTTATGCCAGATCAAGTGCAAGAGCAGGGAGTTCAGAACGCTCCACCACCAGTACCAACTGTTGTACCTACTTTTTCCTTACTTGCAGCTGTAGAGGCAAGGTTATTGAACGTGTTAGAGGCTTTGGTGCCTACTCAAGGAGGAAGTTCGGCTCCTCAGACTACTTTACAGACACAGGCACCTACACCGGCTCAGCCTTTCGGGAATAAGGAAGTATCCTTACACGAGTTCCTGAAATTGAAATCACCAAAATTCATAGGTTCCGATTATTCACCAGATCCTCAAAGTTTCTTGGATGGGACACTTAAGGCATTAAGTGCTCTTGGATGTTCTAGTGAGAGGGCCGTGGAGCTCGCAGCATACAAACTAGAGGATATGGCCAACACATGGTATAAAACTGTATTGTTAGGAAGGCCGACAGGAGCACCACCACTGACATGGGATGAGTTCACTAAGTTGTTCAAGAATCATTTTCTTCCAGACAGTTTGATGCAACAACATGCTAGAGACTTTAAGAGATTGGTTCAGACTCCAGATATGGATGTGTCAACATATAACAGTAAGTTTTGTAAGCTGGCTATATATATGCTCCTCACCTAGTGCCTACTGAAGAAGCTCAAATTCAGAGGTTTGTTGATGGATTGGTTGGTCGTCTATACAATGCAGTAGCCCCTTAGATGAAGACTTTATCCTACTCTGATGTAGTCGACCTTGCTAAAAAGATTGAAAACAAGGGGCGTAAAGAGTGTGCAACTAGTGAATTACGTAAGAAGGCCAAGATAGGATGGGCTTTCAATGGCGGTTTTAGTGAGAATAGAAGAGCATGAAACCAGAGACAACAACAACAACAACAACAGGGTTCTTAGACAGTGACACACATGTCTTCACAGTACACATATAGACCACCTTACCGATAGGGTAATAAGGGACCATCATCTTCTGGACATCACAATTCTGGGCAGATATATGCCACTACTTCAGTCTATCAGACTTGTGGTAGATCACATTTGGGCCAATGTCGTGTTTTAACTGGAGAGTGCTTTCGGTGTGGCCAGTTGGGACATCATTTGAGGGATTGCCCTAATGTCTGAGAAATTTCAACCAATCTTCTACTCAGTCAGTTGCACCGACTCAGACTACTCGTAATACTTCAGATGCTACAGGCTTAGGAAATAGAGGTCGAGGTGCTGTAGACCGTGCTACTATTAATCAAGGATAAGGGAATACTGGTAGAGGTCAGGCGAGAGTTTTTGCATTTACTAGACAGGATGCTCAGGACTCGAATGCAGTGGTTACAGGTATTCTTTCTGTATGTTCATTTGATGCACTTGCGTTGATTGATCAAGGATCTACTCATTCCTATGTGTCTTCATACTTTGCTTTGAGATTTAATAGAAAACCCGAGTTATTGAATGATCCTTTTCTGGTTTCTACCCCCGTAGGAAAGTCTCTATTAGCTGAATACATGTATCGTGCCTGTCAGATTCGGGTTTAGGGTGGAGATACTCTAGCTGACCTTATTGTACTTGATATGATTGACTTTGACATGCTGATGGGAATGGATTGGTTATCTTCTTGCTATGCAATAGTCGATTGTCGTTCAAAGATAGTAAGGTTTGAGATACCAAATGGACCCAGTTTTATTCTAAGAGGGAGTCAAGTTCCAGAGACATGCAAAATTGTATCTTTAATGAAAGCTCAACGACTTTTGAAGAAAGGTTGATTGGGTCTCTTAGCTATTGTAAACTACACAAGAAAGGAAACAATAAATATAGAAAATGTACCTGTAGTGAGAGGATGTTTTGATGTATTTCCCGAGGAATTACCAAGATTGACTCCAGTATGAGAAATAGACTTTGGTATTGATTTTCTACCTGACACACAGCCCATATCGATACCCCCATATCGAATGGCACCAACAGAGCTGAAGGAGCTAAAGCAACAGTTACAAGATTTGTTAGATAAGGGTTTTATTAGACCTAGTGTATCACCATGGGTTGCACCAGTACTGTTTGTAAAGAAGAAAGACGAATCCCTGAGAATGTGTATTGACTACAGACAGTTGAATAAGATAACAATACGTAATATATATCCTTTGCCTCGTATAGATGACATGTTTGATCAGTTACAATGAGCTGCCCACTTTTCAAAGATTGAACTCCGTTCTGGTTATCACCAACTTAAAATCAAAGATGAAGATATTTCTAAGACTGCTTTCAGAACTCGATACGGGCATTACGAGTTCCTTGTGATGCCTTTCGGGCTGATAAATGCTCCAGCTGCATTTATGGACTTAATGAATAGGGTGTTCAAACCATTTCTGGATAGATTCGTAATAGTATTTATTGATGATATCCTAATATATTCTCATAGCCAAGGAGAACATGAGAATCATCTCAGGACTGTGTTGCATACATTGCGAGAACATCGGCTATATGTTAAGTTCTCGAAGTGTGAATTCTAGCTAACTTGATAGCATTTTTAGGGCATGTTGTATCCAAAGATGGAATTATGGTAGATCCTAAGAAGACTGAAGCTGTGCATAAATGGCCTAGACCTACTTCTCCTACAGAGATTCGCAGTTTTTTAGGCTTAGCAGGCTATTACAGGCTTTTTGTGCAGGATTTCTCCAGAATAGGAGCATCGCTAACCAAGCTAACACAAAAAAAATGCAAATTTTCATTGGACAGAGGAGTGTGAGCAGAGCTTTCAAAAACTCAAAACATATTTGACAACTGTACCAATATTAGCCTTACCATGGGGTTCTGGAGGATTTACAGTATCTGTGATGCCTCGAGGGTGGGATTAGGATGTGTTCTCATGCAAAATGGTCGTTTTATTGCTTATGCTTCGAGGCAATTGAAAAGGCACGAGCAAAACTATCCTACACATGATTTGGAGATGGCTGCAGTTGTGTTTGATCTAAAAGTTTGGAGACATTATCTATACTGTGAAACTTGTGAGATTTATACTGACCATAAAAGTTTGAAGTATGTCTTTCAGCAGAGAGATCTGAATCTTCGGCAACGTTGTTGGATGGAACTACTCAACGACTATGATTGTTCTATTTTGTATCATCCTGGAAAATCCAATGTGGTGGCTGATGCATTGAGTAGAAAATCTATGGGGAGTTTGGCACATATAGCCCCTGCAAAGAGACCTTTGGCCAAAGAAATTCAGAGTCTAGAAGATACAGGTATCAGATTTAGTGTTGGAAATTCAAAGGCACTATTGGCTTGTGCTCAAGCTAAGTCTTCATTAGTTGAGCACACTAAGGCTACCCAATATGAGGATGAATGATTATGTAAATATAGAGATGAGGTTTTTGCTGGTAAAAGCAAGGATATGACTGTTGAAAAAGATGGCGTTCTTCAAATGGGTGACAAGCTCTATGTAGCAGATGTAGATGGATTGAGACATTATATTCTTGACGAAGCCCACAACTCTGAATACACTATGCATCCTGGATCCACAAAAATGTACCATGAACCTGAAGCAATTTTATTGGTGGTAAGTTATGAAGAAAGATGTTGCTAAATTTGTTTCTAGTTGTTTGACTTGTCAGCAGGTCAAGAATGAGCATCAGCGACCCGCAGGACTACTACAACAAATTGAGATTCCATAGTGGAAATGGGAAAGAATTACTATGGATTTTTTCACCAGGCTACCACGAACCCTTAAAGTATATGACTCGGTATGGGTGATTGTAGATTGACTGACAAAATCAGCACACTTTTTGCCGGTAAAGACTACATATGTTGGAATCAGGTATGCACAGATATTTATGAATGAAATTGTCCGACTTCACGGAGTTCCAATATCCATCATCTCTGATATAGGATCACAGTTCACTTCACATTTTTGGAAATCTTTTCAAGAATCATTGGGTACACGAGTAGATCTTAGTACTGCATTTCATCCACAAACAGACAGGCAGTCTGAACGTACTATTCAAATCTTGGAAGATATGTTGTGAACTTGCATTCTTGAGTTTGGAGGTAGTTGGGACACTTATCTACCGTTAGCTGAATTTGCTTACAATAATAGCTTCTAGTCCAGTATTCAGATGGCACAATACGAAGCATTGTATGGTATAAGGTGTCGTTCTCCTATCGGATGGTTTGAAGCTGGTGAAACTAACTTATTGGGACCCTACCTAGTACAAGAAGCTATGGACAAGGTCCAGTTGATCAGACAGAGATTGCTTGCAGCTCAAAGCAAACAAAAGTCTTATGCTGATAAGAGAAGAAGGGATTTAGAGTTCACAATTGGAGACAAAGTGTTCCTACGAGTCTCCCTTATGAAAGGTGTGATGCGGTTTGGGAAAAGAGGCAAGTTGAGCCCCAGGTTTATAGGACCGTATGTAATACTAGACCGAGTGGGAGCTGTGGCTTATCGTTTGGCACTTCCTCCTGAGTTGTCCTTTATTCATCCAGTGTTTCACGTCTCAATGCAAAGAAAATGTATATCAGACTCATCTCGGGTGATTGAAGCGCCGACTACACCACTTGATGAGAAATTGTCCTACGAGGAGGAGCCAATGGCTATTGTTAATAGGAAAAAAAGAAAACTGCGGTCAAAGGAAAGCATGTTCGTCAAAGTCTTATGGAGAAATCATACAGTCGAAGAAGCTACTTGGGAAATAGAAGATCCCCATTTGTTTCAGTCTACAGGTATGTACTTGAGTTAAATTCGGGGACCGAATTTCCTGAGGTGGGAAGGATGTAATACCCTATATTTTTTTAATAAGAGTGCATTGGTAATAATAATGATAATGATTATAATAACAATAATAATAATAATAAACTATAAGAAAATAACCAAAAAAAATACTAAATTTAAATAGGGAAAACCCTACATTAAGCCAACAGAAACAAAGTAAAGGAGAAAAGGGCCGAAGCCCCCTTTCTCTGGAAAATAGAAGCTGCAAAAAAATACGAAGCAGAAGCTGAACGGAAAAAAAACGGAGAAGGAAAGAAGTGTTGAAGAAGAAAGAGGCTAGAACCAAATCTTGAGAAATCTTAAATACGCATTGGTTTATTTCTGGTAATACTCGAATTTCTCATCTGGGTTATTTTCTTCTAGTAATTCTTTTTATCTCAGTTTATATATTTCAAGGGTTTCACAAGGTATAAGAAATTAAATACCAATAAGAATTATTCTGGGAAAATTAAGAGTACAGCATGAAACCTCGAGGGTTGGGTATTCTAAACTAGCTATGAATTAGCCACACAAAAAATTAACATGAGATCGATATTATTTAATTATAAATTGATTGGAGGAAATTGTACGAGTTGCTTGAGGTGAAGCAGTTGGTGTTTCGGCACGAGTACTATGAGTAGTAATCTTACCGCAATTTACGTTTTTAGAATTTACATGATTTACACATGACTTTTAATATGAATATGTTATCGATTATTTTAAGTTGCATGTGGGACAGGTCTTATACTCGATATGATGCCGAAATAGTTATTTGAGAGGAATATCATGGTTTTAAATATTTTCGTTGTCACTATATCTGTTTGTTATTACTTGAATTTACCGATATCGAAGAGAAATTATATGATTAGATAAGAACCGAAATGCCCTATATTGTTTTAAAGTATTTTCTATGAGTATATACGGATTACAGAGAAAAGTATAAATGGGGGTGAACATTGAAGGATACCGTAGCAAACGGCGGGTTGGTAGACCTGGTGCACTTTGTAATTACCGATTACCGTTATAACCTCGTTAGTGGGAAGGTAGAACTAGCATACTGTTACCGATTTCCCTCGAGTAGGGACTACCATTATATTTGACTTCTTGCGAAGAAGTCCATAGTTATACCGATTACATGATCCGTATTGAAACCTCCCAAAATATTAATAATGATATTATACAGTGGTTACCGAGCTTATTACTGAATTGTTAATCATATTTTACTAGAAGAAAAGTGTGATGAGACTGAAAAAAATTGTTTATTATTTCTGAAAGGGCATGTTTATGTTATTTTCTCTTTCAGATACTAGCACGTTTCTGACTTGTCCCCAAATAATAACGGTTGTGGTTACGTATTATTACTCACTGAGCTAGTGACTCATTCCCCGATATTTTGTTTCAGAGACAGCATTTGACACAGGCGAGCAATTTGTTAATTAGATCACAGGTTGAAAATTCTTGGTGAGCCTCACACTTGTTCGCGTGGGCAGAGATTTTTATCAATTGTTATGGTCTTTCTTTGAATTGTTAGAGTCGCTCCATAGCCATTCTTTTAGAGTCGTGAGTATTATTTCGCTATTAGTCTTATGTTGAGTATTGTTCTGTAGTATTAAAGTTGGAGATAATTAGCATTTCTGGTTGCTAGTGGGTTGATTAGTAATGATGGAGACTTCTATTTTGTTAAAGTTGATAATTTGTCCATTGTTTGATATAATATTAGGATGTTTGGTTGGTGATTGAGACAGAAAAAGTTTTGGGATAGTCCAAAAACAGGGAAAACTCTGTCCGATTTTCTATAAAATTACTGATGAGGCTTACTTGGGAGCACTTGCTCCTAAGTGTCGGTCACAATCCTAAATTTGGGTCGTGACAGTTATCCAGGAATTTAGCATGACTAGGAGTGAAGTTGATCACTCTATATTTTATCAGCATTCTGCTTCAAGTCTCTGAATTTATCTGGCGGTCTATGTTGACGAAATTGTTATTACCAAAAATGACCAAGATAGTATTACTAAATGGAAGCAAAATCCCTTTCAACACTTTTAGACTAAGGATATGGGCATACTAACGTATTTTCTGGGTATTGAGGTCGCGTAGTGTAGCTCAGGTACTGTGGTCTCACAAGGGAAGTATGCCTTAGATATTCTTGAGGAGATAGGAATGACAGGTTGTAGAACTATTGACACTCTGATGGATCTGAATTCTATACTTCTGTCAGGACAGGGGAGCCTCTTAGTGATCCTGCAAAATATAGGCCATTGGTTGGTAAATTAAATTACCTTACAGCGACAACACCTAACATTTCCTTTCCTGTTAGTGCTATGAGACTGTTTATGGATTATCCGTGTGATAGCCATTGGGATGCAGTTGTTTGTATTCTTCGGTATATAAAATCAGCTTCAGCCAAAGGTTTATTGTTTGAGGATCGAGGCCATGAGCAGATCGTTGGATACTCAAATACTGATTGGGAAGGATCACCTTCTGATAGACGTTCTATGCCTAGATATTATGTCTTAGTAGGAGGAAATTTGGTATCTTGGAAGAGCAAAAAGCAGAATGTGGTTGCTCGGTCTAGTGCACAAGCATAATATCGAGCAATGGATATGCGACATATGAGCTAATTTGGATCAAACAGTTGCTCAAAGAGTTGAAATTTAGTGAAATTAGTCAGATGAGACTTGTGTGTGATAATCAAGCTGCTCTTCACATTGCATCAAATCTAGTGTTCCATGAGAGAACAAAACACATTGAGATTGACTATCACTTTGTCAAAGAAAAGGTACTCTCGAGAGATATTGCTACTAAGTTTGTGAAGTCGAATGATCAGCTTGCAGATATGTTCACCAAGCTCATCACTGGTCTTCGTATTAACTACATATGTAACAATCTCGGTACATATGATTTATATGCACCAGATTGAGAGGGGTGTTAAAATAGTTATGTAAATAGTAGTAAATAACCCCAATCCCATATGTATTAGGAGTAGGACATATATATATATATATATATATATATATATATATATATATATATATATATGTCATTGTTCATATATGAGAATAATATCATATTTTCTCCGATGCACTCTCTGTCACGACCTGAATTTCCCACCATAGGGAGTCTAGATGGCGCCTACTCGTGAAAGCTAGGCGAGCCGAGTGTTATATATCTTATTACCCTTTTTTTAAACATTTTTGCAATTTTAAATCAACATGAAATTATTTACTACATATGTAACAATCTCGGTACGTATAATTTATATGCACCAGCTAGAGGGGGGGTATTAGAAAAACTATGTAAATAGTAATAAATAACCCTAATCCCATATGTATTAGGAGTAGGAAATATACATATATATATATATATATATATATATATATATATATATATATATATATATATATATATATATATATATATATATATATATATATATATATATATATATATATATATATATATATATATATATATATATATATATATATATATATATATATATATATGGGTCATGGTATCATTGTTAATACATGAGAATAATATCATATTTTCTCCCGTGCATTCTTTGTCACGACCCGTATTTTCCACCTCGGGAGTCTTGAAGGCGCCTACTCGTGAAAGCTAGGCAAGTCAGGTGTTATATATCTTATTACCCTTTTTCATAACATTTTTGCAGTTTTAAATCAACATGTGATTAACAGCGGAATAAAAATAATAATAATAATAATAGAAAAGCAGAAGACGAATCAGATAACTTAGCCAAATATGAGTATGAAAATACAAAACACGTCTCTACCTAGAACCGGGGTCACAATATTCACAGACCATCTACGAATACTACAAATAATTGTCTGGAAAAAAAAGATACAATCTGTCTCTAAAGTAAATGAAAACATAATCTAAAAGATAGATGGGGATGCCAAGGCATACGAATGTCTGCACGACTACCTCAGGTCTCCACTGGACTAAAGGAAACAACCACTCTAAGGTCTGTATGCTCTATTGCCGGGATCTGCACAAAAGAGTGCAAAGTGTAGCATCAGCACAACCGACCCCATGTGGTGGTAAGTGTTGAGCCTAACCTTGGCAAAGTAGTGACGAGGCTAGGACAAGACTACCAAATAAACATGTGCAATTAAAGCATATACGGCAAGTAATAATAATGGGAAATAGTAGTTTAAGATGGAAAGGGGGACATGTTGTAGGGAATATCAAGTACCAACAGTAACTCAGGAGAAAAGCATAAAGATCATATTATAGGGTGCATCAGTAAGAATAAGAAAATAGTAAAAAATCAATATCCACTTTTATTCATTAATCTGCGGCGCGCAACCGGATCCAAATCAGATATCACTGTTGCGGCGTGCAACCTGATCCAAATCATATACCATTGTTTCGACGTGCAACCTGACCCCTTCTACTATTCCTTATTACTCCATGTTGTGGTGTGCAACCCGATCCCATATAATGTTGATGCGGCATGCTACCCGATCCCAATACACCAATCACAAATAGTCCTGGCAAAGGAACAATAAAGAAATAATAATATCTCGTCAATGGAATCATGAATAAGAATAAACACATTCCGGCAAGGAAGTCAGCTATAAACAATCTTGTTCCAACATTTAACTTCACAAAAGAAACCTCAACTAGAACAATATTCCATAATCAAGTACCACGAGAATAATCATAATTCTTGCCTAACACGGAGAATCAACAACTTAGGCATTCGTAGTACTTATTAAGAAACACAACGACTACAATTGAAGACTCACAGGCATGCTTGACAATGATGTATAGATACTCGTCACTACACCTATATGCCGTACAATACATGAGCACTTAGAAAATATAGCACAATACCTACTCCCTCAAACTAAGGTTAGACCAAACACTTACTTGAAATTTCCATGGTCAACTCAAGCCTCAAATACCGTTTTTTCCTGTAGAATACGCCTGCAAATTACTTTTATCTAGTCCAAATTAATTTAACAACATCAATAAATGCTAAGGAATTCATACCCAATGCTAAATTATAGATTTTCTACCATTTTCCTCAAAAAGTCAAAAATCGACCCAGGGCCCGCTTAGTCAAAACTCGAGGTTCAGACCAAACCCGATCACCCATTCACCCATGATCCCAAATATGTAATTAGTTTTGAAATCCAACCCCATAATAAGGTCTAAATCCCAGTTATTTAAAAAACTCTAACTCTACTCAAATTCCAAATTCTACCATGAAAACTCTTGATTTTTTATTAAAAAGTGACGAAAAACATTAGGTAATTGAAGGGGTAAAGTTAAGAATTGATTACCAACACTTTGGGGATAAATTGGTGTGAAGAAAATCGCCTCTAGGTCTTTGGTAGTTTGAAAATACAAAGAAAAATGATTACTATCCGTGTTGGGGTCTGTTTTAAAATGACTGGGCAGACCTTCATCGTGTTCGCAATGGGCCAATCACGTCGCAATAGGTAAGGCCCATATGGTCTTTGCCATTCGCGATCGAGTGGACGCATTCACATATAACAAAATCCCTTCCCCCAGTCCCTAGCCAAAAAGCCTCGCGTTTGCGACAACAGGTCTGTGTTCGCGAAGGGTAACCCTCCAAGCTTCGCGATCGCGTCCTGAGCTCCGCATTCGAGATAAACAAATATGACTAAGGAACTTGCCTTATGCGTTTGTGAGAGAAGCCACACGAACGCGAAGAACAAAATCACTGAGCAACTGAGACAGCAAAACCTGCAACTTTTGTAAGTGTAAAAACATCTTGAAACCTATCTGAAACTCACCCGAGCCCTCGGCGCTCCAAACCAAAAATGCATACTAACTTAAAAACATCATATGGACTTACTCGTGCAATAAAATCACCAAATTCACACCATTTACGATGAATTTAGCATTAAAATCAAAGAAGAATCCCAATAACTCTCAAACTTAAATTTAACAACCGATGGTCCGATTCACGTCATTTCAAGACCGTTTCTTACCAAATTTTACATGCTCAACCGAATTACCATATACGACCTATATCGGGCTCTGAAACCAAGATACGAGACCGATACCATCAATTTCAAATACATTCAAATTTCCAAAAACTCTTAAAGTTTCAGTTAAAACTTCAAATTTTTAAAAAATTTATTTCTCGGGGGTTGGGACCTCGTAATTAAATTCCGGGCATACTCCCAAGTTCCATATTTTTTTACGAATCCTCCGGGATCGTGAATCATGGGTCCGGGTCCGTATACCCAAAATATTGACCGAAGTCAACTTAAATTACATTTTAAAGGCCAAATGAGCATTTTCATCAAATTTTCACATAAAAGCATTTGCCCGGACTGCGCATGCAAATAGAGGTGAGATGAAAGGAGGCCTTTAAGACCTCAAAACATAGAATTTTACTTGTAAATAAAGTGATGACTTTTTGCGTCATCACATCCTCCACCTCTAAAACAATCGTTCATCCTCGAACGAACATAGAAATGAAGTAACTGAGTCGGGGAAAAGATGGGGATAACGGTTCCACATATCGGACTCGGACGCCCAGGTAGCTATATCGGAAAGCTAACCTCTCCACTGAACATGAACAGAAGGGAACTTCTTCGATCTTAACTGACAAACCTGCCGGTCTAGAATACCGTCTCCTCCTCATAGGTCAAGTCCTTGCCCAACTAGGCAGTGCTGAAGTCCAACACGTGGGATGGATCACCGTGATACTTTCGAAGCATGGACACATGAAACACTGGGTGCGCAGTTGATAAAATTGATAACATCGCAAGTATTTAAGCCACCTCTCCCACTCGATCAAGAATCTCAAAAGGACCAATGAACTTAGGGCTTAGCTTGCCCTTCTTCCTAAATTTCATCACGCCCTTAATAGGCGACACTCGAAGAAATACCCGCTCTCTAACCTTGAATGCAACATCACGAACCTTGCGGTCGTCATAGCTCTTTTGCCTAGGATAGGCTACACAAATCCTATCCTAAATGATCTTCATCTTGTCCAAGGCATCCTGCACTAGGTTTGTACCCAACAACCAAGCCTCTCCCAGCTCAAACCACCCAATTGAAACCGACACCGCCTACTATATAAAGCCTCATAAGAGCCATCTGGATGCTCGACTTGTAATTATTGTTGTAGCAAACTTCGCTAAAGAAAATAATTTGATGTCGCGAGCCTCCAAAGTCAATAACTCAAGCTCTAAGCATATCCTTTAAAATTGGAATAGTACGCTCGGACTGTTCGTCCGTCTGGTGTGATGAAATATTGTGTTCAACTAGACATATGTGATTAACTCACATTGCATTGCCCTTCAGAAATACGAGGTAAACTGTATTCTCGATCATAAATGATAGATACGGGCACCCATGAAGAGGAACAACCTCCCAGACATAGATCTCAGCTAACCTCTCGGAAGAATAGGAGAATGCTACAGGAATGAAATATGCTGACTTAGTTAGCCTAGCAACAATAACCAACACTGCATCGAACTTCCTCTAAGTCTGTGGGAGTCCAACAACAAAGTCCATAGTGATACGCTCCCATTTCCACTCAAGAAGCTCAATCCTCTTAAACAAAGCACTAGGTATCTGATGCTCGTACTTTACTTGCTAACAGTTCAAACACCGAGACACATACGCAATAATGTCCTTCTTCATCCTCCTTCATTAATAATGCTGCCAAAAATCCTGATACATCTTAGCGACGCTCAGATGAATAGAACACCGAGAACTATGGGCCTCATTTAAAATCAACTCACAGAGTCCATCCATATTAGTCACACAAATACGACCCTGCATCCTCAGAACTCCATCATCTCCAACTATAACCTGCTTGACACCTTTGTGTCGCACTGTGTCTCTAAGGACAAGCAAATGAGGATCATCATACCGCCAATCTCGGATATGCTCAAGTAATGAAGAACGAGCGGATGTGCAAGCTAGAACTCGGTTGGGCTAAAAAATATCCAACTTCACGAATTGATTAGCCAAAGCTAGAACATCCAAAGCAAGCTGCCTCTCACCAAATAGAATATATGCAAGGCTGCCCATACTGCTGACTTCCTACTCAATGCGTCGGCCACTACATTGGCCTTTCCCGAATGATACAAGATGGTGATATCATAGTCTTTCAATAGATCCAACAACCTTATCTGCCTCAAGTTCAGCTCCTTCCGCTTGAACAAGTACTGAAAACTCTTGTGATCCGCGAACATCACACATGACACGCCATACAAATCATGCCTCCCAATCTTTAGTGTGTGAACAATCGTTGCTAACTCCAAATCATAAACTGGATAACTCTTCTCGTGGATCTTTAACTGTCACTAAACATATGCAAAAACTTTCCGTTCTGCATCAACATCGCACCAAGTACAATATGCGATGCATCACAATACACTATATATGACCCTGAACTTGTGGGTAAAACTAACAATAGAGCCGTAGTCAAAGCTGTATTGAGCTTCTGAAAGCTCACCTCACACTCATTCGATCACCTAAACTGGGCACCCTTCTAGGTCAACCTGGATATCATGGCTGCAATAGATGAAAACCCCTCCATAAACCGACGGTAATGACCCGCCAAACCCAAGAAACTCTGGATCTTTGTAACTGATGTGGGTCTAGGCCAGTCATTGATTGCCGCAAACTTCTTAGGATCCGCCTGAATACCCTCTGTTGATACAACATGACCCAATAACGCAACCTAACTAAACCAAAACTCACACTTTGAAAACTTGGCATACAACTAACTATCCCTCAAATAACGACTCAAAGATACTGCTCGCGCTCCTCCAGGCCGTGGAAATAGATCAAAATAGCATCATTGAAGACAATCATGAAGGAACCCAAATAAGGCTTGAACACTCAGTTCATCAAGTTCATAAAAGCTGCTAGGGCATTTTTGTTACGACCCCAAACTAGCTCGATCATGATGGCGCCTCTCGTGAAGACAAGGCTAGCCGGAAAAACACTCACATTAACCCCTTAAGCGCTAAGAATTATTAAACCTTTAATTGATCGATATTTCACAATACAAGTCTGAATAAAATGCGAAATAACATACAAGCCCGACATCGGGGTGTCACTAGTAATGATCATTTATCAAGGTCTGAATACAACAGGAAGTCTAAAATAATGCACTAAGTACAGTAATAGCAATGTGAGGAAGGGAGCGGTGCTGCGAACTTCATGCAGCCATATGCTAACTCTAATGACTCCGCGTCTAAGTAAATCAACACCCGTTATTGGGTTCAGATATACCTGCATCTGCACACGAGGTGCAAGGAGTAATGTGAGTACTCCAACCCAGTAAGTAATAAGAGTAAATAAAGATTGAGCAGTAGGAAAAAATGAATCCACATTCACATTAGGCTCAATAGACACAGCAGGCTTTCAAATCATAATACGAGTCAATCTTCCCTTTTAAAATCTAGATTTTAGCAAAAATCATTTTGGAAGAACTTTCCAGCAGTTCCAGTAGGGTCCAATACCATTTAAAATGATAATAGAGATTAAAGCCATAATCAACGCCTCGGGAAAAACATAGTCGTAAAACAACCCCTCGAGCAAAACAATAATCATAAACATTTCATAAATTGAAATCTCGGTGGAAATAGGTAAATACCAAATCAGTGATTAATTTTTGAACCTCTT
Organism: Nicotiana benthamiana; assembly: GCA_034376525.1. Classification (NCBI taxonomy): domain Eukaryota; kingdom Viridiplantae; phylum Streptophyta; class Magnoliopsida; order Solanales; family Solanaceae; genus Nicotiana; species Nicotiana benthamiana. The sequence goes on along the minus strand of CM067340.1, from coordinate 23,948,146 downwards.
GTAAACTCCAGTTTAAATAAAAATTTATTTTAAAACATTTGTTCAACTTTTCGACAGAGGCTCAATAATAAATCAACATATTCGAAAGAAACTCGCTTTTTAGGAGGAGTGAATTCAATAAGTTCATAAATAGGCCTTTCAGGCAATGTGTCACTTATGTGAATGTATATATATATATATATCGCCCTTCGAGCTAACCTCTATGTGACTCTCCTACCGAACATTACTCGCGCTCAGCATTGATGCTCAATAGGTACCCTATAGTAACCACTATGGCGTGCAGCCAGATCCATATATTTCGCCGATGGCGCTCACTGGGGGTGTACAGACTCTAGGAGGGGCCCCTTACGGCTCAAGCGCAATATTGTTGTAGCGTGCAACCCGATCCAACATATCGCTGCAGCGTGCAGCCTGATCCATATAAGTATCGCTGTGGCGTGCAGCCCAATTCGTATACATATATTTATATATTGATGCGGCGTGCAACCCGATCGGTATACATACATACATACATACATACATACATACATACATACATACATACATACATACATACATATATATATATATATACATACATATATATATATATACATACATATATATATATATATATATATATATATATATATACATACATATATACATACATATATATATATATATATATATATATATATATATATATATATATATATATATATATGTATATATATATAAATATATATATATATATATATATATATATATATATATATCACTGCTGCGGCGTGCATCCCAATCCATGGATATATAATCCTCGCAACTAGGCCCTCGGCTTCTCTTAGTCATTAACCTCACCATCAGACTCTCAATCTATCTCAGTCGTCAATCTCACCATCAGACCCTCGGTCTATCTCAGTAAAATAGGGAACTCAGTCCAAAATAGTTTTCACACTTCAAAGAATATCGCTATAAAGCCAAATTTGAGTAATAACAGGAAAAAACATGACTGAGGATATGCTTTCAAACAACTAGAGTGAGGAAAGATAGTAAAAATGCCCCTAAGGGTCTCAACAAGTCGGCACAAGGCCCCAAACTTGGCGTACAACCTAAAATATAGTAACATCAAAAAATTAACTATCAATTACGCATGAAAAAAATCTTTTGGGAAAAACTAGGTCACAATCCCCAGCGTTGCTCTCCCCACGCTCGTCATCTAGCGTGTAAGTCACCTCAAAAAAACACAACGATGTGTAATCCGGGGTTTCAAACCCTCAGGACAGTATTTACAATCATTACTTACCTCGAACCGGCAAATCCTCAAGTTCGCGACACCTTTGCCCTACAAATCGACCTCCACGCACGTCGAATCTATCCAAAATCATAGCGAATGCATCATAATATGCTAAGGGAACAAAGCCCAAGAGAAAACAATCAATAATGGGTACAAACCCCAAAATCACCAAAACTCGAGCCCCAGTACCACTTCTCGAAACTTTGAAATTTTCACATCAACGTGTTCCTGATCCTCCCTCGAGTTCATACATATCAAAATTTCTAAAATCCGACCCCAAATGGTCCGTCAAATCCCAATTTACAACAATTCATAACGGCGATCAAAAAGTTGACAAAAACGCCCTCAGTACCACGTGCCCAGACTTCCAAAATTTTCGAAGAATAAGCTTAACCATAACCTCACGAACTCAAATATATGATTTACTCTTAATTCCATACCCAAAATCGTGGTCAAATCCAAGAACATCAGTTTTCTAGATTTTCATCTGAATCCCTTGATTTTCCTTAATTTTTACATGTTAATCTTCCCATAATCTATGTATTTAACTTAAGAGGCGTAGAAATTACTTGCCTCTTTGATGATGACGGAATCTCTCCTCAGATGCTGTCACAAATCGCCAAAGGCCAAGTGGGAAATGAGGGAAATGGGCTAAGTTTCAAATTTAATAACTGGATACAGCCCTCAGATGTCGCATTTATGAAACCTGCTTTGCAAATGTTACATCGGAATTGCGAACGTGAGCCTCCCCTACCAAGGTCGCAAATGCGACCAAGAGCTTGAAAATGCGAACCCTGCTGAGGTCACAAATGCGATCAAACTGTCGCAAATGCAAACCCTGCTGAGGTCACAAATGCAATCAAACTATCGAAAATGCGAACCCTGCCTCAGGCCGAGCTCCTTTGAAAATGCGAATCCTCACTCGCAAATGCAAGATTGTAAATGCAAACTATTCTCACATTTGCGAGGCCTGCAACTGCTTCCAAAAAAAATACAAGAAAACATGGGGTGCTCCAACTCCTTCCGCACATTTGAAACTCACCCGAGGCCCCCGGGATCCCGTCCAATCACACCAACATACCCTAATACTTCATTCAAACTTGTTCCAATCATCAAAACACCTCAAACAACATCAAATTACTCAAAATTCATCGAACTCAATCCTAAGTTTCCAAAAACTTCCAAAATGTACTTTTGATCAAAAACACGACTAAACAATGTCCGAATGACCTGAAATTTTGCACGCACATCACAAATGACATAGCAAAACTACAAAAACTCTCGGAATTCCATTCCGACCCTCGGATCAAAATCTCACCTATCGACCGAAATTTGCCAAAACACTAACTTCACGCCAAATCCTTCCACGGAGTTCCAAAATGCATTTCGATCGGGCTCCTAAGCCATAAATTACCTAACAGAGCTAGCCAAATCATGAGAATTCTGACCGAGCTCATATACGAATAAGTCAAATCTTGGTCAAACCTTTTAAATTTTAAGCTTTAAATTGAGAATTGTTCTTCCAAATTTTCCTAATAACCAAAACCAACGGGATACATCAGTCATAATACATTACACGGGGAAAGTAATGCCCGAACTAACAATTAAAGTGCAAAAGCTCAAACGGCTGGTAGGATCGTTACATCCTCCCCCACTTAAACACATGTTCGTCCTCGAACGTACCCAGGGTTGTTCTAGAAGCCAACCAATAGTTGAATAATTTTACTATGCATATACCCGGGGGTGATCCACGTCACTCTATCTCATATAGGCCCGATAACACATTATAGCTGAAATTTCACAATCCAAATATAGCCCTTAAAACCATAGGACCACATTCCACTTCTGAAAACATCAATACGATCAAAACCTCACTCCCATACTCTGAAAAGGCCCGAACTAGCTGTAATAACCCATGCCTGCAACCACAGGTGCAATTATGTGATATACTACGTAACTCAAACACACGAAGTGATAACTTCCATTCACAACAGCTGCATAAATCAACCGAATACCGATAGAAAAACTCTTAAAAACTAAAGTCTCATTCCAAATCTTCTATATACTGCCAATGATAACTGAAACACGCAGTAAATCATAACCGTTTCTCATATCATCCATTCATAAGGCTACTTCTCCTTTGGCAAGGACCATAGCAATTTCTGAACCGAACCTCGATAATTATCCATCAAGCATGCTGAAATCGAATTTGTTTGTATTTATTACAGACCCCAACATCTAATCTGATCCAATACGTTCACTCTGGTGACATGACACATCAATACATGCCCAAACCACAACGTGCATAGTCCGCGCACCAATAAGCAGCAATCTGAATATACTCACATCATATAACTAACTAAAATGAAAGAGCTATACCTCAAGCTCACCAATACCATCACAACACATAGCCGAGAACCCGTCTCGCATCATAGAAGTAGAACACACTAATCTAACTCGCAAGGTCATATTTCCACATATCTTCGCTACCAATTACTTTTCCCACTCGACTTCCACTATGAGACCCCAAATGAACCGCACCGTATGTGCCCATAATCAACAAACCATAACGTTTTGCAACACCAAAGAATGACTCAAAGACCTCTCCAAGTTACTAATAAGCTCAATAAAAATCGAATCAACACATCTCTCAACAATACAATTCAAAGTCAATAAAAGCATCTCGATGCAAGACACATATCCGCACAGGTCCACCAATAGACCACACATCAACTTCGGTTATACACAACAGGTAAATAATTCTTCGAAGGTCCACAATGACTGAATCATAGCACATACTAATAACTGACTATCTTACCTCTATTTTGCCATCCACAGCCATAAGCCAACTTGTATATGAGAACTTCCGGTCTCTAAGTCCATAAAACACACGAATTACCATATCTGATCCCATTTCCGCCAATCACATGTATAACTCACATCTAGTACTCAATCATCCCATGAGAGATACTCTAAGATTCTTCCATGCTATCAAGCAAACTCGAATACCAGCAGTCGTTCTGACAAAAAGTGTCGCAACACTACCGAAGTACCCTCAACTCAATCATATTGCCCTTTTTTACTGAAACATAGACTCGTGTCAAATCATTTCCAATTAGCAGTACCATTTCCTTAATCATCTGAGGCTACCTAGTGCCTAAGAGTTTTTATGAACTCCCTTTCAGAATTGAATTGTAACCTATCTAGCCAAGACTTCCATTAATCCCATCTAGAAGAAAATCATTACGCATCCCATGTTTCTCACGCTCATAGAAAATACACACCTCCAACCACGGTAAAAATCAAAAAGAACTCTCCTAATTCCACTTGCACAAACTAAACCGCCAGGACTGGATCCTTCTAACTAGACCAAGCTAAGCAAGCCGTCAAAACCCAAGAGCATTGGTGCAAAATACCTATACGAACCCATTACCTTGAACACACACAAAGAATTAATCATATCCTTGCCCTATCGGTCTGATTTACTATCAAGCTACCCCATATATCTAAATTTCCTTTTAAATCCTCTTCAACATGATATTCTCTCTTGTTGTAGCACCACAATCCCTCAATACTTTTCTCTGAAGAACTTCCTGCGAATCTAACTATTACATTTACCTTCATGTTACTGATACATAGATCCCCTCAATTAACGTAGAAATACCACATGTCTTGAGCCCTTCCAACAAAAACTCGGTTTCCAGTCACATAACTATAAGATACCCAATTGCTACATGTAAAATCATGAACACATCAGAACTATTCTCGAGGGTCATTAACTCTATTCTTACTATAATTAACCCAATCAACAGAACCAAACAACCGGCACCTCATCCACTTCTGACACTGCAGCACATAACGTTTCCTTAGTCAAAAATTTCCTTTACTCGAGTCATCCTCGGGCTCAATCCCTACAACCAGAACTAATTCACCACATGCCTCAAATCGGAACCCACATAGCACATAACTGAGTAATCAGCTAATCAATAGCAAACTCCCCGACTTGGCTCGAAGCCATAGATCAGTATGCACCCAATAACTCGTAACACTTATACCCCATTGATTCCACAATACCATAGATAGATTAAACTCAAATCCGTTGTAAGCTTGTGTAAACACAAATCGCCTAGTACTTTAAATCTTCTACAAATCACGCATTCACCCTCGTAACTGTCAAGCCCACTCTCTTAAGCGACCCAAATTTAAATTTCAACACATATTTTTCACTTGTAAATGAGATCTTCTAACAGAAAACATAAGGATCGGACCACTTCAAAACACTCCGCAGGATATAACCCACCTGTTTTGCCTTCAACTAACATTTCTGTATACCTTCCACAGTCACAAACATTACGCAGTCAATTAGCCTTTGTAAGTCTGAACTCATACCGAAACATAAAATTTACTTCACTCTCAACTGGAAAACATGAAAAATCCTTCACACATCCATAACTCAGGACTATACCTCGAAATACAATGGAATTCAAACACCTAATAGTTCTTCTATCATCTAGCAGGCCTTCCTTGTCACTTCCAAGTCACATTGATACATCTCACAATACTAACATACTTATCACATAGCTATCCAGCTGTCACTTCCACTAATAGGGACAATACCGAACATATAAGTTCAAAATACTTGCTCACACAATCAACACCTCGGTCCTCAATCCATAGGAAAAGATCTGGCCTCAAGTCCTACAGACTGGCCCAAAATCAAACTCACAGAGATCATATCTCGCCCTTCGATCGGGAGAAATCACAAGCCATCAAGGAACGTCTGACACTGAGAGCTCATGCGTGCATACAAACGCGTGGAAGGAATTTCAAGAGTAACCTTTCAAGGTGAATCAAGGATGCACGATAAGAATTCAAGAATGTGATGTTTTCCTAAAGATTTTGCAGACTCTCGATGATAAATACAGACGTCTCTGTATCAATCCACGAGACTCTACTAAACCTGTTTATGAATCGTGAGACCAAGTAACCTAGGCTCTGATACCAACTTGTCACGACCCCAAACTGGCCCGGTCGTGATGGCGCCTCTCGTGAAGACGAGGCCAGCCGAAAAAACACTCACATTAACCCTTTAAGCATTAAGAGTCATTATTAAACCTTTAGTTGATCAATATTTCATAATACAAGTCTGAATAAAATGCAAAATAACATACAAGCCCGACATCGGGGTGTTACTAGTCATGAGCATCTATCAGGGTCTGAATACAACAGTAAGTCTAAAATAATATACTAAGTACAGTAATAGCAATATGGGGAAAGGAGCGGTGCTACCAATGTCATGCATCCATCTGCTAACTCTGATGACTCCGCGTCTGAGCAAATCAACACCCGCTATTGGGTTCCATAAAATATCTGCATCTGCACACAAGGTGCATGGAGTAATGTGTGTACTCCAACCCAGTAAGTAATAAGAGTAAATATAGACTGAGCAGTAGGAAATAATGAATCCATATCCACATCAGGCTCAATAAACACAACATGCTTTCAAATCACAATACGAGTCAACCTTCCCTTTTAAAATCCAGCTATTAGTAAAAATCATTTTGAAGCACTTTCCAATAGTTATAGTAGGGTTCAATACCATTTAAAATGACAATAGAGATTAAAGCCATTATCGGCCCCTCAGGAAAAACATAGTTCGTAAAATAGCCCCTCGGGCAAAATAATAGTCATAAACACTTCATACATCGAAGTCTCGGTGGAAATAGCCAAATACCAAATCAGTGATAAATTTCTGAAGTTCTCGTAAACCCCAGTTTAAATAAAAATTTGTTTTAAAACACTTGTTCAACTTTTCAACAGAGGCTCAATATGAAGATGAGTGAAAAACAGTCAATAAATCAACATCTTCGATAAAAACTCGCTTTTAGGAGGAGTGAATTCAATAAGTTCATAAATTGGCCTTTGTGCATCTATATATATATATATATATATATATATATATATATATATATATATATATATATATATATATATATATATATATATATATATATATATATATATATATATATATATATATATATATATATATATATATCCGCCCTTCAGGCTAGCCTCTCTGTTACTTGTGACTCATCTCATACCAAACATTACTCGCACTCATCATACATGCTCAATAAGTACCATACAGTAACAATTGCGGCGTGCAGCCCGATCCATATATCGCTGCAACGTGCAGCCCAATCCATATATTCGTCGACGGCACTCACTGGGGGTGTACAGACTCCGGGAGGGGCCCCTTACGACCCAAGCGCAATATTGTTGCGGCGTGCAGCCCGATCTAACATATCGCTACGGCGTGCAACCCGATCCATATAAGTATCGCTGCGGTGTCAGCCCGATCCGTGTATATATATATATATATATATATATATATATATATATATATATTGCTGCAGCATGCAGCCTGACCCGTATATATATATATATATATTGTTGCGGCGTGTAGCCCGATCCATGGATATATAATCCTCACAACTAGGCCCTCGGGCTCTCTAAGTCATTAACCTCACCATCAGGCTCTCAGTCTATCTCAGTCGTCAATATCACCATCAGACCCTCGGTCTATCTCAGTAAAACAGGGAACTCGGTCCAAAATAGTTTTCACACTTTTAAGAATATTTCTATAATGCCAAATTTGAGTAATAAAGAGTAAAAACATGACTGGGGATATGCTTTCAAACAACTAGAGTGAGGAAAGACAGTAAAAATGCCCTTAAGGGTCTTAACAAGTCAGCACAAGGCTCCAAACATGGCATACAGCCCAAAATATAGTAACATCAAACAATTAACTATCAATTACGCATGAAAATAATCATTCGGGATGAACTAGGTCACAATCCCCAGCGGTGCTCTACCCCACGCTCGTCATCTAGCGTGTAAGTCACCTCAAAGTAACATAACGATGTGTAATCTGGGGTTTCAAATGCTCAGAACAGCATTTACAATCATTACTTACCTCGAACCGGCGAATTCCCTTGCTTGTGACGCCGTTGCCACTAAAATCGGCCTCCACGCACATCGAATCTATCTAAAATCATAGTGAATGCATCAATAATATGCTAAAGGAACAAAGCCCAAGCGAAAAGAATCAATAACAGGTACAAATCCTGAAATCACCAAAACCCGAGCCCCGGGCCCACTTCTCGAAACTAACAATTTTCACATCAATGGGTTCCTTATCCTACCTCGAGTTCGTACATACAAAAAGTTCTAAAATCCGACCACAAATGGTCCGTCAAATCTCAATTTACAACAATTCCTAACCCCGATCAAAAAGTTAACAAAAACGCCCTCAGGCCTACGTGCCTGGATTTCCAAAATTTTCTAAGAATAAGTTTACCCATAACCTCACAAACTCAAATATATGATTTACTCTTAATTTCATACCCAAAATCTTGGTCAAATTCCAAGAACATCAATTTTCAAGGTTCTATCTAAACCCCTTGATTTTCCTTAATTTTTACATGTTAATCTACCCATAATCTATGTATTTAACTTAAGATGCGTAGAAATTACTTACATCTTTGATGATGACGGAATCCCTCCTCAAATGCTCTCAAAAATCGCCCAAAGCCAAGTGGAAAATGAGGGAAATGGACTAAGTTTCGAATTTAATAACTAGACACAGTCCTCAGATGTCGCATTTGCAACACCTGGTTCACAAATGCGACAGACAAATGCAACAAAACCATCATAATTGCAAACGTGAGCCTCCCATGCCAAGGTCACAAATGTGACCAAGATCTCGCTAATGCGAACCCTGCTAAGGTCGCAAATACGATCAAACTGTCGAAAATACGAACCCTGCCTCAGGCCAGGATCCTTCGCAAATGGGAATCCTCACTCACAAATGTGAGATTGCAAATGCGAACAATTTCTCGCATTTGCGAGGCATGCAACTGCTTCCAAAAAAATACAAGAAAACATGGGGTGCTCCAACTCCTCCCGCACATTCAAAACTCACTCGAGGCCCCCGGGACCCCGTCCAATCACAAAAATACGCCCTGAAACATCATTCAAACTTGTTTCAATCATCAAAACACCTCAACCAACATCAAATTACTCAAAATTCATCGAATTCAAGCCAAAGTTTCCAAAAACTTCCGAAATATACTTTTGATCAAAAACCCGACCAAACGACGTCTGAATGACCGAAAAGTTTGCACACACATCACAAATGACATAGCGAAACTAAACCAACTCTTGGAATTCCATTCTAACCTTTGGATCAAAATCTCACTTATCGACCGGAATTTGCCAAAACACTAACTTTGCCAATTCACGCCAAATCCTTCCACGGACTTCCAAAATACATTTTGACCAGGCTCCTAAGTCATAAATCACCTAACAGAGCTAGAAAGATCATAAAATTTTCAATCCGAGCTCATATATGAATAAGTCAAATATTGGTCAAACCTTTCAAATTTTAAGCTTTAAGCTGAGAATTGTTCTTCCAAATTTTCGTAAAAACCAAAACCAACGAGCTACATCAGTCATAATACATTACACGGGGTAAGTCATGCCTGAGAACTGACAATTAAAGTACAAAAACTCAAAATAACCGGCCAGGTCTTTACGATTTTCAACCCAAATAACATCACTAAGAACTCATAATGCGTGTGCCGAGTGCGAAAAGTTATTTTAGGGACATTAGACGCCCTAATCCTCAACTGATGGTAGCCAGATCTCAAGTCAATCTTTGAAAACGCCTTGGAGCCCTGAAGCTAATCAAACTAATGATCAATCCTCGATAATGGATACTTATTCTTGATTATGACCTTGTTCAACTGCCGATAATCTATACACATCCTCATCGATCTAAACTTCTTCTTAACAAACAACACTGGCGCACCCCAAGACGAGACACCAGATCTAATAAAGCCCTTATCAAGAAAGTCTCGCAACTATTCTTTCAATTCTTTCAACTCTGGCGGAGCAATACGATACGGCGGAATAGAAATGAGTTGGGTGCCTGTGGCCAAATAAATACAAACGTAAATATCCATGTCAGGCGGCATACCCGGAAGATTTGCAGGAAATACCTATGGAAACTCACGTACAACAGGGACATAATTCGTAGGAGTAACCTTGTTACTAGAATCACAAACATACGCCAAATAGGCAAAATAATCATACGCAGAGCCTTAATATATGAGATAACTCTACGGGTGGATCCAACAGTCCCTCTCCACTCTAAACGAGGCAAACCTGGAAAAGCTAAGGTCACAATCCTAGCATGACAGTCAAAGATAGCATGGTAAGGTGATGATTAGTCAATCCCCAATATGACATCGAAATTAACTATATCCAAAAGTAATAGATTAACTTGGGTCTCAAAACCCCAATCACAACTATACATGAATGACGTACACGATCCACTATAATAAAATCACCCATCGGTGTAGACACAGATACAGGAGCAATCAAAGAATCACTAGGCATGACCAGATACGGGGCAAAATAAGATGACACATAGGAGTATGTAGACCCTGGATCAAATAGAACTGAAGCATCTCTACTAAAGACCAGAACTGTACCTGTGATAACTATATAGAGGCCTCATCCTCGGGCCTAGCGAGAAGGGCATAACATCGGGATTGGCCCCACCACTCTGAGCTACGTCCCTGGGACGGCCTCCTACTGGATGGCCTCCACCTCTAGCGGCCTAACCTTCACCTCTAATCTACCCCCACCTTTAGTACCTCCACCCTAGCCCTAGCTGGCTGAGCATGCGGTAGAACACCCTGTGCCTGTACCATAGCACAAGAACCCTGTTGTTGCGACTGAACACCCACTAATCTCGGACAAGCCCTTCGGATATGACCATACTTACCGCACTCAAAGCACCCAACTGAGTGATGCGACTGAGGGAACTGAGACTGGCCTTGGTAGGGCAGCTGACCATGAGAATAGATCTGAATTGGAGGTTCTCTGATAGGAGTTGACAAAGTACGGCAGGACTGTTGATCAGAATACTGCATATGAGAACTACGGCCACCTGAAGCACCACAAGATGTCTGAAGTGCTAAATGATATGGCCTGGGAGGATGGCCCTTACCAAAAGAATCCCTGCCTCCAGATGAGGCACCACTGAACTTCCTGAATGACAAGGCCTCTTGTTAGACCCCTGACCACTACCCTGTGATAAAACCATCTCAACCATCATGGCCACATTGACTGCATCTTGAATGAAATCTCGCTCCCATTCTCCTTTGCCATCTGCAATTGAATCGGCTTAGAGAGTCCCTCAATTAACCTTCTCACCCTCTCTCTCTCTCTCTGTGGGAAGTATGATAAGAGCATGATGGGCCAAAGAAATGAATCTAGTCTTGTACTGAGTGACGGTCATAGAACCTTTCTGGAGACGCTCAAACTGCCTCTGATAGTCCTGCCTCTGATAATAGGAAAAAACTTCTCCAGAAATAGCTGAGAAATGATCCAAAGTCTAAGCACGAGACCCAGCTGGCCTAGCCAAACAATAATCCCTCTGCTAAGTCTTTTGCGGCACCTAACAGACAAAAATCAGCAAATTCGACCCTATTGGTCTCCAGTATTCCCATGTTCCGAAGAACCTCATGACAGATATCTAAGTAATCTTGGGGATCCTCTGAAGATGTACCACCATAAGTAGTAGTGAACAGCTTGGTGAACCTGTCCAATCTTCACAAAGCATAGGCAAACATAGTAGCTCCATCACCGGTTTGAGCTACTACACCCGGCTGAACTGCTCCAACTAGCTGAGGTATGCGAGTCTGAAATTGGAGAGCCATCTGCTCTGGAATGCGGGTAGCGGGAGTCTGTGCTCCTCCCCCAGCCTGAGAGACAACTGGTGCTACAGGAAGTAAGAATGCCCGGATGACACTCTCCATAAGGCTCACTAGATGAACCAGAGCATCCTGGAGTACTAGGGTAGCAATGAACCCCTCTAGGACCTGAGCTGGTCCCACTGGAACTGTCTGGCCGAAACCTCATCATCAAACTCTACCTGAGGCTCCGCCATTGGTGGTGCTGCTCTAGGCCAAGCTCTGCCCCTGCCTCGACCCCTAGCATGGCACGTGTTGGGGGCTCGGGCTGTTGGTCAGTAGAAAGAGAAGTGTGTGTTCTCGCTATCTGCGAAAGAACAGAGTAGAAGTTCAATAAGCATTAAGAAACTAAACTGCACTATAGAGATGAATAGAAATGAAACGGTTCCTAACTATGCGGCCTCTAGGGATAAATACAGACGTCTACATACCGATTCCTCAGACTTTACTAAGCTTGTCCATGAATTGTGAGACCTAAGCAGCCTAGAGCTCTAATACTAACTTGTCACGACCCGAATTTTTCACCTTCAAGAGTCGTGATGGCGCCTACTCATAAAAGCTATGTAAGTTGAGTGTTATATATCTTATTACCCTTTTTCTTACCATTTTTGCAATTTTAAATCAACATGCATTTAATAGTAAAGTAATAACAATAATAAAAGAAATACGGAAGATGAAATCTGATAACTTAGCCACATATGAGTATGAAAATACAAAACATGTCTCTACCCAGAACTGGTGTCACAATATTCACGGACCATCTACGAATACTACAAACAATTATCTGGAAAGAAAGATACAATCTGTCTCTATTGTAAATGAAAACAAAATATAAATAATAGATGGGGACGCCAAGGCCTACGGACGTCTGCAGAACTACCTCGGGTCTCCACTGGACTGAAGGTTGAAACCACTCTAAGGTTTGTATGCTCTGGTATCGGATCTGCACAATAGAATGCAGAGTGTAGCATCAGCACTACCGACTCATATGCTAGTAAGTGTCGAGCCTAACTCGGTGAAGTAGTGACGAGTCTAGGACATGACTACAAAATAAACCTGTGCAATTAAAGCATATACAGCAAGTAATAATAACGAAAAATAGCAGTTTAAGATAGGAAGGCGGACATGCTGCAGGGAATATAAAGTATCAATAGTAACTCAGGAGTAAAGCATAAAGAACATATTAAAGGGCACATCAATCAGAATAAGAAAATAGTAACAAATCAATATCCACTTTTATTCATTATTGTTGCGGCGCGTAGCCCGATCCAAATCATATATCACTATTGCGGCGTGCAGCCCGATCCAAATCATATATCACTGTTGCTGCGTGCAATCCAATCCAAATCATATATTACTGTTGCTGCGTCCAATCCCATCCAAATCATATATCATTGTTGCGGCATGTAAGCCGACCCCTCATGTTCTCCCTTATTACTCCAGGTTGCGGCGTGCAATCCGTCCCATTATAGTATTGTTGCAGCATGCAACCCGATCCCAATACACAAGTCAATACCAATCATAAGGAATCCCAACAATGGAACAATAAGGAAACAACAATATCCCGGCAAGGAAATCATGAATAAGAATAAACACATCCCGACAAGGAAGTCAACTATAGCCAATCTTGTTCCAACATTTAACTTCACAAAAGAAACCTCAACTATAGCCAATATTCAACCATAATCAAATACCATGAGAATAATTATAACTTAGGCATTTGTAGTACTTATTAAAAAACACAATGATTACAATTTAAGACTCACGGGCATGCTTGACAATGACATATAGATACTCATCACCACCCATATACATCATACAATACACGAGCACTTAGAAAATATAGCACAATACCTATTCCCTCAAGATAAGATTAGACCAAACACTTACCTCGAATTTCCACAGTCAACTCAAGCCTCAAACACCATTTTTCCTTTAGAATGCGCCTCCAAGTTACTTGTATCTAGTTCAAATTAATTTAACAACATCAATAAATGCTAAGGAATTCATAACCAATGCTAAATTATAGATTTTTTACCATTTCCCCAAAAATTCCAACATCGATCCCGAGCCCGCTTTGTCAAAATTCGAAGTTCGGACCAAATTCCGATCACCATTCACCCACGAGCCCAAGTATGCAGTTAGTTTCGAAATCCGACCCCAAAACGAGTTCTAAATCCCAATTATTCAAAAAAAAAATCTACCAAAATTCCTAATTTCTACCATGAAAACTCTTGATTTTTGATTAAAAAGTGATGAAAAAACATTGGGTAATTGAAGAAGTAAAGATTAGAACTGATTACCAACACTTTGGGGATGAATTTGTGTGAAGAAAATTGCCTCTAGGCCTTGGGAGTTCGAAAATGTGAAGAAAAATAAGTTATGTCCGTGTTGGAGTCTGTTTTAAAATAACTGGGAAGGCCTGTCGCATTTGCGATGGGTCAGGCCTAGATGGACTTCGCGTTCGCAGTCGAGTGAATGCGTTTGCGTAGAACAAAACCCTTTCCCCCAGCCCCCGGCCAAAAGGCCTTCGCGTTTACGACAGCAGGTCCGCATTCACAAAGGGTAACCCCCCCCCCCCCCCAAAGCTTCGCGATCGCGTCTTGAGCTCCGCATTCTTGATGAACAAATCTGACAAATGAGGAACATGCCTTAAGCGTTCGCGAGATCAGCCACGCGAACGCGAAGAACAAAATCAATAAGCACCTAAGACAGCAAAACCCGCAGCGTTTCTAAGTGTAAAAACATCCTGAAACATATCTGAAACTCACCCGAACTCTCGGGGATCCAAACCAAATATGCATACTAACTCAAAAATATCATACGGACTTACTCATGCGACCAAATCATCAAATTAACACCTTTAACGACGAATTTAGCATTAAAATCAAAGAAGAATCCCAATAACTCTTAAGGTTCAAGTTTTAACAACCGAGGGTCCAATTCACGTCATTTTAAGTTCGTGTCTTACTAAATTTTATAGGCTCAACCTAAATACTATAATTAGGACCAGTACCGGGCTCCGGAATAAAGATATGGGTTCGATACCATCAATTTCAAATACATTCAAACTTCTAGAAACTCTTAAAGTTTCAGTTAAACAATTTTCTTCAAAAATTCATTTCTCAAACTTGGGACCTCGGAATTAAATTATGGGCATACGCCCAAGTCTCATATTTTTTACGGACCCTCCAGGACCGTAAAATTTTTGATCCAGATCTGTTTATCTAAAATATTGACCAAAATTAACTTAAATTAATATTTTCATTAAATTTTCACATAAAAATATTTTGAATATACGTTCGCATTGCACGCACAAATCAAAGTAAGATAAAACGAGACTTTTAAGATTTCGAAACACGAAATCACCTTCTCACAGCGAGGATTCCACGGTCAACCTCAATTTTTCGGTGACCGAGGCGTTGTTTTAATTTGTGGTAAGATAAGGTTAGCTAAATACCCCACGTGAGGCGCAATTAAATCCTAATGTGCCATGTAACACTGTTTTGTTGAAATTTCTTATTCAATATGTATTTATATATATAATAAGAAAAATAAAAATATTTTATATAATAAAATGATATCACTTGTCGTGATTTATTTATTTCCTCATTTTTTAAATTTTGATACCGCTTAATAAAAGTCATGTGCACAGTTTGGCGGATTTGCACTAGTATTCCTCATTGAAAATGACAGAGCATCTAAAGTAAATTTTAAAGGAGTGGATCTCGTAGTGAAGTTTTTCTTTTATAAAAAAGAATATATTTATTTTAGAGAAAATGATATTGTATAGTAGTTTTTAAAATAATAGGCAGAAAAAAAATATTTTTATATATTTTTTGTATATGTATAGTATGTATATTATGTATAAAATTTATACAAACTTAATATACTTTTCCAATCATTAAATATAAATATAAATAATAATACCCGTACATCACATTGCAAATCAAAAAACAGTAAAGAGAACAAAACACAGTGATGCTTGAAACTGACACTAATAGAGTGCCAGTTTTCATCTTTGTCTTCTCAACAACTTTACAACATTTGACACTTTTGTACTTTAGTGATTCTATGCTTGCATAAATAATATTTATGAAACTAACATTATACTTCTTATATTTCAATTTAAATGACATATTTTATTTATTAAGTCATTTGTTATCATATCTGAAGCTAATAAATTATAAAATATCCAATACATCATTGTCGAATATGTAACTTGAATTCATGCATCTAGA
Organism: Nicotiana benthamiana; assembly: GCA_034376525.1. NCBI lineage: Eukaryota > Viridiplantae > Streptophyta > Magnoliopsida > Solanales > Solanaceae > Nicotiana > Nicotiana benthamiana. The sequence continues at coordinate 23,931,803 of CM067340.1, read as the reverse complement.
ATTTAAATTTAGGGATTCAAACTTATAAGGTTAGCATTGAACATATTGTATATTTAAAATTAATCAGGCATACATAAACAATATGATATGTTATATTCATATCATAATACATGAATAGCAAGAATAGTATTTTTGTTGAAACTATAACTCATGTGGAAGAATAAATATGTGATTTATTGTAATTTTAATAAATTCTTATATATAATGTGTATGCCGAGTGAAAACTATTGGATTTGTATGAATCCAATAAATCCGATGCTATAGGGCTGTATTCGCCTTTGTTAACTCAATATCTTTATAACAACCTTATCGACACTAAAATGTTATATATACAAGATCTATGTGTATAGAATTGAGAATTATACATAATTATTCTAAAAAAGTCCCAACTTACCAACCTCTAACCATTAGTTATATACTTATCAAAACTAGCCTAACAAATATAAAAATTGAAAATCCAAATAAATAAGATTCTTCTCTCCAAGAATCACACGCAAAGATCTCATTCTATATTTTTAAGCATGATTAATTACATTAGACGCAATACGGAAAGGAAATTTTATGGATGAGGTAGCAAATCAGGTGATGAAATATAATATATATATATATATATATATATATATATATATATATATATATATATATATATATATATATATATATATATATATATATATATAGGGACCTTTTTTCAATACGTATAGGTGAAATTTATTGAAAACATATAGATGGGTCAATATATAAAATTTGAGAAAGATTGGAGGTGATTTGGACTGATTTGGTATCAAAATTTGTAGTTAAAATCGAGTTCAAAAATTTCTTCTGCGATACATGTATCACGTATGTATCTCACACACAGATATACATGGATATACATGTGATACATATTTGATACAAATATGATACATGTGTGATACACAAATGATACACGATTTGATACACATATCATTTTTTCGTGTTCGTCTTCTACTTTGAATTTTCAATTCAAATCACCTTAAAACTCCACGAAATCATCACAAAACTAAGATTCAAGCTCCTTAAGATGTACCTAATCTATTCTAATAACATCCAGTCAAAAGAAAGCAAACAATTTGATCCTTTTTGGCTACAAATAGCTAATAGGCTAATATTAATAATATTTTATGAATTAATTAATTTTATAGTAAGTTACTTATAAATGGAAATAGCTGATAATTTCCTTGTAGAATTCTCTATTTACTTAGCCTATTGTTAGATTCCACTTTAGTGGCCCACATTCTAAGGCCTAACAGGCCCGGCTTAGTCCGAGACTGTCCAGATTTTACATTTTAATTTCAATCCTTATGTTCTTTTATATATTCTTTTGACTATCGATTGTAAATAGTTTATGGGACGAGCTAAAAGTAAAAAAAGCTCAAAAATCATCACAATCACTAAATGTAACCTTTTTTTCTCTAGTAACTTCAGGGTAGAAATAACACCAGATAATTACTCTAAATGGCTACTATTTAAGAATTAGCTAGTGCATTTAGAATTTTTATTTTTATTTTAAATTTTCAGAATAAAAATATTATAAATTCTCCTGAAATTGGGATTTTTTTTAAAAATTATACAAAATAAGAACCAACTAATTTCTAAATGATATCTATAAGAATAATTATCTTTGTATTTGCCCCAACTTCAAGCGTGAAACTTAAATTAAACAAATCTCATGTTTGAAGGACAAGAAAGAGAAAAAACTCGCATCGTGTGCTTGTATGAAAGTAGCATCATTTGACTTTTAAATATTCTCACATTATCTTCTTCTTTATCTCAAAACTAATTAGTGTATTCTAATGTATGGATTGCCTTAGTTGCTTCTCCATCGTACTAACTCTTTTTTTTTTAGAAGAAATTTTAATTTTATTTCAACTATATGGCAAATTTACATCATCTGTTCTTTTGGACTCTAGAACAGATCTCAAGAGTACAGCCATTTTGAAAACTCTACTACTGTTGTTGTTAATCTAATATCCTATTACATAAATTGCTACAATATACTCGCACAAATGATAGCTATTAATGTTCTGTAACATGGGCGACCATTTAGGAAGCTTTACGCCAGTGAAGTGCACTTGAATTGTAATCTCCTTTGCTCGGTCTTTGGCGTCTCTGGTTGACTGTTGAAACCTTCTGGTGTTCCTTTCCATCCAGATGTTGTATACTACTGCTGCAAACACCACACATAGGATGGTTTTCCTGGGATTTCTGCTGTTAACACTAGCTGTTAGCCATTGGATTTCTGTTTCCCATGTGCATGTCGTTCTTTGATATTTCAACCATTGTAACATAGCTTGCCACAGTGTTTTGGAATATAAGCAGTCAAAGAATAAATGGTCGTGAGTTTCTTCAGTATCTCTTCCACACAAAATACAGGATTGATTAGTGTGAATTCCCCATTTAGCTAATCTGTCAACCGTCGCCAAGCGTCTATGCAGCGCCATCCATAAGATATATTTCTGTTTTGGGAGCATGCCAGTCACCATTAATTATTCTCCATGTAACCTTGGGATATGAGGAGTAGTCTGAATGTATGCCTTTCTGATACTAAATTGCCCATTATTTGTACATGTTTGTAGTCCTGCACCATCAGTTGCCCACCATTCTCTTGCGCCAAACAATTTCCTAACGAGCCAGCTAGCTTGTTTAGGAATTTCCATTGTATTAATATCTTTTTTCTTTATGTAGTGACAATGTTCCATTTGATCCAGAGTTTGTCTTTTTTTTTGCCATAAGGCCCAGAGGAATTTTGATAGAGCCGCTTTATTCCATCTTTCATAGGAGATAATGTTCAGCCCTCCTGCCGCCATTGGTTTACACAGTGTTTCCCAGGTGATTGGATTCCTATGAATAGTTTCATGACTACCAGTCCATAGGTAATTTCTGCAAATTTCATTTACCAATTTTATAATTTTTTTTGGAATGAGGAATACCTGGGCACAATAAGTCTGCATTTCAAACAGGACGCTTTTGATGAGTTGGACTCTGCCAGCATAAGAGAAGGAGTTTTGATGTCCAGCTTCTGATTTTGTCCACTATCTTCTCTACTATGGGCATACATTGTGATATTGTGATCTTTTTTGTGGATAAGGGAACTCATAGATATTTGAAAGGAAGGGTGCCCTCTGTGAGGTGGAGTTCAGAGCAAATTTTCTCCCTGAAATTAGGTGATACACCTCTTATATATAAGGAGCTTTTATCCATATTGGCTTGGAGGCCTGAGACAAGAGAGAACAGTTCAAATTCATTCATCGGTAACTTCATGGAAGTTTCATCAGCCCGACAACACATCAAAAGGTCGTCTACAAAGCATATGTGTGTGATTTGTAGTTTGGAGCATTTGGGGTGGAAATTGAAGTCAGGGTTTCTGTGTAGCCTTTTTAAGGATCTAGTTAGGTATTCCACGTCTAGCACAAATAAGTAGGGGGACATTGGGTCCCCCTGTCTTAGTCCTTTCCTTGCGTCAAATCTCTTGCTCAGTCCTCCATTTATCAAAAGGGAGTAACTGACGGTGGAGACACACTTCATTATTAGTACTACTATTTTATAAGGGATTCCAAATTCAAGTAGTACCGCCTTGAGAAAGTCTCATTCAACAGACTCGTAGGCCTTCCTAATGTCAAGTTTAATCAGGCATCTAGGGGATACTGTCTTGCGATTATAGCCTTTGATTAGCTCATGTGCCATAATAACATTATCCAGTATGTTTCTCCCCTCTATGAAAGCCGATTGGGACTGCCCAACTAAATAATCAACCAGTTTTAGCATGTTTGTTAGGATCTTAGAGATGATTTTATAAAGAGTTGAACAGCAGGCAATGGGTCGATATTCTTTGAGATAACTGGGATTTTGCACTTTTTGAATCAAAGTGACAGTTGTTCAGTTAATCTATTTCAACAGTTTTTCAGTTTGGAAAAACTGTTGCACTGCCTGAGTACCCCCCCCCCCCCCACACACACACACAATAGGCCAAAATCTGTTAAAGAATTCTGCAGGATAGCCATCATTACTTGGTGTCTTATCTGGAGGGAGCTTCTGTACAATCTGGTGAATTTCCTGTTCTGTTACTAGAGACAGTAGTTGCTGATGTTAGTGCAGGGTGAGGCAGGATCCATCTCTGGCCACTGTGATGTCGATGCCTGGTAACTATGTTGCTGTTGTACCCAGTAGCTCTTGGAAAAATTGGGTGAATTGTAGTTGTATCTGATGTGGATCAGTAATTTTCAGCTGGTCTTCAATAAGGATACAACTCACCTTGTTTCTTGCTTGTCTTGCTTTCATGTAGGCATGGAAGTATTTTGTATTGTTATCTCCCAGTTGGATCCAATTGGCTCTTGATTTCTGCCTCATTATTTGTTCTTGGACAGCTACCCATTTTTCAATGTTCTGTAATAACTGTTTTTCTTTTTGGATGTCCTGCTTGTTGAAATGGTCTTCCTTCAGCCTGCTCTGTGTAACATTCAGTTCTTCTCTTATTTGTTGCAGTTTCTGCTCCACAGAGATGTGTTCCTTATGAATGTGTCTGGTAGTTTGTTCAAGCTGTTGCGGTTTGCTCCAGACAGAATGCATAGTGTATCCTTTGTGTTGTTGGCTCCGGATTTGCTGGACTGTTTCTCTGTATTCCTCTTGCTGCATAACAGTTGTGAGTAGTCTGTATGGTCTGTTCATTCTGGTTTTAACAACTTCAGTGTTCAGCATTATGGGTGTGTGATCTGAGCATCCTGGCAGCATATATACTGCTTCCACTCCAGAGTAGGTATTGAACCATTCAGCATTACCAAAAACCCAGTCAATGTGACTGTAAATCATGTTTTCACTGTCTCTCTTGTTGCTCCAAGAGTGTCTGTTCCCTCTCTTTTGTCGGTCAGACCATTTTATATCAGTATCTTTATATAATTATTATTTATTATAAAAGTTAAATTTTTCTTGAAATATTTTTTTAAATTATACTTTACTTTTCTGTAAAAATTTTTACCTATAACAGTAATATTCATATTTATAATAGAGTGCATTTTGTAAAATTACCCTTCTAATTAATTACAAATAGAAAAATTAACGTATATAGTCGTATAACAATAATTAAAACTAAAAATAACAAATGAATATATAATATATATAAATAATTTATATATAATATATGTATAACTGTGTATAATAATATATAATTTATATATATTATTTAAAAAAAATAAGCAATAAATCCAACTGACTATTTGTTTAAAGATTAAAATTTTAAAATATGATCACTTTGACCGTGTTTTTATGCGTAACCATATTTGTCATCATAATTGTTACTTGCTTTTCTCTTACTATTACTTGGTTCAAATATAGTGAAATCTAATTTGGTCATCATAATTGTTACTTGCTTTTCTCTTACTATTACTTGGTTCAAATATAGTGAAATCTAATTTTTGGGTGTGCACAGATAGGCACCTCAACTTATCTTTATTTTGTGAGTTGAACGCTTAAACTTATAAAATGATCATTTAAATACTTCCAAATTTTATGTGTCACTTACGTGTTCAACTTTATTCACATTGAAGTGTATGTTTATGCATACTCGAAACTAGAGGGCATACTTACCATTATGTATTATGCCAGCTAGGGATATACATAAACCGGGTTGGTTAGAATTTTACAATTACCAAATCAAACCAATTGTGTCGGGTTATTAAATCTAACGACCAAACCAATAAATTCGTATTTTTCAATATCGGTTTTTCTCGGGTTTTCGGGTTATTCTGGTATTTTCAAATTTTTTTCCGGTAAAATCTTCGTAGAACAAAATATATAACGTCTGCTCAAAATATTTCTTTAATCCTAGTAAGACACAACTATATAAAGTATTTTTCAAGAAAATAATAAAAAAATACGAGATATATCATGACTCATGACATTATCCTAAAATATTCAACAATAAAAAATAATAAAACTGTGTACTACAAATATTGCTAATTAAAAAGTCATAATAAAAATAAACATAATCTAAAAGCACTAATTCATGCTAAATTAGATAGACTAATGAGGGAGTATTAACTATATGCCTAAAAGCTAAAGAAAAATAAAAACAGGTTATGTATTTTTATCTAAATTATTGCAAAATAAAAAATAGACATTTAATACATTCTCGTTTGTAGTATTGAATTGAATGTCTTTTGTTAGCATTAGTATTGATTGTTAGCATTATTTAATTTACTAATATTAATGGCTATAAAACTTATTGGAGCATTCAAAAGTTCTAAATCAAACCTTGAAATAATACCTTAAAAGATAAAATTATGAAATTTTTAAAGAAATATTTATAAATTACATTACAATAAGTATATTTATATATTAAATATCTAAAATTGCGATATATGTAATGTCGGGTTGGTTTGGTTTCGGCTTGACTTTCTTTAGTTAAAACCAAACCAAACCAATTATAGTCGGGGTTTTTTTCCAATACCAAACCAAGTCAAACCAAACCATAGTCGGATTTTTTTCTCGGTTTGACTCGGATTATCGGGTTGGTGCGATTTATCGGTTTTTTTTGTATACCCCTAATGCCAGACATGTTTCCCTTTTCCTTTTGTTTTGAGCTGTATATTTATAGTGACACTTTTTGTAATAAAATGTGTTCAATTACCCAAAAATGAAAAACATACTTGTATCATAGTCTATACTAATTTTAGGACATTGTGTTTTAAAATCATACATTTGATACTTCTATACAATGCAAAGTTTAGGCTAAATTTAGTTCGAATGATAATTCATTTTCATTTTTATAAGGTATTAAATGCTTAGCTTTGAAACAGCCGAATATATATATATATATATATATATATATATATATATATATATATATATATATATATATATATATGTACAATAATATTATAATACAACAACAAAAAGATAAGTTTTATAATATAACAGAATAACCAAAAGACAAATTAAAAAGGTGTATATGTAACGACAAATATCCACTTATCAATATGTGTCGGTTACTTTAAAAAATGGGTAGGCAAATTATTCCATAACTTGGTACTATTATATCACAATTTATTACTCCTTAAATAAATGATTCGTCTGTACTCTTATTTCTTTTTTATTTTTAATTAGAGAGGGCCCAAAGTGAACAAAACTACCTCATTATGAGAAATAGAAAAACCTGCAAGTACTTTACCTCAGAACATTAAGAGGATTGTTTTAGAGAGAGGAGAAAAAAACTCTCGCAATTGGCAAGCGAGACGCTGCCTGCCGCCGGCCACCACCCGCCTTAACCAACCAACCATACCAAAATCTTTTCATTTTAAATATGACGAGAGTGATAAGCCCGGAAAGCGGAATCCCACAAAAGTTAATCCCAATATCCCTGCTACACTGGTTTTCTGGTATGGGGACTGCTCCTACAGTCATGCAGGCTCCACCAGAGAAGGATGAAGCAGTTGCGACAATGACGGCTAGGAAACTCACGTACTCAAATGGAACCCAGAAGCAAACATCGGCTGAGGTAGTCAAAGGTAATAGGGTTCAAAATCAGGGCATGCAGCTTAAGTTCTATTCTCTGATGATGAAGGATGGAGTGAAAATCGCAAAATTGAAACCAAAGGAGTAGAGATTCAGAACCAGAAGTGGAGGAATGCATTAATAGGCTATGTTCTATGAGGTAATCCGTCATTCAAGGAAATGCTAAAATATGCTATGGAGTTTGGAACGATGTTACAACACCTACAATGTTGTTGCATGATGATGGGTACTTTATCTTCAAATTCGAATCTATGGAGGGTAAGAACCTAATAATGCAACAAGGGCCATATACTTTCAATGGTAGGCCTATGATTATGAAGGAATGGGATCCTAATTTCCAAATTCAGAACGAGTCGATGAGAATTGTTCCAATTTGGGTCAGTTTCCCTGGGCTGCCAATCTAATGCTGGGCTGAAGAGAACTTAGGCAGAATAGCTAGCTTGATAGGTAAGCCTTTATGTACTGATAGATTAACTGCTGAATCTGAAAGAATTTCCTATGCTAGAATCGTTGTGGAAGTTGATATAACTCAGCCTCTGCCTGAGAATGTCTATATTGAGATACCAGATGGAAGAAGTTGGCTGCAAAAGGAATTTGAATGGAAACCAACTTTTTGTCTAGAATGTAACTCGTCTGGGCACAAAAATGGAGATTGTCAGAAAGACGAGCAACAGAATGAAGGAATACACAAGCAGAGAAAGAGGAAAAAGAGGAAATCCAAAATGCAGTGGCAATCAAAGGAGAATATAGCTGAGCAGCATAATGGGAAACCAACAGAGCTACCTGCAGTGGAAATTCAAACAAACAATAAAGGAAAACAGATTGCAATTGTCGAAGGAGCAAAAGATAGAGGAAAAAACAAAGAGACCAGCTATGATGAATTGGCCAGGAGGAATATATTTGAAGTACTAACTATAATAGAACCTCCTGATGGGAATCAACAGAAAGGAGAATGCAGACTAGAGCCGGGTCTAATAGATCCAGGAGGCACTTCATCCACTACTTCTTCATGATTATTGTATCCTGGAATATTAGAGGACTAAGCAAGTCCTACAAACAAAGAGAGTTAGTAAAATTCATGAGGACAAAGAAAGTTGATATAATAGCTTGTCTAGAAACTAGAGTGAAACAGAAAAACTCAATGGCAATCTATAAGAAGCTGGGAGGTGAGTGGACAATAGAGAACAATTATGCATATGCTCCTAATGGAAGGATATGGATAATGTGGAAAGAATTCAATGTTCAGGTGGTAATTCTGAAAGCACTGATCAACTGATCCATTGTCAGGTGAAAGATAAGAATTCAACATTTGCTAGCTACATCACATTTGTGTATAGCCTACATACTACACAACACAGAGCACCACTATGGAGGAACTTGAGAACTGTCCAATATAGTGGTCCTTGGCTTATAATGGGTGACTTTAATAGTCTGTTAGGTGTGGATGATAGGATAAATGGACAGCCAATGCATACTTCAGAGATAGCTGATTTTCAAAGATGTATTGATGACATTGGAGTGGGGCAGATTAGCAAAAGAGGTAACAGCTTCTCATGGAGCAACAAAAGAGATGCTGAAGCCAGAGTCTATAGCCATATAGACTGGGCTTTTGGTAATGATGAGTGGTTCAATTCTTACACAGGGGTGGAAGCAATATACATATTACCTGGATGATCAGATCACACTCTTATACTGATAGACACTGAAGTAATTAAATCTAAAGTGAATAGACCATACAGGCTACTAACACAAGTTATGCAACAAAAGGAATATAAGAAAACAGTTCAAAGAGTGTGGAGTTAACAGATCAAAGGATAAACTATATATTCTATTTGGAGCAAATTGAAGAAACTTGAGCATGCTACCAGAACTATTCATAAGGAGCACTCATCTGTAGATAAGAAGATGCAACAAATGAGAGAAGAACTAAAAGTAATCCAGGGAAAACTGAATGAAGATTATTTCAATAAAACAGTGATTGACAAAGAAAAGAAATTATTAGAGAACATTGAAAAGTGGGAAGCAATTCAAGAACAAATAATGAGGCAGAAGTCAAGAGCAACTTGGATCCAACTGGGTGATAGCGATACAAAGTACTTCCATGCATATATGAAATCCAGACAAGCAAGAAACAGGGTGAGAAGTATTCTCAATGACATCCAGTTGAAGATCACTGATCCACAGCAGATCCAACAAGAATTCACTCACTTCTTTCAACAGTTACTTGGGACAGCAATAGGTCAGCATCCAGGAATAGATATTAATGTGGCAAGAGATGGGCCCTGTCTGTCATTGCACCAACAACAACAACTGTTAACTCCAGTAACAAGGGATGAGACCAACCAGATAGTGCAACACCTTCCTAATGACAAGGCTCCTGGAATAGATGGTTATCCTGCAAAATTCTTTAAAGAGTTTTGGTCAATTGTGGGGAAGGAAGTTATAGAGGGCAGTGGAGCAATTCTTTCAGACTGGCAAATTATTGAAAGAAATTAACTGCACAACTGTTACATTGATTCCAAAAGTGTAAAAATCCCAACTATGTCAAAGAATTTAGACCCATTGCTTGCTGCTCAACATTGTACAAAAATCATTGCAAAGATCCTTACAAACAGACTTAAACTGGTTTTGGATTATCTAGTGGGGCATTCACAGTCAGCTTTCATAGAGGGGAGAAACATTCTAGACAATGTTATTATGGCTCATGAACTGATAGAAGCTTATACCCAAAAGGCAGTATCCCCCAGATGCATGATCAAAGTAGACATTAGGAAAGCTTATGACTATGTTGATTGGGAGTTTCTGAGGGCAGTGTTGCTGGAATTTGGTGTACCTTACAAAATGGTAGCTCTAATCATGGAATGTGTCTCCACAGCAAGCTACTCTCTACTAATCAATGGAGGACTAACCAGAAAGTTTGCACCAAGGAAAGGACTAAGACAGGGAGACCCAATGTCTCCTAACCTATTTGTCTTACTTATGGAATACCTCACTAGATCTTTGAAGAAACTAAACAGGAACCCAGATTTCAACTTCCACCCCAAATGCTCCAAGTTACAAATCACTCATATATGCTTTGCAGATGATCTTTTGATGTGCTGTAGAGCTGATGAGACCTCAATGAAGTTAATGCTGGAAGAATTTGATCAATTCTCACAGATGTCTGGACTTCAAGCAAACCCGGAGAAGAGTTCTTTGTATATAGCAGGTGTTTCAAGGGAAGTCAAAGAGAAGCTGCTGGCAGACTTCCAACTAACAGAAGGGAAATTCCTTTTTAAATATTAGGAAGTTCCCTTATCAATGAAAAAGATCACAATCACACAATGCATGCCTTTAGTTGAAATGATAGTGGACAGAATTAAATGTTGATCATCCAAAGCCTTATCTTATGCTGGAAGACTCCAACTGATCAAAAGTGTTCTCTTTGAAATGCAAACTTATTGGGCCCATGTCTTTCTCATTCCAAAGAAGGTTATCAAACTGGTTGATGGAATATGCAGGAACTATTTGTGGACTGGCAGTCATGAGACAAGTCACAGGGCTCCAATATCATCGGAAACAGTATGCAAACCAGAGGCAGCTGGAGGTTTGAATATTGTTTGCTATGAGAGATGGAATAAAGCAACCTTGTCTAAACTTCTCCGGGCTTTAATGTTGAAGAAAGACAAGCTCTGGATGAAATGGATCCACTGTCACTATATAAAGAAGAAAGTAGTTGATACCATGGAAGTACCAAATCAAGCTAGCTGGCTGATAAGAAAGTTATTTGGAGCAAGGGACTGGTGGACAAATGATAGTACAGCAATGCAAGCATGCTGCCAGAATGGAAGATACAACATCAGGAAAGCATATATACACTCTACTCCACAGTATCCCAGAGTTCACTGGAAAAAATTAGTGCTGGTGCATGGGCTACTGCCAAAACAGAAATTCATATTATGAATGGCAATGCATAGACATTTGGCAATAGTTGACAAGTTCAAAGTGGGGCATTCATACTAAACAATCATGCACACTATGTGGGAGAGACATTGAAGAAACACACGACCATACGTTTTTGGAATGTTCTTATTACCAAAAATTATGGCAAGGTCTGTTACATTAGCTGAACTTCCACAGATTGATAAACAACTGAGATCTAGAGGTGCAATGGGTTTCTGCCAGAGTAAACACAGAAACCCAAGGAAAACTATTCTAGGAGTGGTGTTTGCAGCAATTGTATACAACATTTGGATGGAAAGGAATGAAAGAAGGTTTCGACAATCGAGCAAAGACCACAGACAGAGCAAGGCAGATTGCAATCCAAGTACACATCACTGGACTGAAGAAGCCAAAATGGCAGCCTATTCTGCATAACATAAATTGTTACCCTCAATGTAATCCTTGACTATATATACACTTTTTTGTATGTTAGGAGTTAGCTAAACAACAATAGTTGTAGAGTAGCTAGTTGATCAAATTTTGAGATTTGCTTTATAGTCCAAAAGAACAAATGATGTACATTGATAACTGATTGAAATAAAAGTTTCTTTTCGACCAAAAAAAAAGTATTTCAGCCAATTTTGACATAGTTCAAAGATAATCATATCAATTATTGAGGATTTTTCTAACCAAAAATTAGAATGTACACTAAGTTTTTATCCTTTAAGGGCATATAATCGGCTAGAGCTTCAATTTCAGACGGAGTTAATTTAGGTGACTCTCAATAACTAATCACTCACAATATTATAATCTGGGCAGTTTGATTAATATTAAAAAATAAATTAATTGAAATCAAAGAACTCTGTATTGTTAAAGGCCTTATTTGAAAAAATAATTTGAATACTCATCATAGTCCTTGACATTTCATGCTGCAGTTACTAATTTATGGTTCACTTAAGGCTGTAAAGTGGCCCGGTTCTGGGCCTATTTGTGCCTGACGGGCCGGGTCTTACGGTCCCGGTTCTGGCGTGCTGGGTCTTGCGGTTCTGGTGGTTCCGGGTCTGGCGGTTCTCCAGGTTGGGACAGGCCCGTGACGGGTCTAAGCACCATGCAGTCGTGGGTCTGGCGGGTCTGACAGGTTTTTTTTTTAAGTCAATATCTTATATAGTAGTCATTAGTATAGTGTAGAATATATTTTATATGGTGTACTAAGTTATTAGTATAGTATATATTGTGTTGTAGTAATTAGTATATATTATATATTATGTATATATTGTATTGTAGTAATTAGTATATATTGTATGTTATGTATATATTGATATATATTATGTATATAATGTGTTGTAGTAAATTAGTAATTAGTATATATTGTATGTTATGTATAATATTGTGTTGTAGTAATTAGTATATATTGTATATTATGTATATAGTGTGTTGTAATAAGTAGTATATATTGTATATAATGTATATAAAAGAATGTTGTAATTAGTATATTGTGTTGTATGTTATATATTGTATGTTATATAAATATTCAAGGATTGATATCGAAGTAAAGACAAAGAAATATTGAGAAAAAAGATATTCAAGGATATGATAAAGAGCATATTTATTGACCGAAATGGCATATCTTTCTTAGTCTTCCTTCCCCCAATGAAATGAGCACAGCAAGGTACTAATACCACCATTAAAAAAAAAACTAAAAGAAGACGTGCCAATGTACAAGTTACATCATAGTTTATGTTGTATTTCTAACAAATCTCATAAATCCGTCAAGGTTGGGAGGAGGTTGTGTTGGGGGTGGTGGAAATGATTTATGTTGCGTTTTTGCATTGTCCAGTCTTCATCCATCCAATGACTTGTTACAGTTAGATAATCACAATCATTTCGCTTTTACCAATTATAGTTGTAATAGAAATACGATTAGGTATATGAGTAAATAAATAGCGCAAATATTGTTCATATTCATGCTTGAATTTATAAATATCGGCCTTAACTGTTGCGCGAGGCCAACCTTTATAAGTAGAATTAAAGACTCTTCTAGTATAATGAATCCAATTAGGATTAGAAGCAAAAGTATAGCTTAGTCAAACTACCCATGCCGCTATGATCTCCAGTATACCTATGAACAAGTAATTTCCCACAAGTTTTACACTTAGCCTTATTTTGTTCTCTTACTTGAGTAAAAAAATGCTAAACTAATGATGTTTCTGTACGTTTAGGAGGTTGTCTACTAAAAGTGGGAGTTTGCACAGGTGGGTGTGCCGGTTCATTACCTAAGTTATGAGCAGGACTAGTAGGTGTATCATCTAAATCTGGTGCTTGGGTTTCATCATCATCCTCATTTTCCTCTAAGATAGGTTCATTAAGATAAAGAGCATTCATAATATCATCATCTAATCTATCACATACTGCAACATCATGTAGAAATTCACTATCGGTAAATTGAAAACAAGGGTGATCACTATCAAGGATTACGAAGGGCGGATTAGGACATTTAGGTTGGCTACTACTTTCAACTTGCTTATCTTTTTTAGGTCGGGGAGCCGGGGGAAGGGTAGTATTTTGGCCACTACTTTCATCGATTTTACCTTTTCCTTTACCGAATATTTTTTTCAACGAAAATGCCATACTAACTAGAATTATGCAAACTAAAAACACAAAAATACACTATTAGCACGTAAGAGTTGAAACGAGTTTACCGGATTGCCGAACAACTTCTTGAAAATTGAAAATCGTTGAACTTGAACACTTGAAAACTTCAATTCAACAACATCACAATTTTTCACGAATTTTCAACAATAAATTAAACACTTGTACTAGAAAGATTAAAAGAGAGCTTGAGAGAGATTGAGAGATATTGATAAATTGGTGAATAAAAATGAAAGAATGAGGGGGTATTTATAGTTGAGAAATGGGAAAAAGTGTAATTATATAAAGTTTGGGGTTAAATTAAAGTTTGTGGGCCAAATGGCTATTTTTCAAACTTCCAAACGGCTACTTTTTGCAAAGAGCCGTTACTGAAATTTTAAAAAAAAATAGCCGTTGGACCCACCAGAACTGGATCGGAACCGCCAGAACCGGTCCAGAACCGCCAGCCGGTCCCGGGTCTGGCGGTCCGGAGAAGGAACCGGCCCGTCACGGGTCTTTAGAACCGATAGAACCGGAACCACCGGAACCGGCCCATCGGAACCGATAGAACTGACAGGGACGCGGTCCCGGTCCGGTTCCGGTTCGGAACCGGGACACAATACAGGGCTAGGTTCACTAGTGATGCAGTCGTTCTACTAATTATTAATAGTTGAAACCAAATATATTGGACCTATATGTACGACCGTTTATCTAAGGGAAGTTTTAAAATTACTTGAATTAGGTTCAATATTTTGTATATAAAGTCCAGTTATTCAGTATTTTTCCGATTTGCATAACAGTAGGCCTGTTATCGATTGTCCGTGTTCAAAGCAACGAGAAACTGGAAACCAGTAAGAAGAAGAGACACAAAAAACAGAACGTATGTAACGTTAAAAAAAAAAAATCACAGAAATGAAGAAATCCGAGACCACAGAATTCACTGTGTGTCCTTAAGGAATTTAAACCCCTCACTGTACCTGAGGTTGTGGATTATTTCCTCCCAGGATATAACGGATATACCTGTCGTAGGAGTGGCGGTACCTCAAACGCCTACGACTTCGACGAACTCAAATTTGGGAACGAAATCACACTATGACTCGATATGTTTCAGTTTGCAGAAAAGAATGCAGAATTTTTAATGTTTTCAGTCTTCGAAAATGAGGCATTGCCTCAGTTTATATAGCCTCGAATTGTGACTGTTCGGAAAGGCTTGGTGCCTGTTCGGGAAAGGCCATGCCTTTTCCTGAAAAATAAGAACGTTGGGAAGTTTACAGTTAACAAATTAATATTTTTCCCCGCGGGAATTAAAAATAATTTCAGAAAATGAAGATTGAATTTTAAATAAATTTGGTCCAAAAAGATTATCAATCAATCAGATCATTTGACCAAATCCAAATCCAAATCCAAATCCAAAGCCAAAGCCAAAGCCGAAGCCGAGCCGAGCGACGACGACGGCGCGAGGGGAGTCCCTCTTCTTAACCCTTTAAGAGCTAGAAGAAGTGCTTTCTAATATAAGCACATAACTTTCCCTTTCTACCACCAATGTGGTACAAAGCTCCTTTTCAAAGGAACTTTGCTTTGAAACTTCATTTTCCTTCTATTGTCTTCTTCCCTCCATTTCTCATTCACACCAACTTAGCTAGCTTTAATCATTAACTAGCTTTAACAATCCCCCACATGAATGGGGAATGGCTATATGATGAAAAACATGCATGAAAAAAAACTGTGTGATTCGTAAGCAAGGATTAATTGCATCTGGATAAGTAGATTTCTCTTTGAACTTTCCGTAGTGAGCATATGTCGGATATACTCGGTCAATCGGTAGATTTGATATCTTTGAACCGTCGAGCTTTGGTGTATACCTAGACAACCACATGTCACACAATTAACCCTTTAACCGTTTTTGGTTCTCATTGTTTTGTTCGTTTCAGCCATGAACACTTCCTGGTTCATAAGTGCGTAGAGAGCTGGCCTTACAGAGTTCTCCTTGAAGCGGCTTACACTTCACACTTACATAGGTGATTCCTAAATGGGTCATCCCGTAGATACACTATTTGATATACCCCGTATCAAACTTAGAAACCATTAAAAAGCCTTAATGCTTTATCCTGGTACTGAACATTGTCTCATCACGAGAATGGACCAAAAAGTTATTGTGACAATGTTGAACCGTCATCAATGACTTTGTTTGATCTCTTTGAACCTAGATCTTGGGATCTCATGTATTCTAGGTAGAGTTACCGCCACGATGACTTGTCCTCGGCCATAGTCCCATTCCCCTCGATGATCTTTCAACCACTTCTCTAGTTAGGCCTTTAGTTAGTGGATCCAACACATTATCTCTTGACTTAACATAGTCAATTGTGATAATTCCACTAGAGAGTAGTTGTCTAACGGTATTATGTCTTCGTCGTATGTGACGAGACTTTCCGTTGTACATAACGCTCCCGGCTCTTCCTATTGCCGCTTGGCTATCGCAATGTATGCATATAGGAGCCAACGGTTTGGGCCAAAATGGAATATCTTCTAAGAAATTCCGGAGCCATTCAGCTTCTTCACCGGCTTTGTCTAGAGCTATGAACTCAGATTCCATTGTAGAGCGGGCGATACATGTCTGTTTGGATGACTTCCAAGACACTGCTCCTCCACCTATAGTAAAAACGTATCCACTTGTGGATTTAGTTTCAGTTGAACCGGTGATCCAATTTGCATCACTGTATCCTTCAATAACTGCAGGATACCTGTTATAATGCAAAACAAAGTTTTGAGTATGTTTCAAATATCCCAAAACTCGTTTCATTGCCAGCCAATGATTTTGGTCGGGATTACTCGTGTAGCGACTTAGTTTACTTATAGCACACGCAATATCAGGTCGCGTACAGTTCATAATATACATCAAACTTCCCAACACTCTGGCATAATCCAATTGAGAATGACTTTCACCTTTATTCTTTGCAAGAGCAAGGTTCATATCAATTGGCGTCTTTGCAACTTTAAAGTCCAAATACTTGAACTTTTCAAGTACTTTTTCAATATAATGAGATTGAGACAATGCTAGACCTTGAGGAGTCTTATGGATTTTAATTCCCAGAATTAAATCGGCAACTCCTAAGTCTTTCATATCAAACTTACTAGCAAGCATGCGCTTAGTAGCATTTATGTTAGCAATGTTGTTACTCATTATTAACATATCATCCACGTATAAACAAATAATGACGACGTGGTTCGGAGTGTTCTTAATGTAGACACATTTATCACATTCATTTATCTTGAATCCATTTGACAGCATCGTATGGTCAAATTTTGCATGCCACTGTTTTGGTGCTTGTTTTAGTCCATAAAGAGACTTAACAAGTCTACATACCTTCTTCTCTTTCCCTGGAACTACAAACCCTTCGGGTTGTTCCATGTAAATTTCTCCCTCCAACTCTCCATTTAAGAAGGCTGTTTTCACATCCATTTGATGGATTTCAAGACCGTACACGGCAGCTAATGCTACTAACACCCGAATAGATGTAATCCTCGTTACCGGCGAGTATGTATCAAAGTAATCAAGACCTTCTCGTTGTCTAAACCCTTTAACAACTAGTCTTGCCTTATATTTTTCAATAGTGCCATCAGCTTTCATTTTCCGCTTGAAAATCCATTTGGAACCTAAAGGTTTATTCCCTGGAGGAAGATCAACCAATTCCCAAGTATGGTTGTTCAATATGGATTCTATCTCACTATTGATTGCCTCTTTCCAAAATTGAGCTTCCGATGAAGACGTAGCTTCGTTGAACGTTTGAGGCTCATTTTCTAACAAAAATGTTAAAAATTCTGGTCCAAAGGAAGCAGTCGTCCTTTGACGTTTGCTACGTCTTGGATTTTCCTCATCAGGAATGTTTTCCTTTATTTCTTCCCGAGGTCGTTTAGATTCTTTGCTAGACGACGCACATTCCTTTTTATACGGATATATGGTTTCAAAGAAGTCAGCATTATCTGGTTCAATTACCGTATTCACCTGAATGTCGGGATTTTCTGATTTGTGAACCAGAAATTTATATGCCTTACTATTTGTGGCATATCCTATGAAAACACAATCAACGGTTTTAGGTCCTATTTTTACCCTTTTGGGTTTAGGAACTTGCACCTTGGCCAAACACCCCCACACTTTGAAGTATTCCAAATTGGGCTTCCTTCCTTTCCACTTTTCGTATGGAATAGATTTTGTTTTGCTATGGGGCACTCGATTGAGTATTCGGCTAGCTGTTAGAATGGCTTCCCCCCACAAGTTCTGGGGTAAACCAGAACTTATTAACAGGGCATTCATCATTTCTTTCAGCGTTCTATTTTTTCTTTCCGCAACTCCGTTTGATTGTGGCGAGTAAGGAGCAGTTGTTTGATGAATAATGCCATATTCCAAACATATTTGTTCAAAAGGAAATTCATATTCACCGCCCCTATCACTCCTTATCATTTTAATCTTTTTGTTAAGTTGAGTCTCAACTTCAGTTTTGTATTGCCTGAACGCTTCAATTGCTTCATCTTTACTATTAAGTAAATAAACGTAGCAATACCGCGTACTATCGTCAATAAAAGTTATGAAATACTTCTTTCCACCGCGAGATGGAATTGACTTCATGTCACAAATATCTGTATGGATTAAGTCTAAAGGACTTGAATTCCTTTCAACTGACTTATAAGGATGTTTAGCATACTTAGATTCAACACAGATTTGACATTTTGATTGATTGCATTCAAACTTAGGCAATACTTCCAAACTAATCATTTTTCGCAAGGTTCTATAATTGACATGTCCTAAACGTGAATGCCATAAATCATTTGACTCAAGCAAGTAAGACGAAGCAGAAACTTTATTATTATTAGCAACAACCATTACATTCAGTTTGAAAAGGCCCTCTGTGAGGTAGCCTTTTCCTATGTACATTTCGTTCTTACTTATTACAACCTTGTCAGAAACATAAACACATTTAAAACCGTTCTTCACTAGAAGTCCGGTAGATACAAGATTTTTCCTAATTTCAGGAACATGACAGACGTTGTTGAGAGTCACCACCTTGCCAGAGGTCATCTTCAGCAGTATCTTTCCATAACCTTCAATCTTGGCCGTTGCAGAATTTCCCATATATATTGTTTCGTCGGGCCCGGCGGGAGCATATGAAGCAAAGGCTTCTCTAACAGCACAAATGTGGCGAGTGGCGCCAGAGTCAATCCACCACTCTTTCGGACTTCCCACTAGGTTGCACTCGGACAACATAGCGCACAAGTCATCAACCTCCTCGTTTGTTTCAACCATATTAGCCTGACCCTTCTTCTTTTCCTTTTTCGGAGCACGACATTCTGCAGCTTTGTGTCCGATTTTTCCACAATTATGGCAGTTTCCCTTGAATTTCTTCTTGTTGGGATAGTTCCTTGGTCCCGATGCCTTTTTCCTCTTTTTCATATTAGTTGGGGTAGTTTCAACTATATGTGCTCCCCCTATGGTTGATCTCCCATTTGCCTTTTTCTCCGCTGCCTTGTTATCTTCCTCGATTCTCAACCGGACGATGAGATCTTCCAATGTCATCTCCTTTCGCTTATGTTTCAAGTAATTTTTGAAGTCCTTCCATGAAGGAGGCAACTTCTCTATCACTGCCGCAACTTGAAACGCCCCACTAATCACCAATCCTACAACAAACAACATGTAAGTGACGGGGCACTGAATACTTTTGACAAAGGCATTAATTAAATTTATACCTTCAGCGAGGAGATCATGGATGATAACCTGCAACTCTTGAACTTGAGTGACAACAGACTTGCCATCTACCATTTTGTAGTCCAAAAACTTGGCAGCGATAAACTTCTTTAAGCCAGCATCTTCTGTTTTATATTTCTTTTCCAACGCATCCCATAGTTCTTTTGATGTTCCCACATTACTATAGACGTTGTAAAGATCATCCTCCAGTCCGCTAAGAATGTAATTCTTGCACAAAAAATCTGAGTGCTTCCACGCCTCAATTACAACAAATCGTTCATTTTCAGGTGTTGATTCCGGTGGAACCGGAATATCCTCCTTAATAAACTTTTGAAGGCTTAAAGTAGTTAGATAGAAGAACATCTTTTGTTGCCATCGTTTGAAATCAATCCCGTTGAATTTTCCGGGCTTCTCTGCCGGAGCCGGTGCTGGTGCAGTACGACTGGAGGACGCAGCATTGCTCGTAGAATCAACCACGGGGGCTGGTGTGGCAGTAACTGTAGCAGTAGCATTCAAATTTGGAGTTTGGTCTCCCATTTCTGTCGTAGGAAATAACAGAACACTTTAATAATCGGTGAAGTTTTTATTTCTTCAAACCGAATCAAATTTACACAAACAGAATTAAAACAAACTTCAAATAGAATGTAATATACTGTATGTAGTATACTCGATGAAGTTTTTATATCTTCAAATCAAGTACCCAAATAAGTAGAAAGTTCTGAAAACTTTAATCTCAACCGGAGTAGAAAATCCGAAGATTTAGTCTCCAAACAACATACAAGTTCGTTAACAACAGATGAACACGGAAATAAAATAAATTCCTTAAGCTTGTTATCGATTGTCCGTGTTCAAAGCAACGAGAAACTGGAAACCAGTAAGAAGAAGAGACACAAAAAACAGAACGTATGTAACGTTAAAAAAAAAAAAATCACAGAAATGAAGAAATCCGAGACCACAGAATTCACTGTGTGTCCTTAAGGAATTTAACCCCCTCACTGTACCCGAGGTTGTGGATTATTTCCTCCCAGGATATAACGGATATACCTGTCGTAGGAGTGGCGGTACCTCAAACGCCTACGACTTCGACGAACTCAAATTTGGGAACGAAATCACACTATGACTCGATATGTTTAAGTTTGCAGAAAAGAATGCAGAATTTTTAATGTTTTCAGTCTTCGAAAATGAGGCATTGCCTCAGTTTATATAGCCTCGAATTGTGACTGTTCGGAAAGGCTTGGTGCCTGTTCGGGAAAGGCCATGCCTTTTCCTGAAAAATAAGAACGTTGGGAAGTTTACAGTTAACAAATTAATATTTTTCCCCGCGGGAATTAAAAATAATTTCAGAAAATGAAGATTGAATTTTAAATAAATTTGGTCCAAAAAGATTATCAGTCAAATCCAAAGCCGAAGCCGAGCCGAGCGACAACGACGGCGCGAGGGGAGTCCCTCTTCTTAACCCTTTAAGAGCTAGAAGAAGTGCTTTCTAATATAAGCACATAACTTTCCCTTTCTACCACCAATGTGGTACAAAGCTCCTTTTCAAAGGAACTTTGCTTTGAAACTTCATTTTCCTTCTATTGTCTTCTTCCCTCCATTTCTCATTCACACCAACTTAGCTAGCTTTAATCATTAACTAGCTTTAACAAGGCCTAGCTTCAATTTAGTAAACAAAGTAATATGCAGTCTATTGAGTAACAAATCATACATAACTTTCTTCAACAGTTACCACTTAAAAGTAGGCATCAAACAATTACTTATAAATACAGATATAAATCACTGCACGACGATTCTTGCTACGTTAACTCTTAAAACTTGTAAGTTACTCCATATTAGCCAAAAGAAGAAAAAATGCTTGTGTATTTCTTCAAATTCCAACCTGCAAAGGAAGAAATATGCACCTTATACTTGTCTAATTCACATACAGTGGCAGCCCAGCGAATTTTGGGGCTTAAAGCCAAATTTTATGAGGGATTTTAACTTTTTATTTATTTATTTATTTATTTGAAGTCTATATTTTAACTTTTCTTATACAAAGTTTTTTAATTATTATTATTTTTTTCCTTATTAAAAAAAGTTATTAATAATTTTCTTATAATAAATAACTCCTAAATAAGTATTTCTCGATTGACAATATAACTAATCCATTCAATCTTTCTTATGCCATTGTTATTCTTAGATAAGATTTTATCAATTTGAATTTTGAAAACTTCTTTCCGTTGAAGCAACGCTAACATAAGTTATTAACATTATTCCATAAGCAATTTAGACATTTAGAAAAGAATTAAATATTTCTATTGAATAAGTGTAGTAATTAAACTGTTATCTTCTAGTTGTATTGCTTTTTTTAATACTTTTAATTTACAAAATAAATTGAAATCATCAATATCGAATTGATCATTACGTTTTAAGGAAAATTCATAATTAAGGTAATATTTTTTCAAATTTCTAACATCTTGTGATCTTAGTTTTTACTGCTAAATAGAAAATCGAAAATATTTTCATATACTTCGAATTGCTCAAATCTATTTGAAGTGAAAAAATAACCTTCTCTATTATGTATAAAATTAATCAACTCTAAAGGACTCTTTGAAAGATTTTGAGATTTCATTATGAACATTTGTATTAAATTGTTACTTCCTATATATCACACGTTTCTTACGAAATTCGGGTTTGATATTCATTTTAAGTGCAATTTTCTTGGTAGAAAAAAATTTAACTTTTTTTTTTTAGCTTAACTGTCAACTTATATTGATATTCGAAAAGTATACAATGTAATCCTATGGTAGTAGTATGGACTCCTACTACTCATTTATATACAATTTCTACTGTTCTCAACTCTAACTACTCCTATTCAATTACAAATGCTAAGTAGTTCATCTTCAAAACCAAATCTAAGGATAAAAATTGAGCATTTGTAAATCATCCTTCCACCTCTTACATTTCCTATTCTTTGCATGTATTAAGATTGCTATCTCCTTACAACACTGATCTTCATCAAATCTCTTGTCTTCAAATCTGCTTAAATTTCGACTTCTCCACAGCAATGCAACAGTGGTTACAAATGCTGTGGCAGTAATGGCTTGTTTCCAGTTTTTGCTTTTGACTTTGCTACAAATTCACTTCAATTCATCCTCCCAGCATCCAATGTTTCTTGTATGGCCCAACCATATACAAATTCTTCTCCATACTCTACTAGTAATGGCACATTCAAAGTATAGATGACTGAAATCTTCAGCAAAGTATTGGCAAAATACACAGGCAGTTGGAACTTGAATTCCCATATACTGAAGCCTCTCTATAGTGGGAAGCTTCTGATGAGCTGCCAACCAAGTTATGAATTTATGTTTAGGAAGAGCAGTAGGGACAAGCATTATATTCTTCCATGTTACCTTAGGGAGCTGAGGCAATAGTGCAGTGTACATTTTATGAATATGAAACTTCCCAAGCTTACATACACTTTGCAGCCTGATCATCAGATTGCCTTGAAGTTGAGCAATCCCCATCACCGTTAAGCTACAACTCAGTATCTTCTTCACCACCCAAGAGGAATTGGATGGAACAGTAACTGCTTCAAGTGTTCTATTCTTGATATAGTAAGCATGTACCCACCTAACCCATAGACAATCTTTTTTTCTAGCCAAATCCCAAAGTAGTTTTACTATAGCAGCTTTATTCCATATATCCAGTCTCATTATATTTAAGCCACCAGCTGAGATAGGTTGACAAACCTTTTCCCAAGCCACAAGAGCCCTTCTTGAAACTGTTGCTTTCCCTGTCCATAAGTATGATCTGCACACAGCCTCTATAGCTTTTAAAACCTTCTTAGGAATGATAAACACCTGTGCCCAATAAGTTTGCATTACAAAAACCACTGCCTTGATCAGTTGAACTCTTCCAGCATAGGAAAGTAACTTTGCTGACCAACAAGTAATTCTAGCTGTAATCTTTTCAATGAGTGGCAAGTAATGATGAATAGCTAATTTCTTAGAGTCCAGAGGAACTCCAAGATATTTGAATGGAAGCTGCCCTTCAATAAAGCCTAAAGCCTGAATAATTTCCTCCCTATTTTCCCTTGAAACACCAGCAAGATAGATAGCACTCTTGCTCACATTTGCCTGCAGACCAGAAGCTGCTGAAAATATAAGGAAAGTGTTGTGTAGAATCTGAATAGAAACCATGTCAGCCCTACAGAACATTAAGAGATCATCAGCAAAGCATACATGTGAAATATTAAGTTTCCTGCATCTAGGATGGAAGTTAAAGTTTCCATCCTTGTGAAGTTGCTGAAGCAATCTGTTTAAATACTCCATGGCCAAGACAAACAGATAAGGAGACATAGGATCCCCTTGCCTTATACCTCTCTTAGCATTGAATGTCTTAGTAAGGCCACCATTCATTATTAGAGAATAAGAAGCAGAAGATACACAAGCCATTATCCATCCAGTGAACTTGGCAGGAAAGCCCAATGTAATAAGAATTTGCTTCAAGAATCTCCATTCTAAAGTATCATATGCCTTCCTTAGATCCACTTTAAGAACACATCTAGGTGAAACCCCTTTCCTAGTGTATCCTTTGAATATTTCATGACTCAGCAAAATATTATCCATAATGCTTCTTCCCTCAATGAAAGCAGATTGGGCAGGACCAATCAATTCTCCAATAATTCCCTTCATCCTTCTTGTAATAACTTTGGAAATGATCTTATACATTGTAGTACAACAAGCAATTGGCCTATAATCCTTTACAGTGATAGGAGTTTTAACCTTAGGCACCAATGCTATTACAGTAGTATTAATCATGTTTGGCATCTTGCTTGTCTCAAAAGAACTCCTTAGTAGCAGCAAACACATCATGCTTTACTATACTCCAGCTCTTAGTAAAGAATTCAATAGGAAAGCCATCAACTCCAGGTGCCTTATCCCTAGGCATCTCTGTAACAGCTGCATTAATTTCCTCCAAAGTAACTGGTTTAATAAGATCATGTTGTTGGTCAATTGTGAGACATCTTCCTTCTTTCATTATGCTAGTATCCACACAAGGAATCTCAGTAGCAGATTCACCCATTAATGATTGGAATACCTTTAAAAATTCCTGCTCCACTGCAATAGGCTCAGCTAACTTGATACCTGTGTCTGTATAGATGGATGTAATATTATTCTGACCTGTTCTTATCCTCCATTGTGCATGAAAATATCTGGTGTTTGCATCTCCACATTCAATCCATGTAGCTTTAGACTTCTGCCTCATTACTTGCTCCTCCACGGTGTTCCACTTTTCAAGCTCTTCAAGTAAACATCTTTCTTCATCAATCAGCTCCTGTGAAAGACAATTATTCTTCATTTGCATTTGAAGAATGTCAAGTCTCTCCCTTGTCATAGTAATCTGCTGCTTGTATTTGGCTAAGTATTCATTTAACCCTTTTAGATTCTGCTTTACTGCCTTCAACTTACTCCAGATTTGCTGCATATGTGAACCCTGATACTCCTTGTTCCACACTTTCTCAACAATATCTTGAAACTGCTCATGCTCCATAACATTGTTGTAAAGCCTGAAAGGTTTGGGATGTAATGGCTTCTACACACCAAACTTGATCAAAATAGGAGAATGATCTGATATTAGAGGATTCATATAATCTGCTTCCAAATGCCCAAACTGCTGTAACCATTGATAGTTACCAAAAGCCCAGTCTATTTTGCTATAAACTCTTGAATCAGAGTCTTGTTTGTTAGTCCAAGTATAATGCCACCCTGTTGCTCTTACAGCAGTCAATTGCAAGTCATCAACCATGCCTTTAAAATCTCTTATTTCAGCTTTAGTAACTGGAGATCCTAGCCTATCTTCAGAGCTTAGAATACAGTTGAAATCACCACTAATAAGCCATGCATCTTGCTGATTTATAGGAATTGTTCTCAGGTCTCTCCACAATTGTTCCCTAAGGACTGCAGTATTAAATGCATAGACAACAGTAAACTGAATTTTGATTACACTCCTTGTATCCTCAATAAGACAGTGAATAAATTGGTCTGATATTGTTGTTATGTGAACCTGTATGTGAGCCCTCCATAATAGCCATATTCTTCCATTGATAGCCCTAGCATAATTGCATTGCCATTTCCAACCTTTTGCAATTCTATCAAAGATCTTTTTAGATTTATGCTCCTTAACTCTAGTTTCAAGTATACCAATTACATCTACTTTATTATCAGTAAGGAATTGCTTCAACTCCTTCTGTTTAGGAGACTGATTAAGTCCCCTTATATTCCAAGTAACCACTATCATGGATTATCATCAGCTAGACTGTAAGAGGGTCCTGGATCAAATTGTTGCCCTTCATTCTTTACTTCCATAGCTGCTTTGCCTCTATCCTCTGCAACATCCACCTGCTCACCACTTTTAGTAGTGATATCTGTCAATTGCTTTTCATTTGTCTGCTGTTCATGATGCTGCATTCTTTCTATCCCCTGCAACATACTACCTTGCTCCTTTTGCATAGCACTTTGTACTTCAATTGGCACACTTGCCTCCTGTTCAATCTCCTGATCTGCTGGCTTTTGAACTGCTTCAGTTGGCACATGCTTCTTAACAATCCATTCCTTCTTTTTCTGTTTTCCTTGCTTCTTATATCCATCATTTACTTTTCTGGTGTTCTCAAGTTCCTCCTTGTGTTTTGTTGAGTTATCAGAAGAGTACCAACACTCAATTTCCTTATGACCAAACTTAAGACAATGATTACAAAAGGTAGGTTTCCAATCATACTCCACAGTTTGAATTTTAGGGCCATAAGGAGTTTCAAGTTCCAATTCATCTGGAAGATCATAAGCAGCATCAACTTCAACAAGTACTCTAGCAAAGGAGATTTTATCATAGTGAGCAGTATGCTTGTCAGTATACAATGGTTTCCCAATCGCACTTGCCAGCTTACTTAATACTTCTACAGACCAATATCCCACAGGTAATCCTAGGAATCGGATCCATATAGGAACTGTGCTTAGAATGCTTGCCTGAAAGCTGAAATCCACCTCCCATGGTCTTAACACCATAGGCCTACCTCTAAATGTGTAGGGACCATATTGCATGACTGCATCTCTATCTTCAATACTATTGAATCTGAATATACAATATCCTTCAGAATGAACAAGAATTTCAGGTTTGGAAACAAAATTCCAAACATGCATGACAAAATTCTCCATGTTTTGTTCATTAGGTCGATCTCCAATTACAAATCCAATCAAAGCATTTTGCTAATACTCTAATTGCGATTCCAAATCTTCTTCACATATCTTCACAACTTTTTTCCCATCGCGCAAAGTAGGAGGAACAAAGGAGAGAGTCTTACCCTTCTGCATGTCACTTTTGCCTTTGACTACCTCTGTAATAGTTGGTTTTGATTTTACTGGTTCAATTACCTCAACAGGTACTGGTACTGGTGGATCCAATACTGCTGAAAATTGTAATCTCCTTGCAGTTGCTTCAATCGCCACTTCATTACCCTTCAATCTAGCCTTCTCTTCATCTGCATGCAAATTTTCCTTCGATTGGTACTTTTGAGGAAGGAAATTTCCAAATGTCAATAGTTCAAGTGTTGTAGTAACTCCATGCGCAGGTGTAACAAGCTTGGGAGGAACAGCAGCAGTCGTCGGTGCACCATTCCGTCTCTTTCTGGCCATTTCCGGCGACAATTTCGCCTTGCTATTGTGCGCCGGAAGTGAGAACTGTTCTATTGGCTGCTAACGTGCGCCGAGAGCCTTTTCCCCCATTCCTCAGTAGCGTCGCTTAACTTTTTCACTATACAAAACTATTTTTTAAACTTATACATAATTTTTTAGGTGTAAAAAAAATGAGGCTCCCACAAATACGAAACATATAACGGTTTCTTTCTTGGCTTTATGGAATGGGCGCCTCTGTTTACAAAAAAACACATGTTATGTTGTTGTTGTTTAACAAAGGATGTAGGATACTCCGTGCATCCACCACCATCATTATCTCAAAAGATTTAATTTCTTAATGTCTATATCAATGTCACTTAGTTTTAAACTTTTCTCTCCTCCCACAATCTCATCTTCCTTACCAAAAGATTGTCTTTTTTCCCCTTCTCCAATACATCAGAAGTTGACTAAAATAGAGAAGCTGCAACAATGATAAAGTCAAAGAACCATATCGAAAATAGAGAGAGATGAAAGAGTGTATGAGTTAAATCAAAGCCTTCGATAGAAAAAGGGAAAAGGGTCAGAATTGCTTCAAACGTATTGACTTCAGGTTAAAAATGTCCTCTGTTAACCTATTTCGAAAAAAATGCCCCTACCGTTAAAAATATGGCATATTTGTGCCCCTAAGTTTAACAACTGACTGTACTTATATTTAAAACGGTAGGGGCATTTTTTTCAAAATAGGTTAACGGTAGGGGCTTTTTAAACTAGAGTCAATACGTTAGGGGCATAAATATGCCAGAATTTTAACGGTAGGGACATTTTCTTCAAAATAGATTAACGGAGAATATTTTTAACTTGGCGTCAATACGTTAGAGACAGTTCTGACCCTTTTCCGATAGAAAAATTATAAAACTTTCGATTACCCACCGCTTACCCAAAATCGAAAGTAGCACATGGTCTTCTCTCAGGCATCTGACCCAGCAGACATAGGGAGATCGTAACTTTACATTGAGTTCCTTTAAAAAGCTGAATCTTTTCCATTTTAAATGTAGAAATAGATTTAGTCTTTAATTTTAATGTAAAGAGACTTTAGCCTTTTCCTATGATTCAATTGGGTTTATCAGTATTATATAATTTATTATAAAATCTTGTATCTTGTTTTATTTATTTAAAGTAGAGGTCTTTTTTTTAAAAAGTAGAATTATGGAGATTGAGGAAAAGAGAGAAAATATGTCAGGTGTCTCTCTCACACCATATTTATTACTTTTCAAAATATAAATTGTGCGAAAATTACTTTAACGCATACAAGCAAATATGTAATAAAGGATGAAAATAGGGTTCTAAAATAAAACTTTAAAAAGTGATGGGTTGACCTCGTGTGTGCTTATTCCCTTTTATTATTATTAGAGAGCTAATAGCAAAACAATTAGGTTGTATCATGTTTCCAAATCTTCATTTACATTTTTAGCTTTTTAGTGATAGTGTGTCACTATATTGATATTAAATTGTATGTATTAAAATAATTAAAAACTTTAAGGTAAAAAAAAAGAATCTTCACAAAGAAAAATAAAAAGAACTAGGGGTAATGCTTATTCAACGGATGGTAATCATTGAGCAATTGAGAAATGAGAATTACTGTCTTCCATGTTTCATTCCTCAATCCATTCATTCCTTCCTTCGCATACCTTTCCACTAATAGATAGCCCTAATTTCGTATTAAGGACACAACTTAAAACATAACTTACTCTATTGATATAATATTTATTTATAATAGTCAGGTGGACATGTAACATAGATAAAAATTATTTTCGTACGATTTATAAGTCATGAGTTCGAATCACGAAAGCAATCATTATTATTTAAATATGTTAAGTTGTTTATATCATATTTCTTGAGATGCATTCTTTCCCCAAATTTTCATAAATATGAGATGTTTTATGCACCGAATTAGTTTTTATGTTTCTTTCTTTCTCTGACTTATCTTTTTATACACTCTTTTAGTCTTTTATAATGTTTTTATATATGCAATAAATCTAAATAAATTTATAACAAGCAGGACTCGATAAAAAAGCAAGTCACAAGCAAAGGCATAAGCATACAAACAATGTACAATAAAGTGTCCTTTTTTTTTACCTATAATTTGGCCGTTACCAAAATTGTTAGCTTTTGAGGAGGGAGAAGAAACAGAAGGCAATTTCAATATAACAATAAAATAAAATGCGAGAAAATATGGGACAAATGTAATAAAGCCTTTGTGCACATCCACAAGTATTTTTAATTCTTAATTGTAGAGATGTCGGAGAAAATAAAAAGAACTAGGCCCCAGTAAAATATCCGAAGTGAAACTAAGGGTGTACTGTGGCCCGGGCCTGAATCGGGACCGGATCGGGCCCGCGGTTCTGGCAGGCCTCACGGGCCTGGTGGGCCGGTCCTGGCGGTCCTATAGGCCCGCGATGGGCCGGTCCAAAACTTTAAAACCGTGAGCCCGGGACTGCCAGGCTCGGGACCGCCAGCCGGGCCTAGGTCGGGCCCAACGGCTTTTTAAAAAAAAAAAGATTAAAAAAATCAGTAACAGCTCCAATTCAAAAATAGCCGTTTGGAACTTTGTAAAATAGTCATTTGGCCCTAAACTTTAATTTAACCAACAAACTTTATATAATTACACTTTTTCCCATATCGAAACTATAAATACCCCGTATTTTTCATTTTTATTCACCAATTCATCAATATCTCTCAATCTCTCTTTCAATCTTTCTACTACAATTGCTTAATTTATTGTTAAAAATTCGTGAAAATTGTGAAGTTGTTGAATTGAAGTTAAGTGTTCAACGATTTTCAATTTTCAAGAAGTTGTTCGGCAATACGGTAAACTCGTTTCAACTCTTACGTTTTAATAATATATTTTTGTGTGATTTAGTTTGCATAATTATAATTAGTATGGCATTTTCTTTGAAAAAAATGTTCGGTAGAGAAAAAGGTAAAATCGGTGAAAATAGTAGCCATAATACTACCCTTCCCCAGGCTCCCCCACCTACAAAAGATAAGCAAGTTGAAAGTAGTCGCCAACCTAGACGTCCTACTCCGCCTCCCGTAATGCTTGATAGTGATCACCCTTGTTTTCAATTTACCGATAGTGAATTTCTATATGATATTGCAGTAGGTGATAGATTAGATGATGAAATTATAAATGCTCTTTATCCTAATGAACCTATCTTAGAGTAAAATGAGGATGATGATGATGATGATCAAACTCAAGCACCAGATTTAGATGATACACCTACTAGTCATGTTCATAACTCAAGTAATGCACCGGCCCACCCACCTGTAGAAACTCCAATTTTTAGTAGACAACCTCCTAAACGTGCAGAAACATCATAAGTTTGGAATTTTTTTACTCAAGTAAGAGAACTAAATAAGGCGAAGTGTAAAACATGCGGAGAATTACTGGTTCATAAATTTACTGGAGACCGTAGCGGCACGGGTAGTTTGACTAGGCACATAAAAACACACCCTACAGATAGGGATCGATTTTTTCAAATGCAAACGCAGCAAGAGGGGACAAGTATAGGTTCTGCGGTTAACCCTAGTACATGTTCAAATCTAGTTCAACCAGGAATTAACACTGTCACCGGAGGTATTTTATATTATGATCCAAATAGGGATCGTGAAGAATTACCAAAGATGATTACTGTTATGTGCTTACCTTATACTTTTGCTTCTAATCCTAATTGTGATTACTGTTATGTGCTTACCTTATTCGAATGGCTCTTAATTGACTTTTTTATTCAAACCGTAGAACTAGACTTAGAGAGTATTTTAAAAAATGTGACGAATATGGCCTTAGAGAAAGAAAGGTTCCTAAACCTTGCCCGACTAGATGAAATTGTATGTACGAAAGTTTAGTAGTTGCATATGAATATAAAAACCCAATTAATGCAACGTTTAATTCTCGGGTAGGTGGTGAGGATGATGATGAAATGCTTACTACCCAAGATTGGACGAATGTTAAAATTCTTTTAGATTTTATAGAACATTTTCAAGTTGCTACAAATGCATTTTCTGGGCAATATTATCCTACTATTTCAAACTGTTTAATTTAATAGTTTATATTGCCGCATTAGCTGATTTGCTTGTTGAATTTGGCGAGGGTGGGCCGTGCTATAAATGAAATGAAACAAAATTTTAAAAAATATTTTTTCCCTATCCCTCCTATTTTTTGTGTTGTTGCAATGTTAAATCCTACAATGAAATTGGGAGGTCCTCATTTTTTATATTCAAATATTTATAAGGCTTTAGATCTTTGAAACGAGGAAGTTGCTACACTTGCAGATGCAAAAGAATTAATTAAAATTAATGCTCAAACATTTTATAATGCTTATAAAGTTGCCTTAGAGCATGCTAGGCCAAATATTTCAACCCCTACTTCGTCTAGCTCACAATCGTCTAAAAGAGTTGCGGGCTTAACAGCTCTTAAATCTTGGACAGAGTTCTGGGGTTCTCAAGGTGATAATTATGATGAAACTTCACATCTAAATGATCTTCAAGTTTACTTGTCTCGGGGACTTGAAAAGGAGAATCCAGACGGCTCTTTCTATCTTTTGAAATGGTGGAAGTCAAGGGAAAAATATTTTCCGGTTCTTGCAAGGATGGCTCGGGATGTTTAATCAATTCAAGCTACAACTGTTGCATCGGAGAGCGCTTTCAGTCAAGCAATACTACAAATAGGTGATCATAGAGCGGCGATGAGGGATAGCTTGAAAAAATCGGTACTTCTTAGAGATTGGATCCGCGCGCAAAGAAGAAACTTTGGAATTGAAGAATCACAATCGTCGATAGATGAAGCTTATGAAGAAATGATAGCGGAACTTTCGGAGTATTCGGATTTTCCCGGAAGTGGTGATGAACAAGCTTCGTTTCCACCACCACCAACACAACCTCATCCCAACCTTGACGGATTTATGAGATTTGTTAGAGATACAATGTAGATTATGATGTAACTTGTACATTGACACATCTTCTTTTAGTTTTTTTTCTTCTTTTAATGGTGGCATTAGTACCTTGTTGTGCTCATTCCACTGGGGGAAGGAAGACTAAAAAGATATGCCATTTGGGGTAATAAAAATTATAAGACATATCCTTGAATATCTTTTTTCTCAATATTTCTTTGTTTGTACTTCGAATTATTTATAAGCTACAATATATATATAACATACAATATATTACATATAATATATACTACAAGAAAATA
Organism: Nicotiana benthamiana; assembly: GCA_034376525.1. Lineage (NCBI taxonomy): Eukaryota > Viridiplantae > Streptophyta > Magnoliopsida > Solanales > Solanaceae > Nicotiana > Nicotiana benthamiana. Next base: position 23,899,093 of record CM067340.1, on the reverse strand, counting down.
TATACGAGAATATATATACATAACATACAACCTAAACTACAAGAAAACATATAAGTAATAACATATATACATAAGATACAATATATATATAAGAGAATACAAATATTATACATAAGAGATACAATTTATATACTACAACAAAATATATAACTATATACGTTATAATATATATATATATATATATATATATATATATACATAATATACAACATATATACTACATGAAAATATATAAGAGAATAATATAATATATACTAATTACTACAACACAATATACTAATTACTAGTACCACCATTGGCACATCTTCTTTTAGTTTTTTTTTCTTTTAATGGTGGTATTAGTACCTTGTTGTGCTCATTCCATTAGGGGAATGCAGACTAAGAAAGATATGCCATCTTGGGTGATAATATATACATAATATACAATATATACTAATTACTACAACACAATATACAATGAAATATATATTATATATACTATACTAAAATATATTCTATTCTATACTAATAACTACTATAAAAGATATTGCCTTTAAAAAAAAGCCGCCAGGCCCGGCCTGCTAAGCCCAGGACCAATGTGGGCTTAGGTCAGTCACAGGCTGGTCTCACCCACCAGGACTGCCAGGCCCGGCCCACGAGGCCCGGGACCGCGAAGCCCGGCTTGTGAGGCCCGTTTAGGCCCGGGCCCAGGCCAAAATACACCATTAAGTGAAACAAATATTTTTCTATATTTAAGGTTAATAAGTTTGAATTGAAATTTTGCATTTTAGATGTATTTAAGACCAAAATATTTTAAATCCACAATTTTTTATATACTAAGGCTAATAAATTTGAAATAAAAATTTGCACTTCAGATGTGCTTAAGGCCAAATAGGTCTGAAGTGCAACAAATATTTTCTACACTTAAGTCCAACAAGTCTGAAATGAAAAGTTACGCTTCAGATGCATTTAAGGCCAAAAGATCTGAAGTGCAACCAACACTTTCATGCACTTAAGCCCAAATAGGTCTGAAGTGCAGATTGCCCAAAAACAGAAATTTGCTATTCGAATTTTAATAATTAAATATATCATTTAATACCTAAATCTACTATAAATGAGCTCAAATTTGAAACATAACTTCCAAATATGATCAAGAATAAACCCCAATCATAATTTATCAGAACAACAATAAATCTAACGAACCCATTTTGCAATTAAGAAAAAAAACCCTAAGTAATAGTGAAAAGTAAAGCGCCACAATAGCTCACCACTTAAACATCATAAACTATCTTAAAATAGTTTTCACAAATACCATATAAATCAATGTTAACCGAAGAAGAAGAAGAAGAATAAGAGGAAAGAGGAGAAAAAAGTCTAAAGTTATTTAAATAGTGGGTACAAATTAAAAATAAAATAAAAAGTAAATACAGATTAAATGGGGGTGACCAAATAGGACGTCCCGTGCAATTTTTACTCTCCAAATGTAATGCATAATTTGTTCGCTTTTCACTAATAAGTTTGGTAGGATGTATTAGGGAAAAATAATATATGTATTAGCTTAGCATTATTAATCTTTTGTTTGGTGATGTTTTTCAGCCTATGTTATTTTATGTATCAAATATATTACCCTATGTATTAGTAATAACTAACAAACCATGACATTAGTTATAACACGGTTTTTAATACATGGATATACATATATAAACCCTTATGCAATGTATGTTATTTTAAGTAAAACAAATTAAATAATAGATAAGAAATAATTTTAACATAATAAAACTCAATAATACTAACCTCAATATTATTAATACATCATATTAGTACTATTCTTATACACCCTATTAAACGACTCCTAAGTTAGTTAATTTAAAAGGAGGAGCGTACCTAATCTTAGTTTAAGGGCCATTTGGACATAAAATTATTCACTTTTTTCGAATTTTATTTTAGTTTTTTTGGAATTAGTGCTTGGCCATGAAAATTTCAAAACCAACTTCAAATTTATTTTTGGAATTCGGGAAACTTCAAAAAATTATTTTTGCAATTTTTACTTCGAATCACTCACAAAAATTCATAAACAACTTCAATTTATATTTATATCCAAACATAAAAATAAATTTCAAATAACATTTTTAACTTGGAAACAAATTCTACCTGTTTTCTTTTTCAAATTTCACAATTCTTATATCCAGACACCCATTAATTTTTTAGGTGAATTGGTGTGAAAGACTAGAGTTAGATGGGAATGTTTTTTTGGTGAAATTTGAATTGCGGAAGACGACAAGTAAATTGATTAAAGTGTCAGACAAATTTAAAATCATAAAGTACTGTGATTTAATACTTTCAAATATATTCATTCAAAAACTTGAATTACTCATATTTCCGCTTTCGTTTCCAGAAACACAACTTTCAATTATTGAGAGAGAAAAATCTACTAATTTAGGTTACATTATTGCGTCTAAAACCTCTTATTTATGTCGTCAAAGGCACAGCAGAAGAAACCAAGAACAAGCAGGATCATAACAGCAGATGATCGAACCAAAAATTATTCAACCCGGCGAATATGCAGGTCTCTGGAGCTCGACAATAAAACCCCTTTTATTAGATTTGGTCCTGTATTTGGACAAGACGATGTCCAAATACAAACAGCCAAGGACGAGACTTGGCAGCATATGGTCGGATCAAACCAAGACAGTAGTAAAGCAACTACTCCGAGATCTACATGTCTGCAATTAGAGAAGTCGAAAAAGAAGCAAGAGATTCATATGACTTCATCGATCCTAAATTGACAAAAATTCCAGGACAACAATTCCGTTGGATGATGATCAAAGATGGTTGCTTCTTTCTTCAACTTTCATTTTCTTTACTTGGAGTTCACGACAACCATTTGGGGCTAAAGCAACATAGTACTAGTAGTGGTTTGAACAAACATAAATGCTTCGCGTCTATGTTTCATGTCGGAAACCAGATTCCTCTGGTGGTACTTCGACAACTACTAGAGCAAAAACATTTCCAAAATTTGATTAAAGATGGCAAGTGGGAGCCGCCTACGTCAGATCTAGCTAAGATGACTCTCTTTCAGGTTCTAATTTCTCCGGTGCTAGAAAGACGACGCCTCATTCGTAATACCATCAAATCCTTTTTTACGAGGAATTGGACGAAGATTGAAGCAAATTTGGATGCATCAGCTGCAAAATCAAAGTTGTGATGTCCTCCATGCCCTCCACTTACTACTTCTTGGACCAGAAACGGATCCCCCGAAAGAAGATGATGATGAAGAAGGAGGAAAAGAAGATGAAAGACGAGATAGATGTGACTTGGAAGCTGGGGGCAGCGTTCCTCGTGGCAGAGGCATAAGAATTATAGCTCCGAATGAAGACGAGAATGAAGACGAAGACAAAGAAGATGATGATTATGACGATTATGATACTGCTGCTGCTGATAAAGCCGAAGGTGAAGAATGCCACAAAGTTGAAACAAGCGGGGATTCACTTTAGGGTCATAAAAACAGAAGGGATAAGAGGGATTAGGTTCAAAAGCTATTTATTTTACCCTCATCTTTCTTTGACCCCATTATTTGTAGGATCACATACTCAACTCCTTCTGAAAAATCTCAAGCGATATGAAATTAGTCAAAAATTCGACTCCAGTCGACGCGAGGTGAGCTCCTATTTGCAATTTGTGTGTGATCTTATTCGCACATCTGAAGATGTGAAGCTCCTTGCATTAAGTGGGATCATAAAAGGAAACCGCAAATATACAGAACTACCAAAAATTCTTAGAAACCTGGCCTCCAATAAAAGAAGAGATGATACTATTGAGATAACAGAAGCTACATGATTTAGCTTTGTATAGAGACTTGTACATTTTGTGTATACTCAGTGTATATTTTCGGTATATCCATGGTATACCTTGTAATTGGGTTGTCATTGGGCTATGATGATTTGTGTGTCTGAGCCCACAGGTCATTATTTAATTTTGGGCCGGATCACCCGACCCGACCCGTCCGTGTGTAATATGTATATATTGTATGTGAGATATTTTCTCACCTACCGGATTTCATTTCCTCTCATTTTTCTCAATAATAATATTTCTCTCATTTCTAGAGAGTTCCAAACGCTCTGTCGTCTCTCTACTTTCTCTCTCTACAGTTTCTATGATTTCTCGGTCTAATATCAATGTTTATATGGTATCAGAGCCTACACGACGATCCGATTATGTTTCTCTACATCTCGTTGTCTTGGTTGATCTCTTTTTGAGATTTTTTTTTGGAGTTTTCTGAGACCTTATGGTCGATGATGGTTCTGACCTAGATCGGATGCTTTTCCGAGTTTTTCGTCATGATATTTGAGTATATTTTCTTCACCCGAACATTCTGAGAGTTTTTCTGCTGATTTTGGGTGGTTTCTCGGTGACCTATCGGCTTCTAGGGTTTCTGGTGGTTTAACCTAGGGTTCTACTTCTTTTCGGTGGCTCGATTCTCACTCAGCGGATGTTTTGGGTGTCTCTCCGACGTTCCTGACCACATTTCCAGTAAGGATTTCCAAGATTACACATAGGGTTTTATACCTAGGGTTTTCTCTGTTGTTTGAAGGCCGATCTTGTCCGGCGCGAAGAAGGAGGGTAACTCTGTCCTTATCTTCGGTATTGTATGCGATTATCTGGTGTTGTGTGTTAATACCTGATTTGGTTATACTCTGTTTGTTGGTTGTTGTGTGTGAATACCTGATTTGGTGATACTGTGTTTGTTGAAAATTGTTCTTTTAAGCCAGTTCATTGACTATGGCTTCTAACACAAATATTGGTGCCTCCTCTTCTATAGACTCTTCCAGTCCCCTTTTTGTATATTCATCTGATGTTCCTGGGGTCTCCCTTGTTCCCACTCCCTTCTCGGGTAGTGGTTATGGGGGCTGGAGACGTAAAATGATTGTCGCTTTGTCAGCCAAACACAAAATTGGTTTTGTTGATGGCACATGCTCCCGACCTGCCACTAATGTAGCTCAACAAAGGTTGTGGAATAGGTGCAACAACATGGTGATTTCTTGGTTAACTGCTTCCCTCTCCCCTCCAATTGCTGAATCTGTGCAGTACTCTGACACTGCACAGAACATATGGTCCCAACTCCAGGCCAGATATGGCACTGCAAACAGGACCAAAATCTTTGAACTGAAAAGAGAGTTGTCCCACACCTCTCAAGGGTCCTTAGACATAGCTTCGTATTTTAATAAGCTAAAAGGTATGTGGGATGAACTTGATTCAATGTGTGTTAATCATGGTCAAAGGTGTATTTGTGCTGCAAAAGATGGTATAGTACAGGAAAGTGATGACAATAAGGTCTTTCGGTTTTTAATGGGTCTGAATGAAGCATATATGGGGGTCAGGAGTAATCTTTTGATGATGCAGCCTCTTCCTTCTCTTGACAATGTCTATAATATGGTCCTCAATGATGAGAAACAAAGACAAGTCCAGTCTTTTTCTCACTTTAATCCAGACTCTGTCTCTTTCAATGTACATACTAATAGGCAGCCTGTTGGATTTAACAAGGCCACAGTGCCTGTTCCTCCTTCTTCTTTTAGACAGAGAGTCAATTTTGACCAAGCCAGAGGACCTTTATTCTGTAGATACTGTAAAAAATCTGGACACTTAATTGATAAGTGCTTCAAGATCCATGGGTATCCACAAAGTACAAATTTTAACAAGGGAAGGAGACCTGCTGCTGCTCATCTTAGTACTGGTCTGGATTCTCCTCATTCTGATGGACTTTTGTCTGTTCCTCAAGGGAATCCTCCTGACAGCCATCAGTCTGTTGTAAGCATAGATGGCCAGAGCTCTGTCATACCAGGGTTGAGCAGACAAGATTATGACCAGTTGATGAATTTATTACACCAGACCAAGTTAGGGGACTCCACTATCATACTCCTCCTCCCATATATGCTGCAAACTTTGCTGGTACTATGTCAACTGAGAACCCTATTTCTGATTCCAAACTTTGCTTACTTACTAATATTAAATCTGTCACCTGGATTATAGATTCAGATGCCTCTAATCACATGACACATGATAAACAGTTACTTTTTAACATCACACCCTTAACTCTGCCATATCTTGTCACTCTTCCTAATTGCTATAAAGTAAAAGTGACATGCACATGCTCTTTTGCACTGACTCCTTCCATCACTCTTCACAATGTACTGCTAGTTCCTTCTTTTAAACACAACTTGATTTCTGTTCACAAGTTAGTGAAGCAGTTGCATTGTATAGTGATGTTCACTGAACATTCCTGCTTACTACACATGATACAGGACCCTTCTCTGGGGAGGCCTCTGGATCTTGGTAGAGAAGCTGCTGGCTTATATAAATTGACTTGGGTCCCTCCTTCCCCTTCTTCCTCTGTTAGTTTTTCCTCTACTTCTGTTTGCCCTGTATCTGTTTCTTGTAATGATAGCAAAATTGTTGCATTGCCTTCTGTGTCTGTTTCTTGTAATGATGACATCTTGTCTGATAACAAGGCTGTTCCATTGCCTTCACATGTAAATAGTTCCATCTGTAATAATGATTTTACATCTGATATGAATTACATTTGGCACTTAAGACTTGCACATACTCTTTTTGCAAATATGAAATGCATTTCTGGTCTGTCATTTCCATTTGCTTCCAAACAACCCTTTCCCTGTTCAGTCTGTCCTATGGCCAGACAGACTAGGCTTCCATTTCCTGATAGTTCCAATAAGACTTCTAGACCTTTTCAACTGATTCATGTGGACACCTGGGGACCTTATCATACTCCAACCTCTTCTGGTTGCAAATATTTCCTTACGATTGTTGATGACTTTTCAAGGGCAACATGGACACACCTACTGGTATCCAAAAGCAATGCTTTTTCTATGCTTAAGTCATTTCTTTCTCTGGTCAGAACCCAATTTAATGTTGTGGTTCAGACTGTTTGAAGTGACAATGCCTTAGAATTGGGCTCTAGCAATGAGGGCATTCCCTTCTTTAGCAGCCAGGGGATCCTACATCAAACCTCCTGCCCTCATACCCCTCAACAAAATGGTGTTGTTGAGAGGAAGCATAGAACTCTCCTTGAAACCTGTAGGGCTTTGCTTTTTCAATCTGGCTTGCCAGTATCTTTCTGGGGGGATTGTTTGTTGACTGCTACCTATCTACTTAACAGAATACCCACCAGATTGCTTCATAATAAGTCTTCTCATGAAATCTTGTATGGGAAAATTCCAACCTATACTCACTTGAGGATTTTTGGTTGCCTTGCCTATGCCACTATCCCCATCCCTCAAAGGGACAAGTTAAAGCCAAGAGCCATTCCTTGTGTTTTCCTGGGATATCCTTTTGGCAAAAAGGGTTATTGATTATATGATCTTGCTTCAAAGAAGTATTTGGTCTCCAGGGATGTCATCTTTCATGAATCATGTTTTCCTTTTAAATCTGTGCCTCCTTCTGCTCATCCTCCTGCTTCATCTTTTCCCTTTGTTCCTTCTGGAGAACATGATGATGATTCTGATTCTCCCATTCACCTCTCTCCTCCCTCTTCTCCCCCATCTGTGCAGATGCCTTTTCCTGTCACTGTCGCAACTGCTTCAGCCCTCCCTTCTCCTTTCAATCCTGCCAGCTCACCTCCTATTTTAGCTTCTTCTCCCTCTATTCCTGCTCCCAGAAAGTCTCAAAGACAGCATAATCCTCCTTCCTATCTTAAGGATTATGTCTGTCAACTACCTGCCTTCTCTGGTTCATCTTCCTCCTCTTTGGAATCTGAGCCTCTATATTACTCTCAGGCTGCATCTGTTCCAGCATGGCAAGCTGCCATGAGACAGGAGTTTGAAGCTTTGGACCCTAACCATACTTGGGATATTGTCCCTCTTCCTCCTGGTAAGAAACCCATTGGTTGTAAATGGGTTTATAAAATAAAATACAAGGCTGATGGCTGTGTTGAAAGGTATAAAGCAAGGTTGGTTATTAGGGGTGATACACAGGTTGAGGGGATTGATTTTACAGACACTTTTTCTCCAGTGATTAAAATGACTTCTGTGAAATGCCTTATTGCTGTGGCTGTCAAGAATCATTGGCCTCTTTTTCAGCTTGATGTCAATAATGCCTTTCTTCATGGTGATTTGGATGAGGATGTTTACATGAAACTTCCTCCAGGTTTGACTGTCTCTGCTTCTACTTCTGGTTCTGTTTCTACTCCTTCTACTCCTTCTCCTCCTCTGGTCTGTAAACTCAAGAAATCCCTGTATGGTCTGAGACAAGCTTCCAGACAATGGTATGCCAAATTTTCTTCTGCTCTTTATTCTAGAGGGTATAAACATTCTTTGAATGACTACTCCTTGTTCATCAAAGGTAAGCCTGGCTCCCATGTGGTGGTAGCAGTCTATGTGGATGACATCATACTTACTGGGGATGACAGTGATGAACTTACTGCTCTAAAACTGTTTCTGGATGATCAGTTTAAAATTAAAGATTTGGGGTTTGCACTATTTTTTGGGTCTTGAGATGACAGTGGTCCCTGGTGGGATGCTCCTTAATCAGCATAAGTATATTTCTGATTTGCTGCATCAGTTTGACTGTGTCAATGTCCCTTCTGTTGTGTCCCCTTTGGACATCAATGTCAAACTTCATGCTGATTCTGGTGACATCTTGCCCTCTCCTGACCAGTACAGGAGTCTAGTTGGCAAGATGCTCTTCTTGACTCATACTAGGCCTGATATTTGTTTTGCAGTCTAGCATCTGAGTCAATTCCTCAAATGCCCCAGACTTCCCCATACTGCTGCCCTGCATGTTCTGAGATACCTTAAGGGCACTCCCTCCTTGGGTTTGTTTTATTCTGCTCATGCTGATTTTTCTGTTACTGGGTATTGAAATAGTGACTGGGCTGCTTGCCCTGATACTAGGCGATCTGTTACTGGTTTTTGTGTGCTTTTAGGTGGCTGTTTGATCAGTTGGAAATCAAAGAAACAGCCTGTTGTTTCTCTATCCTCTGCTGAGGCAGAATACCGAGCCCTTATAAAGGTTGTTGCTGAGTTGACTTGGGCTTCTCGTTTGTTGGTTGACCTTGGGGTATCTGTTTCTTCTCCTATTTCTGTATATTGTGATAGTCAAGTTGCTGTTCATATTGCTAACAATCCTTTTTTTCGTGAACGTACCAAACATATCGAGGTGGATTGCCATTTTGTTCGGGACTTGCTACTGTCTGGTTTTCTCAAGCTACTTCATGTGCCTACTTCTCGTCAGCTGGCCGACCTGCTCACTAAGCCCCTGCCTGGCACTTTGCTTCTTCCGCTTCTCACCAAGTTGCAGGTGGTTTCCCCCTCCAACTTGAGGTGGGGTATTGAGATAAGAGAAGCTACATGATTTAGCTTTGTATAGAGACTTGTATATTTTGTGTATACTCAGTGTATATTTTCAGTATATCCATGGTATACCTTGTAATTGGGTTGTCATTGAGCTATGATGATTTGTGTGTCTAAGCCCACAAGTCATTATTTAATTTTGGGCCGGATCACCCGACCCGACCCGTCCGTGTGTAATATGTATATATTGTAGGTGAGATATTTTCTCACCTACCGGATTTCATTTCCTCTCATTTTTCTCTGTAATAATATTTCTCTCATTTCCAGAGAGTTCCAAACGCTCTGTCTTCTCTCTACTTTCTCCCTCCTTGGGTTACATAGTTTGGACAATACCTTACCCTTGTTTTCTTACTCACATTTGTCCAAACGATTTACGCCATTCTAGCGTACCACAAACCATCAAAGGACAAAGATTAGTTCCTTGTTCGTACTACTTACTAGATATTCAGTTGTGCTAAAGCGAACCTTAGGTCTATTTGGAATTTCTCAAAACAGTATGTATGAATGCACAGCAAATGTTTGATTAAATGCTTAAGACGTAAAGGTCCATTTGGTCATTTTACAGTCCAATTGAATCTCAATCATGTTAGACCTTTATGTTGTTGATCTTAAAGCGAGCAGCGGTCTGAATTGCTTATGAAATTGTCACTTAAGCTAAACTGTAAACGATGATAATGTAGGTCAACAATCATTCGGAACTAAACTAATTTATTTCAAAATTTAATTTTATTAGGCTAGTTCATCTTGTTCTTAGCTTTCTGTTATTACTTGGTTCTTGCGCTTTGGATTTCTGATTGCTTTGCTAGTATTGCTGCTTAGTATTATTCCCTGTTTTTTTATTTTTTCCGAGCCTTTTTATTCTCTTTACCTTTGTATCTTTACTAAGTCGAAGGTCTATCGGAAATAATTTCCTACTTTTTAAAAATAGGAATAAGAATTGCGTACATATTAATTTTCTCGAATCCAACATATAAAAATTTTACTAAATTTATTACGTTATTATTGTTAGGCTAGTTTATCTAGTCAGACTTAAACGAGGAGTCCACTTTATTAACACAAAGTTTATTACATGTCATCTTGCTTTAAAGGCCCAAATCTATGGTATGTGACAAATGATACCACGATGAGCTAAATCAAATAAAAGAGCCAATAAAATTAAAACTGTCATACAAGCTAATGACACGACATGCCAAGAAGAACGTTGGAAATGAAGAATTTGCACGAGAGATTTTTGGAAATTTGAAGAACATACATTCAATCAATAAAAGTTAAGTTTAAGATCAAACATGCAGGAGTCTGTTTTGTTTGCTTGAGAGAATTAATCTTCTCATTAAATTCAGCATGACCAATACAATTGTCTGATTCGTTGAATGAGAAAAATTAATCTCCTCACTAAATACAGCATGTATGGCCAATACCTTATTAAAAATTCGACAAAAATCGATCAAGAAAAACCTATCAACTTTGGTCGGTTAAATAACCGACCAAAGTTGATCGGTTTTTCAAAATATTTTAATTTTTAATTTTTTTTAACGAAATCGACTAACTTTGATCGGTTTTTTTTGGCGCAAAAATGCGATAAACTATTTTTGAGTCCTGCAAAATTTATTTTTCAAGAAACCGATCAACTTTGGTCAGTAAATTCGACCTATCATTTTAAAAAATCGATCAACTTTGGCCGGTTATTTTTCGTGTGAAAATACAATTAAAGAGTATAAATAAAAAATAAGACAATCTTAAAACAAAATGCACCAATGGTTTAGTAATAGAATATCCTATCACAGTGCACATCCCAGTTCGATCCCCAGATAGTGAATCTTTTGACTATATAATTAAAATACCAACCAACTTTGATCGCGTATTGGTCGGTAGTTTGCTAAAACCGACCAACGTTGATTAGTTTTTGTGGTCGCTAATTACCAAATTTCTAGTAGTGATACCTTGTCTCGTTTGGTTGCAATTTTGCATCTTCTTATAAATAATACTCGCATAAATTATGCATGAATTGATGTACTACGTTTTCTCTCCTAACCCTTCGGTCCCACCCACGTTTTCCCATGCCCACGTTGTTTTTACCATTTTCCATCTTCTGAAACCAAATTCTCCCTCTAAATTCACAGAAAATTGAAAAACCCCTTCAACAAAGTTGATTCCACATTTTACTCCAGTTGAAGTTCATCAATAAAGAACAACAAAGCTTCGAAACAAAGTGCTAAAAAATCACAGTAGCTGATATACCCTCATTTGATTTGGGCGAGTTATCCCCAAAATCACACAAAAAGCAAAGCAAATCTCCACATGCAATTGCAAAGACTACTCAGAGTTCTTCTCCCTGAAAATCAGAGCCGAGATGAGAACCATGATGTAGATGCTGGAGAAACTTCTACACCATGCAAATAAGCCAAACAAAAAGGAAAAAAGATTTCGGTAGACGACGACTTTGTAGAAGAGGTCCCTAATCTTCGAACTGAAAAGAAAGCAAAGATGTCTCCTGGTTCGAAAAATCCAAAAATGAAGCAACATTCAAAAAAATTCCCTAAAATTATTCGGAACCAATCATTGGCCAAGGTAAATATTATTTGTTTCATTTCTAATCTTTTAGTTTGGTGTAGGATGGTAAAATCTGTGTTATACGTGTTTTAGACAAGTGTAGAGTAATTATCTTAATTTTGAAGATTATTTGTAGCTGTGATATTCTGCCTTTATAGTTTTAGATATTTTGGAGTTTCTTTGTAGTTATACTGTTAGGTAACTTGTACTATTGGAAGCAGAATTGTAGTTATCTTTTGTTGCTGCCTTTTTGTAGAAAATGCTTTAAATTGTAGATATTATGTAATAATTTGTAGTTATGTTGTAGATAAAATGTAGATGAATATATCCTTTTTATGCATTTTATTAATGTGAATTAATTTATTATTTGTGCAGAATGGACAGTTTTTTGCCCTACATAATATTGATTATAGGGTACTTAGATTTCATACTTTGTGTGATCCTAGCATTCCTAGCCAAACTATAGAGCTTCTATCCTCAGATAGGTTGAACCTTTTCAAAAAGACGTATTTTGGATCTTACCGTCTCTTCTCAGCATATGCATGCAAAACCAAGCCATTCATCTTCTGATGAAGTATGAATTGACCAAATCTAATACATCATATTTTTCTATACAGTTAAAGGGTAAAATATTAAATTTTAAATTGAGTGAGTTTGCATTAATTACTGGTCTAAGATGTGTTACCCAGGTTACTGATTTTGGTTATACTCCCACTTATTTTAGAAAAATAGTGAGCAGTTATTTTCCTAACAAATTAAGAGTGGAAAAGTCTTATTTGAAACAGATAATAACCACTTGATTATGGGTTAAACGATGAGGATGCGGTGAAGTTGTGCATCCTTTATATTTTAGAATTTTTCATTTGTCCTTCGTACAAAGATCATATTTATTTTGTAGATCACTTTACGTTCTATTTGGTAGAATTTGACAGTATGAGTTATACCCATAGGGTATTAAATCTGTCACCAGATGATGGAATATGTTAGATCTGTTAGGCATAGACTAAATCTGTATGTATATTCTTATCACATACGGGGATGCTCACTAGCATCACAAGTATGGCTTTATTAGTGTTGCTCTACTTTAGCACTGATCAAGCTACAAGGTGTTCTAACTCAATACCTCGCATACTAAGATGGTCAGCTAGTAAGGGGCAGATTTGGTTAGCTGCCTTTGATGAGAAGATGATAAAGCCGGAGTAGATAAAGGTATAGTTTCTTTTTTTATGATTATACATTTACCTTCAAAATGTCTACAAATATTCTACATTTTCTGCCTTGATCAAACTAATTTATTTTTCCTAATTCAGTTTACCAACATAGTTGGATCTGGAGAAAAGATCGCAGTGTTAATTTTGCCCGACAAAATTGAGTACAAAGTTTAAGAAGGTGAACAAATATCTGAGGTTCCCAATGTTGATCCTCCTACGTTGGAACCCAAACGAACAGCTGGAGAAGAGGACAATGAGTCTATTGCTAAGAAGATCAGAAAATTAGAAAAAGGAACTGAGAAGGTAATACATATAAACTACAATATATCTACAATATATCTAAATTTCATAAACTGCCTACCAAATATCTCCAAATTTGTAAATTCTGCTATATATCTTTATATAATTGCATATGTTTTTGCATTGTATGTTAGGACATATTATAAAGTTAACAACTTACTATATTGTAACTTGTAAGTTGATAGAAAGCTTGAAGATTTAAGGAAAGTTGTCTTTGTAGAACTCGATAGCCTTCGATGGTTTATAAATGATTCTTTGCAGAATGTTTTGTAAATGATAAACAGTAGAAATGTGCAAGATGATGCAAAGGTAAGATCTGACTTTTATTTTTTATATAAAAACTATTTAGACATATGAGAAAATATATACAAACTAACATAAAACATTCAGTTTGTTGGCAGTTCAACAAAAAATAATGACCAACAAAAATACTTGAACAATCAACAATGTTCAGATCAATATTGGAAAACAAGTGTAGGAAAGCACCAGCAAAATAGGTATCTACAAAATACCTATAAAATATCTATAATTTGTGTCAATATATATATACAACATATCTACACTTATTCACAAAATATCTACAGGTTTGCTACATATATGCTACAACTTTTAAGCCATCATTATCCAGTATTATTTACCATTTTTAATTATAAAACAGAACATGTTGAAGGTGCATTTGATCAAGAAAATCTTCCAGCACATGGTGATTTATATACACATTTTCAAGTTGGACAAAGCATGTATCATACTATCATTGAGATATATTTTCTTGTTGTTTATAAATTTTAACATTCTTGCTAAGTAAGATATGAATTGTGTTACAGTGATGGAAGATATCAATGCACTGTCCCCAATTCACAGAGTGATAGTAGCAGCTCAGACAAAACATGTCATTGAGGAACATGATAATGAAGGTGCAGATGCACAGTATGTGGATCTAGGTGATTCAGAAGGATCAAAATTTGAGAAGAATGGGGTCACACTAGATGATTTTGAGTTGCCTGACAACTTATCCCAGTTGGTTAATTTTGGCGAGCCCATTCAAGATGATGCAACACCTATGCATCCGGGGAGAACAAGGCATCTGGGAAAGCATGCCTGATTATCATTTATCCCTCTATACAGTTCTGGGGGCAACGGCTCGGTTGGACCTAAAATTTTCTACCCCAAGCACCCTTTTACTAGTGTTATTGGTGAAGATGTAGATCCGGAGGTTTTAGAACAATTGGTTATACCACTGTAGCGACAAAAGTTCAAAGAGGTATGAATGCATAATTTGACACTTGCATTTTAATATTTATGTTTTACATATCTAATTCAATCTACAATTTTTTTTTTGATATTTATTTGTTGTTACAGGAGGAAGGCTCCATTTTCCATTAAGGATAACCAAATTAAGCCTTGGTTAGACCTTAGAGTGAAAAAGGTTGATAAGAAGGAATTGTTATTTTCTTTAGCTCACCTCGGACAAGTCCTCAATGACTCGGTAAGTATCAAGGATTTTATTCCCAATATATGATTTGTAGATATCTTATCTTCTGTTTTGTAGTTTAATTGTATTATGTCAAAGATATCTAAAATATGTTGTAGATATGATAGACACGATTGTAAATGTTATCTTTCTTGTACGTACTGAAATTGTATTTAGATTTCAGATTATGTATCATATTTGAAGATTATTTATGGTATAAATTCTATATGTATTTTGTGGACAGAATAGTTTGTTGCTGTATTTCTTATTTATAGTGTAATTGTAGTTATTTTGTAGTTTATGTAGAACATTACAAGATTAATTATAGTTTAAAATATAGATATAATATAGACATAATTGTAGATGTTCTGTTACATGTTTGCCCAATACAACGACTACAACAACTACCCAGTAATGTCCCACAAAGTGGGGTTTGGGGAGGGTAATATGTAGTCGAGCCTTACCCCTACCCGAAAGGGTAACTGTAGACAAATTGTAATTATTTTAGATTATTTGAAGTTGACTTTGTAGTTTAAATTGTAGAGCTTTTTTTAGACATCATTGTATTTTTTATTTCTGTTTTGTAGTTAATTATAGTTATAATATAGTTTTATGTAGATTATTTGAAGTTGACTTGTTGTTTATATGCCAACTATTTTTAGTTGTAGCACACTAGTATTTTAATCTATTACTTGAGGAAAAGAGGTTGAGTATCAAACTATGTATTCTAACAAAACTGTTTTAATGTATTCTAACAATGTTGCTGAGTATCAAACATTAATACTTGGGCTCGAAATGGCCGTTGATATGAAGAAATTGCAATTTCAAGTATTTTTTGACTCCCAGTTAGAGGTCAATCAGCTTTTGGGTAATTATGAGGTCAAGAAGCCTGAACTACGCCTATATCATGATTACGCTAAAAAGTTGATGAGGTGGATCGGTGATGTGACTATTTAGCATGTGCCAAGGAAAGAAAATAAGAAGGCTAATGCTTTAGTTGCTATAGCTTCATCATTAGCCCTGCCTGACCAAGCGCAAGTTACTGTCTGCCAAAAATAGGTAGTACCACCGTCAAATAAGGCTGAAGATGAAGAAAGCGAACTCAAGCATCTTGTTGTTGTTTCTGAAGTTGAGAAAGAAGAATGGAGACAACCCATTACGACTACTTATGCTAGGGGATACTTCCAGAAAATTTGAGGAAAAGGACTGAAATCCGTCGTCGGGAACCTCGCTTCCTTTACTACAAGGATACTCTATACATAAGGTCGTTCGAGGGAGTACTCTTGCAACGCCTAGGAGAAGAAGACGCTCTCCAAGCTTTACAAGAGGCACATTCAGGGGTATGTGGGTTCACACCAGTCTCGACCAAATCTCCACTTCCATATAAAAAGGATGGGATATTATTGGCCAACGATGGTAAAAGATTGCTTGGATTACGCCGAAGATGCAAGGCTTGTCAATTCTATGCGAATTTTATTGATCAACCTCCTAAACTGTTGCACCCGACTGTTGCATCCTAGCCATTTGACGCTTGGGGATTCAATGTTGTTGGTACCAAAGTCTTCTGGTGGACACCTATACATCTTGGCTGCAATTGACTACTTCTCAAAATGGGCTAAAGTTTTTGCTCTTAAGGAAGTAAAGAAGAAAAATGTTGCAAATTTCATCCGAGTAAATATTATTTATCACTTTGGCATTCCTCGTTACATAAGAATGGATAATGGAAAACCATTCGATAATAGGTTGATGAACAAGATTTGTGGTCTCTTTGGCTTCAAGCAACGCAACTCTTTGATGTACAATGTTGCCGCCATTGGTCTAGCTGAGGCCTTTAACAAGACTCTATGCAACTTGTTAAAGAAACTCGCCTCCAAATCCAAATGAGATTGGAATGCCTCTATGGAAGAAGATCTATGGGCCTATACGACGACTCACCGCACGCCAACATAGGAGACTCCTTATTCACTCGTTTATGAAGTCAAAGCCGTCTTTCCACTTGAGCGTCAAATACCTTCATTACGACTGGATATTCAAGAAGGGATAATTGATGAAGAAAATGCTTGACTTCGATTAAGAGAGTTGAAAGCTCTTGATGAAAAGAGATTGGAATCTCAACAACGTATTCAATGTTATCAAGCTCGATTATCTCGCGCCTTCAATAAAAGAGTTCGCCCGAGATCCTTTCAAGTAGGAGATCAAGTCCTTGCCGCACGAAGACCCATAATTACTTCCCACAAACTTGTAGGGAAGTTCACTTCAAAATGGGATGGGCCATATGTCATACAAGAAGCTTACTCAAGTGGGGCTTACAAGCTGGTTGATGCAGATGGCATAAGAATCGGCCCTATCAATGGCAAAATTTTAAAGAAGTATTATCCCTGAAGTTTCCAAGCTCACTGACGCACGAGCCTAAATTGCAGGTTGTTACACTCCTGGCCCGGAAGAGTATAAATTGTGTATGACCCAAAAAAAAAAAGAGTCCGCTAGGTTTAAAATCTCGAAAGAGGTGGCCTAGGCAAAAGTTAGGACGCAAAAAAAATCTACCTATTCTAAACTACGGTATGACTTGATCCTCTTCATCGAGGTACATAGGCAGCTTATAGTTTCATTCTAAGTTCAGTCGCATAAGTTCGAAAGATATATATTGCAAAAATTGTTGTCCGAGTGAAGTATGGAGGAATATAAAATCAAGCTGAAACACCATCCTCCCGTTGAACTTTGATCTCATTTGATTTAAAGGGGGCAACCCTCCCGGGGTAAATTGATATCTTCAATGGGTCGATTTTAGGAGAATGTCAAGTATTTGCATTAAAATCCAGGGATTCTCTATGTCTTCAGGTTCGACAAACCTTCAAGTTTGTTGGTCTCTAAATCCTCCCTTCTGCCAAAAAAAGGAAGAGAATTGAAGCATCAAAAGGAAACGCAAGCACAAGGAAAAGATTGCTTGGCACAATATTTCATATTCAATGAGACTTGAACCCAAAATATTTGTGAGAATATAGCTCTTAAATTTGTTGATACATCTTCCGATCTCGAGTCTTCCATTCCAAGATATGAATTTTAGGTAAGACTGCGCAAATCTGGAATTGATGGCGTGGTGCAATGTAAAGTTAGATTAAAAATATTATCTGGGACGATTCTGGAGTTTTTTGATTTAAAATTTTGGATATATTCTATATCTTGAAGTCTAGTTTTCAATAGATCAAACGGTTCTTAATTTCAACGTTCTTACACCAAGATATGAATCTTTTGGTGAGACTGCGCAAATCAAGAATTAATAGCGTGGTGCAATATAAAGTTGATTTCGAAATAATATCTGGGATGATTTAGAATTTTTTTTGTTGATAATTTTTTATATGTTCTAGGTCTTGAAGTCTAGTTTTCTTGAAATCAAACGGTTTGTAATTTCGATATTTCTACACCGAGATATGATTTTTTTGGTGAGACTGCACAAATCTGGAATTGATAGCGTGGTGCAATATAAAGTTGATTTCAAAATAGCATCTGGGATGATTCAATTTTTTTTGTTGAGAATTTTGGATATGTTCTAGATCTTGAAGTCTAGTTTTCTTGAGATTAAACGGTTTGTAATTTCGATATTTCTACACCGAGATATTATTTTTTTGGTGAGACCGTGCAAATCTGAATTTTCAACATGGTGAAATCTAAAGTTGGTTTCAAAATATTATTCGGCGCAATTCCGAAGGTTTTTGATTCTAAGTATTGGACATATTTTAGATATTGAAGTCATCAAACAGTTCATTATTTGGACTCTCCCACAACAAGATATTAATCATCTGTTACAAGTACGTAAAGCTGAAAATTATACATCTAAGATAAAAGCCGAACAATGTAAAGCAAAAGAGAAGCTAAAATATTTAAGCTCTCGAAGTCTCCAAGTTGAAGTCTTCAAGCGTATTCAAGTTGAAGTTCCCAAGTTGAAATCTTCAACCCCGTCCGTCTTTAAGTTGAAGTCTTCAAATCAGCTGATCTTCAAGTTGAAATATTTAGGACCTCCAAGTCTCAAAGCTGCAGCTTTGAGTCTGTTGGTCTTCAAGTTGAAGTCTTCAAATTCCCTGATCTTCAATTTAAAATATTTAGGCCCTCCAAGTCTCAAAGCTGAAGTCTTCAAATTCGTCGGTCTTCAAGTTGAATTCTTCAAATTCACCGATCTTCAAGTTGAAATATTTAGGCCGTCCAAGTCTCAAAGTTGAAGTCTTCAAGTTCGTCAGTCTTCAAATTTATCGGTTTTAAAGTTGAATTGTTTAAGCCTTCTGAATCTTCGAGTTGATGTCTGCAAAGTTCGCCAAATCTTCAAAGTTTTCCAAGTGTTCAAGTCGATGTCGTTTCGAGTTGAAGATTTATAACTTTTCAATCTTAAGGTGGACATATGAGTCTCTTTGCACCCTAAGTTGGCCTCTTTGCGGGTTTGCCCTTAAAAGGAACTATAACTTTCCAATCTTAAGGTGGACATATGAGTCTCTTTTTCACCTTAAGTTGGTCTCGCCAATAGTCGAGCCATATTGAGAGTAATCTCTCCGGTAGTCGGGCCACATTGAGAGTAATCTCTCTGGTAGTCGGGCCATTTTAAGCGTAATCTCTCCGGTAGTTGGGCCACATTGAGCGTAATCTCTTCCGTAGTCGGGCCATTTTGAGAGTAATATCTCCGGTAGTCGTGCTACATTGAGAGTAATCTGGCCATGAAAGTAATCTCTCCAATATTTGGGTAGGGACGAGTACCCATCCCCTCACACCCTAAGACCGCCTTCTTCATGCGTGGATCATCTTTTTGAACAAGAATACATTTTTCTCTCTTGACCTAAAAATAAAAAAGATAACAAAACAAGAAAAGTATAAGAAATTACTTTTAAGTTAGTGCTTCCGTGTCTACAAAAATATATTCAAGTAGATTGCAAATACTGTGAATTAGATATTCTCGACTGGATCATGCAGCCATATATATATATAGATATCAGAGACATCTTGTAAGAGTATGTTGACGATGTGGGAGTTAGATTATGCAATTGGTCTCCTAGATAGATTCAGTTAATGGTGATGAGTCGGTTACTGATAGGGCAACGTCGATTGGCTATTTAGAGTTCAAGTAGGATTTGGAGGCTTTCAAGCATTCCTTACATATTCGGTGATTGAGGCGGCAGTGCTATATTGATAGATATCTTGTGATCATGGATAATCGCATGCCTTGGTGGTGCAAATTTCCATGTCAAATTAAAATGAAAACTTTTCTTTAATGTAAAGAATGACAAAAGATTTTACAAGTTTCTCCTACGTGATGGCTAATGTTTGGTCATCATATGCATGCCATTAGTAATATGGAAATTATTTTCTTGAATCAAGGAAATACAAAGTTCAGACAAATTTTTTCTACGTGTACTCCACGACCAATTATTGAGTTCCGGTTAGTCTAACTTCGATTAATCTTGAAATGAGGGCATTTATAAACATCTAAATTTTATCAGATTTAAATTCATAAAGTTATTTGAACTATATTTTATGTTTGAGATGAGGTTAGTCCAAATAAATATTATGTGCTAATATAATTGAATTAATTATATAAATTTATTATATATGGATTAAATAAATAAGTCTTAATCCATTGTGTTAGCGCATTTAATTGGACTAACGTGATGAGCCCGCTTTATTCAGCCAAAGATGACATCTCCCTATAGACCCAGTTTCATGCCACATGTCAAATGACGTGGCACACCAAGTCAAACGGAAGAGCCAATAAGACCATACCATGTGTCAAAATGATAGGCGTGCTAGTCACACTGAAAGGCCAATGAAATCGTGCTACGTGTGCAAATGTCATGTTCTGGCGAATCAAATGTGGTCATGTCACCCTTCAATTTGATTGGTCGGAAAGAGTTTGTTCTTATCATGACTCTTCCCTTCCACAACTATAAATAGGGGTCTTAATAACTCAAAAAGATACCAGAAGTTATAACAAGAAGCAAGAAAGAGCTCGATGATCAAACTCTGTAAATTTCTCCACAAAGTTTTAAGCTTCAAGCAATCAAATTCAAGTTCAAAAACGAAGAATAGATCAAGTATTCTAGCTCAGGAATGAAGAACAATTCTCAAGATCAAGATCGAAGTTGAATCAAATACAATGCCTTCAAGATCAAGGCTACTTGTTCGTGATAAAATTCATGGCAACAATCAAAGTGTTCGCGACGGATAAATCAAATTTAAATTCAAGATTAAGCTCAAAGTCCCTTGAATTCATACTAGAAAAGTAGAGTCAGAGGAATCATAGAGATTGTACACTCAAATATTCGAAATCAAATACTACAATTATTGCAATATTTTTCAGTCTTGATTTTATTTTCTCGGCGCAAATTTATTGTCTACAGTCTCTTCACACAACCATCATGTTGTTTAATCCCATGTCGAAAAGTTTTCTGTTATTATCCCTTTGTATTTGTCATGTACTGATTTCTATGGGAAGCGTAGGACATTAACTTCAAGAATACAAAGGCATACGTCGAGAAACCTGTTACCGACCCTCTTAACATTCAGTGGATCATTGCATAGATTATACAACAAAAGAAGGGTCACTAAAAAATCTATTCTCTCGTTCTATGCATTTAATTCTTTTTTTATTTCTAATCATTTGGTAAATATTTAAAAAAGAATTGTGTTTTGCATCGATTGTGGTGTATTTGTTGCTGCCTTTATGGAGTATGTTAGCGTTGGAGATTTGTCAATTCCTGCAAAAGACCTTTTTGATATTGACTAATATTGTAGACGCTATGGAGCGCTCATATGGGACTATGCTACAAAGAAGTAGGAAGATGGGGCAATCAATGAAAATGAGGTTACAGGCAGATTAGCAAGGAAGAAGGGTACAACTGCATTGAATGAGAAAACAAGAATCCAGAGAAAGAAGAAGTAGTGTCACATATATGTAATTTAGTTGATGCTAGTTTGTAGGAGAAGTATAGTACACACCTTTTTGAATAATTCATTTGTATTTTTATTGTAGTAGACATTTTGTTTTGTTAATTTTTATCCAATTTAGTAGTTCACTTGAAAATAACTTGGTGATTTTATCTCCGGTTGTTTAATATTTACAGCACTTGTTCTTCATTATCTTAAATGTAGTTATTATGTTAATAGAATACAAATTATCTACAAAAAAAAAATTCAAATTATCTACAATCTGGAAACATTGGATGTTGAGATTGTATATAATTTTATAGTTAAATATGTATATAATTTGTAGGGAATACCTCCAGTTGTACTTAATTTCTATATATAACTACCAATTCAAGTTAAATTAATTTTTTTAACTTGTACTTATATTGTGGATAATAAATATTAACTGCTATGTACAGAATGTCAAAAATGGAGGTAGACTTGACAAAATACAGAAAAATATGTTAATAAACATAGAAACAAATTGAAGTTAACTACATTATGATCTTTAAAAACTTAAACGATTACACACAAAATTCTGTTAACTTGAGCACACTAACAATTATTTTGAAATACTATTCTAACTACATGATATTATTTCTTTTTGGGTGCATTCTTGCAAGATCTTTTGTTATGCCCTTCACCTCCACAGTTACCACATGATACCTTGTACTTCTTTGACTTTAGTTCATCATATATTTTTTATCTATCCTTTTGAGGTCTTCCTGGCTGCCTTTTCTCTCCCGTATGTGGATTATTACTTTATCAGATAGATATTGTGGCACATTTCATTTGCTTTCATCATGAAGTGGATTTACTGGTATTTCATATGTACTCACTAGGCTCTCTTTTGTATAATATAGAGAGCAATAGTTTTCATAAGTTTCATTCATGTGCCCTAAAGCTGCCAAAGCATGCGCATATGGAAGTTCATCAAGTTGGAACTGGCCACAACTACATTTCTTGATTTCAAGACGCATAATGTACTGCTTCACACCATCTATCACAGTATAGATATAATCTGTTGAAGCCCTCACCTACAATCACATAACAAACATAAAGAAAAATATTTACAATCATAAAAATAGATTATCTACAATTTATCTACAACGTATCTATAATTTATCTACAAATTATCTATAATCTACAAATTAACTACAATTTATCTACAATCTGAAAATATTATATATTAAAAAAATATTTTTTTGCACCAAATAAATAGATCTTACCTTAAGTTTTTGAGATAATGTACTATTTTTCTCCAATTCTTTATTGAATTTGTATACAAGGGATGTGAAAGTATCATTTGCCTTCAATAACTTCTCTTTCGTCCAACGTTCAAGAAGTGTACTTATATACTCTAATAGGTCAAATATTGGCAGCTCTCTTGCATCTTTTGTTACAACATTCAACGACTCTGCAATGTTTGATGTCATAGTCCAAGTTCTATTCACCGTTGCATGTACTCTTGACTATCTATGATAGCCAATATGATAGAGGTATGATTTAATACGCCGGTCTAGCTCTTCAATATTCGACATCCTTTCATTAAATTCATCCAGAGTGTATCACCATGCAGCAAAGTACAATTCATTTAACTGTACATGGCCCCTCTTGAACTTTGACCTTATATTTGTCCAAATATGCCACATGCAAGAGTAGTGTGACACGCCCGGATAGACAATTGATATTGTCTTCAGGATACTTTTATTCCTATTTGAAACAACTCACATTGAAGTTCTTTCACCATATTCTTGCTTGAATTGCTCAAAAAATTACTTTCACGATGCATCGTTTTCCGAATCAACCACAACATATGCCAAGGCAATATTGTACCTACAATATTAGTAAAAAACATAAATACATATAAACTACAATATATCTACAAAGTATCTACAATGTATCTACAATTTATAAATTGCCTACAAAATAACTATAAAATAACTATAATTTTACCTGCTACATCCATTGTGCTTTTTGTCAGCATAATTCCCCTGGAGGCTGTCTTTAAGAACGTCCTATCAACCACTACTACCGGTCTACAATATCCCAACCACTTATTGATGTACAAAGACCAAAAAATACATATAAGAAGTATTCATCTGTTGTTTTCTTCAATTTAGCAGCTGAACCAGGATACGTCTTCTCAAGAATATAAAAATATTTTGGTAATTTATTGTAGAAGTCAGCCGGATGACCTCTCAAAAACTGTAAAGCCTTTTCCTTTGTTCTTCATGCTTGCATGTAACTTAGGTTCACTCTGTGTGGGGACAATATCTCAGTTTGCATGTCCCTTAGTGTGTAAACAGTCTTAGGATCACAATACTTTGGCATGACCATGTTACCAACTACAACTGCAGTATGTTTATGCTGTATTAATGTATCGTCCATTAAGGTGCATGTGTGTTGTCGGTTGAAACTCCAGATCTTGAACATTGCAGAATCATTAATTGATATTTCCTTGAAGTGCCAGTTACAGTTTTCTCCAATGCATATAAGCCAGTAGCTACAAAAAAATACATTTATAATACAGGTTATCAATGTAGATGAAAGGAAAGCAAGCAAGAAGTTAATCCAAATAAAAGCAGATAAAAGGTGTGAATTTCTCAAGGCATGGTTGAGCTCGCAAGCGATACATGTCCTGTCCTTATTAAGAAAAGCTGAAGAAGAACGAGCTAGTACCTGCACATAACAAGCGTCAAGGTTGAAATCTAAAGTTTGAATGAAGAACCACTCAAGACTCAAGATCAAGCTTCAGAAGACTTATAGATAGGAACCATGTAACTCGTAGTTGACAGGTTTAGCTAGTCTTTTTCATTCTTTGATTTGATGTAATAACAGGACTGCGGACCGGAACCTCGGCGGAATGGCACCTCGACCGGATCTTCATCTTGGCATACTCCTTCATCTCGCTCACTCCTGAACTACACTGACCTGATTCCTCTTTAGCCGAGGATATGTAAGCAACCTCTGAAGTAGGGTGCTTCCCATGGAGTATTCAAATGGGCAAAAATCACTCGTATTTGCTCGCTTATCGTTGCACGAAAACTCTTCGTGTTTCCGTGCAAAGAGGGGCAGTTGTGAGCATGTTTTTTGCCCTACATGAAAATAACTCCTAAAAATAGATCAAAATAATTTTTTATTAATTTTAGGAATTTTTCTTTGTTTAGTTGCATTTCATACATATTAAATATTTTTAAAATCGTAGAAAACCCATAAAAAGTGTCACATTTTTAATTTTATGCCACTTTAGGTAAAATTTGCATTTAGGAATTAATTACATTAAGTTAATTGTATTATTAATCAAAAATCACAAAAAATAATCATTTTTACATCGTCAGGTAATTAGTTTAATTTTACAATTTGTATTGATTTAGGAATTTAGTTTAGATTTTTTAATTAATTAAATCAAAAATAAAAAAAAGAAAAAAATTAAAAAGCAAATTCGAAATTGGGTCATGTGATAAGTGAACTAAAAATTTTTAATATAAACCCAACCTAAATTAACCCCGACCTAACCTCAAACCGGATCAACCCAACCCAACCAACAACAACAACAACAACAACTACCCAGTATACTCCCACCAGGTGGGGTCTGGGGAAGGTAATATGTAGACAGCCTTACCCCTACCCAAAAGGGCAGAGAGGCTGCTTCCAAGCGACCCTCGGCGCATAGGACAGAATGGAGAGCTGCATTGGAAAACAAAGATAAAGTTAGGAACCAAGACAAGTCAAAACACAATAACAAAACAAAGCATAAGTAATCCTGCAGAAATAACGTAAATGATTATGTAAACATAAGAAACATAAATACCGTCGCATACGACAATAACAAGCGACAACTATCATATTACCAACCAAGAGGGGACCTACGCTAAAACACTAGTCATCTACGGGCAACCCTACTATCCCACACCCAACCCCGGGTGGGGCGAACGAAGGACTCTAAGAGCCCCTAGCCTGCAACCCTGATTCTAGACCTCCAGACTCCCCTATCAAGGGTCAAGTCCTCGGTAACCTGCATACTAGTCATGTCCTGCCTAATCACCTCTCCCCAATGCTTCCTAGGCCTCCCTCTACCCCGCCGACCACCAACAATCTCCAGCCGCTCGCAGCTCCTCACCGGGGCATCGGGACCCCTCCTCCGTACATGCCCGAACCACCTCAGCCTCGCTTCCCGCATCTTCTCGTCCACCGGGGCCACCTCTACCTTCTGTCGAGTAACTTCATTCTTAATCTTATCTAGCCTGGTGTGCCCACACATCCACCTAAGCATCCTCATCTCAGCAACCTTCATTCTCTGAACATGGGAGTTCTTCACGGGCCAGCACTCTGCCCCATACAACATCGCAGGTCTAACCACGGCTCTGTAGAATTTCCCCTTGAGTTTGTGTGGGATTTTTTTGTCACACAGGACCCCAGAAGCAAGCCTCCACTTCGACCACCCTGCTCCTATCCGATGGGTGACGTCCCCGTCAATCTCTCTGTTCCCCTGAATCACAGACCCAAGATATCGGACACTGTCCCTCTTGGCGATGGCCTGAGAACCAAGCATCACATCCCTGCCCACCCCACTCGGCTCGTCGCTGAACTTGCACTCCAGATATTCTGTCTTAGATCTGCTTATTTTGAAACCTTTAGACTCGAGGGTCTGTCTCCATACCTCTAACCTTTCACTAACACCGGCGCTCGTCTCGTCTATCAATATTATATCATCAGCAAAGAGCATACACCAAGGCACATCCCCTTGGATATGACGGGTTAGAGCATCTATCACTAAGGCGAACAACAGGGGGCTCAGCGCCGATCCTTGATGGAGCCCCATTACCACAGGAAAATGGTCTGAATCGCCACCCACCGTCTTCACCCTAGTCTTAGCCCCATCGTACATGTCCTTGATAACTCTGATATAGGCTTCTGGCACACTCTTCGCCTCCAAGCACCTCCATAGCACCTCCCTCGGGACCTTGTCATACGCCTTCTCCAAGTCGATAACCTAAAACGCCAATTACACTACACAGATACACACGGGAGATGCGGGAAAAAATTTAGGAGGCAATCAACTTTGGCTGCTTCTTCACAAACACACACGCACAATACGCATATACAGAACAAGGGAGAGTGGCCTGAAAATTGAAGCAAGGAGCTGCGCAGCTTCTCAACAGGAGACCTCCCAATCCCATCTCATCATCTTCGACAAAACCAGACCTGCGGAAAACCAAAGAGATCCCCGTCGTTCACACCACCCAACGACCACCCATCAGCCATACGACCATCACATGACAACTGCCAGAAATTCCATGAAATCCGGCTAAAATGACTCCAAAACGATACCCTTCGCTCGCTGGAAGTCAACCTCTCCCCAGCCGTTAACCTCGCCGGAACTGAAACAATAGCGAAATTGAACTCACTGATTTTTAGTTCTTTTTGTTCCCTTAATCTAGAGTTTAATTCCATCAAATTTTTATCTTGGATTTGTTCTCTATTAGTGTTGGTCAGTGGAATGTTTGGAAGCGAGGTTATCGTCGAGTTTGTTGTCGAGGTTCTCCGGTCAAAATCGCCTGATCTGAGTCAAGTTGATCGTCGATTTGTCGAGGTTGTCCGCTCAAGGTCGTGGTCGGTGAGTCAAGCTTAACTAAGGTCTGTTTTCTTTTAGTTATCAAATTTGAATTTTCATTTTAGCACTTCATCTTGTACTGATTCATGTTGTGCTTGAGTAAATGTGGGTGTATTATGGTCTTGTATATTCAATTAGCTCTTTGGGTTTTGGAAACTTTGGATTCAAATTTTGCATATTCTGCCTATCTGCTTGTTAAATGATTCTCCTTGGTTTTCAAACTGAAATATGCCAAGGTGTTAGGATCGTCGTGAGCATGCCCGTGCCAAGTCAGATTTTGTGCGCGCTATTTTGAAATTTATGAATTA
Source organism: Nicotiana benthamiana (assembly GCA_034376525.1). Lineage (NCBI taxonomy): Eukaryota > Viridiplantae > Streptophyta > Magnoliopsida > Solanales > Solanaceae > Nicotiana > Nicotiana benthamiana. Next base: position 23,871,353 of record CM067340.1, on the reverse strand, counting down.
AGTTTCTAATCGACCTTAGATGTTTGTGTTTTTTGCTGGGCGTATCTCTATGTGCCGCATTTCATGAGCTTGATTGAACAAAAAGTAGACTAAGCTACTGTCTCATTGCATTTCCCTTAGAAAATGCTTTCATTAAACTGTGTCCATACGAATAGCAAGAGTCATGAAGCTGGGAGTTTGAAATATGAGTTGCTTGATTTGGATTCTTGTTTCTGTGAAATTATGAAGAACTGTAGCACGAGAGGCATGGCACAAATTTATGTTGTGATCTATTTCAAACTTGTTAATCATTTTGGTATTGGAGGTGCGGTTTAGAGTATTGAAATGTGCTGTTAGCTTTGAAGGAATAGCTGGGTCGTTTGTTGAATGGAAATCTTATCTTTATTTTACTCATTGTGGACCATTTTTTTGTGCAATCCTGAGAAACCGGTTATGGGAGGTTGGAATCATTAGGGCCAAAAGTAATGACCAATGGCCCAGTCATTTACTACAATATAGCTAGTGCACATAATTTCTCTGTTTTGTTTTGCAGATTAATATAGAAAACATGGATAAATAGGATAATTTAGTGGTGAATGTGAAGTGCATCGTGCCGAACAAAAATGAAATTGCATAGCCCTCGTATTAGCTTTATAAACTAGATATTAAAAATGAATATTTGTAGAGAATCCTTTTGGACCATTTAAAATACAATTGTGGTTGCGTATACGTTCGCGTAATCCAACCATGATTCTAAATTAATCCGGAGTATGCGTTCGCGCAACTTCGCTCAACCCTTTCTTAATAATAAAATAGGTCGCGAGTTTTGATTATTTTTAGCTTACTTAAGTTCTTATAATCACATACGGCCCTTTAATAATTTCCTAGGTTAGTTAAATATAATATGTCGTAGAATATCCTTTAGGGCTGTTTAAAATACTAGTGAGATTGCGTATACGTCCACGTAACACAATCACACTTATAAAAACAAACTGGAGTATGCGTTCGCCAACTTTAGCCCAAACTCTTCTTTTAAATAATTAAGTGTTATTAATTGTGTACACGTTCTCGTGACATGATTCTTGACGCGCCAAACAAGTGGGAACACTTGCGCGTAACCTGTTTCAAGATAATTTTCTAATTAAAAGCAGTAAAAGAGGTAGAAGCACAAAGGTTTAAAAATCAGTAATTAAACAATTTAACACGACAAGTCGGATCAAAGCGACCGTGCTAGAACCATGGAATTCGGTAGTGCCTAACAACTTCTCCCGGGTTAACGGAATTCCTTACCCGGATTTCTGATTCGCAGACTACAATAACATAGTCATTCTTTCTTTGATTCAGGATTTTAAACCAATGACTTGAGACACCACAAATTATTCCAAGTGGCTACTCTGATTTTTAAATAACTAATTCCGTTTCGATTGTCACGTAAATTGGAAAAAACTTCCTTTATTATACCCTTTCCGGGTGAAGTAAGGAAAAATGAGGTGTGAGAATACCTTCTATGGCTAGATCTTTTAACCTTGAATTGGAACTTGTGCATGACAGAATAGTACTTTATTGCAATTGCAATTGTTTGCTTGTCTTGATATATTTGTCCTTCTTCGATAACACTTTGTGTACCTTCAGTTATTATTTCGCTTTGATATTCCTCTATGAAGGGAGATGATGGCATATCAAGTAACTGTATTATCCCAGACAAACCTGCATGAAAATAAAGATAAATAGTGTCATTACAATTTTGTAGATTTTTGTAGATAAATTGTAAATGAAGAGAAAATTCTGTAGTCAATATTTTCTCAACATAGATTGTAGTTCAATTGTAGTACATATGTAGTAATTTTGTAGATAAGCATGAAAAAAATATTGCTTTATACATCCTAAAACTGATATGTAATTTATTTGTAGATAAATGTAGGAATTTTATAGATATTACCGTAAAATCAGACTTCCATAGAATTTGAAACATAGCAAACCTGCACTTGTATTCTCATTTGTAATAGTCAATTCCATATTAAAATCTCATACACTTAAAAGTAACGGATACGATCCTAAGTTTTTATTCTCCTTTATTGTCTCCATATACACGCGAAACCCCCATATTGTTCCTAATCTCCATTGGAGGATAATTCTCATTCACAATATATTTGATTTCTACAATTCTTTCCAAAGTATCAATCATTAATTGCTCTACAATTGTAGAAATCAATATAATGTAACTTGCATCCTCATCGAGCATAATGCCATTAACTTGAAGATCTCTAAATCTGCCATAGCTATCCTAATTTCCATTTAATTGTAGTATGATTGGGATTTTGGATATGATTGCGTGTCGTTGCTGAGGTATTGTTCAATATTTTGTTGATTTTTTGATTTTTTAGATTAAGAAAAAAAGATGAAGAACAGAGAATCGACAGAATTGATTTCTATAATTTGACTTGAATTTGTTGAATATTTTGTTGCTTTTTTGATCAGTGGATTGAGGAAAAAAGTCGACGAACTGAGCTTTTGCAGAATTGATTTCTACAAGTTGGATTCGAATTTGTTGACGATTTTGTCTTTTTGGATTTGTGGCTTAAGGGAAAATATCGAAGAACAGAGTTTTTGCAGAAAAGAGTCTATGTAATTTGATTTTAAATTGAAGATAAAGGATTCCCATTTCAAATTTGATCTGAAGGTCGCTAAATCAATTAGAATATTCTATTCCTGATTTGTAGCTCGCCTAATTAGGAAGATTCAACTACTAATAATTTAATGAATGGTATAATAGTTGAAGAAAAAGTACGAACATAACAGATAAATTAGAAACTATATACGTATTTGATAATAAAATTTTATATATGTTATAAGAAAGAAACAACAACAACAACAACAACAACTACCCAGTATAGTCCCACAAAGTGGGGTTTGGGGAGGGTAATATGTAGACGGGCCTTACCCCTACCCGAAAGGGCAGAGAGGCTGTTTCCAATCGACCCTCGGCTCATTGAAGGAAAGAAAAACAAAAACAATAAAAAAAACAAAAACAAAACAAACACAAAAGAGCATTAGTAACTCCAGCAGAAGTTGCGTAAATAAATATCTAAACAAAAGAACCATAAATAAAATAACATGCAATAATATCAGACAGTAACTACCATAAGGGAGACACAATCTAATACACATATCGTCTATGGATAGCCCTGCCAAGCCTCTCCCAACCCCGGGTGAGGAGTACTACAAACTCTAGGAGCCCCAATCCTACAACCCTGATACTAGACCTCCAGACTTTCCTATCAAGGGCCATGTCCTTGGAAACCCACATCCTAGCCATGTCATGCCTAATCACCTCTCCCCAATACCTCTTAGGCCTCCCCCTGCCTCGTCGTACGCCGACCATCGCCAACCGCTCACAACTCCTCACCGGGGCATCAGGACTTCTCCTCCGCACATGCCCGAACCACCTCAGCCTCGCTTCTTGCATCTTCTCATCCACCGGGGCCACCCCCACCTTCTCTCGAATAACTTTATTTTTAATCTTATCCAACCTGGTGAGCCCGCACATCCACCTGAGCATCCTCATCTCCGCAACCTTCATTCTCTGAACATGAGAATTCTTCATTGGCCAGCACTCCGCCCCATACAACATGGCAGGTCTAACCACAACTCTATAAAATTTCCCCTTGAGTTTCTGTGGAACTTTCTTGTCACACAGGACTCCTGATGCAAGCCTCACTTTGACCACCCCGTTCCTATACGATGAGTGACGTCCCCGTCAATCTCTCTGTCCACCTGAATCACTGACCCAAGATATCTGACATTGTCCCTCTTAGCGAGGACCTGAGATCCAATCATCACGTCCCTGCCTACTTCGCTCGGCTCGGCGCTAAACTTGCACTCCAGGTATTCTGTCTTAGATCTGCTTATTTTGAAACCCTTAGACTCGAGAGTCTGTCTCCATACCTCTAACCTCTCAATAACACCGACCCTCGTCTCGTCTATCAAGACCATGTCATCAGCAAATAGCATAGACCAAGGCACATTGCCTTGAATATGTCGGGTTAGAGCATCCATTACCAAAGCAAACAAGAGAGGGCTAAGCGCCGATCCTTGATGGAGCCCCATAACCACTGGAAAATGGTCTGAGTCACCACCCACCGTCCTAACTCTAGTCTTAGCTCCATCGTACATGTCCTTGATTACTCTGTTATAAGAAAGAAAAAATCTCTAAATTTGTCCCAGAATAAATGTACTCTGTCAACCAAATATGTATACTGTCAACCAAATATAATACTCCAGCTTATCGCACAAACCAAACGACCCTTAAGACCTAAGACTTTTCTTCTTCAGTCGAATGACATCGCGAGGCAGATTAACGAATGAAAGAGGGTTGTATACTAGAAGGGGGTCTACCTTTTGCTACAGCACACATCAGCTAGGTTAAGGTACCTCCTGATGTCTCTCTCTCTAAACAGGTGAGTCCCATTCTTCTCTGTAGTTGTCTGTTATTTTTTCCATTTTTCAGTTTTTTGTGGGGTGGAATGCTGGGGTGGAGGGTGGGGGGGTTTCTTTCCGTAGCAGGAGTATTAGCCTGTGTATATCTTGGGTGCTATCCTCGCTTCTCAGAGTCCAGCACCCCGGTTCTCTAAACTCCCTATGCGCGAGTTCAGAAAAGGGCCGGATTACAAGTGTCCAGCACCCAATACAGCACCCAAATTCAGTGGCTTGCACCCAATTCCATAGCAGCAGGGGTTATTAGCGTGTGTATATCTTGGGTGCTATCCTCAGTGCCCAACACCCGGTGCACTAAGCTCCCAGGTCCGGAGAAAGGCTCGTATTACAGGTGCCCAGCACCCAATATAACAACCAAATTCAGTGCCTCGCACCCAATATAGCATCCAAATTCAATGCTATATTGGTTGCGGCGCAATCGCTATACCAATCCGTTTTTTGTAAGTATGGATATATTCTGGAATTAATTAACCTAGTTTTTGGGTACTTAGGGTTGCTTTTTAATTCTCTGTATAGGGCTTACTTTCAATGAAAAAGGCAAAGCAGTTATAGTTGGATTCTAAATTTATTACCCTCTCCGTCACAATTTACATGTCACCGTTTGACTTGACACGTAGTTTAAGAAAGAAAGTAAAGAATAATAATTTTGAATTTTTTTGTGGAAAACAAGCCCTAAACATTTGTGTGACTAGAAATCATCTTATTAAGGATAAAATGGAGATTTTAACGTTAATTTGTTTCTAAATAGAATTCTGACATTCTTTTTGGGACAGATTAAAAAAGAAAGAGTGCCACATAAATTGAGACAAAGGGAGTAACTCCATATATGACAATCCTACTGGTTCTACGGAATCCGTATGTTGCCTTCTAGCTCTGCCGTGCTAGGCCATGGCGAAAGTCGTGCTCCTCCTCGCAATTAAAAAGCTTAGGCAATTGATTCGGGCTGAAGAAACCGAAAGAATTGGAGCGGACAGAGAAATCAGCGATGTGGTTCAATCTCTGGAGATTTTCTTACAACATTTAACAGCAGATGATAAAATGCCCAGCGACAGCGTGAGGGAAATTGAAGAACTCGTTTATCGCGTGGAATATATGGTCGAAATTTTGGCATCCAAGTCTGGCAGATCTTTTGTGAAGCAATTTCCTCTGTGTAGCGGACATGGTGCCGCTGTCAAGAAGCAAGACAGGTCAGAGTTTACGAAATTGTGTACCATGATCAAGCGTCTTCTTTCAGAGAATGCCTCGCAGCTCTCCTCCAATGTTAATGTGGATAGCAGCAGCAGCAGCAGCAGCAGCTGGGATAATTGTTGTAAAAAGTGGAAGCAAATCTTTGTCAATGAACTCGGTGGCGAAGCAGTTGGGATTGAGGAAGAGAAGGAGCTGATTTTACGAGCTTTGTTTGATAAATCAGAGGGCTACGAACACAGGTTTGAAGTAATTCCCATATGGGGCCCTAGTGGCACAGGAAAGAGTACTCTTGCTCATGCAATATACAATCACCCTAGGGTTGTCCAAGAGTTCCGCAAGCACCGGATCATTATTACTGTATCTGATGGCTTCAATTTCAAACGTGAATATTCGTCTGTCCTTGCACGCTTTGTGGGTTCTACGACAGATTACGAGGATTCGACGACAGATACTCTTGCAGAAAAGATCCGCGAACAACTGGAGGAGGACGAGTCCAGGAAGCAGTTCAGGAAGGAGTTCAGGAGCTTGATTCTTCTGGAAGATGTACGCTCAATTGAGGATTGGCAGAGGCTACGTCGGGCTGTGGGAGCTAAAGGTTGCAGAATACTTGTGACAACGCGAGCAAAAGAAGCAGCGGAGGGTATGAATCAGGCTCCTTACGTACATAGAAAGAAGCCTTTAACAGACGAATACAGTTGGGAGTTGCTGAAAAGGACAGCATGGCCGAAAATGAATCCAGGTAAAATATGTTACACAATGAAAAGAGTTGAAATTACGATAAGCAATAATGTTCTAACATTCTTTTGTTTGATACTTACCAATTTTTTTTTATTAATGTGCTTGTTCTATTAAATTTATGGTGGAGGATAACTAAATAACTCAATTACTGTTAGTATCAGTGATAAAAGGGTACTCTGTTACAGAGATGGATCAAAAAGATTTAAACTCTAGGGGTTCATCTTTAAGGTTCTTAGCATTGGACTTATTGTATTTTTAAAAAATTATGGGTCCAAAGAGGAGCCTTGGAGTAACCGGTAAAGTTGATGCAATGTGACCAGGAGGTCATGAGTTCTAGCCGTAGAAACAGTCTCTTGCAGACTTGCAGGGTAAGGCTGCGTACAATAGACTTGCGGTCCAGCCCTTCCCCGGACCTCGCGTATAGCGGGAGTTTAGTGCACCGGGCTGCTCTTGTGGGTTCGTATCTGCTATTTGTTGTAATAATAGTAGATTTTTACACATAAATATACGCTTCGTGCAGAAATTATTGGGGTCAAATGGAACCCGGTACCGCAACGCTGTATCTGCCCCTGATCTGTAACATATCTTCTTTCTTTATTACAGGAGCTGAAATCGGAAAAGAGATGGCAACAAAAGGTTTGGAAATGGTAAAAAAATGTGAAGGTTTACCAGGGGCAGTTATAGAACTTGCAAAATTAGTAGCAGGTAAGGATGCAAGTGAGTGGGAGATAGTGCAGAAAAATGCGAGATCAGATCTATCACAAGTTATGACTCCGAGTTATGATGAGTTGTCAGATCATTTGAAACTTTGTTTTCTCTATTTGGGCCATTTTAGGGAAGATCCAGAGGTAGAACCAGAGAAATTATGTCATTTGTGGACAATTGAAAGCTTGATATCGCCGCAAGAATGTGGAAGTACAATGACACTCTTGGACTTGACTGAGGAGAATTTGAAGGTTTTAGCGCAGAAGGGAATGATCAACGTGCAAAAGAGAATACAGCTCAAGTCTTGCCGTATAGTTGGATTAATGGGAGATATGTGCCTCTCAAAAGCAGAAGAGAGAGACCTTTTAAAAGTCATGGATTTACGAACTGAAGATAATCCGCCTTCATTTTACTTTAGCAGAACACGGAGTCTTGTCATTTATCTAGGGAAGTGTCAATCTCAAGTCAATCCCCAATACAGAAACCTTCGGAGTCTTCGAATTATTGAGACCAATGATCATCAAAGTTTAGAGGAGCTTGTATGGCCGCCTGTATTATTGGATGTTAAACAACTCCGCGCGCTCAGAATTCTTGATTTCGACAAGATAGACTTTCGAGAGAAAGGGAGGAAACTACCCGAATCTATTTTTGCTCTACCTTTGTTAAGGTATTTGAGTTTCAAAGGATGTTTCCTAGAGGTGTTGCCATCATGTATAAGCAACTTGTCACACCTACAAGTCCTTGATTTGAGAATTCATGATTTATGCAAGATTATCATCCCGAATGTGTTGCGGAAGATGAGAAGGCTGCAACATCTTTATCTTCCGAAAACATTTCAAATGATGATTAAGGGAGAAAAACTTCGATTTGATGGATTGACAGAGCTTCAGACACTAAAGAATTTCACCTCCGAGGTATGTGAAATTGCAGATCTTTTCAAATTGACCAAACTCCGGTACCTAGATGTGAAAGTTGAAGGGAATCTTGACGACCTTAAGTCAATAACCAGTCCCATGAAAACTGCTCCAGATAGATGGTCTCATTCCTCCATCGAGATAAAAAAGTTCGATTGTTATACAGAAAAAAGGCATAAAGTTTTTAGGAAGCTAATGGAGTTGGGGATTCCACCTAAATTTTCCTTCGAGGGTCACCTTTACCAGCTGCCACCATACAATTTGATCTCGGTAAGATTCACAGAGATTGTCCTTATTAACACTCAACTTTGCGAAGATCCGATGGCAACTTTAGAGAAGCTTCCCAATCTAAGGCTTCTAGTACTCAAAGATGATGCTTTGCTAGTTAAAGAGATTTTATGTTCTGCTGAAGGTTTCCCTCAACTCGAACTTTTAGAACTCTCTGGTTTGTTTGTCTTGGAGAAATGTAGGGCGGGAGATAAGGCGATGCCTCGGCTTTCTCATCTCAATATTGAAAACTGTGAGAAAGTAGAATTGCTCCCAGATGGTTCAGAAGTTCATCCTGTCTTCAAAGATTTCTTGAGCAGAAATATCCCTTAAACTTTAACACAACCGTGTTAGTTCCTGAGTTAAATTTGAATTCTCTAAGAATTTGAATTGATCCGAGGGTCTATTGGAAATAATATTTCTATCTCAACAAGATAGCGTTAAGGTTGCGTATACACTACCCTCCCCACTCCCCACTATGTGGGATTATAGTGGATCTTTTCTTGTTGTTGTAAGAATTTGAATTGTTGAAATTTAGAAGGCGTTTGGACATAAAATTTGTAATTTTTGAAAAAAAGTTGGAGTTAAATCAAAAAATAATATTTGAAATTTAAATTATGTTTGGACATACATTTCACTTTAGAAAATGTTGCCACTTCATAAGTGGGCAAAGAGAAATTTTCTAAAATTTCTAAAAAAGTGGTAAAATCCCGTTTTCGAATTTTTTTTAAAAGGTGCAAAATTTCATGGACAAAGGATTTGTGAGAGATATGTACTACAACAATAACCTTATCCTCTACTCGGGAAGGTAGAGAGACTGTTTCGAAAGATTTTCGGCTCGAGAGGAAGGATAGAAACAGGTAAATATCCCAAGCAAAGAAAATAAAAGTAATGATGTACAAATCGAAAAAATAGATGGACGAAAGCAATAGTAATAGCCAGGCAGAAACAACGACAGGATAATAATAAACCGAAGCAGAATTTGTGAGAGGTGCGCGTAAATAAAAAATCCCTCAGCTCTATAAGTTTTGAGTGGTGTCTATCAAATGGTTGAAACTTCAAGTTTTCCTAAGTTTGTGAATTCATTTCTATAGTAGGCATTTTACATCTAAGTAAGATTTATCTAAAAAATCAATATCCGCTAAATATCAAACAACTCAAGCATGCAGTTTCTTCTCTCAGTTTGCAGTCTGATAACATTTAACTAAACTTGACCAAAAGATCTTGATGTTTGGCATAGCTATTTGCCTTCGCATTTTATTTCGATAATTGGAACACTTTGAATTTATTTTCAATTCAGTCTATTTGGAAAAGAGAAAATGACTTCCTGATTGGTACAGGTCTTATTTGATGTATACCATATTGCATCGACTTTGGACAAAATACAACTCTCTCAGGAGGAGGGGCTGCATCGTTTTGCATCCTTGCTTCTGGTTCGTTGGTTTTTACTATGAAGCCTGCTGCATTTTGTATATTCTAATTTGATAAATTTCATATTATTTCTCGTTGTCCTTCATACGTGGAAAGAGTAAACCGAAAGCAGAGTGTTTCTGTAATTCTTGAACGAATTTTAAATTCTTTTAAGTTATGAAAGTTGTATAAAATAATACTGGGGTTTTACCTTAATGGTGTCTCAAATTTGAATATTAGTATATTATATGAGCCATTCGTACTAGCAGGGTATTTTTCCCCATGCTCCAACTCCACGGATTTTTATCTTGACACATGAGTACGTCCTCCGACTTTAGGGTTGCACAGTCAGACACTTCAACTTATCTCTACTTTTTCAGTTGAAGACGTTAACTTACAAAATAATTATCTAGTCACTTCCAAATGTGCCACGATAGTGCCACATCAGCATTTGTATTTACATGTTCAACTTTATACAAGTTGAGTTGCCAACTTATACACAACTAAAGTTTGAGGGCATACTTGTCAGCTGAGGCCAAGTATGAGGACCTGTTTATATATTATTCACCTTTATTAAAAGTGACTTTCTATCTTGGAAAAAAGCAAACAAAAAAACACCAGATATTGACTAAGGAGAAAGCACAGAAGTTGGAGAGGAGGTTAGCTGAGGGCGGAGCTTGGAGAAATTTTGGGGAAGTGGACGCTATGTGGTCAGAGACGGCGAACTTGGTTAGGGAGGTAGCACGGGACGTGCTCGGGGTAGCCAAGGGCTATTCAGGCACACATCAGGGTGACTGGTGGTGGAACGATGTAGTCGAAGGAAAAGTGGAGGTGAAGAAGGCGGTGTTTACTAAGTTGACAGGGAGCACAAGCGAGGAAGAAAGAAGAGCGAACAGGCAGATCTACAAGGTGGCGAGGAAAGAAGCAAAGCTGGCGGTTACGGAAGCCAAAAACGCGGCGTTTGGTCGCATGTACGAGGAACTAGAGGAGAGAGGCGGGGACAGGAAGTTATTCCAGTTAGCTAAAGCAAGGGAAAGGAAGGCACGTGATCTTGACCAAGTTAGGTGCATCAAAGGCGAGGATGGTAGAGTTCTGATGGGGGAGTCTCAAGTCAAGCAGTGGTGGCAGGCGTACTTTCGAGACTTGCTTAACGAGGAGGGAGATCGTAACATAGAGCTAGGGGAGTTGGGGCATTCAGAGCAACATAGAGACCTTGGGTACTGCAGGCGCATTAGGGCGGATAAGGTCATGGGGGCTTTGCGTAGGATGAGTAGGCGTCGAGCGACCGGGCCTGACGAGATCCCGGTGGAGTTCTGGAAGTGCATGGGTAGGTCAGGAGTGGAGTGGCTCTCCAGGTTGTTCAATGCGATCTTCAGGACCAAAAGGATGCCAGATGAGTGAAGGTGGAGTACAGTGGTGCCCTTGTACAAGAACAAAGAGGACATCTAGTGCTGCAACAACTATAGAGGTATCAAATTAATAAGTCACACCATGAAGGTTCTGGAGCGGGTGATCGAGGCGAGGGTGAGAGAGATGACATCTGTATCTGGGAACCAGTTCGGTTTCATGCGGGGTCGCTCCACTACAGAAGGTATCCACCTTGTCAGGTGGCTGGTGGAGCAGTTCAGGGATAAGAAGAAGGACCTGCACATGGTGCTTATCGACTTAGAGAAGGCGTATGACAAGGTGCTATGGAGGTGCTTGGAGGCGAAGAGCGTGCCGGAAGCCTACATCAAAGTAATCAAGGACATGTACGATGGAGCTAAGACTAGGGTTAGGACGGTGGGTGGCAACTCAGACCATTTTCCAGTGGTTATGGGGCTCCATCAAGGATCGGCGCTTAGCCCTCTCTTGTTTGCCTTGGTGATGGATGCTCTAACCCGACATATTCAAGGGGATGTGCCTTGGTGTATGCTATTTGCTGATGACATAGTCTTGATAGATGAGACGAGGGTCAGTGTTATTGAGAGGTTAGAGGTATGGAGACAGACTCTCGAGTCAAAAGGTTTCAAAATAAGCAGATCTAAGACAGAATACATGGAGTGCAAGTTTAGCGCCGGGCCGAGCGAAGTAGGCAGGGACGTGATGATTGGATCTCAGGTCTTTGCCAAGAGGGACAGTGTCAGATATCTTGGGTCGGTGATTCAGGGGGACGGAGAGATTGACGGAGACGTCACTCATCGTATAGGAGCGGGATGGTCAAAGTGGAGGCTTGCATCAGGAGTCCTGTGTGACAAGAAAGTTCCACATAAACTCAAGGGGAAGTTTTATAGAGCTGTGGTTAGACCTGCAATGTTGTATGGGGCGGAGTGCTGGCCCGTGAAGAACTCTCATGTTCAGAGAATGAAAGTTGCGGAGTTGAGGATGCTCAGGTGGATGTGCGGGCTCACCAGGTTAGATAAGATTAAGAATGTTATTCGAGAGAAGGTGGGGTGGCCCCGGTGGATGAGAAGATGCGAGAAGCGAGGCTAAGGTGGTTCGGGCATGTGCGGAGGAGAAGTCCTGATGCTCCGGTGAGGAGTTGTGAGCGGCTGGCGATTGTCGGCGTTCGGCGAGGTAGAGGGAGGCCTAAGAAGTATTGGGGAGAGGTGATTAGGCATAACATGGCTAGAATGCGGGTTTCCGAGGACATGACCCTTGATAGGAAAGTCTGGAGGTCTAGTATTAGGGTTGTAAGATAGGGGCTCCTAGAGTTTTTCGTACACTTCACCGGAGGTTGGGTGAGGCTTGGCAGGACTATCCATAGATGATTTGTGTTTTGGCTTGTGTCTCCCTTATGGTAGTTATTTATGGTAGTTACTGTATGATATTATTGCATGCTATTTTATTTATGTTTCTTATGTTAAAATAATTATTTACGCTATTTCTGCTGGAGTTACTAATGCTATTTTGTTTTTGTTTTTGTTTTTTTTTCTTTCCTTCGCTGAGCCGAGGGTCGATTGGAAACAGCCTCTCTGCCCTTTCGGGTAGGGGTAAGGCTCGTCTACATATTACCCTCCCAGACCCCACTTTGTGGGACTATACTGGGTAGTAGTAGTTGTTGTTGTTACTACTATGTCGGAGCTATTTCTCTGGCTAGCTCGAGAAAAGCTGCGTGGAGCTAAATCGGTTACAACTTTTGTTAAAAGGCAGCAATAAGAATCAACAACATACAAATGGCGCAAGGGAAATTGAGATACGAGTTAGGCGAATTGAATATCTCGTTTATCGAATGGAGGATGTTGTGGAAAAATCAAGAGGAAGTTCGTCTAAAATGGGGTTAGTTAAAGGTAAGATGATGTTTATCAGAGATGCTGCAGTTACTCTCAAGAAGATTAGATCCGAGATTGAGCTCAACTGTGAGCAAATTAGAATTGCTTATAATGCAGTTAATAAGAAGGAAGATCAAGGTCAAATGAGATGTTTTCCTATTTTGCCTCAACAACTATTTGGTATTGAGGAGGATAAGAAGAAAGTGCTTGGAGTTACGTTATCTGGAGTGGGTCCGCCATCCCCGAGTCGTCTTCCCACTCAGGGTCCTGTCTCCCCGAGTCGTCTTTCCACTTGGTGTCCGGTATCCCCGAGTCATCCTCCCATTCGATGTCCTGCATCCCCGAGTCGTTGTCCTGCATCCCTGAGTCGTCCTCCAAGTCCGTGTCCAACGTCCCGGACCCGTAGTCCCACTCCATGTCCAACATGCCCGAGTCGTCCGCTCACTCAGTGTCCAATATCCTCTAGTCGTCCTCCCACTCGGTGTCCAGCATCCCTAAGGCTTCATCCCACTCGGTATCCTGTATCCCTAAGTCGTCGTCCCACTCCGAGCCCAACATTCCCGAGTCGGCCTACCACTCCGTCTCCAATATCCCCGAGTCGTCCTCATATTCTGTGCCCAACATTCTCGAGTTGTCCTCCCACTCGGTGTCGTACATGCCCGAGTCGTCCTCCCACTCGGAGTCCTACATCCCCGAGTCGGCCTCTCACTTGGTGTCCTACATCTCGAAGTCGTCCTTCCACTCGGTGTCTGGTGTCCCCAAGTCGTCCTCTCACTTGGTGCCCAACATCCCCTAGTCATCCTCTCACTCGGTGTCCAATATCCATGAGTCGTCCTCCCACTTGGGAGTCTTGGTCATCCCAATATTTGGAGTTGTTGGATCGGGGAAGACAACTCTGGCTAATGTTATTCTCAATGACCAGCTTGTTACTGGTAACTTTAAGTATCGCATATGGATTTATGTACCCGACAATTGTAAAAGCAAAGATATACTTCGGCAAATACATGAACAGATCGATGGAAAGAACGGAAACATGTTGTACTCGGAAGAACAATTGCTTGAGGAGATTAGCGAAAACCTTAAATCTCAGAGGAGCTTAATTGTCCTAGATGACATACGGTCCATTGAAGCTTGGAAAACGCTGCATATAACATTGCCGCGGCTCAAGAAAGGTAGTAAAATACTAGTGACAACCCGGGATGCTGAATACATATCTGAAAAGCATGACTTCCATAATATGAGGACCTTGAATGAGGACGAAAGCTGGGATTTGTTTACTCAAGTGTTCTCTCCCCAGTATCCAGGTTGGTGAATTTTCCCAACCCAAACTTATCTTAAATTATCTTTATATTTTTATCGTTAACTTATATGTAGTCGGTAAACTAAAGAGAACCAAGTATAAGTCATAAATGCTCAGTATTTACCAAGAAATTAATCCGAATAATAAATCAAAATTGAAGATAATACTAAGAATACGCCCCAACTCCTCTCGCCATATTACATTTCTAGGTAATGGCAAAAGAGTGAAGGTGCGGATAGACAAATGGATAGGCGATAGCCCTTTAATAAAGATATTCCCAGATCTTTATAGAAGAGCAGCCTCGGGGTAACTAGTAAAGTTGCTGCTATGTGACCAGGAGACCATGGGTTCGAGCCGTGGAAACAAGCTCTTGTAGAAATGCAGGATAAGATTACGTACAATAGACCCTTATGGTTCAGGCCTTCCTCGGATCCCACACATAGCGGGAGCTTAGTGTACCAGGCTGCCATTTTGTTCCCAGATCTTTATTCTATCAGTTCAAACAAGAAATGTACTGCGACAGACTGTTACTCCAATGGAGAATGGAACTTACCTTTTGAGGAGAAAACCATGATGATGGAATGTGTTAAATGGGGATGCCGTAGACATAAAATCACATGGCATGAGTTTTTTCAAAAGACCTAAATTGCTCAAAGTCGGTGCAACTTAAAGGAAAAAATGAACATTAACACAAATCTCTGGGTGCTACCAACTAGTTACTAAGGCTTAGTCATGGCGATATGCTGACATTAGGTTCAGTGTTTGGTAGGAGTCAGTTTAATCTCTTTAGAGATGTAAATGTTAATAAAAGTTGTGGAGAATATTTAGGGTTAGAGAACCACAACTCAGTGAATATCAGAAATGAAATAGGTCCAAATGGATATATAACCTACCTCAACTAACTTGGAATTAAGCAGTAGTAATAGTTGTAAGAGAAAATACCAATTGTTTTTTACATTATTTCTGCAAGAAAATCAATAAAATTTTAGAAATTAAATATTTAATTTTGGCACACTACCTGGCATTTCTTCACCTCCAAACTTAAAGCGTCAAGCTGTCATCACTAACACAAGCTTAACTTCAAGATCTTGTTATGCTTATAACTCTTCCGCACATATTTCTGTCTATGGCATAACGTCTCAAGAAAGAACAGGAGACTTTTTAGTAGTTCTGTTGTCTAAAAGTATTCAGTAATGGTCCACGAAAGCTTAAACTCACTCTGTTACGAGAAAAAATGTGAACAATGATATTTTAAGTGGAAAGTTTACGTGTTAATTATCATTTAATTTAGCAGCTTTTGTTTTCTACTTCCCTCTTATCAAAGTTTACATGTTAATTATCATGTAATTTAGCCTATGTTGCTTGGACTCTCCAAATGTTGTCGCACCCGTGTTAGATCCTCCAAAAATACATTAAACTTGGAAGATCTGACACACACACAACAACATTTTTGAAAATCCGAGTAACATAGAATTTAGCAGTTATTTGTTTTCGACTTCACTCCTATCTGACATCTGATAATGTTAACTTTTGCACAATGTTTAGCGGAAGAAAGGATGGTAATGGTGAGGAAAATGGTAGGATCTTGTAAAGGCGTGCAGCAGCTTATCAAGGAACTTGCATTTTACTTGGCACCTAAACCAGCGGAGGAGAGGGAGATAGTGTATAAAAATATCCAAACATATGTATCCGCATTCTTTTCACCGATCTATAATGAGTTATCAGATCGCTTGAAACCGTGCTTTCTTCACTTGGGTCAGTTCTCAGAAGATGTAGAAATAGAAACCGAAAAGTTGTTTCATCTGTGGATGATTGAAGGCTTTTTATCCACAAAAGGACGTGCTAGAGGGGAGAGAATGATGGACCTGATGGAACGATATCTGAAAGAACTGGCACATATTAACATCATAGGGTTGCAACAAGAGGAAGTTCCTACTGAAAATAAATTCAAGGCTTGCCACTTTATTGGAGAAATAAAAAACTTATGTCTTGCATGGGGTGAACAAAAACGTTTTCTCAAAATTGTAAATTTAAGAGAAAATGATTGTTTGCTCTCATCTGAAACATTACCACCTCGACTTGTCGTATATCAGGGTGACCATGAACTTTCTGTTGCTTATGAAGTTGCTAATAATGTTCGGAGTCTTCGAGTTGTTGGTGGAAACAGGAAGCAATTTGAAATGCTTAATATTAAGGATTTCAGAGTGCTCAGAATTCTTGATCTTGATGGGATTAATTTTCAAGGACAGAAACTACCACGGGGTATATCTAATCTAGTTCTCTTGAGGTATCTGAGTGTCAAAGGGTGTGTCCTCGAGGAGTTGCCATCGTCTATTGGCAAATTGGTGCACTTGCAAGTACTTGATCTGAGAGTGAAAGAATCAACCGAAATGATAATTGCAGACGTGCTATGGAAGATGAGGAAATTAAAACATTTATATCTTCCATCAAAGTTTCAGACTCAGAAAGAAGGAGAAAAGTTGCGATTAGATAGCTTGAAGGAGCTTGAAACTATCGAGAACTTCAATACAAGCATGTGCAAGGTTGACAATGTCTCCAAATTTCCCAAGCTCCGGTACTTGGCAGCAAAGATAGAAGGGAATTTTCAGGATTTCAAGTCAATCAACAGCTACATGAAAACTTCAAACAACTGGCTTTGTGCTTCCATTGATATCGTTGATTTGGATTGCTACTCGGAGGAAAGGCATTCAGTTTTACGAGAATTTTTATGGTGTGAAGTACTTCAAACCTTGCACTTCAATGGACATATTGGCCACCTACCACCATATGATGATATCTCTCAGAAATTAACTCAGTTAGTACTTAATAATTCTCATCTTAAAGAAAATCCCATGGCAATCTTGGAGAAGCTTCCTAATTTAGGGCATCTGATCCTCGCTGATGATGCTTATATGGGGAGGAAAATGGTCTTCCCTGCTTCAGGTTTTCGTCAACTCAAACATTTAGAACTTGTGAATGTGCACTTGCTGGAGAAATTTGAGGTGGATTTGTACAGCCATGCCTATAGTTTCCGTCCTAAAAATCACAAACTGCGAGAGATATGATCGTGTCATCCCTGATTGCCTGAATGACCGTTCGTCCCTGCATCGCCTTAAAATTGTCCTCAGCTAGTTTCAGTATGAGCATGGCTGAAACGGCTTTCTCCTTCTGCTTTTCCAGTAAGACTTGTTCTAACTTGGTAGAAGTTGTCATTGGTGAGTGAGTTGGGATCATTTTCTATTAGGTCTGGTCTAAGCAAATCCTTCTTCTACTGTTTCTCATTTTTTTATATCTCAGTGGCGGATCCAGGATCTATAGGTCGTGGATGATTCAATAATTTTAGTGTAAATTCTAAATGGTCAAACATGAATATAGTGGGTGTTCACGGTCAATTATTGAATTTTTTAAGGTATTATCTGTGAATATATTACACAGTCTGGCCAAAGCTAATTGATGCCTCAACATCCATACCTCCAAAGGTATATCCACCAATGTTATAACCATGGTATCTGGCTAGCTTGCGCGTCTCTCAACTAGTTTCATGGGATACTTGTCACTTTCCACCAGAAACAGGTATCGAGTGACTCTATCTGTCAATGCTTGAACAGATAAGAAGAAATCACCTAGTGAAACTGGATATTAGTTCTCATTTTTATTTCTACAATAATTTAGGAGCTGAAGAAAAGCTCGAAAACTTAATAGAAGAAAATTAACTGCGTTTTCAATACCCCAATGATATGTACGTGCCATTTAACTATTGACTACTAGTATGTAGGTAGGTGTGTTGTGCGCGTATCTCATATAACACAATTTTAAAAATCACATAAATATTATTTCCCTTCATTTCATTTTATGTGATAGCGATTTGATTTTACATGGAGCTTTATAAAGAAAGAAATCTTTTAAATTTTGTGATATTAAACATTTTATAGATATTTGTGGTGACATCAAATGTAAAATTGCGAAACTTAAAGTTAAATTATTTTTATATATAAAAGTGTTATTATTTTTGGGACATACCAAAAGTAAATATTTATTACATAAAATGGGATAGAGGGAGTAGTAAACTATTTGCTTGATTCATAAAAATCAAAGATATTTAAAGATAATGTGTAAGTTTTTGAAAATGAAAAATGTTGACTCCATTAGCGAGCTCAAGCGAGGATGAAGTCCTGCCCCATAGAGAAATCCTCAAATGTCCTACTGTGATTTTTTTTATGAGAAATGTTATGATAATTATCATTATTTCTGTAATCTAATACTCCATCCATTCCAATTGATGTGAACCTATTTCCTTTTTGGTTCGTTCTTAAAAGATAATGATTACTTTCTAAATTAAAAACAATTTAGTATAAACTTTCAATTCTACCCTTAATAAGAAACTTTTATAACCACATAAATACTCTAAGCCCCATTTGAACTTGTTTAGGACCATAAATTTCCAAAGTCTTTATTCTTTCTTGAAAAAATTGCATAAGTACCCCCTGACGTATACCAGAATTCTCAACTACACACTTTATCTTCGCGGGAATCATATTATCCCCCTAAACCTTTTTTAAATGGAACTATTTGCTCCCTTAACGCTAGCAACCAAACTCTTGGCAAGTAGTGAACTACACACGCCCCCACATGTATTTTTAGTAATTTTTTTATTCTTTCGTCTTTTTCTTATTCTTATTATTCTAGATTTTTTGGTTATTTCATTCTCTTTCTTTTTGTTTTGGTCACCGACGACATAAAATGGTGGTCGTCGGAATTTCAGGGACACCATTTTTTCCGACGACAGATTTTTATCCCGATCTAAGTGTATATATATATATATATATATATAAAATTTTTTTTCTTGAAAGTGTATTTTATGTGTGGAAGGAAGAGCAAAAGAAATAAAAACGAATATGAGCCGAGAAGACTTTTTTCAGTTAAAATTTTAGTACATCTTTTTTTTTCCGGCATAGGAAGGTTTTCCGATGATGAATTCCCCCCCTCAAATTTAAGTGTATTTTGCTTTGCTTATGAATAGATCTTTTTGAGAGTTTAATATGTATGTGCAAATAAAAATGAAAGAAAATCGGTTAAATAAAGTCGCTGATGAATGAATATCCGCCGGAATTAGAGAAGAAACAAATAAAGTAAAAGAAAAAAGACAAAGAAAAAGGAAAAGGAAAAGGAAAAAAAAATGAAAAAAATGGTAACAAGAAAATAAAAATAATCAAAAAATTATTTTTTCTTGCTTCTCACTCTCCTTTGGGAGAATAAAATACAGATACTCTGCCACGTCAGCATTAAGAGTATGAATAATTATATTTAAAAAAAGTTTATAGGGTAATAAGATACCAGCAAAGATAAAGTATGTAGTTAGGAGTCCAGGTATAGGCTAGGGGTACTTATGCATTTTCTCTTTTCTTAAAATCCGTACTCGGTAAAATATGTTCACGTAAATTGAAACAGAGGGAGTACTAAAAACTTACAAGCTATTAAAAAATATATTTACTAAATTATTTATTTTTATTTAATTTTTGTAAATTAATTATGTCACTATAATTTTGGCCAAGACAGCTTGTTCCCTTGGTTTGATCCTGATTGGACACAAAGTTACCCAAAAAAGAAAATTTATAATTTTAAATACACCAAAGCCATGCCTATAGTTAAATTTTTTCAAATTTAATTTTAGTTAAAGTTAATATTTTTTTCTAAACAAACTAAAAAAATACAGGATCACATAAACTATAAACTGACATGGAAAGAAGAGTTATTTTCATAAACAAAATACAACCAAAAAGAAGAAAAGTACAAGGATGAGACGTATTTGAACAACGACTCTCTTCTTTCAACCTCTATTTTTCTTTGTCTCAAATCAAAAACTTTTCTTCTCTTTTTCTGCCGAAAGAAATTAGCTTAAAATATAATGCTCATTTGCTTTCCTCTGCCGCCAGATATTTAACAAAATTCTATCATGCCGCCTGCCACCACTACGGTCCACCCTCTCCACCATATAAAAACTCAGCCCTCTCAAAAACCCGACCCGAATCCGTCTCAGTCGGACGATCCTGTCATCGTCGTCGACCTCGTATGGCCATTCGGGGAACTCGAAGGCCTCGATCGAGATGATTTTCGAGAGGCAGCTTACGAGATATTCTTCACGGCATGCCGGTCATCGCCGGGGTTCGGTGGCAGAACGGCGGCGATTTCTAATTCTCTCAATCCGTCGTCGGAGGGATCAGCAGATGGAAATGGGTCCGGGTCCGGGTCCGTGCCGGGTTCAGCTTCGGGCTTGTCGGGCCCTGGATCGCCGAAGCCGCCCGGGGTAGGGATGGCAATAACTAGTAGGGTGAAAACGGCATTAGGGTTAAAGATGTTGAAGAAGTCGCCGTCCCGTAGGACTAGTACTTCTAATGTTCCGTCTTCGCCTAATGCCGGTACGTCGAGCCCTAAAACGGGCTCGACGGTGGTGCCGCAGGCGAAGATTCGGAGGCCGTTGACGTCGGCGGAAATTATGAGGCTGCAGATGAAAGTGTCGGAGCAGAGTGATAATAGGCTAAGGAAAACTCTTATGAGAACTCTTGTTGGCCAAGTACGTAAATAATGTCTATATTTACATGTTTTAGTCCATTTAATCCCAGAAGAAAAATTTATTGGTTTAGCAAAAATAATGTATTTTATTTTTTAAAGAATGAAACACCTTCTCTAAATAACCATAATTTTTTAAAGAAGGAATAATTTAAATAGTTGCTCATTCAATTGCTTAAACTAAAGCAGGTGGATGTATAATCAATGTGCAATGTGTATAACCGTGTATAACCAACATATAATGTATGTGTACCAGCTAGGAAAAGTAAACAGTGAATCCACTGAGCTATTTTCATAAATAGAAAATTAGCTTAAATAGCCATACACCCAACAATTTAAATTAAAAATAGCAAATGGATGTATAATATATGAATAATCCATACATAATATATGTATAACCATTTATAATTAATGTATAATCTATGTATACCCACTAAGAAAAGAAATCAGTGAATTGGGCCGCTATTTGTGTAAAGATCCCATTTTTGAATATGATCACTTTGACCCTCTTTCTGTATGTAACTTAATTTGTCATTATAATTGTTACCTGATTTTATCTCTATTATTTGGTTCAAGTTTTATTTATCTATTAGAGTCCTTTCATTTTATTCCTTTTTTCCCTTACAAAATTGGATTTTACAAATGTGAGTGAACTTTGTGCAGATGGGGAGGCGAGCAGAAACAATAATCCTATCATTGGAGCTTTTACGCCACCTTAAACCATCCGAATTCAACGATCCTCAAGAATACCATCTATGGCAAAAGCGCCAGCTTCGAATCCTTGAAATAGGCCTTCTCCTTCACCCCTCTATTCCAGTAGAAAAAGACAATGCATCCGCTGCACGTTTAAGAGAGATCATCCAAGCTTGTGAGTACAAACCTATTGACACTAGCAAAAATTCTGAAACAATGAAATCACTCTGCAATGCTGTAGTTTCCTTAGCTTGGAGAAGTGCTGATGGTGCCCCTAACGATACTTGTCGTTGGGCGGATGGATTCCCTCTCAATATCCACATTTACACGGCTCTTTTAGGCTCGATCTTTGATCTCAAAGACGATACATTAGTCCTCAATGAGGTCGATGAGCTTCTTGAATTGATGAAAAAGACATGGTCTACATTGGGTATTAATAGATCTATTCATAACTTGTGTTTTACATGGGTACTTTTCGAGCAATATGTTGTGACGAATCAAATAGAGCCTGATCTTATTGGTGCAACATTGACTATGTTAACAGAAGTTGGAAATGATGCTAAGAAAGTGGACAGAGAGCGTATTTATCTTAAGATGTTAAAGAGTGTTTTAACGTCGATGAAACGATGGTGTGAGAAGAGATTGTTGAATTATCATGCAAGTTTTCACGCGGAAAATATTGGATTAATGGAAAATATTATTCCCCTTATGTTCTCTGCATCGAAAATATTAGAGGAAGATGTTCCCGGATATGTATCTTCTGCTGCAGAAAAAGGGGATGTGAAAGATGATACAACGGGGAATAGAGTGAATCACTTTATCCGTTCCTCTTTAAGAACTGTATTCAGTAAGGTTTGTAATTTAGCAATTCTTTTTTAACCCTTGTCGCCTTAGTCTATAGTCTTGCGGAAACAACCTCTCTACCCTCTTCTGGTAGGGGTAAAGTATGTGTACACTCTACTCTCCAGGCCCCACTTGTGAGATTTAACTGGGTTCTTCTTGTTGTTGTTTCCTTAACCCTTGTCGCCTGAGCCGAGGGTTTTCCGAAAATAGCCTCTCTACCATATTTAGGTAGGGTCTGGGTGCTCAGACTCTATAAAAATGTCGCTTAGTGTGTGTCAGATCCTCCAAATTAGTTCCTTTTTTGGAGGATCCAACTCGGGTACGACAACATTTTGGAGAATCCGCGCTATATAACTCTATCCTCCTTAGACCCCACTAGTGAGATTACACCAGGTTTTTTGTTGTTGATGTTGTCATTTTTAACCGTTGTCGATACATGTTCAGTTCAAATAATAACATCATCTTTCATTTTTCTTAGATCTTGGAAGAACGGAATATAAACGTTGCGAGTTTTGAAAGTGAAAATGTGATCGATGCACTCATTAAGTTAGCTAATGAAACAGAAGAACTGGCAACTAAGGAGAAGGAAATATTTACTCCTATCCTCAACAAATGGCATCCGATTGCAGCCGGAGTTGCAGCAGTGACATTACATACATGTTATGGAACTTTGTTAAGGCAATACCTAGCAGGAACAACTTTTCTCACAAGCGAAACAGCGTTAGTGTTGCAGAGGGCTGGAAAACTCGAAAAGGTTTTAGTCCAAATGGTGGTCGAGGACTCGGTCGATTGTGAAGATGGAGGTAAAACAATGGTGAGGGAAATGATTCCTTATGAAGTTGATTCAATCAAAATTAACCTATTGAGGAAATGGTTCCAAGATAGTTTGAAGAAAGGGAAAGAAGTTCTTGTGAGATCAAAAGACTCTGAAGTAAGTCGTTTCGTTACTTTTTCAATTTTAAAATAGGGACTTCTATAGGGAGTAGGTAGAAGCCTATATGCGGGCTCGGGATCGGGCTCGATAAAACCTAGTAACTTATGCTCAACCAGTATATTTGTGTTAACAATCATTTGAAGCCGTGATTCTAAAATTTAGAACCAATAAAGTTAGAATTCTGGTTCTACCTCAGGCCATACTACTAGAAGGAGTTAACTAATGTAAAATATTTTTTATGCAGACATGGAATCCAAAATCCAAAAGCGAGCCATATGCACAATCAGCCATTGATCTAGTGAAACATGCCAAGGAAGCAGTGGACAATTTCTTCGAAATTCCGATAATCATCACTGAGAATTTAGTCAATGATCTTGCTGATGGCATCGAGCAACTATTCAAAGATTATGTTACCTTTGTTGCATCATGTGGTAAGAACTTCTCCCTCAAAATTCATAGCCCAAAGTCATTTTTGATGCTCAAATAGTTTTTGTTCTTAAATGTTTTTTGGTTTTGTGCAAAGAATTAACCTAAATAGCCGCTACCCCAACCGCTTAAGCTTAGAATAGCCATCGGATGTAGAATATATCTATGATTCATGTATAAATGTGTAAACCATATTATACTGTCGAAGAAAAGTATACAATGAATCTGACTGGCTATTTGTGCAATAATCCCTTTTTCTGCAGGGCCAAAACAGAGTTATATGCCTACACTTCCTCCTTTAACAAGATGTGGCCAAGACTCAAGATTTGTGAAACTGTGGAAGAAAGCTGCTTGCAGTGTTGGATCAAACGATCCGAACCAGCATTTGATAGACGAAGACAACAATCCGCGCCCTTCAACAAGCCGAGGAACTCAACGCCTTTATATAAGGCTAAACACCTTCCATTACCTTCTTCAGCAACTCAATTCCCTCGACAAAATACTATCGCTCTCCTCAAGAGTTATTGCTACTCCAGGAAGTCGTTACAACAAGAATAGACAGCTCGCATGTTGTTCCTTCTTCGATCCAACACGTTCATCCATCCAAGCAGCCGTTCAACACGTATCAGAAGTTGCTGCTTATCGTCTGATTTTCTTCGATTCCAACAATGTATTCTACGCAAGCCTATATGTAAATGATGTTGAAAATGCACGTATTCGACCAGCTTTAAGGATACTTAAGCAGAACCTGACACTTTTATGTGCCATTCTCATCGATCGAGCTCAACCATTAGCACTCAAAGAAGTGATGAAGGCATCTTTTGAGGCCTATCTTATGGTTTTACTAGCCAGTGGAAGCCGACGAAACTTCTCAAGAATGGATCATCAAATGATTGAGGAAGATTTTGGAAGTTTAAAGAGAGTATTTTGTACTTGTGGAGAAGGTTTAATACTAGAAGATGTGGTGGAAAAAGAAGCTAAAATAGCAGAAGGGGTTGTGGCATTAATGGGACAGACAACTGAACAATTAGTAGAAGATTTCAGTAATGTGGCTTGTGAAAGTAGCGGAATGGGAGTTGTGGGAACAGGACAGAAACTACCTATGCCACCAACTACAGGAAAATGGAATAGATCAGACGCTAATACAATCTTGAGGGTAATTTGTCATAGGAATGATAAATTTGCTAATCATTTCTTAAAGAAAACATTCCACTTAGCAAAGAGGAGGGGTTGAGAAAATTGGCCTAAAAGACAGACAAAAGGGGAAAAAAGAAGAGGATTTCACTTGTACAGGAAAATCAAGAATTAAAATTTTCAAGTATATATGCTATTATTAAAGTTGATTTATTTGAAGGATTTTTAAGGAAGGATGTAAAGTAAAACCTTCTAGATGGAAAAAAGAAGGGGATTTTACTTGTACAGAAAAATCAAGACTTAAAATTTTGAAGTATATATGCTATTATTAAAGTTGATTTATCTACTTGAGAGCATTGTAAGTATTTGTCTTCCTTTATGTTCATGAGCCGAGAGTTTTTCGGAAAAAGTCTCTCTAGTAAGGTCTGTGTATATATTACCTTCTTTATACCCTATTAGTGATATCATACTCTATTAAAGAATATCACTGGGTGGTTGTTGTTATGTTCATGGAACTAGGCATTGTTAAAGTAACTTACATGCAATTGTTATTCTTTCAATATGCCCATCTAGGTTTGAAATAATTTTGTGCCAATTGTAGGAACATGGCAAATATGTATATATTATATGGTTCAGAAATAGAAGTGCGGTCTTGATCTTGTTAGCTCTAGTGTTCCATTAATGGTTAACTATATTGCTCAAATCTTTTAAAAATGCCGCTGCATCGGTTTTGGATTATTGTAACATGCAAGCCGTATCAAAGCACCTGAATATTTAATTAATTTAAATAAAAAAGTCATAATTACGAAATAATCATTGGTCATTTAACCTAATTAAATAGAAATCAGGTATGATACCATGCAAGATAATATTGTAGGTAGCAGTATCAATGTTTTTTCTTCCACTTTAAAATGTGCAAATGATTCCAACAGAGCTGTCTTGTAAATATGCGACGTGTAATGCCCCTTCACCTATACTAATCTATAAATATCTCATTTATGAAATGCTTTTTATAAATCGTTTTCTCCATCAATTACTCTCTTCTCCATTTTGTTTTAGCCTTAAGTTGCATTATTCGGTATGACGTTATACTGAAGTAGTGAAAGTGTACTTTCTCTTTTTCAATGTTACTCCAATGTACTTAATTTTTTTCTGGTAATTAATTGAATTTTATTACACGTATTTAATTAATGAAGAGATGTAACCAAAGTAAGCATTGCTACAAAATTTTAAAAGAAGGATTAAAGTAATAGACATTTCCAAATTTTGCTCAACTCTTCCAGCTTTGAAAAATAGACATTCTCGTCTTTCCGTCTCAATTGAACTTTTAATGCGAAATTTTATCCTATAGATTATCAAACTTATCTATTTTTTATGATATCCTGATATTTGTTTTTCTGTCTTTAAATCTATGTTATGAACTTGTGCATGAACAATGGATCTTAGCATACTTTACCTCCAATCCCTTCAACACTTGTACACTCACCATGTCTGATTCTCACCAACACCTGCAACAGCTCAACCAGATATAGGTTCTATGCAAATCGATGACACAAATATACATACACAACTGACTACTTTTCTACAAACTCTACTAACAAACAAATACCTACTGCCAACTCTAAGCAACCAAATACCTTCCTTAAACTCCTCGGATCAAGCACATGAAATAATCTATAACTCTACTGATGGTGACTCATTCATACCAATTACATCAACTGATAAATCACGGTTGTATGAGCCCTGGAAATATTCAATGACAGTTAAGCTATTTGGTATACGGATTTCTCATCAAATCATACGCGATAAACTGCTGGCTCTGTGGAACCAACAGAGGCCCTACCTATCATTGATTTGGGTTCTGATTTTTTCCTCATTAGAGGAAAATATGATCAAGGCTCTACACGGAGGTCCATGGTTTATTCTTAGCCATTTTCTAACAGTAAGAAAGTGAGAGCCAAAATTCAAAGCCTACTCCACACAACTCGCATACTTAGCTCTTTGGGTCCGACTACCTGAACTGCCTATAGAGTTCTATGACTTAGAAATACTACATGGGTTTGGTTCAAAATTAGGGGACTATTAAAGATAGATACCTATACCTCAACTGCTACACGAGGAAAGTATGCACGTATATGCATTGAAGTACCTTCGGGAAAACCTTTAAAAACACATCTCTATATAGGGAACCATAGGCAGTCAACAAAATCTTCAATGTACATACTGTGGCTGATTTGGGCGCCCTACTATCAGTTTCCCTGAAGTCATTCATGTGCCCAATGAACAAACCAAGAAGACCCAACAGTTGGCATCTACTATAACCCCTAATCTTATACTATTAAAGGAACACGAATTGAAAATAGTAACCTTTACCAAGAAAAGTACATACCCACCCAAACATACAAACTTTGACAAAGGGAAGTTGGATGCAATGGCGGCGCAACCAGTAGCTCAATCCTGGCAGGTCAATTCTCTAACCCTACTTCATCTGTACTAGGCCGGGTCAATTCTACAAAGCAAGCTACATTGCAAAGGCCCATTATAGAATTCAATAACAAGTTCCAATCTCTTTCTTCTGCTAGGCCTTCAGAAATAAAGATGGACCACTTTTACCCAACCCCAATAACACAAAATCTAGGTGCTGAAGCAATGTTAACTCAGCAACATCCAAAAGCCCAATTCCATATTCCTATTAAGTTGCCGACTTCATTGCCTAATCAAACTCCTAATGACCCTAAGCTTAAATGATCTAAACCAAATCTCCAACCTTTAGTTGCCTATCACACGTTTTCTCATGACTACGAGACACCTCATGAGTTTTTGCCAAGTAACCATCCACTTACACCCTCAACTCAATCATTTTTAAACAACTTAGGAAGGCCCTTCATATTGCAGCCACGTTGGCTACAACTCAAACAACTACAACACCAACCCTGCATGCTATAGTAACCCATATTACTACTGAATCTAGGCTTCTCCAAAATCCATGAAAACAATATGATGAATTTTCATGTGAAGATCATGATGAAGTACCCACTACCCCGTTTCCCTCATTGCTTAATATATCCCACCACTCGATCAAAACAACCAACACCACTACTACTCTTCCGCTGAACAACAAAAATTACGACCAACCTTCATAAGTAGCAACAAGAGTCAATTTGAGGGAGAACATACAAACCAACAACGAGTTTTTTCATCTCCCTCGTCTAACAATGGTGGGACCTCAGCTACGTCCTATTTCATTGCCCCTAATCTACACATCTCAGCTGATATCTACGGACCTCCACTCCAGTCTTAGTTGGAAATGGGACTACAAGGGTATGTTCTAATATTCACCCTGTAATTGAATAACCAAGAGGTGGTGTTACTAGTCCAAAATCCAACTCACTTAGCAAAAATAGTTACAGACGGAATGAGGCAGGGAATGGAAGCTTACAATCAAAATCAATGGTGCATGTCTCAGACACCTCTTCCAATGGAACACCAGACATCCAGTTCCATTAGTCAGCAGTGGCCATATCCAATGACTCAGATAAGCCCAACTTAGTACCAAACAGTCAGCCTCCTACCCTTCTACCCACCTCATTACATGGGTCAGGTTTATTAGAATATATTGTACAGTCCTATAGTTGGTAGGATTTGATTTCCTTTATTATTGTACAGTCCTATAGTTGGTAGGATTTGATTTATTGTACAGTCCTATAGTTGGTAGGATTTGGTTTCTCTCTGTACTCTATATATACCTTTGTAAGCAATATATTTTGTGAGAAGCCTCAAACCAATGAAGTTCTCCAACGATTAGCGCCAGTGGCTTATCGCCAAAGAAACCATAATTATTTCCTACCCGCGCCGCCGCCGCTGCACTAATCGGCAGCCCCCCGCCGCCGACCTTCTCGGTCCACCTCCTCTCTCCGGCGTCTTGTCGCGCCACCGCTGCACTAACCGGCAGCCCTCTTTCTCTCGACGTCGATCAGCGCCTCCTCTGCCTCGCGCTTCATGGCCGCTACGACGTCCAACGATCTTCTCCAGCTGATTGCCATCAATGCATTGGCTCAGATCCCACTCAAATTGGATTCCACTAATTACCTGGTGCGGAAATTCCAATTCCGAACCCTCCTTACAGGTTACGACCTCCTCGGCTTCTTCTGGTGATGTCCAAGATTGGCGTGTCCTCCAGCCCTCCATCTTGAGGGGGCGTATTAGAATATATTGTACAGTCCTATAGTTGGTAGGATTTGATTTCCTTTATTATTGTACAGTCCTATAGTTGGTAGGATTTGATTTATTGTACAGTCCTATAGTTGGTAGGATTTGGTTTCTCTCTGTACTCTATATATACCTTTGTAAGCAATATATTTTGTGAGAAGCCTCAAACCAATGTACTTCTCCCAAAACTCTCTACAAGGTTTATGCACCTTGGTTCCAACCACTAGATTCATTCAATACACTCTCCCTCTACTCGAGTCATTGAGTCCTCTAGAGAGTCTCAGCCCACCAAACAGTACAATATACTCACCTCCTTGATCTCCAAACGAACTAAAAGGAGATACAAGAGAAGAGCTGACAACAATACTTGCAGAGATGAGAGAGACAAGAACGGGATTTTGGTGGTTAAAAGGGATTCAATTCTACAACCTCAAAGAATAGCTCGAAAAAAAGTTTATTCTAAAGTGTCCACCAGATGGTAACATGCAGTCTCAACTTTCGTCAAACCACCAATCCAGAGGCAGGGAAATACGCTATGGTGATCATTTTGACGCTTCGTCAACTTTTAATTAGTCTGGATCCGACGACATCCACAGTTGTCCATCCAATGACTCAAGTTCCTATGGTGGAGTCCAAAACCCTAATTCATACATGAATTTCTCAGTCTGGAACTGTAGAGACTCATAATCCAAAATTTAGTAGACACCTTAGGTTTTTACGGGATCATCATAGACCAACTCTAGCTATCTTACTTGAAACGTACATGCAAGACCTTACAAGCTTGCCTGAAGACTTTATTGGTAATATGGCACAAGTCCATGCAAATGGTCTCATTGGTGGTTTAGTGGTGCTGTGGAATGCAGATCGCATCAACGTGAAAGAAATGAGGATCTCTGATCAGGAAATACACTGTACGGTCCAGGTTTGTCCAACTAATATGCTAGTCGTTATTATCGGTTACGTGATATTCTTCGGCAAAACTTAAATAATTTTCATGATAATTCTGTTATTCCCTGGTTAATAGGTTGCGATTTTACTGTAATTTTAGAATCTAAGGAAAAAATTGGAGGTCTACCTATGAACAATAATATGGCTGATAAATTTGCAAATTGCATGTACTACTGTAGCATTATTGATTTAGTTTATCAAGGTAGTCATTTTACATGCACTAATAAACAAAGGCATGGTCGAACAATATTAGAAAGGCTTGATAGTTTTCTAGCTAATTACGACTGGTTAAGCCTATATCCAAATACAATTGTAATGCATCTTCCTTATACTCATTCAGATCATTATCTGATCTTAATCAACTTAGAACCTATATTTAGATTTGAAACGATGTGGGCATCTCACCCGCAGTTTCAACAACTTGTCCATGATACTTGGTCGGATCACCTGCCGTCACTAACTGCTATTAATAAATTTAAAGTAGTGGCCACACGATAGAATCAAAATACTTTTGGAAATATATTCCAACAAAAAAGAAAGTTTCTGGCTAGACTATCAGGGACACAATCCTCTACACATTATCCTACTAGTATGTTCTTATAAAATTTAGAAACTCAATTGACATTGAAAAATACAGTCACATACTGCGTATAGAAGAAGAATTTTGGAAACTAAACTCACGAATAAATTTGTTAAATGAAGGGGATGCTAATCATAAGTTCTATCAGACGTCGAAGAAATAGAATAAATATCTTACAAGATAATGTAGGCAACTGATAACAAGCACTACTGAAATGCAAAACCTTATTAATAATTACTTCAATAAGCTTTTTGAAACTGATCAGTTATTTTCGACAAAAAATACCAAGGATACGTATAGTTCTCAGCTCTTTATTAATGATATACTTAGGCTTGATACACCTGTTCATCAAGATGAAATTATTTCTGCTTTACACAATTTTAAACCATATAAAGGTCCAGATAGGTTACACCCATTTCTCTACCAAAAATATTTGT
This sequence comes from Nicotiana benthamiana, assembly GCA_034376525.1. Lineage (NCBI taxonomy): Eukaryota > Viridiplantae > Streptophyta > Magnoliopsida > Solanales > Solanaceae > Nicotiana > Nicotiana benthamiana. Next base: position 23,840,336 of record CM067340.1, on the reverse strand, counting down.
CGGATGTAGGTGATAAAGTCAGTTCCTTTTGTAATAGTATCTTCTACTCAAAGACCATTCCTCCAGAACTTAATAAAACACTTATATGCATTGTTCCTAAGGTGAAGAATCCTACTAAAATTCAACAGTTCAGACCTATTAGTCTTTGTAATACAGTCTACAAGCTTATTACAAAGATAATGGTTAACAGGCTCGAGCCAATCATTAGCAAAATTATAGGTCCTACACAAACTAGTTTCCAACAAGGCAAAAGAGCTTGCGATAATGCTATAATAGTACAAGAAACCTTAAATTACTTAGCTAAAATGAAATGCAAATATCTATCAATGTTATTAAAACTTGATTTAGAAAAAGCATTTGATAGGTTAGAATGGTCTTTCATATGACATACCTTATTTTATTTTAACATACCTCCCTCTATGATTTCCTTAATTATGTCCTGTGTTACAACAACTTCCATTTCTATATTAATTAACGGTTCAAAAACTCAGTGCTTTATACAAACAAGAGGTATTCGCCAAGGGAGATCCACTATCACAATACTTGTATATAATGTGCATGAAATTATTTTCAACTTTCTAACAAAGGCCTACTCATCTCACTCCTCTTCTTTGTAGAGGACATTATTCTTTTCTCCAAGATTACTGCTAAAAGTTGCCATGCAATTATTGATGTTTTTAATAACTTTTCCCAACATTCAGGACAAAAAATTAACTTTGAAAGATCACAAATCTTTTCTCTAAAAATTGTAGCTATTTTGTTAATGATTTTATAATTACTTCTTTCAACATCAAAGAAGGAACCTCTTTGGGTAAATACTTGGCATTTTCTATGTTCCAAGCAAGACCTAAAAGTGCAGACTTCCAATTCTCCTTGATAATTTCAAAAATAAACTTGCAGGATGGAAATATAAGTTTTAAACTTTGGCAGGAAGATCCACACTAATAAAATCTACTCTAACAAGTTACAGAATCATATCATGCAGTACATTCATATCCCGGCTCACATAGTTAATAAAATGGAATAATATCACTGTATTTTTTATCGGGTACAACTTCAAAAAAAAGAAACTACATTATATGGAATGAAATAACTATTTTGAAGGAAGCAGGAGGATTAGGAATTAAAAAATTACGTCAAAAGAACTATACTTTACTATCGAGTCTAGCTTGGAGGGTCTTTAATAAACCACAAGCAATATGGGCTAACATCCTTCTTAACAAATATCTTAATACATCACTTAAATATTTTCACTCACAAATCTGGACTAATATTATCAATCGCTGGCATCCCTTTTAGCTAGGAATAAAATGAAATACAGGAAAAGACACACATATTAAGTTTTGGGAAGATCCATGGATTGGGCATGGTACAATGAATAGATCACAAATTCAGTGTATTATGCCATCAGAATATCACTATATCCTCTTTAACAAATGATACTAGATGGGATTGGAATAATTTTTCATTTGAGTTACTCACCAATATTACTCATACAATTCAAGCTACTTATCTCTCCAAATGCAATAATAAGGTAGATAATATATTTTGGGGCTCAACTCCAATAGGTCACTTCACAACTAGATCTATGTATAGAGTTTTGGAAGCACAGCTAACTGAAATGACTAATAATTCTACATAATACAATTGGATATGGAAGCTTCATGTGCAACCCAAAATCAAAGGGTTCATTTGGCTTCTATGTAGGAAAAACTACCTACCAAGAAATTCCTTAGGCATATTAATTTAATTCAGGATGCTACTTGTCAATATTGCCACCAAGAGGATGAAACTATTAGACACTTATTCCTTGATTGCATAAACGCTAAAACATATCGGCAGGATTGGGAATTCTTTATTTTATTAACAAAAAAATAGCCCACAGAAACACACACAATTGGGTACATAAACTCATAACTTATAAGGATCTTCAATTTCCTTATCACATGAATCCAGCTACATACCTGCCTCTAATCTTATGGAATATATAGATAGCTCGTAATAATAATTGTTATAGGCATACTATGAACACGGCCTCAGTTAACCTTACTACTCAGCAAGCGGCAGGATACACCTAACTAGTAGCTAATAAACATACTTGCATTAAGAAGAGACAAGAAAATCTAAAATAGAAACCTCCAAAAGAAAATTCCTATAAACTAAATACTGATGGAGCTCATACAGTAACCAAGACTGGCATTGGTGTATTAATTCAAAATTCACAAGTTAAATGAATGGTGGGCTTTGCAGCAGTAGTCCCAAAAGATTCATCAACTTCAGCAGAATTGCATGCTTTGTTACAGGGACTTTAGATGGTATACACCCACAACCTCATTCCACTGGTACCCACAAGATATTATCACACTACTCCTCTTTAACAATGTCTCATTTGATAATTTGTTAACTGACTTCAGGTACTCCCTTGATAGGTTAGGTAAGTCAGTATTATAACATGCATACAGAGAGCAAAATAAGGCTGCAGTTAAACTAGCGAAGATAGGCTTCAATTTTGACCTTAGCTCAATGGTGCTTATTTTGGAAGACAACCCAAATTTTGCATGGCAAGTTTTTGAACAAGAAAGAAGTGCAGTGCAAGGATATGCTTTGGAAGACTTCAGCACTAACTCAAACAACTCGGATGCTATAAATGGCTATTGCAACAGTAATGTAGTAGATAGTAGTATTAATGTCGGTTTGTATAATAGTATGGTACCCACTACTAGTTATAGGATGCAGTACAAGCATCCAGCCTCTGTACGCAACACTTAATCATAATATATATTTATCTTTTTAACCTAAAAAGAAATGGATTTTATTTTTTATATGAGAAAATATAAAGAATAGTAATCAACTAAGTTAGAATCATTGTCCACAGTAGTGTTAATCAAACATGTTTATAGATTCATTTTGTTCAATTGAACACAGAAGAGATAAAAGTGAAGTGGGTGCCACACAGTGCCATGTTCAATAACCAATCAAGAAAAATTAAACCAGTGGACCTGATTCATCACGTCAACAGGAATCGATTGACATAAAACCCTATCTTCTGAATAGTGAAACTATCTCATTGAAGAATAGTATCATCTGCGTATTCCTGCTATCACATCATCATAACTTACGAACGAACAGTGCAGTTTAATGGATCAAATTGATGCAGCCTGTATTATCAAAATATTTCCTTTTCTCTTTCCAGGAAAATGTTACACAAGGAACTTAAAGACGAAACAGTCCCAACTTTCAGCGATCTGTGAAGGTCTATGCTCTCTGCTCGACATAGGAACCAGCTAGTCCAGAAGTCCCAAGAACTGTAACCTGGAGTGAGAAAGCCAGAGCGCATTGTGAGAAAACAAGTAAAGCTAAATTCTTCAGGAGATCTCATATAGGTGTCCATTATTTTCACGCAAGAAAGTAAACAAATCACGATTTACAACCACATAGGCTACTTCCATTAGTACAATAAATTCAGCATAACAACAAAATAATATGACTTTTTCTACATAACAAAGCTACCATCTGATCCTATGCCTGTTGAGCAAATTGAGACACAAAAAGGGACGATTAACAAAATTTTGAACATATAGATATTATTGCTGGTAGATCGATTGGAAAATTGGGTACTCAATTAACATTAAGAACTTTCATATTGGAGGAGTATCCCCATCTAATGAAAAAATAAAATTCAATAAAGATTTTGTTTCATCTGTAACGTACATCACTAATAAAGTATATAAGAAAATTAAGAAAATTGGCAAAATAAAAGGACTACAGAAACCCTGTATTGTGGCCCAGGCCTGAACCGGACCGGGCCGCGGTCCTGGCGGGCCTAACGGGCCTGGTGGGCCGGTCCTGGTGGTCCTGGGCCTGGTGTTACTGTTAAGCCCATGACGGGCCGGTCCGCACAATTTAGCCCGTGAGCCCGGGACCGTCAGCCGGGACTGGGCTGGTCCTGGCGGGCCTAAACGGGCTAACGACTATATTTAAAAAAAAATTGATTTTAAAAATCATCAACGGACTGATTTTAAAAATTAGTCGTTTGACCTACAATTTGATCGTTTGGAGGTTTAAAAAATGCAATTTGGCCCTCAAACTTTAATTTAACCCCAAACTTTATATAATTATACTTTTGCCCAATCTCAACTATAAATACCCCCTCATTCTTTTATTTTATTCATCAATTCATCAATATCTCTTAATCTGTCTCAATCTTTCTACTACAATTGCTTAATTTATTGTTGAAGATTCGTGAAAAATTGTGAAGTTGTTGAATTGAAGTTTTCAAGTGTTCAACGATTTTAAATTTTCAAGAAGTTGTTCGACAATCCGGCAAACTCGTTTCAACTCTTACGTTAATAATATATTTTTATGTGGTTTAGTTTGCATAATTATAATTAATATGACTTATTTTTTTTGAAAAAAATGTTTGGTAAAGGAAAAGGTAAAATCGGTGAAAGTAGTAGTCATAATACTACCCTTCCCCCGGCTCCCCGACCTAGAAAAGATAAGCAAGTTGAATGTAGTCGCCAACGTAGACGTCCTCCTCCTCCTCCTGTAATTCTTGATAGTGATCACCCTTGTTTTCAATTTACCGATAGTGAATTTCTACATGATGTTGCAGTAGGTGATAAATTAGATGATGAAACTATGAATGCTCTTTATCCTAATGGACCTATCTTAGAGGAAAATGAGGATGACGATGATGATGAAACCCAAGCACCAGATTTAGATGATACACCTACTAGTCATGTTAATAACCCAAATAATGCACCGGCCGACCCACATGTAGGAACTCCTACTTTTAATAGACAACCTGCTAAACGTCAAAAAACATCATTAGTTTGTAATTTGTTTACCCAAGTAAGAGAACAAAATAAGGCTAAGTGTAAAACTTGTGGGAAAATTACTGGTGCATAAATTTACTGGAGACTGTGGCGGCACGGGTAGTTTGACTAGGCACATAAAAACACACCCTAGAGATAAGGCTAGATTTTTGCAAATGAAAGCGCAACAAGAGGGGACAAGTGTAGAATCTGCGGTTAACCCTAGTACAGGTTCAAATCTAGTTCAACCAGGAATTAACACTGTCACCGGAGGTATTTTATATTACGATCCAAATAGAGATCATGAAGAATTAGCAAAGATGATTACTGTTATGTGCTTACCTTATACTTTTGATTCTAATTCTAATTGAGTTCATTATATTAGAAGAGTCTTTAATCCTACTTATAAAGGTTGGCCTCGCGCAACAGTTAAGGCCGATATTTATAAATTCAAACATGAATATGAACAATATTTTCGTTATTTATTTACTCATATACCTAATTGAATTTCTATTACTAATGATATTGGTAGAAGTGGTAATGATATTATCTAATTGTTACAAATTATTGGATAGATGATGACTGGACAATGCAAAAACGTATAATTGTGTATAGAATAATTAATTCACGTCACACAGATAAGTTTATAGCTAACACTATTTCAGATATTTGTAGATATTTTTGCTTTAGAAATAAAATAATGACAATTTCTATGGATAATGCTTCTAGTAACACTCTATATGCATGCTTACAAAAATACTAAATCCTGCATTTACTCATATTTTTCATGTTAGATGTATTTTTCATATTAATCATTTAATTGTCCGTGATGGTATGCGAATTTTGAACATGGAAATGAAAAGGTTCGAGTGACTCTTAATTGGCTTTTTTATTCAAACAATAGAACTAGACTTAGAGAGTATTTTAAAAAATGTGATGAATATGGCCTTAGAAAAAGAAAGGTTCCTAAACCTTGCCCGACTAGATGAAATTGTATGTACGAAAGTTTAGAAGTTGCATATGAATATAGAAACCCAATTAATGCAACGTTTTAATTCTCGGGTAGGTGGTGAGGATGATGATGAAATGATTACTATGCAAGATTGGACGAATGTTAAAATTCTTTTAGATTTTTTAGAACATTTTCAAGTTGCTACAAATGCATTTTCTGGGCAATATTATCCTACTATTTCAAGCAGTTTAGTTTATATTGCAGCACTAGCTGATTTGTTTGTTGAATTTGGCGAGGTGGAGACATATATGAACTTGCTATAAATGAAATGAAACAAAATATTTAAAAATATTTTTTTTCTATCCCTCCTATTTTTGGTGTTGCTGCAATGAAGCTTATGAAGACATGATAGCAGAACTTGCGGAGGATTCGGCTTCGCCCGAAAGTGGTGATGAACAAGCTTCTTTTCCACCACCACCAAAACAACCTCCTCCCAACCTTGAAAAATTTATGAGATTTGTTAGCGATATATTGTAGATTATGATGTGACTTGTACATTGGCACATCTTCTTTTAGTTTTTTTATATTAGTACCTTGTTGTGCTCATTCCATTGGGGAAAGAAGACTAAGAAAGATATGCCATTTTTCGTAATAAAAATTATAAGACATACCCTTGAATATCATTTTTCTCAATAATTCTTTATCTTTACTTCGAATTATTTATAAGCTACAATATATATATATATATATATATATATATATATATATATATATATAAAACATATAATATATAGTACGAGAATATATATATATAACATACAACATAAACTACAAGAAAATATATAAGTAATATATATATACATAAGATACAGTATATATAAGAGAATATATATACATAAGAGATACAATATATATACTACAACAAAATATATAACTATATAAGTTATAATATATATACATAAGACAAAATATATATATACTACAAGAAAATATATAAGAGAATATATATACATAACATACAATATATACTACAAGAAAATATATAAGAGAATATATATATATATATATATATATATATATATATACATAACATACAATATATACTAATTACTACAATACAATATACAATGAAATATATATATTATATACTATACTAATAACTAGTATACTATATTATATACTATACTAATAACTAATATACAAGATATTGCCTTAAACAAAAAAAAATTACAAAAAGCCCCGCCAGGCCGACGAAGCCCGGCCCGCTAAGCCCAGGCCCGCAAATCCTAAGTCCACGAACCCCCTCCGCGAAGCCCGTTTAGGCTCGTGCCCGGGAAAAAATACAGCACTAGACTAGAGAATGAAATAATTTGCGCATATGAGTCTTTTTATTGATAGCAAACAAAACTCAAAAATTTATGTATTAATTGACTACAGAAAAGACTGAACCTTATACCCATATGATGTACTTAATGCATATAATACCAAAAAGGTAGATTAGGTAGATTTTACAACAAATCCCTAATAAATTATTGATTATCCAAAGTTAACGGAAGAGTTAGATTTATAAGCAAAGTTAGAAAATGTAAATGATTGTCACTCATTAACCTTTGAATTTCCTACCTGAGCTCTCTAATACAAATATTAGTAGATTTTCAAACACTTCACCAATTTCTTTTTCTCTCTCGTCAATTTCTTGAATTACAACGCATCCATAGTCCTGAAGAAACAACTAATTAATATGCACCCTGTACATAGATTAAGTATTATAAGACATATATAATAGTTAATTAGATAAAAGAATCATTTCTTTCTAATAGTTTAATTGTTTAAGTAAAATCTGACTATTGACTTCAATGTGGTATTGGAGGAAGGTACAAAGTTCAAATCTTACTAGACCTTACTATTTTGAAAATGCATTTACGTGCTTAACTTTTTTTATTTTTAATAATTATGACGTTCGGACCAGCTTACATGCATATCGATTATTCACAAATTTAACTTGAGAAAAACAAATCCAATCAACAAGCCGAAGATGATCGCTCAATAAATAATAAGTGTCTTGATTTGTGACTTTGTCGACATGGGCGGATGCAATATCTTCCTAGCAGGTTCAATTGAACCCATAACTTTTGACGTAAAGTAAATATTTATATATAATTTTTTTTTTAAAATTACAACAACGGTAAATATGAACCAATATCTTTAAAAATATAATAAGCACAATGCTAAAACCCTTAAAAGTTGAACCCATAAAATTTAAATCCTAGGAAGCGCCTATATTTGTCGAGGATGATGAAATGCATATCTTAAATATATAATATAGGGACGTAAAATGCATATTTAAAATTGAACAATTAAAATCCTGCAATTTAATACACATTTTAAAAAATTTTCCCCAAAAATATAATATCGTTCTATATTTAAAATTCTATTTTTACTCGTAACAACATGATATTATAGCTACAAAAATATCATAATATAAGTAAATTCCGTACCTAGTTAAACATGTTGTTGTAGAATGGACAGAGGGACTACTACTAATCAAAATTAAGTTTTGTTATGAACAATAAAAGAAGAAGAAGAATATTGCAAAGAAAAAGACGGAGAGTGAATTTTTATTGATTTGGGATGATTTACAATGGAATAGAATCCTCTGTTTATAGGAAAAGGGTGACTTAGGCACCAAGTAATGAACCCTAGAATCTATCTAAATATAGACATTCATTGTAAATAAAATTCTATTTATAACACTCACCATTGAATGTCTATTCAACCGATAACGTGTCTCATTAAAACCTTAACTAAAATAAAACCCAGCGGGAAAAAAATTCTAGAGAAGGAAAAAGAGTACATATATCTATAATATGCCTTTTGGTTGCCTCGTTAAAAATCTTGCAATAGTGGAACAAAACCTTGTATGGGAAAAAGTGTACAACGCGTATTAACTCCCTCTGATGAGAGCATCAATTCACATCCTTAAGCATTTGCATTTCAATCTTGTGCGCCATCTTCAAAAGATCTTTGGTAGTGATTTGATAAACAAATCGGCCATATTAACTTGAATGAATATGTTGCACCTTGAAATCATCATTCTTGAGAGACATATAAGGTCTTCATAAAATGTTGTGGGATGGATTTTTCAATATCTCCATAGATGTAAAAAAATTCCGCTATCATATTATCATGCTTATAGTTATAGCAAGATACAAATATACACAAATTGCATTTAGGATATGGTACTTCATGGACCAAGAATTGTATATGCTTTAAGCATTTAAATCTTTCAAGGACTGTCATATAAGTTAAGTCATATAAGCCATACAATAGACTTTAGATGCATATCAAGTTTTTATGTCATGCTAGCATATAAGATATCGAAAACTGATTGCACATACCATTGACTTTGTACTTTCAAGTGTTTGAACTGCACGTTGAAAACTACATGTCTTTCATATTCTATTCGAAATTATTTATCCAGACTTAAGATCCTCATATATATATATATATATATATATATATATATATATATATATATTTAACTATATCATAGATTTCGTCGATGAACATTTTATATGGGTTTCAATATTTTTAATAAATACATAATATAGAGATCTCTTCATTTATATATTCAGGTACTTGAAGCTCTCTGAGATTTTATGGAGTGTTATGTCATGTGATCTTATAGATCACTTGCCTCCTTATTAAGATCATTTGCTCATCTTCTTTATCAAGAAGTTTATTTTAAATCGATTTGTCGATATGCTTTAAGTGTACCAGAGACTTTGTCCTTCTATGACTTATTTTAATATGAACATTTATAGTGAGAATATAGTTACTTTCTTTGGGTCAGCAAATATGCCTGGCATGCTTTACAATATATTGCAAATGAATTATCTTTTTATGAACTTCAAGTTCATATTATCTTATTCGATGATCGACATGTACAAATGATAATTCATTCCATGTAACTTTCTCTCAACTGTTTATCATGTCTCTCCCTTATGTTAGAAAAACTAACTTGTTTCCTCAACTGTGAGAATCCATCTTTGTGTGTTATGGTGTTAATAAAAATATTCACCGCACATCAGTAATAATAATATGGAATTATTTGATTCCTGACCATAAACCACTTCTGAGGTGAGAAAATAATATACTTTCATATATAACGTATATCAAACTGGTATGCAAAACTTTATTCTCGTATGCAATTATTTAGCAATTAAGTGGAAGCACTCAATAAATCATTTGCTAAACCAGCTGTGATGTAAACCAACTTATCAAAATGAACTTCTTGAATAGAAAATCTGGAAACTATGCTCGAAATTAAATTATTGAGCAAGTTACCTCGCAAAATACCATGTTGCGGGTTATTAATAATCGCACATGTAACCATCTCATAGATGCATCTTATGTGATATACATGGCAGGTGAATGAGCCAGATTCACCTTTGGTATTTCCAGTTTTTCTGGGATTAATCCCAATTTTAATTGGTCAATTAAATAATCAGAGCAATGAATATGAGAGAATTTGTAAAGAAATTTCTAGTTCTTTAATATTTACCTATATAGATTCTCTTTTACTTTTGCACATTACACTTAATTTAATATGGCTAAATATGCCAAATGGATAAATTAATATTGATAAAGTTCAGGTTTACACCATGACGTGTGCAATTATCAATAAACTCCAAGTTTATTATGATATGAGTTTATATCAATAAACATCCACTTTGGTGTGATATTCTTTTATTTGTATAGTACAAACTGGAGAATAAAGTGGGTACCTTTTCATATAAATATTATCCCGCTATAAGTTGTAGTAATAGAAGATATAAAATCTTTCCTTTATGTATAGTCTCAATATTATCAACCGCTTTCACATATACTTTGGAAACTAAATAAGTTTCTTTGAGACTTACTACAACACAATACCTTATTGGTAATCAATTGTATTTCTCCAAAAGTAATAATTGACTCTTCTAAAGCTCTCAATTAATTTGCTACTACCATATGTTCATCAACATCTATATGGTGAATATCTCTTTTTAAGAAAAGTTATATCATTATGATCATGGTTAAAATTATATGCAAGATATGTTTCTACCCTTATTATTGTTTCTTAATAATTATATTGCCAAAATATTTTGGCGTACAATAGGTACTTGACCAATGATCATTCATACCGTAATAGGAAGTAAAAAATGAGTTAGAAAGAGAAGCTCTCCTGCTTCTCTCTAGGAACAAAGAGAAAAGACCTACTATTCTAAAAGACCCCATTCAGTAAACTTAGCAAGAACACCTCAAGGTAAACCAAGGAAACACAGGAATTCTTAATGAACATAGACAAAATCAAGCCTACAGATGCTGAAACACGACCAAAGACTTGACAATAGAAATGGACCAAGTTCAATACACCGAGCCTACCAGTCCCATAAATGTACAAGACATAACAAAGGAAAACCATGTCCAAACCACTTCATTCCTCCACAAGCTAAAAGAAAACTTGACTGAAACACATCACCAAAACCAAATAGCAGTGCAAAGGTTAGTGAAAGGCCAATCCACCTCTGATGAAACTGAGAATCACTATGAATATAAGAACTTCATCCCTATCACACACAAACAAAGAAAGAATCTACAACAACATGTCCAACGTCGTTATCATAAAAATATTTGACAGGAGGGTGAGTTATTCCTTCCTCCAAAACATAATCATGGCCATATGGAAACGGAGAATATCACACTGATAGACCTAGGATACGATTACTATTTAATTAAATTCCTAAACCCAGAAAACTACGATAAATTTCTCCATGGAGGACCATGGTTCATTTGAAACCAATTACTTACCCCCTGGAAATGGGAACCAAAGTTCGTAGCTTTAGCAGCCTAGCAAACTTACTCAGCTATCTGGTCCAGGCTACTAGAACTACCAACTGAATTCTATGACTATGAAAATTTTCAAACAATAGGAACAAAACTAGGGAAGCTACTAAGTATAGATGCATGTACTGCCTCAACTACTAGCCTCAACTACTAGGGAAAATATATGAGAGTATGTATCCTAGCACCCATAGAAATTCCCCTCAAAACTCATGTTATCATAGGACGACACTACCAAAGGATTGCCTCCGAAGGGTTCAACATGTTTTACTCACAATGTGGCAGATTGGGTCACACTTAAACAAACTGCCCGCACCAAAAGCCCTCGAAGGTACAAGATGTAAAGGAAAATCACCAAAACAATGAAGGGATTGAATCCCTAACACAAGAATTTGATCACTGGACCATAGTTACCCATAAAAACTAGGACAAGGCATGATCAAATGAAAAGGAAGAACTCCCCTATACAACAACATCCTAAGCAGGAACAAAAAATGCAAGGGAATCAGTCTCTACACGATACATTCTGGCCACAAATGCCGGCCAATTGCACTATCATAGACATGAATTCAGAAGGAAAGAAACTCAACAAAACCTACTCGACAAAAGCACAATTGTAGACAAAAGAAATGGCAATTAGTTTAAGGAACTAAATGCATTAATTAATGACAAAATAGACACCCTAGAAGAAGTACAACTCAAAACAATCCACCCAAAAAACCCAATAGATAATAGATATACATGTCTAGCAGGCCGCTTAGACCCGTTACCAGACCGGCCCAGCCCGGTTCAAACCTGAACCAGACCGGCCCGGTTCTTAAGGGGCCGGGTGAGCTGGGTAGGGGGTGGAAGGGGGTTGGGCGATTTAAAAACAATTACCGGTTAACCGGACCCAATGAAAGTGGTAAGCATGAATAGTGCGTAACCGGTTAAATTGGGCCGGAACCAGCCCGGTTCAACGATCATTTTTTTGAAATTTTCAAAGTAGGGCCCACTATCCGTTGGAAATGTCAGATTTCACAATTGATCCGTTAGCCAACGGATCTATTGATGAAATAGCCCATTTTTAAATTTTATGTTTTTAATCCTTTTTGAATTTACAAAATAAACCTTTTTTAAACTATAAATACCCCCCTCCCTCTTCTTCATTTCTTCACTCAAATCTCAATTTCTCTCATTCTCCAATTTTTAAATTTCAATACTTCAATTCATCATTTCATCTTCTAATTTTATTTGGCTCACTTTTCTTGAATTTTATTTATTGTGTTTGGTCATTCGGAATTTGAAAATTGAAGTTTCAACTTTGATCAATTGAAGTTCAAATTTGAAATTCTTGCTTAACGACTTGACGTTTGTTCATGGTAACATCGGAATTGCATAATCAAGTGCTCAATTCATTGTCGAATTCGGTGCACTCCCTCCAACTCTTTCTTTTATTTACTATTTTAATTGAATATTTAATTTTAGCTTATATGTTTAGTATTGCTAAAAGAGCGTGTAAAAGAGTTACTGGTAGGGGAAATAAAAAAAGATGTAGTTCTTCAGCATCTGGTAGTAATAGTAATAACTCATTATCGTTTACACATGTTTCTGAAACATCGCCTAATGATAATATATATAGCTTATGAACAATTACAAGAAGATTTTGGACTAGAAGGTAATGAAATAGGAACGGAAGATGATATACCAGCTACACCTACTAGTACTGGAGCTGGTAGTATTGGATTTGCTACAAGGGGTGGTGGTCGTGGCACTAGGAGTAGAACGCCTGTGGCTCCGACTACTAATCGTAGAAAAAGAAGAAAGGTTTGGAATTTTTTTGAAAAAATAGAGGGTACTTTAAATGCAAAGTTTCTAACGGTGATTTTAAACATTTGACTGGAAATTGAGGGGGGACTGGGACGCTTAGTAGACATATTTGAATTGAGCATCCCATAGAATGGGGCGCTGATGGTGATGGAAATCAAACAACTCTTAACCCTACCACTGGAAGTCTAGTGAAATATGATAAAATGAAGGATCATGCGGAGTTAGAAAAAATGATTGCTTTGGGTTTTCTACCTTTTTCTTTTGCTTCTTCATCATATCTTATTATGTATATTCAAAGGATTTACAATCCTTTATTTAAAGGTATCCCTAGAAGTACTTGTAGAGCTGATATCTTTAGACTTCATGGATAATATCAAACTTACATACGTTATTTGTTTAGCCACCTTCCTTATAGAGTTTCTCTAACTTATGATATTGGCCATGCTGTTAATGGAAATGATTCTTTGAAAATTACATGTCATTGGATAGATGATACTACTTGTATGCAAAAACGTATTATCGCTTTTAGATATGATGAAGATCAAAGTCATACTGTTGCGTTTATAAGTAGTACTATTTGTGAAGTTGTTAAATTTTATAATCTAAAGCAAAACGTATTGTGTATGTCTTTTGATAATGCTTCTAATAATAATGCCGCAATTTCAATATTAAAACTGCATTTGCAACCACCCCTTGATGACATTTTTCATGTTACGTGTGCATGTCATGTTTATAATTTAATTGTTAAAAGTGGCCTTGATTTATTTTCAACTGAGATTACTCGTGTTAGAAGAGCAGTTGGTGTTATTCAAGGAAATAATAGACAGTCTAGAATAAAGAAATTTAAGAATAAGTGTGTCCAGTATAACCTTAAACCCAGATTCATGCCAGACGAAATTGTTACTAGATGGAATTATACATATATATTTTTAAAATGTTGCTACAAGTATAGATTCCCAATAACTGAAGTTGCTAACGCGCATTGTACTGATCCAAACTATATGTTAACAACTAGTGCGTGGGAGGTCATTAATGATGTTGTTAAATTTTTACATAAATTTTATACAACTACTGTTGAGTTTTCTGGAGCATATTACCCTAGTGTTACTATGGCGTTAGTACATATAGCTGAATTTTTTTTCTACTCTTTGAATTTATGAAGAAAAAAAAATATAAGGATGTTGTTGAAAAAATACAAGCAAAATTCAAAAAGTACTTCTTTCCAATTCCTCTGATTTACTTAATTGGTGTTGTTTTAAATCCTTCTATTAAGATGTCCGATTGTCACCAGTTAATGAATGCTTTATATACTTATATGGAGATTGGACCAACTGAAACCCCAGATTTATATGTTTCTATGAACAAGCTAATTGATTATTTACAATTATTATATAATTATTATGCAAATGTAATTGATGATGCTGCTCGTGCTATAGACAATGTTAATCCCACTGTGCACTGTACCACTTCTGTTGCTGTGAATGACGGCCTTGATAGTTTTGATGTTTTTTCTACATTTTCTAATACTTATACCAGTAGTAGGAACATTGATGAACTTCAATTCTACTTGCAGAAGCAAAAAGAGACTCACACAAAGGAATTTTCACCGGTGGGATGGTGACATGAGAATAGAAAGCAATTTCCTATTCTTTTTGCTATGGCTCGAGACGTGCTGAATGTGCCAATTTCTACTGTTGCATCAGAGAGTGCATTTAGCCAAGCAAGACAACAACTTGGAGACATCCGTCACTTATTGGAAAGCAATGCTTTGGAAGTTTTAGTATGTTTCAGAGATTGGATTAGATCGGATGGAAGAAATCAAGGGCGTGAAGATGTTGATAGCCCAGAAGACGAGTAACTTGGAGATATATTAACACATGGTTACCCATCCGAATTTAACACTCCAGAAGAAGTTCAATCAGTTCATATTGATTATGAAGAACTTGCAAGGCAATGCAAAACCTTTGAATTTACTTGTTGTTAAAAATGTAAACCTTTTAATTTGTGAGTTTGAAACTTTGAATTATGAAATAAATGTAGCACTTGCAATAAGTGTAATTTTTCCCATCTTCCTTGTATTTTTTATGTTAGTACTTTGTATTAAAATAACTTACAATATTTATACTAACCCGGCCCGGCCTACTCAATCTGTAACCCATACGGTTCAATTTTTACCCGTATAAACCCGAACTTGTTAAACCCGTTAAGGTACAACCCGGAACCGGCCCAGCCTGTAACCCGTACGGGTCAAAACAAGTGACCCAGCCTGGACCGGTAGGCCGTTAGACACCTATAATAATAGCTATAGGTCGTCAGATCACAACACATCACCAACGAGGCACACCCTCCATTCAATAACAAAGGACATGGAACCTTTAATGCTATAGAAAACCTACCCTTTCTAGCAAATTCCAATGGACCAAACAATGGAACCCCACAAACCCGAGCTGTTTCAACAAATACAACGGAAAACAACTCCAAACATCATGGCAAAACTTCCATTTATAATGGCTCAATGGAAGTTGACTTCTTCTCCACCCAAGAAGTTGTAAAAAATGCATTTATTATTGACAACAAAAATCAGAACACCAAGGATACTACACAATCATCATCCAAAGCTCACATCACTACCAACATTTATAGTACAAACCCAAGCACCTCCCTAAAAAATGTCAGCTCATCAAACTCTAGCAATCTTACCCTCCCTCTACTAGACAACCATGTAGAATAAAGACAAAAGGAATCATCCTATTTAAGCCCCCCATACAGTAACGACAAAAGCATAAAACAAACCAAGAAAAACCTAGGCAAATACCACAAAGAGCTTACCAAAGATGCTAAGACTACCCACCAATAATTTTACAGGAGGCATCAAAAGGAACCACAAGAGGAACATATGGACACACAATGAACACCAAGGATCCCAGAAGATGAACAACCAAACATTGGGACAGGGCTACCAATAGTGTGTGCAACTCCTCCACTAGCTGCAAACCACACCTCACTGTCATGGCTGGAGTACGGCCTAACAGGGTTTTTGCTGAACATGAACCTACACCTAAAGGGCAGGGATATCATAATACAAATAGAGAATTCAAGCTATCTAGCGCAAAGTGTAATTGAGGGATTTAGGATTGGGCTGGACAATGTAGCCAATCACCTATGGCTAACCCTAATGAACCCACAACCCCAACCAAGCCTACAACACCAAGCGTGGGGGCTCACCCATCCCCATGGAGTTGTCTACATAGAAACATCCCAAGAATCCACTACCATTAAGCATGAACCTACCCCTGTTCCACAACAACCCTCAGCACAACCAACCTCCATATATGCATTACTCCAATATGGAACAAGCCCAGGAAAACACTACCGCACCCCACCACCCAATGAAACAGATGGATGAGGAGGGAGACGGGGAAGGAATATCAACAGCACGAAGAGTGGAGTATGCCATGCGACGCATGTCAAAAACACCGGTGTTAAGGAAAGAAAGTAAAAAGGGTAATCTTACGCTGCCCGCTGAATTTGAGGACGTGCTTGATCAATATAAGGGAGCTAACAACACCAATAATCTACAAATACAGAGTAGTAATGATCCCGACGATGTATGCCAACATGAACACGACGAGACCACCCCATGCACAAGCAGAAGAGAACACCCCACCCCCATCTAGACCAATTAGTATGATTGTATGGAACTGTATGGGAGCGGGGAATGAGGAGCTTAGAATAACTTTCAGGTCTATGCTGGACTACAACAGGCCATTCCTAGCGGCACTCTTGGAGACAAGAATGGCAGACCATAGTGCACTCATAGGTAGCTTTGGACTCACTCACATGGCCCAGGTAGCAGCTCACGACAATTCGAGAGGCATGGCTATGATATGGAATGCAGGAGATTTCTGTTGGATCAAACCGGAATAAGTGATCAAGAAATTCATGCCTTGATTAAGGTAAACAATTCTAGTCTTTGACTGCTATCCATTGTCTACGTTAACAGCTTAATCGAAGAAAAAACCATCAAGTGGAATAACTTTAAAACGGTAGCAAACAATTTCAAGGGGTCCTGGTTAGTCACAGGTGACTTCAATGAAGTCACTAAGGCAAATAAATATTCGGAGGCCTCCCAATAAATTACACTAGGGTATTAAAATTCCTTAGCTGCCTAGACTTCTGCGTGCTTATTGACTTAGGGTAGAAGGGCTCACAATATACTTGGACCAATAAAAGGAAAAAGACTAGAACTTTAATAATGGAAAGGATAGATAGATATGTAGCTAACGCAAATTGGCTTAACCTTTTTAAGGAAGCTCACGTTGCTCACTTAACTAGAATCCAATCTGACCACTGTCCTATATAACTAGATCTATTCAAAAACTTTTTACATAGTAATAACATCTTCAGAATAGAATCTATGTGGTTATCTCACCCTCCTTTCAAGAACCTTGTTAAGGAGTCATGGACCAACCAAGAGAACATACTAGGAGCAATTGAAAATTTTATTAAAAATGTAAAAGAATGGAACATTAGTACATTTGGCAATATTTTCCATAAAAATGTACTAATCTCAAAAATTACTGGGATACAAAATTTCCCAAACTATGCGACCAATCAGTTCCTTCTAGACCTCGAAATAAATCTTCTGAAGGAATTAAATGACACCCTAAAACCGGAGGAGGAGTTTTGGAGGCCCAAATATCGAATACAATGGTTGAATGAAAGAGATATGAGCACAAAATTTTTTCATATCACCAACATGCAACGAAGAAGAAAGAATAGAATTCTAAGTCTTAAAGATGAAGTGGGAAATTGGTACTACGACCAAAAAGAATTTAAATCCATAATAAACAACTACTACACAAATCTCTTTACAACAAGTCATAGCAAGTCTCATAAACGAACCACTACATGTCCCTCTATGCAACACTTGATAACATGGACCAATAAATCATATGCCAAGAAGTCACAGTCCATGAAATTATAAATGCTTTGGACTCTTTCAAGCCATACAAAGCACCCGGGCCGAATGGCCTACACCCATTTTTTTTACCAAAACTTCTGGAACGAAACTAAAGGAGCACTAATTAACTTCAGCAAATACACCTTTAGAGAGAAAAAGTGGTTGAGTTTATGAGTAGCACCTATATCTGTCTAATCCCAAAATGCCAAAATACTGAAACTATTAAGCAATATCGTCCTATAAGTCTGTGTAACACCGCCTACAAAGTAGTACAAAGTCATAGTCAATAAAATCAAACCCCTTTTGGACAAACTAATCCACCCAACACAAGATAGCTTCATGAAGGGTAGAAGGTCCTCAGACAATGCCGTTATCGTCCACGAGGTCCTAAATCACTTTAAAAATTAAAATTAACAAAAAGGAAATTACTGATTAAAATAGAACTAGAAAAAGCTTCTGATAAACTAGAATAGTCCTTTATAAAGTTCTCACTAACCTCCCTAAAATTCCCTCAAAATTTAATTGATCTAATCATGTTCTGTATATCCACCACGTCTACCTCTATCATTGTTAACAGATCCAACTCTGAATTTTTTAAACCATCTAGAAGTATCCAACAAGGCGACCCCCTGTCTCCGTACATATTCATTATCTGCATCGAAATGCTGTCAAGACTAATCCATCACAAAATTGACTGTTGTAGATCGAACCCAACCAAGATCTCTTCAAACATCCCCTTTCTATCACATTTTTTCTTTGCAAACGATCAAATCCTACTTGCAAAAGATAACCAAAAAACTGCAACTCCATCATGGACACCCTCAATAAATTTCGAGCATACTCAGGTCAATCCGTCAACTTTAACAAATTAAGGCTGATATTCTCCGAAAATACACTAATTGACATTAAAAATGACTATAGCAACTACTTTTCAATAAGCCATACTAGAGAATTCGGAAAGTACTTAGGATTCCCTATAAAGTCTCTAAACCCTCAAAGAAAGACTTCTAGTATGTAATTGATCGATTAAACAACAGACTAAAAGGATGGAAAATCAATTTTCTTAATATACTAGGAAGGACCACACTCATAAAGTCAACCCTAGCCACAATTCCCAATCATGTTATGCAAATATTTAACCTCCCCCACGCAACTATTAATAACATCGATAAAATCCAAAGGAATTTCATATGGGGAAGCACCTCGGAAAAAAGAAAATGTCACTCGTTAAATTGGGACATTGCTACAAAGCAAAAGAAAGATGAAGGGTTGGGACTATACAAAACAAAATGGAAAAACCAATCCTTCAGTGCTATATTAGCTTGGAGATATAAAAAAGATCATAAATCCCTTTGGAGTAGGGTTCTTCACAGTAGATATAATAATAAGAACAACAAACAAAGCTGAAATATCCAAGATAAAAATGGCTCCCATATATGAAAAAATATTGTCCGGGGCCCAAACATAAAAGAGGTATACACTGAAAAATTGGGAACGGACAGTCAATTAGGACCTGGCAAGACGCCTGGATAGGCAACAAGGAATCTCTCAAAGTTCAAATCCAAGGGCCATTAACGAATCATGAACAACACAAACCATTTTGCAGATATTATTGAGAACAATTCTTATAACCTTAATAAATTATCATTCAAGGTTCCAATCGAGGTTAAGAACAAAATCAATAGCACAGACATCAAACAATTTCAACCTATCGAAGATAAATATAGCTGGGGTAAGAGTACTGATGAGATCTTTCCTATCAAATCAGCCTGTGAAATGCTCCAAGGGGAGAAGAGGGGGTCACACAAGACTACAAATAGCTATGAAAAACTAAAACCCTCAACAAAATAAAATTCTTCCTTTAGACGACTGTCTATAATAAGCTCCCCACATCACAAATACTCTTCAACAGGAACATCACCAATTCTCCAACTTGTAACATTTGTAACATTGATAGGGAAGATATAATGTATATGTTCTTTAGGTGCCAGCATTCCAAAACTATCTAGGACCAAGCTGGCTTCGAACTTCTTCCTCCAGAGCCTTCAGACAAATACACATTGCACAACTAGTTAAAAGATCAAAGTAGCTCGAATATTAGATTCAATATGGTCTGATGTCCTTCCCTTCATCCTCTGGAATATCTGGCTGCATAGAAATGAGACGATATTCAACAATACTAGTAAAACTCTCCTATTAAAAATGTTGTTAACAAAGACATGGAATATGAACTCCCATCCACAAACCAAAAATGATCCTCAATAACTAGAGATACCATCCCTATCAAATGGAGCCGGCCAGAACAAAATATCTATAAATTAAATGTGGATGGATCGTGTTTAGGTAATCCGAAAAAAGGTGGCATGGGAGGAATCATCATAAAGGGCAATGGAGAAAGGGGTTTTAGATACAACATGGGTATTTCACATGCGACCAATATTTACATGAAAACATTAGCACTACTGCATGGTCTGAAATTAGATATAGAGAATAACTACCTCCCACTCACTATTGAAACAGATTGTAAGGAGCTCATTAATCTAATTGATAATAAGGACTGTGCCTATAATCTAATTGATGATTGCAGATGCCTATTGAGTAGAGCAGGAGATCCGCCACTACAACACGCCTATGGAGAGGCTAACCAGGTGACTAATTCAATGGCGAAAAATGGAAGAAGTTTATCAACTTTTGGAAGCTTAACAACTTATCTAATTCCTCATACTTTTGTTATTTCTATTTTGGAAAGGGACAAGCTAGGAACTACGTGTCCTAGAACAGTTCTCATTTGTAATGTACTATGTAATAACTCTTAGTATGTGTTTTTAATAGATGTCTTTATTACAAAAAAATACTATAATAATGATATTATTTTCTTATATCATCTCATACCTCCTTCTGGATGTGAGTATGGTATATTCACTACCACTAGCACATTCATATTCTTTCAAGAATGAATATGTATTCATAAATCAGATTTTGTCACATTCATATCATAAATAGACCATAATCATCTATATGTGATTTATAAAATCTCATGTGAAATCAATGACAAATATTACTTTCACAGAGTGAAGTATTATTTTGAGAATCCTTATATATAGTTAGCAGTATAGGGAGAGAATTTTTATTATTCCCATTATCATAATAATGACTACTATAATTTTGTCATTGTCACGTCCACATCCATTGATACCTTCACAGTAATAATTTTGTCTTCTTTCAGACTTATTACATATTGCTATCACATTCTCTTAAGGGAATAAGAATGAAGCAAATTGGGTTTTCACTTCTTGTGCTCACGATCATACATGACTTCGATCATAGCAAGACGTAGAAATATTACCACTTCGGGTGGTTATAATTTCTTACAAACTCCATTAGAGTTGTAATCAAAATTTATCGTCCTTACTTGTATTTAAAATCAAATTATAGAATGTCAAGAATTTGAAAGAGAAAAATAAAGTAAAATACTTACCTTAAATCCAGAATTTAATCATGAATAAAGTTCATGGAACAATTGACAATCATTATGTGCAATCCGAAAATTTCTACTCAATTGGTTAGAGTCTCGTACTGATAACGTGTTATGAACAACAAAAAAAGAAGAAGGATATTGCAGAGAAAAGTAGGGAGAGAGAATTCTTGTTGATTTGGGATGATTTACAATAGAATAGAACCTTCTATTTATAAGTAGAGTATGACTTAGCCACCAAGTATTAAACCATAAAATCTCTCTAAATATAGACATTCACCATAAATAAATAAAATTCTATATATAACAATTTTTTCTTTTTCTTATGTTGTGAAAAAAAATAAATTGATTAAACATTAGGCTGGCCCAATTTAATAGGCAGGCGTGAACATATTAGTTATTACATCAGATGATCAGAAGAAGTTAAAAGTTCGCAACATATTAAAACTAGCCGTTACAAAATCTAACGTTAACTTCCACTTTTATTCAACTTCAAAAAAACATCCAAATATACAAACTTTTGTTCTTTCAATTCATTCACTCACTTTCCTCTTCTCTCTCCATTTCCTTCTCTTCCATTTTAAGCTCAAACAAAATTCTCAATCGTCAGAAGAAAAACAAAGCCGTTTCTTGAATTTTCCTTCTTGAATTCAAGCTATTTTTAGTTCTCTAATGGCGCCAACGCCTTCGTCGAAAAATCCAAGAACCCCAACTCCTTTTTCAAGATTAAATCAAACCCAAATACCCAATTCAAGAACACCTCAATCTAAGCACCGTTTAAATTTTACCACAGCAGCTGCAGCAGAACACCCCATTGAAGTAATAGGGAGAATTCGCGATTATTGTTCAGAAAAAAATAAAGAAAAGGCAACATCTTTATTACATATTAATCCTGATCGTGAGTCGTTGAGAGTTAATACCGATAATGGATACAGAGATTTTACCCTAGATGGTGTATCATTATCTGAAGAAGAAAAGCTTGACGATTTTTACAAGAAATTCGTGCAGTCGAGAATTAATGGAGTTAAATTAGGAGAGAAATGTACGATTATGATGTATGGACCGACGGGTTCTGGAAAAAGTTATACTATGTTTGGGAGTAATAAACAGCCAGGAATTGTGTATAAATCTTTAAGAGATATATTGGGTGATGGAAATGAAGAAAATGATCAAAATGGTGTTGGGATTTTTGTGCAAGTTACTGTTTTGGAGATATATAATGAGGAATTATATGATTTGTTGTCTTCTAATAATGGCGGAGGATTTGGTTTTGGTTGGTCTAAGGGCAATGCTTCTAAGGTAAATATTTGAATTTTCTTCTTATACTTTTTTTTTCAATTGATACACTGATTTTTCTATATGCAGTTCTTTTAACGCCTCTGTTCCATTTTATGCTACGGCGTTTGACCGTGTGTGGAGTGTAAGAAAGGAAGAAATACTCTCTTGTAACTATAATCTAAAAGAGACTATGGATGATTGTGGTTATAAAATTATGTCATTAAGGGTAAATCTGTAAGTTTAAGTATTGTATTTAAGTGTAGTACTGTGGCTTTTTATTGTGACAGACTTAAAAGGAAAGTGTGTCATGGTCAAACGAGATATGGGAGTAATTCATAATCTTCTTATGTTCTAGGAAGAATTTCTAATTTGTAACATAAATTTCCTCTGTCACACATGTTTATGGTTAGAAGGAAAAGAGAAAATTATTGCCAGTGGACTCACATGAGAACTTGAAAAACTATAGTTATCCATATTGAGCATATGTTGTCGAAAATGCTTGAAATGCTCAAGTTTCTCTCAATTGATGGAATGGACTAGTTGGTATACTTGGACAATAAGCAGCCTGAATCAATGTACCCTCTGTTATTAAATTTCTGTTAATAATGTGAGCACCTTTTGACTTTGTGCGGTGATACTGATATTGTCTCCTTTTGTCTTTTTGTCTTCTTGAGCTAAGGGTCTTTTGGAAACAACTGCTCTACTCCTTTAGGGTAGAGTTAGGATCTGTGTACACACTATCCTTCCCAGACCCCACTAGTGGAATTTTACTCGATCGTTGTTGATGTTGTTGTTAATAATAATGCGAACACCCCATTGACCTTGTGTAAATTTTTGTGACATTTTAGCGCTTTTAGTGTGACAATTTCTCCTCACATAAGTTGACTTTGTGTATTTGCTTTACATATATACCTGACTTTAAATGGATGTTGTTGTCATAAAACTTTGAATGCTATGGTTTTATAGTTCTTCACTTAATTTCTTTGACTGCCAATGATCTATAGTACATTGCTGCATTTTGTGGTACGTGCAGTACCTTAAGAGGGAGTTAATAAAAAGGGCACTGAATGCTAATTCTGTATTGCGCCATATGATGTATAGTACTGTGCCTTATTTTGTGGTACATAATTTTGCATTAGCGCCATTGTCCCTTAAGAGGGAGTGAATAAAAGAGCGACTAGATTTTCACAAAATAAGGAGATAACCTAGGCTTAGATTGTCAAGTTTGTAATGAGAAAGCTGTCACAAGTTAAGTCTCTTTGTAATGTTGTCACTGTGTTTTTACTTTGCAGGCGAGACTTGAAGTTATAGGTAAAAAGGCCAAAAATGCAACTTTTATTTCTGGTAATGAGGCTATAAAGATATCAAAGGAGATACAGAAAGTGGAGAAGAGGAGAATAGTGAAAAGCACTTTGTGCAATGAGCGGAGCTCTCGCAGCCACTGCTTGGTATCAATTCTGAAATTATTTTTAACGAGGTCTAAATGGAGAGAAGTTCGTTTACTATCTGTATTCATCGTTTCTGAAGGAAGCTAAATGTTGTTTGCAGATAATTCTTGATGTTCCAACAGTAGGAGGTCGACTAATGCTTGTCGACATGGCTGGTTCTGAGAATATAGAACAAGCTGGTCAAACTGGCCTAGAAGCAAAAATGCAGGTAAGGTTTCAATTTTTCATACTTAACTCACTTCTTTTGAGTTTGTTATCAGATTTCCTAGTAATATTAATTCAAAATGTCCATTAATTCAATATTAATGGACAATCAAAATTTTCAGACTGGAAAAATCAATCAGGGAAACATTGCTCTGAAAAGGGTGGTCGAGTCCATTGCTAACGGCGATTCTCATGTGCCATTCCGAGACAGCAAGTTAACCATGCTCTTACAGGTATATCTCGTGTATACCATCGATAGTTTAGCAGTAACTTTTTGAAAGTTATACTAGTTGTTGGAAGAAGTTGATTCAACTATTTGATGAAGTTGAGTCCATTAAAAGGGAAATCTACGCTGTATAGCCGCCCTCCAAAGTAATAGCCGGAAAACATAAATTTTTTATATATTAATAAATAGTATATATAATGTATAATCAGTGTATATTTGGCTAGCGGTTGTAATTATTTTCGGCCTATGTGGCAAATGCGTTAAAAGGCCTTTGGGGAAGTTACAGATTTGACCGCGAAAATGTTTACGTTATTTAGCCAATATACATATATTATACATCATTTATACGTAGTATACACATTCTCCGGCTATTTTTTGGGCGGACGGCTGTTTAAGTTAATTTTTGCTAATGGTGATTTTCATGTGCCATTCAGAGATAGCAAGTTAAGTATAGTCATTCTGTCTTTACAGCTATATCTCGTGTATGCTACAGATAGTTTGGCAGTTAGGTTTTTAAAGTTATATTAATCGTTGTAAGAAGCTGATTCTACTATATTTGATGTAGGATTCTTTTGAAGATGACAAGTCAAAAATTCTCATGATACTGTGTGCGAGCCCAGACCCTAAAGAGCTCCACAAAACCATCTCTACTCTAGAGTATGGCGCCAAAGCGAAATGTATTGTCCGTGGCCCTCATACGCCGTTGAAAGAAAAAGGCGCAGAAGATTCCTCATCGGCAGTTGTTCTGGTGTCGAGAATTGAAGCTATGGATCAGTTCATTTGCAAGCTGCAAATGGAGAACAAAGTCAAAGAGAAAGAGTGTAATGAAGCTAAGAGAAAGATTATGAAGAAAGAAGAAGAAATTGCTACGCTAAGGTCTAAGCTTGAATTAGCAGTAGTACATGGAGGAGTGGAGAAAACTGAGGAGGATATCATTGTTAAAGTTAACGAGCGGACTCGGATGTTGAAACATGAATTTGAAAAGAAGATACAACAATGTCAGAAGTCGGCAAATGAATTTGTAGAGACAGAAAGGAGGAAGATGGAAGAAAGAATGTTTGAACAGCAACAAGAGTTTGAAATGCTCAGTAGGCGCTTGGAGGAGATCGAGGCTGAGCTTTGGCGTTCAAGGGTTGATGACAACAGATCGACAGAAGTGGAGGAGGAGAACAGTTTCGCGAAAAGGTTGCTGGATAGTTACTCTGAAGATGCAGGAATGGTGAAATCTATGGATTTGGACAGATCTATCGACATGGACTCTGGAAAGCGGGACACAATGGTTTATAATCCAAGAGAAGTTGAAGATCCTTCTATCTTATTGCAACATTTTACCAACAAATCGTGCTTGTACACTGTGTTCGAGGATGAAGAAGAAGACGAAAGCGATGTTAGTGAGGGGGACAAAGAGAATACTCATGTTGAGGAGGTGCAAAAAGAGGTTATTGAGGAAAAGACAATATGTTCTGATGATCTTTCTAGTGGTGCAGCCCCGTCCAGAAAAGAATTAATTCAAAATATATTCAAACTTTGTGGAAATTCTAGAGAACTTTCTCAGCAGTGTAGAACACCGGTGCCTGCAGAAAAGAAAGTTAAAGGCGCTGAATCGAAATCACCTCCAGTTAAGGAAATTGAAGAGGATTCACTTATAAGAAAACGTCATAATGATTCAAAGGAGAACTTCAACCCAACATTTGAAAGTGCAGGCGCTACTGATCTGGAAGTGCACGTGAAGTGGGAAGCTGAATCATTAAAGGAAAATCCTGCGATTATCACCACACTAAAGGTTGTTAACGGTTCAACTTTAGCTGATTTGCGCAAGCTGATTGAGATATATCTTGGTGCCGATAATCAAGCAGTCAATTTCCTGGTACGTTATGTTACTTCACTTGCCTTCACACATTCATTCACAATTCTTTGATATCGTCTGCATGTATGAAGAATAGATTTCTAATCTTGAATAATTGAATTTTGTGTAAATAGGACATGTCAGGTGCTCCAGTGCCTAAAGAACAGGAGGCAATCACACCAGTAAGTGAGCTGTCGAGGTTCAATAACCAGTTGCATGGACACCTAGCTTGTTTGCAGCCAGTGGTGAAGGGAACCGAGCGGCTTAGTTACCTGCCATTTACCCCATTGGAAAATAAGCTTCCATTGACTTTAAAGTCGCATAGCATAGAGGCAGGTATTTGATTTTTGCCTAAAGTTTGGGAGCAGCGCGCACCTGAGTTCACACCCTTTGTCACTACCAAAAGATATCTCTGTGACTCATAGTTGATATGGTTGTATAAATTCGTGAACACAAGTAATCTTGTGCTCAAATATATGTGTTGTTTTGGTTTGGAGTACACTTGCAAAATTGAGCATGTAAGTATTTGGTGTTACTATGGAGTAAACCTGTAATCATATTGCAAGATTGAGCATGTAAGTATTTGGTTTTACAATGGAGTAAACCTGTAATCATATGCTCAAATATGTGATTTGTTTTTTCTAACTAACATGTTCGAGACGTAGAATCAGCCACTGATGCTTGCATCGTGGTAGGCTGCCTGCGTCACACCCCTTGGGATACAACCCTTCTCCGGACCTTGCCCTTTTTTACGATCTGAATGAGTAATCAAGAGTTGTCTCAAGAGGTCTCTTCAAAACACCAGAAGAAGTATAGTGTTAATATTGATCTTTGTTTAAAACATAGCAAGATGAGCACAAACCCCATGAATTTATTCTATGGAATAAATTTTCTGAAACACTCTTATTGTCAAATATTCAGTTTTCAAGAATTGACAACACCAAAAAAAAAATGGAACAAGAATTGGAAACACAAGATTCAACTCCTCTCTTTCTCTGTCTCTTTATTTACTCATCTCTGTAACTCTATTTCACAAGCATGTTGAAAGAAGACCTTCACGACATGTTTTTTCGGTTGGTCATTTATACCTCCAGAAGAGCATTATACCATCTTCTTTGAATTTCTGCTTGCAGACCTTAACTTTTGCCTCGAATTCAGCTATTCGATATTTAACTCATCTATCTCTTCTTCGGCTCTATTCTTCCTCTCGAACCAAGAATCATTCGTAAACAACCTCTCTATCTCCCCAAGATTTGCATACACACTACCCTCCCTAACCCCACTTATATTTGTTTCTGGCTCAACAATCAACTTATATTTGTCCGCTTGTCCACGCACAAGTTCTTCAGACTTCCGCTACCTACTGACGCCTTTCATAGTTTCATTAACTTGTTTTTCCCTATTAATGATCAAATTCTTCTCTTCTTTATCAGAAGTTTTATTCAGTACCTCACATTTCTATCGAAAATCGTTCAATTTTTTGAACATCTTCAAATACTAAGTATGGACTTTTAACCTTCTTTTTCATCAACTCGACAACTCTATTTACATTTTTTGGGTAGAGAAATATAAAGTTCGTTCCAAATAAAACTTCTCTCCCAACCTGATACTGGAGCTGCAGTAATTAGACTCTCTCTGGAATAGCAAAGGAGAGATATAAACCTAACATATTTAAGGGAATTTCATATCAAATACCAAGATCTAAAGCAATCAAGTTAAGGAACTTCTAATCAATCTTAGTATTATGAAAAGAAAAAAGGTAGTCCGGTGCACTAAGTTACCGTTATGCGCGGGTTTGGAGAAGGGCCGGACCATAATAGTCTATTATACGCAACTTTTCCCTGCATTTCTATAAGAGGCAGTTTCTATGACTCGAACCTATGACCTCCTTGGTCACATGACAACAACTTTACCGGTTATGCTAAGAATCTCTATGCGCGGGATCTGAGGAAGGGCCGGATAATAAAGATCTATGATACGCAGCTTTATCCTGAATTTCTACAAGAAGTTGTTTCCACGGCTCGAACCTGTGACCTCCCGAGCACATGGCACGAACTTTACCAGTTACGTCAAGATTCCCCTTCTCTTAGTACAATGAAACTGGTATTAATAATAGATTGATTCAATGACCCTGATGAAGCACATAACTACATAAATGCAAAGGAAAGCTACTTAAATAGGGGTAAAAAACAGCAGATGATAGAAGAAAGATAAATAATATTATATTGGTTTTCAATGTTACTTTGGTCCATGAAACTAAGTATTCCGAGAAGATCTTAAAACAACAAAAGTTCATAATCAACTGTACGGGGAGAAATTGAGTTTGCGTATAAAGATGATGTGTTAAGACACGTAGAATGATTAAAGAGTTATAACTGGCAAAAGGTACGAATAGCAGCAGATACTAGCACGGGCAAAGAAAGAGGCACATGCAGTTATTCAAAAGATTCATCACCCGCACCTATTCAAGTCATTTAAATTCGCGAATCAAGGGGAATGAATCTGACAATATATGAGAGTGCAAATATAATATTTAATGAGCATTACACGCCGAATACTTTAAGAATCTGCATTAAATATAATGATTGTGTAACGTAACATTTAATGTCCTTAATTACTCATAATAGCCTTATTATGACAAAGTCAAAAATGCATGTCTCTCAAATAGCTATTAAAGGGAGATAGCTGATCAATTGTAGGGACACGAAACATTGTCTGAATATATTTTGGTTTACTTATTTTTCTCTTGATATATTCTTGCTATCCAAATTGCTTTCTTTTATACATTCCTTCGATCAGTAACTCGCGTTCTTCTAAATTATAGCTTTAATTAAAATTCTATTTTATGGTTAAATAAATTGGTTTCGTTGCTGGGAATCTGCTAATCTATTCTCTTTTAGCTCTTGTTGGATTAACCATGTCTACTAACAATGACAACATTCGAGGAAACTAAGAAAACCAACAACATCAAGGCAAATCTACAAAATATTAACACTCCGGTCCCTTCGCCACAAAGCTCTCCACGACGATCTCGTGAGGGTTCTCCTGATGGATCTCGTACAAATGAACATGCTCGATTTGAAAATGCTGAAGCTATTGATGAAGCTTTGCAAAAATTAATTACTACACAAGTTAATAAGGCTCTTGAAGCATTTGTTAACCAGTTACCAGCTGCAACACCCACAACCACTCCAAATAATAACACTTTGGAAAACCCACGTTCCGGGCTTGTTAAATCAGGGAGCAGTGGAACTACCAGTGAATCACAAGAGGAAGGACCAGGTAAAGTAATTAATTCTGATTTACAAAATTTAGTACTAACATTGCAGAAACAGCTCAAGGAGCAAAGTGAATGCATAGAACAAATACCCGGAGTGACACCCATCAACAAAGTGGTAGATATGGATAAATATTCACAACAACCCTGGAAGTCAAGTGCTTCCCCTCTTCCAATTCCAAAGAAATTCAAAATTAGTAACATTCCAAAATATGATGGAACAATAGACCCACGCGACCACGTGACTGCATTTACAACAGGCGTAAAAGGCAATGATTTGACTAAATAGGAGATTGAATCAATATTAGTCAAAAAATTTGGTGAAACACTCACCAAGGGAGCTCTAATATGGTATTCTCTTTTACCCGAAAATTCTATAAATTCTTTTACTGAGCTTACAGATTCTTTCATCAAAGCACACTCGGTAGCTCAAAAAGTAGAAAAAAGAATGGAAGATATTTTCAAGATCAAGCAAGGGGACTCAGAATTGCTTTGAGAATTCATGGACAGATTCTAATGTGAAAGAGTGACATTACCGTGTGTACCTGATAATTGGGCAGCTATAGCTTTCATGAGCAATTTGAATGAAAAGAGCTCAGAAGCTACGAGGAGACTCAAGGAAAGCCTTCGTGAATTCCCAGCCACAGCGTGGAATGACGTTTACAACATGTATAACACGAAGCTGAGGATAGAAGAAGATATTGTTCCTTGATTTTAAACAGAAGAAAAGGTAAGTTCAAGATGTGCGGACACCGAAAAGAGATCCGGTAAAAACAGGTACGAGCCATATATGGGACCTGCAGAAAAAGACTTATGGTCAAAGTAGGACAATCAAAGGTTTGATAACAGATCAAGGAATAGAGAATCATGTTCTTCATCAAGATTTAGGAATGATCAAAACAATTATGAGTCACGAGATGATGATAGAAATTTGAAAGCGAGATTTGGTGGTTGTAATTTCAATGTGAGCACATCTGAGCTCGTAGCTGTTCTGAGAAGCACGAGAGATAAGTTACAATGTCCAAAAGAGATGAGATCAAATCCAAATAGACACAATACTAATCATTGCTGCAAGTTTCATAATGACCACGGGAATAAAACGGCAAACTGTAGGTTTTACAAAGTGAAGTTAATCATCTACTAAAACAAGGATATCTCACTGAGTTGTTCAGTGAGAAAGGTAAGCAAGATTATATGTAAAAAACAGGCAAGAGACCCAAAACCACCTTCTCCCAAAAGAACTGTCACCGTTATAAGTGGGGGTGAGGACATCAACGGCGTATCATTTACTGCAGCTAACAAATTTTCCAAAATTACAATAACCTAAGGGAAACAGGTGTGATATGTCTTAGAGGAAGACAACATTACATTCAATAATGCAGATGCAGATGGCGTGTTAACTCCTAGTAACGACGCACTGGTAATATCTCTAATTGTAATGATACTAATGTAAAACGTGTTTTGATTGATCCAGGTAGTTCCATGAACATTATTTTGCTAAGAGTATTACATGAGATGCAAGCTGAAGATAGGATAATAATAAAGGCACATACCCTATCTGGATTTGACAATTCTAGTGTTGTAACAAAAGGAGAGGTAACTCTCTCCATATTCGCAGTAGGAGTCTTCAAAAATACAAAGTTTCAGAAAGTAGATATGGAGATGGCTTACAACATAATCCTTGGGAGACCATGGATCCAAGAAATGGATGTTGTTCCTTCAACCTTGCATCAAGTTATTAAATTCCCATCACCATGGGGAATACGTCAAATTCATGCAGACCAACATACATCCAGGAGCATCAATTCCATAGTAGATACAAGTGCAAAAAATGAAGGAGAATAGCAATCACAGAAGACAGTTAAGGGAGCCACAACACAAACCTCAACTGAACAGGGATGGGCAGATATGGATTCAAGGCCTGATACCATTCAAGAACTAGAAAAGAATGAAAACATCAAAACAAAAATTGAGGAATTGGAGCCTATTGTGTTATTTGCTCAATGGCCTGATAAAAAAGTCTACATAAGTGCCAATTTTAGCCAAGGCATGAGAGGTAAATTAATCAAATTTTTGAAAACTAACAGGGACTGCTTTGCTTGGTCCACTCTGACATGACAGGGATACCACCGGAGGTGATGACTCATAAATTAAATGAGGATTCATCATGCCCTCCCATCATACAAAAGAAAAGAAAGCAAGGAACCTTCAAGAATCAAGTGATTCAAGAAGAGGTTCGAAAATTGCTAAAGATTGGATCCATTCGCGAGATAAAGTATCCTAAATGGTTAGCTAATACTGTTGTAGTTCCAAAGAAAATGGTAAGTGACAGGTTTGTGTAGATTACACAGATTTTAATAAAGCTTGTCCGAAAAATTCTTTTCCACTACCATATAGATCAATTGATTGATGCAACTGCAAGACATGAACTATTAAATTTTTTAGATGCATATTCAGGTTATAATCAGATCAAAATGGATCCTAAAGATAAAAAAAGACTTCATGTTTAACAGATAGTGGGACTTACTGTTATAAAGTAATGCTTTTTGGTCTAAAGAATGTTGGTGCAACATATCAAAGGTTGGTTACTAAAATGTTTCAAGAATATTTGGGAAAAACCATGGAGGTATACATAGATGGTATGCTTGTTAAAGTTCAACATTAAAAAGATCACATATCACACTTGTCTGATACATTTCAAATTCTGCGCAAATTTAATATAAAGATAAATCTCGAGAAATGTGCATTTGGTTGAAGAGATTACTGATATGCTTTCAAGTGAAAAAGAAGTTCAGAGGTTAACAAGAAGAATTGCAGCCTTGGGAAGATACATTTCTAAATCATCAGAAAAATGCTTTAATTTCTTTTTGGCTCTTACAAAACAGGATCATTTTGAATGGAATGAGGAATGTTAGCAGGTACTTAGAAATTTGAAAACATACTTATCAAATCCACCATTGCTTGCAAAACCAAAGGCTGGGGAAAGACTACTCATTTATCTTGCTATTTCAGAAGTAGCGGTAAGTGCCGTTTTGGTCCGAGAAGACCAAGTTAAACAATCTCCCATCTATTATGTTAGTAAATATTTGTTAGATGCGGAGGCACGGTATCCTTAATTAGAAAAGCTTGCACTTGCATTGATCATTGCATCTAGAAAATTTAGACCTTACTTTCAATGTCATCCTATTGCTGTAGTAACTGTTTATCCCTTACGTAACATACTACATAAGCATGAGTTATCAGGTAGGTTGGCTAAATGGGCTATAGAATTAAGTGATTACGAAATCACATACCAACCTAGAGCTGCTATAAAATCTCAAGTGTTAGCTGATTTCGTTGTTTATTTTAGCCAAGGGATGCAATTAGAAGAAGAAAAAGAATTACTGGTGTTCAATGGAGCTAACACAGGAACTTGGACTTTATGCATTGACGGTTCATCTAACGTAAAAAGTGCAGGTTTAGGGGTTGTTTTGGTACCACCTACAGGTGAAACCATTCGACAAGCTATCAAATGACATTCTGTAACTAACAATGAGACAGAGTATGAGTCTATGACTACATGTTTAGAACTAGCACGAGAACTTGGCATAAACCAGATTATAATCAAGAGCGATTCTCAACTCGTGGTTCATCAAATATTGGGGACTTATACAGCCAGATAAGTAAGGACACACCAAAATTTAGAAAATGTACGGGAATTAATAAAGCAATTTCAAACCTATAACGTTATACAAATACCAACGGATGAAAATGTTGAAGCGGACACCCTAGCTAATCTCGTATCTATGGCTAACGTGGAAAGTGATGCAAACGCCTCAGTTATTCATTTATTCCATTCAGTTCTCGACCCCGATAAGAATGAGGTAAATTTTAATAACTTGACTTGGGATTGGAGGAACGAGATTGTTGCTTTTTTTGTTGTATGGTACCGTTCCTGATGATAAGAAAAAAAGCTCATGGGCTTCGAAAAAAGGCTATTCGGTACTGCTTAAAGCAAGGCAATCTTTATCGTAAAATGTTCTGTGGTCCCTTATCAAGATGCCTCGGACCTTCTCAAACGGAGTATGTAATGAGAGAAATACACGAGGGGCATTGTGGGAATCATGCAGGAGGAAGATCATCGGTAAGAACCCTGATTACGACAGGTTGTTATTGGCCTAAAATGGAAGAAGAAGCAGAAAGGTTCGTGACTAAATGCGATAAATGCCAAAGGTACGGTAACAATATGCACAGACCTACGGAGTTACTACATCCAATTACTGCACCGTGGCAATTTATGAAATGGGGAATAGATATCGTGGCCCATTACCGTAAGCAAAAGGATAGGTAAAATTTTTGCTCGTACTTACTGATTATTTTACTAAATGGGTAGAGGCAGGAGCATTCAAATAGGTGTGAGAAGAGGAAGTCAAAGATTTCATTTGGCAGAATATCATTTGCCGATTAGGTGTACCAAAGGAGATCATGTGTGATAATGCCCCTAAGTTTATAGGAGCTCAAATCACGAAAGTTTTTCAAAGTTGGCAGATTAAAAGAATTACGTCTACACCTTATCATCCGGTGGGTAATGGGTAGGCAGAATCAAAAAATAAAGTCATTATCAACAATTTAAAAGAAGCAATTGGAAGATTCAAAATGAAATTGGCCAGCAGTACTATGGGCATATCATGCAACAACAAAAATAAGTACATGAGAAACACCATTCTCGTTGGTTTTTATGGAGTAGAAGCTTTATTCCGTTGAGATATGAGAGTCAAGTACAAGATTTACTCAGGAAACAGAAGGGTCTAATGACGAGCAAATGCGTATAAATCTTGATTTGCTTGAAGGAAGGAGAAAAACTACACTAATAAGAATGACAGCACAGAAGCAGGTCGTGGAATGGTATTACAACCGGAAAGCACGCCTCAGATTCTTTAAAATTGGGGACTCCGTGCCTAAAAAGGTTTTTCAATGTACAGAGGCAACTAACACAGGTAAATTATAAGATTCATGGTATTGCAGGAAAAAGGAGCATATAAACTGACAACAATGGATGGAAAAAATACTTCCTTCACATTGGACTACTGTTCATTTGAAGAGATATTACTTCTAAGGAATACCCATGGTCATGTATCTTTTTTTTAAATTCTATTTTTGAATTATTAAAATTTTACTAACGATTTTAGATGATAGACAAAAAGCTAGCATGAACTAAATGATGAGTCACGACCTGCAAGGCACGTGGAATACATTAAATTTCCTGGCCTAGGGTTACAAATATTCTGATAGAAATTCAAACAGGTTAAGCAGTCTTCATTTATAATCGCACCTCAGAGTCCCGTATGTTATTCGTTTTTAGAGAAAGGACCAAATGAGTGGAATAACCAAGTGATCGAGGCTTCATACTTCAACACTCAATCACTTGGGGGAGTATATAATACACATAAGAGTATGTATAAATAAGGCAAAGAACGAAGATTGAGAAAAATCGAAGATCAAGCCTGAAAAAGTCAAGTGCTGAGTAAAAGTCACGAGCTAAGACCAAAGAAAACCTTATAATTAGAGTAAATGCCATGTAGTTAAACAGGTTATATATAAAAGCCTCGTGTTTATTATTTTTTCTTTTTTAAATATATTACAAGACAAACAGTTACGAGAAAGTTATAGATGTAATCTAAATACATATAAAGTATAATTCAAAACTAGCCAAGGTTCAAATAAAAAGACTTGTTAATGTTATTTCAAAGAAACATGTGTCTTCCTGTTTCTTTTATCGTATGGTAAACACCATTATGAAGTTGAGATGTCTTCTTCATTAAGTGTCGAATATAAAAGGGTCCTCTTTTATTAAACTCATGTTTAAATTAGTCATGAGGATAACAAAAGCATTTTTGAATAGAAAAAATGCTAACTATTCTGTAAGTCCTTAGAAATAAAGGCAAGAATAAATTAAATAGAAGTTCAAGGTAATAACGAGAAAACTTCTAAAATGTTACAAAGTTTAAGACAAAGTAAGAACTTAGTCATAAAATTGCAAATTATTTATACAAATTGCCCCATGAAAGGTCTGGGGACTTGCGTTTCAAAAGCAGATTCTTCCTCAAGGGTCCCGTAATCCCTTTCCCTATAGGCGATCTCATCCTTTAACTTCTCATTTTCAGCTAAGGCAGTGGTGTAAGAAGCGTGAAAAGAGGTATGGGAGCTTTATAAAGCATGCACCTTGTAAGAAGAAGCTCGAAGGTCTTCCTATGCTTGATTTAAATTTTTCACGAGCTCCCCAACGTAAGTCTCTTTTTACTCAATAGAGCCTTCAACTCTCTAATTTCCTTACTAGCCTTGGATAGCTATTCTGAGAAGCAGGTTTCACGGCGAGTTTTTTCTTTATCTGCTTGGATCGAGCAAGCCTTTTCGATCCCCAGTTCCGATGTCAGAACTCATACCTTCTGCACCAATGAACTCTTGCTTTCTTCTAAAAATTCCATATCAATTTGCAAGATTTCATACTGTTCCTTCCAATTGAATGCCTCTAGCTGAGAATTACGTGCAATCTACTCTGAGGAGGTGACTCTTCTCATCATCTATGTGCCGATGAGATTGTCCTAAAAAAAGGGAAATGATAATCCCAAAGATGGAAAAACCATAACGTAAAGAAAAAAAAGAGAAGGTGAATACCTTCAAAGTGGCATGCACAATATCATTTATCAATGTCAATGAACTATGGCTTTGGAGCTTGGCTTTTTCAACTGGGCCAATCAAAGGCTCTAGCCATGCATCCGATTGACCAAATTTCCTCAAAAGACCTCTCTCCACAGGAACTTCAATGACTATCCTCCTCATAACAACGTTCCTACTTGAAGAGCCAACTTCAGCATGATGAACGGTTGGAGGAGGAATTGTTGAAGGAGGGGTAATAGAAGAAGTGAAAACAATTGAGGAAGGGACAGAAACAACTGCGGCTAGCAAGGAAGGTAAGGAAGGAGTCATAGACACAGTGATTCGAGAACTTGAATATCCGGTAAATTATATGCGGTAAAGACAAAGAAAGAAGTTATATTTATATTCATAAGCAACCACCGAAGGAAAAGGTGTAATGATGGAAGTACCATAATAATGATAACTGACGCTTCATGAATAGTGGAGCTGTAAAAAGCCTTGAAAAGGGTTGCAAAACTACAGAGTTAATGAAAATGCGACACGTATGAAGAGCATTAAATGGAAGTGACAATTGAAGCGTCAATTTTGTCATAACATTAATTGTGACAAAAATTCTCGTTTTAATGAAATCCACTTCCCAAATATTCAACTGATGAATAAATAGCAAGTGGGGGATTATCTGTATTGGGAGAAATTGAGTTTACATATAAAGATGACGTGTCAAGACACATAGAATGGTCAAAGAGTTACAATTGGCAAAGAGGTACGAATGGCAACAGACACGAGCAAGGGCAAAGGAATAGACACATGCAGTTATTCAAAAGACTCATCACTCGTACCTATTCAAGTCATTTTGATTCGAGAATCAAGAGGAATGAATCTGACAATATATGAGAGTGTAGAAACAATATTTAATGAGCATTAAACGTTGAATATGTTAAGGATCTGTATTAAATATAAAGATTGTGTAACGTAACATTTAATGTCCTTAATTACTCATAATAGCTTATTATGACAAAGGCAAAACACATGTCTCTCAAATAGCTATAAAATGGAGATAGATGATCAATTGCAAGGACACGAAACATTATGTGGATATACTTTGATTTACTTGTTTTTCTCTTGACATATTCTTGCTATCCAAATTACTTTTTTTATACATCCTTCGATTATAAGTATCCCTCGTTCTTCTAAATTATAGCTTTAATCGAAATTCTATTTTTTTAGTAAACACTAACCAAATTAAAAAAAAAACATGTTCTCGAACATAATTTCATCTATTGTTGACATTGAGTGTGTGTAGGATTCTCGGTTTAATTGCGATCATTCAAATGGAGGGTCGAGTCACTTTTAATATTGTATCTAGCTAAATCCGGGGAATGAGCTAAATTTTTCCCCACAAACAAAAGACCTTGCAGATGAACAACAACATACCTAGAGTAATTCTGTAAGTGAGGTCTTGGAAGGGTAGAGTGTACGCAGACCTTACCCCTACCTTAAAGAAGACACAGAAACTGTTTTCAGTAAACCCTCGGTAAGTTGAAAACATACCAAATATCAAAAACAACATGTCCTCAAGTTGGCCAAAGCAGTCAATACACAATCTCATCTGGCATTGATTTTGAGTGTGTAGGATTCTCGGTTTAACTGCAATCATTCAAATGGAGGGTCGAGCCATTTTCAATCTCATCTGGTATTCCTAGCTTATTTTGAATCATGCCCTTCACATTCTTGATCAACTCGGGCTGGTGCACGTCCAGTGTTATCCATTCGATTTCCTAATAACAATCTGTATTGATCTAGCTGTAAAAGGGAGTCATCTTTGATATCATACTGATATAATTCCTGCAAATCTTCCAGTTTCTGTTTTCCCAAAAACAGATCCATATCGTCAATCGACTGGCCAACTTTGCTCTCTATAACTGTTTTAACATCGCAAATAAATAAAGTAACATTGACTTCTATTTATATGATTTCATAAGTTGGCATTACGACAGGAACAAGAAACTTGTCTTTGGGATTGAGCACGGTATGAAGGGTCGATTCATCGTCAATATTGTGAAAAGCTAAGGTTTTGTCATCTTCAATAAACTTTCCATCATGAATAAGAGAGAATTCGTCTGAGTTTATTCCTTCTTTGACCCCAATCCTGGATAGTTTCATAAACCGTTGAATTAACCGTAATTGTACCTTTTGTGTAGGCTCTCTTTACGTATAACATCACGGGGACTGAATCTTCAACATAAGCATAAACAATGGAGTTTTTGCGAATGCCATAATCGAATAGTTTTTTGCAAAAAACAGATGCTGAAGATGTTCAGGTAGTAACGCTTTGACATTTCCAATACTATCTGATTCCTTAACTTTTAACGCGACTGTTTTAGTGACTCTCAAATATATAGTTATCTGCGACAGGATACCAAAACAAACAAAAGCAAGATTGGATTGCTGCACAATATCTAATAGATGCATATTGCAAGAATTGTAAACATCATACTACAGAAACACCCTAAATAAAAATATAAACTGTGGAGTAAACTGTAGAAGTGCATTGCTCTCTTGGTACAAACAATTTCCAGACGTAATATTGGAAATATACATGAAAACTATGAAGGCGAGCCTTGGAATAAATGGGTAAGTTGTTGTCATGTGA
The DNA here is from genome assembly GCA_034376525.1 of Nicotiana benthamiana. Lineage (NCBI taxonomy): Eukaryota > Viridiplantae > Streptophyta > Magnoliopsida > Solanales > Solanaceae > Nicotiana > Nicotiana benthamiana. The sequence goes on along the minus strand of CM067340.1, from coordinate 23,800,866 downwards.
CTAGGAAGTCACGGATTTGAACCATAGAAATATCCTCTTGTAGAATTGATGGACAAGACTATATACGATAGACCCTTGCGGTCTGGTCCTTCCTTAGATCCCGTGCATAGCGGGAGCTTAGTGCATGCACCGGGCTGCCTATGTACATAAAAAGCTACATTTTCTTCATCGTATTTTACCGAAATCAAATAGCATGTGCATACTATATATGTACAGATATCATGAAATACATGTGATGACTGATACAAATACATATAATATAGCACCACCGATCAACAATGGCATGTCCCTGCCAGCGGCAGAGCTAAGGTGGCTTCCGTTTTTCGAAAAATTACACTATATATATAAGGTCAAAATTAGTTTTTATGCATAAATAATCGATGTTGAATCCCCTTAGCTTGTTCATGTGTTTATTTTTTGATATTTTGAATCCTATTAGTAAAAATCCTGGTTCTGACACTAGTCTCTTGTTATCTTATGTTATATCTCTTCCATTAGATTAATGTAGGGTATAGTGCGACGTTCTATCCTATTTAACACATGCAATCGTATTGAGGCGCCAAATGCATGATCATGATGGGAATTTTTTGAAGATTAAAATAAGGAAAAACTCAGATTTCTTAAAAGTTTTTCTATCTCTATCTATGAAAGATAAGACTATTAATCTGCAAAGTTATACCTGTCAACAACAACAATAACATACCCAATATATTCTCACATGCGAAGTCAAGGGAGGATAGTGTGTACACAGACCTTATTTCTACTGGATAAAAAATTCAAAGAACTGCATCAATTACAGAACAACCAGAGTATGTTTAAATATAGAGGGCTCTTTAGGTGTGTCTTAACTCATTAATTAAATGCATGATATTCTATTATGCATGGCATATTGTGTATAAGGAAAGTTTTCACTCTGCATGTCAAAACTTAGGGTAAGAAGCATTTTGTAACTGTATCTGAAGTATAAAGGTGAAGATTGAAAAGCCTGACATGCCTTTTGCAGAAATATAAAGTAAAAACTGCGCATAATAGACCATTATGGTCCGGCCCTTCCTTGACCGTTCCTAAGAGTATACTTTCCTGGACTATAGCTTCTTTTGGATGTATGGGGGCCTATCTTTTCACTCTATTTCAAATAAAAATTGATAGTACTCTTTGATGCTAAAAGGTGGATCTTTACAAGTTTGTAATTAGTGCATTCCTTTTGCTATACCAAAATCAAACTTAAAAATACTGAACCGTATTGAATTAATTTGGAATGTTAGTGACAAACTAGTATATTTATAACTCAAAAACCCAAATTATTGAAATGATTTCAAAACCATATCATGAACACCTCTAGATCAAACTTAGTAGCTTTGGTCTCAAACCCTATACATGTGTTATAAGTTCATTAAACAAGTACAAATAATTGATTTCGGCCCCAGTAAATGAAATGGATTTTGGCATTTCATAATCCTTAATTTTGAACCCATAAAGTTAAAAATCTTAGATTTAGTGTGCTTCTGACAAAATAAGCTCAGAATGGTTGATGGAAGGTGGAAGAAGGAAAAATTCTAAGAAAAATACTGGTACCAATGGGAGAGATGCAATGCAATTCTCTCATCGTAGTTGATGAATGCTGTAGCACCGACATTGATCAGTGGAATTGCTTATGCTACTAATGCACACACCGTGTGGATGGATCTACAAGAGAGGTTCGACAAGGTTAATGATACTAGATACTATAATCTACACAAAGAAATTGCAACCTAAATCAAGGTATCTCTTTTATATATGTGTATTACTCTAAACTTAAAGATCTATGGGACGAAACTGAAGATTTAGTTCCTCATCCTGGTTGTGATTGCCCTAAAACTAAAAAATTCGTTGAACACCTGCACAAACAGAAACTATATCAATTCCTTATAGGATTGAATGACTCATATTCACAAGCTCGTAGTCAGATACTTATGATGAAACTTGTTCCCTATGTGAATCAAGTCTATGCTATGTTAATGAGTGAGGAAAGTCAAAGAAATGTAGCATGATCAACAAGAATTCTAGGTGCTGGACCTAATATCACCAGCAGTCACTATGAATATACAGCTCTTTACAGCTCCAAGTCTGATAATTGACGAAAACACTGGAGGAATTTCAATTTATACTGTGACTTTTGTAAACTAAAAGGTCATAGAAAGGAGAAATGCTACAAAATAGTTGGGTATCCGGCTGACTACAGGTTAAAGAAGAAAGGGGGAGCTGGTGCTTACAATGCAGCAGCTGAATATGGATCAGCAGCTAGTAACTACAATGCAACACCACCTGACTTAAGTTCCTTCACACAGTCTAGTGGATAACCAAGCCCTGGACCTCAGGTGACTACTATGCAACCAAGGTCTTGTCAAACCTTGCAAGATAACAGTCTCACTACCAATTTGGAGCTACAACTACAACAAGGAGGAGGTGGTGCATTTCCCTTTACGAAGGAACAATATGACCATATTATGCAAATTTTGAACAACAATACAGTCAGCCCTACCTCAAAAAATAACAATAACTCTTCACCTACATCACATGCTCATGCAGCAGATACTAGTGTTGCCTTACTAGCTTCTAATAGCCCACAAGAATAGATCATTGACATAGGGAAAACTACACATGGTGTCTAATATCAATTTATTAGATAAGACAACTGTAATTGCTCCTCCTAGTCCTAAAAAGGTTCTTTTGCCAAATGGAGATGTCACAGAAATAACCAATGTTGGAGATAGTCAGATATCACCCAACAACACACTAAAAGAAGTACTTTATGTGTCAAAGTTCCAGTATAACCTATTGTCAGTGTCAAAATTGACAAGGGACTTAAGGTGTTTTGCCTTTTTCGATCCTGATTTTTGTGTGTTTCAGGAGATCTTCAATGACAGGGTCAAGGAGATTGGTAGAGAAAGAGATGGAGTGTACTTTCTTCAGTAACATGGCAATAAGAGATTGACTGTTGTGTCCTTGGCAGCTGTTAACACGCAGGCTGACTCCTCAGTTAGTCCCACTGATATAGTTTTATGGCACATGAGACTTGGCCATGTGTCTTTCATCACTATGAAGAAACTATTCCCTATTAAGCTAGGTAGTATTGCTAATGCCATTAATAATTGTTGTGTGTGTCCCTATGATAAACTAACCAGGACACCATTTCCTCACAGCGGTATTAAGAGTACTAGTGCATTTGATCTAATTCATATAGATGTGAGGGGTCCTTATAAAACTACAACCTATGATGGCTATAAATACTTTCTCACAGTAGTTTATGACTTCACTAGAATAAATTGGGTTTTCTTACTGAAATTAAAGTCTAATGTGTGTGTTGTATTGCCATAGTTCTTAGTCTTGGTTCACACTCAGTTCAATAAAACACTTAAAGTGGTGGATCTGATAATGGTTCTGAGTTTCTAAATTCAGTATGTAAGAATGTCTTCAATAAGCTTGGTATTCTTCATCAAACCACATGTGCATACACTCCACAGCAGAATAGAGTAGTTGAGAGGAAACACGTGCATCTCCTTGAAATCACCAGAGCTCTGAGGTTTCAAGCCCACATTCCTATCAAGTTTTTAGGGTTATGGTGTTATCGCTGCAGCCTATCTGATCAATAGACTACCATCTTCAGTGTTGAAAGGATGTTCACCTTATGAGCTTCCATACAAGAGAAGGCCTCAGCTAAGTCACCTAATAACTCTAGGCTATTTGTGCTTTGCTAAGAAAGTGCAGGAGACAGACAAACTTATGCATAGGGCCAAACCTGTTGTTCTCATGGGGTTTTCAGAAACTCAAAAAGGATATATTCTTTTAGATATCTCTACACAACATTTCTTTGTTAATAGGGATGTTGTCTTTCAGGAGGATATCTTTCCCTTCAAATACTCTTCAAATGTGTCTCCTCCTGTTTTCTCTTCCATTCCTTCACCTCCTAGTTGTGAAGAGGTGTCCAGATATGCTTCTCCTTCCACATCCTCTCCTCACATAAATTCTTCTAATTCTTCTTATCACATACCTCTTTCTCCTTCTGATAGTTCTAAACCTTTGTCCATTGCCTCTTAGCCTTGTCCCACTCCGAGGAGTTCTCTCAGACCAAAGCATCCCCCATTGTGGCTTAAGGTCTTTGTCACTAAGCCCTCTACCACCAATACACCATATTCCTTAGCCAACTATGTTTGTTGTGAATCTGTATCTCCCTCTTATCAGTCTTTTATTGTAGCCTTCTCCTCCATTGTGGAACCTTCTTCCTATGCTGAGGCTATTCAAGACATTAGGTGGGTGGAGGCTATGAAATTAGAAATTGTTGCATTGGAAGCTAATCACACTTGGGAGGTTGTTTCACTTCCTTCAGGAAAGGTTCCTATTGGTTGCAAATGGATCTTCAAGGTGAATTACAAGGCCACATGAGCGGTTTAGAGGTTTAAAGCGAGATTGGTGGCCAAGGGGTTCAGTCAACAGGAAGGTATTGATTATCAGGAGACCTTCAGTCCAGTTGTGAAGATGGTCACAGTTAGAACCACACTCTCTGTTGCAGCTTCTGAGCATTGGCATATCCACCAGATGGATGTGTATAATGCTTTCCTACAAGGAGACTTGCCTGATGAAATCTATATGACTCTCTCTCAGGGATTTCAAAGTCCGGGGGAGTCTAAGCTAGTGTGTAGACTCTTGAAATCCTTATATGGCCTCAAACAAGCACCCAGACAATGGAATGCAAAGTTATTAGAGGTATTGATCAGCTTTGGATTCACACAGAGTCAACATGAACACTCCTTGTTTGTACAAGGTACTGGCAACTACATTGTGGTTATATTAGTCTATATGGATGATATGCTCATCACAGGATCTGATATGAGACTAGTAGAAGAAACCAAGGATACCCTTCAGAAGACCATTAAGATGAGGACCTAGGGAAACTGAAATACTTCCTTGGATAGAGTTTGCTAGATCACCACAAAGTATTCTAATGCATCAAAGAAAATATGCATTAGAACTTGTGTCAGAACTTGGTCTAGGAGCTGCAAAGCCTGGTGTTACACCTCTTGAAGCAAATGTGAAACTCACTACTCCACAGTATGATGAACGCACAAGCATAAACATCTTGGATGATGCATTTCCACCAAATGTAACTTGCTATCAAAGGCTACTGGGGAAGCTCCTATATTTAACAGTAACAAGACCAGGCATTGCATTCAGTGTTCAAACTCTTAGCCAGTTTATGCAAAAGTCTAAGAAATCTCATATAGAGGCAGCACTCAGGGTGGTCAAGTATGTCAAGAACCACCCTGGACAAGGAGTACTTCTCTCTAGTAAGAAGAAAGGTGTTATCTCAGCCTTCCGTGATGCTGATTGGGTAGCATGTCCATTGACTAGAAAATTTGTGACTGGATTCTTTATAAAGTATGGGTATTCACTGATATATTGGAAGTCAAAGAAGCAAAGAACTATTTCTAGAAGCTCTGCTAAGTCAGAATACAGAAGCATTGCAACAACAATGACTGGATTAGTATGGATATTTGTGCTACTCAAGGACATTGGAGTGGTATTTGAATTACCAGCCACTATCTTCACTGACATTAAAGCATCCATACAAATAGCTGCTAATCCTATCTTCCATGAAAGGACCAAACACATAAAGATTGATTGCCATTTCATAAGACATAAGATTCAGCAGGGATTAATCAAGACAGAATATGTGAGAACCAAAGAACAACTGGCAGATGTGCTAACCAAAGGACTGCCCAGAGCTCAACATGAATACTTAGTGTCCATTACTGAATATTTTTACACCACCTAGCTTGAGGGGGAAGTGTACAAATAGGTGCAGTAACATAATAAGGAGGAAGGAATTATTATTAGGAAGTTATTATACAACTGCCATGGCTGTTAGAAATAGAGTAAGGTCCACTACCTTGTTAAGTGGAGGTTAATTATATATATGTACATATAGACAATGTACTGTTACATTGAGAAATATACAGAAACAGTTTTTCCATTTCTCCTCTTCTTCTTCCTCAGCTCAGCTCATATAACCAACATGGCTAGAGCTCTTCTTCTCATACATGCAAGTTGTTTTAACAGAAATATTATTTCTGATAGACTATCGGCTAAAGAAAAGACGAAAAGAAGCAGTGACAACTAAATAAAAGAACAAAAAAAACACAAAGCGCATTTGCATGTTTATGCACAATACATATAAAAAAAGGTGCACATTCTTAAAATTCTATTTCAATAGTTCGATAAAAAAAAAAGAATAGCAAATTCGTAGATTTCAAAGTAATAAAAAGAAAATAAATTCTCATTTGTATAAGGAGCTAACCTCTTCGTTTTCATCTTCTTCTTCTACAGCTGTTCTCAATCGCTTCATGTTCGACTCCATTTTTGCAAAGCTTGAATTGTCCTACAAAATTACACAAAAAGAAATAGCAAAACAGTGAAAAAAAAAGAAAATAAAAAGTGGCGAAACAGTTTAATTTATTCGCCACTCTTAATCACATGATTACAGCAATTCAGGTTATGGTTAGACTATAAAGTAATTAGCACATTTTACAGCTAATGCTTATGTAAATTCTTTGAAAGTATTTGAAATTGAAATAAGAATTTAAATCGCTTAAATTTTCATTTTCCCTCTTAATAACCGCATTTTACAACTAATATTTATCTGTTATGAAATAATATAAGAACAAGAACAATAATACAAGAACAAGAACAATAGAGAGAAAAGTAGAGAGAGGAGTATTCTTATTGATACTTTGGGATGGTTTACAATGGAATAGAACCCCTTTATTTATAGGGAGGTGGTGACTTAGCCACCAAGAAGTAAACCCTAGAATCTCTCTAAATATGGACATTCACCTAAAATAGAATATTTTATAACACTCCCCCTTGAATGTCTATTCAATAATGTGCCTCGTTAAAACCTTAACTAAAACAAAACCCAATGGAAAAAAAATAAAGAAAAGGAAAAAGAGTACACATGTTTGAATATGTGCCTATTGGTTGCCTCGTTAAAAACCTTGCAAGGAAAACCCATTGGGACAAAACCTTGTAAGGGAAAAAGAGTGCAACGCGCATTAACTCCCCCTGAAAAGAGCATCAATTCGTATCCTTAAGTCTTCGCATTCCGATCTTGTGAACTAGCTTCTTGAAGGTTGACGTTGGTAGAGATTTTGTGAACAAATCAGCCATATTATCGCTTGAACGAATCTGTTGCACATTGATATCACCATTCTTTTGAAGATCATGTGTGAAAAATAACTTTGGTGAAATATGCTTTGTTCTATCTCCTTTTATGAATCCTCCCTTCAATTGAGCTATACATGCTGCATTGTCTTCATACAAAGTCGTGGGTAGTTTGTTACACTTCAAACCACATTTGTCTTGAATATGATGTATTATAGACCTCAACCACACACACTCCCGACTTACTTCATGAATAGCGATTATCTCGGCATGATTAGATGAAGTAGCCACAATTGATTGCTTAGTCGATCGCCAAGATATGGCGGTGCCTCCACAGGTAAACACATAACCCGTTTGAGATCGAGCCTTGTGTGGGTCGGATAAATATCCAGCATCAGCATAACCAACAAGATCAGGACTGCAATTATTGCTATAAAATAAGCCCATATCGGTAGTCCCTTTTAGGTACCGCAATATATGTTTGATCCCATTCCAATGTCTCCTTGTGGGAGCCGAGCTATACCTTGCTAAGACATTAACTGAAAAGGTTATGTCAGGCCTTGTAGTATTTGCAAGATACATTAGTGCGCCAATTGCGCTAAGATATGGTACTTCAGGACCAAGTAGCTCTTCATTCCTTTCTTGCGGTCGGAATGGATCTTTATTCACATCAAGTGATCGAACAACCATCGGAGTACTTAAAGGATATGCTCCATCCATGTAAAACCGTTTCAGTACCTTTTCTATATAGGTAGATTGATGAACAAAAATTCCGTTTGCCAAATATTCAATTTGCAAACCAAGACATAATTTTGTCTTTTCGAGATCTTTCATCTCGAATTCATTCTTTAGATAATCAATTGCCTTTTGGAGTTCTATGGGGGTTCCAATAAGGTTTATGTCATCGACATATACGGCAAGTACAACAAATTCCGATGTTGTTTTCTTTATAAAAACACACGGGCAAATGGCATCATTTATATAGCCTTCTTTTAATAAATACTCACTAAGACGATTATACCACATTCGTCCTGATTGCTTTAGACCATACAAGGATCTTTGCAATTTGATTGAAAACATTTCCCGGGACTTTGAATTATGAGCGTTTGGCATTTTGAGTCCATCGGGAATTTTCATGTATATCTCATTATCCAGTGAGCCATAAAGATAGGCAGTAACCACATCCATTAAATGCATGTCAAGCTTTTCAAGGACATCAAAACTAATGAGATAACGAAAAGTTATGGCATCCCTTACAGGCGAATATGTCTCTTCATAATCGACACCAGGCCTTTGAGAAAATCCTTGTGCAACAAGGCGTGCCTTATATCTTTGTACCTCGTTTTTCTCATTTCTCTTGCGTACAAAGACCCATTTATAGCCAACAGGTTTAACACCATTAGGTGTTTCAACTATGGGGCCAAAAACTTCACGTTTTGCTAGTGAATTCAATTCTGATTGGATTGCTTCTTGCCATTTTGGCCAATCATGTCTTTTTCGACATTCTCCAACAGATTGAGGTTCAAGATCCTCACTTTCTTGCATAATGCTAGATGCGATATTAAAAGCAAAGACATAATCCACCACTATATCCACTCGATTAAAATTTGCCTCAATATCGATTAGATTTATTGATAGTTCCTTATTTTCTTGAGTCTCGGGCTCAATGGATTCTTCATGAATCTCAGAATTTATTAAATCATGAATTTCCTCATGAGATTCTTTCGTAGTGTCATTTTGATCGTTTGCTTTCCTCTTTCTAGGATTTCGATCTTTGGAACCTAATGGCCTGCCACGCTTCAGGCATGCATTCGACTCATTGGATATGACACTAGATGATTGTCCAACAGGGACATCAATACGGATTGGAACATTCTCTGCGGGGATGTGGGATTTTGTTATCCTTTTCAAGTCCGTAAATCGTCAGGCATTTGATTTGCTATACTTTGCAAATGAATAATCTTTTGCACCTCTTTTTCACAAATAGAGGTATGTGGAACAAGATGAGATAATGATGCATTTTTCCACAAAATTTCCCGTTTGGTTTCACAAACTTCTCCCCCTAATTTTGGGAAAAGTGTCTCATCAAATTGACAGTCTGCAAACCGTGCAGTGAACAAATTCCCTGTCAATGTTTCGAGGTAGCGAATAATGGAGGGCGATTCAAACCCAACATATATTCCTAACCTTCTTTGCGGACCCATTTTGGTGCAGTATGGCGGTGCTATAGGCACATATACTGCGCATCCAAAGATTCTTAAATGGGATATATTGGGTTCATGACCCAAAACCAATTGCAACGGGGAATATTTGTGATAATTCGTCGGTCTGAGATGAATTAGCATTGCTGCATGCAAAATGGCGTGACCCCATACCGAAGTGGGCAGCCTCGTTTTCATGAGTAATGGTCTTGCAATCAACTGCAGGCGTTTAATTAAAGATTCTGCAAGACCGTTTTGAGTGTGAACATGAGCTACAGAATGTTCCACTTTTACAATTGATAAGCAATAATCATTAAATGCTTGGGATGAAAACTCAGCAGCATTATCCAGCCTAATAGACTTGATTGGATTATCAGAAAATTGTGCTCGTAGTCGAATTATTTGTGCCATTAGTTTTGCAAACGCAAGGTTGCGTGATGACAACAGGCACACATGAGACCATCTATAGGATGCGTCTATTAAGACCATAAAATATCTAAAGGACCCACTAGGTGGGTGAATAGGTCCACAAATGTCCCCTTGTATACGTTCCAAAAACGTAGGTGACTCAGTCCCAACCTTTGTTGGTGATGGTCTAATAATTAACTTGCCTTGATAACAAGAAGTGCAAGAAAATTCATTATTTAAAAGAATCTTGAAATTCTTTAACGGATGCCCATATGAGCTTTCTATAATCCGTCTTATCATGATTGATCCAGGGTATCCCAATCGATCATGCCAAAGTACAAAAGTATTGGAATCAGTAACCTTTTGGTTTACTGTTGAATGTGCCTCAATTGCACTAATTTTTGTCCAATACAGGCCACAAGATAAAGACGGGAATTTCTCAATAACCCTCTTTTGGCCAGAGACATTCTTTGTAATGATGAGATATTCAAGATTATTCTCATCTAATGTCTCAATATGATAGCCATTCCGGCGTATATCTTTAAAACTCAACAAGTTTCTCTTAGACTTGGAGGAGAACATTGCATTCTCTATGATAAACATTGTTCCTCTAGGCAGAGTTATAGTTGCTCTTCCGGAGCCTTCAATCAATTTACTACTACCAGAGATTGTAGTAACATCTGCCTTACACATACTTAGTTGAGAGAAATATTTCTTTTCTTTGAGTATCGTATGTGTAGTACATGAATCAACTAAACAAATATTTTTACAGTTGGACGTTGATCCAAGCTTGCTTTGTGAGATATTCATATTTGCTTTCCCATGGTTTGACATACAAAAGAAATACACGAACATGACAATAAAAAATTCAATCCGTTTGTTTCACATTTAAACAATATTTTCAAAATCTGCTGAGGTTAGTCGATTAACTTAGTTGATAGTCGACTATCTTGGGAAGCAGTCATTAGGTTAGTCGACTAACTAAATCAGATAGTCGACTATCTTGCCTTGCGGAAAAGTCCAGTTTTAATGCGAAATATTAGTTAGTCGACTAACTAAGTTGATAGTCGACTAACTTAGTAAACAGTCATCAGGTTAGTCGACTAACTAAATCAGATAGTCGACTAACTTAGCTTGCGGAAAAGTCCAGTTTTAATGCGAAATATTAGATAATCGACTAACTATAATCGATTAACTCTACTGGAAAATAAAATATCTTTGAAATTTAAGCATATTGAAACATTCTAAAGAATTAATACTAACATTATATCATAAACTAACTAATACGAGCTGATACTAATGACTATTAGTTTATTCACTAACTAATACAAATAAGTAAAATAGAATCAAACAATTCCATCTTCCTTCATCACAGATCCATCACCAATTAAATGGTCTATTTTCCCCTCAGGTTGCTCAAAGAAGTCTGCCACATCCAGGTGGGTGATGTCAAAATTGTCGTCAGAGACAAAATTTGTTTCAGGGCCTTTATTCTTTAGAGATGCTTGATAAAGATCAACCAAATGTCTTGGTACACGGCAAGCTTTTGACCACTGCCCTTTTCCACCGCAACGATAACATATAATTTCTGAACTATTTGCCTTTGGATCCTCATAATCCCGTTTCTGCTTTTGGTGGTTATATCTCTTTGGGGGGTGACGGACATCAGGGAAATTTCTTCCTTGTCTACGTCCACGGCCATGACCCCGATTACGACCACGACCATGATTAAAGCCATAGCCTTTTCCATGCTTGGCATAATGAGAATACACCTTATCTGCTTCAGGCAATGGTGTAGACCCAGTGGGTCGATTTTCGTGATTTCTCATGAGCAGGTCATTGTTTCGCTCAGCCACAAGGAGAAGAGAAATCAGTTCAGAGTACTTTTTGAAACCTTTCTCTCTGTACTGTTGTTGCAGTACCATATTGGAGGCATGAAACGTTGTAAACGTTTTTTCAAGCATATCATAATCAGAGATATTATCTCCACAGAGTTTCAATTTAGAAGTAATTCTTAACATTGCAGAATTATATTCAGAAACAGACTTAAAGTCTTGGAGCCTCAGATGAGCCCAATCATATCGTGCTTGTGGCAGAGTGACCAACTTCAGGTTGTCATATCTCTCCTTTAAGCCTTTCCACAAGATGAGTGGATCTTTGACTGTGAGATATTTAATTTTCAAACCTTCATCAAGGTGATGGCGCAAGAAAATCAAGGCCTTAGCACAGTCTTGGGTGGATGCTTTATCTGTCTTTAATGGCGTCTCCAAGACCCATAGCATCTAAGTGGATTTCAGCATCCAACACCCATGTCATATAGTTCTTGCCCGAAATTTCAAGGGCAACGAACTTTCTTTTCATAATATCAGACATAATTAAAACCAAATTCGGAAAAAGGGAAATACCTTAATTTTCTCAAGAGGATTCTTGAGACGGTAGAGTCTCGTGCTGATAACGTGTTATGAAATAATATAAGAACAAGAACAATAATACAAGAACAAGAACAATAGAGAGAAAAGTAGAGAGAGGAGTATTCTTATTGATACTTTGGGATGGTTTACAATGGAATAGAACCCCTTCATTTATAGGGAGGTGGTGACTTAGCCACCAAGAAGTAAACCCTAGAATCTCTCTAAATATGGACATTCACCTAAAATAGAATATTTTATAACATTATCAAAATTATTTTTACATTTTTGGTGGAAGTATAAAATGAAGTTATGTCGGGATTATAATACAAAGATTAATAGCGCAAGATTTTATTTTTATCGGGTACTTTCTTCATTGTATTTAAAACTGGAGATATATGGAATAACTTAAATAATTAAAGAATAAGCGTATAGGCTATACATGTATTTTTGTGGTAAAGTTATAGATGTATAAGCTATACATATATTAATTATTATAGAGTTGAGAATTGTTACGAAACAATAAATAGACGTTGCGTATATGTGAACACAAAATAAAATTTCATATAAATTATGATTTAGATTTGTATGCTGGATTCGATCAGTATGATATGTGAAAACGAGAGTACGCAATTCAGATCAACCTACATTTATTATAGAAGTGGTAAACCTTAAAGTAAAATGTAAATGATTAAGTAATCGCATATTCATGCATAATATAAAAACACGTGGCAAATAGAAGCTGGCCCGGGATTTAAGCTATTACTGTATGCTAATCACTAGAGATAAAAATTCGACGTGCAACTCGTTAAAAACTTAGTGATTATGATGACTTATCATTTAAGTATTAACAAAAAAATATCTAAAGAAAAAGAAAGCACCTTATATATATATATATATATTTCTTCGCAAAATGGATGCTATAGGAAGGGATGGTATTTGATTAAGTATATTTCATACTTTAAAGTTCTAGTTTTTAATAAATACAAAAATGGGTCGGTGATCAAAAGGGCGTTCAAACGTAAACTTATCAAAGACATAATAAAGAATTCAAGATAAAGAGTATGGTAATACTAAAAGAACTAAAAAAGAGTCTCAAACTATTAGTTGTTATTGCCAAGTCAGATTGTTAAAAAATATTGTCACAAAATGATATGAATTTTTGCATTTTTGGACCGACAAATTGCAATTAGATGATTTTAATTTTATGAATTTGAAAAAGAATAAAATTAATTAAATTGACTATTATGTACTAGTACTAAACTATAATTGAATTCAAAAAAAGAAGATATAAGTAAAAAATAAAGCAATTTGCTATTAAATATAAATTACATTGTATTCGAAGAACTAAAATATTAATTAAATTGATTATTATATATTAGTACTAAATTATAATTTACTAATAAAAGAACAAAAGTAAAAAAATAAAATAATTTGCTATTAAGTATAAATTACATTGTACTCTAAATAGAAAGAAGGTAAAAGCTGAAAAGGAGTAGAAAATGCAGAACAACACAGAAAGAAATGAAAAAAAATTGAAAGCGAGGGAAGTGACCTTCTCTCTCTAGTTCGCCGGCGCATGATAGCAGGAAGCTACCATACGCTTCTGCCATGGCTAAGACGAAGAAGAAGCAACACTCAGTACCAGAATCGATTGGCGATGAACCTCTGGAAGTTACACCATCAATAAACCAACAAAGTCGATGGTTAACGGGCATGGGATCCGCACCAACAGTATACCACAACCCAGAAGATGCTGAGAAAAAAGATACGATAGTGACCCCGGAGTCCGGGATCCAGCAGCGATTGAGTCAACTGACTCTTGGAAGCTTTATGCCTAAGCAATTCCAACCGATTACGGACGAAATCGAAGAGGGTAAGGAAAACCCTCAACAGAAGGATACCCTGTCACAGGCAACCCGGCGACTGCACTTCTCGGCGCATGCAGAAAAGGAACAAAGCAAACCACCGGTAACAGACACAAGGGAGCTTGAAAAGAAAACAGCCTTCAATAGAAGCCCTCAAAAAGGTAATGCTCTAACCTACGTCCCTCCTGCTCTAAGGGATGGGAGATTTTTAGTACAAATTGACGAGGCCGATACTAAAGACTTAGAGAATTATTGGAGTAATGCATTGATAGGGTATGTACTTGGTGAATCTCCGTATGAGAAGACTATGGAAAATTTTGTCGCAAACCTGTGGAATTTTGTCGATCAGCCTCTAATAATATATCATGATGATGGGCACTATATATTCAGATTTAACAATGCAGAGGATAAGGATCGAGTGCTACAAGCAGGACCCTACACATTTCATAACAAGCCACTGATACTGCAACAATGGCAAATGGAATTCAAATTTGATCCGGCTAATATAACTGTGATTCCACTGTGGATCAATTTCCCTGCTTTACCATTAGGATTCTGGTCCAATGCAGTATTAAGTAAACTGGCAAGTGTGGTGGGAAAGCCTCTGTACACTGATAAATACACTGCTAATTTGGAGAAAGTATCATATGCCAGAGTGTTGATTGAAACTGACATCTCCAAGCCACTACCAGACAGTTTAGAGCTTCAAACCAACAGTGGTCCCATTGTGCAACAAATAGAATATGAATGGAAACCAAAGTTCTGTGAACACTGTATCAGATTTGGGCATAGGTATGCTGACTGTTGGTATAAGGAAGAGCAACAAAATACAAAGGAAGACAGGAGCAAGCCTAAACCATGACAGCTGAAACAGAAATTCAGAGTCGCTAAGAGATGGACGCCAAAAATAAAATCAAAACAAATGGAAACTCAACAAGAACATATAATTGAGGAAAAGAATGAAACAGAGGGAACAAACTGTGTAACTGCAGTAGGAAATGTGAAGCAGAAGGGGAAGATTGAATAGCAACCAGAAACTTGCAAATTGAATTCAAGTAACAAATTCAATCCTTTACAGATGGAAGACAATCCTGGGGATGCTGGCCCATCCAGCTTCACCCCTAAATGATACTCTGCACATGGAATGTCAGGGGCCTAAAAAAGGCTCATAAGCAGAAAGACTTAAACATCTTTCTGAGGAAGCATAAGGTGGAGGTCATAGGGTGTCTAGAAACTAGAGTAAAGGAAGGAAAAGCAAGGAAAATACTAAACACTGTCTATGGAGATTGGAGCAGCTGCTGTAACTACAATGAACATTCAAATGGCAGGATATGGCTATTATGGAAAAACAGCTGAGAAGTGACAATTTTGATGACTGATGAACAATTCATTCACTGTGAAGTTAAGCAAACAGGCACCACTTTTAAAACACTTCTCACAGTGGTTTATGCAAGCAATAACATCCATAAAAGACAACAGTTGTGGGATTGACTGATACATCTGGGAGCTTCTGTACAACAACGCTGGTTGATCAGTGGGGATTTCAACAATGTTCTTCATACAGACGACAGAATTGTTCAGCAGTGACACAAAATGAACTCAGAGGTTTCCAGGAAGCAATAAACACCCTTCAGCTTACTCAATTGAAAAGTATGGCACCTACTTTTCCTGGTGCAACAAACAGCAACCCAGAAGAAGGGTGTGTAGCAGGATAGACTGGACTTTTGGAAATATGACATGGATGCAACAGAATAGTAACATTGAAACTGATTATCTGAATTCGGGGGCATCAGACCATTCTCCTATGCTAACACAGTGCAAAACTAGAATCCAGAGAACCAACTTACATCCTAAACCTTTTAAGCTGTACATACTTGTGATGGAGCACACTGACGTCATTGCTATAGTAGAAAAGGTTTGGAAGCAGAGGGGAAAGGATGAAACTGGTAGCATGCACACCATATGGAAAAAGCTAAAAGATTTGAAATGGGAGTTGAAAGAACTGAACAATTACATAGCATCATACAAAACACAACTAAATGCAGCAAGACTCAAACTAGAAGCAATTCAGTTTGGATTGAGAAGCAAAAACATGGACCATCAGTTGATAGAACAGGAAAGGGCAACCTTAACTGAAATACAGAAATGGAGCAACATAGAGGAGCAGATTCTGCATCAAAAGTCCAGAGCACAGTGGATCACCTGTGGAGACTCTAACTCCAAATACTTCCATGCACAACTGAAGCAGAGAACAAACATGAACAAAATTGGTTCCATATACACTGACTCAGGGGAAAGGCTGTTTGATCCTAAACTAGTGGAAGAAGAATTCCTAGACAAATTTAGCAAGATTCTTGGAGAACAAAACCTGTCTGTAAATGTCCAAACACTGTCATCATTCAACATGGACCATGTTTAAACAACAAGCAGAAGCAGTCTCTGGTTAAGCCAGTTACAAAGGAGGAAATCTCTCAGGCAATAAATGATATGCCGCATGACAAAGCTCCAGGAGTAGATGGCTTTCGAGACGAATTCTTCACCCGACACTGAAACACTGTTGCTGATGATGTTTATGAAGCAGTGAGAGAATTTTTAACAACAGGCAAGATGCACAAAGGTGTTAGAAGCACAACAGTATCACTGATTCCTAAAACACAAAATTCTACTACTATCAAAGATTATAGACCAATCGCCTGTTGCACAACGCTTTATAAAATAATCACCAAAGTGCTCATAGCAAGAATAAAAATAGTTATAGGTGGTTTGATTGGAAACTCACAATCGGCATTCATTGAGGGCAGGAGCATAACAGACAACATTCTCTTTACTCAGGAATTATTTAAAAGATACAACAGGAAAAGAGTATCTCCTCGGTGTGTATTAAAAGTTGACATGAGGAAGGCTTATGACACAGTGGAATGGTGTTTTATAGAGAGATTGCTGATGGACATGGGCTTCCCCTACAAATTTACAAAATGGATAATGGAATGCATCTCTTCTGTCACATATTCATTAAGTCTCAATGGGGGGCTGACACCTCTGTTTAAAGGGAAAAGAGGTATACGACAAGGAGAACCAATGTCCCCATATCTATTTGTAATTGTCATGGAATATTTGAATAGGGAACTCAAGTCTATGATGGGAAGGAAGGAATTCAAATTTCATCCTCGATGTAAGAAGCTAGGAGTGTCACATATCTGCTTTGCGGATGATTGACTACTATTCTTCAAGGCTGATACCCAATCTATAAGAATTATACAACAAACACTCCTAAACTTTGCAGAAACCTTAGGATTGGAAGCAAATACAGACAAAAGTGCTATATATACAGCAGGGGTCTCAAACTATTGGAAGCAAATGCAGACAAAAGTTCTATATATACAGCAGGGGTCTCAAACTAGGCAAAGGAGGAAATCATGAAAGAACTGGACTTCCCTGAAGGGTCTCTCCCTTTCAAATATCTTGGCGTTCCCATGGACTCCAAAAAATTATCAGTTATACAATGCTGGCTAATAGTAGAGAAGATAACACAGAAAAATCAATTGCTGGACATCAAGACTCCTATCTTATGTAGGTAGGCTCCAGTTGATCAGGACAGTATTATTTGGAATGCAATCGTACTGGTCCCTAATTTTCCTGCTTCCAAAAAAAGGTAATGAAGATGATCGAAGCAATATGCAGATCCTTTCTGTGGACGGGTGCAGCAAATGTGTCTAAAAAGGCATTAGTCGTATGGAAAACTATATGTCTACCATATAGTGCTGGGGGCCTCAATGTTTTGAATCTAACAATCTGGAATAAGGCAGCTGTAGCAAAGCATCTGTGGGCAGTAACAATGAAGAAGGACAGCCTGTGGATCAAATGGATGCACACGTACTATACTAAGAACAATGCCATAGAGGATGTACCTACTCCTAAAACAGCTGCCTGGGCTGTGAGAAAATTTTTTGAGACCAGATCAATTATAGCAAATACCCAGGGTATACAGGGGAACCTGATATGTCAATTGATCCAGCTACAGAGGGGAGAACTGTTCAACACAACAAACTCTACAGACTCCAGCTCCCTCAAACCCCTAAAGTACAGTGGAAAAGCATAGTTTTGCAGCCAAAACTATACCCAAGATTCAAATTTATCGTTTGGCTAGCACTGCGCAGAAGACTGGCAACAGTTGAGAGGCTAATGCTCATTGCGATACAGATTCCTCAACAATGCGTATTCTGCAAGCAAGTAGATGAATCTTTTGACCATCTTTTTTTTTTGCTTGCCCGATATCTTGGGGGCTATGGAATAGAGTGCTCGTATGGCTGGGATACCAAAGAACCATTTGCGATTGGAACAGTGAAGTCGACTGGATTAGCAACATTACAAAAAGGAAAAATGGACATGCTGAAATAACCACCAGTATATTTGGAATGTTAGTATACTATCTGTGGCGGGAAAAGAACAAGATTAGACTCCAAGACGGAAGCTCAGTTATAAAGGATACATGCAAAGAGATAGCAGTTCATGTGCACATTCAGGGAACCTCTATTAAACACTGGAAGGATGTTTTGCGAATACTGGATCACTACCCGTAGGAAAAAGAAGGGAAGCATTATATGTTTGTCTTGATTTAATGTATGTAGAGCATATGTGAGTGTTTTCATTTTAGACTGTTTGGAAACAGTAGCTAGTCAGCGATTACTGAAAAACTCTGTAATATTTTGATCTAATGATGAAATGAAATTACTAAAAAAAAAAAACTGAAAAGGTTGAAGGTGGAATTAGAACTTGCATCACTTGCAAAGATCGGAACTTAAATGGCCAATGCAGCCACTTTTCCAATCAATCTCTTTGTGTTTAGGGGCAAATTTAAAATATTTAAGAGGTTTTATATATATATATATATATATATATATGTAGGACTTTTGCCAAGACTAACGAGGTCACGTGACCCCTCAACCCATAATGTGAGTCTGCTCTGGCAAAGGTGGGGTTGAAAAATTAAATTTTATTATTTAAAAACCAGAAAATAGAACTGTTAGTAAACAATGACATAAATAGGTCAAAAGTATAATGTTAGTGGCATGAATAAGACGATATTTTAATGGATTGTATAAATAGGCCGTTTATAAAAACAAATCGAGATTTTCGGTTTGAGTTTCACTCTCATCTATTATTTAAAAAAAATCACGTCTTTGACTTGCAAAAAAAAAAAAAAATAAAGCCCATATGTGACGAGCGTATCAAAAACATATTAGCTAAATAAATAAATATGTAATAAAATATCATTGGCTTTTTAATGAATTTGTCCACTTGATTGAATTTGTTCAACGGATAAGTATTAAATATTAAAGATATAATTAAGTAAATAAATATATATGTTTTCTAACACTTTAACCCTTTAGATAAGATGATAATACAACAACATAGTAAAGAGCAGAGAGAGGTTTTGATTCGAGTTTAACCGCTATCCATTATCAAATAAAATATAAAATTATTAGCTATATTTATTTATAAGTAGATCATTATAACAATTAGTCAATTGACAAAATATTATTAATATTAGTCAAATTAGCCATTAGTTATTTATAGCAAAAAAAATCAAAATTTTAATTTGTTTTGAGTGGGTGTTATTAGAATAGATTTGTCACAATTTAAGGAGCTTGAATCTCAATTATGGGATGATTTGGTGAAATTTTGAGGTATTTTGATTTGAAAATTCGAAGTAAAAGCTGAACATGAAAAAAAAAATATGTATCACATACGTATCATATTTGTATTAATTGTGTATCGCATGTATATCCATGTATACATGTGTGTGAGATACATGAGTGATACATGTTTGATACATGTGTCGCAGAAGACTTTTTGAACTCGATTAATTACAAATTTTGATACAAAATTAGTCCAAATCACTTTCAATCTTTCTCAAATTTTGTATATTAACTTATCTATATATTTTTAATGAATTTCTACAATACCCATGGAAAAAGTTCCTTTTTTGTTTAGATTTTTGGAATATTATAGATTTTTGTATTTCATCACCTTGTTTGCTACCCCGTCCATGAAATTTCCTTTCCGTCTTGTATCTAATATTACTAATCACGCTTAAAAATATGAAAGGTAATTTTTACATGTGATTCTTTGAGAGAAAGAACCCTATAATTAGTTTTTCATTTTTTCTTGGCTAGTTTTAGTATTCTATGACCAATGGGTAAAGGTTGGTAAGTTGAGATTTATTTGAGATATTTATGTAAGTTTTCCAATAAAAATTCACGTGTTTGGCCTGAAAAAAAAAAAGAATTAGGCTCATATACGAGGAACATATTAAAATTTAATTAAGTAAACAAAAGTACACTCGATATGATATACATGGGCATGTTATTGATTTTAGATCTGTATGTACAATTCAAAAGAGCATCCAGAGTTCATTTACGAATTTTACAGGTCAAGTTTGATAAAACGAAAAATATCATTACATGCAGTTGAGAATGTTACTTGTATGAAAAATGTGATGTACGCTGCGGAATTTTTATATATATAATTGTATTAGAAAATAATTATGGTATAAAATTATATACAGTTAAAATTAGGTTTGCCAATTTTGCTGACCACATCGAGGGTCAGCCTCAGAGTGGATCGGGCTATAACACGAAGACGAGGTGCTGAATTCAAGATTCGAGATGTTTGTCGAGATCGAGGCCAGCATCAATCGAGACTAAGTATGACCGACTTCGGTTGAAGTGTAATAACGAAAAAGTGAAAATTCGTAACTGGTCGGAGATCATGTCGAAAATCCTGAAATATATCAAATCAAGGTCGGTTATTTGTACCAATCATGGGATTTACTTCCAGAATAGAATTGTACCATAATTAGAATTCCTCTAGTATAAAAAGGGGAATCTATTAGCTCGAGGGCACTATCCAGGCATTAGTTTGTTTTATATTCTTATCAATTCTCATCACTTATCTTTAAGTTAATCTATTAGTATTAGGTGAAATCATATACCCTTAAAATTATATTATAAGTTTAATTATTATCCAATTTTTAGGATAAACAGTTTGGTGCCCACCGTGAGGCTAAGGATAATAATAATTGCCTAGTATTAATCCTCATAACATACTGCTTTTACACTTGTTCTTGTAAGTATCTTTTATTTCAGGAATCAACATGTCAAACTATCAAGCAGTGCCCACTCACACCGACACCGGCCTTGGGCTTCATAGCGAGAACGAGCACATAGTCTCCCCGGGAAACAGAGTACCTCCAATCAATCCCGATGGACCCTAGGCCGTAAATCCAATCAATATCAATTCTTGTGTTGCGATTTATGGAAATTTAGGCGCCGACCCTAAAAATATCATTCGCAAAGACACTCGGGCATCCGATCAGAATGCACAGAGTGGTGAAGAAGGCGCGATTAGCTTTCAAATGATATTTGAAATGTTACAAACTCAGCAGGCTGCAATATCCAGAACCGGGCACAAAGTAGAATCGAACTCGATACATCATAGGAAGTTGTTCATAGGGTCGAACCTATACAAAAGAAATTGAATGATAATGGATTGGGAACTGACCCCGCCGTCATGAAGATGCTCGAGGAGCTCACTAAACGGATAGAATCTGGTGAAAAGAAAATCGAGGCTAATTACAAAAATATAGAAACGTACAACTCATGAGTTGACCAAATACAGGGGGCACCCTTAATCCTAAAGGCTTTGGATTCGAATAGTTTCGTGCAGAAAACTTTTCCTCAAAGTACGGCTCATAAGCCCATTCCTAAGAAGTTTCATATGCCGGACATCCCGAAGTATAGCGGGACCACCGATCCTAATGAACACATCACTTCGTACACATGCAAAATAAAGGGAAATGACTTAGAAGATAATGCGATTGAATCCGTTTTGCTGAAAATATTTGGAGAAACTTAGTCAAGGGAGGAAATAATGTGGTACCATAATTTTCCACCCAATTCCATCAGTTCTTTCGCTATGCTCGCCCATTTATTCTTAAAGGTACATGCTGGAGCAATAAAGGTCGCGACCAGAAAGTCGGACCTCTTGAAAATGAGACAAAAGGACAATGAAATGCTAAGGGAATTCGTATCTCGATTTCAGATGGAATGCAGGACCTACCCCCGGTTACCGATGATTGATCTGTCCAAGCCTTTACTGAGGCTTTGAACGAGCGAAGTTCGATAGCATCACGTCAACTAAAGCAGAATTTGATTGAATATCCAATAGTGAACAGGGCCGATGTGCATTATTGGTACCATTAAAAGATCAGAGTCGAGGAAGATCAGTTGGGAGTCCTGTATGGATCCATTTACTAAAATAGATCTGAAGGCATGATTCAAAGAGACATCGATTAGAAATCCCCAACCGAATAGAGATCGGTATTAACCATATAGCACAGATCGTAGAAACAATGGAAGAGGATGTAATCCTATCCAAAATAATCGAATGAATAATCGAGGTCAAAATTCCCAAGGGCTCATGAGTAAGAATGGCTTCAATAAACATGTCGAGCCTAAAATAGCACCATGGTTATCGGACTACAACTTCAGCATCGATGCTTCAGGTATTGTGTCAGCCATTGGACGAATCAAGGATTGGACGAATCAAGGATACTAAGTGGCCCAGACCCCTATAGATTGTTTATTCAACGAGGTTCATCTTCGAGAGTTCTTAAGTGACCGAGCTAAAAATCACTTCAAAGATAGGGACACAAACATGAAAAACGTATAGGAAGAACTGCAACATGTGATTAATATGATCGTCGGTGGGTTCGATGTTCCTCATGGCCCGATATTCAAACGCACCAAAGTGACAATCACAAGGGAGAAATGTACTCGGGATTACCTACTAGAGGATATCTTATCTTTCAATAATAAGGATGCAGCAGGAATCAAATATGCTCACAACAACGCACTGGTAATTTCTATCCTTATGAATACAATTCAAGTTAAATGTGTGTTGTCTAATCTAGGTAGCTTGGCAAATATTATTGGAACGAGGGTTGTGGAGCAGCTCGGCCTTCAAGATCAAATCATTCCTGCAGCTCAAGTACCCAACAGTTTCAACATGGCGAGTGAAACAACCAACGGGGAAATTATTTTACTAGTAAACATGGCCGGAACAATCTAGGAAATGAAGTTCCACATGATTGAAGGTGATATGATGTACAATGCACTGCTCGAAAGACCTTGGATCCACAATATGAGGGCAATACCTTCAATGCTTCATCAAGTCTTGAAATTCCCAACACTGGAAGAAGTCAAAACGGTGTACGACGAATAACCAGCAATCAAAGAGATATTTTCAATTGATGAAGCACTTCTAGTATCGGCGCTAACATCAACAAAGGGACCAGAATAAAAGGAAAAATAGAAAGTCAAATATCAACCCTAGTTGCCGGCCTCGACCGGATTGGAACAACAAGAAATTATCAAGGATAATGAATGTATGATACCTCAAACCTCGTAATCCCCAGCTATTCTGACGCCACAAAGTCGATGGTCAAAGATTTGGAGCAAGTCATACTGATCGAGCATCTGCCCCATCGAAAGGGATACCTGGGCATGCGGTTAACCGCCGAGCTCAGGGAAAAACTCATATCCTTATTAAAAATATGAATTATTTTGCTTGGTCCCACCTTGACATGACCGGGATCCCGTCGGAGATTAACACCCATCGACTAATCCTGGACCCAAAGTTCAGACTGGTAAAAAAGAAGAAACGGCCACAATTCAAGGTTAAGCATGCATTCAATAAGGATGAGGTAACCAAACTTCTCAAAATAGGGTTCATTCGGGAAGTAAAGTATCCCGAATGGCTAGCAAACATAGTCATAGTCCCTAAGAAAGGGAATAAACTTAGAATATGCGTAGACTATAAAGACTTAAACAAAGCATGAGATTCTTTTCCTTTGCCGAATATTGATCCCATGATCGATGTCACGGCTGGCCACAAGACCGTCAACTTTCTCAATGCCTACTCCGGGTACAACCAAATACAAACGATCCCGAAGGAATAGGAAATGACTTTATTTATCACTAAGTGCGGTACTTACTGCTATAATGTAATGCCGTTGGGGCTAAAAAACTGCCGGTGCTACCCATCAACGCCTAGTAAACTGAATCTTCAAAGAAAAAATATGTAAATCAATGGAGATTTAAATTGATGACATGCTAGTTAAGTCCCTACGCGTAGAGAGACATTTCACACATTTATACGAAATATTCGACATATTGAGAAAATACAACATGAAGGTCAACCCTAAGAAATGTGCATTTAAGATCAGTTCAGGCAGGTTCCTCGGCTTTATGGTGTCAAATCGGGGAATCGAGGTCAATCCCGAAAAAATCAAGGTAATCGAAGACATCGTAGTCATGGAAAACGTTAAGGTCGTAGAAATATTAACATGGTGGATAACCGTTTTAGGTTGGTTCATCTCTAGGTCTTCGAATCAAAGCCACAGGTTATTCTCACTTCTCAAAAAGAAGAGCAACTTTACTTGGACCCCGGAGTTTCAACAAGCATTGGAAGAATTAAAGCGGTATATTTGGAAGTCGCGGAGGTCGCGGTAAGTGGTGTGCTAGTTCAAGAAGATGAAGGTACGTAATTTCCTTTTTACTATGTTAGTCAAACTTTAGGTGAGGCCAAAATCCGGTACCCACACTTAGAAAAATTAGCAATTGCCCTAATAAGTGCCTCTAGGAAATTTAAACCTTATTTTCAATGTCATCCTATATGTGTTATAACCATTCATCCCCTTTGCAACATTCTGCACAAGCCCGAACATTTGGACCGACTGGCCAAATGGGCCAACAAAATCAGTGGGTACGATATTGAGTGTCACCACCGAATGACCATCAAGTCTCAAATCTTTGTAGACTTCGTGGCCGACTTCACACCAGCCCTCATGCCTGAGGTCAAAAAGGAACTAGTGCAAAAATCAGGTACATCCTCGGGGGTGTGGACCCTTTTTCACATATGGTGCTTCAAATGTGAAGGGGTCCAGGCTAGGCATCATTTTGAAGCCACCCAAGGAAATACAATTAGGCAGTCTGTCAAAACTTTAAAATTGATTAACAATGATACTGAGTATGAGGCATTGATTGCAGATTTCGAGCTAGTGAAGAGCTTGGGAGCTTATGTCATCGAGGCCAAGTGTGACTCATAGCTTATGGTAAATTAGGTCAATGAAACTTTTGAGGTTCGGTAAGATAGGATGTAGAGGTACTTAGATCAGATACAAGTGCCTCTACATTGATTTAAAGAATGGACGCTACAGCATGTACCTCAGGAATCGAATAGCGAGGTTGATGCCCTCACAAATTTGGGTTGTCAATCGAAGATAATGAACTGCACTCAGGGACTGTCGTGCAACTTTCAAGGTCACTGATCGAAGAGGGCCATGCCAAAATAAACTCCACAAGCCTAACTTGGGATTAGAGGAATAAATATATTAAGTATCTAAACGGTGGTAAGCTTATATCGGATCCTAAGGAATCAAGGAATCTTCAAACAAAGGCCACATGATTCACATTGGCCGAAGATGGAACATTATACATAATGATGTTCTATAGACCCTTGGAAGTATGTTTAGGTCCGGGATACACAGATTACGTTCTACGAGAATTCATGAAGGTACTTGCAAAAACCATTCTAGCGCTGAATCACTGGTTCACAAAGTCATCAGAGCAAGATACTATTGGATTGATATGGAAAAAGACACTAAGGAATTCGTTCGAAAATGTGACCAATTCCAAAGGCATGCGCCGATGATCCACCAACCCGGAGAGCAACTTCATTCAGTCCTATACCATGGCCATCCATGAAATAGGGGATTGACATTGTTGGTCCCCTACCATCGGCTGCAAGTAAAGTTAAATTCATTCTATTTATGACTGACTATTTCTCTAAATAGGTTGAAGCACAGGCTTTCGAGAAAGTAAGAGAAAAAGAAGTTGTAGACTTTATTTGGGATCACATCATATGCCGATTCGGAATACCCGTCGCGATAACATGTGACAATAGGAAGCTATTTATAGGCAACAAAATAAAAGGGTTCCTCGAAGATCTCAAAATAAAAAGGATATTATCGATGGCATATCATCCTAGTGGGAACGGACATGCTGAATCAACAAATAAGACTATCATTCAAAATTTAAAGAAAAGGTTGAACGACGCTAAGGGAAAATGGAGAGAAATTTTGACCAAAGTCCTGTGAGTGTATCGAATGACGTCAAAATCTAGTGGGGGGGGGACATTGTTCTCCTTAGTATATGGTGCCCAAGCTCTGATCCGGGTTGAGGTCGGGGAACCTAGCATTAGGTTTCGATACACATCATAGGAATCAAATCACGAGGCTATGAACACAAGACTTGGATTGCTAGATGAAAAATGAGAAGCCGCACTCGTTCGAATGGCTGCCCAGAAACAGCGAATCGAAAGATATTATAATTGAAGAGCCAATCTTAGACACATCAAAATACGGACTTAGTTATGAGAAAAGTTAGTCTCAACACCCGAGATCCAAACGAGGGGAAACTCAACTCGAATTGGGAAGAGCCATATCAGGTCCTCAGTGTCATTGGAAAGGGATCCTACAAACTTGGCATAATGAACGACGAAGAATTGCCAAATAATTGAAACATATCACTTCTCAAACGATATTATTGCTAAGGTATGGCTTTCCCCTTTTTCATTTGTGTTTGATACTAACTTGTTGTAGATGTTTGATCGAAGCATCGAGAAATCCTTCAAAACGAGGGCCTTAGATTTTAGAGCACAAGTTGCACTCTTTTTCCCTTAGATCGGTTTTTATTCCAAATGGGGTTTACTGGCAAGGTTTTTAACGAGGAAACAATTAATTGTGCTACCTATGAACAATTCAACAGTATCCAAGGCTTCTTTACAATCAAATCCATATACTGGGGGGCATCACCTTCGAATACCATGTTTTCAAGGAAGATTCTTCGTATCAACAAGGTCTCGATAGGAAAGTTTTATAAAGGGACAAAAAGTCAATTGAACTGTGCCAAATGTAGATTTCCTGAGCCTTATTGACAATACATGTACACATGAATGATCTATTGAAAGAAGTACTTTTTCCTTATTACATGTTCCACGCCTTGGAGAAATTTCTACTTTACAAATTTGTATTTACAATATATTATGGAAACCAGCTCAAGATCCAATCACAACTAAATATCGAGCAATTAACCCCGTACTCAGGCACATTCGTCTGAAAATCGACATGCTTAGATTATTAAACTTCAAAATCTTACACCTTAAAAAGGCAATCCTCGATTTTATAGTCCACAAACACCCCACTCGGGGACTAATACTTCGAACTAGTTTGAAGTATAATCGAGAAACAGCTCAAAGGGCAAATAACAAGTTAAAGGCTACGACCAAACTAACACGGTTCATAGACATCCGAATTCCGTAATCAAACAAGCCTTCAAATATTTTCATAAATCTGGTTAAAAAGGACTACCCTCGGCAAATTACATAGGGCTTCGATAACATCAACCCTCGAAAACCTTAAGAGGTGCCAAAATGCTTGAACTCTCTAACAAACTTATGCCAAGGCATAACAAAAATTTTCGATAACAATGAATCCCAATGGGTACAGATTTATCTCATGCTAAGGCATAACATATTTTTATATGATTAAACTTTTAAGCCAAAAAAGGGAAAGAGCCACTCTTTTGAGGCCATATCGGCCCGATTCAAGAGCCTAAGGGCCATTACATTGTTATGCTCGAGTACCCACCCTCGCTTAACTAAAACTTAAGGGTTTTTTCTACTCCAAGTTCGAGCAAGTACTCACTCGATTATAGAGACTATAGCAATCTGATTCCAAAAAAATTTTCAAATGGCAACGAAGTGAGTCAAATTTTTCACGAGGCCTAAAGTATGTCAGAATTATCATAAGGAAAAAGTGAAACAGAGTTTCCACTAAATTGAAATCAAAGGCAAATCGGAAAGAAAAAGAATTTTCATATATGCAAAACAAAGACCACTCAGGATCTTATACAAAAATCCCAAAACAAAGAAAAAATTCTAAGTTCATAATCTTCCCCGGGATCTTCATCTTCATCTTCTCCTCTCTCGGATGTGCTTGCACCGTAGGAGTCATCATCATCAAGAGCAAAGCTTTGGCTTCATCCGCTAGCACTTTCTCGTTCTCGATTTCGACAGTAATGTCAAAGCCACGAATATGAATATCTTCGAGAGTCTCTCGCCCAGACTAGAATTTTACATGCTCAGAAACATAGAATGATCGAACCTAAGCAGCATCAAAAATATCCTTTACTCGATCATGAGCGGCTTCGGCATCAGTTCAGTAGACGTCCACGACCGCTTCCTTGTCTGCCTTTACTCTTTCTACCTCAGATGTGGCCTTTACAAGCTCAGTAGCCAACTGAGTCTCGAGCTCCTCAATCTTGTCTCGGGCCAAGTTCTCCTCCATCATGTTTTAGAGTTGACAACAGCCAAAAATAGCTGGGTTCGAGTAGTATTTTTCTCCAAGGAGAGGCACCCCATGTTCTACTTCCACCACAAAGTCTCTGTCTTTTTCATCTTAGCCTCCTCCCAAAGATGCTCGACCTTTTCGGCCTTCTGCTGAACCTGCAGGATCAAAGTATTAGTCGCCATCCTAGGATCAACAAATCAAACTTCTAATAAAATCCTTCATTACTCGTTCGATCAAGTCAGTCTGCTCTTAGTGAGCTTTACCAGTTTAGTTTGGAAGTCCTTGTTCTCCTCTTCTTTTTTCCTATTGAAGAGTTTGAGGGCATCCCTCTCCTTCGTGAGCCTTTTAATTTCGATTTTACATCAGTTTAGCTTGGCTCGGAATTTGGAAAAAACTTCCCGATGAAGCATCACGGCCAGTGGAGAAAGGAAGGAAATAAAGGCATATATAAAACTAATAATAGGGATGAAGTCTACCTGGTCAGGAGTCGTGAACCTCATAAAAATGATCAATGCATCTATATCTAAAATACAACCGATCCCCGTGAATCAACCACGGAATAAGTCATCCCCTTCGTGGATCGTTTTCACGTTGGGGGTCTCCAAAGCCTGGGCCTCCTAAAATTGCCCATCAGAAAATATGGGGAGGGGCAGTGAGTCATCAATTTTTATTTCCCCAAGCAAGACACTTGGGGCGCTCTCTCCTTTTCAGAGGGCCTCGGAACCGGACTCTTCAGGCAAATCCACCGACCATTCATCACGACAAATAGGCACACTCGCTGATTGTTCGTCACGATGGGAGAGCTCTTCAGCCTCCAATGATTCAGGGAGTTTGCTTGGACCATCTTCCGAGATATCCTCGGTCTGAAGGTGAGTCTCCTCGACCATCACCGGCGCAACTGCCTTTGAAGCTTTTGGCGCTCCCCCTATTTCGATTCACTAGCTCATAGTCTGCATCTTCTTTCTTCTCTTCTTCATCTCGTAGTTTTTGGAATACATCGGTAGGAAGAGTGGCAATACTTTTATTTGACTTACCAGCCTTTCTCTTTCTTTTGGAGTATTGGATGGCGAATCGATTTTTCCTTTTCTTATCCTTTGCGGTTTCGAGGCCTCCTCTTCCCCAGGTAGGGGAAGACTCATGAAAGCATTGTCTCCGAGACCTGTGTGGGAGAAAATCAATTAAAAATAAACAAGAAACATTTCACATAAGGGCATCAAACAGGGATAGAGAAGCTTACCGTGATTTTTGGCTCCCATCGGCCCCTTGCCAAATTGCACCACGAACGCTCATCATACAAAAAGGTCGAGGCCAGTTATCGAACCCAACTTTCAAGGTTCGGGATTGCACCGGGAACCGAAGAAACCACTGCATCATAGGAAGGAACATCAATAAGAAAAAATCAAAAAGAATGAAACAATAAATGGAGGTCAAGTGGGGTTTGTACTTACGCTCCGTCTTCCATTCTTTGGGGAATGGCATCTTCTATGCCATGATTATGTCGGAAGTCCTCACTCAAACAAATCGGACCATCCATCCTCGATCTTTTTCCTCGTCTATGATCGAGAATAGCATCTTCGTGGCCAGACACTGAAACCTTATGAATCCGCTTCGATAGAGATGAGGGTTGTACGGTCTAATGATATGGTCGATGGTAAAAGACATCCCTTTGACTTTGCTCACGAAGAATTAGAGCAAAAAATGATGCGCCAAAAAGAGGGGTGGATTTGGCCTAGGTTATTCAGTACTGGCGACAGAAATCGAGGATAACCGGATCAACGGGACCCAACGTAAAAGGGTAAGTGTTAACACCTAAGAACCCTTCGACGTATTTAGTAATCACGACCTCCTTGTTTTCCCAATGGCAATCGCTTTTCACCTGCTTAAGATCACCCTCAGGTATCGAGAATATGTATCATGACATTGGCCCATATCAGCCACGTATTGACGAGGTTTTCTCAACTTTAATTTCGGAGGTAAGATCGCATATCCCAGGGACCCACTCTTCAAATGTGGCTCCACCGACGTTTTATCAACAGAGGCCGCGTAGAAGAGGCTTTATCCTTCTATGGAATAGTTTTCTATATTTTTGCCATTTTTGCACGAGTTTAGAGAAAGAAAAGATAAAACTTGTTGTTTGAAGAGAAGTTTGGCAAATGGGATTTGAAGTTGGAAAACTTGTAGGAAGAATAGGTGCTCTGAAGATCAGAAGAGATTTTGTAAGTAAAGTCTGAGAAAATTATGAAGATGATCGATTTATTATATTTGATATGACGGTTCAAAGGAATTTGTGGCCAACTATCAATTGGCACTAATTAATGATCTTGAGAACTATGCAAACACGATGCTTCAGGTGCCTCTGTCGCATACGTGACGAGGATGACGTCATAATTTGTCGAGGTACAAAATCTAAGGCTCAGTTCGTTTCTTCTCATTATACTCCAAGAAATGAGGGGACTATCGGCATATGGTTAAAATTGGGCTTGCTTGAATTTTCTATTTAATCGAAACCAGGAGACCATATTGAGGGTCAGCCTTGCAGTGGATCGATCTATAACACGAGGACGAGGTATCGAATTAAAGAATCGAGATGTCCGTCGAGACCGAGGCCAACAGCAATCGAGACTAAGTATAGCCGACTTCGAGTGAAGAATAGAATAACAGAAGTCTAGTACCAGAATCAACAAATTCGCACGACATAAATTTCAAGAATGTGAATTTTTTTCTAAAGGTTCTGCAACCTCTCGAGGATACGTATTGATGTCACCGTACCAATCCACGAGACTCTACTGAAACGATTCATGACCCGTGAGACCTATATAACCTAGCCTCCGATACCAACTTGTCACGACCACAAACCACCCCGGTCATGGTGGCGCCTATCACAGTACTAGGAAACCCGATTCAATATTAACAACATCGAGTTCTTTTATAAATTCATTTTCTAATCAGATAAATCTAAAATTTCTCATTTTAATATAAATCAAAAATACAGGAAAACAAGTATGTAAATACATCAACACAACTCATATCTGATTTCACTAGTCATGAGCCACTAAATACAACCCAAAAATGTCTGCTTAATACAAGATAAGATTGAAATATAAAATACTAAGGACAGGAAGGAGAAAGGAAAGGCTGCGAACACCATCTAGCTACTTTACAATCTTCGGAAAACACTATGAAGCAACGAACAGCTCTCACTCAGAGGCTATACCACCTGAATTTTCACATAAGTTGAAGGAGTAACGTGAGTACGCCAACTCAGAAAGTAACCAAAGTAATAAAGGTTGAGTGCAATGACGAGCATTTAAAATCATATACATACTCTAAAGTCGAAATTTGTAGTTCAGTTACTGAATATCTCGTAAAAACTCAAGTTTCAATTAAAGTTCCTTAAAAAATTTTATTCGAGATTTTACAATAGAGGCTTAGTATAAAAGAAGAGTGAAAATAGTAATTTCATGAACAAGCCCATCGGAAAAGTATCACTTATAAGTATAGCCCCTCGAGCAAGCCTCTTAGTCACTCATGACTCAATTCTCGTCAATCAGTACTCACACTCAGTTCCTTCTCAATAGATATCTTATAATAATAACCGATGAGGCGTGCAACCCAATCGGTAAATATATATAGTCGATTGTGCTCACTGGAGGTGTGCAGACTCCGGCTAGGCTCCTTTAATCCAAGCGCTATATCGTTGCGGCGTGCAGCTCGATATACATATATATATATATATCTGCAGCATGCAACCCAATCCATATACATATAATCCTCACCATCTGGTCTTCGACCTCTCTCAATCATTAACCTTACAGCTACTCGGGCATTTCAGTGAAAATTAGGTAACTCAACCAAACAGTTTCCATATATTTAAAAGTAGAGTAATTAAGCCGAATCAAAATAAATAGGTAAAAATCATGACTGAGGATATACTTTCAAATCAAAACAGTGTGAAAAAAGTAGTAAAATACCCCTAAGGGTCCAAACAGTTCGGCACAAGGCCCCAAACATGGCATTCAGCCCAAGTTAACATATTCATTTTAAAAAAACATGGATATCATATAATGTTTATCAAAATATGCAACTCTATGGTATCCTCGGGACGGACCAAGTCACAATCCTTACACGTGCGCAGGCCCGTCACTTAACATGTGTGTCACCTCATTTATCAAACTAGTATGAAAATTTGAGGTTCTTTATCCTTAGGTCTTGATTTACAATTGTTACTTACATCAAACCGGACAAAAATCTACTTTGTTCATCCCGAATCTAACTAAAATCAAAATTATAGCATCAATACAAGCCAAAGGGGTAAAGCTCACGCGAAAAATATCAAATTAAACTCAAAATCTCGAAATTGGTCAAACCCGACCCTCGGGACCATGTCTCGAATTTCGATAAATATTATAACACTAGAATCTTTATCCTCTCACGAGTTTATATATACCAATAATATGAAAATCAGACCTCAAATGGCCCCTAAATTCCCGAATTTTACTCTCCAATTTTAAGCCCTAATTTCTCATTTTTTTTCACCCCTAATCTCTTCAATTTCCATGTTTAATCAACTGAAATTTACCATAGATACGAGTATTAAGTTCAAAAATCTTACCTCAACAAGAATTCCCTTGATTTCCTCTTCAAACCCCTCCAAAAGCTCCAATCCCGTCTCAACAATGGTGGAAATGGGCAAAAATTTGCGAACGATAACTTATATAGTTTCTGCCTAGGTATTTTCGCACCTATGGCTTCAAACTTGCACCTGCGCCTCCGCGCCTGTGGAAATCACTTATCTTCCGAAAACCGCTTTTGCGGTCAATTACACACACCTGTGTCCTCGCAGGTGTGCTCACCTTACCGTATTTGCGGTTCCTGCTCTTCTCAACCTTGGACGCATCTACGGACCTTTCTTCGCTTCTGTGGGCCCGCACCTATGGTCCCCAATCTGCAGGTGCGGTTATGATAGGAAAAGCAGCAGAAGCTGCTCAATCTCAATTCCAAACTTTCCGACAAACTTTTGAATTCATCCCGAGGCCCCTCGGACCTCAATCAAAAATACAAAAGAGTCAGATATCATCATTCAAACTCATACAAACCCTAGAAACACTCAAAACACCATCAGAACACAAAATCACCCTCGAATTCAAGCCTAAGGATTTCCAAACTTTCGAATTTTGCACCCATCCATATGACATGAAATTTAGCATACACGTCACAAATGACACAAAAGACCTACTCAAATTTTCGGAATTCCATTCCGACATCAAAATTTTCTCTGTTGATCGAAAAATGTCAAATTTTAAATTTCACAAATTCAAGCTTGAATCTATCACGTACCTCCAAATTGCATTCCAAACACGCTCCTAAGATCCAAATCACCTAACGAAGCTATCCAAACCATAAAAAACCAAATTTCAATATTATTTAATTCCAAGTCAACGTTCGATCGGCTTATCCAACTAAAGCTTCCAAATAAGAGACTAAGGGTTTGTTTGGTATGAAGGAAAATAATTTTCGAAAAATATTTTTTAATTTCATGTTTGGTTGCCTTAAATATTTTGAAAAATATTTTTCTTATCAATTCATTTTCCTCCAATTGGATGAAAATATTTTCCTTATCAATTTATTTTCCTCCAATTGGAGGAAATATTTTTCTTATCAATTCATTTTCCTCCAATTGGAGGAAAATATTTTCCTAAGAGAAGGAAAAATATCTTTCAACGCTTCTTCTCAACCTTCCTCACCTCACCAATCCACCCTACCCTCTCTCCAAAAAAAGATTTTTTTTTAAATTTCAGTTTCTCCGTTACTAACCACCCTACAACCCCTTCCCCTGCATGCGCAAAAAAAATTAACTTTTTTTTGCAATTTCAAATTTTTATTTTTTTTATTTTTCTGCACCACCCACCACCCCAACCCCCCTACCCCAAAAAATGAACTTAAATATATTTTTCAGTTTTAAATTTTTATTATTTATTGGTTTAAAGACTCAAAATTTTACAAGTTTCAAAATTATGAGTTCGGATGTTTATGTGTTTTGAAATTTACGGGTTTAGAAATTATGAAGTTTACATGTTCGAAATTTCACAATTTCAAAAGTTTAGCAGTTCTAAAGTTTATGAAATTTGTTGGTGCGGAAGGTTGTTAGTTTGTGGCTACATGTTTATTATATTTAAATTATTTAAGAATACTCTTGAGAAGTTGATCACGCCCAACTCTAGTCCTAAAAAGGATAAGCGGTCGTTGCAAATATAATCAGAGTATTTATGCCCAGAGTCGAACCAACAGAGAACTAAGACTTAGCTATATCTGTTTAATATCACTAAGAATACAAGATTGAAAAATTTCCTAAATTTTAAATATTGAGATTTAGTAATTAACAGTTTATGGTATTTCTAACAACTAAAATTGAAAATAAATAAACAGCTGAAAACTAACTTGCTTGAATTGTAAACATCTGAATAAAGGTCTAAGGTAATGGTTTCCCCCGTTGTTGATTTCATTAGTTGCATGTTTCTTATAGCTTTGACTTAGTTGCCTCTATCAATCATGAACGCTCTAGCTATCATAAATCTCTCTCAAGCAATTATGATATTTTACTAGATGCACTCTCTCAAGCTACGCTAGCTAGATTCACATTACAATTCACTTAGATCGCACCCGAGGTATCGTTATCTCTAATCCAACCTCTAAACTTTGGGAGTGATGTTGTTCAAACAACTACCTAAATATGCACTTTCTCTCAAGCAGATAAATAATAAATAGTAATGGCTAATTGAGGATCCTTTCAATTAACCAAAATCAAAACGTTGTTGAACAAATAGAGATTAACAACTAACTCAAAATTATATTAACATAACAACCAATTAATCCCCAACGGGTTTCACCAAAATCTTAGATAACTAATTGGATATTCATAATAGTATGTAAAACTATAATATAAAAAGTCATAACCAACAATGAAAAATAAGAAGAGGAAGGAAAAACTTGTTGAAGAATTCCACGTCTTGTTCTATTGTGTCTCTGCCTCCTTAGGTCAAATATGTGTTAAAAATATATCCAACCCCAATAAAATACCATTTTTCCCTAGTAGGGTCGGGCCCAAATAATTATACCTTATCATACACGAAAAAGAACAATATTTCTCTTTTGGACTGCCGCAGCCGCGGCGTGGACTGCGGTGATGACCGCGGAAGACACTGCCTCAAACCGCAGTTTAGAATTTAGAAAAATGTAAAAGATAAAAGTTATAGCACTTTGAGTTAGATTTCCAACCATATATTGTGGAGGCTAAACGTAGTTCTGAGCAAAAGGATATGTGTATTTTACTAGACAGTGTTTAATATGCCTACTCGAGTCTTCGTCTTATTGCTCTATTATTTGTTGATCCCTGAATATGATCATGGCTTAATTCCTTAGGCTTTTGCTCAGAATTCAAAGCTCCAAATCACTTGAATTCATTCCATTATATCTATGTTACTCGAAATCACTCCTATAAGGCATAAAACACACCATTAGTGCAAAACACTAGCGATAAAGGCACAAACTCAACTAAAGTGCAGTAAATTAGAGTGTAATAATCAACTAAAATATGCAATTATAGCCTATCATCAACACCCCACACTTAAACCATTGCTCGTCCTCGAGCAATCAAACTACACTTTGTATAGACACAACCTTTTTAAACAATTCTCCTAACTCATCACACAAAGAGTATTTCAAATAGACTAAGCACAAAAGCGTACCATCTTCACCTCAAGATTCGACTCACAAGTATCACTCATTATTCACAACTCACTTACTTACTCTAACATAGAGGTCACTGACATTACTTTTATTCATGAATCAAGTGGCCTCACACAACACAAGAGAGTAGTTCCACACAATAAAATTTAGGAACACTTAGGAACTCAATATAGAAAGAATTCACTTACTCTTAGAAATAACATTCATATGCCACAAAAGATGCACCTTAAGCTTGCTCGCAGTGTATTACTCAACTAATCGAGCTCATTCAATCTTGGATCAAATTAAGACTTTATTTGGTTGTACTGTAGGCTACGGGACGGATAGGATACGTTTAGATATAAGAGTTACTACACCTCCCTAAGCACTTTAATACATACATTTTAACATTTAAACCTCATACTTATGTCAAACCAAAATTCTACATTCACATCAATATAAATTACCACATTCTTCTTTAAGCACACTTACATCAAGAGCCAACACTTATCAAGGAACCTCTTTTTTTTTCACAACAATCCAACTATTTATCTTTTTCAATTCGAGTGGCTCTTACTTTTTCAAAACAGTGCACCTTTCTCCTTATTTCATTAGTTCCACTCAAAAGCCAACCAAATCACCCCACACATTAACTTTTACAAAGTTCATAACAATTCAAGTGCTCATGAGAGGTGAAAACAAATGGGTAAGGCCTGTAATGTGGTTTTCAAAGAAAAAGGATTATAGTCTCAAAGAGGTCAACTACGATACATAACAGTTAGGTGGGAAAAATATACATATCTGGCTCAACAAGAAAACAGTTATATCACTTCCAAGACTGAACAACACTGCTATTTTGCTTTGCAAACACACAGGGCAAGTTCTAGGCATCAAATGCAATGCACCGAATAACAAACCCTTACACACACATGGCACATTACTCACTAAAGATTGGATTCACAGACACTCTAGTCAAGCAGCTAAGCAAAGTTAAGATTATACAATTTAAGGTACTTCTACAAGAGTCAAAAACTGAGCCTAAGCGTCACAACAAAAGTACTCACTTTTCTCAAGGCATAACAAAGTCAAGAGATATTGTTTCAATTCAAAACACAACACAATGGCTTGCCCGCAGTGAGTACTCACTATCCTAATTTAAGAACACTTAGGAACTCAAGATAGGAAGAATTCACTCACTCTCAGAAATAGCATTCATATGCCACAAAAGATGCACCATAAGCTTGCCCGCAGTGTACTACACCACTAATCAAGCTCATTCAATCTTGGATCAATTAGGACTATATTTGGTTGTACTGTATGCTATGAGACAGGTAGAATTTGTTTAGATATAAGAGTGACTACACCTCCCTATGCACTTTAATACATATATTTTAACATTTAAATCCCATACTTATGTCAAACCAAAATTCTACCTTCACATCAATATAAATTACCACATTCTTCTTTAAGCACACTTACGTCAAGAGCCACCACTTATCAACGAATATTTTTTTTAACAACAATCCAACTATTTATTTTTTTTAATTCAAGTGGCTCTTACTTTTGTAAAACAGTGCACCTTTCTCCTTATTTCATTAGTTCCACTCAAAAGCCAACCCAACCACCCACACTTTAACTTTAACAAAGTTCATAACAATTCAAGTGCTCATGAGAGGTGAAAACAAATGGGTAAGGCCTGTAATGTGGTTTTCAAAGAAAAAGGATTATAGTCTCAAAGAGGTCAACTACGATACATAACAGTTAGGTGGGAAAAATATACATATCTGGCTCAACAAGAAAACAGTTATATCACTTCCAAGACTGAACAACACTGCTATTTTGCTTTGCAAACACACAGGGCAAGTTCTAGGCAT
The DNA here is from genome assembly GCA_034376525.1 of Nicotiana benthamiana. Taxonomy (NCBI): domain Eukaryota; kingdom Viridiplantae; phylum Streptophyta; class Magnoliopsida; order Solanales; family Solanaceae; genus Nicotiana; species Nicotiana benthamiana. The sequence continues at coordinate 23,762,712 of CM067340.1, read as the reverse complement.
CAAATGCAATGCACCAAATAACAAACCCTTACACACACATGGCACATTACTCACTAAAGATTGGATTCACAGACACTCTAGTCAAAGCAATTAAGCAAAGAAGATTATACAATTTAAGGTACTTCTACAAGAGTCAAAAATCGAGCCTAAGAATCACAACAGATGTACTCAATATTCTCAAGGCATAACAAAGTCAAGAGATATTGCTTCAATTCAAAACAAAACATAATGGCTCCGACTCCCAAAAAAAACTAACTACACCCGGCTCAAATAAAACCCTTGGAAAAGAACTATGGTTTAAAGAAAAACTAAGGGGTAATTGCTACACTACCTAACAAAAGAAAATCTTTTTTTAGACTTAAATCCCTCAAGCAAATTTTCTAATAGATCCATCGTCGGGAAAATTTCAATCTTTTCTATTTAAAAAATTATTCAATCAAATTAACACAACTAAAATGGCATAGAAATTCACTCAGACAATCTCCTCACCCCACACTTAAAACTATGAATTGTTCCTAATACACACCATAACTAATAAAAGGATAAAAGAGACTCTCTGATAGGCCAAAGGCCGAAACACTAACAGCTCGTGGGGTACTCAGACTTCTCCCAAGCTTGGTCCTTCGTGCGGGTACCTCACACTTAGTTCCAACCATTTAGTTTGTTGCTGCATCCTTCCAATACATTTGCTTTCCATGCTCCTAGAAAATAAAAAATTGACTCTACAAATAAATAAATAAATAAATAAAAGAAAGCAATAAAGATGGGTTGTGCCTCCCAACAAGCGCTTGATTTAACGTCGCAGCACGATGCGAATCACTTTTTTCCTCCACCTCTAGCTTATGAATTGAACCCCAAGTTTTGATTCAAGCTTATGATTATAGTCATGTGGCGGTGGAAAGAATGTAACTGGCCCAAGGAAATAATGTAGTATTCTGCACTCCTTAGCCTTTTTATGAGGTGTGTAATCCTGATGTTCTGGCAAGAAGAATTCCAGAATATATGCATCGTTTTTCATTCCTTGACTCTTCAATTGGTTCGGATGACTCTATTTCCATATCATCGCTAGTATTTTACACTAATTGTGTATTTTATACCTTATAGGAGTAATTCTGAGCTATATAGATATTATGGAATGAATTCAAGTTATTTGAAGCTTTGAAGTCTGAGTAAAAACCCAAGGAATCAAGTTAGGATCGTGTTCGGGAATCGACGAATGATAGTTAAGAACGAAACGAAGAATTGAGCAGGCATACGGTGCATTGTCTAGTGAAATGTACATAAGTTTTCACTCAAAACTCTGTTTGGGTTCCACAATATATCATTAAAAAGATATTTAAAAGCGCTACAACTTTCATGTTTTGAATTGTTGCAAATTCCCACTACCTCGGCACGTGGATTGGCACGCAATGCGTCGCGCCTGTGGAATTTCCTGCAGCCTATCAGAATCAACAATCTAAACTTTCCCACTGCCGCCCCGCATGGCGAGTCTCCCCATGCGGCATTGTAGTGAAAATTTTACAGAGCCAGAGTCCTATTTTGCAGAGAAAAAGATGTTTTGTGCAGGCCTGGCCCTATTTGGTATAAATACATGTAAAATGTTGTTTTGAAAGAGTTGGACATACTTTTGACGTATTTTAGACCTAAGGAGGCTAAGGAAACCGATATTCGACCTAAGGAGGCAGAGACACAATATGAGAAATGCGGAGAATCTTCTACGAGTTTTTCCTTCCTCTTCCTATTTTTCATCGTTAGTTATGACTTTTAGTATTGTAGTTTTAAATATTATTATGAATAGCTAATCTGTTATCTAGGGTTTTGATGGAACCTTTTATAGAATAAATTCTTGTTATGTTTTTATATAATTGAGTTGTAGTATTTTCTCTATTTATTCAACTATGTTATTCTTGTTGAAGGGTCATCAATTAGATGTGCCTATTTAATATATATTACTCGAGAGAGAGTGCATATTTAGGTAGTTATTGAATAACATCATTTTTTATGTATGTGAGGAATCAATAACCAAGGATTTAAAGGTGATATTAGGGATAACGAAACCGTCGGTGCGATCTAAATGAGCTGTAATTAAAGCCAGCAAGCGTAACTCATGAGAGTTTATCTAGTAAATTATCGTAGTTACTCGGGAGAGAATTATAATACGCAGAGTGCTCATGAATGGTAGAGAATACTTAGGCAAAATTATAGAAGACATAACGGGAAGGATTTCGACAATCGGGAAAATCATAAATCTAGATCTCCTTAATATTTTCTCCAACCTCTAGTATCTTTAGTGTTAATTTATTAGTTAGTTTGCTAAATACAAGAATCTTAATATCTATAAGTTAGGAATTGTTCAAGCTTGTATTCTTGGTGATAGTGAACAATTGTAGCTAACCCTTAGTTCTTTGTGGGATTCGACTCTGGACTTGTAAACTGAATTATATTTGCAATAACTGCTTAGTCCTTTACTCATTTTTATAAGGCAAAGTTGGGTGTGATCAAATAGCCAATTGCAATTTATCTTGCCAATAATCTAGTATTTTATGCAAGATTAAAGCACATGCAATTGAGGTATCATCATATCCGATAGTTGATAAATGAAAGAACTCTTTCCCCACAGACGATACTAAGATAAAGAACCATCAGACATGTTGACCAAAGTTGTCGGTGTTAACAAACTGAGATTGTGCACTGCCTCAATTAGCCCTCAAGACTAATAACATGAAGGTGCCACCAGAGAAAAGCAAATCTTTATTTTTAATTTCTTTTCTTATGTAACATAGGTTTGAAGGGGAGATTGATAAGAGCAAACCTGTTGTAGTATGTGAAAGAAAGAAAAATAGATAAAACAAAAGAAAGAAGAGTAAAAAAGAGATGAAAATATGATGTGGGTGCTTACTTCGGTATTCTTATGATCTAAGTGCTTACGTCGACATTTTTATGACATAAGGGCTTCAGCATTCTTATGACATAAGCGCTTACTTCGGTAGGGCATTCAAATGCCCGTAAAAGGGGTCCGCACTTTCATTTGCTCATTATCTCTCAACTTCTTCTTTCTCTCTTCAATTAATAAAGAGTTATTCTTTGTGTGACCGTGGACTAGGCAAAAATTGTTGAATCACGTAAATCTTATCTTGTCTTGTTTTGTGCAATTTATTACTTTTCTCCTTTGAATATTCTTTTCCTTCTATTATAACGAAAACTTCCTCTTACAAATGGTGCGTAGAACAATACAGATCTTTATCAGAAAATTGAATGGTCAAGAGAGAACACTGGACGTGCACTAACACAAGTTGATCAAGAATGTGAAGGGCATGACTCAAAATAAGCTAGGAATACCAATTCATCTGCAAAATCTTGTGTTTAACGGAAATGGTTTAGCTGATTCCCGCGATATAGCTAGCTACTATATTCATACAGGCTCGACCGTGCACTTGGATTATCCGAGAATCCTGTACACACTCAACGTCAACGCCATATGAAATTGTGTATTGACTGCTTTGGCCAACTTGAGATCATGTTATTATTTATATTTGGTGTATTTTGATCTTGCCGAGGGTCTACTAGAAACAATCTCTCTATCTTCTTAAAGGTATGAGTAAAGTCTGCGTATACTCCACCATTTCGATAACTTATGGGATTACACTGGTTATGTTATTGTTTGATATGTTATGAACTTTTGCTGTTCAGAAATCTTCTAGGATTACCTTATCTCAGGGATCAAAGTAATGTTGAAAACTAATATAATGGTATTTATCTTTTTTTCTATGATCTGCTGCTTTATTCCCCTGTTTAAGTAGTTTTATTTTGCATTTCTGTAGCTATGTGCCTCAGGGTTGTTGAATCAATCCATTAAAAGTAATAGTCTATTTTGCTCGGACTTTTTAAAAATTTATACAGCACCAGTGTCAACAAAATATGGGTGTGGGGTCCTGCCCCTATTTGATTAACTTACCTTGGTTTATTTGACTATATTCTATGACCAAGAAGTATAAATTGATTGAGTATTTGATTTGATTTTGGATTCATATAGAGAGAGAGTTGTATAAAGTATAAGATGCATTTTTATTACACGAGATATTTTATGTATAACTATTAGGTGATTATAAAGAATTAAGTTTTACAGTTTTGGTTCATTACCTTTAACTAAGCAAAACATATACTTCATATCTCGTAGTATAAAGTTTGTTAGTTGTATCTTAGTACCCGTATTCGTATTCAGATCCACACTCCCTAATGAATTTATAATGAAGAATTTGACCTCAAAATCCATGTCCATATCGAATATCAAATAGCAATTTCATAATACCAAAAATGATTAGAAAATCCTTAACTTTTTTTCTTTTCAAGTGAGATCTTGGTATTTGATTTGAAATGCCCTTAAACTTTACTTTTTTCGGTCTATAATAAATGATCAATTTGTTTTTTTATTTAGCAGAATAACCTAAATAGCACTTGTATCACTTTGTCATGTCACTCCCCTAAACTTCGCATTTTGCCTATTGAACACTTACACTCATTCAAATCGTATATAATAAACGCCTATGAAAGGAAGCTGCTATGAGTGCAATACAATCCTACACGTAAGATGCCACATCATTACTAATGCCACATAAAAAAATAAACTATTGACTTTTTCTTCATTTTTTTCTTACTTCACTATCTCTTCTCCTTACCACCAACAACTCCACTGTTATCGCTGAAAAATTCATCAAGTCATCAAAGAAGATCATTAAAACTCTTGTAGTATTCATTCAATTTAAAAGCCAGGTAGTGTTCTAGTGAACTAACGGTGCTGCTGATAATATATACGCACACAAAAAAATAGAAAAAAAGAAAAAGTGTTATGAAATAATATAAGAACAAGAACAATAGAGAGAAAAGTAGAGAGAGGAGTATTCTTATTGATACTTAGGGATGATTTACAATGGGGTAAGACCCCTCTATTTATAGGCATAGAAAAGACTTAGCCTCAAAGTAAAACTCTTCTATAAGATAGACATTCACTCTAATTAGAGTTCTATTTATAACACTCCCCCTTGAATGTCTATTCAATAATGTGCCTCGTTAAAACCTTAACTAAAACAAAACCCAATGGGAAAAATTATAGAAAAGGAAAAAGAGTACACATGTTTGAATATGCGCCTATTGGTTGCCTCGTTAAAAACCTTGCAAGGAAAACCCATTGGGACAAAACCTTGTAAGGGAAAAAGAGTGCAACGTGCATTAACTCCCCCTAAAAAGAGCATCAATTCATATCCTTGAGTTTTCGCATTCCGATCTTGTGAACCAGCTTCTTGAAGGTTGACGTTGGCAGAGCTTTTGTGAACAAATCAGCAATAAATCGCTTGAACGAATCTGTTGCACATTGATATCACCATTCTTTTGAAGATCATGTGTGAAAAATAACTTTGGTGAAATATGCTTTGTTCTATCTCCTTTTATGAATCCTCCCTTCAATTGAACTATACATGCTGCATTGTCTTTATACAAAGTCGTGGGTAGTTTGTTACACTTCAAACCACATTTGTCTTGAATATGATGTACTATAGACCTCAACCACACACACTCCCAACTTGCTTCATGAATAGCGATTATCTCGGCATGATTAGATGAAGTAGCCACAATTGATTGCTTAGTCGATCGCGATCGAGCCTTTTGTGGGTCGGATAAATATCCAGCATCAGCATAACCAACAAGATCAGGACTGCAATTATTGCCATAAAATAATCCCATATCGGTAGTCCCTTTTAGGTACCTCAATATATGTTTTATCCCATTCCAATGTCTCCTTGTGGGAGCCGAGCTATACCTAGCTAAGACATTAACTGAAAACGTTATGTCAGTTCTTGTAGTATTTGCAAGGTACATTAGTGCGCCAATTGCACTAAGATATGGTACTTCAGGACCAAGTAGCTTTTCATTCCTTTCTTGCGGTCGGAATGGATCTTTATTCACATCAAGTGATCGAACAACCATCGGAGTACTTAAAGGATGTGCTCCATCCATGTAAAACCGTTTCAGTACCTTTTCTATATAGGTAGATTGATGAACAAAAATTCTGTTTGCCAAATATTCAATTTGCAAACCAAGACATAATTTTGTCTTTCCGAGATCTTTCATCTCGAATTCATTCTTTAGATAATCAATTGCCTTTTGGAGTTCTATGGGGGTTCCAATAAGGTTTATGTCATCGACATATACGGCAAGTACAACAAATTCCGATGTTGTTTTCTTTATAAAAATACACGGGCAAATGGCATCATTTATATAGCCTTCTTTTAACAAATACTCACTAAGAAGATTATACCACATTCGTCCTGATTGCTTTATACCATACAAGGTTCTTTGCAATTTGATTGAAAACATTTCCCGGGACTTTGAATTATGAGCGTTCGGCATTTTGAGTCCATCGGGAATTTTCATGTATATCTCATTATCAAGTGAGCCATAAAGATAGGCAGTAACCACATCCATTAAATGCATGTCAAGCTTTTCAAGGACAGCAAAACTAATGAGATAACGAAAAGTTATGGCATCCATTACAGGCGAATATGTCTCTTTATAATTGACACCAGGCCTTTGAGAAAATCCTTGTGCAACAAGGCGTGCCTTATATCTTTGTACCTCGTTTTTCTCATTTCTCTTGCGTACAAAGACCCATTTATAGCCAACAGGCTTAACACCATTAGGTGTTTCAACTATAGGGCCAAAAACTTCACGTTTTGCCAGCGAATTCAATTCTGATTGAATTGCTTCTTGCCATTTTGGCCAATCATGTCTTTTTCGACATTCTCCAACAGATTGAGGTTCAAGATCCTCATTTTATTGCATAATGCTAGATGCGACATTAAAAGCAAAGACATAATCCACCACTGTATCCACTCGATTAAAATTTGCCTCAATATCGATTGGATTTATGGATAGTTCCTTATTTTCCTGAGTCTCGGGCTCAAAGGATTCTTCATGAATCTCAGAGTTTATTAAATCATGAATTTCCTCATGAGATTCTTTCGTAGTGTCATTTTGATCGTTTGCTTTCCTCTTTCTAGGATTTCGATCTTTGGAACCTAATGGCCTGCCACGCTTCAGGCATTCATTCGACTCATTGGATATGACACTAGATGATTGTCCTACAGGGACATCAATACGGATTGGGACATTCTCCGCGGGGATGTGGGATTTTGTTATCCTTTTCAAGTCCGTAAATGCGTCAAGCATTTGATTTGCTATTTTTTTGCAAATGTATAATCTTTTGCACCTCTTTTTCACAAATAGAGGTACATGGATCAAGATGAGATAATGATGCATTTTTCCACAAAATTTCCCGTTTGGTTTCACCGACTTCTCCCCCTAATTTTGGGAAAAGTGTCTCATCAAATTGACAGTCTGCAAATCGTGCAGTGAACAAATCCCCTGTCAATGTTTCGAGGTAGCGAATAATAGAGGGCGATTCAAACCCAACATATATTCCTAACCTTCTTTGCGGACCCATTTTGGTGCGGTATGGCGGTGCTATAGGCACATATACTGCGCATCCAAAGATTCTTAAATGGGATATATTGGGTTCATGACCCAAAACCAATTGCAACGGGGAATATTTGTGATAATTCGTCGGTCTGAGACGAATTAGCATTGCTGCATGCAAAATGGCGTGACCCCATACCGAAGTGGGTAGCCTCGTTTTCATGAGTAATGGTCTTGCAATCAACTGCAGGCGTATAATTAAAGATTCTGCAAGACCGTTTTGAGTGTGAACATGAGCTACAGAATGTTCCACTTTTATCCCAATTGATAAGCAATAATCATTAAATGCTTGGGATGAAAACTCAGCAACATTATCCAGTCTAATAGACTTGATTGGATTATCAGGAAATTGTGCTCGTAGTCGAATTATTTGTGCCATTAGTTTTGCAAACACAAGGTTGCATGATGACAACAGGCACACATGAGACCATCTACAGGATGCGTCTATTAGGACCATAAAATATCTAAAAGACCCACTAGATGGGTGAATAGGTCCACAAATGTCCCCTTTTATACGTTCCAAAAACGTAGGTGACTCAGTCCCAACCTTTGTTGGTGATGGTCTTGTAATTAACTTGCCTTGATAACAAGAAGTGCAAGAAAATTTATTATTTAAAAGAATCTTGAAATTCTTTAACGGATGCCCATATGAGCTTTCTATAATCCGTCTCATCATGATTGATCCAGGGTGTCCCAATCGATCATGCCAAAGTACAAAAGTATTGGAATCAGTAACCTTTTGGTTTACCGTTGAATGTGCCTCAATTGCACTAATTTTTGTCCAATACAGGCCACAAGATAAAGACGGGAATTTCTCAATAACCCTCTTTTGGCCAAGGACGTTCTTTGTAATGATGAGATATTCAAGATTATTCTCATCTATTGTCTCAACATGATAGCCATTCCGGCGTATATCTTAAAACTCAACAAGTTTCTCTTAGACTTGGAGGAGAACATTGCATTCTCTATGATAAACATTGTTCCTCTAGGCAGAGTTATAATTGCTCTTCCGGAGCCTTCAATCAATTTACTACTACCAGAGATTGTAGTAACATCTGCCTTACACATACTTAGTTGAGAGAAATATTTCTTTTCTTTGAGTATCGTATGTGTAGTACATGAATCAACTAAACAAATATTTGATCCAAGATTGCTTTGTGAGATATCCATATTTGCTTTCCCATGGTTTGACATACAAAAGAAAATACACGAACATGAGAATAAACAAATTCAATCCGTTTGTTTCACATTTAAACAATATTTTCAAAATCTGCTGAGGTTAGTTGACTAACTAAATCAGATAGTCGATTATATGTTTTCCATAATCGATTACTTTGCAGTTTGAAAATTTCAGTTTAAGCACTGTCTCAATGTAATCGATTGTTAAACATACATAATCGATTATTTGCTAATTTGAAAAATTTCAGATCACAATGTCTTAATATAATCGATTGTTAAACATACATAATCGATTATTTGCTATTTTGAAAAACTTCAGATCACACTGTCTTAATATAATCGATTGTTAAACATACATAATCGATTATTTGGTATTTTGAAAAACTTCAGATCACACTATCTTAATATAATCGATTGTTAAACATACATAATCGATTATTTGCTATTTTGAAAAACTTCAGATCACACTGTCTTAATATAATCGATTGTTAAACATACATAATGGATTATTTGCTATTTTGAAAAACTTCAGATCACACTGTCTTAATATAATCGATTGTTAAACATACATAATCGATTATTTGCTATTTTGAAAAACTTCAGATCACACTGTCTTAATATAATCGATTGTTAACAAGTATATAATCGACTGTTTTGCAGTTTTAATGCGAAATATTAGATAATCGACTAACTGTTAGGTTAGTCGATTAACTCTACTGAAAAATAAAAATATCTTTGAAATTTAAGCATATTGAAACATTCTAAAGAACTAATACTAACATTATATCATAAACTAACTAATACGAGCTGATACTAATGACTATTAGTTTATTCACTAACTAATACAAATAAAATCAAACAATTCCATCTTCCTTCATCACAGATCCATCACCGATTAAGTGGTCTATTTTCCCCTCAGGGTGCTCAAAGAAGTCTGCCACATCCAGGTGGGTGATGTCAAAATTGTCGCCAGAGACAAAATTTGTTTCAGGGCCTTTATTCTTTAGAGATGCTTGATAAAGATCAATCAAATGTCTTGGTACATGGCAAGCTTTTGACCAGTGCCCTTTTCCACCGCAACGATAGCATATAGTTTCTGAACTATTTGCCTTTGGATTCTCATAATCCCGTTTCTGTTTTTGGTGGTTATTTCTCTTTGGGGGGTGACGGACATTAGGGAAATTTCTTCCTTGTCTACGTCCACGGCTAGACCCCGATTACGACCACGACCATGACTAGATCCATGGCCTTTTCCATGCTTGGCATAATGAGAATACACCTTATCTGCTTTAGGCAATAGTGTAGACCTAGTGGGTCGATTTTCGTGATTTCTCATGAGCAGGTCATTGTTTCGCTCAGCCACAAGGAGAAGAGAAATCAGTTCAGAGTACTTTTTGAAACCTTTCTCTCTGTACTGTTGTTGCAGTACCATATTGGAGGCATGAAACGTTGTAAACGTTTTCTCAAGCATATCATAATCAGAGATATTATCTCCATAGAGATTTCAATTTAGAAGTAATTCTGAACATTGCAGAATTATATTCAGAAACAGACTTAAAGTCTTGGAGCCTCAGATGAGCCCAATCATATCGTGCTTGTGGCAGAGTGACCAACTTCAGGTTGTCATATCTCTCCTTTAAGCCGTTCCACAAGATGAGTGGATCTTTGACTGTGAGATATTCAATTTTCAAACTTCATCAAGGTGATGGCGCAAGAAAATCAAGGCCTTAGCACAGTCTTGGGTGGATGCTTTATCTCTGTCTTTAATGGCGTCTCCAAGACCCATAGCATCTAAGTGGATTTCAGCATCCAACACCCATGTCATATAGTTCTTGCCCGAAATTTCAAGGGCAACGAACTTTCTTTTCATAATATCAGACATAATTAAAACCAAATTCGGAAAAAGGGAATACCTCAATTTTCTCAAGAGGATTCTTGAGACGGTAGAGTCTCGTGCTGATAACGTGTTATGAAATAATATAAGAACAAGAACAATAGAAAAAAAAGTAGAGAGAGGAGTATTCTTATTGATACTTAGGGATGATTTACAATGGGGTAAGACCCCTCTATTTATAGGCATAGAAAAGACTTAGCCTCAAAGTAAAACTCTTCTATAAGATAGACATTCACTCTAATTAGAGTTCTATTTATAACAAAAAGAAAGATATATTTACAGTTGTTAGTCTCTTCAAGGGGTGATGGGTGGGAAAAAGGGGGAAAGGGAAGGATAGAAACAGAAAAAGAAATGGGGGAGAGGGTGGGGCTGGGGAAAGAAGAAGAAGAAAGAACAGACATATTTTAACTTTTCTTATATTTTTTATTTCTTGCTTTTACCTTTCTTTCCAAAATTACCCTTATGTACGTATCCCTAAAAAGTCATTTACCCCTCACATTTAAGAAGAGAAATAAGTGCTACTATAAATATGGTGCATCATTTAATGAATGACAGTTCAATCACATTAAGTATTTTCGTCTAGAATTTAATATTTCCTTAATGAGTATGCCTAAAGCAAATTGATCAATTATTATGGATAGGAGGGAGTAATTTTTTTACTGCAGCTCCAATATCTAGTTGGTTGAGAAGTTTTATTTGGAATGAATTTTATATTTCTCTATCAAAAAAAGATGTAAAACGGTGTTGAGTCGATAAAAGAAAAAAAGTAAAATACCTTAAATCACCCTAAACTTGGCTCAAATTATTAGTATCCTCCCCGAACAATGTTCGATCTTAATAACGCCCCTCCACTTGGCCTTTTGAGAGTCATTACCCCTCTAAATGCTGATGTGACAAAAGTGTGGGTGCACTCACCTGGCATGTGGATTTTTCTGTCTATGTGATATTTTTGTGACAATTAAAATATATATATTTTTTACCTTTTTAAGAATATTATTTTTTAGATAATTTTTTCCGAATACTTTGTAATAAAACTTGAATAGAACGATATTATTTAGACTAAATATTTTTATGTCCAAAAATAATAAAATTTTAATTATTCGTTTCTTTTTGAATTTGACCTGAAAATAAGGATTTATACAATTGAAATAAATAGTCAATGCATCTAAAAAGTTATAAAACATAATTTGAAATTAATTATTTTAGCTATAATTTTTAATATAGCTCTAAATTAAGGTGCTCTATTTTTTTTTTACATATTTTACCTAAACAGTAAAATTACACCGTTGAAATAAATAGTCATTACATCACAAAAGAATAAATAAAAAGAGTGTACAATTGCAAGAAATTACAAGTGCAATTGTACACTCTTTTTGTTTCTTCTTTGATGCAATGACTATTTATTTCAATTATGTATTTGTTTAAAACTTTATAGATGTCTTTACTATTTATTTCAATTGTATAAATCTTAATTTCAGGTCAAATTCAAAAAAAGATTAACTAAAACTTTATTATTTTTGGCCAAATAAAAATATTAAGCCAAAATAGTGTAGTTATATTCAAGTTTTATAATAAATTTTATTCAAAAACAATTATGTAAAAAATAATAATATTCTTAAAAAGGTAAAAAATATTTTATTTTAAAAAATGCCACATAGACAGAAAATCCACCTGGCAGGTGGGTGCACCTACACTTTTTGCCACATCAGCTCTAGAGGGATAGTGACTCACAAAAGGCCAAGTTAATAGGTAATTAAGACCGGGCATAATTCGGAGAGAATATTAATAATTTAAGCCAAATTTAGAGGTGATTTGAGGTATTTTGTCAAGAAAAAAGGTTTCTTCTATTTATAAAGGAAAAAGTTTTTCTTTGACTACTATTTACGCTATAAAAAGATTTGAAAAAAATTTATGCCTGAATTTATAATAAAAAGTGAGTTATTTTTCTCTCGTACTTCGAACCCCTTCACCTAAATGAGATGTATTTATAATATTAACTTAGTCTGCCCTAAGTTTGCGTAAGAATTTTTAGTAGGTGTCCTTTTTAAGGCCCGTGTTTAACTTATGTCCCCTTCAAAATAATTTATGGCAAAATAATATCGACGCTCTATACTCGCCAGAACTTCTCATTATTGTTCTTCTGTTGCTTCTGGCTCCTCCTCCTCCAAATAAATTATAAGCGTGCAACTAAACTTGAAAAATAACGAGATTTGTGTTATAGAAAGTTGAAAACCCTGTGCTTTATTTTGCCTTTTATATTTTAAACCTATCTGTTATTTCAAATTATGTGTAGCAGTTTGATCACGCCCAATTATGCTTTGTAAAAGACAAAATGGTTGTTGCAAATATAGTTCGATTTTCAAGTTCGGAGTCGAATCCTTAAGGAACTAACTTATCTACTACAACTCTTGGTGATGCTATTACAAGCTCAAACAATTTCCGGATGCAAGATTTTTTATCAATAAATATTGGGTTTTTGTTTAACTAAATCAAAATGATATTAAAATAACAATATTCTAAATCAAAGATAATTCAATGGTAAAAAGGTCTAAGGTATTGATTTCCCCAATTGCTAGTTTAAGTCTTAACTCTTTTGCTGTAATTTCGCCGTAATACTTTATATTATGAGCTATGTGTTATCAACTACGATAATTTACTAGAGCATTCTCTCAAACTACTCTAGCTTTTACTTTATGTACCTCTGAATTATCCCACCAAAGTTTCGTTAACTAACCCCACTTTTAAGTTCAAGTATTGAATCTCTTCGATTACCAAAAAATGGTATTGTTTAAAAGCAGTCTAACATAGTAGTCTTTCTCAAGCAACACAAGGCAATTAGACACGATTAATTAAGAGCTCATTCAATTAACCAACATACAAAACATAGTTGAACAATCATATAATAAACTCGGTTTGGTTATAACAAAGTTGAGTCAAAACTTCATCTAACAATTACTTCCATCAACCTTAGACTAAATATTTAGCTACTCATAGCAAAACAAGATAAAACTACAAAATTATTCATAATGTGGAATTGAAATAACAAAAAGAAGATAAGAAAAACTCTAATGGAAGGTTGCTCTTTTCACACTTGTTCTTGCCTCCTAATCAATTTAAAAACAAGCTTCTCGTCTGCTTGGGCGAATTTGTTGAGTTTATAAAGGGTTAGAATAAATTTTTCCCTATTTACACTTTAGTCCCAACATTTCTGGACAGCTATACTTTAGGCAGTTACCCAAAGTATGGCTAACCTCTCTTAGTCATATTCGACTTGCCCGACAACTCAGCCCGTGACAAACATAATAGCATAGTCCTTGTCCATTCAATTTGGAACTTTTCAGCAGATTCCACTGGTTGGCACTTCTCAGAATCAAAACGGGCATGACTCTCATGGATCCACATCCAAACTACCTTAACCCAAGTTTGATGAAATAAATCTTAGGAGTTGGTTGAGAAGATGTCAAAAGTTTTTTGATCCATACCAAGTGACGGATGATGAAAAATTGATTATGTGTCTATTCATTTAAAGAATTTTGCGGACCATGGGTTTGATGGGTATTTAGCTGATCATGATGGTACTGTATCTTGGGCCCAATTATGTCACAATATATGTGAACCTTTTGGTGATAATGATCGGGTAAAGAATTCAATCGTCTTCAACAAACCACTAATGAGTTAAAAAATTTAATGGTGATCCTTAATCCTGCGTTAAAAGAAGAGAATTTTTTATAAAGCACCATCTTTTAGGTCTAACTATTAATTTATATATACTCTTTGCTATATTATGTGGTATGGAACCTTTTATGTTTTATACAATGTATTTCATGTATTTAAGTTGTTGTATTCGTTAATACAACCAAAAATATAGGCGTAAAAATTGGAATTCCATCTAAATTTGACATGTATTTAGATGTATTTAAGCGGCATTAACGTTAAATACAGTAACGTATCTGCGCTAAAAACGAAAGGAAACCAAATCACATGATATTTTCTTAATTTAACTCAACGAACTAAAACAATCCCTCATTAATCTGTATTTGAAAGATACATAATAAAAATTATAGCTTAATAAAGAGAAATACATATGAATAATACAGTTGAGTAGAACTGTATACAGTTGAATATTACAACAAAGTACAACTTAATTCATCTGAATAAAACACTTGAGTACAACAGAAATACAACCGAATACAGCTGAATAAACTCTTGATTACAACAAAATACAACTAACTTCTGCTGAATAAAAGAATTGAATGTAACCAACTACAACTGAATACAGTTGTATAAAACACTTGAATACAACTAACTACTGCTGAATAAAATAGTTAAATACAACTGATTAAACCTGAATACAAGTGACTACAGCTGAAATATACATTCAAATACAACTGAATACAAATAGGCGATTTGGGCGATCTAGAGAGAGAAACAACCTTATGGCTTTGCCGGCCGGCGGCCAGCCATTAATTCCAGCTGGTTAGCCCCCTAAAACTCACCCAGTAGCATCAGTAACTTCTCTGAATATCTTCATCTTCTTCATGGTTCCTTTATACAAATCCGCCAAACTACAAGGCATCGTCCACTCAATCGGAGCAGTCTTTCGTGGCGCATTACTTGATGCACCTTCACCGGCAGCATTCTTGACATAAGTGAAAATATCTTCAACAAACATACTCCTAGGAAAACTTGAACCACCCGCCCTTCCACCACTCATATATATCAAAATCAACAAATTAACTTATCCAAAGCGATTGTAATTGAGTGATAATGGAGGAAAACTAGAGAATTTGGGTGGGAGAAGAGGTATGAATCTTGGGTTGATGGAGAAAGAATAAAGTATATGCAAAAAAAGAGAAAAAAAAAATATAGTCAATTTTACGGTGATTATGTGAGAGAAAAGACTAAAAAGGAAAGAGAAAAATATTATTTAGCATATATGGTGCCTTAAATGTAGGATGTAACTATAATTAGATATTTGGCTATAAAGTACAAAAGGTATATATAGGATGTAATATATTAAAATGGTATTTATTTAAAATAAATAGGGTATTAAGGTTTTCTATAGGGCGTAAAAATTCCTTAAAAGAACCCCATTTTGTGTCTTGCTTTATTGGTGGGCTTAAACCGGACATATTACCACCCGTACAGTTTGCTCGGCCCAGAACTTTATTGGAGTGTGCTAAGAGATCCTTCAATGCATTTTATAAGCAAATGGATAAACAATGGTCGGCTAAATCCTATCACAGAAACTCTCAGTCCAGCTATAAGACCATATTATCCAAGCCCACTCTACCCAAGAACCCACCTGTTGTGAACACCCGTAATCCAAATTCAAAGAAAGAGGAATCTATGCTATAAATGCCATGACACCTATTTCCCTGGACATGTTTGTAAAAATGAAACTCTTAATGCTATGGAAGCTGAGGAGTTTGTTGATGCAGTAGATGGATTGGAGGAACAAGAGGGAGGGGTTGTGGAAGAATTAAGCCAGGAACAAGCTGAAGTAACCTTAGAAGCTATAATGGGTCGGAGCAAGGCCCCTTCAACAATTGACATTGTTCTGGGAATGGATTGGGTCGACACTGTTGCACCAATAGTGTTGCACACAAAGCCATTGAGTGTCTAGTTCATTTACGAGTCAGAAATAATTACGTTAAGGCCAGATGGTGGGAAAGTTTCTAAGGTGGATACTAAAGTCATTTCCAAATTACTCGGCAAAGGACAACGTAACTTTGTGGCTCAAATGTTCTTCATGAACTTAACAGAGAATATCAGGTGATTCTCCAAGAAGTGAACAAGTTGTTGGGCTAGTTCGAGGGCTTGTTCCAAGAGCCCAATAAGTTTGCCTCTTAGTCGTGATTGTGATCATGCCATAGAGCTAGTTCCAGGAGCTGAGCCCATAAATTTGAGGCCTTATCGATACTTGTTTGAGCAGAAGAATGCCATTGAAGAGATCGTAGAGGAAATTTTGAAGGTCCAAACAGTTGCCAGAAGTGTTTCACCATTTGCATCACCTGTCCTTTTGGTTAAAAATATAGATTCTAGTTGGCGTATGTGAGTAGGTTTTCGCAAGTTTAATAAGGACTTTGTTCAGAATAAATATCCCATACCAGTTGTTGAAGGCTTATTTGATGAGCTACAGGAAACAAAAATTTACACCAAGTTAGATTTAAGGTCCGGTTATCATCAAATTCGTATGAAAAAAGGGGACGAATACATTATAGCTTTTCGCACACATAATTGGCTATGGGAATTTAAAGCCATGACTTTTGGGTTGACGAATGCCCCAGCCACCTTTCAAGCACTTATGAACCATATCTTTGGGCCTTATTTGAGGCAATTTGTGTTTGTATTTTTTGATGGAGTTCTTAACTACAGTGGGTCAATGCTGAACACCTGAAGCATTTACAAATGGTGTTCGAGTTGTTGAAAGAAAACCAACTATTGATCAAGAAGTCAAAGTGCAGTTTCGGCCAAGACAAAGTTGAATATCTGGGCCATGTCATTTCGAAACATGGGGTGAGTACTGATGAGTCTAAAATCAAAGCTATGCTAGATTGGACCCAGCCCAAATCGATCAAGGAACTGAGGGGATTCTTGGGCCTCACAGGCTACTATAGAAGGTTTGTCAGAAATTTTGCTACTATTAGTAAGCCATTGACTAGCCGATTAAAGAAGGGAAATTTCTACTGCTCCATGGAAGCAGCCCAAGCTTTTGAAGAGCTGAAGAAAGCCATGGTCCAAGCACCAGTATTAGCCTTGCCAAATTTTGCAATACCTTTCATTGTGGAAGTAGATGCTAGTGGAAAGGGAATATAGGCAATTTTAATGCAAAATGGGAAGCCCATTGCCTTTATCAGTCAAGCACTAAGCTCAAGGGACATGGGGCTTTCAGCATATGAAAAAGAGCTAATTGCACTATTATATGTTGTCGATAAGTGGCAACACTATCTACAACCTAATCATTTTATCATTAAGAAAGACCCTTTTAGCTCTAAATTCCTTAAAGATCAGAAGTTGACCACCTCATTGCAGCACAAGGGAGTCACTAAGCTATTGGGTATTAGCTATGAGATTCATTATAGAAAAAGGGCTGAAAATGTAGCCGCAGATGCACTATGAAGGAAGTATGATGAGGGTGATTGTGCCGGACTCAGAGTCGTTCAACCGAAATGGGCTGAAGATGTTTTAGAAAGTTATCAAAATGATGCACTTGTTCAAGACATTTCCACTCAGTTATCTGTAGATCCTAATACAATTCCAGGTGTGCAGTTCCGGGATGGTCAAAATGGAAGAGTTTGGGTGGGAAATCATGGTGAGCTCCGGCAAAAGTTAATTAAGGAGATGCATTCATCACCCCGGGGAGGTCACTCTTATATACGTGCTACAGAACAGAGGCTTAAAAACTTATTCTGTTGGCCTCTTATTACAGGATGTCAAGAATTATGTCAAGGAATGTGACACCTGCCATAGGAATAAGGGGGAGAGTGTTGCTTACCCTGGCCTTCTTCAACCACTGCCAATACACCTCGCGAACCTGGGAACATGTTGCAATGGACTTCATCAATGGATTGCCTAAACCCAATGATAAAGATTCAATACTTGTGGTAATAGATAGATACACAAAGTTTGTTCATTTCTTTGCCCTCGCTCCTCCCTACACAGCTATCAAGTCTCTCAAGTGTTCTTAGATAATATATGCAAGTTACGTGGAATGCCAAGCTCAATAGTTTCAGACAAGGATCCAATTTTTGTTAGCACTTTTTGAAAGGAGCTATTCAAGGGGTTACATGTACAATTAAAACCAAGTACTGCTTATCATCCGCAAATGGATGGGCAATCAAAAAGGTTAAACCGATGCCTGGAGACATACCTTAGATGCATGACAGGTCATAAACCTTCTGAGTGGAGCAAACAGTTGGCACTGGCTGAATTTTGGTACAATTCGAACTTTCCCTCAGTAATTGGTATGACGCCCTTCAAGGCTCTATATAGGTATGATCCTCCCCAACCCACATTCGAGCTAGTGGCCCAAACAAAGCTTGAATCTGCAGACTTGGTCTTAAGAGAAAGGCAATCGATGTCCAAGGTCCTCCATGATAATCTCACAATCTGAAGAAGAAAAGAGAGAAACTTTACTGTAGGGGATTGGGTTTTCTTGAAATTACAGCCTTATCGGCAAACCTCTGTGGCAGTGAAGAACAATTTGAAGCTCTTAGCTCGCTATTTCGGTCGTTATGAAGTAATCAGAAAGATTGGTTCAGTTGCCTACGAACTCCGCTTTCCATTGGGATCCAAGATACACCCCTTGTTCCACGTTTCAGAATTGAAAAAGAAAATTGGGAAGAAGACTTTTGCCACCCAAGATCCGCCTTACGGCACTAATGATGGCCAGATTCTGACCGAGCCATTGAAGATTTTAGAAAGGAGGATGGTCAAAAAAAGAATAAGGCAGTGGTAGAAGTAGGGGTGTTCAAAACCGACCCGAAACCGAAAATCGAACCGAACCGAAGCTTAATGGCTTAATGGTAACGGTTTAACGGCTTAACGGACGGAGAACGGATTGAATTTTTTTTTATTAACGGCTTAGCGGTTTGGGGGCGGATTATTCAATTTTCTTAACGGGTAATCCGTTAAGCCATTAAGAATATAAATATATATAATTTATTTTTACTTGCATAATTATATATATGAAATATAAAAATAAAAAACCTTAAAATTGTTATGAAATAATATAAAAGACAAGAACAATAATGCAAGAACAAGAGCAATAGAGAGAAGAGTAGAGAGAGTTCTTCTTATTGATACTTAGAGAATGTTAGGAGTGTATTACAATGGTAGAAGACCCCTTTATTTATAGGGAGTGGGATGATCTAGCTACCAATAATAGGACTCTAGAATCTCTCTAATTAAAGACATTCACCTTAAAATAGAAGTGTATTTATAACACTCCCCCTTGAATGTCTATTCAATGATGTGCCTCGTTAAAACCTTAAAACAAAACCCAATGGGAAAAATTAAAGTAAGGAAAAAGAGTACACATATTTGAATATGCGCCTATTGGTTGCCTCATTAAAAACCTCGCAAGGAAAACCCGGTGGGACAAAACCTTGTAAGGGAAAAAGAGTGCAACGCGCATTAACTCCCCCTGATAAGAACATCAATTTATGTCCTTATGTCTTCGTATCCCGATCTTGTGAACTAGCTTCTTGAAGGTTGACTTTGGTAGAGATTTTTGTGAACAAATCAGCCATATTGTCGCTTGAACGAATATGTTGATCATTGATATCACCATTCTTTTGAAGATCATGTGTGAAGAATAACTTTGGTGAAATATGCTTCGTTCTATCTCATTTTATGAATCCTCCCTTCAATTGAGCTATACACGCTGCGTTGTCTTCATACAACGTTGTGGGTAGTTTATCACACTTCAAACCACATTTGTCTTGGATATGATGTATTATCGACCTTAACCAGACACACTCCCGACTTGCTTCATGAATAGCAATTATCTCGGCATGATTAGATGAAGTAGCCACAATTGATTGCTTAGTCGATCGCCAAGATATGGCGGTGTCTCCACAGGTAAACACATAACCCGTTTGAGATCGAGCCTTGTGTGGGTCGGATAAATATCCAGCATCAGCATAACCAACAAGATCCGGGCTGCAATTCTTGCCATAAAATAAGCCCATATCGGTAGTTCCCTTTAGGTACCGCAATATGTGTTTGATCCCATTCCAGTGTCTCCTCGTGGGAGCCGAGCTAAATCTTGCTAAGACATTAACTGAAAAGGATATGTCAGGCCTTGTAGTATTTGCAAGATACATTAGTGCGCCAATTGCACTAAGATATGGTACTTCAGGACCAAGTAGCTCTTCATTCCTTTCTTGTGGTCGGAATGGATCTTTGTTCACATCAAGTGATCGAACAACCATCGGTGTACTTAAAGGATGTGCTTCATCCATGTAAAAACCGTTTCAGTACCTTTTCTGTATAGGTAGATTGATGAACAAAAATTCCGTTTGCCAAATATTCAATTTGCAAACCAAGACATAGTTTAGTCTTTCCGAGATCTTTCATCTCGAATTCATCCTTTAGATAATCAATTGCCTTTTGGAGTTCTGTAGGGGTTCCAATAAGGTTTATGTCATCGACATATACGGCAAGTACAACAAATTCCGATGTTGTTTTCTTTATAAAAACACACGGGCAAATGGCGTCATTTATATAGCCTTGTTTTAACAAGTACTCACTAAGACGATTATACCACATTCGTCCTGATTGCTTTAGACCATACAAGGACCTTTGCAATTTAATTGAAAACATTTCCCGAGATTTTGAATTGTGCGCGTTTGGCACCTTGAGTCCATCGGGAGTTTTCATGTATATCTCATTATCAAGTGAGCCATAAAGATAGGCAGTAACCACATCCATTAAGTGCATGTCGAGCTTTTCATGGACAGCAAAACTTATGAGATAACGAAAGGTTATCGCATCCATTACAGGCGAATATGTCTCTTCATAATCGACACCAGGCCTTTGAGAAAAACCTTGTGCAACAAGGCGTGCTTTATATCTTTGTACCTCGTTTTTCTCATTTCTCTTGCGTACAAAGACCCATTTATATCCAACAGGCTTAACACCATTAGGTGTTTCAACTATAGGGCCAAAAACTTCACGTTTTACCAGCAAATTCAATTCAGATTGAATTGCTTCTTGCCACTTTGG
The DNA here is from genome assembly GCA_034376525.1 of Nicotiana benthamiana. Lineage (NCBI taxonomy): Eukaryota > Viridiplantae > Streptophyta > Magnoliopsida > Solanales > Solanaceae > Nicotiana > Nicotiana benthamiana. Next base: position 23,741,381 of record CM067340.1, on the reverse strand, counting down.
CCAATCATGTCTTTTTCGACATTCTTCAACAGATTGAGGTTCGAGATCCTCACATTCTTGCATAATGCTAGATGCGACATTATAAGCAAAGGCATTATCCACCACAATATCCACTCGATTAATATTTGCCTCAATATTAATTGGATTTAGGGATAGTTCCGTATTTTCCAGAGTCTCGGGCTCAATGGATTCTTCATGAATCTCAGAATTTGTCAAATCATGAATTTCCTCATGAGATTCTTTCGTAGTGTCATCTCGATCGTTCTTTTTCCTCTTTCTAGGATTTCGATCTTTGGAACCTAATGGTCTGCCACGCTTCAGGCGTGCATTTGACTCATTGGATATGACACTAGATGATTTTCCAACAGGGACATCAATACGGATTGGAACATTTTCCCCGGGAATGTGGGATTTCGTTATCCTCTTCAAGTCCGTAAATGCGTCAGGCATTTGATTTGCTATTCTTTGCAAATGGATAATCTTTTGTACCTCTCTTTCACAAATAGAGGTATGTGGATCAAGATGAGATAATGATGCATTTTTCCACAAAATTTCCCGTTTGGTTTCACCAACTTCTCCCCCTAATTTTGGGAAAAGTGTCTCATCAAATCGACAGTCTGTAAATCGTGCAGTAAACAAGTCGCCTGTCAATGTTTCGAGGTAGCGAATGATGGAGGGCGATTCAAACCCAACATATATTCCTAACCTTCTTTGCGGACCCATTTTGGTGCGGGATGGCGGTGCTATAGGCACATATACTGCGCATCCAAAAATTCTTAAATGGGATATATTGGGTTCATGACCCAAAACCAATTGCAACGGGGAATACTTGTGGTAATTCGTCGGTCTGAGACGAATTAGCATTGCTGCATGCAAGATGGCGTGACCCCATACCGAAGTGGGCAGCCTCGTTCTCATAAGTAATGGCCTTGCAATCAACTGCAGGCGTTTAATTAATGATTCTGCAAGACCGTTTTGAGTGTGAACATGAGCTACAGAATGTTCAACTTTTATTCCGATTGATAAGCAATAATCATTAAATGCTTGGGATGTAAACTCAGCAGCATTATCCAATCTAATGGACTTGATTGGATTATCTGGAAATTGTGCTCGTAGTCGAATTATTTGTGCCATTAATTTCGCAAACGCAAGGTTGCGTGATGACAACAGGCACACATGAGACCATCTATAGGATGCGTCTATCAAGACCATGAAATACCTAAACGACCCACTAGGTGGGTGTATAGGTCCACAAATGTCCACTTGTATACGTTCCAGAAACGTGGGTGACTCAGTCCCAACCTTTGTTGGTGATGGCCTGATAATCAACTTGCCTTGATAACACGAAGTGCAAGAATATTCATTATTCGAAAGAATTTTGAAATTCTTTAACGGATGCCCATATGAGCTTTCTATAATCCGTCTCATCATGATTGATCCTGGGTGTCCCAATCGATCATGCCAAAGTACAAATGTATTGGAATCAGTATCCTTTTGGTTTACTGTTGAATGTGCCTCAATTGCACTAATTCTTGTCCAATACAGGCCACAAGATAAAGACGGGAATTTCTCAATAACCCTCTTTTGGCCGGAGACATTCTTTGTGATGACGAGATATTCAAGATTATCTTCATCCATTGTCTCAATATGATAGCCATTCCGGCGTACATCTTTAAAACTCAACAAGTTTCTCATAGACTTGGAGGAGAACATTGCATTCTCTATGATTAACGTCGTGCCATTGGGCAGAGTTACAATTGCTCTTCCGGAGCCTTCAATCAATTTACTACTTCCAGAGATTGTATTAACGTTTGCCTTACACATATTTAGTTGAGAGAAATACTTCCTTTCTTTGAGTATTGTATGTGTAGTACATGAATCAACTAGGCAAATACTTTTACAGTTGGACGTTGATCCAAGTTCGCTTTGTGAGATATCCATATTTGCTATCCCATAGTTTAACATACAAAAGAAATACACAAACATAAGTATAAACAACTTCAATTCTTTTGTTTCGCGTTTAAACAACGTTTTGGGAAGCAGTTATTTAGGATAGTCGACTATCTGAATCAGATAGTCGACTATCATGCCTTGCGTAAAAAATAATATTTATTAGATAGTCGACTATCTCAGTGAACTTTCGCCAGGATAGTCGACTATCTAAGTCAGATAGTCGACTATCTTAGCTTGCGAAAAAAAATTTCGTTTTATTATTGATATTTGAGCATATTGAAACATTCTAAAGAACTAATGCTAACATCATATCATGAACTAACTAATACAAGCTAATACTAATGACTATTGATTTATTCATTGACTAATACAAATAAGTAGAATAAAATCAAACAGCTCCATCTTCTTTCATCACGGATCCATCACCGATTAGGTGGTCTATCTTCCCCTCGGGTTGCTCAAAGAAGTCTGTCACATCCAGGTGGGTGAAGTCCAAGTTGTCGTCATAGACAAAATTTGTTTCAGGGCCTTTTCTCTTTCGAGATGCTTGATAAAGGTCAACCAAGTGTCTTGGTATACGGCAAGTCTTTGACCAGTGCCCGTTTCCACCGCAACGATAACATATAGTTTCTGAACTATTTGCTTTTGGATTCTCATCGTATCGTGCTTGTGGCATGACCAACTTCAGGTTGTCATATCTCTTCTTTAAGCCATTCCACAAGATAGGTGGATCTTTGACTGTGATATATTAAATTTTCAAACCTTCATCAAGGTGATGGCGCAAGAAAATCAAGGCCTTAGTATAGTTTCAAACCTTCATCAAGGTGACGGCGCAAGAAAATCAAGGCCTTAGCATAGTTTCAAACCTTCATCAAGGTGATGGCGCAAGAAAAACAAGGCCTTAGCATAGTTTTGGGTGGATGCATTATTTCTGTCTTTAATGGCGTCTCCAGGACCCATTGCATCCAAATGGATTTCAGCATCCAACACCCATGTCATATAGTTCTTGCCCGAAATTTCAAGGGCAACGAACTTTCTTTTCATAATGTCAGACATAAAACAAAATTATATCAAGAGCGTGTTCATACTTACGGGCTCTATTACAATTATCACATTCACTTCAGGGAATGGATCATAATCATGTGCTTTACACAATCTCATGTCAAATATTACTTTCATAAAGTGAAAGATTATTTTGAGAATCTTTATTATTCTCATTATCACAATAATGACGATTATAATTTCGTCTATTGCCACGTCCACATCTATTGATACCTTCACGGTAATAATTTTGTCTTCTTTCAGACTTATCACATACTGCTACCACATTCTCTAAAGGGAATGGAGCAAATTCAATTGGACGGAATTCTTTGCCACGTCCACATTCATTGATACCTTCATGGTAATAATTTTGTCTTCTTTCAGACTTATCATATATTGCTACCACATTCTCTAAAGGGAATGGAGCAAATTCAATGAGACGGATTTTCAATCTTTTGCCCACAATCATAGATGAATTTGATCATGGCAAGGCATAGAAGTTTCACCACTTCATGTGAGTGTAATTTCTTACAAACTCCATTAGAGTTATAATCAAACTTTGTTGTCTTTGTTTGTATATGAAATCAAATCGTAGAATTTCAAGGATTTGAAAGGGAAAAGTAAATTACTTACCTTTAAGGTATACCAATAAATGTTGTGATATCAAATATACCTCTTCTATTTTTCCGTATAGAAAATCCTTTTATGACATAGTGAGCAGTCATCCCTCTGATGGAAAATACTCGCCCTCTAGCTTTTGGTAGATACAATATCCGTGAGACTTTCCCCTTGGAAAGAGAGTAAAATTCTCCTTAGTTATCAACTTTATCTGCCATCATTAGCAACAGAATTGAGGCGAGAGCCCATTAAAATTATCCTTGGGTGCAGCAGTCGCTATGAGACACAAACACCAGCAAAAGCAATTAAATATTCCATCTTTAATAAGCTTTGCAAAAATAGTGATGAGTTGGGGTCACAGTTCTGCCCAGTTTGCATAATTGAACAGAAACGTTCCACTATACAACTAAATTAAACCAGTTATCAATTCAATTGTAACAAAGAAAGGAATAGCGGAAGTAAATAGCTAGGATCACTTGTATGTAATATAAACAACACATAATTATAGATTTTAATCGAACATAAAATCGATACTTATCTCTTGAAGCGTGACCCGGATAATGCCCGGAATTAGCGAAATTCGTGTGGGCGAATTTCTCCTTAATCTTCTCAAAGTGTTTCTTGAGACGGTAGAGTCTCGTGCTGATAACGTGTTATGAAATAATATAAAAGACAAGAACAATAATGCAAGAACAAGAGCAATAGAGAGAAGAGTAGAGAGAGTTCTTCTTATTGATACTTAGAGAATGTTAGGAGTGTATTACAATGGTAGAAGACCCCTTTATTTATAGGGAGTGGGATGATCTAGCTACCAATAATAGGACTCTAGAATCTCTCTAATTAAAGACATTCACCTTAAAATAGAAGTGTATTTATAACAAAAATGAATAAGTATAAGTGTATAAAACTATAATACAAATAAATTAGAAAAACAAAATCCCCCATCGTCACTTCTGTACTCTATAGTCTATACAGATAGAAAATAAAAGTTATTTGGTATGCTGCGTCCTAGTTGGTGACCTCTTAAGAAGTTCATCAATATACTGATCAACAAATTGTCAAAGCTATGAGCTTGATATTTCAGTATAGTGTGCGGACAGAATACATTTGAGCCTTAGGTATTAAACCGATAAACCGCAGATTAACCGCCCGATAAGAGCTAACCCGATACCAATCCGCCCGATATCTTATCGGTTGGCTAACGGATGAATACATTTAAAAACCGATAACCGATAAGCCAAACCGTTAAAGTAAAAAAGCCGTCCAATCCGCCCAATGATGCCCATAGGTAGAAGTGTTGGTACAACAGGCAAATTTGGCTCCTGAAGAATGAAGAGCCAATTTCCTAATTTTGAACCTTGAATTACATCAAGGTTCCTTATGGGGGATGGAGTGTAGCAGTCATCGCTGATGGGAGCCATACGAAGGAGTTATTAATTAAGTCTATCTAGTTTAGTTATTTGTATTCTAGTACAGCAGTATTTACATTTTTCAGTTAAGTCCTCGACATGTGTCATTTTGACACAAAACCAGCTGTCATTTTCTTCTTTCGTTAGGCATATATCGTCTGTCCTTGTATTCAGAAAAGTATCCAGATATGACAAAATGACATTTTAAATTCTTTTTCTTCCTTCATTTATTGTTTTATTGTCTTTCTCTTTAATCTTCATAGTAGCATACTGCTACGTTATGATATTAGATTAATTGAAAATATCCATATAAAAGTGGAACTAACTCGTCTTATTAATTGAAAGTACCTATTAACAAAAAGGAACTACTTCCAATTCCTACCTATTCAAGTATAGTATGTCAATGTTCCAACTACAGCTGCCATAGTCACCTTTTTTAATCTTCTCCAATGCTTCCTTCTTATCGGCTGCAGTCATCGCTTTGGGTGCGCTAGCTGAACTCTTGCCCTAGTCAAGCTCGGTTCTCAAAACCGATTCAAGAAACACTAGTGATTACTTCGGTATGCTCATTCTTTTTTTTTACGGCATTTTCAGGTTATAAAATTGAAATTTTATTCGACTCCAAAAATTTTGTATGTTATAGCTCACTCTATCTGCATGTATCCGGGCAGTAGGACTCGAATCACCTAAAGTTTTATCGATTCATAAAAAACAACCCAAAGAATAATAGTGATGACTTCCCCATGGCAATTCCTCCTTTTTTGGTGTTTTGGGGCAATAAAATTGAAATTCTGCCCAATTTTTAGTTTTTCATGTGTTATACGGCGATCGGACTCAAATCGCCAAAAATTTTACCAGCTCATCAAAAGGATCCAAGGAACAATAGATCACATCACCATGATTGTTCCTCATTTTTTAGTGTTTTGGAAACATAAAAATAAAATTCTGTCTGATTCTTCAATTTTCGCATGTTGTTGCCCACCTACATGTATCCAGGTGACCGAATCTGTATCGGCTAAAATTTTACCGGTTCGTCAAAAAGAAACTAAGGAACAATAGTGATTGCTTTGCCATGACCATTCCTCGTTTTTGGTGTTTTGGGGCCATAAAAAAAGGAGTTCTACCTGATTGATAAATTTTCGTGCGCTATAGACTGCGTTAACTGCATGCATTCGGGCTGCCGATCCGAATCGACTACAATTTTGCTATAACCCTTCAAAAATGACCCCAGGAGTAATAGTGATCGCTTCACCGTGTCCGTTCCAAGTCTTTTATCATTTTGAGGTCATAAAACTGAAATTTTGCTCGATTCTTAAATTTTCGTGTGCTCCAGCCCACGCCACCTGCATGCATCCGGGTGCGGAACCGAATCGTCTAAAATTTTATCAGTTGATCAAAAAAGACCCAAGGAACAATAGTGATCGCTACGCTATGATCGTTACTCATTTTTTGCCATTTTCGGGCTATAAAATAAAAATTCCACATAATTTCCCAATTTTTCGTGTGCTGTAATGCTCTCCACCTGCATGCATTTGGGCAACCAAACCCGAGTCCTCTAAAATTTTGCTTGCCGATCAAAACGGCCCAAGGAGTAATATTATCGCTTCGCCATCAATTTTTTGCATCTTAGGGTCATAAAACTGGAATTTCATCTAATTTTCATATTTTGGCGTGCTATAGCCACTTGCATGCTTCCTGGTTTTCAAATATGAATCTCCTAAAATTTTGGTGGCCCATAGAAAAAGACCCAAAGGAACAATAGTATTCTCTTAGCCATGACTGTTTCTCATTTTTTGGTGTTTTAAGTCTATAAAATTGAAATTATGCATGATTCTCGGATTTTTGTGCACTATAGCTCACGACACCTGCATGCATTCGGACGACTGAATCCGAATCGCTTAAAATTTTGTCGGCCCATAAAAAATGACCCAAAGAACAATATTGACTGCTTTTCCACGACCGTTAATTATTTTTTTGTGTTTTGGAGCCACAAAATTAGAATTATATCCTATTCTTAAATTTCCGTGCGCTATAATCTATGCTATCTATATACATCATGGCAACCAAATCGAAATTACCTAAAATTTTATCGGCCAATAAAATATATCCAAAGAACAATAATAATTGCTTCGCCATTATTGTGGGTTACCTTTTCATGTTGCCTAATTGTAGTCTCCATCTTTATTTTGCTGTTGCAAAGGCTCTATTATTACCACCCTATGTCTTTAGTAGTTTATATTCTTTTTTGGATTTAAGACTGTTCCATAAGTAGTGCATGCATCCCTTAAATTTCTCTTTTGTTTGATTAAATGAGAAAAAGCATAAAATAATTTAAGAATGTAATCATCCGAAAATGCACCTTCAATTAAGAAAAGAAATTTCCTCCATCAGGAAACTGTGAAAAGTATATTTTAATTTTTTTTAAGTATTGCTTTGACTTTATTTTAATTTCACGAAGTCTATCAGTAATGTTTTGAGGAATGGTGTCGAAATCAAATCAATTTCGAGGATGATAGTTCAACCCAAGTGTCATTTAATGATTTAGCTTCAATATGGACGCAAGTAATTGGTGGTGCAAAGAAAAGCATAACCTACAGTCTTGAATCACAATATTCTATAGGTCGTTCTATGACCTTGTTGTCTAGTGATGCGAGTTATTCGCAAGATCACGAAGAGGTGGAAGCATTACGAAAAGAGGTTGAAGAGTTGAAGGAGGAACGGAAACACTACAACATAATGCATTTATAGCTACGAAATATATTGTAGCTAAATATGAAAATTTTCGTGGCTAAACACTTTAGCCATAATATTTTTTTCCATAGTATTCGTAGCAAAATATAGCGTAGCTAAAAGCTAGCTACAAACTTTATATGATCCGTGGTTAAGGACTAATATTTATTGCCACGAATTTTTTTATGTTGTAGCTGTGATGGTAAAAAGTTCTTGCCACAAAAAACATACTTGTAGCAAGTGGTTTTATTCTCTTGCTACGACAAATAAAATTTGTAGCTTTCTTTATATTTTAGCCACAAGATTTTGTATTGTAGCAAAAGATATAATTTGTTTGCGACGCAAGCTCAACTTTTGTGGCTAAATTTATAATTTACTCTCGTGACAATAATACTTGTGTTTAGCTATGAATTTCATAATTTCGTAGCAATAAACTGAAGAATTTGCCACTAGCTACAAGAATTTATATATTGTAGGTAACAATCCATATTTTAGCATAAAAATTATAATTTTTTGGTAAAATATTTCTATTATTTTAATAAATTATATACATCAGTAAGAATACATAATTAAAAGTTCAACAATATCAATCAACATTAATTAAAATATATTAATGTTGCTTTGCTGTTAAACTCCATGAAGTATGACTCCTCCCAAAATTACCACTTCAAAATCTTTAAATTTTCATTCACTATATATAAAAAATAGGGCAGAATATTAAATTGCTAAATGAGTCGCAAAATTCATGTGAAGTACGCATGAGAAAATTAGCAAACGGTAAAATATAGAGATACGGGCTTACCTCTTCTGCTCAAGAATAGAAAAGCTATGAGATTCTCTCTCACTCTTCTTTTTTAGTCTACCTATGGTTGAAGACAGAATTGGGAAAGTGGAAAAGGGGATGTCGACGCTGAATGTAGTTTAGGTTTTGGTGCTTTTGCTTTGGGTCAATTGCAATTGCTGTTTCTCTTTTGTTTCTTTTCAATAAACAGATTTTCTATTTTATTCCGTTAAAAAAGTAAACATAGATGTTGACCATCTATTCTCATATGCTATACAATCACTACACTATTATCACTCTAACAAACAGTATCACTAATTGATAATACGTGTGACAAAACTGTCTCAAGAGAGCCTATCTCAATAGAAGTCTAGGGGTAATGGTTTAAACTTTGTAGGACAGCCCTCCATTTATAACTTGAAGCCCCTCTTGAGTGGAGATGGACTACAATTTCCTTACAAACAGTATCGCTCATCAACTTACCTCCCTGGAATCTCATTTTATTCCGCTCATTCCATATCACTGTCACCAGGATCCCAAACAGACAGGCAGTGATTTCTGCTATTCCAGTTCTACTTTTTGCTAGCTTACTAACCCAGTCACATTCCTCCTTCCAGTCAGCAACAGAACGCTTATAGTCCAACCAGCTAAGGAGTCGATTCCAGATTTTTTTGGTCTTCAAGCAATCAAAAAATAGATGCTCAAAGGTTTCACGATGCAAACCACAGAAAATACAGTCCTGTGGAACCAGGATATTTAATACCTGAAGTCTGTCCACAGTTGCTAGTCTCCTGTGCAGAGCCAAGCACAGAATAAATTTGTATCTATGATGCAGTTGAGTCTACAGTATGATGGTCTTCCATTGGACTTTGCTGTACTGAGGGTGTAGTTGTCTATATAACTTCTTGATGCTAAAAGAATCACCCTGCTGAAGCTACAACAATCTGTTGTCTAGATTACCATTGAGAGTTGCAATGCCATTTATCAACTTTCTCGACTCAAATATTTTTCTTATTGCCCAAGCAGCAGACCCATGCACTGGCATGTCTTCAATTCATCAGTTCTTAATATAGAAGGTATGCACCCATTTTATCCACAGGTTATCCTTCTTATTAGTCAGTGCCCATAGATGCTTTACAACAGCAGCCTTATTCCATTTAGACAGATCCAACACATTCAATCCCTCTGCACTGTATGGCATACAGAGAGTATCCCAGGCAATCAGAGCTCTCCTTGAAACTGTAGTTGAACCTGTCCAAAGATATGATCTGCAGATTGCTTCAGTCATTCTCAGAAGTTTTTTAGGCAGTAGGAATATTTGGGACCAGTAAGCTTGAATACCAAACAGAACTGATTTAATCAAGTGAAGTCGACCAGCATAGGAGAGTAACATTGACGACCAGCAGTTTATTTTCTGTGTGATTTTCTCCACCAGTGGCAAACATTGAGCAATGGACAGCTTCTTTGAATCCAAAGGCACCCCCAAATATTTGAATGGGAGCCTGTCTTCAGGATATCCTAACATCTGTGAAATATCCTCCTTCTGCCAGTTTGCTACCCCTGCTATGTACGCTGCACTTTTATCAATATTTGCTTGAAGTCCAGAAACCTTAGAGAATTTCTGAGAGTCTGTTTCAGTAAGCTTACGGACTGAACATCTGCCTTACAGACATAAGAAGATCATCCGCGAAGCAAACATGTGCTACACCCAACTTCTTGCATCTAGGATGGAATTTGAACTCTTTGCTCATCATCATTTGCACAAACTCTCTTTGTAGATACTCCATGGCTAGAATAAAGAGGTATGGAGACATCGGGTCACCTTACCTTAAGCCTCTTCTTCCTTTAAATGGTGCAGTGAGGCCACCATTGATGTTGAGAGAGTAGGTAACAGAGGATATGCACTCTATAACCCACCTAATAAATTTATGAGGAAAGCCCAAGTCATGCAGTAGTCTTTCAAGGAAGCACCATTCAACTGAGTCGTAGGCCTTCTTTAAATCCACCTTAAGCACACATCTAGGAGAAATGCCCTTCCTGGAATAGCCTTTGAATAGTTCTTGTGTGAATAAGATGTTGTCAATAATACTACGACCCGCAATGAATGCTGACTGTGATCTACCCACCAGGTGGTCAATAACTACTTTAGCCTAGCTGTAATAATCTTTGTGATGATCTTGTACAGAGTTGTACAACATGCAATGGGTATGTAGTCCTTCACTTTGCTTGGATTATGTACTTTAGGAATTAGAGTTAGTGCAGTGATGCTAACTCCAGTATGTAATTTCCCAGTAAGAAAGAATTCTCTCACAGCTTCACAAATGTCTTCCCCCATTACATGCCACTGCCTTATAAAAAATTCAACTGGGAAGCCATCCACCCATGGTGCCTTATCATGAGGCATATCCTTAATTGCCTTTAGTATTTCCTCCCTTGTGATTGGCTTCACTAGGTCATCTTTCTGTTGTAAGTTGAGACAAGGGCCCTGGTGAATTACTTCAGTGTTTGGACATTGGCAAATGCTATTGTTTCCCCCCAGTAAACTCTTAAAGCAAGTAACAAACTCTTCTTCCACCTTCCTGGGATCAGACAATTTTACTCCCTCTTTAGTATATATAGAGTTGATAGTGTTAAAGTTTGTCCTCATCTTTAGTTGAGCATGAAAATATTTAGTGTTGGAATCTCCACAAGCAATCCAGTGAGCTCTAGATTTCTGTTGTAAGATCTTCTCCTCTATATTGCTCCATTTCTCCACCTCCATAAGTAGCATCCTCTCCTGGTCAATCAGTCTTTGGTCCATACAATTGGACTGCATCTAATTCTGTATAGTTTCCAGCTTCTGTCTTGCCTCACTTAGATGCATCCTATACTTTTCCATATAGGTATTCAACTCCTTTAACCCCACTTTAAGGGCCTTCAATTTATTCCATACTCTATGCAGCCTCCCTCCATCCTGGTGTTGGTTCCATACCCTTTCCACAATGCTAGGGAATTCAGCATGGTCCATGACAGATGTATACAGTTTGAATGGCTTAGGATGAATTTTCCTTCTCTGTTCCTCAGGGTTACACAGTAAAAGGATAGGGGAATGATCTAAAACTCTCGGGGTCAACACATCAGCTTCAATGTGACTGTATTCCTGCATCTAGTTCACATTCCCAAAGGCCCAATCAATTCTGCTATATACTCTTGTCTCTTGTTTTTGTTTATTGCACCATGTATAAAAACAGCCCAAACTCTTCAACTGAGTGAGTTGAAAAGCAATGAAGGTGTCTTGAAAACCTTGAATCTCCTGCTGCATAACTGGAGCACTTATTCTATAATCAGTGTGGAGAACATTATTGAAATCTCCACTGAGAAGCTAGCTTCCCTGAATAGTAGCACCTAAGATCAACAGTTTGGCCCAAAGTTGTTGTCTCTTGTTCAGCTCATTATTTGCATACACGACTGTTATCAGTGTTCTAAAATTTGTACCTCTTTCTTTAACCTACAGTGTATAAACTGTTCATCAATCTTCAATACCTGCAACTCAACTTTTGAATTCCACAGTATCCAGATTCTCCCATTTGGATGGTCATTGTAATTCCCTGTATGTCTCCAATCATTCCCCGGTTTTGTAATAATCTTTTGCACCTTTGCTTCCTTCACTCTAGTTTCTATACATCCCATACAATCTACTTTATGCTTTTTCAGAAAGAGTTTCAGCTCCTTCTGTTTATGGGCCTTATTAAGACCCCTAATATTCCATGTGCTGAATATCATGTTGTGGTGAAGCTGGATGGGCCAGCGTCCCCTGGATCATCACCTATCTATAGCAAGGAGAAACTGTTTGTCGTGTTCCATGAGGCTCCAGCATAGTGTTGTACATTCTTCCCTTTTTCCAACCCTCTGTCAATCACCCTGCTTCTAGCATTGTCAGTCTGCTTACATTCCTCCTCTCTTCTAGCATTTTTAACCACCTCACTATTCTGCTTTGGTTTTGGTATCCATTTCCAAGTCTCACTTTGTACTTGCTTCTTTTCCCATGCTGCCTTGTAGTGGTTCTGTGCTACCTCTTCACTACCCTGCTTCTTTTTATACCACCAGTCTTCAGTGTTATGGCCAAATCTTACACAGTCATAGTAGTATTTTGGCCTCCATCCGTAGTCAATCTTTTGTATGATAACTCCCCTCTTTGTATGTAACTCAAAACTATCTGGCAAGGGTTGGGATATATCTATTTCCACCAGCACTCTTGCATAAGAAATCCTCTCCATTTCAGCAGCGATTCTATCAATGTAAATAGATTTCCCAACCACACTTGCTAGTTTACTGAGAGCTTCAGTGGACCAAAATCCCAATGGCAAGCCAGGGAAGGTAACCCATAAAGGAATCACACTCGCACTACCTGGTTCATATTTGAAACCCATTCTCCACTGTTGTAACACAAATGGCTTGTTATGAAAGGTGTATGGACCAGCCTGAAGAACAAGGTCCTTGTCATCATTATTATCAATTCACTGGTTATTTCCTTCATCTTCTCGCCATGGCTGGAGGCGCAGGTTAGCGTCCTTGCTTATCCTGCGCCGAGAGAAAATGCCAAGTTTACTTGTAGTTGTTATTACTGTTTCTCTTCATTTACTTGTGTAATATAATTTGCTTTCTTTTATTTCTTAATTAATAGGACTACATCTTAATTCAGTACCAATGCAAAGAAATATATAAGTAAGAACACTACCTACGAAAATATAAAAATAATAAATATATAATTTATGTTAAGTAACATAGAAAAAACTAAATTATTTGCATAAAATAAAGATATTTAATATTAATTTTTCTTTAAAGTTTCTTTCATTCTATATTATATTGTTAGTAGTTTGTTAATACTCCTATTTTTATTATATTAGATTCGTATTTTAGTTTTAAGTAGATTTATAAAAAAAACTATGCTTATCCAAATTAAATAACTAGTGATCAATGTAATTAATTACAAACACAAAGTTATACATTTATTGTATAATTACATATTTTTTTAAATTATATTAGAAAATCACAAGTACTACTTAGTTTGATATGAACTAGTTCAGACTAATTAATGTTTTATACACTCATTTATCAAGTAATATTAAATTCTCAATTTTTTGAAAGACAAAATCCTCTTACTATAATAATGAATTATATTATATTCTTAATTCTTTATTCAGTAATATAAATAATTTATTGTACAGTGTAGTTAGTACAAGATTATAGTTGTTTAAATTTGATATAATTAGTCATGCACATAATTGTGGGATATAATTTCATTTTTTTAATTATAATTAAAGCGTATACAGTCAAATCTCTCTATAACAACATCCTTATACAATAAGCACTTACTATAAAAGTCAAGTTTTTCTCAAAATCGATTTGTATGTTATGTTATAAAAATGTATGCAGAATGCGAGATGTACGGGGATCAATACGCCGCATCTCCATTATTACTACTCATTAGGGGTAGGGGTAAGGTCTGGGTATACACTATCCTCCCCAGATCCCACTAGTAGAATTTTATTAGGTTATTGCTGTTATAATAAGTATCCTCTATCATAATGCTTCACTATAGGAAAAAAATATCGAAACAAAAGAGGCCGTTTTAGAGAGGTTTTACTGTATGTAAGATATACTTATTAAAAAAATTAAAATTTAAATAATATTATTACATATTATTTTTATAAAAATTAATATAGAAGATAATAGTTTTGTTGAAAATTTTTGTTCACGCATTTGATTAAATATAAATTGCTTAATAAGATTTGCAACTATTAGTGAAAACTTTCTTAAATTTTGAACAAGTAAGTTATATTTATTTTTAATTAATTATAAAAAAGTTGAAGCAAAATTGTTTTCTCAACTATAACGTTTTAATTTAAATGATTTATTGCGACTAAAAAACTATTTTGCTACAGTAAGTTTCAGCATATGGCAAAAACTATTGATTAGCTATGAAAGTCTATCATATCAAAATATTTGTGGATTTATTATTTTTTCATGACAAATAATCATAGCTATTAAGCCAACTATTGCTACCATATTTTATAATTTGATATTTATTTAGCTACAACAGTTTGTTTCAAAACAATCATTGTAGCTAAAAAAATATTATTGTTACGGTAACTTTTAACCTGTGACAAAAATTTATAATTAGCTATGAAATTTTATTGTAACAATAAGTTCGTAGCTGTTTAGATAGTTATTGTCCCGAAAATTAGTAGTTATAGCAAAAATAATGAATGAACTTTGTAAATTTAGTTTTATGGCTAAGAAATTCTAAGAAATTGTAGATAGCTACGAAATTTTAATTTTTGTGACTTTTAATGAGTAATAGCTACGAAATTTAGATTTGTAGCTTAGATTACGTAGCTACAGATATATTTTGTTGTAGTGAAGGAAGATCACGCAAATTTTAATAAATTGCAGAATCTAGTGAAAAAATATATGAACGAACGTCCATTTGGTCCTTTGAATGGCGAGGATGGGGGGAGGGGGGATAATGAGTTTTAGTTTGTTATGGTTATGATGTTTGAGATATTATTATTTGTTGTAGTTGGATGTTTAGACTTGATAATATTTACACTTGACTATGATTGTAATATTTTAGATCACATTAAATGGTGCTAGAATGTTTAACTGTTTTTGGATGTTTTACTTACAAATATTTATGTTTTGCATTTTATGGATTTGATAATTGCAATGGTGGATTGATTGGTTGAAATAGCAGATTGATTGGTTAGCATAGTAGATTAATTGGTTATTGTATATTTGAATTGGTAGGTGGAACTGCTTTAAAAGAGCTGGAATTTGCAAAAGATTTCTAGTTTTCCTAAATAACTCATTACGTCAATCAACAAGAAAAAAAGTTTATAGGTAATGCTTTATAAAGAGTGATATAGAAAAAAATTCTAATTTTTTTGGGAAGAAAAATAGCTTTGTGAAAATGAGAATACAATACAAATTCAAGAAAGAAATTACAATTACAAAGAAAAGTGTTTCTTGTTCTTCTACCTTTGAGTTGATATTTTTGAGAAAAATTTCAACACTTATTTTTTATTAAATATGTTTACGAGTTTCAATGATTAAAGAGTTGATATAATTGGTCTCGATGTGGATACACATAGAATCTTCGCACTATCGAATAAATTTTGAATCGATACTCTTTTCACCAGGTACGTTCGATCTTTGACATGTAAATAAATTTTAAACACGAAAATTTCTGCGCAGGATTATTTTTATCTTCCGTTGTATATTATGAACATCTATATTTTATCCTTCAACAACCCCTAACTAAAGCAATTTCGTACCTAAAACTCGAATCCAAGACTTCTGATTCCACCGTTATATAATTTTATGGGCACATAAGTACTTATAAAACATTATTGATTATAAATTTTAATTTTTTATTTATTTCTTAAATTTCGTGCACAATCGACCCCATAATTTTTTTTTAACACATTTCAAAAGAAACGGAGGAAATAGTTCCGAAGCACTAGGCTGCGCAGTCGTGATAGGATTAAGTTAAGATTTAAATAAAATCCACAACAGATTACTTCATGAGTAACTCTATTTTTTTTATTATTATAAAGGGAATTATCAATCTCAAATTTCACAATTCCTTAATGGCAGAACTAATGGCTATCGAAAATTCATCTGAGCAAAAGGCTAATCCCAATGGAGAAGAAGAGGTTAGTTCACTTTTATATACAATTAAATCATCACGTTATTTTTATTGGATAAAATACAAAATTAGAGAATTTTTGTTTGGTTTGGGGTTCTTTTGGTATTTCTGATATAGTTGAAGAAAAATATTGGAGAATGGGAGTCGGTTATTCCTGTGTTACAAATTATTCGTCGGTCTTTATCCTTAACCAGATGTCCTAAGTTCATCCGTTTTGCCTTTAATCTTTATGTGTTGCTGCCCCGAATTTATCGGGGCCACTCGGTATTGGATACCATATGGTTATACCAACCAAAAAGTTTTCTTTTATAGTAAGATGGTACTATTTTTTTGTGAGAAGATATAAATTATAGCGTAAATCAATCTGTTTTTACCCCAACGAATGCAAGATAAATTTATCATTTAAATTGTTTGGTATGAACACAGGATGCAAGTCTCTATCTTGTATCTACCACCAGCACACAGGTGCCGAGTATCTCTAATTGTTTATATATGACAAAATGGTGACGTGTGTGTATAGGGAGGCAGGAATAGACTTAAAAGTTTGAAACTTGAGGAGATCACATAACACAAATATGAAGAAAAAAAAAATAGTATATTGTACATTCAATTCCTTGTATGCTTCATTTACTGAGGTTTGCCTCACTAAAAGATTGAAGTTGAAAGAGTCTGAATCATCCAACATACAGTAGTTTTCTCCTAACATTTAGATGTCTTTTTTACTTGTCAAAACTATTTTGTTTTGCTTTTACAAAGCTATAAAAAACTATATATTTATTTATTTTTTTTGAAAATTTCCAAAAACATTTGCAGTCGCTACCCTTCGTGTGCGTACTAGGTAACCTCTGCTCACTATGCAATAGCTCGTAAACCACACAAGAGATGTAAACCGCACTAGGCAAGCCCGGTGCGGCGAGCTCTGACTGAGAAGGTTGTTGGTGAGGGAACTCGATCTCAGGTCTCCCCAGTGGAAAACCGCTCAGCCAACCAACTCAGCCAGTCCTTGAGGGTGTGAACATATATTTTTGTGGTTTGTTATAATTAGTGATCTTTTGATGGATTGATTACATGGAGCCAGTGCAGTATCACAATTACCTAATGAACAAAACTAGTGAATCTCTAGGAAGTTACTGGACAAAAGTCACAAATTTAGACTCGTTATAATGTGTACTCTGATACACCTTTTACTAATTTAACATAACATGATTTCTTTCTATATGTGTCTGCAAACCGTGCCAGAACGGTTCTAATTGGTTTGCTTGTCATTGCCCCATCCTTTTAACTTTCCTGAACGAAAGTCTACCAGAAACAGTCTCTCTACATTCTTAAATGTAGTTGTTGCTGCATTGTTATAATTACAGATTGTTTCTGTTGTTATCTTGTTGCAGATGGATATATATGTGAAGGTCATTAAAACAGTACCTTTAAAGGTTAAGAAATCGGATACTATTAAATCTGTCAAAACATTGTTATATCACAAGGAAGGTGTACAGGAATATCGTCAGGAGCTCGTTTTTGCTGGTAATCAGATCAAGGATGATCAAAAGCTTGTTCATTTTGGCATTCACCAGAACTCTAGTATCGATGTTTACGTTAAGAGTTCAGAGTCGCTGAGGTTGTTCGTTACTATACCACATTCTGAGTTAACCGACGTGTTTGAAGCAAAGAGTATTGACAGAATCCGGGATATCAAGGACTTGATTGGAACCAAACATGGTATTCGTTTTTATCAATATGCTCTAGTCTACAATGGGAAGCTGCTAGAAGATGACAAGACCTTAGATTTTCTCAAAGTTCCATCTGAATCAACGTTGCATATTTTGTTTGTTAGAAGCGAAAAATTATTGGCTTCAGTGAAGATGCCTTGTGGGAAAATTTCAGAACTAGAAGTCAAGGTATGGCACACAGTTAATGATCTTAAAGCTCTGCTCGAGAGACAACTTGGCTACTCACTTGGCTTTTGTAGTTTGTTATACGAAGGTAAGAAACTCGAGGATTGAAAGATGCTATTGTCGTATAATGTTGAACAAAGATCCAGGTTTGTGTTGATGTCTCCGTTTATTCAAGTATTCATTAAATCGAATGGTGGAAGTATGACCCTAGACGCGCTCCCAACGGACTTGGTGAGAGACCTTAAGTTGAAGATTTTGGACAAGGCTGGAATACCAATGCATATTCAGAGTCTTGATTTTGAGGGAAAAGTTTTACAAGATTCCAGGAATTTAGCCAGCTATAATATCCAGAAAAACTCCACAATTCGTTTGGCTTTATGGAAAAAGCACGTTCGCGCGCATTGATGTTGTTACTATTTAACCGTGTTTTGCTTCTGGTTTTGGGATCATTCACCATTGAAACAGATGTGGTTCTATTTGAGGAAATAGAACTGTATGTTCAAGTTAGTATTTTGAGAACACAACATTCTTGTATCCATATATTAAGATTGTTTTGTCCCTGCCGGTTATCTTATAAATACAGTCAAACCTATCTCTGTATAACAGCCTCGTTTGTTTCAAATATTTGTGGATGTTATAGCGAATTGTTGTTATAGAAACATATATTATAGCAGAAAATAAAATTTGCTTTCGGAAAAACTTGGCTTTTACAGTAAGGTACTGTTATAGAGAGGTCTGACTGTACTTATATAGTTTGTCCAAAGAGGTCTGATGTTTTGTTCTGAAACTTAATATACAGGAGTTTGATGGTTGAGTTTATCTGAAGTTTCATCACAAATGTGTAGACTTTTTAAATTTTAAATTTGGATCATTTTACAATTTATGTGTTTTATTCTTGAGCAGGGCGCATACTAATCTTCTCACTGTCGTTCCAATTTTTGATCGGATGTCCCTGAAGGGATATATTTGTAGACTTGATTGTTGAAGTTGAAGAATTTGATAATTTTCGTGTTATGTTATAATATATATTCTCTATAATAGCAATTCGCTATAACATCAATTTGAGTGTAGTACATATTTGATCAATCTGTTAATCAAGAAGTAGAACCATAACATTGATAATAGTCAAATTTCAAAGTTCTTGCAAGAAATCCATAGTTCACCCGCTACCAAATAAGTCGGTTTACTTTTATCGCTAATTTCGAAAGAGGTTGTTGGAAGATTAAAAATGTTTTGTAAGTCTACAAAAATTATGCTTTGTATCTCTAAGTTATTGACCCAATGAAATCATAACTTAAAATAGAAAGAAAGTTAAAAGTGTTATGAAATAGAAGATTCTTACACTTCTATTTAAGGTGAATGTCTTTAATGTATCTAATTAGAGAGATTTTAGAGTTCTATTAGTGGTAGCTAAATCTTCCTCTCCCCTATAAATAGAGGTGCCCCCTACCATTGTAAATCATCCCTTGAGACCCCTCTCAACTCAATAAGAAGAACTCTCTCTACTCTTCTCTCTATTGCTATTGTTCTTGCTTTATTGTTCTTGTCTTTTGCTTTAGTTTATAACACGTTATCAGCACGAGACTCTACCGTCTCAAGTATCATTCTCGAAAATCCAAGGTATTTCCCTCTTCCTAATTTAATTTTCGATTGTCTTAACTTTTACTTGTGTAGGGTTTTTCTTCAAAGAAAGAATGAAGAAAGAAAAAGAAAAAAAAAAAAAGGAGGAGGCAGAAAGAAACGAAAAGTTGAAAAGAAAAAGGAAAGAAAGAAAGGAAAGAAAGAAAGGAAAGGAAGAAAGGAAGAAAATATTAAAAATATATTTGGTATACCTTAAAGGTAAGTAATTTACTTTTTCTTTTCAAATTCTTGGAATTCTATAAATTTTATATACAAAGTTTGATTATAACTCTAATGGAGTTTGTGAGAAATTATAACCACACGAAGTGGTAAAATCTCTATGTCCTGCCATGATTAAATTCATGTATGATTGTGGACGTGACAAAGAATTCCGTCCAATTGAATTTGCTCCATTCCCTTTAGAGAATGTGGTAGCAGCTTGTGTAAAGCACATGATTTTGATCCATTCCCTGAAGTGAATGTGATAATTGTAATAGAGCCCGTAAGTATGAACACGCTCTTGATGTAATTGTGTCATATGAAAAGAAAGTTCGTTGCCCTCGAAATTTCGGGCAAGAACTATGGTGTTGGATGATGAAATCCACTTTGATGCTATGGGTCTCGAAGACGCCATTAAAAACAGAAATAGTGCATCCACCCAAAACTATACTAAGGCCTTGATTCTCTTGCGCCATCACCTTGATGAAGGTTTGAACCTATGCTAAGGCCTTGATTTTCTTGCGCCATTACCTTATGGAAGGTTTGAAACTGTATGAAGGCCTTGATTTTCTTGCGCCATCACCTTGATGAAAGTTTGAAGATTGAATATCTCAACATCAAGGATTCACCCATCTTGTGGAAAGGCTTAAAGAAGATGACAACCTGAAGTTGGTCACTCTGCCACAAGCACGATACGATAAGAATCCAAAAGCAAATAGTTTATAAACTATATATTATCGTTGCGGTGAAAACGGGCACTGGTCTAAGTCTTGCCGTATACCATAAAATTTGGTTGACCTTTATCAAGCATCTCGAAAGAGAAAAGGCCCTGAAACAAACTTTGTCTATGACGACAATGAGGACATCACCCACCTGGATGTGGCAGACTTCTTTGAGCAACCCGATGGAAAAATAGACCACCTAATCGGCGATGGATCCGTGATGAAAGAAGATGGAGTTATTTGATTTTGTTCTACTTATTTGTATTAGTTAGTGAATAAACTAATAGCATTAGCTCGTATTAGTTAGTTCATAAAGCAATGTTAGCAGTAGTTCTTTAGAATATCTTCAATATGTTCAAATATCAATAAAACTTTTATTTTCCAGTGGGGGTAATCGACTAGCCTGAAAAACTAGTCGATTATCAACTATTTTCGCATTAAAGTTGAAAAACAATTGATCAACAATCGATTGTCTTTGGCTAACAATCGATTGTCTTGAAACAGTGTGTTCTGGAATTTTTCAAAAATAGCCAACAATCGATTGTCTTTGTCTAACAATCGATTGTCTTGAAACAGTGAGGTCTGGAATTTTTCAAAAATCACCCACAATCGATTGTCTATATCTAACAATCGATTGTCGTTAGGCAGTGTAATCTGGAATTTTTCAAAAATCATCCACAATCGATTGTCTATATCTAACAATCGATTGTCGTTAGGCAGTGTAATCTGGAATTTTTCAAAAATCATCCACAATCGATTGTCTATGTTTAACAATCGATTGTCTATGTTCCAACAATCGATTGTGTGTGTTTAATAATCGATTGTCTTATGAAAAACGCTGAAATTTTCAAACTGCATAGTAATTGATTATGGACAACATATCTGATTTTGTTAGTCAACTGTTAGTAGCAGATCTTGAAAATATTATGTGACACAAAAGAATTGAACTTGTTTATTCTTATGTTCATGTATTCCTTTTGTATGTCATACCATGGGAAGTAAATTGATTGAAAGGCTCCGGAAGAGCAAATGTAACTCTGCCCAAAGGCATGACGTTTATCTTAGAGAATGCAATATTCTCCTCCAAGTCTAAGAAGAAACTTGTTGAGTTTTAAAGATGTACGCCGGAATGGCTACAATATTGAGACAATGGATGAAGATAATCTTGAATATCTCGTCCTCACTTTAAAGAATGTCTCCGGCCAAAAGAGGGTTATTGAGAAATTCCCGTCTTTATCTTGTGGCCTGTATTGGACAAGAATTAGTGCAATTGAGGCACATTCAACAGTAAATCTAAAGAATACTGAGTCCAATACATTTGTACTTTGGCATGATCGACTGGGTCACCCAGGATCAACCATGATGAGACGGATTATAGAAAGCTCATATAGGCATCCGTTAAAGAATTTCAAAATTCTTTCAAGTAATGAATATCCTTGCACTTCGTGTTATCAAGGCAAGCTGATTACCAGACCATCCCCAACAAAGGTTGGGACTGAGTCACCCCAGTTTCTGGAACGTATACAAGGGGACATTTGTGGACCTATTCACCCACCTAGTGGGTAGTTTAGGTATTTCATGGTCTTGATAGACGCATCCTGTAGATGGTCTAATGTGTGCTTGTTGCCATCACGCAACCTTGCGTTTGCAAAGTTAATGGATAATAGATGAGAATAATCTTGAATTCTTCATGAAAACGAGGCTGCCCATTTCGGTTTGGGTTCACGCCATTTTGCATACAGCAATGCTAGTTCGTCTCTGACTGACGAATTGTCACAAATATTCCCTATTGCAATTGGTTTTGGGTCATGAACCCAATATATCCCATTTAAGAAGCTTTGGATGCGCAGTATAGGTGCCTGTAGCACCGCCATCCCGCACCAAAATGGGTTTGCAAAGAAGGTTAGGAATATATGTTGAGTATGAATCGTCCTCCATTATTCGCTACCTCGAAACATTGACAGGAGATTTGTTCACTGCACTATTTGCAGACTGTCAATTTGATGAGACACTTTTCCCAAAATTAGGGGGAGAAGTCGGTGAAACCAAATGGGAAATTTTGTGGAAAAATGTATCATTATCTCATCTTGATCCACATACCTCTATTTGAAAGAAAGAGGTACAAAAGATTATCCATTTGCAAAGAATAGCAAATCAAATGCCTGACGCATTTACGGACTTGAAGAGGATAACGAAATCACACATTCACGCGGGAAAAAGTTCCGATCCGTATTGAAGTCCCTATTGGACAAATATCTAGTGTCATATCCAATGAGTCAAATGCACGCCAGAAGCGTGGCAGACCATTAGGTTCCAAAGATCGAAATCCTAGAAAGAGGAAAAAGAACGATCTAAATGACACTATAAAAGAATCACATGAGGACGCTCATGATTTGATTAATTCCGAGATTCACGAAGAATCTATTGAGCCTGAGACTCTTGAAAATACGGAATGCAAGAATGTGAGGATCTCGAACCTCAGTCTGTGGTAGTACAAAATTAATTGAGAGCTCTCGAAGAGCCAATTATTACTATGTTGGAGAAACACAATTGAGTATTGTGCTGTAGTAAGTCTCAAAGAAACTTATCCAGTTTCCAAAAGTACACGCGAAGGCGATTGATGATATTGAGACTATAAATAAAGGAAGGCTTTGATTCTCCTATTACTACAACTTGTAGCGGGGTAATTTGTATATGAAAAGCTACCCGCTTTGTTCTCCAGTTTGTACTACACAAACGAAAGAATGCCACAATAAAGTGGATATCTATTGGTATAAAACCCATGTCATAATAAACCCGAAGTTTATTGATAAGTGCACATGTCATGGTGTAAATTTGAAGTTTACCAATATTGATAATTTATTCAGTTGACATTCGTGTTAGCCATCTCATTTGAAGTATGATGTGCAAATTCACATAGGTGAATATCAAAGAACTAGAAGTTCTTGTTCTCAGTAATGAATTGACCAACTAAAGAGTTCGGGTTGAAGCCCCTAAATTCTGGAAATATCAAAGGTGAATATGGGCCCATTCACCTGCCATGTAAACCACATATGATGCATCTATGATATGGTTACATGCGCCATTGTTATTAACCCGCAGCCTGGCAGTGCTTGCGAGGTAAATCGCTCAGTAATCTAACTTCGAGCATAGTTTCCAGATTCTCTACTCAAGACAGTTCATCTTGATAAGTTGGTTTATATCAAAGTTGGTTTAGCAAGATAATTATTGAGTGCTTCCACTTAATAGCTAAACTGTTCCTTATGAGAACGAAGTTATATATATCAGTTTGATATAAGTTGTATACGAGAGTATATTCTCCCCTCACAAGTGGTTCAAGGTCAGGAACCAAATAATTTCATCTTATTACTAAGGTGCTGTGTATATTGACATAATGCACAAAGATGATTTCCCAAAGTTGAGGAAACATGTTAGCTTTACTAACATGAGGGGGAGACATGATAAACATTTGAGAAAGTGTTACATGGGATGAATTTTCATTTGTATATGTATATCCCCGAATATCATGATATGAACCTGTAGTTCATAAAAAGGAAATGCAATTGCAACATATTGCAAAGCATGCTATACGCATTTGCTGACTCAAAGAAAGCAACTAAATGGAAGAGATACAATTCAAGAAGAATTGATTCCATATGAAAGACATGTAGTTTTGAACCTATAGTTCAAATGCTTGAAAGATAAAAGTCAAAGGTATGTATAGTCAGTTTTCGATATCTTATTTGTTTAGTATCACTAATGAAAGCTTGATATGCAGATAAAGTTTATTATGTGACTTACATGACTTAACTTGAAAGATTTAAGTTGCTTGAAGCATATGCAATTCGTGGTCCTGAAGTACCACATCCTAAGTGCAATTTGTGTACATATGTATCTTGCTATAACTATAAGCATGATGGCATTGAGAATGCATCTATGGAGATATTGAAGAGCTATTCCACGACAATATATGAAGATGTTCATATCTATCAAGAATGATGATTTCAAGGTACGGAATATTTATTCAAGTCAATATGGTTGATTTGTCAAATCTCTACCAAAGATCGTTTTGAAGATGATGCACAAGATTGGAATGCAAATGCTCAAGGATATAAATTGATGTACTCATTAGGGGGAGTCAATGCGCGTTGCACTCTTTTTCCCTTACAAGGTTTTTTCCCACTGGGTTTTCCTTGCAAGGTTTTTAACGAGGCAACCAATAGGCGCATATTCAAACATGTGTACTCTTTTTCCTTACTTTAATTTTTCCCATTGGGTTTTGGTTTTAAGGTTTTATGAGGCACATCGTTGAATAGACATTCAAGGGGGAGTGATATGAAATAGAAGATTCTTACACTTCTATTTAAGGTGAATGTCTTTAATGTATCTAATTAGAGAGATTTTAGAGTTCTATTAGTGGTAGCTAAATCTTCCTCTCCCCTATAAATAGAGGTGCCCCCTACCATTGTAAATCATCCCTTGAGACCCCTCTCAACTCAATAAGAAGAACTCTCTCTACTCTTCTCTCTATTGCTATTGTTCTTGCTTTATTGTTCTTGTCTTTTGCTTTAGTTTATAACAAAAAGCAATTTTCATTTCTTCTTTCTTAAAAATGTTATGCGAGGAAATAGCGACGAAAAAAATATAAGCAAGAAATAATCCAAAATAAATCCAAAACCCACCATACATACTCAAGAAACATTGAAACTATACATTGATTCAATCATTCAATGATAGAAGGAATCCTTTTATCAAAGACAATGTGTATAGATTCTGTTAACTTTAATTTGCTGTCGATTATATATCGCCGGTTGACACGGGCCAGGTGCACAGATAATCTATTATAGGGAGAAATTTACAAGTAGTTATTAAAAAATAATTTTATTTTTAGAAGTAATTAAATTTTAGCTAATGTAAAGATAAATTTGAACAAAAATATTATTCAAATCTGGAAAATATTCTAGCATAATAAAGTGGAATTCCATCATACGTATATTGGAACTCCAGTATATTATACTGGATTTCTAGTATAGTATACCGGTTCAGCATAATATGCTGGAAGTTCATACACATGTGCTTCAATCTCCAGTATATTAAGTTGTAACTTTCCATGTATTGGGGTTCTAGCACAATATGCTGGAAGTTCATACAAAAGTGTACCGATCTCCAGTATATTATGCTAAAACTTTTCGCCGTTACATGTGGCTATTTTTCAATGACTTTGCAAACGCTGACTATTTTTGAATGATCAGTCCGAAAATTGTGTAGCCCATACTATTTTTGCGGGACCACCATTAATTAAGATTAAAATAGCACGGTCTAGCCAGTTTTCTGATTGGTCATTCAAAAATAGCCGGTGTTTTGTCAAGTCATTGAAAAATGTCATTATTTTGCTACAACTCATACCAGTCCAGCATAATATACTAGAGTTCGGTGTATTTGTATATGAACTTCTAACATATTATGCTGGAGTGGTATACTTTGCTGGAGTTTTAGTATAATATACTGGTCCAGTATAATATACTGGAGACTAGAGCACCGGTGCTTCAAACTCTAGTATATTATGCTGGATCGATATATTATACTGAAATTTCAATATATTATGTTAGAGTATTTTTTCGAATTTTAAATAGTATTTTTATTCAAATTTATTTTTACATAAAAACTGACAAAATTTCTATTATTTTTAAAACTATAGTTATTTTTGAATGTTCACTTATGTGGCTATTTTTGAATTTCTCCCTTAATTAAGCCATAGCTATAGCGTATTAAATTTACAAGTCTAAGCCACTTCAGAACAAATTTGAGGCATACACAACCGAAGTTGTAGAAATTCGCGTTTGAAGTTTGGCCGAGAATACTTCGGACATTTCGACGTGCATGGGCCAGTTTATCTTCTTCAAAGAAAAAAAAAAGGTTTGGCCGAGCAAACTTCTGACATTTTTGCCCGAGGTTTGGCTTGCCAAGGACAAAACTTCCAACAATCCTGCTTGAAATTTCAGACATATATGTCGAAACTGAAAGTAGTTTCTCCGACGTTTGAACTTCCGTTCTTCATTGCCAATGCTTTCAAGCTTTTACGACAACACTCATTTTATTTAAACTCAATTTTTAATATTTAAAATACAAGATCCACTTCTTCAAACTTGCAACAATGATGATTTTAATGCTGAAAACCATCATTTGGCTACGAATGCAAAAAATTTTAAAAAGTGATTGTGCCCTAAATGGTGCTCTGCAATTTTTCAGTTGACACGCCAATACATATATGTCGAATCCAGCCAATATATTAATGTTCTCTTTGAGGCAGAAATTATGTCATATTCGTTTTAATCTGTTATCTATGCAGTGTTCGCTGCAAATGCATTTTAATTTACTTTACTATATGTATTATAGAAGAGCGTGTGAGTTTCGACCTGTATGCTTCCTTTTTGGAAAAGCTCGGGGTATTTATGTCATTCTACATCAAATCTTACAAATAAATTAATAAATTATGTACGTGTCTTATTTTTTTATGCACAACCATTACGTGTAATTTTAAAATGAGCCAACCTTTGTTGCCCATGACTTTTGCTAAACACTTAGATAAAGAAAACAATCCCTTCCTCTTCAACTTCAATTTTGTGATTTTATATTTGTATTTGTTTCTCCTTTTTTTACTTTTTAAAATAGTTTTACCCAACATATAAATTTTTAGGTTGAGAATAATAGCTTCTCCGTTGATAATACTGCTATCCATATTAATGCTAAATTTTAGGAAGAAAACTTTGGGTATCGTGTTACAACGCTTACTTAAGTTTCAGCGGCTCTCTTCATACTTCTTTTCTGCCCTCTTCAACTTCAAGTTTGTACTTCTCTGTTTGTTTCTCCTTCTTTTGCTCTTTCAATTAGTTTTAACATACATGCAAATTTCAGATTCTAGTATAGGTATTAAGCCTAATTAAAAGAAAGAAAATTTTAGATATTTGTTTGTCACGACCCGAATTTCTTATCATCGGAAGTCGCGATGACACCTACTAATAAGAGCTACGCAAGCCAAACCTTACTACTTCATTTTCATATTACCTCCTTTTAACAAAAATAAGGCGATAACATAATAAAAATGGAACTTAAATAATTAAGCGGAAGTTAACAATTTAATATCTGAAGTCTACATTCATTACAACTTTTAAAACCTCAATGCTCAAAACCTAGTGTCACAACGTTACATACTATCTAAGATTTGCTAAACACAAGGTCTGAAGAAATAATAGTACAGTGTTTCTGAGGGAAATGAAATAGGAAATAGAGATAGAAGGAGACGCCAGGGCCTGCGGTCGTCTGCAGGTCTACCTTGGGCCTCTGAATGGACTAAAGGAAGCGCTCCAACTATTGTCGGAAAGTTGCTCCGGGATTTGCAAACAGTGCAGAGTGTAGTATCAACACAACCGACCCATATGCTGATAAGTGCCTAGCCTAACCTCGGCGAAGTAGTGACGAGGCTAGGACCAGACTACCAAATACACATGTACAGTTATTTGATATACAACGGAAAGTAAAGAAGAAATAAACAAGTAAAGATGAGAGGGAAAAACCATGCTTCGGCGAATAACATGTAAAAACCGATTATCAAAAGAACTATAAAGAAATCAAAATCCAACATAAAATAAGAGTAAGAAAATAACGGCAGATGCTACTTTATTTTCACATCTTGTGGTAGGCGTACCACCTGCTCCCTTTTCGTTATATCTTGTGCTAGGCGTACCACACGATCCGTGTATAATATTGTTATCGCGTACAACCCGATCCATGTATATAATATTATTACGGCGTGCAACCCGATCCATATATAATATGTTGCGGCGTGCAACCCGATCCATATACTCCTTCCATTTCATATTGAATGACCTACTTTTATTTTTTTTATGTTTCAAATAAATGACACAATTTTAAATTTGGTAATAATTCAACTTTAAACACTTCATTTTACCTTTTTTGCCCTTAATGAGAAGCTTTTATAGCCGTATAAATGGTATGGCCCACAAATATTTTACCCCTTAAACTTTTAAGACCACAAGTATTAAAAGTTCTCTTCTTTTTTCTTTAACCCTGTGCCGAGTCAAACTATGTCAAACAATACGAAACCGAGGGAGTATATAATGTTGTTGCGACGTGCAACCCGATCCATATATAATATTGGTGCGGTGTGAAATCAGATCCATATATAATATTGCTGCGGAGTGCAACCCGATCCATATATATAATATTATTGCGGTGTGCAACCCGATCCATATATAATATTGTTGCGGGGTGCAACCCGATCCATATATAATATTATTGCGGCGTGCAACCCGATCCATATATAATATTATTGCGTGTATCCCGATCCATATATAATATTGTTGCGGAGTGAAATCCGATCCATATATATAATATTTGAAATTATAACAAGAGTCCCGACTAGTGATCAATATGGTCTACACTATCTCGGAAATGGAGAAAGAACTATAACCAAACTTGTTCCAACATCTAACTACCTCAACTATAACCAAACTTGTTCCAACATCTAACTACCCCAACTATAGTCAAACTCGTTCCGACACCAAACTACCTCGACGACAATTAAACATATTACAACACATACCTACTTTAGCTATAACTAAACTTATTACAACACCTAACACAAGGAATAATCAACCTGAGTATCTGTAATATGAACTAAGAACACAATGCAAGGGAACCACAACTCAACAATTGACCGGCAAGGGGGCAATAATGATCTCTTCTCTTTCTCACTTTTACATCACAATTCACTTCAGAACCCGAGCCAATGTTCTAGAGTTTCAATTATTACTTAAACTTTCACAATTTGTTACACAACTGGAGCCGTCGCTCTTCAATATTCATAAGTCACAATTCTTTCCATAACTTTACACAACAAATAGATATCTTCACCAAGGCAAGAATAATACAACAAAATCATGAAAATCATAGTATAAGACTCACGGCCATGCTTGACACCAACGTATAGATACTTGTCACCATGCCTATACGTCATACTCAATAAGAAACAAATAGAAAATAGGACACAACTCCTAATCTCTCAAGCTAAGATTAGACCAAACACGTACCTCGAACATCCACTGCCAACTCAATCCTCAATTATCACATTTCCTCTCGAATTTGGCTCCAAATCGATTGAATCTATACATAAATGACTTTATAACATCAATGAAACAATGTGAATCCAATGCCTAATTATAGCTTTCCAATCATTCTTCCCAAAATCCAAAAATTGACACTAGGCCTGCCTGGTCAAAACACGAGGTTCGAACCTAAATCCAATCACACATTCACTCACGAGCCCGAATATATAATTTATTTTTAAATTCGACCCTAAAATAAGGTCTAAATCAAGAATAATCAAAATGCCTCAACTCTACCCAAATCCCTAATTTTCTACCCTTAATCAGAAGTTTTAGGCTTAGAAATTCAATAGATGTTGATGAAAATGGAAGAAAATAAGTTAAAGATTAATAACCCAACAGATTATGGTGAAGTATCGTTTCAAGGATTGCCTAAGTGCTTTGGAGAAGAAGAGGTTTTGTGAAATTTTGATAAATCCCATAAAGCTACTATTTTGGGTCTTTTAAAATCACTAGGTAGAAATGGTCTATGCGATCACGGAGAAGGTCATGTGTGCGATTGCATGGGCAAGGAAAATTTGGTCATTGCGATCGCGAACCAAGCACTGCGATCGCATAGAAGAAAAGGACTTCGCTTCCCAGATTTGGTTTAATGCATCGCGATCGCGGAAGAAGAATACGATCACATAGAATGATTTGTGGTTACTCTACGCGATCGGGGAAGGACCAAAGCAATCACATAGAACAAAACAGGACAGTTGAAGCCTTATGCTATGCGATTGTGAGACTGCCTATGTGATCGCATAGCATTAAATCTCAGAACACCATAACTGCTATTTCTGCAACGTTTTCTTAAGTCTAAAACCTTCTGAAACATATTCGAAACAGCTCCGAGCCATCGGGGCTACTAACCAAACACATGTACTAACTCACAATATCATACGAACTTATCTATGCTATCAAATCGCCAAAACGACCTCAAAAAATGAATCAAACCTCGAAATCAAGAATTTTTTCCTCAAACTTCATCAAGTATCAAATTTAGCAATTCAAGTCCGAACCACGTCAAACAACGTCCATTTTTAACCAAATTTTACAGAAATGACTTAAACTATATGTAAGACCTGTATCGGGCGCCAAAACCAATATATGAGCTCGTTACCATCACTTTCTAATCAGATTTCATTTCAATTTTTCTTAAACATTTTCAGAAAACAATTTTACTGAAAAATTTATTTCTCGGGCTTAGGACCTCGGAATTCGATTCTGGGCATACGCCCATGTCCCATATTTTTCTAGGGACCCTCCAGACCATTAATTCATGGGTCCAGGTCCACTTTTTCAAAATATTGGCCGAAGTCAAATTTATTCATTTTAAAATCAAAACTTAGCATTTTTCACATAATTTCATATTTAAGCTTTCCAGCTGCGTACCCAGACTGTGCACGATCAAGGTGACTCTAAATGAGATTTTTAAGTCCTCGGAAGCATAGAATTTGATCACATTCTCCACCCTTAAAGTAATCGGTCGACCTCACACGGACAAAAGAAGGAAGTACCTGGTAAAGATGAGGGTAACGGCTCCGCATATCAGACTCAGACTCCCAGGTCGATGCCTCAAGAGGCTGACCTCTCCACCGAACATGAACAGAAGGAAAACACTTCGATCTCAACTAACGAATCTGCCGGTCTAGAATAGCCACCGGCTCCTCCTCATAAGAAAAGTCCTTGTCTAACTAGATAGTGCTAAAATCTAACACGTGGGATGGATCACCGTGATACTTCCAAAGCATGGACACATGAAACACTGGATGCACGGGTGATAAGTTCCGCGGCAAAGCAAGTATATAAGCCACCTCTCCCACTTGATCAAGAACCTCAAATGGACTAATGAACCTAAGGCAAAGCTTACCCTTCTTCCCGAGTCTCATCACACCCTTCATAGATGACACTTGAAGCAATACTCGCTCACTAACAATGAAAGTGTTGGAAACACGTTCTCAAAGCATTATACTAAAACGTGTGTTCATATGTGTAGGTTTTGATGAATGACAAACAAGCGCAAATTGACATATGACGAAGCTCAAGTACAAGCGCACAATTGATATATATAACGAGATTCAAGCACAAGACCATGTTTTATAGTTTTACATGAGTCGTTCTTAATTGTGATCTTGATACGACAACTTGACTCATGACATGGCTTCTCTCGTAAAACTATTTTTACAAAATCATGCATATTTAATTTAATGCTAAATGATTTTAAATCATGCATATTTACTTTAGTCAAAATGATTTTTAAACATGCCTCTAAAATCTGGACTAAGATAATCGATTATGTACTTATGATAATCGATTATGTTAAGCCAAGACTGCATGACAATCGATTGTGAACTAATGACAATTGATTGTGTTAAGGCAGTGAGCATCAGGTTTTTCAAACCTGCATGACAATCGATTGTGAACCTTATGACAATCGATTGTGATGAGGCAGTGTACATCAAAGTTTTTCAAAACTCAGAATAGTCGATTGTGAAGCTAATGATAATCGATTGTGATGAGGCAGTGTCCATCAAAGTTTTTCAACGCTCAAAATAATCGATTGTGAAGTTAATGACAATCGATTGTGAAGAGACAGTGTCCATCAGATTTTTCAAAGTCACAAAATAATCGATTGTCAACATATGACAATTGATTGTGTTGAGACAGTGTCTTCCAGACTTTTTCAAAGTTATTAAATAATCGATTGTGAGTATATAACAATCGATTGTCAAGAGGCAGTGTCTAAAATGATTTTCAAAGTCTGATAAATAATCGATTGTTAACATTGCACAATCGATTGTGAAGCTGACCGTTGTCGTAAAGTTTTCAAATACCGTCATGTAATCGACTGTTGATTTTGTACAATCGATTGTTGAAATTAAAATCTGGAAAGGATTTTTTTGAACGTTGCTGAATAATCGATTATTGATTTTGTATAATCGATTGTTTTAAGTAAAATCTGGAAATGATTTTTTGAACGTTGCTAATAATCGATTGTTGATCTTGGATAATCGATTGTTACGCATAAAATCTGGGATTGATTTCTGTTAACGATTGGCAAACAATCGATTGTGGCTTCTTGACAATCGATTGTCATTTAGTAAAATTAGCAACTCTTAATTGGCAATTAGGCAACGGTAATGCCAAGTTTTTCAACTATAAATACAGCTTCATTTCAGTGTTTTAAACACAATAACACACAACAACTGATCATACAATTGCTATAAGCTTGCATACTCTATTGCTAATCATTTTATATTCGTTACATAAGTTTTGAGAGCCATATTCTTGTCCAAAGTTGTTGTGATCTTGAGCTTACTTCTTTTACTCATATCTACTCATTAAGGAGAGTTTTGTTTGAGTGTTTAGTGTTTTGTACACTTGTAAGAGAATTGTGATTCTCTTGTTGTAAGGAACTTGTGTTTCCTTGGTTGAAGTCTTGGAGTGTTGTATCTCCGAGCAAAGGTGTTAAGGCGTGTGTCCTTAAGTTGTAAAGGTTTGTTGAGCACCCGTAAGCTTGACAAGTTAGTGAAAAATCTCGAGAGAGTCTCTCGGGGACTGGACTAGCCACGTGTTGTGGTGAACCAGAATACATCGGTGCGTTCTTTCCTTTTGTTTATTTAACGCACTTATTTATTTCCTGCAATTTTTAATTTCCGCAAGTTTACGCTAAATTTTATTATAACGCTATTCACCCCCCCCTCTAGCGTTTAGCGTATTATCTAACAAATTGGTATCAGAGCCCAACTCTCTGAAGACTTAACAGTTTGAGAGAAACTTCCATGGCTTCTACTCGTGACTCTTTTGCAGGAATAGGTGAAGGTCACTTTAACTTGTTGCCGCCAATATTTGATGGAAGCAATTACACATATTGGAAAGATCGGATGAGAATTTTCATCACAGCCAACAACTTTTATCTATGGCAAATCATCAAGCATGGTGAACAGATGACGACAAAAGTTGGGAAAGCCAAGGTAAGTGAATACAACACTAAGGCAATAAATATGTTGTATATCGCCTTGAATCAGGAAGATTATCAGAAAATTTCCCACTACAAATCTGCCAAAGAAATGTGGGATAAGCTTGAGGAAATGTATGAAAGCACACCTCAAAAAGCAGACAGCTCATGTGATGAATCGACTGGCCGATGTCTCATGGCAAACGAAGAAGAAGAGGTAAGTACGTCTAACTCTCACTCACTTGAAGAAATGAAAAATGCTTATAATAAATTATATAGTGAGTTTGTTAATGCTTCCAAGACCATTAAAGATTTACAGAAAACTCTTTCATTGCAAGAAACAGATTTTCAAAAACAACTCTCATTTAAAGAAAAGGATTTGGAAAAACTGGTTTTAGAAAAGGAAAAGTTGAAAGAGGAAAACAAGTTTTTCGGAAAACGAAGCGCCGACAAGCCCGAAAGCTCTATTAGAAATTGTACTTCTTGCATGCATCTCAAAAATGAGGTAGATAGACTTAAGGGCACCTTAGATAAGTTTAATTCTTCTCACAAAAATTGAATGAGGTTCTTGTTAATTTGAAGTCAACCAAGCATGGCATAAGTTTTAAGAATGAGCCTAAAGAAAAGGTTGAAGCCAAACCACAACCACCTAAGGCTCAACCTAGGATTAATAAAACAAATGCTCATCCTAGAAATAGCAATCCTAGAACCAATATGCATGCTAGACCAAATACTAGAAGGAATGTTGAACATTTTAGGAGACCTAGAAACGACTTTCCACCTAGAAATAACTACCCTAGAAATGATGCATATTCTAGGCCACACACTAGAAGGAAGTTTGAACCTTTTAGAACACCTAGAAATGGCCCTCAACCTAGAAACAATTATTCTAGAAATGCTGCTCATAATAGTAGGAATGATTCTCATGAAATGTGCAATAGTCATAATGAAAATAGAGTAAATCATTTTCGTCCATCAAGTTACTATGAACCTAGAAGGATGCATAACCCCAACGTGACTTGTCATTACTGTAGACGCATTGGTCATATTGCTCCTGCATGTTTTACACGACATAGACATATCACTCAATCGCATCATTATAATATGCCTAACCCTCAAGGACCCAAAATGGCATGGGTACCTAAAACGCATTAATTTGTTTTGTAGGTATGTTTGAAGGGATCAAGTGTACTATGGTACCTTGATAGTGGATGCTCCAAGCACATGACGGGAGACGAATCCAAATTCCTTCAACTAGAACACAAAGAAGGAGGAAGTCTGATTTTTGGGGATAACAATAAAGAAAAGATTATTGGCATCGGATCGGTCGGTAAGGATGAAAATTCCTCTATTAAGCATATATTACTTGTTAAAGGTTTAAAGCATAATCTCTTGAGCATAAGTCAATTATGTGACAAGGGAAATCTTGCCTTATTTGATTCGGATGAATGCTTAGCATTTAGACGTAGCGATTTCAAAATTATCCTTCGTGGTTTTAGAGTGGATAATATTTATATGGTTGATCTTGCTAATTCCTCACCCGAATATGTGGATTGCCTTATGAGCAAAGAGGATGATACTTGGCTATGGCATCGTAGAGTAGCACATATAAACATGCATCTTTTGAACAAATTGATTTCACAAAACTTAGTTATTGATCTTCCCAATTTGAAATTTGAAAATGACTCTATTTGTGATTCTTGTCAAAAAGGGAAGCAAACAAAAGCATCTTTCAAATCGAAAAATATTGTTTCAACTACTAGACCATTGCAATTGCTTCACATGGATTTATTTGGACCATCTCTCATTGAAAGTCTAGGAAGAAATCGTTATGCCTTTGTTATTGTTGATGATTATTCCAGATTTACTTGGACTTTATTTCTTGCCCATAAAAGTGATGCTTTTCAAAATTTTAAATATTTCCTTAAACGTGTTCAAAACGAAAAGGAAACAACCGTCACTTCAATTAGAAGTGATCATGGGGGAGAGTTTGATCACAATCTCTTTGCGGACTTTTGTGACGAACTCGGTATCGAGCATACCTTTTCCGCTCCACGAACACCACAACAAAATGGGGTGGTGGAAAGGAAAAATAGGTGTCTCGAAGAGATGGCTAGAACCATGCTCGAAGAGGCTAAGATTCCCAAACATTTTTGGGCGGATGCCGTGAGTACCGCATGCTACATCTTAAATAGAGTAGTCATAAGGCCAATACTCATGAAGACCCCTTATGAACTCTACAAGGGAAGGAAACCAAATATCTCCCATTTTAGAGTATTCGGTTGTAAAGTTTTTATTCATAACAATGGAAAAGATCAATTGGGAAAATTTGATGCTAAGTCCGATGAGGGAATTTTCATTGGTTACTCTTCACGTAGCAAAGCATATAGGGTTTTTAATAAAAGAACCAAAACTGTGGAGGAATCCCCTCATGTTGTATTTGCCGAAAATAATGCTCGCTTGGCGAGAAAGGATTCCGGTTTTGATCTTGCAGGTATTTTAGATAGCTTGAAGACAAAATACAAGAGGAAACGCCTAAGGAAAATAAAGATGAAATCTTGGAACAACCAACGGAGGAAGCGCCACAATTGGAGAATGAAACGAAAACGCCTAACGAGTGGAGGACAATCAAAGATCATCCACTCGAACAGGTAATTGGCGACGTCGGAGAAAAGGTAAGCACTCGAAACTCCCTTAAAACACCTTAGGTCATACTGCTTTTGTTTCTCAATTGAACCAACAACCATCTCCGAAGCAATTGGGGATGACTTTTGGACCTTGGCAATGCAAGAGGAGCTTAACCAATTCAAACGGAGTGACGTTTGGGATTTGGTGCCAAGACCCAAAAATCATGCCATAATTGGTACGAAATGGGTTTTTCGAAACAAACTAGATGAAAATGGTGTAATCACTAGAAACAAAGCTAGGCTTGTAGCAAAAGACTATAATCAAGAAGAGGGTATTGACTATGAAGAAACATATGCTCCCGTAGCTAGATTAGAAGCTAATCGTCTATGACTCGCATTTGCCTCTTCTATGAATTTCAATTTATATCAAATGGATGTGAAAAGTGCTTTTCTAAATGGTGTTATTCAAGA
The DNA here is from genome assembly GCA_034376525.1 of Nicotiana benthamiana. Lineage (NCBI taxonomy): Eukaryota > Viridiplantae > Streptophyta > Magnoliopsida > Solanales > Solanaceae > Nicotiana > Nicotiana benthamiana. Next base: position 23,704,483 of record CM067340.1, on the reverse strand, counting down.
AGAAGTTTATGTTGAACAACCCCCCGGTTTTGAAGATTTTAAATCTCCCGATCACGTTTTCAAACTCAAAAAGGCTCTTTATGGTTTAAAACAAGCTCCCCGAGCTTGGTATGAAAGATTGAGTAAATTTCTATTGGAAAATGATTTCATTAAGGGGAAAGTTGACACCACCCTTTTTGTTAAGCATAAAAACAATGATATTTTATTAGTTCAAATATATGTGGATGATATCATATTTGGTGCTACTAACAATGTCTTATGCAAGGAATTTTCCGATTTAATGACAAGCGAATTCGAGATGTCTATGATGGGTGAGTTAACATTCTTTTTGGGATTACAAGTAAAGCAAATGAAAGAAGGTACGTTCATTTGCCAAGCCAAATATTGCAAAGAATTGCTGAAACGATTTGAAATGAACAATGCAAAAGCAATGGCGACTCCCATGAGCACATCCGATCATCTAGACAAAGATGAGAAAGGTAAGGAAGTCGACACTAAGAAGTATCGAGGTATGATTGTCTCTCTTCTTTATCTTACTGCTAGTCGTCCGGACATCATGTTTAGCGTGTGCTTATGCGCCCGTTATCAATCGTGTCCGAAGGAGTCTCACCTTACTGCGGTAAAACGGATTTTGAAGTACCTCATTGGTACTACAAATGTGGGTCTATGGTACCCCAAAGGTTCTTCATGCCAACTCGTTGGCTATTCCGACTCCGATTTTGCTGGATGCAAATTGGACCGCAAGAGCACCAGCGGCACTTGCCATTTGCTCGGTAGCTCTCTCGTTTCTTGGTTTAGCAAGAAACAAGTAAGTGTTGCGTTGTCCACAACCGAGGCTGAATATGTAGCCGCGGGGAGTTGTTGCGCTCAAATCCTTTGGATGAAACAACAACTCTTAGACTATGGCCTAAGTCTTAATCATATCCCTCTTAGATGTGATAATAATAGTGCCATATGCTTGACAAAGAACCCCGTTCTTCATTCGCGAACAAAACACATTGAAATTAGACATCATTTTATAAGAGATCACGTTCTCAAGGGCGATGTCGAAATCGAATTTGTTGAAACCAAAGATCAATTGGCCGACATCTTTACAAAGCCCTTAGAGAAATAGTCCTTCTTCTGAATTCGTAGTGAACTCGGGATTCTTGACTCCACGTTGATCTAAGTCATGCATTGCATCTTTTTATTTTACATGATTTCTAACTTGAGCGTCGGAGACGTCTAACGAATTTTTGCATGTATCGCCCTAAAGGTAGGGGGAATTATAAAGCATGACGCGCAATAATCAAGTCTTCTTCAGAAAAATCGGTTTCTGTCGTCTAATAATCGATTATCTCGTATCAATAATCGATTGTACTGCTATTACTTGAGTTATTGTACTCTCTTTAAGTAATCACGTTTCTTTCCAATAAATAAACAAGCTTTATTTACATCTTTGGCATCTTATTACATTTTTTTTGCTAATGGCAAAAGGGGGAAGATAACGGGTATGCACTCTCAATTCTTATTAATTGAGGGGGAATTCATATATTGAGGGGGAACTAATTTTGCATACTTGTTGCATATATTTACTTGTCTTAAATCGTCATTATATATTGAGGGGGAACTAATTTTGCGTACTTGTTGCATATATTTACTTGTCTTAAATCGTCATTATGAATTGTCTAATTTGCATATCCCGCTTAAAGTTTGCCATTATCAAAAAGGGGGAAATTGTTGGAAACACGTTCTCAAAGCATTATACTAAAACGTGTGTTCATATGTGTAGGTTTTGATGAATGACAAACAAGCGCAAATTGACATATGACGAAGCTCAAGTACAAGCGCACAATTGATATATATAACGAGATTCAAGCACAAGACCAAGTTTTATAGTTTTACATGAGTCGTTCTTAATTGTGATCTTGATCCGACAACTTGACTCATGACATGGCTTCTCTCGTAAAACTATTTTTACAAAATCATGCATATTTAATTTAATGCTAAATGATTTTAAATCATGCATATTTACTTTAGTCAAAATGATTTTTAAACATGCCTCTAAAATCTGGACTAAGATAATCGATTATGTACTTATGATAATCGATTATGTTAAGCCAAGACTGCATGACAATCGATTGTGAACTAATGATAATCGATTGTGTTAAGGCAGTGAGCATCAGGTTTTTCAAACCTGCATGACAATCGATTGTGAACCTTATGACAATCGATTGTGATGAGGCAGTGTACATCAAAGTTTTTCAAAACTCAGAATAATCGATTGTGAAGCTAATGATAATCGATTGTGATGAGGCAGTGTCCATCAAAGTTTTTCAACGCTCAAAATAATCGATTGTGAAGTTAATGACAATCGATTGTGAAGAGACAATGTCCATCAGATTTTTCAAAGTCACAAAATAATCGATTGTCAACATATGACAATTGATTGTGTTGAGGCAGTGTCTTCCAGACTTTTTCAAAGTTATTAAATAATCGATTGTGAGTATATAACAATCGATTGTCAAGAGGCAGTGTCTAAAATGATTTTCAAAGTCTGATAAATAATCGATTGTTAACATTGCACAATCGATTGTGAAGCTGACCGTTGTCGTAAAGTTTTCAAATACCGTCATGTAATCGATTGTTGATTTTGTACAATCGATTGTTGAAATTAATGTCTGGAAAGGATTTTTTGAACGTTGCTGAATAATCGATTATTGATTTTGTATAATCGATTGTTTTACGTAAAATCTGGAAATGATTTTTTGAACGTTGCTAATAATCGATTGTTGATCTTGGATAATCGATTGTTACGCGTAAAATCTGGGATTGATTTCTGGAACGATTGGCAAACAATCGATTGTGGCTTCTTGACAATCGATTGTCATTTAGTAAAATTAGCAACTCTAAATTGGCAATTAGGCAACGGTAATGCCAAGTTTTTCAACTATAAATACAGCTTCATTTCAGTGTTTTAAACACAATAACACACAACAACTGATCATACAATTGCTATAAGCTTGCATACTCTATTGCTAATCATTTTATATTCACTACATAAGTTTTGAGAGCCATATTCTTGTCCAAAGTTGTTGTGATCTTGAGCTTACTTCTTTTACTCATATCTACTCATTAAGGAGTGTTTTGTTTGAGTGTTTAGTGTTTTGTACACTTGTAAGAGAATTGTGATTCTCTTGTTGTAAGGAACTTGTGTTTCCTTGGTTGAAGTCTTGGAGTGTTGTATCTCCGAGCAAAGGTGTTAAGGCGTGTGTCCTTAAGTTGTAAAGGTTTGTTGAGCACCCGTAAGCTTGACAAGTTAGTGGAACATCTCGAGAGAGTCTCTCGGGGACTGGACTAGCCACGTGTTGTGGTGAACCAGAATACATCGGTGCGTTCTTTCCTTTTGTTTATTTAACGCACTTATTTATTTCCTGCAAATTTTAATTTCCGCAAGTCGCTAAATTTTATTATAACGCTATTCCACCCCCCTCTAGCGTTAAGCGTATTATCTAACAGAAAGCCATATCTCGAACTTGCAGTTTGCTTATTTTTTTTGCCTACACTGAGCTGTACGGAGCCTATTTTGAATAATCTGACCATGTCCAAGGCCTTCTGAACTAGATTCGTACCCAACAAACGAGCCCTTCTTGGCTCAAACCACCCAACCGGAGACTGACAGCGTCTACCATAGAAAGCCTCATAAGGAGCCAGCTGGATACTCGACTTGTAGCTGTAATTTTAGGAAAACTCTGCTAAAGGCAAAAAATGATCCCACGAGCCTCCAAAGTCAATGACACAAGCTAGGAGCATATCCTCTACAATCTGAATAGTCCGATCGGACTAACCGTTCCGTCTGGGGATGAAATGTTGTGCTCAATTCAACTTGTGTACCCAACTCTCGCTAAACTGCTCTCCAGAGGCGTGAGGTAGACTGCGTATCCCGATCTAAAATGATAGATACGGGCACACCATGAAAGCGAACAATCTCCCGAATATTGATCTCAGCTAACCTCTCGGATGAATAGGAGACTTCCACAAGAATGAAATGGGCTGACTTGGTCAGCCTATCAACTATGACCCAAACTGCGTCGAACTTCTTCCGAGTCTGCAGGAGTCCAGTAATGAAGTCCATAGTGATTCGCTCTCACTTCCACTCGGGAGCTCAATCCTCTGAAATAAACCACTAGGGCTCTAATGCTCATACTTAACCTACTGACAATTCAAAAACCGAGCCACATATGCAACAATATCCTTCTTTATCCTACGCCACCAATCAAGTCCTGATACATCCTCGTAGCGCCCAGATGAATGGATTACCGGTAGCTATGGGCCTCCTCTAAAATCAACTCTCAAAGACCATATATATTAGGCACACAAACTCGCCCCTGCAATCTCAAAACTCCATCATCACCTAAGGTAACCTGCTTGGCATCTCCATGTTGCACCGTGTCTCTAAGGACACACTAATGGGGATCATCAAATTGCCGATCACGGATACACTCCAATAGTGAAGAATGAGTGATCGTGCAAGCTAATTCCGGACTAGGCTCAGAAATATCCAACCTCACAAACCGATTGGCCAAAGCCTGAACATCCAAAGCAAGCAGCCTCTCGCCGACCGAAATATAAGAAAGATTTCCCATGCTAGCTGACTTTCTACTCAAAGCATCGGCCACCACATTGGCCTTTCCTGAGTGACATAATATAGTGATATCATAATCCTTCAACAACTCCATACACCTCCTCTGCCTCAAATACAACTCCTTTTTCTTGAACAAATACTGAAGACTCTTGTGACCAATGAACATCTCACATACCAAGCCATACAGATAATGCCTCCAAAACTTCAATACATGAACAATGGCTGCCAACTCTAAATCATGCACCAAATAGTTCTTCTCATGAATCTTCAACTGCTCGAAGCATAGGAAATGACCTTTCCATCTGCATCAACACTGCACCAAGCCTAATATGGGAAGCATCATAATAAACTATGCAAGGCCATGAACCTATGGGCAAAACCAACACCAGTCCGTAGTTAGAGCTATCTTGAGTTTGTCTGACCATTTGAACTGGGCACCCTTCTGGGTCAAACTGGTCATCGGGGCTGCAATAGATGACAACCCTCTACGAACCGACGGTAGTAGCCTGCCAATTCCAAGAAACTCTGAATCTCTGTAGCTGATGCTGGTCTAGGCCAGTTCTTGACTGCCTCAGTCTTCTTCGGATCAACCTGAATACCCTCTGCTGATACAACATGACCCAGGAATGTAACTAAACTTAACCAGAACTCACACTTCGAAAATTTAGCATATAGATGACTATCCCTCAAAGTCTGAAGAACCACCCTAAGATCCTTCTCGTGCTCCTCCCGGCTACGGGAATTTACCAAAATATTATCAATAAAGACTATTAAGAATGAGTTCAAATAAGGCCTGAACACTCGGTTAATCAAATCCATAAAAGATGCTGGGGTATTTGTCAACCCGAATGACATAACCAAGAACTCTTAATTCCCGTACCGAGTGCGGAATGTTGTCTTAGGGACATCGGATACTCTAATCCTCAACTGACAGTAGCCAGATCTCAAGTCAATCTTTATAAATACCTTGGCACCCTGAATCTGATTGAACAAATCATCAATCCTCGACAGTCGATACTTACTTTTGATCGTAACCTTGTTCAACTGCCGGTAATCAATGCACATTCTTATCGAACTATCCTTTTTCTTAACAAACAACACCGGTGCACCCCAAGGCGAAACACTAGGTCTAATGAAGTCTTTCTCAAGCAAGTCTTGCAACTATTCCTTCAACTCTTTCAACTCTGGCGGGGCCATGCAATACGGCGAGATAGAAATGGGTTGGGTGTCTAGAGCAAAATCAATGCAGAAGTCGATATCCCTATCGCGCGGCATCCTAGGCAGGTCTGAAGGGAAAACATCAGGAAACTCATGAACAACAGGCACAGAATCGATAGAAGGGACCTCAGCACTAGAATCATGAACATATGCCAAATAGGCCAAACACCCCTTCTCGACCATACGCCGAGCCTTCACATACGAAATAACACTACGGGTAGAATGACTAGGAGTCCCTCTCCACTCTAAACGAAGCATACGCGGCAAAGCTAAGGTCACAGTCTTGACATGACAGTCCAAGATAGCATGGTAAGGTGATAATCAGTCCATCCCCAATATAACATCCAAATCAACCATGTTTAGAAGAAGCGAATCTACACGAGTCTCAAGACCTCTAATAACCACTATACATGAACAATGGACGTGATCCACCATAATAGAATCACCCACCGACGTAGACACATAAACAAGGACACTCAAAGAATTACTAGGCATGACCAAATACGGGGCAAAATAAGATGACACATATGAGTATGTAGACCCTGGATCAAATAACACTGAAGCACCTCTATCACAAACCAAAATAGTACCTGCACCTCTACCTCTAATACATTTACCTCCATCTATAATACATATGCCTCCACCTCCAGCTAACTGAGCGGGATGAACGAGTCCCTCAATGAACCTTCCCACTCTCGCTCACAGTGGGAAGTATGATAAGAGTGTGACAAGCCAAGTCGCTGAATCTGATCTCGTACTGAGCAACATCCATAGAACCCTGCTGGAGCATTCATATAGCCCTCTCTCTCTGAGTGATGGGGAGAAACTTCTCCAGAAATAGCTGCGTGAACTGTCCTCAAGTCAAAGCTGATGATCTAACTAGTCTAGTCAAACAATCCTCTCTCCAACAGGTCTTGGCGGATCCAGACAAGCGAAAGGTAGCAAAATCGACCCCATTGGTCTCCATGATCCCCATGCTCCTAAGAACCTCATGACAGTTGTCTAGAAAATCTTGGGGATCCTCAGAAGATGCACCACAGGAATTAATACTGAAGAGCTTGGTGGAACCTATCCAACCTCCGCAAAGCCTCCGAAGACGTAGTTGATCTATCACCAGTCTATGTTGTTCGGTTGAAGAAGCGGTACATGACCTCGCCATTCACGAAAGGACAAGAGTAGAGGTTTCAATTTAGCACTGAGAGAACAAAATTCGACGACAGGGAAGAATATAAGTGAAACTTTTCCTAACTTTGTAGCATGTGGGGGATAAATACAGAAGTCTCCGCACTGATCCCTCAGACTCTACTAAGCTTGTCTATGAACTATGAAACTCATGTAACCTAGAGCTCTGATACCAACTTGTGACGGCCCGTATTTCCCACCCTCGGGAGTCGTGATGGTGCTTACTAATGAGAGCTAGGCAAGCCAAACCTTACTACTTACTTCATTTTCATATTACATCCTTCTAACAAACATAAGGCGATAACATAATAAAAATGGAACTTAAATAATTAAGCTAAAGTTAACAATTTAATATCTGAAGTTTACATATATTACAACTTTTAAAATCTCAATGCCTAAAACCTGGTGTTACACTCTCACAGACTATTTAAGATTTACTACACACAAGGTCTGAAGAAATAATAGTACACTGTTTCTACATAGAGGGAAATGAGATAGGAAATAGAGATAGAGGAGACACCAGGGCTTGCGGTCGCCTGCAAGTCTACCTTAGGCCTCCGAGTGGACTAAAGGAAGCACTCCAACTACTATCCGAAAGCTTCTCTGGGATGTGCACACAATGCAGAGTGTATCACAACCGATCTCATGTGCTGGTAAGTGCCTACCCTAACCTCGGCGAAGTAGTAATGATGCTAGGTCCAGACTACCAAATATAACAGTGTAGTTATATGATATATAACGGAAAGTAAAGCAGAAATAAACAAGTAAAGATAGGAGGGAAAAAACATGCTTCGGGGAATAACAGGTAAGAACAAATTATCAAAAGAACTATAAAGAAATCAAAATTCAACCTCCGACAAGAGTAAGAAAATAATGGCAGATGTCACTTTCTTTTCACATCTTGTGGTAGGCGTACCACCCGCTCCCTTTTCATTATATCGTGTGGTAGGCGTACCACCCGATCCATATATAATATTATTGCGGTGTACAACCCGATTCATATATATATAATATTGTTGCGGCGTGCAACCCGATCCATATATATAATATTATTACGGCGTGCAACCTAATCCATATATAATGTTGTTGCGGTGTGCAACTCGATCCATATATATAATATTGTTGCGGCATGTAACCCGATCCATATATAATATTATTGCAGCATGCAACCCAATCCATATATAATATTGTTGCGGCATGCAACCCGATCCATTTATAATATTGTTGCGGCATGCAACCCGATCCGTAATAATATTGTTACGGCGTGCAATCCGGTCCATATATAATATTATTGCGGCGTGAAACCCGATATAATATTGTTGTGGGATGCAACCCGATATATATATATATATATATATATATATATATATATATATATATATATATATATATATAATATTGTTACGGTGTGCAACCCGATCCATATGTAATATTGTTGTGCGCTTGCAACCCGATCCATATATGATATTGTTGCGGCATGCAACGCAATCCATATATAATATTATTGTGGTATGCAACCGGATCCCTATATATAATATTTGAAATTATAACAAGAGTCCCGACCAGGGATCAATAAGGTCTATACTATCCCGGAAATGGAGAAACAGCTATAACCAAACTTGTTCCAACATTTAACTACCTCAACTATAAAACTTGTTCCAATATCTAACTACCTCAACTATAATCAAACTCGTTTCGACATCTAACTACCTCGACGATAATTAAACTTGTTACAACACGTAACTACTTCAGCTATAACCAATCTCATTTCAACATCTACCTACTTTAGCTATAACTAAAATTACAACACCTAACACAAAGAACAATCAACCTAAGCATCCATAATATCAACTAAGAATACAATGCAAGGGCACATTACTCAACAATCGACCGCCAAGGGGGAAATATAATGATCTCTTCTCTTTCTCCCTTTTACTTCACAATTCACTTGGAAACTCGAGCTAGTGCTCTAGAGTTTCAATTATTACTTATACTTTCATAATTCGTTATACAACTGAAGCCATCACTCTTCAATGTTCATAAGTTACAATTCTTTCAACAACATTACATAACAAATAGAAATCTTCACCAAAGCAAGAATAATACAACGAAATATGAAAATCACAATATAAGACTCACGGTCATGCTTGACACCAACGTATAGATACTCGTCACAATGCCTATATGTCGTACTCATTAAGAAACAAATAGCAAATATGATACAACTTCTAAATCCCTCAAGCTAAGGTTAGACCAAACACTTACCTCGAACTTCCACGGCCAACTCAATCCTCAATTTACCGCTTTCCTCTAGAATTTGACTCCAAATCGATTGAATCTATACATAAATGACTTCATAACATCAATGAAACAATGTAAATCCAATGCCTAATTATAGCCTTCCAATCATTCTTCCCAAAAATCCAAAAAATCGATCCCCGGGCTGCTTGGTCAAAACACGAGGTTCGAACCAAAATCCAATTACCGATTCACCCACGAGCCCGAGTATATAATTTATTTTCAATTTCGAACACATAATGAGGTCTAAATCAACAATAATCAAAAGGCCTTAACTCTACCCAAATCCCTAATTTTCTAACCTTAATCACATGTTTTAGGCTTAGAAATTCAATAGATGTTGATGAAAATGGAAGAAAATAAATTAAATATTACTAACCCAAGAGATTATGGTGAAGAATCGCTTCAAGGATCGCCTAAGTGCTTTGGAGAAGAAGAAATTTCGTGAAATTTTAACAAATTACGTAAAGCTACTGTTTTGGGTCTTCTAAAATCACTGGCAGAAATAGTCTGTGCGATCAAGAAGAAGGTCATGCGATCGCATGGGTAAGGAAATGTTGGTTATTGCGATCGCGAACCAAGCAATGCGATCGCATAGAAGAAAAGGACTTCGCTTCAGATTTGGTTTAATGCATCGCAATCACAGAAGAAGAGTGCGATCACATGAAATGAGTTGTGGTTACTCTACGCGATCGGGGAAGGACCAATGCAATCGCATAGAACAAAACAGGACACTTAAAGCCTTATACTATGCGATTGCGAGACTGCCTATGCGATCGCATAGCATTAAATCTTAGAACATTAGAACTGCTATTTCTGCAACTTTTTCTTAAGTCTAAACCTTCCGAAACACACCCGAGCCCTCGGGGCTCCTAACCAAATACATGTACTAACTCAACAACACCATACAAACTTATCCATGCGATCAAATCGTCAAAACAACCTCAAAAACAATGAATCAAACCTCAAAATCAAGAATTTTTTCTCAAACTTCATCAAGTATGAAATTTAGCAATTCAAGTTCGAACCACGTCAAACGATTGTCGTTTTTAACCAAATTTTACAGAAATGACTTAAACCATATATAAGACATGTACCGGGAGTCGGAACCAAAATATGGGCCCGATACCATCGTTTTCTAATCAGATTTTATTTCAATTTTCCTTAAACATTTTCAAAAAATAATTTTACTGAAAAATTCATTTCTTGGGTTTGGGACCTCGGAATTCGACTGGACATACGCCCACGTATCATATTTTTTTACGGACCCTCCAGGACCGTCAAATCACGGGCCCGGGTTTGTTTTTCCAAAATATTAATCAAAGTAAAATTTATTCATTTTAAAATCAAAACTTAGCAATTTTCATAAATTTTCATATTTAAGCCTTCCAGCTACGCGCCCGAACTGCCCACGCAAATCGAGCAACTATAAATGAGGTGTTTAAAGTCTGGAAAGCACAAAATTTAATTTAAAATAAGTGATGAATGTTTGGATCATCACATTGTTCCTGGGTTATGTTATGCTGGATTCGAGAAAGCCGGTAGCTAATAAACTAGAATTTTAGAAAGGTGCTTGACATGGTTCTCAACTTTGATGATCTTCACTTGTTAACATTTGTACAACTTGAATCATCAAGGATCTTAAAGCGATAGAAGCTCGAACGCATAATAGCCCCACTTTTAGGACCTTTGATGTCTCCTTCCCTGGAAAATTACCTTTCAATAGAGGGTTTAATACTTCAATAATTAATTTATTATGTAGAGTTTTCACACCTTAAAATTAAAATGATGAATTTATAAAGCTTCGGCAAATTTAAGTTAATACTGAGAAGAACAGATTACTAATAGTCACAAAACTGTATTTTTTGAAAAGTTGTTAATTTAAAGTTTCTACTTACGAAGTTATTTGCGAAGCGCCTTATCTTTCTGTAAGCATTAGAGATAGTGTAGTGAAAGTGGTTGTTAACTCTGAGGATGTACTAACTTTTCAGTACCAAATATCATTTGAAAAAGAATCTTCATAGTTCTACCTCAGACCATAATTAATTTAATGCAAGTGCCGCCTGATAGGTACATGGTTGGAAATAATGCCAAAATATTCCTCAGCTTTTCACCTACCGATTATTTCATAAACTTAGTCTAATTTTTTTTTTAAAGAAGAGAGGTTAAAGGAGGAAAAATAAAAGTAAATTGGTATATATTAGAACATGTGAGTCCAGAGTCTAGACTAACTAAATATTCTGTATCTGTGTTATTCTTAGTCTAAGAAAATTTTTAAAAAGAACAAAGTTGCAGCTAGAATACTCACTCTTGAGAGCAAGAAGACACAATTCTGACTGAAGAAACAAAGTAGAAAGAAAGAAACGAAAACAACAAAGTGATACAAAGTGAACGATTAAAGAGACACGTAAACACTGAAATACCCTTAATATTTTCTTAAAAAACTTTAAACATTGGCTCGAATCTATCATAAATTTGTAATATTTGGTGAAAAGCTGCCACATAACTATGTTAGAAAAGATGAGTTTAGTGCATGGTGGAAAATTAAAACTTAATAAAAAACGGATCACTCGATGTTGAACAAGACAAGATAAACCTACTTCAACCACTGAATGAAGAACATTTGTTAATAAAATACACATACTGACCCGATATTTGCTAAAAATCATCCAATCTTCCTACTGCTTTAGTCCTTAGCTTATACCTCAAGTATTTCAAAATTTTAAAGATTCCAACTACACTTTAAACAACTGCCAATGTTATTATTCCCTTTGACCTTTATCATGAAAATAGAATTACAGCTTTCATCTCACTGTATGATCAATTCTAAGAGAAAAGAATAGATAGCTGACACCTGAGATTTTAATAGTATGGGGTTTTGCAGATAATTTTCCTTCTAAATATAATAAAGCATTTTGTTTAGATGTTACAATTATTAACATTTTGTATGCTAATGAAGCAACCAATTAATTAGTACACATATTGTACCAACTACTGAATTGATTTAAACTACAGTTACATTCTGGCATCCCAATTCAGAATCTTGGTGGTTGCTTCTGTGCTTTGTTATTCCATTTCAGTTTCCCTTATTTTCTTTTGCAATTGGATAAAAATGCAATCTTGCTGTGAATTCTGCACACGAATTTTCAATTGAAACGTTGAATTCTTTCATTCTTGCAATATTCCAAGTGTTTGTGGTTGTTTTTGTGCTCAGATGTTACATTTCAATTTCACTTCGTTTTTGTTTTTGCTTTTTTGGATATAGATGCATTTCTCCTGAGAATTTTGCAATAAACTGAGGAATTTTTTAGAAAAACTTAAAGTCAGTTCAATCTTTCATTTCTATTCAAAATTCTTTCTGTTGCCTCTTTATTTACTAGCGCACGCAAAAATTTGTTAGGTGTTTGCGTGCGCGCCAGCAGTCACATAAAAAATCCTCTAAGAGCTCGCAAAGTGGATGTGTGCCCACATTTTGTACGTGCGTGTGTGTATGAAGCAGTCACATAGAAATCCTCGCAAAGCGGATGTGTTTATCAGTATCAAATGCGGGTCATGTCGAATAATTTATCCATTTTTTGAATACCCACCCTTATGTGTAACTGAGAAGAATCTGTGAAAATGTATAGCAGCTATTGCTGCTGTCACCGGAAGTGTTGCACAACCGGTTACCCTACTGCTTCGTTATTTATCTTTTGCTTTTTAACTTTTTGGGGGATATTATTGGCATTGTTTCAATATTAATGAGTTTAAAGACATTTTAAAATTGATATTGGAATTGTCATATGCATCTTAAAGTTTCCTTGAAATGAAGTGAAATGAGCTGAATAGAAGGAAATTGATACAGAAGATTCTTATAGTAGACTTCAAATACGTTGGAATTGAAGCCCATATGACGTGTAAATCAGTCACATAAGAAATCTTCTAAGAGTCCGATATCGAAGTGTGGCTAGTCACGAGCATTTACTAAGGGTTAAAATACAACGGGATTCTCAAAATATACTAAATATAGTCTAATGACATCAAGGAGGAGTGAAGCAGTGTTGCGGACGTCGGACAGCTACCTCGCTAAACTCCAATGACTCTGCCTCTGCTCAGGCAATATCCGCAGAATACCTCAATCGGCTCACAAGGTACAGGGAGTAAAGTGAGTACTCAAACTCAGTGAGTAAAAAAGGTGAATAAAAGCTGAGCAGTAAAAAAAACATAAAGTACATCAACATGCTGTATAGAGTAGTACAAAACTAGTAAGAAAATAATGAAGCTATGAAATCTCCTCAAGCGCCTTAGCGCAGCTTAATCTTCTTTAAAAATGACTTTTTAAGAGCCAAACAATTGAATGCAAAGCAATTAGAATAGATAAGCGCAAAAAATACGCCCCTCGGGCACAAATACAGTATTATACAGGTAAATGATAGGCAAATAAGAAACGTAAACACACAAAGGTTCACCCTTCGGGCACAATATCAACAAATTCGCCCCTTGAGCAATATCTCATAACAATACAACCCTCAGACTATATCTCACATCACAATGGATACCCGTGCTCATTAGGGGTGTACAGACTCCTAGAGGGGCCCCTTACGGCCAAAGTGCAATATCAAGCCATCTCGTAACATCATCTCTATGCTCTCGGGCTCATATTAACAAGCCACCTCGTGGCGTACATATCTCAGACCCTCGGCCTCAAAATCAAATCATTGTATCACCGCCCGGCACGCAGCACAACCCAAAAGTATCCTCACAAGACAGGCTCTCGGCCTTACTCAGTCAAAAATCACATAAGCCACTTGTCATGACCCCAAAACGGACCTTGTCGTGATGACGTCTCTCGTAAAGACAAGGCCAGCCAACCAAAATCCTAAGTCCATATTAATAATTTAATAGGTCAATCTAAGCCTTTTAAATAAATCAAATATTGCATAATATAATTTAAATGAACAGTGCGGAAATAGATACAGCCCGACATCAGGCTTTCACCAGTCACGAGTATCTACTAAGGGCTGAAATACAACAGGATTTTGGAAATATACTAAATATAGTCTAATGACATCAACAAGGAGTAAAGTAAACTGGCTATGATCCCACAGGAGAAGATGCTCCCGAAGACACACACATGGAAACCTCATCTAATCATCCCAGATCAGTGTAGCGGACGTCGGGCAACTACCTCGCTAAACTCCAATGACTCTGTATCTTCTCAGCCAATACCCACTACCGGGTGCAAAAAATATGTGAATCCGCGCACATGATGCAGGGAGTAAAGTGAGTACTCCAACTCAATAATTAATAAAGGTAATGAAAGCTAAACAGTAAGAAAACACATAAAGTACATCAACATGTTGTATAGAATAATACAAAACTAGTAAGAAAATAACGAAGCTTTGAAATCTCTTTAAGCACCTTAGCTCAGTTTAAACTTCTTCAAAAATAACTTTTTAATAGTTAAGCAATCGAATGCAAAGCACTTAGAACAGATAAACACATAAATTCGCCTCTCGGGCACAAATAATATCAAATGACATGCAAATAAGAAAGATAAACACATAAGGGTTCACCCCTCGGGCATAGTGTCAACATATCCGCCCCTCGGGAAATATCTTAAAACAATACCAGCCCCTCGGGCTATATCTCACATCATAATGGGTACATGCGCTCACTGGGGGTGCCCCTTACGACCCAACCGCAATATCAAGTCATCTCGTGGCATCATATCTAGGCTCTCAGCCTCATATCAACAAGTCACCTCGTGGTGTACATATATTAGGCCCTCGGCCTCATAATCAAACTCATTATATCATTGTTGCGGTGTGCAACCCCACCCAAAAGTATCCTCATAAGACAAGCCCTCGGCCCTACTCACACAAGCCACTCGGGCAACAGTAAAACATGATGCTCAGCCCAAAATATTATTTAGAATATCATTTCAAGTGTTAAAGCAAAGTAAATATGGGTGAGTTTTGAAAGACAATAAAATATCACATGACTGAGTACAAGTTCAAAGTCAAAACATAAGGAAATATCACTAAAAATCTCCGACGGTTTCAAATAGTTTGCACGAGGACCAAATATGGCATTCAGCCCAAAACATGATGATAGTAAATAGTTTTTAATCAAATACGCAGTAAAATAGTCGTTCGGGGTGGACTAAGTCAAAATCCCTAATAGTGCACGATCTCACGCTCGTCATCTAGCGTGTGTGTCACCTTAATATAGCACAACGGTGTACAATCCGGGGTTTCATACCATCAGGACAATATTTACCATCATTACTGACCTCGATCCGGTCCAAAGTCTAGCCCACGATGTCTTCGCCTATCGAATCGGCCTCCAATTCCGTCGAATCTATCCAAGATCAGAACGACGACATCAAAATAGGCTAAAGGAATAAAGCCCAAGTGAAAAAAATAAATAATAGACACAAATACCGAAATTTCCAAAATCTGATCCCCGATCCCACATCTCAGAATTCGATAAAATTTACATCAACGGAATCCTAATTCACTCTACGAGTCCATACATACCAAGAACACTGAAATCGGAGTCCAAATACCCCCTCAAATCCGCAAGTCTAGGCCTAAGTTTCTAAGCCCTAGTTTTGCCCAATTTCAACCCTTAAATTCTATTAATTATAACTCTAATATGTGAATAATAGCAGAATAACTAGTTTTAAGTCCAAATTGCTTACCTCAATGGCGTTCCCTTGAAATCCCTCTTCCAAATCGTCCAAAAAGCTCCAAAGCGAAGTAGAAATGGCGGAAATAGCTCAAAATTGCGAATGACTAACTTATATGTTTTGTCCAGACATTTACGCATCTGTGATACTTCAACCGCATCTGTGGTACCACATTTCCGGTTCTTCGTCCGCTTCTACAGAAATCACTTAAGTTTCTTGCCATCCACATCTACGGTTTCTCGCACGCATCTGTGACATCGCAGATGCGGTTCTCCTAGCCGCTTCTGCGGTCTCAGCCAAACGTACCTCTAGCCGCTTCTGCAGCCCCTCTCTCGCATATGCGGCGCCGCACTTGCGGTCCCTAATCTGCAGGTGCAGAAATACAAGAAGCAACAATTTCAGCAGCTGCAATAAAGTCTCAAACTCCACGTTTACCATTTGAAATCAACCCGAGGCCTTCAGGACCTCAACTAAAGGCACAAACGTAATCCAATACCTTATTCAAACTTGTATCAATCCTCAAAATATCTCAAACAACATAAAATCAACCAAAACAAATCAGATTCAAGCCAAACCTTCTAAAATCTCCCAAATTGTGCTTTTGATAAAAAAACCCAACCTAACCACGTCCGAATGACCTGAAATTTAGCACACTCTTCACAAATGACACAGCGAAGCTACTGTAACTTCCAGAATTCTATTCCGGCATCTATATAAAAATCTCACCTATCAACCGGGAAATACTTGCGAGCATGTGATTTTTTCCCTATATGTATACTCACATAAATTCTAAAAAAATTCTTTTGTTTATTTGCAATTTTGTAGACTTTCGTGGTATTTTCTGTCAGTTGTTTACATTTTTGTCTTTGCATTTTAATTAGTAAAAAATACTAAATAGGTTGCATTTGCATTTAGAAGTTAACTTGATATTTTCAAGAATTAATTAGCAATTAATCATTTTATAAAAAGGAGAAAATAAAAAATAGTTTAATTTACACCTTTAATTTTAACTTCAATATTAAGTGATTTTTATTTCAATTTTGTTTAGTTGTGTGTGATAATGATTATTTAGGACTAATTTGCACTTTTGGTAGGATAATTTGGTTTTATAATAAATTAGATCTTATTTTAATTTGAAAAGAAAAGGAGTTTTTATTTAAAAAAATCTAGAATTAGGAAAATGAATAACAAAAGAGTTAAAGGTATTGGGCCAATATAATTTTAAATACTTAGCACAACCCAAAACCCTTTAACTTTGCGTTGACCTGGTCCAAAACCCGTACCAAACCTGGTTTAGCAACTCCAATAAGTGAAACGACACCGTTTTACTTACACTAATCCTAGTTGTCTAGGATTCAAGATCTAATGGTTGAGAACTAGGGACCAAAGGACCCCCTCACCTCTCTCTTTCCAAATCGGTAGCCCGTTCCCTTCAATTGGCCTCAGAACCATTAGAATTTCGTTTTGAATTCAACTCTGTAATGTGTCAAGGCCAGAGATTGGGCGCATTTGACCAAAACGTGACTTGGTCATGTGATTTCATTTGAGAACATATGATCAAGTCCCCTTGTGGTCAAAATCGAGGTTTCAAGCCAATTTCAAAGTTAGTTCTCATTTTAAGGTATTTTTGTTCTTTTTCTTTTTGATTTTGCATGTTTTTTTATCATGGTGATCGTTTTTTTTTTCTTGATATGCTTGATTATTGTTTCTTCATTAGCATCTGCATGATTGTGTTTAGCTGCCAGTTTTTTTTTAATTCTGGTTTTATTCAGGGGTTTAATTCAAGGGTTTTATCCAGGGGTTTAATTCAAGGTCCATTTAATTTTATTTCACAATATTTTGGTCATTTTAAAGGGTTTATGTCACAATTCTGTCAAAATTGTTTGGTTTTGAACCTTGAAACTCAGGCCTGTTGTGAAAGCCCAAAGAAAAGAGGGTCAATTCAAAGGGTTAAAGGCCCAGATTTGGTTTGTCTTGGGTCAAATTGACCCAGGCTAATAGTTTAGGTTAATTCTCAGGGGTATAAGAGGTAAAATGGGTAGATTACTTAGGGAATCTTATAATAACAAGAATAGGAAGTTTCTAGTAGGGGTCACCTATAAATTTTAGGATTTATAACTTGGTTAACAAGCTACAAAATTAGGGACTAAAATGCAAATCCGAAATGGAAGGGTGCCCTATTTGCCTTGCCTATAAAAGCATTTGTTCTTGCCTTTCAAAGCAGGATTGGAGTACAAAAAAAAAAAGGAGGTGAAAAACACAGAAAGAGAATAACTAAAACTTTAACTGGAAAATTACTGTTCTGTTGATTTAAATCTCTGGTTTCAAGTTCTAATTTGGCCTAGTAATCTTGGTTTTCATTAAATGTGTGAAATGGTCTGAACTTGGGGAGATCGGGGTTAATTCTCTGGTGGATTTACTGTTCCATTAAGTCTTCTTTGGTAATTTCGAAGTTTCCAATTTTGAATCAAATCTCTAGCTTATTTGGGGTTGAAAATGGCTCGAGTATTTATGTGATTTTAGCATATGAGGATTTTCAAATCTGCTGGGGTTATTTTGAGTATAACTTGGTTCATTCAAGTTGGGTTTGAGGGTACTGTTGTTGTTGGTGTTGTGCTCACCTTTTCTTTTTTTCCTCTTGTGAAGTGAAGAAATGAAATGCAATTGAGAGTTTGAAGTATTTTACCAGATTATTTAGCTGATTTGCAAGTTTTCTTCATGATATTTATATGTTTGATAATCTGATGCAATGTGGTGTGGTTGCCTTTAGATTGACTAGCTAGACCGCTGTATTGTAATTGAGTTGTGGATTGTGGAGGCAAAGATTCGACTCAGGCATGAATACTAGCTAAGTTTGTGCTTAGGGTGTATTACTAAATGTATGATAATTTGGGGACTGTCAGGAACTTCAGTAGTTATTTCTTCAATATGCAATTTGAGTTTAAAATCGGTTAAAATAGGTACTTAGTTTGTATGGTATTCTGTATGAATTACTTAGTTTGTATTTTCGATTAATAACAACTTATCATGTTTTAAAAGTGTTATGGTATATTGTTAAATGCAAGTTGGTCATCGGGAGAGGTTCATTCATGAAGTTAGGGTAGCCTCAAGTTGATTTGTTGGTCAGGTGTTTAGCTTCTATGCAGATTAGTCTTTTTGGTTTGTTCTTTGTTTAAATAACCAATTTCAGGAACAAAAGTTGTAAGGAATTTAAGACGTTAGATTTGGACTTTATTTGAGCCAAAGCTTGGAAATCACTAAAAGAAGCAGAAAAGACCAAAAATGACCATTCCTATTCGTGTATTCTATGTGTGGTCTTGGTATATTGGTATATTGTATGATAGACCAGATGGATCACAAAGCTGGGCCTTGTAGATTTGGCCCAGTGCTATGTTGATGACTCCGATACAGGCTCAATTCGTTCTTTCCAAGGCAGCTGGGTTCTCGCGCGGCTCACTAGTAAATTCATGCTTACCTTATTGACCCTCAAGGTGAGCTTACGCATCTGTTTGTTTTAAATTTAAATCATGTCAAGCTTTGGTTAGTTAGTTGGACTTTGGTTTAGGCTTGAAGTAGGGTCGGGCTTAAACAATTATATCTTCTCCTACGCGAAAAAGGACAATATTTCACGTCTGGACTGTTGCGGTCGCGATCAACCGCGGTATATGGCAGGTATACTGCCTTAGCCTGCCTCAGGTCCGCGGTCGCGGTTTCGACAACGTTTTTCACCCTGTTCCGTTTGAAATTGGAAAATGTAAAATATGAAAGTTGTATCCCTTTGAGTTAACTTTCCAACCATATATTGTGGAGCCCAAATGGAGTTGAGCAAAAAGTTATGTGCATTTTACTAGACAGTGCGCAATATGCCTACTCGATTCTTCGTTTTATTGCTCTATCATCCGTTGATCTCCAAATACAATTCCAGCTTAATTCCTTGGGCTTTTACTCAGATTTTAAAGCGCCAAATCACTTGAATTCATTCCATTACATCTATATAGCTCAGAAACACCCCTAGAAAACATAAAATACACAATTAGTGCAAAACATTAATAATTAAAGTACAAACTCAACTAAAGTATAATAAATTAAAGTGTAATAATCGATTAAAATATGTTATTATAACCTATCATTATATAGATAGATACATATTTCAATGTTAAAATCTACTTAATATTTGTAAAACTAGATTCGTTTTGTATCTATGAACAAACTAACTTGTCCTTGGGCATAATACTATAATTGTTAAAACGAAACACTTACACAAAAGGAAAGTCAAAAGTTGTGCACTCCTATGATTATTGTTGTACTACACTGCGGCTAATCTTGATAAAATATTTCCAAGGCTGACTGATAATGTAAATAATTTTAGGATTTTTTAGTTCTTAAATGACTTAAATAAGGAAAGATTTAGTATGAGAAATTTAATTTATTTCAAAGTCCCACATAAAAGAAAAATATTTAGTTCAAATATTTTGAATTGTAGTTCAAATATGGAACAATTTAATAAGTAAAATTTTAATAGATTTTAAAGTCCTAACTATTAGGAAAGTAAATTAAATTATAAATTTGTCCGATATAAAATTGATTTTTAAAGAATAAAACGAGCGAATGATATTTCTATAAAGGCATTCGTGCTTTTAATATAGTATAGATTTAAAAAAATAGAGACCTTCCCATTCCCCTCTCTTTTGCCCCCTCTCCCCTCCCCTCCCCTCCCCCCTCCCCTCCCCTCCCCTCCCCCCTCTCCCTTCTATTCAACCATAGCCACTTCTAGCAAAACCATAGGAAACAAGGTGATGTCGAGACCAATAACATTACCAATCAGAGGAAACCCAATGAAGGAGCTCTACAGATCTGCTATTGCAAAGGGCGTACTCTCTATCATGTGTCCAGGCAGCCGATCCGACTAACTGAACGGGTCAAATTAGCCCCAACATAAAACAACCTATTCAAATTCTGAAACTGATTTTGTTTGAGCCCAATATGACGTGATAGTAGGAGTTTTGGGAATAAGCAGATATCAGATTTGATTGAATTTCAATGTCCATTATCGGAGCTTATGTTTACAGTTTCGAAGCTTTTGTTTACAGTTTGTGCCTAGTAGGTGAAGAATAAAAGAAGGGAAAGAAAAGAAAAGATAAAATATAATAAATTAATAAATTAATTTTTGGAAAAAGACAGGACCCACGAATTGGACCTTTAACATACAGGTGTCCACATGTAGGTGAATGAATGATGTAGCTATATAAAATATTAAATTAAATCTATATCAGTACCAATTGAACAACACGCACTATTACAAGTGTTTATTAATAATTATTTTTTCAAGTAAATGTGTTCAAATGGGAAACTCAAGAGTTCATATATCGGCTTCACAAACTGATGCAAGTTTAAGTGGCTAGAAAACCATTTCGGCAATGCATTATATAGTCCTAACAGTTTGTCAACTACATGAAAAGGCGTGGAAAAAGGTATAAAAGAAAATTTATAACGCACAATACAAAATCAAACTGATATCTCCCAGACTTTTAGGGCATACTTTTGTTTTTTTTTAATCCTAAAGGCAGAGAGAAAATAAATCAGGAAAAAGTGTTCAAACTCTACTGTCTATTCTGTATCTCTGATGCTTCCACTGGTGAGCCACAACTTCTTTTGTACGATTAAAACAGTGTCATCACCCTCCTGCTCGGGATCTGAGGTGGAATCGGCCAATCCAACTGCTTCCCAGCGCAATGCCGATAAATGCTTCTTTACAAAGTCGATAACATGTTGTTTATCACGGATGATAAGAAAACCTGTAGGCCTTAGTATGCGATCAATCTCTAGTAACAAGTCCTCACCACTACAACCTTTCTTCTCAACGTCAGAGAAGACAGTCCATGCATGGAGCAAATCATAGGTCCTGGGATATGTTGAAAATGCTTCACACCTGCACAAAATAAGTGTAAGCAACTAGATGAACACCACAGCTACGAGCGTGTTCCGCGCAGAAGCGGATTTAGAAATTAAGTTTCTTAGTATTGAACTCATTATATCTTTAAATTATGGGTTCATATTTACAATTTATTGCAGTTTTAGTGAAATTTTACACATATTTATGTATTGCGCCTGTGTTGTCAAAGGCTCATTTAAGGCGCGCTTAAGACCTGAAGCTCAGGAACGGTCAAGGAGAGCGCTTCACCTAGCTTTAGTTGCGCTTCAGTATAAGGCAAGGCGGTAAGGCATGCGCCTCATTGTCCATGAGCTCTCTCTTGAATCGAGTTGCACTAAACAACAATCATAATCAGAAATAAGTGTATTAGCTGCAAAGGGAAACATTATGAATAAATTTGTTACTTTGTTCTTGAATTACATATAAATTTTTATTTATTTCCTTCATTGTGCCTTTTTTAACTAAAACACACATTTTTTAGAGCTTTTCGCCTTTGACAACACTGATCGCGCAGTACTGGGTTAAAATGAACCTGATGGCAACATCCACCTTTGGTTCCACTGGGGAAAAGATAAGACGAATACTGATGTCAGATCTCCTCAACCACAAAAAGCCTAAATCAGCACTGCACCGCTACATTAGTTTTATAAAAACTAAAGTTGGATAATGGCAAGAAAAAGTTATTACGCATTTTCGACAATGCACATTGTAACACATAACACAAGCTGATGTTTAGAGATATGCACTGTTTAATGTCCTAAAAGCCTGCTGGCATACTGCTTAGTAAACCAAAGTCTAAAAGCAAAATTATACAAAGTAAAAAATATTATCCACTTACCAATCATGAGTTGTGCCAATCAAGCCCCGGTCGTATACAATCTTGAGTGTGTTGGGTCCATCTTTCGGTACAACATTCATGACCCACACATTTTTGTCCTTCAGAGCAGCAGCAAAAGACCCCAAGTTAGCCTTCATGTCCATGATATTTCTCAAGGTGTCTGATGAAATCTTTGAACTTAACAGACTCCAATATTGATCTACTCTCTGCCTCCAAGTTTCCTATTGATAAGCAAAGAATGCAACAAGTTGTTAAGTTCTCAATTCTCTTACTCAACTGCAATGGAGCACTTATGCTCGTGTGCGGAATCAAATGGTACAACTTGACCAAGATGGCTAAAAACTTACCATGTCCTTGTCAAACATTTCATTTGAATACCCAAAGTCAGCAAGACGGGGAGGAGGACTAGTTAATCGAGCTGGCCAAGGAGCCAGTCCGCTTCCACCGACTTTGTGGTCATCTGAGAGAGAACATGCCAATAAGGAAATTAAGGTTTTGAGGAAAACTAATAGTAATCAACTTTAAAGTTTCTTACGACCTTCAATAAACAAAAAATGTATCATTTTAATAATTAATGCAACTAAAACTTACTGCTTCATTTATATCTTAAAAAGACTACTGCAAAGGTAATCAAATGTATCCATTCAAGAAAATACTCATTTATTTTGACCCAGTACAATACCACTCAGTGGAGTCTGGGGAGGGTAGTGTGTACGCAGCCTTACCCCTACCCTGGGGTAGAGAGGCTGTTTCCAAATAGACCCCCGGCATAAATCCCCAGAATTTGCTCCTGGGGAAACTCGAACTCACAACCTCTCGGTTGTAAGTGAGGGTTGGTTACCATCAGACCAAGCACCTCTTGTCAAAATACTCATATATAATAAAAACACAAGAAAGAAACATGCAGTTATAAGGTCCATCAACCTATGTGGGACCCTTTAACAAAATTAAAAATAAAATACCACAACTTCAAATTGCTTAAGTCGCAATCACAAACTAGCACTCAAAATTAGTCAAAAATGGATAATCGAAATCAGGATAGAAAAACAATTTAGAGCACAGAATTCAAGCCAGAACTGGTGTTTAGCAGTTAGCTGGAAACTCCTTTACTATACTATGGTATTATTTCCGAACTCTTCAGTCATGAAATGAACTTTAGAAGAGCCGACTGAACTAGCTTGCTTGAGGCAGAGTTGTGCTATAGTTGTTGTACTAGGGGACACCAAAAGAAAGACCGACAAGAGGGGCAAGCACTTACGTTCAGAATAAGGTGTTATGCATCGTTCCATATTCACACCCCAAACAGCATCAGGATCATCATCAGACCGACAGAGCGGTGGTTGAGTACCAGGAGGTCTTTCCATGTAACAATCATTGTTTAGAGGCTTTTGCCAAATGACAGTTTGGTTCCTTTTCGCTGCAATTCTCCAGCACATGCGTTCGACAAGTGCGCTCATCTCCCTCCATATTCTTAAATCCTCTTCATCCTGTGCATATGCTTCAGGGGATGAGTACGCAAAATAGCCTCTGGGCCTAAGTACTCTATCGAGCTCAAGGAGGAGGATTCCATCCCTTTGGAGCCAATCAATCCTACAACGAGAACAGTGAGCAAATTCAAATGACCTGCTTGGATAAGGAAGCCTTTTTGTTCCAAGGACACCAAGATATGCGGGAATTCCTCTCTCTAAGGCAAACTGAATTTGGTTCTGATGCACATCGTTTGGTGCCAATGACATTGCTATGATATCAGAGGATAGGAGATAACCACCAAAACTGGCCACACCGCAACCAACATCAAACACTGTGCGTATCCTTCCCTCATTGTTCAGATTATCGTTTGAAAAGTTCAGCATCTGCAGTTTATCATTTCGGAATGGCTAATTACTTAGTTCTTTTATTTTTTTGACCTTTCTGCAAATATCTAAGAGAGAAGAAATCCTTACATTTGCAATCGAGGCAATGTACTTATCCGCTCCATAGTGGAAGTGAGTGCCTCCACCAGGAAATATTATCTTTTCACCCTTCACAACCATCCAATTCTGGTCAGATTTCTCATGTGCAAGGTGTGTGTGCGGAATATTCACTTTCCAAACCTCATCTCTACTTCTTGGCCACTTAATTGGCACCTATAACAGCATCCAAGGGAGAAATAAGAAATTTAAAGTGTCTATTAAAAGGAAAAATGTAAACCTGGTAATATGTCTAGTGTTATCTTCACTACAGCTTCAGCATATTCACCTTGTATCCAGGAGGAGGAGGAATCAGACAATTGAAACGCCTTTCAGGCAAGGGGCAATGTCTTTCATAGTGCTCCATCAATGACAAATCCAACTTTAATCTCATTTGATATATGAGATGTCTGTCTAGACACGGAATTAGTTCTGAAAGGCGATCATCACAAACCTTCAAATTCAAAGACCAGCACAAAATTAACAAGGCAAACAAAGTAAGCAACCAAACTTTCTGACTTCATATCGGACCGTAAAATGAAGAAGAAGACTTACAGGGAAGCTCTTAGGGATGATGCCACTGTCACTATCTTCCAGCGCAAACTTCTCGTCTTGCCTGCTGCTGAGATCAGAGTTGTCATCCCCACCCAAATAAGATGATCCCAATTTCCTCAAAGAACGGCTGCCGTACTCAAAAGCTGACTCACCATTGCTCTTGGATCCGAAATACATGTACAGGAAGACAAAGAGGACTGCCCCAATACCTACAGAAGTCAACAAGCGCTTCTTTTGCGCTCCATCTGATCTCCCTCGCATCATTTGGATAGTTTGTTGTGTCCGCAAATTAACTTCTCTCTTTTCTACTTCAGCACTTTGAAATCATAATTGTCTAAACAAGGGAAGAATTGGAACCAAGTTTCCAAAATTAGGAGATTGAACAACTTTGACTCTCACAAAAAATGGATCTATAACATTGAGTAAGCAACCTGTGAAATCAAATGCATTAACCGTCAGAACTAATCAAGTAGTGTAGGCCTGAAAACAAAAGAACAAAAAACCAAAAAAATCAACTCAATCAGAAAGATTGCATAACATATTAAGGTTGGCAGCAGTCTTAGAAAGCTAGTGCGACACATTTTAGCACCACTCACCCAAAATGCCAACTTTGTAACCAAATTCGGTACTATGAGGATTCAACATGAGTTGGCAAGTTTTATACTGGCTGCCAGCCTACCCCAACCCTCCTATTTTATCCAAGCTTGTGACCGGCAATGTGAGCAAGCTCACACATTTTCAAAATTAACATACTAACAAGACTAAAACCTATTAATAATTTAATATTGTCATTAATATTACTATTAGTCTATTACTAAATAAATAAAACTTATTTTTGACTTCTATTTTTATTTGGTATGATAATGACATGAGTTGAGCTTAAACAAAGAAGCATGGTCAGTGAAAATCAAAAGGGATAACAGAGGCGTTTCCTTTACAATTTTCATGAATCTCAACTCTAATTACTGCCAAGTTAGCCTTCAAGAGCCCCCCCCCCCCCCCCCAAAAATGAAAAAAGACATCACATATATTAGTAATAGGGTCCTTAACCTTAAAAATCAGTTGTTAAAGTTCTGAAATTCAAGCTTGTATAGTTGTCATTGCATTGTTAAAGAAACCCACAAAGTTCGATTCGAGTGCGAATCACTTAGTTATTGCACACCTATGTGTGTCATCAATCATAAGCAATTTTATAAACCAAGTGTAGATCATTATTGAAAGAATATATATTAACTACAGTAGCATTTACTTTTAAAGGGACACTTTTACTCAGTATCTTCCATACTAAATGATGACTAAAAACCAAAACTGCATTAAAACATATAGTAATGCCAAAGTCTAAAAACAAAGTATTTTTCTTTAGTTTCGAAAAAACATAAAACACTACCTATATGAATCACTAAAACATAATATGAAACACAGATCTGAATATGGAATCATATATTGAAGAATTTATGATTTACAAACAGAGATCACCAAACAAAATTAATATTTGCATTAATGGGGAATAATTAACTACAGCCAAAACAAAAACAAAAAAGGACAACCTTTTAAGTGCTTGAGTTGCATCATTTGTTTATATATCAAAAAAAATTACTATAATTAGAGCAAAGAGGAGCTTTTATATCAAAAAGGCATATAACAGCAAAAAATCAATTAGATCGAAGAAAAAAACTTACCAGATTGAAGTAAGGATCTGTACAGATCTGAATTTGAAAAAAAAAATGAGAAGGGAATTGGAGAGTAAAGAGGGAACCCAAATAAATGTAGAGATGGGTTCCTAGATATATGATGAGTGGGAAAAAGCTGGTATAACGAGGAGTGTGTGTGTGCGTGTTTTTCAGAGGAATAAAAGGAGAGAGAGACTGACGGTGGATTAGATGTCGATTTTGTAGTGTGAAAATTTGGGAACTGTTTTGCTATATTGCCATTTTTGTATATTATCAAGTGAAAGGTGGAACCTCCGAAAACTTTCAATTATAAGAAATGAAAATACTTCATCCGTGTTATAAATAAAATTATATTTATGATAAATATTTATATTTAGAGAAATTCTAAGTTTATTATTTGGTGATTAAGTCAATCTCTTTCTGTAAAAGAATTTTAGTCTATTGCAAATCATCTCAAAATCAATAACAATTCTCTCTTTCTACTTTTCTATGCAATACTCTTCTTCTTTTATTATTTCATAACACGTTATCAGCACGAGACTCTAACCAATTGAGTAGAAGCTTTGGAATTGAGCATAATAATTGTTAGTTATTCTATGAACTTCCTTCGTGATTAAATTCTGGATTTAATGTAAGTATTGTACGTTTCTATTTCAAATTGTTGACATTCTATAATTTGATTTTAAATACAAGCAAAGACGATAAATTTTAATTGCAAATCTAATGAAGTTTGAAAGATATTATAACCACCAAAAGTGGTAAAATTTCTATGTCTTACCATGATCAAATTCATGTATGATTGTGGGCAAAGAATTAAAAACACATCCCATTGTTTGCTACATTCGCATTCCCTTTAGAGAATGTGATAGCAGTATGTGATAAGTCTTAAAGAAGACAAAGTTACTACTATGAATATATCATCGTCATTATTGAGTAATAATAATAATAATAATAATAATAATAATAAAAATAATAATAATAATAATAATAATAATAATAATAATAATAATAAGGATTCTCAAAATAATCCCTCACTCTGTAAAATTAATGTTTGTCATCGATTTGACATGAGATTTTATAAAGCACATTTAAATGATTATGGTCCATTCATGATGTAAATGTAACAACATCTGATTTATGAATATATATTCATTCTTGGAAGAATATGAACGTCCTAGTGGTAGTGAATATACCACACTGACCTCTAGAAAGAGATTTGAGATGATATAAGAAAATAATGCCATTATCATGGCATGAATGGTCATTGGTCACGTACATATTGTACGCCAAAATATTTTGACAATGTGATTATTAAAGGACAACAATAATGCAAGAAACATATCTTGTATATAATTTTGACCATGACCATAATGCTATAACTTTTTGCTTGAAATAAATACATGACCATATGGATGTTGATGAATATGTGGTAGTACAAAATTAATTGAGAACTCTGAAAGAGCCAACTATCACTATTTTGGAGAAATACAATTGATTACCAATAAGATATTATGTTGTAGTAAGTCTCAAATAAACTTATTTAGTTTTCAAAGTACACGCTAAAGTGGTTGATTATATTGAGACTATAAATAAAGAAAAAATTCAATATCTTCTATTACTACAACTTTTAACTGGATAATATGTATGTGAAAAGATACCCGCTTTATTCTCCAGTTTGTACTATATAAATAAAAGAATACCACAATAAAATGAATGTTTATTGATATAAAAACTCATATCATAATAAACTTGGTGTTTATTGATAATTGCACATGTCATGCTGTAAACCTAAACTTTATCAATATTGATAATTTATTCAGTTTGCATAATTGGGTTGGCCATATCAATTTAAGTATAATGTGCAAAAATAAAAGAGAATCTACCTGAATAAATATTAAAGAATTAGAAAGTTCTTTACGAATTCTCTTATATTATTTGTTCTCATTAATTAATTCACTAACTAAAGTTGGGATTGAATCCCATGAATGCTTGAAATATCAAAGGTAAATTGGGGCCCATTTACCTGCCATGTATACCATACAAGATGCATCTATGAGATAGTTACATGTGCGATTATTATTAACTCACAATTTGGTCGGTGTTTGCGAGGTAACTTGCTCAGTAATTTAATTTCGAGCATAATTTCCAAAATTTCTATTCAAAAAGTTCATCTTGATAAGTTGGTTTACATCACAGTTGGTTTACTAAAATAGTTTATTGAGTGTCTCCACTTACTAGCCAAACTATTTCTTATGACAATATATATATATATATATATATATATATCAATTTGATATATGTTATATACAAAAGTATATTGCATTATGTTATATACAAAAGTATATTGCATTCTCCCATCACAAGTGGTTCAGGGTGAAGAACCAAATAATTTCATCTAATTATTATTAATTTGTGGTGTATAATTTTATTAACACCATAATGCACAAAGATGGGTTCTCAAAGTTGAGCAAACAAGTTAGTTTTTCTAACATGAGAGAGAGACATGATAAATAGTAGAGAAAAAGTTACGTAGAATGAATTATCATGTGTACATCTAGATCCTCGAATAAAATAATATGAACTTGGAGTTTCTAAAAAGATAATTCGTTTGCAATATATTGCAAAGCATGTCATACGCATTTGCTGACCCAAAGAAAGTAACTATTTTCTCATTGTAATTG
Organism: Nicotiana benthamiana; assembly: GCA_034376525.1. Classification (NCBI taxonomy): domain Eukaryota; kingdom Viridiplantae; phylum Streptophyta; class Magnoliopsida; order Solanales; family Solanaceae; genus Nicotiana; species Nicotiana benthamiana. The sequence goes on along the minus strand of CM067340.1, from coordinate 23,674,863 downwards.
TTCATATTAAGTCCTGGAAGGACAAAGTCTATGGTACGCTTAAAGCGTATAGACAAATCGGTTTCAAATAAAACTTCTTGATAAAGGAGGTGAGAAAATGATCAAAGTGATCATAATAAGGAGGAAAGTGATCTAGAAGATCACATGCTAACACTTCATAAAATCTCGTGCGAGATTCAGGTACCTGAATATATGAATGAAGAGATCTCTATGTTATGTCTTTATGAAAAAAATACTAGAGTAGATATAAAATGTTCGTCGAACGACATCTATGATGTAGCTAAATATAGATGAGGATCTTAAGTCTGTCGCCTACAGATACAAAAATATTGGCCAATTGGAAGAGACACAATTCGAATTGAATTGGTTTCATATGAAACATATATAATTTTGTCTATGTTGTTCAAATACTTAAAAGTATAAAGTCAATTGTATGTGCAATCAATATCTAATATCTTATATGTCTAGCATGACATAAAAACTTGATATGCATCTAAATTCTATATGGCTTATATGACTTAACTTATAAGACAATCCATGAAGGATTTAAGTTGCTTGAAGCATATACAATTCCTAATCTTGAAGTATCACTCCTCAGTGTAATTTATGCACAAATATATATTGCTATAACTATAAGCATGATAATATGATAGCGAGAATCTCTATTGAGATATTGAAAAGCCCATTCCACGACATTTTATGAAGATATTTGCCATGACCTGAAATTCCCACCTTCGGGAGTTGTGATGACACTTACTCATGGAAGCTAGGCAAGCCATGAACTTTGAAACTATTAACCCCTTCGTTTTAAAACTCTTTACCAATTATGTTAACAAAAACCAACAATTCAATAATAGCAGAATGTAAAAATTAGCATAAGTCTCAGATAAATAGGAAAACAAAAGTGTCTAGAAAATCAATACAAGTCTCTACCTAGAACCTGGAGTCACAACATCCAAGGACTACTACGAATACTACATACATCAGTTTGAAGGAAAGTAAAGTTGTTTGTCTCGAATACATGAGATAACAGGATGTAAAAGTAAGATAGAGGAGACGTTGGGCCTGCGAACGTCAGCAAGGCTACCTCGGTATCTCAGTGGACTGAAGACTGGCTCCTGAACTACTCTGCGCACCAAATGTTGCTCCGGTATCTGCACAAAGTGCAGAGTGTAGTATCATCACAACCGACCTTATGTGCCGGTAAGTGTCTAGCCTAACCCCAGCGAGGTAGTAACGAGGCTAGAACCAGACTCTAGATAAACCTGTGTAGTTATATAATGTATGGCGAAAAAGTAAACAATAATGAGTAGTTGAAAAGGGAGGGGGTACATGTTTCGGGGAAACAACTCAATCAAGCAGAGACCAATTAAATATGAAAGAACAATACAGTATCTGCATCAAGGTAATAATACTACTGTTGCAGCGTGCAACCTGATCCAATATAATATCTGTTGCAGCGTGCAACCTGATCCAATATAATATCTGTTGCGGCATGCAACCCGATCCATATATATTTTAATAAAAATATTGCGGTGCATAACCTGATCCAAATATACAGCTCACAGTAATCATAACAACAGTCCCGGTAAGGGATTAACCATAAGTTACGTTATCCCAGCAAGGGAACTCAACAGTACAAGAATATACGTCCCGGCAAGGGAGAATTAGTTATAACCAATCTCAACTCAACTTATAATCATCTCTATTGTCACCATCTCTAACTCATATGTCACTTATAGTCTTTGCCCAATACCACGGATTTATTCACTATTGCAACCATAGTATCATTCAAGAAAAAAATAATTATCAATTTAAGACCAACGGTCATGCTCGACACCAACATATAGATATTCGTCACCATGCCTATATGTCGTACTCAACAAGAAACAAGTAGCAAATACGACTCAACTCCTAATCCCTCAAGATAAGGTTAGACCGAACTCTTACCTCAAACTTTCACGGCCAATTCAATCCTCAATTACCGTTTTTCCTCTCGAATTTGGATCCAAATCGATTGAATCTATACATAAATAACTTCAAAACATCAATAATGTTAGGATTTATGCCCGTCACTAGGGGGGGTGAATAGTGCGGCACAAGAATATTGATAAATATTGCGGAATTAAAATTGCAGGAATAAAATAAATTCGGTAATTAAAATAACAAGGAAAGAACGCACCGAATTTATCCTGGTTCACCACAACTTGTGGCTAGTCCAGTCCCCGAGAGACTCTCTCGAGATTCCACTAACTCCGTTAAGCTTACGGGTGCCTAACAAACCGTTACACTTGCTCGTAGATGTACACTCTACAAGACTTCAACTTGCTCGAGGATACCGCACCTCAAGACTTCAACCTTGCTCGTGGATACCGCACCACAAGACTTCACGCACTAAGACTTAGGGTACTTAGTGAACCCGACAATCAATGAGAAGATATGTTCTTCTCAAACACCTTTCTCTTTTTACAATAAGAACTCTCTCAAAAGAGTAGATAAAGAGATACAAAATAAGCTCTATGAACAACACAAAGTTATCTCTCAAATGGCTCAACAAAAGCTCTAAAATGATGCTCAAATAATGTCAATATGTATATCAATATTGGGAGGTGTGTTGTGTTTAAAATCAGCTCAAAAGACCTCTTTTTATAGGTGAAAAATGGTGTATGTCTGTTGCTTAATTGGCAATCAATTATGCTGATTTTGTGCCCAGATAATCGATTATTCAGCATCTGATAATCGATTATTCTCCAACGTTCAGAAAATCAGAAGCTGATTTTCTGCTGCATAATCGACTATCTGATACTGCATAATCGATTATTCTGAGGCAGTGTTCAAACAATGGCAACGGTCTACAGCATAATCGATTATGCATATACTGATAATCGATTATTCTGAGGCAGAATTGAAAACTTACTTCAAAAACCATTTTGGTTAAGATGAAAACTTTAACATCATTTTGTTTGAAGTATATAAAATATGTTTATGATAAATATGATTTAATATATAAATATGATTTAATAAAATGATTTTATGCATATTTATGATGACCTATGTTGAGCCAAAAGAAGAGATAACTTAAGCGTTGCTCTTACATTTGTTCTACCTAACGACCTACGCCTTGGGTCTTCGGTCTTGAACATTTGAGCTCGTCTTTGGCTTTTCCATTGCAATCCGTTCATCAATATGCTTCTCGGCATTCAAGCTTGATTGTTTGTCATATAATATCGTTGATTGACACTTGACTTCATTGTTTGTCATTCATCAAAACCTATACCTGAAAATCATGTCCATACAGCCAAAGCGCACATATCATAGGTAGAGTGATTTTCTACAATTTCCCCCTTTTTGATAATGACAAACAACAGGAGATATGCATATCGAATTCCCCCTAACTTCATGCTATATCTCAACATACAATTCATGTAAACAATTTAATATAATTCCCCCTTAATTGAAGCATACTAGAATGTGAGGACATTCCCCCTTATTCGATGCATATCGCCTAAATTCTTCCCCCTTTTGGCATTAGCAAAAAGAGTATACCAATTGTTATTGAAACTATTGACGATACCAATTGTTAAAAAAAATCATATCAATATCAAATAATACCAAATGTTAGTAAAAACATGCCAATCATAACGACGGTCATTTTTCGCAAATATACCAACTGTTATTTAAACTAAAAATATTCATCAAAACATGAATCAATCATTTAACATAAAAATAATTGATACCAATTTGTTATTCAAAATAACACTTATCAAAACATGAATCAATAATTAATATCAATTGTTAGCACATATCAACTATTATGTTTTTATCAAAAATACGATAACTAACCGACGTTCCCCCTCGATGCCTTAAGGTTTCGTGCTTGGTGCATCTACTACAATATTGTAGTCTTCAAGCACACCTGCAAAAGTACCTAAAAATAGGTTTTCGGTACCCAACTTCTTTTGGGTCCTTGGGGGTTAGGCAAATAATAATTATAATCAAAATATGAATCTCTATGTTTAGCAAAACATACGGGTGCAATGTGTCCTACCCGGTTACAATAATGACATATAACATTAGGGTTGTGCATATGTCTAGGTTGAGCCAAATGCGTTCTGGGTGATCTAAAGTCGTTATTCATAGAAGCGTTGAAATTCCTAGAGTCATCTCTAGGTAGTCTAGAATAATTATTTCTAGACTCATTAACGCAATTTCTACGTGGCCTAAAATGATTATTTCTAGGCTCGTTTACAAAAATCCTAGAATTATTTCTAGGTGGTTTAACCTCATTTTTATCACCCTTTTTAATTACTTCACTTGTTTTGGAAACATTTACACTACATTTTTCTAGTGTATTTCTAAGTTCTATGTTCTCTATTTTCAAAGAACTACAAGAAGAACAATTTGAACTTTGAACACTTAAAGAGGCTTCATTCATCTCCTTGACTTTATTTTTGAAATCAACAATGTCATTTTCCAAAAACTTATTTTCTTCTTTTAGCTTTTCATTTTCACACGTCAATTTTTCAAAATCTTTTTCTTTTAAAGAAGGTTGTTTTTCAAAATCTTTTTCTTGCAAAGAAAGTGTTTTCTCAAAATCTTTTTCTTGCAAAGAAAGTGTTTTCTTCAAATCTTTTATGGTTTTTGAAGCTTTAACAAATTCACCATATAATTCATCATAAGCATTTTGCAATTCTTCTAACGAGTAAGAGTTAGAAATACTTACCTCTTCTTCTTCGTTGGCCATGAGGCATAATGCGGCAGTTTCATCGCCCGAGCTGTCCGAATCCCATGTTACGCGCCTATGGTGTTTCTTCTTTTTCTTGTCCTTTGATTTTGGACAATATGATTTGGTGTGGCCAATTTTTTCACAATTTTGACATGAAGGACTTGGTTCTTCCTTCTTTATTTCCTTCTTCATAAACTCATAAAACTTTTCAATTATATCATTGGAAATAATATCATCATCACTTTCCGAATCACTTACGTCTACTCTTTTAGAAGATGAGGCTTTGAAAGCAATATTCGAATTACTTCTAAGATACGGATTAAGAGTTGTGCTTTGATAAGCTTTAAGATTACCTCGTAGTCCATCAATTGTGACGTCCATGATTCCTATCGACTCTTGGGTAGCATTTGCTTTGGAGCGCCATTTGGGAGTGAGACCCCGGAGGATTTTTCGAACTAGATCTTTGTTCGAGTATATTTTTCCGAGAGCATGAAGATCGTTGACGATTATTAAGAATCGTTCGAACATATTATCGATGTTTTCATCATTCCTCATTCTAATAAGTTCATATTCATGTGTTAGAAAATCAATTTTAGATTCTCGGACTTGAGACGTACCTTCATAAGTTATCTCGAGTTTATCCCACATTTCCTTTGCGGTTGTGCAACAAGAGATTTTCCTATAGTCGTCCGGATTCACCGCACAAAATAGTAAGTTGACGGCAGTTGCGTTTCTTTCAATTTTCTTGATGTCCTCGGCATCATATTCATTTTCTTCCTTTGGAACCATGATTTCCCCAACTTTCTTTGTTGGCATTTGTTCACCTTTCTTGATGATTTGCCATAGTCGAAAGTTGTGTGATTGGATGAATATTCTCATTCGCTCTTTCCAGTATGTATAATTTCTTCCATCAAAAAATGGAGGCCTCTCGGTGGAGTGTCCTTCGCTCATTATTCCTGCGTTCAATATTCTCAACAAAAAAATATATATCGCTCTCAACCGGTTAAGGCTTTCAGAGAGTTAGGCTCTGATACCAATTGTTAGGATTTATGCCCGTCACTAGGGGGGGGGGGAATAGTGTGGCACAAGAATATTGATAAATATTGCGGAATTAAAATTGCAGGAATAAAATAAATTCGGTAATTAAAATAACAAGGAAAGAACGCACCGAATTTATCCTGGTTCACCACAACTTGTGGCTAGTCCAGTCCCCGAGAGACTCTCTCGAGATTCCACTAACTCCGTTAAGCTTACGGGTGCCTAACAAACCGTTACACTTGCTCGTAGATGTACACTCTACAAGACTTCAACTTGCTCGAGGATACCGCACCTCAAGACTTCAACCTTGCTCATGGATACTGCACCACAAAACTTCACGCACTAAGACTTAGGGTACTTAGTGAACCCGACAATCAATGAGAAGATATGTTCTTCTCAAACACCTTTCTCTTTTTACAATAAGAACTCTCTCAAAAGAGTAGATAAAGAGATACAAAATAAGCTCTATGAACAACACAAAGTTATCTCTCAAATGGCTCAACAAAAGCTCTAAAATGATGCTCAAATAATGTCAATATGTATATCAATATTGGGAGGTGTTGTGTGTTTAAAATCAGCTCAAAAGACCTCTTTTTATAGGTTAAAAATGGTGTATGTCCGTTGCTTAATTGGCAATCAATTATGCTGATTTTGTGCCCAGATAATCGATTATTCATTATCTGATAATCGATTATTCTCCAACGTTCAGAAAATCAGAAGCTGATTTTCTGCTGAATAATCAATTATCTGATACTGCATAATCGATTATTCGGAGGCAGTGTTCAAACACATGCAACGGTCTAGAGCATAATCGATTATGCATATACTGATAATCGATTATTCTGAGGCAGAATTGAAACTTACTTCAAAAACCATTTTGGTTAAGATGAAAACTTTAACATCATTTTGTTTGAAGTATTTAAAATATGTTTATGATAAATATGATTTAATAAAATATGTTTATGATAAAAATGATTTAATAAAATTATTTTATGCATATTTATGATGACCTATGTTGAGCCAAAAGACGAGATAACTTAAGCGTTGCTCTTACATTTGTTCTACCTAATGACCTACGCCTTGGGTCTTCGGTCTTGAACATTTGAGCTCGTCTTTGGCTTTTCCATTGCAATCCATTCATCAATATGCTTCTCGGCATTCAAGCTTGATTGTTTGTCATATAATATCGTTGATTGACACTTGACTTCATTGTTTGTCATTCATCAAAACCTATACCTGAAAATCATGCTCATACAACCAAAGCGCATATATCATAGGTAGAGTGATTTTCTACAAATAAATGCTAAACAATTGGAATCCAATTCATAACTATAGCTTTCCAATCATTCTTCCCAAAAATTCAAAAATCGACCCCAGGCCTTTTTGGTCAAAACACGAGGTTCAGACTAAAATCAAATCACACATTCACCCATGAGCCCAAATATATAATTATTTCCAGAATTTGGCCCCAAAACAAGGTCTAAATCACAATTAATTAAAAAGCCATAACTATACCCAAATCCTAATTTTTTACCCTTAATCACATGTTTTAGGTCTAGAAATCTAATAAATGCTGATGAAAATTGAAGAAATTAGCTAAAGATTATTTATCCAAGAGATTGTGGTGAAAGAATGCTTCAAAATTGCCTAAGAACTTTGAAGAAGAAAGAGTTTGTGAAATTTTTATAAAATCCCGTAATGGGTTCTGTTTTTGGGAATTAAAATAACTGGGCGGATTTTTTCATCGCGTTCGCGATAAGCTCATCGCATTCGCGATGAGTTAGGTCAGGCGACCTTCATGTTCGCGAAAGACGGCTCACATTTGCGGAGCTTGGCTCCTCGAGCCTACGCATTCGCGATGGACAGTTTGGTGACCCCTCCCCTTTAACCTTACGCATTCATGAGGCCAGGGATGCGTTCGCGAAGGTATAGCCCCCAATACATCGCATTTGCGACTTGGTCTACCCATTCGTGTAGAAGGAAGTTCCTTCAACGATATTTTACACATCGCGTTTACGAGGGTCCTCCCGCGAACGCGAAGAAGGACATATCAGAACTTTAAAACCTATAACTTTTATAAGTCTAAAACCATTCTGAAACACACTTGAGCTCCCGGGGCTCCTAACCAAACATACATACTAACTCAACAACACCATACGAATTTATCCATGCAATCAAATTGGCTAATAACCTCAAGAACAATGAATCAAACCTCAAAAGCAAGAACTTTTCCTCAAACTTCATCAAGTTTCAAATTTAGCAATTCAAGTCCGAATCACGTCAAACGACGTTCGTTTTAACCAAATTTTACAAAAATGATTTAAACTATATATAAGACCTGTACCGGGCACCGAAACCAAAATACGGGCTCGATATCATCACTTTCTAATAAGATTTCATTTCAATTTTCCTTAAACACTTTTTGAAAATAATTTTACAGAAAAATTCATTTCTCAGGCTTGGGACCTCAGAATTTGATTCCGAGCATACGCCCAAGTCCCATATTTTTCTACGGGCCTTCTAAAACTGTCAAATCATGGGTCTGGGTCCAGGTCCATTTTTCTAAAATATTGATCGAAGTCAAATTTATTCTTTTTAAAATTAGAACTTAGCATTTTTCACAGAATTTCATAATTAAGCTTTCCTGGCTACGCGCTCGGACTGTGCATGCAAATCGAGGCAACTCTAAATGAGTTTTTTAAAGCCTCAGAAGCACGAAATTTGATTTAAAACAAGTACCTGAGTCGGGGAAAAGATGAGGGTAACGGCTCCACCTCTAAAACAATTGTTCGTCCTCGAACGGATTGAAGAAGGAAGTACCTGAGTCGGGGGAAAATGAGGGTAACGGCTCCGCATATCAGACTCAGACTCCTAGGTCGATGCCTCAGGAGACTGACCTCTCCAGTGAACACGAACAGAAGGAAAACTCTTCGATCTCAACTAACAAATGTGCTAGTCTAAAATAGGCACCAGCTCCTCCTTATAAGACAAGTCCTTGTCCAACTCGATAGTGTTGAAATCTAATACGTGGGATGGATCGCCGTGATACTTCTAGAGCATGGACACATGAAACACTAAATGTATAGCTGATAAGCTCGGCGGCAATGCAAGCCTATAAGCCACTTCTTCCACTCAAACAAGGATCTCAAACAGACCAATTAACCTAGGGCTAAGCTTGCCCTTCTTCCCAAATCTATTCATGCACTTCATAGGCGACACACAGAGCAACACGTACTCACCAACCATAAAATCCACATCTCGAACCTTGCGGTCTGCATAAGTGTTTTCCTGGACTGAGCTGTACGAAGCCTATCCTGAATAATCCTGACCTTGTCCAAGGCCTCCTGAACCAGATCCGTACCCAACAATCGAGCCTCTCCCAGCTGAAACCATCCAACCGGAGATCGACACCGCCTACTATATAAAGCCTTATAAGTAGCCATCTGGATACTAGACTTGTAGCTATTGTTGTAGGCAAACTATGCTAAAGGAAATAACTAATCCTAGGAGCTTCAAAAGTCAATAACATAAGATCGGAGCAATTCCTCCAAAATCTGAATAGTTTGCTCGGATTACCTATCCGTTTGAGGATGAAATGTTGTGCTCAACTCAACCCGTGTACCCAACTCTCGCTGAACTTCTCTCTAGAAGCATGAGGTAAACTACGTACCCCGGTCCAAAATGATAGATACGGGAACACCATGAAGGCGAACAATCTCCCGAATATAGATCCCAGCTAACCTCTCAGATGAATAGGAGACTGCCATAGGAATGAAATGCACTAACTTGGTCAACCTATCAACTATGACCAAAACTACGTCGAACTTCTTCCGAGTCTGCGGGAGTCTAGTAACGAAGTCCATAGTGATCCGTGCCCACTTTCACTCGGGAAGCTCAATCCTCTGAAATAAACCACCAGGTCTCTGATGCTCATACTTAACCTGCTGACAATTCAAACACCGAGCCACATATGCATTAATATCCTTCTTTATTTTATGCCACCAATAATGTTGTCGCAAGTCCTGATATATATTCGCGGCGCCCGAATGAATAGAGTACCGGGAGCTATGGGCATCCTGTAAAATCAACTCTCGAAGCTTGTCCACATTAGGCACACGAACTCGCCCCTGCAATCTCAAAACTCCATCATCACCTAAGGTAACATGCTTGGCCTCTCCATGCAGCATCGTGTCTCTAAGGACACACAAATGGGGATCATCAAACTTTCAATCACAGATACGCTCCAATAATGAAGAACGAGCGACCGTGCAAGCTAATACCCGACTAGGCTTAGAAATATCCAACCTCACAAATCTAATTGCCAAAGCCTGAACATCCAAAGCAAGCGGTCTCTCACTAACCGGAATATAAGCAAGACTGCCTATACTGGCTGACTTTCTACTCAAAGCATCGGCCACCACATTGGCCTTTCCCAGGTGATATAAGATAGTGATATCATAATCCTTCAACAACTCTAACTACCTCCTTTGCCTCAAATTCAACTCATTTTGCTTGAATAAATAATGAAGACTCTTGTGGTCAGTGAACACCTCATATGCCACGATACAAATAATGCCTCTAAATCTTCAGTGTGTGAACATTGGCTACCAACTCTAAATCATGCACGGAATAGTTCTTATCATGATCTTTAACTGCCTTGAAGCATAGGCAATGACCTTGCCATCCTGCATCAACACCGCACCAAGCCCAATACGAGAACCATCACAATAAACTATATAAGACCTTGAACCTGTGGGCAAAATCCAACACTAGTGTCGTAGTCAAAGCTGTCTTGAGCTACTGAAAGCTCGCCTCAAATCGTCCGACCATCTAAATTGGAACCCTTCTTCCGACCGCCTGAACTGGCACCCTTCTGGGTCGACCTGGTCATTGTGGCTACAATAGATAAAACCCCTTCACAAACCGACGATAGTAGCCTGCCAACCCCAAGGAACTCCGAATCTCTGTAGCTGATGCTGGTCTAGGCCAATTCTTGACTACCTCAATCTTCTTCGGATCAACCTGAATACCCTCTACCGATACAACATTACCCAGGAATGCAACTGAACTCAACCATAACTGACACTTCGAGAACTTAGCATATAATTGACTATCCTTCAGAATCTGAAGAACCACCCCGAGATGCTGCTCGTGCTCCTCTTGGCTCTGGGAATATATCAAAATATCATCAATGAAGACTAACAAAAACGAGTCCAAATAAGGCCTAAGCACTTGGTTCATCAAATCCATAAAAGATGTTGGGGCATTTGTTAACCCGAATGACATAACTAAGAACTCATAATGCCCGTACCGAGTGCGAAAGATGTCTTAGTGACATCAGATGCCCTAATCCTCAACTGATGGTAGCCATATCTCAAGTCAATTTTTGAAAATATCTTGGCACCTGAAGTTGATCGAACAAATCATCAATCATTGGCAACAGATACTTATCTTGATTGTAACCTTGTTCAATTGTCGGTTAATCAATACACATTCTTATTGACCCATACTTATTCGTAACAAAAAACGCCAGTGCACCCCAAGGCGATACACTGGGTCTAATGAAACCCTTCTCAAGAAAGTCTTGCACATGTTCCTTTAACTCTTTCAACTCAGACGGGGCCATACGATATAGCGGGATATAAATGGGTTGGGTGACCAGATCCATATCAATGCAAAAGTCAATATCCCTGTCGGGTGGCATACCGGGTAGGTCTGAAGGGAAAACCTCAAGAAACTCATAAACCACAGGCAGAAAACCAATAGAGGGAACCTCAGCACTAGAATCACGAACATAAGCCAAATAGGCCAAACACCCGTTCTTGACCATACGCCGAGCCTTCACATAAGATATAACGCTATGGGTAGAATGACCAGGAGTCCCTCTCCACTCTAAATGTGGCATACCCAATAAATCTAATGTCACGGTCTTGGCATGGCAATCTAAGATAGTGTGGTAAGGTGATAACCAATCCATCCCCAATATAACATAGAAATCGACCAAGTCTAAAAGCAAAAAATCTACACGAGTCTCGAGACCCTCAAGCGCAACTTCACACAAATAATGGACTCGATCTACCATAATAGAAGCACCCACATGTGTTGACACATAATCAGGAACACCCAACGAATCACTAGGCATCACCAAATGCAGGGCAAAATAAGATGACACATATGAGTATGTAGACCCTGGATCAAATAAAACTGAAGCACCTCTATCACAAACCAGAATAGTACCTCTGATCATCGCATCTGAAGCCTCAGCCTCGGGCCTAGGTGGAAGAGCACAACATCGAGGCTAGGCTCCACCACCCTGGGCTACATCTCTAGGACGACTTGCAGCTGGCTGGCCTCCACCTCTAGCGGCCTGAGCTCTACCTCTAAATCTTCTACCTCCACCCCTAACACCTCTTACCCCACCTTTAGCTGGATAGGCAGTCTGTAGAACATCTGGGCCTGAATCATAGCTTAGAAACCCTGCTGCTGCGACTGAGTGCCCACTAACCTCGAACAAGCCCTCTGGATTTGACCATACTCACCACACTCATAACATCCACCAAAATACTATGGCTGAAGAAACTGAGGCTGACCCTGGCAATTTGAATGACCACCCCAAAAACTCTAGAGTGACGATGTACTGATAGGAGTTGGTGATGCACTATAGGGTTGCTAATCAAAATACTGCACGCGAGAACCCCGGCCACCTGAAGCACCGTGAGAAATCTGAAGAGCTGACTGGAAGGACCTAGGAGGAAGGACTCTATCATATGAATCTCTGCCTCCAAACGAGGCACCACTGAATCTACCTGAATATCGGGGCCTCTTATTCGACCCCTGACCACCTCCATATGATAGGACCATCTCAACTCCTCAAGCCACACTGGCCACCTCCTGAAAGGTGATCTCACTCCCAGCCTCCTTGGCTATCTGAAGATGAATCAGCTGAATAATACCGTCAATAAACCTCCTCACTCTCTCTTTCTCTTGGTAGGAAGTATGACAAGAGCATGGCAAGCTAAGTCGATGAACTTGGTCTCATACTGGGTGACCGTCATGGAACCCTGCTGGAGGTGCTCAAACTGTCTCCGATAGGCCTCTCTCTGGTTAATGGGGAGAAAATTCTCTAGAAATAACATTGTAAGCTACTCCCAAATCAAAGATAGCGACCCCACTAGCCTACCTAAGCAATAATCCCTCCACCAACTCTTGGCGGATCCAAACAGGCGAAATGTTGCAAAATCAACCCCATTGGTCTCAACAATACCCATGTTCCTGAGAACCTCGTGGCATCTATTTAGAAAATCCTAGGGATCCTCAGTAGATGCACTGCTGAAAGTAGAAGTAAAGAGCTTGGTGAACCTATCCAGCTTCCACAAATCATCACTGGACATAGCCGCCCCATCGCCGGTCTGAGCTACTATACCCGGCTGAACTGCTCTAATTGGCTGAATCGCTGGAGTCTGAATCTGGGGAGCTATTTTCTCTGGAGTGCAAGTAGCAAGAGTCTGATCCTCTCCTCTAGCCTGAGAGACGGCTGGTGCTACGGGAAGCAAGCTTGCTCGGGTGACACTCTTTATGAGGCCCACCAATTGGACTAGAGCATCATGAAGAACTAGGGTAGCAATAAACCCCTCTGGGACCTGAGCTGGGCCCACCAAAACTGTTGGGACTGTAACCTTCTTATCCAAATCAACCTGAGGCTCCACCACTGGTGCTGTTGCTCGGGGCTGAGCTCTAACCTTACCTCGGCCTCTAGCACGGCCTCAGCCTCTTCCCTTTGTAGAAGCTGCTGGTGGCGGATCGGGCTACTGAGCGGTAGATGAGGATGCACGTGTTCTCGACATCTGTGAAAGAACATAGTAGAAATTCAATTAGCGTTTGAGAAACAAAACCGCACTACAAGAAAGAACAAATGTGAAGTTCTCCTAACCATGTAGCCTCTAAGGTATAAATACAAACGTCTCTATACTGATCCCTTAGACTATATTTAGCTTGTTCGTGTGTTGTGAGACCTATGTAACCTAGAGCTCTAGTACCAACTTGTCACAACCCAGAATTCCCACCTTCGGGAGTTGTGATGGCGCCTATTTGTGGAAGCTAGGCAAGCCATGAATCTTTGAAACCATTCACCCCTTCGTTTTAAAACTCTTTACCAATTATGTTAACAAGAAAACAAAACAGTCAGATAATAGCCAAATATAAAATTTAGCAGAAGTCTCAGATAAATAGGAAACCAAAATGTCTAGAAAACCAATACAAGTATCTACCCATAACCTGGAGTCACAACATCTACGGACTACTACGAATACTACATACATTAGTTTGAAGGAAAGTAAAGCTGTTTGTCTTGAATACATGAGATAACAGGATATAATAGTAAGAAAGAGGAGACGCCGGGCATGCGAATGTCAGCAAGGTTACCTCGTTATATCGGTAGACTGAAGGCTAGCTCCCGAACTACTGGTGCACACCAAATTCTGCTCTAGTATCTGCACAGAGTGCATAGCGTAGTATAAGCACAACCGACCCCATATGTTGGTAAGTGTCTGGCGTAACCTCGGCGAGGCAGTGACAAGGCTAGAACCAGAATCCCAATTAATCTGTGCAGTAATATAATTTATGGCGGAAAAGTAAACAGGTAATGAGAAGTTGAAAAGGGAGGGGGTACATGTTTCCGGAAAAAACCTCAATCTAGCAGAAACAATTTAAATATGAAGGAACAGTACAATATCTACATCAAGGTAATATATATATATATATATATATATATATATATATATATATATATATATATGTTAATACAAATATTAAGGCGCGCAACCCAATCCAAATATACAGCTTACAGTACTCACAACAATAGTCTCTGCAAGGGATTAAACATAAGTTACATTATCCCGGACAGATATGTTCATCGCGTTTTGGGACTTAAAATAACTGGACAGATATGTTCATCGCGTTGGCGATAAGCTCATCGCATTAGCAATGAGTTAGGTCAGGTAGACCTTTTCATTCGCGGAAGATGGCTCACGTTCGCGAAACTTGGCTCTTCGAGCCTACGCGTTCACGGACCGTTGGTCGCATTCGCGATGGACAGTTTGGTGACCCCTCTCCCTCAACCTTACGCGTTCGCAAGGCCAGGGATGCGTTTGCAAAGGTATAGCCCCCGCTACCTCGCGTTCGCGACCTGGTCTACGGGTTCGGGTAGAAGGAAGTTCCTTCAGCGATATTTTACACATCGTGTTCCCGCATTCACGAGGGTCCTCCCGCGAACGCGAAGAATGACATATCAGAACTGGAAAACCTACAACTTTTATATGTCTAAAACTATTCCGAAACACACCCGAGCCCTCGGGGCTCCTAACCAAACATATGTTCTAACTCAACGAAATCATACGTGTTAGGATTTATGCCCGTCACTAGAGGGTGGGTGAATAGTGAGGCACGAGAATGTCGGTAAATTTTGCGGAATTAAAATTGCAGGAGTAAAGTAAGTGCAGTAATTAAAAGAGTAAGGAAAGGACACACCCAATTTATACTAGTTCACCACAACGTGTGGTTAGTCCAGTCTCCCGAGAGACTCTCTCGAGTTTACACTAACTCCGTTAAGCTTACGGGTGCCTAACAAACCGTTACACTTGCTCGTAGATGTACGCTCTACAAAACTTCAACTTGCTCGAGGGTACCTCACCTCAAGACTTCACCTTGCTCGTGGATACCGCACCACAAGACTTCACACACTAAGATTGAAGGTACTTAGCAAACCCAACGCTCAATGAGAAGGTATGGTCTTCTCAAGAACCTTTCTCTTTTACAACAAGAACTCTCTAAGAAGAGTAGATAAAGAGATACAATATAAGATCTATGAACAACACAAGGTTGTCTCTCAAATGGCTCAACAAAAGCTCTAAATATGATGCATAAATGTTATCAATATGTTCAAGAATAATGAGAGATATTGTTCTCTTAAAATCAGCTCCAAAGACCTCTATTTATAGGGTGTGGAGGTTATATATTCGTTGCTTGATAGTCAATCACTAATTGCCGATTTTGCGCTACATAATCGATTATCTTCTTAACGTTCAAAAAACTAGACGTTGGATGGCAACGGATAGTAGGATAATCGATTATTCTAATGAGATAATCGATTATCTTACTTCTCTGGACTCCAGTTTTAAGCTGGAAATCAACATAATCGATTATGTGGCTATTCTGGAATTTCCAGTTTTGGCTGGAAACTCAACATAATCGATTATGCACATAAGAATAATCGATTATCTGGCTGTTCTGTCCAGAATCGAAAACTTACTTCAAAAACCATTTTGGTTAAAATGAGAACGTTAAAAATCATTTTGTTTGAAGTATATCAAAAATGTTTATGATGATTATGATTTGATAAAATGATTTTATGCATATTTATGATGACCTATGTTGAGCCAAAAGACGAGATAACTTAAACGTTGCTCTTACATTGGTTCTATCTAACGACCTACGCCTTGGGTCTTCGGTCTTGAACTTTTGAGCTCGTCTTGGCTTGTCTATGCAATCCCTTCATCAATATGCTTCTTGGCATTCAATCTTCATTTTTTTGATTTATCATAATTGATTTGTCAACCATCTTGATTGTTTGCTAATGCATCTTCATTGTTTGTCATATAATATCGTTGTTTGACAATTGACTTTATTGTTTGTCATTCATCAAAACCTATACTTGGAAATCATGCTAATACAACCAAAGAACACATATCAATGATATCAATGATTTCCAACAATACGAACTTATCCATGTGATCAAATTGCCCTAAATAACCTCAAGAACAATGAATCAAACCTCAAAATCAAGAACTTTTTCTCAAACTTCATCAAGTTTTAAATTTAGCAATTCAAGCCCGAATCACGTCAAACAATGTCCGTTTTTAGCCAAATTATACAGAAATGACTTAAACCATATATAAAACCTATACCGAGCACCAGAACCAAAATACGGGCCTGATACCATCGCTTTCTAATCAGATTTAATTTCAAATTTTCTTAAACATTTTTAAAAAATAATTTTACCAAAAAATTAATTTCTCGGGCTTGGGACCTCGGAATTCAATTCTGAGCATACGCCGAAGTCCCATATTTTTTGACGAATCCTCCGGGATCGTTAACTCATGGGTTCGGGTCTATTTTTCCAAATTAGTAACCGAAGTCAAATTTATTCATTTTAAAATCAAACTTTGTATTTTTCACAGAATTTCATATTAAGCTTTTCTGGCTACGCGCCCGGACTATGCACACAAATTGAGGCAACTCCGAATGAGGTTTTCAAGGCCTCGGAAGTACATAATTTGATTTAAACATATTTTTCACAGAATTTCATATCTATCAGGAATGATGAATTCAAGGTTCAACATATTCATTCAAGTTAATATGGTTGATTTATTTATCAAATCTCTACCAATAATCTTTTGAAGATGGTGCACAAGATTGGGATACGAAGGCTCAAGGATGTGAATTGATGCTCGTATCAGGGGTAGTTAATACGCGTTGTACTCTTTTTTACTTACAAGGTTTTGTCCCACTGGTTTTTACTTGCAAGGTTTTTAATGACGTAAAAAAAACGTATATCGTTAGATATTTATACTCTTTTTCCTTCTCTAGAATTTTGTTCCCATTGGATTTTATCTTATTTAAGGTTTTAACGAGACACATTATATGTTGAATAGACATTCAAGGGGGAGTGCTTTAAATTGAATTCTATTTATGGTGAATGTCCATATTTAGAGAGATTCTAGGGTTTATTACTTGGCAGCTAAGTCAACCTCTTCCAATAAATAGAAGGTTCTATTCTATTGTAAATCACCCCAAAATCAATAAGAATTCTCTCTCCCTACTTTTCTTTGCAATACTCTTCTTTTTATTTTAATATTTCATAACAATCTGTCTCATATATCTCAAATTATTTGTCACGTTCGAAGTTCAAGACAATTTTTTTTTCTTTTTTATCCTTAGTATAATAATATTTGAAGACTACAAATACCTTAATTATGGATAACTCAATAAAAAATATTAACAATAAAAAATATTAAATATTAAGACATGAATAAGCATAAAGTAGTTAATTCCGTCCTAATTAATTTTTCTTAAGAGACGTGTACAGGAGAATCATGACGGATAACACGAGACGGAGGAAGTATATTTTTTTCTTTTTGTATAATTGTAGCTGTAGGCATATAAAATTTATTGAATTCAAATTCAATAAATAATTTGGATTATATTCTAAATATATTAGTCCAAATAAATATTTTGGGCTAATATAATAGGATTAATTATATATGACCAATATTATAGGGCTAGCCCATTTAATTGGGCTAAAGCGATGAGCCCACTTCATTAACCCAAGATGACATCTTCTTAAAGGCCCCGTTTGGTGCCACGTGTCAAATGACGTGGCGAGCCAGATCAAGAAAAAGATCCAATAGGACCATGCCACATGTCAAAATGACAAGGCATGCCCAGTCACACTAAAAATCCAATGAAATTGTGTCACGTGTGCAAGTGACATGTTCTGGCCAATCAAATGCGGTCATGTCACCCTTCAATTTGATTGGTCGGAAAGAGTTTGACCTTATCACAACTCCTCCCTCCCACAACTATAAATAGGGGTCTTCATAACTCAGAAATGAGGTAGAAGTCATAACAAGAAGCAAGAAAGAGCTCGTGGATCAAACACTGCAAATTCCTCCACAAGTTTCAAGCTTCAAGCAATAAAGTTCAATTCAAGTTCAAGAAATCACGTTCAGTTCAAGAACGAAGAATAGATCAAGTATTCAAGCTCAAAAACGAAGAACAATTCAAGTATTCAAGATCTAGAGCGAAGTCAAATCAAATACAAGGCGGTCAAGATCAAGGCTAATTGTTCGTGATAAAATTTGTGGCAATAATCAAAGTGTTCATGACAGATAAATCAAATTCAAATTCAAGATCAAGCTCAAAGGCCCTAGAATTCATACTAGAAAAGTAGAATAAGAGAGATTGTAACAATCAAATATTTGAAATAAAATACTACAATTGTTGTGATATTTTCGGTCTCGATTTTATTTTCTCGACGCCAATTTATTGTCTACAAATTTTTGCATGCCCAGTGTGTCAATCTCTACCTCTCATCTCAACTTTTCAATCACCAAAGTCCAAGAACATTGAAATAGCTTCAAAGAAAATCAACTCCGGTTTAACTTCCACCAAGGCTGCTAACTCCAGGTTCTATGTTGATTTTGAAAGAATCCTCGATGTTACCTTTGGAAGCTTTAGACCAGTTACGAGGAGCAAATCAAGCTCTTTAGGACAACACGCACCCCAAGTGTTGTCTGTGTCAACCCCTATTTTCGGATTTTGATCCTCAAAAGGATCAAGATCTTGTACAAACGCATATGAAGGAGGAAGCAATGTTGCTGAAAAGATCAAGACAACTCTTGCTCTGCTTGACCTCTCTGGATCCAAGCACTCTACTCTAAAGGAAGATGATGATGCTTCAAGTGATGGATCCCCCCAATTACACCACATAGCGTGAGCTAATCAAGGATCAATCTGTGTGAAAATCCATTCTACTCTCCGTCGTCCACAGTAATCATGCAAGCCATGGTGATTAACACTTTGTTTATGGAGGAGCGGTTGGCAAACTTGACTGAAGAAATCGTTGGCTTAACCAAATTCATGCAAAATAAGAGGCTAGGATTGACAAGCTAACAGACACGGCGGGAATCTTGATGGAAGAAGAATCCACGCATGCACCCGGCAAGCTCCCAGTGGTTCTAGAGAGTGACTCCCCCCAAGACAAGTAGCATCCACTAAGGCTATCCCTACCTCATCTGAAGGGATGATTCCAATCGATCAATTGAAGGAGTTCATTGAAGGAACCATTAAGAACAAATATGAAGTTGACCAAATCCTCCCTTACATATGCAAAGCCGTACACTGCAATGGTCGATATGTTAAAGATGCCTGCTGGCTATCAACCTCCGAAGTTTCAATAGTTTGATGGTAAAGGTAACCCAAAATAATATGTTGTGCACTTTGTAGAGACGTGCAACAATGTTGGGACTTATGGAGATTACCTCATCAAGCAGTTTTTCCGCTTGCTAAAAGGAAATGCTTTTGACTAGTACACGAACCTCGAGGCTGGATATATCGATAGTTGGGATCAACTAGAGCAAGAGTTCCTCTATCTCTTTTATAGTACGAGACATGCTGTGAGTATGATAGAACTTACAAATACTCGTCAACAAAAAGGGGAACCAGTTATTGACTTTATCAATCGATGGGAGAATGCAAGCCTCAACTGCAAAGACATGCTAATTGAACCTTCAGGCATAAAGACGTGCATCCAAGGCATACATTGGGGCTTGTGCTACATCTTGCAAGGTTTCAAGCCTGGCACGTTAGAAGAACTTGCAACTCGTGCCCATGACATGGAGTGGGGAATGGCCTCCGCTGGAAATGTAAGGATGTCCATCAATGAACCTCGTAAAGGGAATGACAAGCAAGAAGTCAGGAAGTGGGGCAACTTTGTACCCAAGTCTGAAAGCAAAGAAGCTATAAATGTTAACACGTCACCTATGAAGTTCATCACGAAGGTGAGAAAGAAGCAGAATATTGAATCCACTTTTTTCACGATAAGCCAAGTGGAAAGTTGACTCTAGAATAAATGTAAGAGAAAGAGTACCCATTTCTGGATTCTAATGTGTCAAGCATTTTCGAAGAACTCCTCGAGTTAAATCTTATTGAGCTTCTGGTGATGAAGAGACCAAATGATGCTGAGAAAACAAATGACCCAAATTACTGCAAATATCACTGACTTGTAAGCCATCCTCTGGAGAAGTGCTTTGTCTTCAAAGACAAAGTCATGGACTTGGCTCGCGAAAAGAAGATCGTGCTTGAGGATGAGAAAGCAAGCGTGAACCAAGTCTTTATCACCTTTGGCTCATTCAATCTAGAGGAGTTATGTAGTTTAAAAGGAATCAAAAATGAAGAATTACTGGAGAACAACAAAGTTAAAGATGACCAACATGATGATGATGAAGGTTGGACGTTGGTGACTCTCATAGGCGCCACAAAAGGAGCCCATGAAAAGAATCAGTAGAACAACCAACAAGGAAGATGATGGTAAAAAGACCAATGAAAAAGAATCCAGTCAGGCATTTGAAGAAAGCAAAAATGTAGATGCACCACCCTCAAAAGCCATTCTATCCTGTGACCTTGGAGAAGTGCTTACTAAGTTGGTTCCGCACGAAGATTTTCCATGAGGGAATTGCTGCCTCTTGTTGCCATGCTGAAAAAGGGGAAGAAAAGAGTGATGACCTACCGTTGGCACCATTTTCGGAAAAGCCCATCGAGTTTGTTCCCCCGGAAGTTAATGCTTGTGAGAAAAAGGTCACGTTCACAAATGACGATCTTTTGCTAGGTGACACTGTACAATGCACTTTTGGTGAGAAATAATCTTTGTAATACAAGGATATTCCACATTCACTTCATCTATCGTTCCAACATGATATCCATTTCAGTGGATATCTATAAAACTCCACAAGTTTCTTTGAGACTTGGAGGAGAATAATACATCATCTATAATAAGTTTTGCTCCCTTAGATAGAAATATAGTGACTCTTCTGAAGCCTTCAATCAAACTTATATTACCAAAAATTATTGAAACATTTACTTTTTCCTTATGCAAATAAGAAAAGTATTTCTGATCTTTGAATATAGCTTGAGTTTTTCCACTATAAATTACATAAATATCTTCATGATTGGTCTTTGATCCAAGCAATATTTGAAGACTATCCATATTCTCTGGTACTTTCAAAGTATTGTTCTCGAGATGGCTGAGTCTTGTGCTCATAACGTGTTATAAAATAAAGATTGTAAAGTAAAGACAAGTACAGAGAGAAACAGATATATTATTCAACTTCAAACTGATGTACATAATGAATTGAAATATCCACTATTTATAGAAGAAAAACTTTTGTCGTGTCAGATATAGATAATCTTCTACCGGGAATAATATTTATCGATAACAGAGTACCGAAAGAATAAACTTTTTCAAGAAGCTAATTTTTAATATACTACTAAATAGATAAACATATTTATGGTGAATTCTCGTATGAATAAATTTCTTCAAGAAACTTATTCAAAGGAATACTGACTGAATATTCATAATATAATATATTTTTATAACAAATATATGTGTAATGAGGATTTAATATAAATTGAAAAGTTTTATGTTGGTTGCAAACTTACCACGATCCTCCTTTTTAATCCGGGCATGTGACATGGGGAGCTCTAGGTAAGGCCTAAGAATCAAATGCGCAACAAATTTGTCTATTAATTATAATTATTTTGTTATGAAATAATATAAGAACAAGAACAATAACTCAAGAACAAGAGCAAATAGAGAGAGAATAGGGAGAGAGAGAAGTATTCTTATTAATACTTGGGGTGATTTACAATGGGGTAAGACCCCTCTATTTATAGGAAGAGGAATGACTTAGCTTCAAGCTAAAACTCTTAGACATTCACTCTAAATAGACTTCTATTTTATAACACTCCCCCTTGAATGTCTATTCAATAATGTGCCTCGTTAAAACCTTAAAACCAAAACCCAATGGGAAAAATTAAAGAAAGGAAAAAGAGTACACATGTTTGAATATGCGCCTATTGGTTGCCTCGTTAAAAACCTCGCAAGGAAAACCCGGTGGGACAAAACCTTGTAAGGGAAAAAGAGTGCAACGCGCATTAACTCCCCCTAATGAGTACATCAGTTTATATCCTTGAGCATTTGCATTCCAATCTTGTGCATCATCTTCAAAACGATCTTTGATAGAGATTTGATAAATAAATCAACCATATTGACTTGAATAAATATTCCGCACCTTGAAATCATCATTCTTGATAGATATGAACATCTTCATATAATGTCGTGGAATAACTCTTCAATATCTCCATAGATGCATTCTCAATGCCATCATACTTATAGTTATAGCAAGATACATATGTACACAAATTGTACTAAGGATGTGGTACTTCAGGACCAAGAATTGCATATGCTTCAAGCAACTTAAATCTTTCAAGTTAAGTCATATAAGCCATATAATAGACTTTAGATGCATATCAAGTTTTCCATGTCATGCTAGACAAATAAGATATCGAAAACTGATTATACATACCTTTGACTTTATACTTTCAAGCATTTGAACTATAGGTTCAAAACTACATGTCTTTCATATGGAATCAATTCTTCTTGAATTGTATCTCTTCCATTTAGTTACTTTCTTTGGGTCAGTAAATGCGTATAGCATGCTTTGCAATATGTTGCAATTGAATTATCCTTTTTATGAACTTCAGGTTCATATCATGATATTCGGGGATATACATATACAAATGATAATTCATCCCATGTAACCTTTTCTCAAGTGTTTATCATGTCTCCCCCTCATGTTAGTAAAGCTAACTTATTTCCTCAACTTTGGGAAATTATCTTTGTGCATTATCATGTCAATATACACAACACATTAATAATAAGATGAGATTATTTGGTTCCTGACCTTGAACCACTTGTGAGGGGAGAATATACTCTCGTATACAACGTATATCAAACTGATATATATAACTTTGTTCTCATAAGAAACAGTTTAGCTATTAAGTGGAAGCACTCAATAATTATCTTGCTAAACTTACTTTGATATAAACCAACTTATCAAGATGAACTATCTTGAGTAGAAAATCTGGAAATTATGCTCGAAGTTAGATTACTGAGCAATTTACCTCGCAAGCACCGGCCAGGCTGCGGGTTAATAACAATTGCGCATGTAACCATATCATAGATGCATCATATGTAGTATACATGGCGGGTGAATGGGCCCATATTCACCTTTGATATTTCCAGAATTTATGGGCTTCAACCCGAACTCTTTAGTTGGTCAGTTCATTAATGAGAACAAGTGATACAAGAGAATTCGTAAAGAACTTTCTAGTTCTTTAATATTCACCTATGTGAATTTGCACATCATACTTAAAATGAGATGGCTAACACGAATGCCAACTGAATAATATTGGTAACCATGACATGTGCACTTATCAATAAACTTCAGGTTTATTATGACATGGGTTTTATACCAATAGATATCCACTTTATTGTGGCATTATTTCGTTTGTGTAGTACAAACTGGAGAACAAAGCGGGTAGCTTTTCATATACAAATTACCCCGTTACAAGTTGTAGTAATAGGAGATATCAAAGCCTTCCTTTATTTATAGTCTCAATATAATCAATCGCTTTCGCGTGTACTTTGGAAACTGAATAAGTTTCTTTGAGACTTACTACAGCACAATACTCAATTGTGTTTCTCCAACATAGTAGTAATTGGCTCTTCTAGAGCTCTCAATTAATTTTGTACTACCACAGATTCATCAACATTCATGTGGTGAATATCTTTCTTAAAGAGAAAGTTATACCATTATGGTCATGTCAAACTTATATGCAAGATATGTTTCTTGCATTATCGTTGTCCTTTAATAGTCATATTTCCAAAATACTTTGGCGTACAATAGGTACGTGACCAACGATCAATCATGCCATATATCATCTCAAACCTCCTTCTAGGGGTGAGTGTGGTATCATTTCAAACCTCCTTCTAGGGGTGAGTGTGGTATATTTAATACCAATTTCATGTTCATATTCTTCCAATAATGAATATGTATTCGTGAATCAAATGTTGTCACATTCACTTCGAGGATATGTGATTTTGTTATCCTTTTCAAATCTATAAATGCGTCAGGCATTTGATTTGCTATTCTTTGCAAATGGATAATCTTTTGTGCCTCTTTCTCACAAATAGAGGTATGTGGATCAAGATGAGATAATGATGCATTTTTCCACAAAATTTCCCGTTTGGTTTCACCAACTTCTCCCCCTAATTTTGGGAAAAGTGTCTCATCAAATTGACAATCTGCAAATCGTGCAGTGAACAAATCTCCTGTCAATGTTTCGAGGTAGCGAATAATGGAGGGCGATTCAACCTCAACATATATTCCTAACCTTCTTTGCAGACCCATTTTGG
This sequence comes from Nicotiana benthamiana, assembly GCA_034376525.1. NCBI lineage: Eukaryota > Viridiplantae > Streptophyta > Magnoliopsida > Solanales > Solanaceae > Nicotiana > Nicotiana benthamiana. The sequence goes on along the minus strand of CM067340.1, from coordinate 23,650,009 downwards.
TGCGGGATGGCGGTGCTAAAGGCACATATACTGTGCATCCAAAAATTTGTAAATGGGATATATTGGGTCCATGACCCAAAACCAATTGCAACGGGGAATATTTGTGTCAATTCATCAGTCAGAGACGAACTAGCATTGCTGTATGTACGTGTCCCCAAACCGAAGTGGGAAGCCAAGAAACTAAAATGCTGCATGCAAAATGGCATGAACCCAAACCAAAGTGGGCAGCCGACGAACTAGCATTGCTGCATGCAAAATGGCGTGAACCCAAACCGAAATGGGCAGCCTCGTTTACATGAAGAATTCAAGATTATTCTCATCTATTGTCTCAATATGATATCTTTAAAACTCAACAAGTTCTTCTTAGACTTGGAGGAGAATATTGCATTCTCTAAGATAAACGTCATGCCTTTGGGCAGAGTTACAGTTGCTCTTCCGGAGCCTTCAATCAATTTAATTCCCATGGTTTGATATACAGAAGAAAATATACGAACATGAGAATAAACAACTTCAATTCGTTTGTGTCACATAATATTTTCAAAATCTGCTGCTAACAGTTGACTAACAAAATCAGATATGTTATCCATAATTGATTACTTTGCAGTTTGAAAATTTTCAGCGTTTTTCATAAGACAATCGATTATTAAACACACAATCGATTGTTTGAACATAGACAATCGATTGTTAAACACACACAATCGATTATTTGTTATTTTTGAAAAACTTCAGATCACTGTTTTAAGACAATCGATTGTTAGACAAAGACAATCGATTGTGGATGATTTTTGAAAAATTCCAGACCTCACTGTTTCAAGACAATCGATTGTTAGTCAACGACAATCGATTGTGGATGATTTTTGAAAAATTCCAGACCTCACTGTTTCAAGACAATCGATTGTTAATCAATTGTTTTTCAACTTTAATGCAAAAATAGTTGATAATCGACTAGTTTTTCAGGCTAGTCGATTACCCCCACTGGAAAATAAAAGTTTTATTGATATTTGAGCATATTGAAGATATTCTAAAGAACTACTGCTAACATTGCATCATGAACTAACTAATACGAGCTAATACTAATGACTATTAGTTTATTCACTAACTAATACAAATAAGTAGAACAAAATCGAATAACTCCATCTTCTTTCATCACGGATCCATCGCCGATTAGGTGGTCTATTTTCCCATCGGGTTGCTCAAAGAAGTCTGCCACATCCAAGTGGGTGATGTCAAAGTTGTCGTCAGAGACAAAATTCGTTTCAGGGCGTTTACTCTTTCGAGATGCTTGATAAAGGTCAACCAAAAGTCATGGTATACGGCAAGCCTTTGACCAGTGCCCGTTTTCACCGCAACGATAATATATAGTTTATAAACTATTTGCTTTTGGGTTCTTATCGTATCGTGCTTGTGGCAGAGTGACCAACTTCAGGTTGTCATCTCTTCTTTAAGCCATTCCACAAGATAGGTGGATACTTGACGGTGAGATATTCAATCTTCAAACCTTCATCAAGGTGATGGCGCAAGAAAATCAAGGCCTTAGCATAGTTTCAAACCTTCATCAAGGTGATGGCGCAAGAAAATCAAGGCCTTAGCATAGTTTCAAACCTTCATCAAGGTGATGGCGCAAGAAAATCAAGGCCTTAGCATAGTTTTGGGTGGATGCATTATTTCTGTCTTTAATGGCGTCTCCAAGACCCATAGCATCCAAAATGGATTTAAGTATCCAACACCCATATCATATAGTTCTTGCCCGAAATTTCAAGGGCAACGAACTTTCTTTTCATAATGTCAGACATAAAACAAATTTACATCAAGAGCGTGTTCATACTTACGGGCTCTATTACAATTATCACATTCACTTCAGGGAATGGATCATAATCATGTGCTTTACACAATCTCATGTCAAATATTACTTTCATAAAGTGAAAGATTATTTTGAGAATCCTTATTGTTCTCATTACCACAATAATGACGATTATAACTTCGTCTATTGCCATGTCCACATCCATTGATACCTTTATGGTAATTAGTCTTCTTTCAGACTTATCACATACTGCTACCACATTCTCTAAAGAGAATGGAGCAAATTCAATTGGACGGAATTCTTTGCCACGTCCACATTCATTGATACCTTCATGGTAATATTTTAGTCTTCTTTCAGACTTATCATATACTGCTTCCACATTCTCTAAAGGGAATGGAGCGAATTCAATGGGATGGATTTTCAATTATTTGCCCACAATCATACATGAATTTAATCATGGCAGGACATAGAGATTTTACCACTTCATGTGGTTATAATTTCTTACAAACTCCATTAGAGTTATAATCAAACTTTGTTGTCTATGCTTTGTATATAAAATCAAATTATAGAATTCCAAGAATTTGAAAGGGAAAAGTAAATTACTTACCTTTAAGGTATACCAGTTATATTTTCAATGTTTTCTTCCTTTTCTCCACTAATGCAGACGACGGCGGCTCCGATGCGGAGAAATTGACGGCGGCTTAATCTTCTTAAAGAGCTTCTTGAGACGGTAGAGTCTCGTGCTGATAACGTGTTATGAAATAATATAAGAACAAGAACAATAACTCAAGAACAAGAGAAAATAGAGAGAGAATATGGAGAGAGAGAAGTATTCTTATTAATACTTGGGGTGATTTACAATGGGGTAAGACCCCTCTATTTATAGGAAGAGGAATGACTTAGCTTCAAGCTAAAACTCTTAGACATTCACTCTAAATAGACTTCTATTTTATAACATATTTATATTAGTAAGGTTTTTTAAATCAACAAAACCACTCCACCATATTTAAGGATGATACATACGATAAAAAGATCACTCCAGTTTTCATCAATAAAATGGCACTAATATAAAAATATATCCCTTAAATTACACTGCGACCAATAAGTAGAAGTCAAATATAAGTTGTCAGGAATCTTTGCTAAGGCTTATTTCAACTTCTCCTTCGCTCTAATGCACAAATACTATGTAGATTTTTACATGAATAGTAAGTCAAATTCATTGTTTATTTTTTTAGCTGATTATAAAGATTATATATATGTTATACATTCGAGATATTAGACATATGTTATACATTCGACGGCCCATTTAGATTAATTTTTCTTTTAACTTCTAAAAATAGAGCAGCACGATGTACTAAATTTCTTCTATGTGCGTGATCGGGGCTGTCCCAACTACATCAACAAAGTCCAAACAATCTAAAAGGAAATCATAAATTTTCAATATTTGAAGAATTGGGAGATGATGATAAAGAGTTACAAATTGAAGAAATTGCAAGGATCGACAAAAAGGGACATCATTTTAACTCGTTCATCATTTTAATTTGCCACTTTGTTAGTATCCTCATTTGTAATGTCATCACAAAGTATGTTATAAACTCTGTGATGATCATAAAATATTTGGTCATGTCAAGTTCGTATTTTTTGCATTCCTGTTAATATGTGAGGTTGTCAAGCCTCAATAGGATTTAGTACGGTATGTTTAGCCTGGTATGTGTTATATGGATAACAATACCGGTGCTAATGCCCCCTTATTTGTACTTTTCCTAATTGTTGTATTTTTCTTTTATGTTACTAATAAAAAGCTAGCCCTAGGCACTTGCCTAGTGGATTGCCAAAAAAAAAGGGTGCAAAAGGACTTATATGTCCATCGTAAGATTGGAAAGTTATAAAGCTCCAACTCGAAGACGACATCGACTTGAACACTAAGAAAACTTTGAAGGTTTGGCGGACTTTGCAGACTTCAACTTGAATATTCGGAGGTCTTAAAATATTCAACTTTAAGACCGGCGAATTTGAAGGATGAAACTTGAAAACCGACGAACTTGAAGACTTCAACTTTGAGACTTGGAGGGCCTAAATATTTCAGCTTGAAGAATGACGAATTTCAAGGCTTCAACTTGAAGATCGACGGACTTGAAGACTTCAACTTTGGGACTTGGAGGGCCTAAATATTTCAACTTGGAGATCAGCGAATTTGAAGACTTCAACTTGAAGACCGACCGACTTGAAGATTTCAGTTTAGGGACTTCAAATTGAATACACTTGAAGACTTCAACTTGGGAAATTCGAGGGCTTGAATATTTCACCTTCTCTTTTGCTTTATATTGTTCGACTTTTATATTAGTCGGATAATTTTTAGCTTTACGTGGCTATAACAAAAGATTCATATCTTTTCATGGGAGAGTCCAACTAATGAACCGTTTTATGAATTCAATATCTAAGATATATCCAATACATAGAATGAAAAACCTTCAGAATCGCGCCGAATAATATTTTGAAACCAACTTTAGATTTCACCATGTTGAAAATTTCGGATATGCGTAGTCTCACCAAAAAATTTATATCTCAATGTAGAAATATCAAAATTGCAAACCATTTGATTTCAAGAAAACTAGACTTCAAGACCTAGAACATACCCAAAATTCTCAATCAAAAGACTTTTGAATTGTCCCAGATAATATTTCAAAATCAAGTTTATATTTCACCATGCTATCAATTCCATATTTGTGCAGTCTCGCCAAAAGATTCATATCTTGGTTTAGGAACGTCAAAATTGCAAACCGTTTGATTTCAAGACCTAGGACATACCCAAAATTCTCAATCAAACAACTTGTGAATCATCCTAGATAATATTCTAAAATCAACTTTACATTGCACCACACTATCAATTCCAGATTTGCGCAGTCGCACAAAATTCATATCTTGGTGTGGAAGCCTCGAGATCGGAAGATGTCTTACTTTCCATCAATCAAAATTTAAGATCCATATTCTCACAAATATCTTGAGTTTAAGTATCATTGAATTTGAAACGTTGTACCAAGCAATATTTTCCTTATACTTGTGTTTCCCTTTGATGTCTCTCTTCTCTCCTCCCCTCCCTTTTTGAGGCAGAGGGTGGACTTAGAGACCAAAAAACTTGAAGGCTTGGCAAACTTGAAGATGTAGAGAATACATGGACTTCAATGCAAATACTTGACATCCTCCTAAAATTGACCCATCGAAGATATCAATTTACCATGGAGGGTTAAATCAAATGAGATCAAACTTCAGTAGGAGGATGTCATTTCAGCTTAATCTTACATTCCTTCCTTTATTTGAACAACAATTGGGGTAATATGTATCTTTTGAACTTATGCGACTGAACTTAGAATGAAACTCTAAGCTGCCTACGTACCTTGGTGAAGTGGATCAAGTCATACCGTAGTTCAGACTGGGTGATTTCTTTATTCTTTTTATGTCCTAACTTTTGCCTAGGCCGCCTATTTCAAAGTTATCAACCTAGTAGACTCGTTTTTTACGTCCTAACTTCTGCCTAAGCCACCTCTTTCGAGATTTTCAACCTAGCAGACCTTTTGTTTTATATAGGGGGTCATACACAGTTTAGACTCATGCGGGCCAGGAGTGTAGCAACATGCAGTTTAGGCTCGTGCATCAAGGAGCGTCAAAATTTCAATGATAATACTTCTTTAAGAATATGCCATTGATAACGCCGATTCTCATGCCATCTGCATCAACTAGCTTGTAAGCCCCACTTGAGTAAGCTTCTTGTATGACATATGGCCCATCTCATTTTGAAGTAAACTTCCCTACAGTTTTATGGAAAATAATTATGGGTCTTCGTATGGCAAGTACTTGATCTCCTACTTGAAAGGATCTCGGATGAACTTTTTTATTGAAGGAGCAAGATAATCGAGCTTGATAACATTCAAGACTCCGTTAAGCTTCCAATCTCTTTTCATCAAGAGCTTCCACCTCTGCTAATTGAAGTCGAGCATTTTCTTCATCAGTGATTCCTTCTTGAATAGCCACTCCTAACGAAGGTATTTGACACTCAAGTGGCAAGACGGCTTCGACTCCATAAACAAGTGAATGAGGAGTTGACTGTGTTGGCGTGTTGTGAGTCGTCCTATATGACCATAGAGCTTCTTCCATACGTTCATTCCAATCTCGTTAGATTTGGAGATGACTTTCTTTAAAAGTTGCATAGAGTCTTGTTGAATGCCTCAGCTAGAGTATTGGCGGTAGCAGTGTACATCGACGAGTTACGTTGCTTGAAGCCAAAGAGATCACAAGTCTTGTTCATCAACCTATTATTGAATGTTTTTCCATTATCCGTTATTATGTAAAGAGGAATGCCAAAGCGATAAATAATGTTTACTTGGATGAAACTTGCAATATTTTCCTTCTTTACTTCCTTAAGAGCAACAACTTCAGCCCATTTTGAGAAGTAGTCAGTTGCAACCAAGATGTATAGGTGTCCACCAGAGGACTTTGGCAGTGGTCCAACAACATCCAATCCCCAAGCGTCGAATGGTCAGGATGCAACAGTCGGGTGCAACACTTCAGGAGGTTGAAGGATAAAATTCACATGGAATTAACAAGCCTTGCATCTTTGAGCGTAGTCCAAGCAATCTTTTACCATTGTTGGCCAATAATATTCCATCCTTTTTATATGGAAGTGGAGCTTTAGTCCAGACTGGTGTGACCCACATACCCCAGAATGTGCCTCTTGCAAAACTTGGAGAGCTTCTTCTTCTCCTAGGCATCGCAAGAGTACTCCCTCGAATGACCTCTTGTATAGAGTATCCTTGTAGTAATGGAAGCGAGGTGCACGAAGACGGATTTCAGTCTTTCCCCTCGGATTTTCTGGAAGTATCCCATAGCATAAGTAGTCGATAATGGGTTGTCGCCATTCTTTTTTCTCAACTTCAGAAACAGCAACAAGATGCTTGTGTTTGTTTTTTCACCTTCATCCTCAATTGGCGGCAGTACTACCCATTTTTGGCAGACAGTAACTTGCGCTTGGTCTGGAAGGGCTAATAATAAAGGTAGAGCAGCTAAAGCATCAGCCTTCTTATTTTTTTTCCTTGGAACATGCTGAATAGTCACATCACCAAGCCACCTCATCAACTTTTTAGCGTAATCATGATATGGGCGTAGTTCAGGCTTCTTGACCTCGTATCTACCCAAAAGCTGATTGACCACTACCTAAGAGTCACCAAAGACTTGCAATCACATTTGCTTTATATCAGCGGCCATTTCAAGCCCGAGTATTAATGCTTGATACTCGGCAACATTGTTGGAATAGAGTTGTGTTAAGGTGAAGGAGTAGGGCAAGACTTCACTTTGGGGAGTGACAAATACTACGCCAGCCCCGGCTACCCCACGATATGCAGCACCATCAAAGTACATCTTCCATAGAGGTTGAACTTCAACGACCATTGTATCCTTATCAGGTAATTTATTAGTTAGCTCCCAGTCATCACGTATCAGATGATCTGCCAAGAAGTCTGCCAATGCTTGTCCTTTTACCGCCTTTTAAGGGATGTGCAAAATCTCGAATTGTTGAAATTGGAGGTACCATGTCGCTAGTCGATCACAATGAATAGGTTTTGACATCACTAACATGATGGGATTTGCTTTAGAAACGAGACGGACAACATGATCTTGAAAGTAGTGATTCAACTTTTGAAGTAAGAAGACTAGCGCCAAACACAACTTTTCAATTGGCGAATAATTCAACTCGTTAGATGTCATCATCCTGCTCAAGTAGTAAAGAGAGTTTTCTTTCCCTTCTCTTTTTTCTTGGGCCAGTAGTGCTCCAACAGAACTTTCCTGCGCTGCAATGTATAGTATTAATGGCTTTCCAGGTATAGGAGCTGCTAAAACTGGAGGCTTCATCAAGTAGGTTTTGATACTTTCGAAGGCATTGCTACAAGCTTGGTCCCACTTGAAAGGAACACTTTTCTTCATAAGGCGACTAAATGGTTGGCACATCCCAGCCAGGTTTGATATGAATCTTCTAATGTATGCTAGCTTTCCTTGCAGACTTTTTAATTCATGGATATCTCGAGGCTCAGGCATTTTCAAAGTGGCATCCACTTTGGCTCGATCACTTTCGATCCCTCGATGTCAGACAATGAAACCAAGAAACTTTCCATAAGTAACACCAAAGGCACATTTCAATGGATTCATCCTAAGTTGGTACCTCCGGAGCAATTCAAATACCATCCTCAAGTCTTTTATGTGATTGCCCTTCTCTCTTGATTTCACTACCAAGTCATCAACATAGAATTCAACATTCTTGTGGAGAAGATCGTCGAAAATATTCTGCATAGCCCTTTGGTAAGTAACACCAGCATTCTTCAAGCCAAAAGGCATTAACTTGTAGCAGTAAATACCCTTTTGAGTATGAAATGCAGTAAGCCTTCATCTTTTGGTGCCATGCGTATTTGGTTATAGCCCGACGAACCATCCATGAAAGACATTGCCTCATACCCAGTAGTAGCATCAATCATCAGTTTTGGAATTGGAAGCACAACTCATCCTTCGTACATACATTGTTAAGATCCCTAAAGTCTACGCACACTCGAATTAGGCCATTTTTCTTCCTTACAGGGACAATACTTGAAACCCATGTCGGTTATTTAACTTCACAAATAAAGCCAGCTTCGATGAGTTTTTTAACTTCTATTTCAATCAAGGAACCAAGTCAGGCCTAAAACGCCTTTGAGCTTGTTTAACAGGACATGCACCATTTTTGACTGCAAGGTGATGGACTGCTACTTTCAGGTCCAAGCCAGGAATCTTTTTATAACTCCAAGCAAAGACATTCCTGAACTCTTTGAGTAACTCAATATAAGTGCTCTTTTCATCAGCTTCTAGTAAAGAACTTAGGTAGGAGGTCTTGGTTCTTCATCGGTGCCAAGGTTAACTTCTTTTAAGGCATCAACTATCATCTTCACTCCTTCTTCAAGTTCAGGTGGAGCATCTTTCGCATCTTCATCTTCTTGAGGGTCCCCACCATTGAAGGATATGTGATAATATGGTGAAACATCCTCCAATTCCAGGTTATCTTCCATTGAAGATGGAACGCCATTCTCGACTTGTACAATAATGTGATAACAAGAACCCACACTTTCTTCATCTTCATTAAGTTCCTTAGTATAGACCATAGTAAATGGCTTTACCTTCAGTACTTCTTTATATGAAACCACAAGTTTTTTTTATCGCCTCATTCTAGAAGGAACAAAACTTTGGAAATCCTTAGAGATCTCATGGATTTTGGGTGAAGCGAGTGTTCTTATGCTTTGAAAATTTCTCCGGAACTTGTTCCCCTTCTTTAGTGGACCCATTCTTTCAAACATGGAGGCCCTCACAGGTGATTTTCCAAGTCGATCAAAGACAGAAGGCTTGTTAGAAGCGGGTGGTTCATTTTCTATAGTGATATAACTGCTGCTCGCCCTTCTTATTGAGATGCGCACTGGTGACGATTGTTTGTATCCCAAACCTTCACGTGGTTGCCTCGTTACAACTTCTGATGGGAGATTCCCTAACTTTGAGGGCTCATTTGGATTGTATCAAGCTTTTGCAAATAGCTTGAAAGTATTAGGAACAAAACCTTAATCTGTTCTCTTTGTAGGGAGTGCCACGTTCTGCAAAAGATTTTGGGCTACAAACCCTGCAAGCGGCATTGAGGACGACTTTACTGCCTCAATTCGTTTGACCGAAAGATTTAACTCCTTTAGCATGTTAGCTTGGTGATTAAATGATTCACCTTCATCTTTCTTCCTTTTAGGGACATATTGGAGCGTCAGACTTACTTTCTTTCCATAAGACGTAATATTCCCTCTATAAGATTTATTCGCATTGGGCTGTACCTCCTTACTAATAGCTTTAGCTTCACTAGTAGTAAACTCTTCTCATTTAGTTGAGGGCTCTTTATTCTTGTTCTTCATGCCATCATCACATTTCAGCTCCTTCACAATGCGGTGTTTCAAGTAGAACTTTGCATCGGCGAAGTGTGACTCAGCCTCGATGAATGGCTCATCATTAGCAACTACCATCTTCTCGACTCCACCCTCGTAGTATTTTAAAAATGGATAGTAGGTAGATGGAACTACTTTATTCTCTTGTATCCAAGTCCTCCCAAGCAAAATATTATATTAAGTCTTCGCGTCGATCACATGCAGCCATGCACTTAATTGTATATCTTCAATAATGATTCCCAGCCTGATCACACCTATGGCTCTTTGCCCCCCTTGGTTGAATCCTTGGATCATCACATGACTTTTAAGGGTTCGTTCATGGGAATACCAAGTTATTTCATAATGTGGATTGGCAAAATGTTCACTGAGGATCCTCCATCAACCAATCCGATTTACCCTTTCATCGCACATATAGCAACCAGGTACATTGGGCGGTTATGAGGAAAAATTTCCAACTTTATCTTCTGACGTGTACTATTTAAAGATTAGTAAAGTTGAAGCACACTCTATCATAAATCAGAAGTTTACTGATTCAAGTGTTTTTGTGCTTTGGCATGGCCGTTTGGGCCATTTTAGATCAATAATGATGAGATGGATTAGTGAAAATTCGAGTGGGCATCCATTAAAGACTTGATGATTCTTACAAATGATAAATTTTCTTGTGATGCTTGTTGCCAAGGAAAAATGACCACTAGACCATCACCAATGCAGGTTGGCATTGAATCATCTGTCTTTTTAGAATATATATATATATATATATATATATATATATATATATATATATATATATATATATATATATATATATATATATGTGGACTTATTCAACCACCAAGTGGGTTGTTTAGATATTTTATAGTCCTAGTAGATGCATCTTTAATATGGTCTCATGTGTGCCTACTATGTATCATCTCGAAACCTGGCATTTGTGCACGACCTGGATTTTTCACCCTTGGGACTCGTGATGGCGCCTACTCGTAGAAGCTAGGCAAGCCGCAAAATTATAAATCCTTAACTCTTTTGTTTTAATAGCTTTTTACAACATATAATAACAAACGGTAAAAATATAAATAAAAACGAAATATAATATTAAGCGGAAGACTTAGATAAAATAAACCAAATTGATAAGAGAATCCACATATGCCTCTACCAGAAACTGGTGTCACATCATTCACGGACTACTAAATTTACTACATACAACCATTTGAAAGAAAGTAATACTGTCTGTCTCGAATACAAGAGATAACAAAACATAAATAAAAATAGAGGAGACGCCGGGCTTGCGGACGCATGCAGGGCTATCTCGGTGTCTCGATGGACTGAAGGGTGGCTCCCGAACTACTGCTGCTGACCAAGTGTTGCTCCGGTATCTACCCAGAGTGTAATATCAGCACAATTGACCCCATGTGCTGGTAAGTGTCTGGCCTAACCCCGGCGAGGTAGTGACGAGGCTAGGACCAGACTCCAAACAAACCTGTGCAGTTGTATAATATATAGCAGAAAATAAACTGGAATAAGCAGTTTAAATGGGAGGGAATACATGTTTGAGGGAACATCTTAAATCCTACAGAAATTTAATAGAATATATATATATATATATATATATATATATATATATATATATATATATATATATATATATATATATATATATATATATATATATATATATATATAATATCTGTTGCGGCGTGCAACCCGATCCACATATATATAATAATATTATTGCGGCGCGCAATCCGATCCAATTTAATATCTGTTGGGGCGTGCAATCCGATCCACATGTTTATAATAATAATGTTGCAGCGCGCAATCCCATCTATATATATAATATCACTGGTATTCATAATAACAGTTCTAGCAAGGGATCAACAATTAACCAGACCATCCCGGCAAGTGAATTCAACAGTACAGGTATATATACGTCCCGACAAGGGAAAATCAGTTATAACGAATCTCAACTCAACTCCTACTCATCTCAGTTATCACCATTTTTCAATCATAAGTAACTTCCATGAAAATAAACCAAGTATTTACTCATTATCAAGTATTCTCCCACTAAAGCATTCGTAGAATCACTTAAGAATACAACAAGTATCAATTTAGGACTCATGGTCATGCTCGACACTAATGTATAGATACTCATCACAATGCCTATACGCCGTACTCAACAAGAAGCAAATAGAAATATGACTCAACTCCAATCCCTCAATCTAAGGTTAGACCGACCACATACCTCGATTTTCTCGAACACCAAACTCAAGCTTCAATTATAGCTTTACCCCGTGATTCTACCGCCAATTCACTTGTATCAAGCCACAAGTTACTTAATTACATCAACAAATGCTAATTAAATCAATTTGAATGCATGAAAATGAGTTTTTCAAAGTTTACCTAAAAAATCGAAATTGCCCCGGGATCCACGTGATCAAAACCCAAAGTTCGAATCAAAACCCGATTACCCATTTCCCACGAACTCAAATATATAATTTATTATGAAACCAGACCTCAAATCGAGTTCCAAATCCTTAATTTTTTTTTGAAAAACCTAGGTTCTACCCAAAACACCCATCTCTCCATAAAAATCATTGATATTGAGTTGAAATCATGTTAAAAGATGTTAAGGAGTGAAAAAAATTAGTTAGAAATCACTTACCAATGTTTTGGAGAAGAAATGTTGTTTGAAAAATCGCCTCTTATGTTTTTAGGAATTAAAAAAATGGAAAATAACCGTTAGTCCCGTCTATTTATACTTGGACATACCCCCTATGCATATCGCACAAAATCAACCGCAACCGTACAGCTCAGGGAACCTGAGGACCTGTGACACTGTTCGAACCGCATAAAATAGAGTGCGGCTGCACAACACCCACCGCACTAAACCCCTTCGTTGCCGCCCACGATTTCTTGTGGACTGCACTAATGGGTTCAGAGAGTTGGAATAGCTCTGAACCTACAATATCTGTGTTATTAAGCCTATGACCTTCCGGAACCTACTCGAAACTCACCCGAGCTCTCGAGGCTCCTAACCAAACATATATACTAACTCAATAACATCATACGAACTTATCCATGCGATCAAATTGCTAAAATAACGTCAGTAACAACGAATTAAACATTAAAATTAAAGGATCTTTTTCAACCTTCACAAATCATCAACTTTAGTAATTTAGGTCCGAATCACGTCAAACGAACTTTGTTTTCAACCAAACTTTACAGAAATGACTTAAATCATATATAAGACCTGTACTGGGTGAAAAAACTAAAATAAGGGCATGTTCTAATCAAATTTCATTTAAAATTTCCTTAAATAATTTTCTTTAAAATTCATTTCTTGAGCTTGGACCTCGAAATTCGATTCCGGGCATATGCCCAAGTCCCATATTTTTCTTCGGAACCCCCCGGGACTATCAAATCACGGGTCCGACCGTTTACACAAAAGATTGACCGAAGTCAGCCAATATTTACCATTTTCACAGATTTTCATACTTAAGCTTTTCGGCCACGTGCCTGGACTACGCACACAAATCGAGGCGAGCTAAAAGAGGTTTTCAAGGTCTCAAAAATATAGAATTTAATTTAAAAATATGTGATGACCTTTTGGGCCATCATAGTTTGCAAAGATATTAGTCCAAATTATTCAATTAAGGGCACAATTCCCATATTATCCTATAAAGGCTATTTGCCTTGATAATATTGGAGAATTCTCATCTCAAGCTTTTGATGATTATTGTCTATTAGTTGGAACAAAAGTTGAATATCCTGTAGCTTATATTCGTATTCAAAATGGCATTGCAGAGTCATTTATTAAACGTTTGCAATTGATAGCAAGACCACTACTTATGAAAAGAAAATTGCCACTATTGTTTGAGGCCATGCTATCTTGCATGCAACATCACTTATCCGTCTTAGGCCGACACATTATAATAAATATTATCCGTCACAATTAGTTTTTGGTCATGAACCAAATATTGCATTTCTACAAATTTTTAGATGTGTTGTATATATGCCAGTAGCACAACCACAATGCAGTAAGATGGACCCACATAGAAGGTTAGGAATACATGTGGGGTTTGAATCATTCTCTATTATTCGCATTGTCTTGAACCATTGAAATAAGATTTATTCACTTATCGATGTGCAGATTGTCGGTATGATGAAATAAATTTCTCACAATTAGGGGGAGAGAAAAAGAAAATCAAAAGAGAAATTGTATGGAAAATTTTATCATTATCTCATTTTGATCCACATATCCCTATACGTTATAAGGAGGTTTAAAAGATCATCCATTAAAAAAATATAGCAAATCAAATGCCAGACGTGTTTACTGATTTGAAAAGGAAAACTAAGTCGTATATCCCTACAGAGAATGTGCCTATCCGAATTGATGTCCTTGCATACCCATTTGCTAACATGAGAGCTAGTAAACCTAAAGCACGCCTAAAGCGTGGTAGTCTTTTGGATTCTAAGGATTGAAATCTTCAAAAACGAAAATTGACAAATGATCAAAATGACACTATAAAGGGATCTCTTGAAGAGACTTAAGATCTGACTAATTCTAAGATTCCTACATAAATTAATGAACCGGAGACTTAAGTGAGTGAAAAGCATTTAATAAGTTCTACTGCTGATGGAATTAATTTAATATCGATCTGAAATAATGGCAGATAATATTTTTGCATTTAAATTTGCACTTAACATTATGCAAGATAGCGAAGATCTTGAACCCCGATCTATCGAAAAATATATCGACAAAGATCTGATTTGGCTAAAATGGCAAGAGGCAACTCAGTTAGAATTGGATGCACTTGCTAAAAGAGAGGTCTTTGGACGAGTAGTCCAAACACCTCCTGGTATAAAACAGTTGGTCATATATGGGTTTTTGTGCGAAAAAAAGAACGATAAAAATGAAATTGGATGTCACAGAGCCCGCCTTGTCACATAAGGATTCTCGCAACGAACTGAAGTCGATTTGATGAAACATATTCACATGTTATGGATGCCATAATATTTCGATATCTCATCAGTAAGCACTACTGAAAAGCTTGAAATACATCTAATGGATGTAGTTACAACTTATTTGTATGGTTCACTTGATAATGAAATTTATAAGAAAATCGCTGAAGGATTTAAAATTCTCGAAGCAAATTTAAAATCTCGAGAAATGCATTCAATCATATTACAAAGATCTTTATACGGTTTACAGCAATTTGGACGCATGTGGTATAATCGCCTTAATAAATATTTGTTGAAAGAGGGTACACAAATGATGTTATTCGTCCATATATTTTAATAAAGAAACAGACATCAGAATTTGTTATACTTGCTGTTATGTTGACATAAATTTTGTTGGAACTCTAGATTAGCTCTAAAAGACAATTGAATATCTTAAGAAAGAATTTGAGATGAAAGATCTTGGCAAGACAAAACCTTGAACCGGTCTGCAAATTAAACATTTAGCAGAGGAGATCTTTATCCATCAATCTGCCTAAACAGAAAGGGTCTTAAAACGCGTTTACATGGACAAATCACACCCATTGGGTACACCAATAGTTGTCCGATCACTTGAAGTGAATCATGATATGTTTTGACCTATAGAAGAGGATGAGAAATTCCTTGGTCCCCAAATGCCTTATCTTAGTGCAATTGGTGCACTTACGTATCTTACTAATGCTATAATTCCTGATATAGCATTTCTGTTAATTTACTAGCAAGATATTGCTCTTGTCCAATACGGAGACATTGAAACGAGATTAAGCATATAATTTCATATTTAAAGGGAATACTTGATATGCGTTTATTTTATTCTAATAAAGGTTGTACAAATCTTGTTGGTTATGCATATGCAGGTTATTTATCTGATCCACATAAAGCTCGATCTCAAACTGGGTGCGTGTTTACATATGGAGATACTCTCATATTATGGCGCTCCGTAAAACAATCTATTGTTTCTACTTCATCAAATCATGCTGAGATAATAGCAATTTATAAAGCAAGAGAAGAATGAGTATGTTGAGATCACTGATTCATTTTCAAGCTTGGTTTGGAATGTGATAAATGATCCACAATTTTATACGAAGACAATGTTGCATGCATAGCCCAATTAAAGGGAGGATTTATAAAAAGAGATAGAGCGAAGCATATTGCACCAAAATTATTCTACACACATGATCTTCGGAAAAATGGTGACATTGATGTACAACAAATTCGTTCAAGTAAAAATTCAGTAGTTTTATTCACTAAATCTTTGCCAACTTCAAATTTGAGAATATGGTATACAAGATCAAATGTGGAGACTCAAATATTTGAAACAAGATTTTCTTTGGTGGGGGAGGGGGGGGGGGTTTAAATACGTGCTATATTCGTTTTCCCTTACTAAGGGTTCCCACACGGCTTTCTTTATAAGGTTTTTAATAAGACACCAATTATGCATATTACTAAATATATATACTTTTTTTCCTTCACCAGAATTTTTTCCCACAAATTTATTCTAGTAAGGTTTTAATGAGGCACATTATTTTTTAATGAACATCCAAGGGGAAGTGTTATAAATATATCATATTATGAATTTTCATTAGTACTCCGTTGAATAAGCTTCCTGAAGAAGCTTATCCATATGAGACTCACCCGTAAATATCTATACTCTATTAGAAATAAGCCTCCAGAAAAAACTTATCCTTTCGCTACTTTGTTATGTATAAATATTACCCTCGGTAGAAGATTATCTATATCTAGTACTATAACAATTTACACAAAAGTTTGCAGTAGCAACTTACAAGCAGTTTATACAACAGTTTCTATTCTTTTATAAATAAAGAAGATTTCAGTTCTTTTGCACATCAATTTGAAGTTGAATAATATATCAGTTTCTTTATATACTTGTCTTTACTTTACCATCTTTATTTTATAATAATATTACTATTGTTATATCAATCAAAAGGGCTTGAAAGTAGCTAGTAATAATTCCAGAATAGAGAAATGTTAAGCATGTAAAGGAATCAAATGGGAGAATAAAAGAATTTTAGCAATATGTTAGGCAAATCAAAATGTAGACAAGTTTTGGTTTATGTTTGAATTAACCAACTATATGGAACTCAGCATATTTGATGTTAAAGATTTAAAGCCAATTTGAAAATGCTTTTACTTGTCTACAATTGATTTATAAAATTATGCCTTCTGCTACAATTTTAAAAAAATATTATTTTAAACTATAATATGATTTTGCACAGACACAAATTCAGGAGTTGAAGGTTTCGAATATCATAGCAGTTTGGACTTTGACTTGATCTCTTTTGAGTTTTGCTTCGGGTTATTCGTCTTTTGGTTTATATAAACAAATAGATCAAATAAAATACTTTAATAATTGTGGTGAGCAGAGCATAAAACTTCAATAATATAAGTAATATCAACAAAAAAATTAGTATTATTCATTTATAGTTATCTTCGACAAATTATGATATTCTAGAGTTATAATTTGACAAAAAGATAAAGAAACTAGACAAAAACTCACCACAGATGCATATTTAGATATTCAAAGCAAAAACTTACTTAATTAGCATAAATTTTTTTTTGCAAAACACTATAAAGTTTGAAATATAAGCAAGGATTATAAAATTTAAAAAGTCAATAGGAACTCATAAGAGAAAAAAAAAAAGAAAAGAAGAAAATAGGAGAACGAATCTCCTGTGAGGGAGAGAATAGTTATTAAAAAAAAGATTTTTACCTTCCTATACCATATACGAAATTTATTACCCTTAATGCTTAAGATTTGTATTAATTGCATTTCAGTATATCAAATTATCATTTATATACCATAATTCAAATTAGGGATATAATTAAGGATGCATTTATATTATGCATAATTATAGGATCATATCTTCTTACTTCACCCCCCCCCCCCCCCCCCCCCCGCCCCCCCACACACGTTTCTATTTTGAATTCCACCATTGACCCAAATTAAAAAGCTTTGAATTCAAATTGGAGTTTTCAGAAATCATTATTTGTTTTGATTGGGTGTTGTTGTAAATAATTTGGAATATGTTTAGGAGTTTATATCTCAATTTTAAGGGGTTTTGGTGAAGATTTAGACTTGGTTTTAGCTGAATTTCAGATTGAAACTCGAAGAAGAAGAAGAAGAAGAAGAAGAAGAAGAAGAAGAAGAAGAAGAAGAAGACATATTTCCAGAATTTGTAGATAAATTGTAGACAAATTAGAAATATTATAGATAAAATGTAGAGTGTTTTTTGCAGAAGTTTTTGTAGAAGCTTTAGTCATTTTGGATTTGTGAAAACAGAAAACAATGCATCTACAATCAGAATACAAATAATCTACAATTTATCTACAAGATATCTACAAACTAGATATATTGAATTTTAATATCCCAATTCTCATTTCAATTGTAGCATAATTGATATTTTCGACATAATTGTAGAAGATTTGTAGAAATTTTAGTCATCCTAATCTACAATTTATCTATAATTCTACAATTTATCTACAATTTCTGGAAATATGTCTTCTTCTTCTTCTTCTTCTTCTTCTTCTTCTTCTTCTTCTTCTTCTTCTTCTTCTTCTTCTTCTTCTTCTTCTTCTTCTTCTTCTTCCTCTTCTTCTTCCTCATCTTCTTCTTCTTCTTCTTCTTCTTCTTCTTCTTCTTGTTCGAGTTTCAATCTGAAATTCAGTCAAAACTAAGTCTAATCTTCACCAAAACCCCTCAAAATTGAGATATAAACTCCAAACCGTATTCTCGATTATTTTCAACAACACCCAATCTAATCAAATAATGATTTTTGAAAATCCAAATTTGAATTCAAAACTTTCAAGCTTTTTAATGGCTATCAATGGTGGAAAATATATAGAAGAGCAGATGAAGATGAAGACGAAGAACAGAAATCTCTTTTCCGTTCCAAAATTATGCAGCTTACATATCTCCTTTCTGTTTCAAAATTTGAATTTAATATGAAATAAATCAATCCCAAATATTGTGACACTTTTTGCGCGCTATAAATGGCAGATTCTACATAATTAACAATTGATATATAAATTATAATTAAAGTGTGGGCTGTGCGGGTAATATATAAACTATACACATTTTTGATAATAAAGTGTCATATATTGTATAATTAGGAAAAAATCCTTATTAAAAATGCAATTGTCCGGGCATCATCCCAGGCCTCTAGGGCAAAACATTAAGCCTTGTCCCAGTGACCCCAAGCAACCTTTTGTTACTTTGGGGGCAACTTCTCATATTATATATATATATATATATATTCGAGGAAGTGTGCGGTGGCTTCCTCCTTAGTAAATCCGCCCTTGAATTTCTGCACAAGTGAAGACATAGAGCCCGTTTGAATTAGCTGATTATAAAGAAGGTGATAAGTTTTAAGTGTTGAAAGACATATTTAAGTGCTAAATTTGATTTTTTAAAATAAGTATTTATGAGTTTGGATAGACGTGCTGAAACTGATAATAAGTAGTTAATGTGTTTGATAGAAAAATACTAATATGATGTTCTTTTATTAAAATGACTGAAATATTATTAAAACCTTTAGGAAAAATATATAATTCTCCTTTGACCTATAACTGGACTCCCTACTACACACTCTATCTTTACGGTAGTTTTATTATCCCTTAAACTATTTTAAAATAGAATAAATCCACCTTTCAAATACTACAACCAGATTTCTATTGGGAAGTGAACTACATGCCCTACACAAGTGTGTTTTTATTAAAAATTATTTTTTTCTGAAGCGTGGTAATCTTTTGGATTCTAAGGATTGAAATCTTCAAAAACGAAAATTGACAAATGATCAAAATGACACTATAAAAGAATCTCTTGAAGAGACTTAAGATCTGACTAATTCTAAGATTCCTACATAAATTAATGAACCGGAGACTTAAGTGAGTGAAAAGCATTTAATAAGTTCTACTGCTGATGGAATTAATTTAAAATCGATCTGAAATAATGGCAGATAATATTTTTGCATTTAAATTTGCACTTAACATTATGCAAGATAGCGAAAATCTTGAACCCCGATCTATCGAAAAATATATCGACAAAGATCTGATTTGGCTAAAATGGCAAGAGGCAACTCAGTTAGAATTGGATGCACTTGCTAAAAGAGAGGTCTTTGGACGAGTAGTCCAAACACCTCCTGGTATAAAACAGTTGGTCATATATGGGTTTTTGTGCGAAAAAAAGAATGATAAAAATGAAATTGGATGTCACAGAGCCCGCCTTGTCACATAAGGATTCTCGCAACGAACTGAAGTCGATTTGATGAAACATATTCACATGTTATGGATGCCATAATATTTCGATATCTCATCAGTAAGCACTACTGAAAAGCTTGAAATACATCTAATGGATGTAGTTACAACTTATTTGTATGGTTCATTTGATAATGAAATTTATAAGAAAATCGCTGAAGGATTTAAAATTCTCGAAGCAAATTTAAAATCTCGAGAAATGCATTCAATCATATTACAAAGATCTTTATACGGTTTACAGCAATTTGGACGCATGTGGTATAATCGCCTTAATAAATATTTGTTGAAAGAGGGTACACAAATGATGTTATTCGTCCATATATTTTAATAAAGAAACAGACATCAGAATTTGTTATACTTGCTGTTATGTTGACATAAATTTTGTTGGAACTCTAGATTAGCTCTAAAAGACAATTGAATATCTTAAGAAAGAATTTGAGATGAAAGATCTTGGCAAGACAAAACCTTGAACCGGTCTGCAAATTAAACATTTAGCAGAGGAGATCTTTATCCATCAATCTGCCTAAACAGAAAGGGTCTTAAAACGCATTTACATGGACAAATCACACCCATTGGGTACACCAATAGTTGTCCGATCACTTGAAGTGAATCATGATATGTTTTGACCTATAGAAGAGGATGAGAAATTCCTTGGTCCCCAAATGCCTTATCTTAGTGCAATTGGTGCACTTACGTATCTTACTAATGCTATAATTCCTGATATAGCATTTCTGTTAATTTACTAGCAAGATATTGCTCTTGTCCAATACGGAGACATTGAAACGAGATTAAGCATATAATTTCATATTTAAAGGGAATACTTGATATGCGTTTATTTTATTCTAATAAAGGTTGTACAAATCTTGTTGGTTATGCATATGCAGGTTATTTATCTGATCCACATAAAGCTCGATCTCAAACTGGGTGCGTGTTTACATATGGAGATACTCTCATATTATGGCGCTCCGTAAAACAATCTATTGTTTCTACTTCATCAAATCATGCTGAGATAATAGCAATTTATAAAGCAAGAGGAGAATGAGTATGTTGAGATCACTGATTCATTTTCAAGCTTGGTTTGGAATGTGATAAATGATCCACAATTTTATACGAAGACAATGTTGCATGCATAGCCCAATTAAAGGGAGGATTTATAAAAAGAGAAAGAGCGAAGCATATTGCACCAAAATTATTCTACACACATGATCTTCGGAAAAATGGTGACATTGATGTACAACAAATTCGTTCAAGTAAAAATTCAGTAGTTTTATTCACTAAATCTTTGCCAACTTCAAATTTGAGAATATGGTATACAAGATCAAATGTGGAGACTCAAATATTTGAAACAAGATTTTCTTTGGTGGGGGAGGGGGGGGGGGGGTTTAAATACGTGCTATATTCGTTTTCCCTTACTAAGGGTTCCCACACGGCTTTCTTTATAAGGTTTTTAATAAGACACCAATTATGCATATTACTAAATATATATACTTTTTTTCCTTCACCAGAATTTTTTCCCACAAATTTATTCTAGTAAGGTTTTAATGAGGCACATTATTTTTTAATGAACATCCAAGGGGAAGTGTTATAAATATATCATATTATGAATTTTCATTAGTACTCCGTTGAATAAGCTTCCTGAAGAAGCTTATCCATATGAGACTCACCCGTAAATATCTATACTCTATTAGAAATAAGCCTCCAGAAAAAACTTATCCTTTCGCTACTTTGTTATGTATAAATATTACCCTCGGTAGAAGATTATCTATATCTGGTACTATAACAATTTACACAAAAGTTTGCAGTAGCAACTTACAAGCAGTTTATACAACAGTTTCTATTCTTTTATAAATAAAGAAGATTTCAGTTCTTTTACACATCAATTTGAAGTTGAATAATATATCAGTTTCTTTATATACTTGTCTTTACTTTACCATCTTTATTTTATAATAATATTACTATTGTTATATCAATCAAAAGGGCTTGAAAGTAGCTAGTAATAATTCCAGAATAGAGAAATGTTAAGCATGTAAAGGAATCAAATGGGAGAATAAAAGAATTTTAGCAATATGTTAGGCAAATCAAAATGTAGACAAGTTTTGGTTTATGTTTGAATTAACCAACTATATGGAACTCAGCATATTTGATGTTAAAGATTTAAAGCCAATTTGAAAATGCTTTTACTTGTCTACAATTGATTTATAAAATTATGCCTTCTGCAACAATTTAAAAAAAATACTATTTTAAACTATAATATGATTCTGCACAGACACAAATTCAGGAGTTGAAGGTTTCGAATATCATAGCAGTTTGGACTTTGACTTGATCTCTTTTGAGTTTTGCTTCGGGTTATTCGTCTTTGGTTTATATAAACAAATAGATCAAATAAAATACTTTAATAATTGTGGTGAGCAGAGCATAAAACTTCAATAATATAAGTAATATCAACAAAAAAATTAGTATTATTCATTTATAGTTATCTTCGACAAATTATGATATTCTAGAGTTATATTTTGACAAAAAGATAAAGAAACTAGACAAAAACTCACCACAGATGCATATTTAGATATTCAAAGCAAAAACTTACTTAATTAGCATAAATTTTTTTTAATCTTTTTTTTTGCAAAACACTATAAAGTTTGAAATATAAGCAAGGATTATAAAATTTAAAAAGTCAATAGGAACTCATAAGAGAAAAAAAAAAGAAAAGAAGAAAATAGGAGAACGAATCTCCTGTAAGGAGGGAGAGAATAGTTATTAAAAAAAAGATTTTTACCTTCCTATACCATATACGAAATTTATTACCCTTAATGCTTAAGATTTGTATTAATTACATTTGAGTATATCAAATTATCATTTATATACCATAATTCAAATTAGGGATATAATTAAGGATGCATTTATATTATGCATAATTATAGGATCATATCTTCTTACTCCCCCCCCCCCCCCCCACACACACACACGTTTCTATTTGGAATTCCACCATTGACCCAAATTAAAAAGTTTTGAATTCAAATTGGAGTTTTTAGAAATCATTATTTGTTTTGATTGGGTGTTGTTGTAAATAATTTGGAATATGTTTAGGAGTTTATATCTCAATTTTAAGGGGTTTTGGTGAAGATTTAGACTTGGTTTTAGCTGAATTTCAGATTGAAACTCGAAGAAGAAGAAGAAGAAGAAGAAGAAGAAGAAGAAGAAGAAGAAGAAGAAGATGAGGAAGTTAGAAAATTTATTTTGAGAAAATATTCTGTGAATTAAAAAATATTATTAAGGATAAATTAGTAAAAATCTTGGTCTAATTAACAGTGCTTATAATTGGGGGTGACCAAACTTTGGGATTGGTCGAGAAATGCGGTATTAATATGACTTCTAAATAGTTTAGGAGTACCAGAAACCTTGTTATGAAAATCAAAGTGTACAATAATAACAACAACAAAAAAACTCATTGTAAGTTTACCAGTGGGATCTCGAAAGAATCTTTATCTTGAGAATGTATAGAATTCGTTTCTGATGTATCCTTGATTCAAGAAAAGATACAAAAAATAGTAGCAACAGACAGTAATATCGACAAGATAACAAGAAAATAAAACATCTTATAGTAATAGAAAATCTCGAAAAATAAGAAAGCACATGAAAATTAAAATGTGTAACTGAAAAAACAATTAAAGTACGACGGCCCGAATGAATCATCCATTTTGAATGTATTTAACTCTCCAAATGTCAAGTTTAGTTGATGTTATCTTCATTAGGCCATGTTTTTTCCATATTAGTGCTATATAGGGTATACAAATAAGGGTTGTGGTTGAGAGGTAAATACTCCTTTATCCTTAATTAGGGATCTCGAGTTTGAGCTTGTGGGTATGAAATCGTCTTTGTTAGGGAGCGGTTGACCCTTCAATGTGGGACTTCTCGGCGAATCCGAACTAGTCGAGCCCCCAATATGGACACAGAATACCGGGTGTGAGTAAAAGAAAGTATTTTATACGTTATGTAATACATAAATCAAATTAATGTCTAAATTTTGTGCCCAATCACACATTATAATCCAAAAATAGACGAAGTATGTTCAATATGTATTTTTGTGTGGGTTACAAGTTTATAACGTGAATAAATAGATGTTACATAAGGTAGTTAAAGGGAGCCAAATAAGCGCGCCAAAATCGAAAATGTTTGGTTCCCCTAAACTTGCTGTCACATATAGTTTCTCTTTCTTTCATTTCTGTTTTCTTTCTCTTTTTGCTGCCTCTGATCTATTCTTAATTATTTCCTGAAATTCTACATTACCCCTTTTCACTTCCATAGCAATCCAACATGAATTCACCAAAATCTTAAATTTTTTTTAATTTGTGTTAATTAGGTGGATCAAGAAAAAAGCAGTGACAAAATTAAAATCTAATGTGTTATTTGAGATCTAATTAAGGGATTAGCTTAATTAAAAAAAAAGACACAGTTGATGATAGGCCAAAGAAATTTGCATTGGCATCTATGGTGATGGTTGGGAAAAATAGGCTTGTTTTGGTGGATAGCCAAGAATTGTTTCAGATAGAATTGCAGATCCTGCTAACTATGGCAATCCTGACCGTGACACTGACCAGGTACGTATTTTATTCAGTGACGAAGTCAGAAATTTTGTTAAAGTCGTTCAAGATTAAATGTATATGTATAATTTTCTGATGAAGGGTGTTAACTGACCGCCCTTTGGTATATGTAGTTACGCCCTTGCCTTCTTAGTATGGCTGTGATTGTATTACTATTGTGTAAAATCGAGTTCCTTTATTCTAATTTATGCAGGAGTTTAAGTTTTACGCATTGAAGACACATTATCATGTCATTTAGTGCAGGTAATAGCAAGTAATTACATATATTATGAATTGATTTGTAATCTAGATTAAATGGTAAGTAACCTGCTATAACAGGTCAAATCGATTTGAAAGTTTATGGGTTCCGAACCTGCCATCAAACTCATAATTTATTTAGTCACTGGGTTCACAGTTAAATAACTACGCCAAAAACTACTGGGTTTGTCTGAGCCCGTCAATCATGCACTACCTCCGCCCCTGCATATTTCAAAAGTTGATGGAGCCATGGCGTTTGAAAGCTAATTTTACTACTTACAAATATTGGTTTGCATTTTTCTTTCGGTAACTATTTCTTCTGACACAATATGAGACTTTAAACAATTTTGTTGAACTTATGTTGTCCAGACTCTTTGTAAATGTCTTCGGTACGTGTCGGATCCTATTAAAATAGTATATTTTGAAGGATTCGACATGAGATATTTTGGATAGTCCGCACAACATAGGATTGAACCAATGGCGGCAATACCAAAATGATAAATTTACTAACTCAACTACAATTAGCAATGTAAGAAAGAGAATCCTTTTGTAAGAGCATCTTTGTCTTCTCATGACTTTGCATCTATAGAATTGTAAAGTTCTTGATTGACCAATGATCAATATGCCCGATATGCTTATTTCTCACTTAAACTTTCTTTTGAAGAAAGGTACACAACTAATAAAGTATAGCCGGAAGGGGAAGCCTGTTATCGATTGTCCGTGTTCAAAGCAACGAGAAACTGGAAACCAGTAAGAAGAAGAGACAAAAAAAAAAAAAAAACAACAGAACGTATGTAACGTTAAAAAAAAAAAACAAATCACAGAAATGAAGAAATCCGAGACCACAGAATTCACTGTGTGTCCTTAAGGAATTTAACCCCCTCACTGTACCCGAGGTTGTGGATTATTTCCTCCCAGGATATAACGGATATACCTGTCGTAGAAGTGGCGGTACCTCAAACGCCTACGACTTCGACGAACTCAAATTCGGGGAATATTTTTTTTTTCTCAGTACTCGAAAATAAGGCATTGCCTCAGTTTATATAGCCTCGAATTGTGACTGTTCGGAAAGGCTTGGTGCCTGTTCGGGAAAGGCCATGCCTTTTTCTGAAAAATAAGAACGTTGGGAAGTTTACAGTTAACAAATTAATATTTTTCCCGCGGGAATTAAAAATAATTTCAGAAAATGAAGATTGAATTTTAAATAAATTTGGTCCAAAAAGATTATCAATCAATCAGATCATTTGACCAAATCCAAATCCAAATCCGAAGCCGAGCCGAGCGACGACGACGGCGCGAGGGGAGTCCCTCTTCTTAACCCTTTAAGAGCTAGAAGAAGTGCTTTCTAATATAAGCACATAACTTTCCCTTTCTACCACCAATGTGGTACAAAGCTCCTTTTCAAAGGAACTTTGCTTTGAAACTTCATTTTCCTTCTATTGTCTTCTTCCCTCCATTTCTCATTCACACCAACTTAGCTAGCTTTAATCATTAACTAGCTTTAACAATCCCCCACATGAATGGGGAATGGCTATATGATGAAAAACATGCATGACAAAAAAAACTGTGTGATTCGTAAGCAAGGATTAATTGCATCTGGATAAGTAGATTTCTCTTTGAACTTTCCGTAGTAAGCATATGTCGGATATACTCGGTCAATCGGTAGATTTGATATCTTTGAACCGTCGAGCTTTGGTGTATACCTAGACAACCACATGTCACACAATTAACCCTTTAACCGTTTTTGGTTCTCATTGTTTTGTTCGTTTCAGCCATGAACACTTCCTGGTTCATAAGTGCGTAGAGAGCTGGCCTTACAGAGTTCTCCTTGAAGCGGCTTACACTTCACACTTACATAGGTGATTCCTAAATGTGTCATCCCGTAGATACACTATTTGATATACCCCGTATCAAACTTAGAAACCATTAAAAAGCCTTAATGCTTTATCCTGGTACTGAACATTGCCTCATCACGAGAATGGACCAAAAAGTTATTGTGACAATGTTGAACCGTCATCAATGACTTTGTTTGATCTCTTTGAACCTAGATCTTGGGATCTCATGTCTTCTAGGTAGAGTTACCGCCACGATGACTTGTCCTCGGCCATAGTCTCATTCCCCTCGATGATCTTTCAACCACTTCTCTAGTTAGGCCTTTAGTTAGTGGATCCGACACATTATCTCTTGACTTAACATAGTCAATTGTGATAATTCCACTAGAGAGTAGTTGTCTAACGGTATTATGTCTTCGTCGTATGTGACGAGACTTTTTGTTGTACATAACGCTCCCGGCTCTTCCTATTGCCGCTTGGCTATCGCAATGTATGCATATAGGAGCCAACGGTTTGGGCCAAAATGGAATATCTTCTAAGAAATTCCGGAGCCATTCAGCTTCTTCACCGGCTTTGTCTAGAGCTATGAACTCAGATTCCATTGTAGAGCGGGCGATACATGTCTGTTTGGATGACTTCCAAGACACTGCTCCTCCACCTATAGTAAAAACGTATCCACTTGTGGATTTAGTTTCAGTTGAACCGGTGATCCAATTTGCATCACTGTATCCTTCAATAACTGCAGGATACCTGTTATAATGCAAAACAAAGTTTTGAGTATGTTTCAAATACCCCAAAACTCGTTTCATCGTCAGCCAATGATTTTGGTCGGGATTACTCATGTAGCGACTTAGTTTACTTATAGCACACGCAATATCAGGTCGCGTACAGTTCATAATATACATCAAACTTCCCAACACTCTGGCATAATCCAATTGAGAATGACTTTCACCTTTATTCTTTGCAAGAGCAAGGTTCATATCAATTGGCGTCTTTGAAACTTTAAAGTCCAAATACTTGAACTTTTCAAGTACTTTTTCAATATAATGAGATTGAGACAATGCTAGACCTTGAGGAGTCTTATGGATTTTAATTCCCAGAATTAAATCGGCAACTCCTAAGTCTTTCATATCAAACTTACTAGCAAGCATGCGCTTAGTAGTATTTATGTTAGCAATGTTGTTACTCATTATTAACATATCATCCACGTATAAACAAACAATGACGACGTGGTTCGGAGTGTTCTTAATGTAGACACATTTATCACATTCATTTATCTTGAATCCATTTGACAGCATCGTATGGTCAAATTTTGCATGCCACTGTTTTGGTGCTTGTTTTAGTCCATAAAGAGACTTAACAAGTCTACATACCTTCTTCTCTTTCCCTGGAACTACAAACCCTTCGGGTTGTTCCATGTAAATTTCTTCCTCCAACTCTCCATTTAAGAAGGCTGTTTTCACATCCATTTGATGGATTTCAAGACCGTACACGGCGGCTAATGCTACTAACACCTGAATAGATGTAATCCTCGTTACCGGCGAGTATGTATCAAAGTAATCAAGACCTTCTCGTTGTCTAAACCCTTTAACAACTAGTCTTGCCTTATATTTTTCAATAGTGCCATCAGCTTTCATTTTCCGCTTGAAAATCCATTTGGAACCTAAAGGTTTATTCCCTGGAGGAAGATCAACCAATTCCCAAGTAT
Organism: Nicotiana benthamiana; assembly: GCA_034376525.1. Taxonomy (NCBI): domain Eukaryota; kingdom Viridiplantae; phylum Streptophyta; class Magnoliopsida; order Solanales; family Solanaceae; genus Nicotiana; species Nicotiana benthamiana. The sequence continues at coordinate 23,621,579 of CM067340.1, read as the reverse complement.
GGTTGTTCAATATGGATTCTATCTCACTATTGATTGCCTCTTTCCAAAATTGAGCTTCCGATGAAGACGTAGCTTCGTTGAACGTTCGAGGCTCATTTTCCAACAAAAATGTTAAAAATTCTGGTCCAAAGGAAGTAGTCGTCCTTTGACGTTTGCTACGTCTTGGATTTTCCTCATCAGGAATGTTTTCCTTTATTTCTTCCCGAGGTCGTTTAGATTCTTTGCTAGACGACGCACATTCCTTTTTATACGGATATATGGTTTCAAAGAAGTCAGCATTATCTGATTCAATTACCGTATTCACCTGAATGTCGGGATTTTCTGATTTGTGAACCAGAAATCTATATGCCTTACTATTTGTGGCATATCCTATGAAAACACAATCAACAGTTTTAGGTCCTATTTTTACCCTTTTGGGTTTAGGAACTTGCACCTTGGCCAAACACCCCCACACTTTGAAGTATTCCAAATTGGGCTTCCTTCCTTTCCACTTTTCGTATGGAATAGATTTTGTTTTGCTATGGGGCACTCGATTGAGTATTCGGCTAGCTGTTAGAATGGCTTCCCCCCACAAGTTCTGGGGTAAACCAGAACTTATTAACAGGGCATTCATCATTTCTTTCAGTGTTCTATTTTTTCTCTCCGCAATTCCGTTTGATTGTGGCGAGTAAGGAGCAGTTGTTTGATGAATAATGCCATATTCCAAACATATTTGTTCAAAAGGAGATTCATATTCACCGCCCCTATCACTCCTTATCATTTTAATCTTTTTGTTAAGTTGAGTCTCAACTTCAGTTTTGTATTGCCTGAACGCTTCAATTGCTTCATCTTTACTATTAAGTAAATAAACGTAGCAATACCGCGTACTATCGTCAATAAAAGTTATGAAATACTTCTTTCCACCGCGAGATGGAATTGACTTCATGTCACAAATATCTGTATGGATTAAGTCTAAAGGACTTGAATTCCTTTCAACTGACTTATAAGGATGTTTAGCATACTTAGATTCAACACAGATTTGACATTTTGATTGATTGCATTCAAACTTAGGCAATACTTCCAAACTAATCATTTTTCGCAAGGTTCTATAATTGACATGTCCTAAACGTGAATGCCATAAATCATTTGACTCAAGCAAGTAAGACGAAGCAGAAACTTTATTATTATTAGCAACAACCATTACATTCAGTTTGAAAAGGCCCTCTGTGAGGTAGCCTTTTCCTATGTACATTTCGTTCTTACTTATTACAACCTTGTCAGAAACATAAACACATTTTAAACCGTTCTTCACTAGAAGTCCGGTAGATACAAGATTTTTCCTAATTTCAGGAACATGACAGACGTTGTTGAGAGTCACCACCTTGCCAGAGGTCATCTTCAGCAGTATCTTTCCATAACCTTCAATCTTGGCCGTTGCAGAATTTCCCATATATATTGTTTCGTCGGGCCCGGCGGGAGCATATGAAGCAAAGGCTTCTCTAACAGCACAAATGTGGCGAGTGGCACCAGAGTCAATCCACCACTCTTTCGGACTTCCCACTAGGTTGCACTCGGACAACATAGCGCACAAGTCATCAACCTCCTCGTTTGTTTCAACCATATTAGCCTGACCCTTCTTCTTTTCCTTTTTCGGAGCACGACAGTCTGCAGCTTTGTGTCCGATTTTTCCACAATTATGGCAGTTTCCCTTGAATTTCTTCTTGTTGGGATAGTTCCTTGGTCCCGATGCCTTTTTCCTCTTTTTCATATTAGTTGGGGCAGTTTCAACTATATGTGCTCCCCCTATGGTTGATCTCCCATTTGCCTTTTTCTCCGCTGCCTTGTTATCTTCCTCGATTCTCAACCGGACGATGAGATCTTCCAATGTCATCTCCTTTCGCTTATGTTTCAAGTAATTTTTGAAGTCCTTCCATGAAGGAGGCAACTTCTCTATCACTGCCGCAACTTGAAACGCCCCACTAATCACCAAACCTACAACAAACAACATGTAAGTGACGGGGCACTGAATACTTTTGACAAAGGCATTAATTAAATTTATACCTTCAGCGAGGAGATCATGGATGATAACCTGCAACTCTTGAACTTGAGTGACAACAGACTTGCCATCTACCATTTTGTAGTCCAAAAACTTGGCAGCGATAAACTTCTTTAAGCCAGCATCTTCTGTTTTATATTTCTTTTCCAACGCATCCCATAGTTCTTTTGATGTTCCCACATTACTATAGACGTTGTAAAGATCATCCTCCAGTCCGCTAAGAATGTAATTCTTGCACAAAAAATCTGAGTGCTTCCACGCCTCAATTACAACAAATCGTTCATTTTCAGGTGTTGATTCCGGCGGAACCGGAATATCCTCCTTAATAAACTTTTGAAGGCTTAAAGTAGTTAGATAGAAGAACATCTTTTGTTGCCATCGTTTGAAATCAATCCCGGTGAATTTTCCGGGCTTCTCTGCCGGAGCCGGTGCTGGTGCAGTACGACTGGAGGACGCAGCATTGCTCGTAGAACCAACCACGGGGGCTGGTGTGGCAGTAACAGTAGCAGTAGCATTCAAATTTGGAGTTTGGTCTCCCATTTCTGTCGTAGGAAATAACAGAACACTTTAATAATCGGTGAAGATTTTATTTCTTCAAACCGAATCAAATTTACACAAACAGAATTAAAACAAACTTCAAATAGAATGTAATAAACTGTATGTAGTATACTTGATGAAGTTTTTATATCTTCAAATCAAGTACCCAAATGAGTAGAAAGTTCTGAAAACTTTAATCTCAACCGGAGTAGAAAATCCGAAGATGTAGTCTCCAAACAACATACAAGTTCGTTACATGCAAACAACAAAATTACAAGTTTCTTTTATTTTCTGGACAGTCACAATTTTATGTTAGGAAAAACTGTATGTAGTCACTGTTTTATGTAAGAATTTTTTTTTCCTGTACTGTTGTATCGTTCTGTAACGTTTTAATCAACAGCAGATGAACTCGGAAATAATAATGTAAATTCCTTAAGCTTGTTATCGATTGTCCGTGTTCAAAGCAACGAGAAATTGGAAACCAGTAAGAAGAAGAGACACAAAAAAAAAAAAACAACAGAACGTATGTAACGTTAAAAAAAAAAAACAAATCACAGAAATGAAGAAATCCGAGACCACAGAATTCACTGTGTGTCCTTAAGGAATTTAACCCCCTCACTGTACCCGAGGTTGTGGATTATTTCCTCCCAGGATATAACGGATATACCTGTCGTAGAAGTGGCGGTACCTCAAACGCCTACGACTTCGACGAACTCAAATTCGGGGAATATTTTTTTTTTCTCAGTACTCGAAAATAAGGCATTGCCTCAGTTTATATAGCCTCGAATTGTGACTGTTCGGAAAGGCTTGGTGCCTGTTCGGGAAAGGCCATGCCTTTTTCTGAAAAATAAGAACGTTGGGAAGTTTACAGTTAACAAATTAATATTTTTCCCGCGGGAATTAAAAATAATTTCAGAAAATGAAGATTGAATTTTAAATAAATTTGGTCCAAAAAGATTATCAATCAATCAGACCAAATGACCAAATCCGAAGCCGAGCGACGACGGCGCGAGGGGAGTCCCTCTTCTTAACCCTTTAAGAGCTAGAAGAAGTGCTTTCTAATATAAGCACATAACTTTCCCTTTCTACCACCAATGTGGTACAAAGCTCCTTTTCAAAGGAACTTTGCTTTGAAACTTCATTTTCCTTCTATTGTCTTCTTCCCTCCATTTCTCATTCACACCAACTTAGCTAGCTTTAATCATTAACTAGCTTTAACAAAGCCTAAGTTCTGCCCTTTCAGAGTTTCTCCGGTAATTCATTATGTTACTTCTCAACTTCATATCAACTAGCAATTGTGCTTTTTGTTTTGGACAGCATTTGCAATATGAGAGTTTCTACATAAAATTTAATGGTTAATTTTCTGCTTGAAGATTACAGCTTTGTTGTTGATTATTCCAGGATGAAACAACGTTAATTTGGTATTCTCGTGGAGCAGAAAGGAACCTAAAGCTATCTTCAGTTTCAAAAATTATTCCTGGGCAGAGAACTGTAAGTTAATGATTATATGTCTAGATTTCGTTCACCTATCGATGAGATTTACTGAAAATATAAACTTTTGCCTGTGGATATGTCTATGCAGCCTGTTTTTAAAAGATATTTGCATCCAGAGAAGGAGTGCTTGTCATTTTCCCTTATATACAACAATGGTGAAAGATCTCTAGATCTGGTTAGTGAACAGATTAATTTATTTTCGTGTTAACATTTTTTTCTGTCGTGAATGCTGTTTGGAATAAGGTTTACTATACTGAAAGTTAATTATCATTTTCTTTCTGAAGATCTGCAAGGATAAAATTGAAGCAGAGATTTGGATTGCTGGTCTAAAGAATTTAATTTCAACTGGCCAAGCTCGTAATAGTAGACGTACTCGGAGTGATATTTCTGATGTAAGTTTTCGAGCTTCATAGTTAAGGTCAAAAGAACCAGAAATTCGTTTTGTCAGATCTGTCTTGCATATTATATCGACGAATGATTACAGATTTTACATCTCTCTATATGATTTTATATGCAGTTACAACATACCCATCCATGTGGTTCAACATTAGATTTCAGCCAAACTATTGCTCGGGATTGGACATCTGCTGATCCCTATAGTGGTGAAACTTCCTTGAGTGTGCGAAGCTCAGATGTGGGGTCTGAACGTGGAAATATGCAAGTAAGAACAAGTTCGGTTGGTTTCCGTATTAGTGTCTCTAGCACTCCAAGTTGTTCGAGTGGGGGTTCCGGGCCAGATGACATAGAATCATTAGGTGATGTTTATATGTGGGGGGAGATTTGGTGTGATGGAGTGTCGAAAGATGGATCTGGGAATCCAATTACCGTTAAGCATGATGTACTTAGTCCTAAACCTTTGGAGTCGAATGTGGTTCTTGATGTTCATCAAATTGCTTGTGGCGTACGACACATTGCTCTTGTTACAAGGCAAGGAGAGGTTTTCGCTTGGGGAGAAGAGTCTGGAGGCAGGCTAGGTCATGAAATTGAAAAGGATTTTAGTCGCCCTCGACTTGTTGAATTTCTGGCTGTTACAAATCGGTGGCTACCTAAGGAAACTCCGATTCGATCCGCCCCCCGGCTGGGAGGCATCTACCTCATCCCGATCACAAGGAGAATTCCAAGTTATTAGGAAGATCTTCTACGGGACTCAGAACTGATACATAGTCTTTCTATGTTTACCGCTTCAAAAGGAAATCATAAACAAATGCCCGTTTTTGACGAGTGAAGCGGCTAGGCTACATGCTTAGCCTAGTATTCCCGGATTCGATTTTGTTTCATGTGGCGAGTATCATACCTGTGCTGTGTCTACATTGGGCGATTTATATACTTGGGGAGATGGAACTCACAATGCTGGACTTCTTGGGCATGGAAATGATGTTAGCCTTTGGATTCCTAAAAGAGTTTCTGGTCCGCTTGAAGGGCTTCAAGTTTTATCGGTTGCATGTGGCACGTGGCATTCAGCTTTAGCAACTGCAAATGGAAAACTATTCACATTTGGCGATGCCCCATTTGGAGTCTTAGGTCATGGCGATCGAGAAAGTGTACTGTATCCCAAGGAAGTTCAATCATTGAACGGACTCAAGACGATTAAAGTTGCGTGTGCTGTGTGGCACACGGCTGCTATTGTGGAAGTCAAACCATAACTGTGGAAATGTGCCCACTAGAAAGTTATTCACTTGGGGAGACGGTGATAAGAATAGATTAGGTCATGGAAATAAGGAAACGTACCTGCTTCCGACCTGTGTCTCTGCAATTATCGATTACAACTTCCATCAGTTAGCATGCGGACATAATATAACCATTGGTCTTACCACATCCGGTCATGTCTTCATCATGGGAAGCAATGCCTATGGTCAGCTAGGCAATTCACAGGCCGAGGGAAAGGTTCCGTCCCTTGTACAAGATAAATTGGTAGGTGAATTCGTCGAAGAAATAACATGCGGTGCATTTCATGTTGCTGTTCTTACATCAAGAAGTGAAGTCTTTACGTGGGGAAAAGGCGCTAACGGAAGGTTAGGTAACGGAGATACAGAAGATTGGAACGCTCCAACATTAGTTGAGGCCTTAAAAGACAGGCATGTGAAGAACATAGCATGTGGCTCTAATTACACTGCTAGTATTTGCATTCATAAGTGGGTATCTGGAGCAGATCAATCTGTTTGCTCGGGTTGTCGACAAGCATTTGGATTTACCCGAAAGAGACATAACTGTTATAATTGTGGACTAGTTCATTGTCATGCTTGCAGCTCCAAAAAAGCACTCAAAGCTGCACTTTCTCCAACACCAGGAAAACCACATCGCGTTTGTGACTCTTGCTACATGAAATTGAAAAAGGCTTCTGAAGGAAGTTCCTCATTTTATTCTAAGAAATTCAACTCCTCTCATCGACCAGAGAATAGTAAGTTAGACAGAGGCGAGCCAAAATCATCAAGGGTTTTGCTCTCGCCCACTGTGGAACCGATTAAGTACCTTGAAGTCAAGTCTACTAGGCCTGGTGTCAAATCAGATTCTTTAATATAGTGAGAGCTTCACAAGTTCCTTCACTCTTGCAATTGAAAGACATCGCTTTTCCAAGTTCACTTAGCTCTCTTCAACATGCATCGAAGCCTGTTGTTACCGCGCCACCTCAGCCTCAATCTCACTCTCAATCACAATCTCAATCTCAACCTCCTTCGTCCAACTCTAGACCTGCTTCACCGTACTCAAGAAGAGCAAGTCCTCCATGCTCGCCTGCTCCTGTTTTTCCAAGGGGTGTAATCGATAGTCTTAGAAAGACAAATGATGTATTACACCAAGAAGTTGCCAAATTGCAAAACCAGGTATGAAAACTCTTCACGTACAAAACAAGAAGATTTATCCTCCTATTGATTAACTTAACGTCTAGAGCTATCGTTATTAGTTGTCTCATTTATATTTTGTAGATCAAAAGTTTAAAGCAGAAAAGTGATGGACAAGATACTGAAATTAAAAAATTGAAGGAAAATTCTCAAGAATCATCTAGGTTGATTGCAGATAGAGCATCAAAGTGTAATATCGTGGTGGAAACCATGAAGTCTATTACAGCTCAAGTAATGTTCAAATTGCTTCTCTTCTGTTTATGCTTGACTTATGATTTGTGTTATATCGATAAAGCAAAATTCACATGTCCTGAACCCTGAACCATGAAATGTCTACATAAAAGAAAATATAGGAATCTATGGTTATCAGATGTGCATATAACTATGAGAATTAGGGCAGGGCAATCCGGTGCACAAAGCATCTCGCGTTCAAGCAGGGGCGGGGGAAGGGCCGCATTCCAAGGGGGGTGATGTAAAGCATCAATGACTGATTCCACAGCTCGAAGCCATGACCTATAAGTCACGCGGAGACAGCTTGGCTGCTGCTCCAAGGTTCCCCTTCAACTATAAGACTTAGGATAGAAGTTTTTTCATGAGCTTTGCTGCAAAAGATATCTTGATTTTACATATCTAGTAGTGAAACTTACATATTCTTCTTACAAAATATTAGAAGTCATAGAAATTGTTCTGTCTTGTATTAAGTTTTTTTCTTATACTTTTTTGTGCATTGCGAAAGTATTCTTGTCATGATAATGGAGCGTGTTATCGCGTCTTTTGTTATTCAGTTGAAAGAAATGACACAAGAACTGCCTTCTGATATCTCTGAGAATCCTGCCCTTAAATCCATACAAAGTCAAGTGGAATCTTTTCTTAATACATTCGCGAATCAAGCATCTGAAGACAACGCTTCTCTGCCTCCCGACATGTCTTATAATCAACAGAAGCCAACACATAGAAATAATCTATCTTCTGAGTCTGTCATCAGAAATGATCAATGGGATGCTGCTGGAGTTCAAGAAACATCACATAATGCTGATGGAACTATACGTGAAAATCACGGACAATCAAGCACGGAAAGTGTCTCGGGGTCACCTAAAGCTCAAAGAGAGGGACAAAAGGAAGTTATTGAACAATTTGAACCAGGCGTTTATGTTACTCTACTTCAACTTACAAATGGCACCAAGATCTTCAAGCGCATTAGGTTCAGGTATTTCACTAAAATCCCTTTGTCGCTAATCTAAAATTTGATAACTTGTATTCCATCTGTCCCATTTTATGTGGCATATTTTCTTTTTTAGTCTATACCGGCAAAGTGACACCTTTCTGTATTTAGAAACAATCTAACTTTATACCTGTAAAATGATGTATAGCCATAGAAAGGCCTATGACCTGTTTTCGACCACAAGTTTGTACTGTTTGTTGACATCTTTGTTTGCCAAACACAACCAACACATAAACTAGGTACCAACAAAGGGACACCTTTCTATATTTAGAACAATTTAACTTATACATGTGTAAAATGATGAATAGCACAGAAACGCCTATGACCTGTTTTCAACCACAAGTTTTTGTTGTTTCTTGTCATCTTAATACATCAAACACAACCATCACATAAACTGGAACAGAGGGAGTACCTAGTCAACATCTTTGTACTTTTTGTTGATTGGATAATTTCGTGCAGTAAACGGTGGTTCGCGGAGCAACAAGCAGAAGAATGGTGGAAGGAAAACAAAGATAGGCTACTGAAAAAATACAGCCCTCCAAAGACAAACGTCGCGTCTGCTGATTCATCATGTCCTCCTCCACCAGCAACAGAGGAAAATAGTGAAACATCACAACAGTCTATATAGACTTGACTGCTAATTTTGTTAGCTTAGTGTTGTTAGCAGCAGAAGCAGGTATAATATTTAGATATAGTGATTTTGAAGTGGATACATTTTATGCTTTGTTAACCTTTTTGGAGCAGTGGCAGAGTCACATTCAACGAACGGGTGTCGCCAGAAAATTACTTAGTATTGCTAGATAATTTTCTGATTTATGTATATTTATTCCCACATCGGAGGGATTTGAGGTCCTTGGTCTCCTTATATGCCTTGGGCAATCCTCACCTCATAAGCTAGCTTTTGGGGTTGAGTTAGGCCCAAGGTCAATTCTTTTCATGGTATCAGAGCCAGGCCCATCCCAATTATTGTTACCGATGTTGGGCCCCATTTATGTTGTCCACGCTCCAGAGATCTGGGGGTGTTGAGTTGTCCCACCGTTGGGCCCCATTTATGTTGTCCACGCTCTAGAGATCTGGGCGTGATGGGGGGTGTTGAGTTGTCCCACATCGGAGGGATTTGAGGTCCTTGGTCTCCTTATATGGCTTGGGCAATCCTCACCTCATAAGCTAGCTTTTGGGGTTAGAGTTAGGCCCAAGGTCCATTCTTTTCAATTATATGTTGGCCCTCTTGACTTTTCAATGTATCTAATTTTTTATATTTGACACCTCTTAATGAAAATTATGACTCCGTCGCTCTTTTGGAGAACATAGAAAGTTGATATGAGCAAAAGAGCTATGTGAATGCTATTTATGCAAAAAATTGTACATGTAGGACTTGCTTTTGACAGAGGGTAAGAAAGGAAAAAGAAAATAAGTATTGTTAGATAGAAGTCAGAATCTTTTTTAAGGAAGAATGAGAAATGATATAAGTATTTTTTTTTCACACATGTAATGCAGCAAAGAAGGAGTGGTCAGATGTATGATTATTTAATTTTTGTAGAATTTATGTTTTGTGCACCAGAACATAAATTTTCTATACCATCAGGTTAATTTGCTTACACAATAGGTAAATCTTCATAGCAAGTGTATATGACAATCTGAAAAATAGAAGAGTGATCTGCTATAATCGGTTAAATTGATTTATACTTATTTATATTATCACTTAATGTAATTTAAATTCAATTTTTTTATTGATTATAGACGTCTTAAATAGAGCTTTTTTCTTTTAAAAACGTGCTCTTCAATTTTTGTCACGTATAATTCGACAATCTCGCCTAAAACCTGCAATTTTTAACATAAATAAATGATCGGTAACAGGCTATTGTCCCGTAAAAAATAGCCCGACTTTATCAACTCAATAAAAAATAATCACTATTTTGCTATAATAGAGACCGGTTTAGCATAATATGCTGGAGTTTGGTACACCTATGTATGAACTTCCAGCATATTATGCTGGACCGCCTGGAGACTGGAGCACCAATGCTCCAAACTTCAGTATATTAAACTGGACCGGTATATTATATTGGAACTCTAGTATATTAGACTAGAGATCCAGTATAATATACATGAACTTCAGTATATTATGCTGGAGTATTTTTTCGAATTTTTAATAGTATTTTCGTTCAGATTTATCTTTACATTAAAAGTGACTAAATTTCGATTACCTTTGAAACTGGGCTATTTTTTAACGACCACTTGTAAATTTGACTATTTTTAAAATTTTCCCACGTTAAAATCGTGTGTCCTCGATTTTGTTGGCTCAAGGGCTCATGTCGAGGAACGAACTTGATATGGGTCGGGCTCGAACTCGAGGGCAGAATACTATACTCGAAAATCAGATTGCTCGATGAACACTGGGGCCAAGTACGACCAACCTCGAGATAATACCGTTATAATTTTATAACAGAAAGAGCGAGATTCCCGCGATGGCCCCAAGATCAAAATGTAAATTTCGGAATAGATTTGTACGAGTCATTACGGACTTGTACTAGGCGGTTAGACAACTGTCCCAATAAGATTCCTTATTATAAATGAAAATGTACCTTATTTAGGGTTCCCCTACTATATAAAGGGGTCACCAAGTCACCAATCATTTATAACAACAACAACAACAACAACTATCCAGTATAGTCCCACCAGGTGGGGTCTGGGGAGGGTAATATGTAGACGAGCCTTACCCCTACCCGAACGGGCAGAGAGGCTGTTTCCAATGGACCCTCGGCTCAGTGGAGAAAAGGAAAAACAACAATAAAACAAATACAAAGGCAAAAACAATAGAGCGTTAGTAACTCCAGCAGAAATAGCGTAAATAATTATCTAAACATAAGAAACATAAATAAAATAACATGCAATAATAACATTAATCATTGGCAAAATAATATACTCTCTTACTTTCTTGCTCATTACTTATCATAATTATCTCTTAACTTTACTATGTTTACTTTATTATTCTTATTGACATAGCTCGAGGTCAAAACTTGTTTTAGCACTGATTTGATTCAACTTACTTTTTAATTTATACGTTCGATTTCTTGATTATTAGTTAATATTTAATTAAATTACGTATCTTTAAAACTATAAATAAATTTAATTGTTACTTTTATTTCCAGGTAAACAATCATTCTTCTCCACTTTATCTCATTTGGTATCAGTTTCAGTTGTCTAGTAAATGACCCTCCTTTTATTTTTCTTACAATTGATGGATTTTTTGCCACACTGTAAAAATACGTTTTGAATAAACTGAAAATCTTATAACGAAACATAGACCACGATCTATACTTTTATAAGTTATTATAGATATTAAAATATAATCTATTTTCTTAGCAAATTAAAAAGGGAGAATGACACAGTATTACACAAACAAAACTATTTTTATTTATTTATTTATTTACTTTTCTACCTATTAAACTAATTACATTTTTTATCCACACTAATTTTTGTGAGGAATTTTCTATTTTTCCTCCAATTCCTTTTTATTCTATGCTTTTTTTCCTTTTTCTTTTCCTTTTTTTCTTTCTCTTCTCCTTTTTTTCGTTTTCTTCTTATTTTTCTAATTTCATTTAACTTTTTTATATTCTTTTTCTCTTCATAATCTAATTTCATTTACTGTTTTCATAATTTTTATATTCAATAAGAAAAATAATTGATATATTAAATATTTGTTCATCTTTTTTAATACAACTAGTATAATATACCTTTTGCCTTTTTTCATAAAAAATATTCAATTATTAAACCGAAATAATATCAATTGCCACTTGGTCTAATTCACTAAATATCACACTTCCTGTTGTTGAGCATCATAAATTACATAATCAGATTCTTAGAATCAACTCGTGATTGCCATGCGAACCTTGATCTCATGCCCTACAACTATCAGTGCACACTTTACGATTAGCAGTAACACAACCAGTTATGGGGCAATAAAACATAGCATATGACCACCGAATATCTATATATATTAGTTAGAATAAAAATAATAATAAAATATCAAAAAATACAATAAAGGTATAAGTAGCAAAAAAGACTTCTAGTACCATATGATAACAATATGGTATACATGTATACTAACATAGTATATGATTTCTCTAGAATATTACTACAACTATCTATGACTATACTACTGTATGAAAACTTTAAAGGATGCAATAAAAGTATGAGAAAATTACATGCTCCCAATGCAAGTTAAATATTCGCAAAGCAACTTGCTCATTCCGTATACTAACAGGTATATAGTTGTATGTGATCGTTCTAATAATTGCATATAACTATAAAAACTATTACATAATACACATAATTTATGTCCATCGGTACAAAAAAATTCCATCACTGCAAATCATGTTCATATAAATAGTTTTAGAATAGTAATCACTTAAAAATGTGGCTAAAACAACCAAAAGATGTTCAAACTATCATATGATACCAATATGGTATATAACTATACCAACATGGTATACAACTTTATTGGTTAATTTCTGACAATTATATGACTATACTATTATTATATAATACACATTCATAAAGAAAAAATAAAAAAAAGTGTATCACATATTAGTAAAATAAAGTATTTCAAGATATTATACTATATTACTATTATTTTAAAAAAATCAAATAGTGTACCAACTAAATGCAGCTAATTCAACCAAAAAGTGACTCAACTAGCATATGATGTTAATATAGTATATAACTATACTAATAGGGTATATAGTTGTATGGGTCGTTCCAACAACTGCATATAACTATAAAAACTATTACATAATACACAAAATCTACATCCATAGGTACAAGAAAATCCAATACAACAAAATATGACCATATAAATCATTTTAGAATAGAATTCACTTAAAATACAACTAAAACAACCAAAAATATTCCAACTACCATATGATACAAATATGACATATAATTATACCAATAGGGTATACAATTCTACTAATTAATTTTAGGCAACTATATAAGATCATACTACTATTACATAATAAACATGCGTAAAGAGAAAAATAAAAAATAGTGTAAAATTTCAAGATATTGTGCTATAATATTATTATATAAAACAAATGCATAAAGAAAAAATCAAAATAATTATATAATACACATGCATAAAAGAAAATTTAAAAAGATTCAAGATACAATACTATTCTACAATTAGTAAAGAAAAATCATCTAGTATACCAATTAAACGCCGCTAATACAATCAAAAAATATTTCAACTAACATATGGCACCAGTATAGTATATAGCTATACCTATAGGGTATACAATTGTCACGACCCAAATTCCATTATAGGTCGTGATGGCACCCAATACCATTGTTAGGCAAGCTAACACCAATAAACTAGTGAATCCCTATTTTTAGTTAAGCAATCCAAATATTTAACTTTACCTAAGGTTAACGATAATTAACCAATTTTAAGGCATGCAAAACGGTAACATCTAGAAGAAGTCATAAATTTATAAATACAAGCCAAAATTAAGTCTACTAATATGTGCCAAGATCTAGTGTCACAATTGTGTAGGCAACTAGCAGAATGTACAAAAAAATAACTATCCTACTATCTAAAATAGAATAGACAGATGCAACAAAAGAGAAACTTTGGCATGCTGCTGAATGGACTAGAAGGGGGGGTGGGGTGCCTCAATTCATATACAATTAAGTACAGAAGGGCAGTATGAATACATAAATAATATGAACCCAGTAAGTATCCAGTCTAACCTCGAAAAAATAGTAATGAGGGGTCGATTGGACACTTACTAGGGCCAACAATAATATATTTAAAGTATTATGCTAAGCATGAATAGTATGAATAATATTGACAGTTAAATAACAGGAAGTAATCAATTCTTCTTTGATAAATAAGATTTCAAATTCCAGTCACGTCATTTAACCAGTTACATTCCAAGGCAGTTAAATAGTATAAATCACAGAGAATTTCAAGTAATTAACATGCGCAATTATGCCGAGGTCGTACGGTCCTATCCAATATCATATAAAAATATTGTAACGAATCGATCGATTGTTTTGAGCTCTAGCTCATCGTTCAACAGTCTGAGGCCATGAATAACTTTATGTCAGGTATTATGACTTGTATGCATGTCCGGAATTTAATTTCGGAAAGTTCAGAGTTGATTTGGAAAGAGAATTCTCATTTCGGAAGCTTTAAGTTGAAAGAATTAACTAAGATTGAGTTTATAAGTAAACGGCCTCATAACCGAGATCTAAAGATTCCAGTAGGTTTGTATGAATATTTCGGACTTAGGCGTATGTCTGGATCGGGTCTTGGATAACCCAAGAGCAGTTTGGCGCCTATTGTGGAAGTAAGCATTTTAGAAGAAATTTCATAAGTTTGGCTTGAAGTGCATTTTAGTGTTATCGATGTTCATTTAGGATTCTGAGTCTGTCAATAGCTGCGTATGATGATTCTGGAGTTGGGAGCGCGATCGGAAGTGAATTCAAAGGTCCGTAGGTCATTTTGGAGCCATTTGGCTAATGATAGAAATTTTAAAGTTTGTGAGATGCTTGACCGAAAGTGGACTTTTTGAAATCGGGGTCGGAATCCGATTCCAGAAGTAGAAATAGGTCCATAATATCGAATATGACTTGTCTGTAAAATTTGGGGTCAATCAGACGTAATTTGACAGGTTTTAACATCGAAAATAGAATTTGAAACTCTAAAGTTCAAGCGTGGATTTAAGTTCGGTTCGTGGTTTTGGCATTGTTTGATATGATTTAAGGCTTAAAATGTTTTGGGACTGGTCGGTATTATTGGTTGGGAACCGGGGGGCCTCGAGTGGGTTCCGTATGGTTAATGGATCGAATTTGGGTAAAAAGCTGCTACTAGTTGCCGGTATCTGGTTTCCTTCTTCGCGAACGCGAAGGAAGTATCGTGAACGCGAATAGAAAAGTGGCAGCTGCTGGGATTGGACTTCGCAAAAGCAAAGTGGACATCGCAAACGCGAAGAGGTGGGCTGAGTTGCCTTTGCAAATGCGACCGAGGAATACGCGAACGCGATGGGTCTAGGCAGCTGTCTTTCACGAACACGATCAGCGGGTCGCGAATGTGGAGAAGGATCTTCTAGGCGTGAAATTTCTAAGCTTCACGAACGTGAGGCATGTTCCACATTCGCGATGAAGGGTCCCTTAAGCAGTGTTCTTTTAAAAATCGGAGTTTTGGCTCATTCTCACTTTATTTCTTCCATGTGAGCCGATTGTGGAGCAACTTTGGAGTGCCATTTTCATCACCAAGTATGAGGTAAGTGATTTCTACTAGTTTTCAGTAAATACAAGGTTTATACAAGGTTTATATATGGATTTAGACGTGGGAATTTGTAGAAAACTTGGAGTTAACCTAGAAAATTTATATTCTTGGTATTTGGCCACGATTTTGGGTATGGAACCTAGAGAAAGTTATATATTTAAGTTTGTGTAGCTATGGGTAAACATATTCTTTAAAAATCTTGAAAATTCAGGCACGTGGCCCGATGGCATTTTCGTCAACTATCGATCGGGGTTAGAATTATTATAAATTGGAATTGTAATGAGTAATTGAGCTTATATTAATGGAATTGCATAATTGTGGCTAGGTTTTGAGCATTTAGCATCAATTAGAGTCTTCAAAAGGGCGTGGAATGCCGGTTATGGATCTTCAAAGCGAGGTGAGTCTCCTTTCTAACCTTGATAGAGGGAATTGTCCCCATATGTGAATTAATTGGTTATGTGCTCCTATTTGTGGGGGCTACGTACGCACGAGATGATAAGAGTCCGTGTGTAGCTACCATTATGCTATTGTTTGTGTAGTCTAGGACCTAAAAGCATGTTGTACTTAGATTATTTGTAAACTTACTGATAGCTTGAATTTCTTAAATCACATCGAATCAGTAAATGAATATCGAAAAAGATTAAACATCATTTTCGTGACCGTTAAAGAGAATTGCTATTTCTTTGGGTAATTATTTTTTCCTGATGAAGTCTTTATTGACTGTGTGAATGCATGCTTCTATGTGTACCTGTGTCGCATGGATGATTCACGAGCGGGGTGCTTATTTATTTCTATTTGAGCGCGTCACATGGATGATTCGCGAGTGGGGTGTTGTTTATTTATATTTGACTGCATCACATGGATGATTCGCGAGCGGGGTAATAGATGCATCTATAGTTCGATTGATTCGACCATGGCAGTACTCAGTTTACTTTTATGTTGAACTGGGCCGTACGTCCCATGGTGATTATTTATGCATGCTTGTATTGCTTGCCTTGAGATTATTTGAGATTGATATTTGCTCTCCCTTGTGAGCATGTGATTTTTTCTTACACAAATTATTCCCATAAATTCAAACAAAATAATTGTTTTTATTTATTTGCAATTTTGTGGCATTTTCTATTGATGTTAGCATTTTGTTTGTGCATTTTAATTAGTAAAAATACAAAAAATGTGCCGCATATGCATTTAGAAGTTGATTTTACATTTTTCAAGAAATATTTAGCAATCGGTCGTTTTATAAAAAAGGAAAAATAAAAAATAGTTTAATTTGCATTTTTTATTTCAATTTTATTTTTAGGTTATTTTTTTAATTTTGTTTTAATAGTGATTATGTAGGATTAATTAGCATTTTTATAGGTTTATTTGGGATTTATAACTTAATTTAGGTTTTTAGTTAATTTTGAAAAAAATGAATGAAAATAAAATCTAAAAAATAGGGATTAGTAAGAAGAACAACAAAATAGGGCCAATTCATTTTCTAGCCCAAAAACCCACCCAAATCGGTCCAAAAACCCATCCTAGACCAGTCCAATACCCCACAACGCGGTCCAGCCTCTGATAAACCAAAACGATGCCGTTTTGGCTGATCAGATCTCAGCCGTCGAGGATTCAAGATCCAATGGCTTAATATATATATATATATATATATATATATATATATATATATATATATATATATATATATATATATATGTCCAAAAACCCTACCCTTCCCCCAAACACCCAGTCGCTAACCCCTCTCACGCCTGAACCCTAAAGCCATCCTCTCTCCGCCGCCCACCGCCGTCCACTGCCGGCCGGAAATTGCCTATGGCGGCGGCGGAACTCCAATCGTCCCCAAATTAACACCGTTGATTCTCCTCCCTTTCTTTACCCAAATCCACCATCACCATCATTTGAGTCCTACCAAAACTCTTCGAATATTAGCCGGAAGATCTGGCTCGTCCGCTGGACATGGGGGCGCCGCCACCAATCGGTCCCAAATTAACACCAAATGACCCCCTCACCTTCCTCATGACAAATCCATACATATTTTCACTCGAATCACGCTGCATTGGCTCGAATATTAGTTCAAAGCCCTGACCCAATATCCCTGAACCTGTGCAAGAACAGTTTTTGTTTCTTCAGGCTTTGATCGGGTGAATCCATCTGCTTTTGTTTTTATCATTTTTGTTTTCTCTATTTGGTTGAAGGTCAATCTCAAAATTGAGACTGGACCAAAATTTTTGAACCCTATCCTTTTAGCTTTTAATTCCTTAGTTGGTTTGGTTTTCTTTTTTTTCTTCTTGAGGGATTGCATATCTGAATTTGGATAAATTTTAGCCTCGCATGTGTTTAGACAAGTTTTGATTAGGTCTTTGCTTTGGTTTAAATCATAGTTTGTTCTCTAATTTTAATTATGTGGAAGGTTTAATTACTGTATTTTTATCTTTAATTGTATGTTAGGAATTTAATCGTTGGTATAATAGTATATTTGATTCGATTACTCGTCGATTGTCTTTTTTGATCAATAATAGTCCCTGTATTATTTCTGAGCTTTTCTTTTAAAGTCCATTATGTTAATTCAGGGTCTGTTGGCTGAAAGGACATTGAGTCCATTCCTTGATGGTTTGATACCCAATCTGGATTGTTAGTTCATAAGCGCATAGGTTGCATTGGGTCCTGGGGTAACTTGACTCATAAGTGATTTCTTGAGGGTAGTTAGTAAGACATTTAAGGGTAGTTTAGCTAAGTTAGCTAGGGAATCTTTTAATAACACTGATAGAAACTTCTAGTAGGGGGTTCCCTGTTAATATTGATAATAAAACTTTGTCCAAAAGTTTAAAATTAAAGGATTAAAAGTGAAATAGAAAACCTAAGAGTTGCCCTAATCCTTGCCTATAAAGGCATTCTTGCTTGCTTTAGAAGGCAAGGATGCAATTCTGAAAAGAGTTTTTTGAGAGATGAAAAATTAGACATGAGAATTTTTTGAGCGATGAAGTTTTGAGAAGAGAAGGAATTTCAGTGACAAAAATAGAAAAAGAGTAGAAAAGTACAAAAACGAATACAGAAAAAAAGCTGTTATTGTTCATTGAATTTTTCTCTTACGCTGGAACAATTTCTGATAGCTAATAATAGAAATGGGTTAGAATCGAGTCAGGTCAAGGCCTTTTGGTTCATTTTCTTGGATTGAAACTGGTTTTCTGGGTTGTTCATTTCATTTTCTGTGTTCAAAACTTTTTGAAGAGCTGTTGCGTGTTACTATTTCATTGTTGATCCTCTTCCTCCTTTTTCTTTTCCATTTCCTGGCTCACTCTCTAATGTATAAGAATGGTTGAATTTGAAGTGAGCTTTCTCAATTTGTCATGTATCATTAAGTTAGGGTTTGATCAATAAATTTGCACCCTTCAAGCTGATGAGTCTGCATGTTCGAGTTAGCTTCAATATGTAGCAATGTTAGGTTTTATTTTCATTGGTTAGATTCTTTTGATGCTGTAAAGATTTTAAATAGCCTATGACTATGATTATTCTGTAACTAAAAGAGACATGGACATTGGTCGAACCTCATGTTTTTATGTTCTGGCATGTATCAGTATTGAGGAGTCAAGGTGATCTTCATAGGTCTATTAGCTCTATTTTGTTGTCTGTGTGCTAATTTTCTCATGAAAATGTGTCGCTGCATGGGAACACCTTGGATAATTTGTCCTTACTTCGGCCATGGCTGAATGTGTAGTAGAGAATAAAGCATGCTTTGCTATATATAAGTTTGAATTGTAGTTTTGTTTCCTGCGCCAGTAATGTTTAAATATTTGAGTCAGATTTCAAAATGTGTATTCCAAGGGCTTTTTCACGAGATATTCTGAAACTTTTATGCATTTATGCCTTATGTAGCTCAAAACCATTTCTAGTTATGAGAACCAATGCTGAATTCATTATGCATGAGATTCAAATTTTCACATTGGGGATCTGAAATGG
The DNA here is from genome assembly GCA_034376525.1 of Nicotiana benthamiana. Taxonomy (NCBI): domain Eukaryota; kingdom Viridiplantae; phylum Streptophyta; class Magnoliopsida; order Solanales; family Solanaceae; genus Nicotiana; species Nicotiana benthamiana. The sequence goes on along the minus strand of CM067340.1, from coordinate 23,602,206 downwards.
CATTTGGGCATGATGGTCCACTTGGGCTCGTTCGAAGTCCCCTTGGGTAAAATAGTTAATTCTAATTTCTTTTCCTTATGTGAACTCTAGTGGTTTTAGTAGTACTTTCGATTTCACTCAATTTTAGCCATTTAAGCCCATTAACTAGATTGGAAACCTTGTTAGATAATACGAAATACTCAGTCCCTTATGAATTTTAGTTTAAACATAATCAAGGTGTACCAATGCCGAGTAAAGTTGAACAATTGCATGGCCCTCATTTAACAAATTGTGTATTGATCCTTAGATTCCGAGGTGCACCACTTAGCGACTTTTTGTGGCCCTCGCAAATTTGAAAATACAAAATCACTTTAGGCGCGTTAGTTAAATAATTTACCTTCCTAAATTTGGGTGCGCATTTATGTGACCTAAATCCAAATTCCAACGATGTTGAAACATGTCAAGGATCGCAGGTGCATTTATATGACGTGGTTGAAGACGCGTTTTAACAGCATTGCAATATTCTCAAAAATTAAATAAAAGCAATTTAAAATTCAAAATTTTCACGTAGGTACAAAATGCATTAAAATCAGAAAATTGAGCCGAATATAACAATTGAGCGACTGTGCTAGAACCACGGAACTCGGGAATGCCTAACACCTTCTCTCGGGTTAACAAAATTCCTTACCTGGATTTCTGGATCGCAGATTGTATAAAAAAGTCAAACCTTCCTCGATTCGGGATTTAAACCTGTGACTTGGGACACCACTAATTATCCAAGTGGCGAATCTGAAATCTTTAAATAAATAAATCCCGTTTTGATTGTTGTTTAATTGAAAAAGCTCCCCTACCCACGCCCTTCGCCGGGGTTGTAGCGTGTAAAAAAGAGTTCTGACAGCTCTGGCGACTCTACTGGGGATTGAACCCAGAATCTCTGGTTCAGGGTTCAAGAATTTGAGCTTAGAATAATTCTTGTATTTGGCTTTTGTCATTATCAAATTTTATTATATGATTGTGCCCAATGTGCTAAATGTTATTTTACCACTTTATTATTATTTGAACTGTATATAAATTGCCGCGAAACCCTTCTCTTCTAATCTTCGGGGATGTGCTCGCTGGTCGGGACTCTCTATTCTATTAGTGTCATATCTTTGAAATAAGAAAGAGGCTCAGACAAGTTATAAAGACGGATGGCCTTTTTGGTTCTCGGTATGTAGCTCCCCCCTCAACTCGAGTTGTCCGCTCGGGTACACAGTCTAGATCCTATACCCAGGTTTTGGACCTAGAATAACTTAACCTCATGCTGAAGCCCTAGTAGGAGCGGTTATTTGAATCATGCATTTGACTTAGGGGACTCAACACAAGGGTTGGGTACAGGTGCACCAGAAATTATGGACCATCTTGATGCATCTTGTGTGCTACTTGTGCATTTATTCCGGATTTGCATGGTGAGCGACTTTTGAAAAAAAAGAAAAAAAAGAGAGAAAAAAAAGAGGGAATTTGACAAATAATAGCAGTGTGAGGGCGAGGAAGGAATTTACCCGTTTTAAAAATCGGTACTGAAATGTTGACAAAATTTGAGAAAAAAAAAACAAAAAAGGGAGTCTGTTTTCGAAAAAAAAAGAAAAAGAAAAGGATTTTTATTTTAAAAAAAAAAATTAGAAAAAGAAAAAAAGAAGTTGGTTTTTAATTCTATCAAAATTGCCCGAATTATGCCAGTTTGATTCTCACAGGGCATGAGCTACATAGGCAACCCCCGTAAGCATTTTTGTCAAAATTAGTCGAGTGTCCCCAAAAGGGCGCCGGAAGGTTGTTTTTGCGAGAACAGCCGCTCTAGATTATTTTTCAAGTTTTGGCCGGTAGTAGGCACAGTCTTAAAATCTTCCCTAGGAAGTGCTGAAAGGCCGTATTTACAAGGCCAGGATTTTATTTTGAAATGAAAATTTGGGAAAATTGTTTGGTTTTTTTGAGTCAAATAAATCATGATTTTTGCTTAATCGCCCTAAACAATGTGCAGAATAAGTATGAATCAAAATTTTCCAAACAATTAGGGGGGTTTAATGACCCAGAAAATAAAATTTCTAGCAAGCGAAACCAACTCAAATAGGAAGAAAACCGCTGTTTCGCATTTATGGTACTCTTCTTGGGCTTTTTGGTGTTCCCGTGGAAAGACGGGAATATAGACATACAGGTAGCAGGGGCTGTCAGCACTTTTCTCACTCAAGCCAAGAGCACCCTCGACCCATGGTATTATATGAAATCTTCCGTGCCCTCACAACCTGTAAAGCAGGAGGAGATTTTTTTGAAGGATGCAATCTGTTGTTGCAGATGTGCATGATTGAACACCTGTGCCGTTGACCTCAATTCATGAGTTATGGGTCATCGAAAAAGAGCTGCATAGAGGAATTTTATACCAGATTTGATGGGTTCAGATTACTAGAGGGGGTTATAGAATGGGTATCATATCTCTAGACCGTAAGTGCAAGTATGATAGAGTGGAGGTCCGGTTGGCTCCCCATTAATGAAATTATATATATGCCAGCTACCGGGCCTCAATTCCTTTTAATAGGTCTTCGGAGTATCCAACCTTATGCTCCATACAGGGTGCTGAGACAGTTAGGAGGTGACAAATGGTTCCTAGGGATGTAGACATTAGTAGTCATGTGGTTGAGATTGGTCCCAATGGTCAGTTTCAAAGAAGCAACAGTCCACCAGATTTGGTGCGAATGTCAGTACTTGACGGCAGACACTCGAGTACGAGACTTGTCTAAACGCGAGGTTGCACCAGGGTACCTTGCTTGGTATAAAAAGGAAATAGAATCTGGAAGGCCGACTAAGAGACCCTATCTTTTGGAATTTGACGAGGCGTCCCAAGAACAATGGAATTGGTTCGCCAAGGAAAACAAATACAAGGCAACAATAGGGAAATTGGAAAAACAAGTCAAAGACCTTCAATTCGAGAATGGTTTGCAAGCTCCGGAAGACAAGGGGGAGAAGAAAAGAGTAGCCAAAGAAAATGAAGCTTTGCAAGCCCAAATTCAGAAAATAAAAATAGCCGCAGAGACACCCACCAGAAGTGCGAAAGATGTAAAGCTCATAGACAATCTGAGACGAAAAGTAGGAGAATATGGTTTTGACTTGAACAAAGCAGAGGGCGAGCTATCTTGGACCCGAAAACAATTGGCCAATAATGGAGAAGAATGGGCGTGTAGTATTGATTAATTAAAAGAAAGGTATGACAGCGAGGTTGGGGGATTGAAGAAGGTCATAATGGCTGAAAACAAAATGGTTAAGCAAGCGAAAGACTTAAAGGTCTAAGAGAGCATTGTTACACAGCAATAGCACGGCTGGAGAGAGATTTGCGAAAATTCCAAGGATTGAATCATGTAGAGGTAAGGGCCCAGCAAATTGGGTGATTGTTGCAAGAAAAGGGTGTTATAATAAAGAGGGTACGGATGATCGCTGATTACATCATCGTAAAGTGTAGCCACTGTGAAGATATGACGAGATGTATGTTCTTTGCTACCACAATGACCTTTGCTCGTCAAGTGACGGAAGACCTCCACCACCTCCAAGGGGATTTAGCACAGAGGCCTGCGGCGAGATCGAATGACGTCCCGCAAGCCCTAGGAGCATTAGAGGTCTTAATGTATTCGTGATTTTTAAAGCTGTTGGTCCATTTGCAAAGTCTGTAGTGTCTTCTATTTTGAGTTTGTAATTAGTTGTCAAGTTAGTTGTTTTTATCTTTTTGTCAGAGTCTGTGCGTTTTGTTTTGCGGCATTCTGGCAACCCACTCCTATAACACTTGGTCCAAAATCAAGCTGACCATGGCCAACCAAGAAACCAACGCAAGTATTATTGATCCCTCGAAAGAGGTAGAGGAGTTGGATATTACTGCAATGAAAGAAGAGATGTACAAACTATCCTGCCAACCCGGCATGGGTGAGAGAGCAGCCACCACCAGCCTATCCTACCAACTCGGCCTTCGTCCCACCATTAGCCCAGTCACATGGCCACCATACCACTAATCCACCCCCAAGCTTCCCCATCTACCAACAATACCAGGGTACAACTTCTCAGGCACCCCCAGCTCCACCATCTAAAGTTGTTCTTCACCCTTCTCCACTAGTTGCTCCCATCTATGTGTCACCTCCGTCTGTTGCACTTCGCAGATCATCCAGTGAGACTTTGCTTCAAGCTCATGATAATTAGTATTACTCACAAGAACCAACTTTCAAAGCCCAAGAACCCTACTGTTATGCTCCCCATATTGAAATCCCTATTGAGGCTGAAAAACCAGTCAAAAACCCCGAGCAGGAGGAGGTGCTCAGAAAAGTCAAAAGTCTAGAGCAATCATTCAAAGATATGCGAGGATTAGGCGGCCAGGTGAGTGTAGCATACAAAGACCTTTGTCTGTTCCCAGATGTACAATTGCCTCCTGGCTTCAAGATGCCCAAGTTTGAGTTATATGATGGACATGGTGATACGGTGGAACACTTAAGGGGTTTCTGCAACAAGATGAGAGGGGAAGGTGGAACGGATGAATTGCTAATGGCATACTTCAGTCAAACTTTAAGTGGTTCAGCGTTGGAATGGTACACCCGGCAGGATCATGCTCGATGATACACATGGGACAATCTAGCACAAACATTCGCTTGCCATTTTTAGTATAATCTGTCTTTGATGAAACTGGAAAAGAAGCACAATGAGAGCTTCAGAGAATATGGATTCCATTGGTGGGAGTTGTCAACGAGGGTCGACCCGCCAATGAAGGAAAGTGAAATGGTAGATTACTTCTTGCAATCTTTGGAGCCTACATACTTTGGTCACCTGGTATCAGAAGTGGGTAAATCCTTCAATGAGGTAGTAAAAATGGGGAGTATAGTAGAAGAGGGACTCAAATCCAACAAGATCATGAGTTATTCTGCAATCAAAGCAACCACCCAGGCTATCCAAAGCTGGACCGACGGAACAATTGGAAAGAAGAAGAAGGAAAAGGTCGCGATAGTTGATTCAGGGACTTGGTTCGGGCCCCGGGGTCCATCCCCTTACAACCAGCCCCAGCTTCATCATCAAACCTATCCACACACTACATATAGCCCACCATAACACTACTATCCACCTCCTGATCCCCGTTATTCTGTCCATCATGCACAAATATATACTCAACCTCCCGCCCACGCGCAGTGGCGTGTGCTAACCCCACAAAATAATTATCCAGCTCCACAAAATAACCACCCCCAAGAACCTACCAACAACCACCGAGACCAGCTTTCAGGGCCAATCAAGTTTTAATAATTGAGAGAGCACAGAAGAGGAAAACCTTCACTCCATTGGGACAATCATACATCAGCTTATTCCACATATTGAGACAGTTGGATATTTTAAGGTCGATTGAAGCAAAATTGCCAAACCCTCCTACAAGAAATCTTGATTATTTTGTCAGTTGCAAGTACTGTTCTAGTGCCCCAGGGCATGACACAGAGCAATATTGGGATCTGAAGTGTGCTATTCAAGAACTTATTGATTCCCATCAGATTGAGGTGCAAGCTCCGGAAGCACCCAATATTAATCAAAACCCGCTGCCTCCTCATCAAGAGACAAATATGATTAAGATAGTGAAAAAAGAGGGGAGCCTAAAAAGACTTCGCAAACTGTCATGATGATCCAAGCCACTGAAGGGAAGATGGTTGAGAATTTAACAAGCGAGATGTCGACGCTTAAATTTAGTGGAGCAAGTAGTGAATCTTTTGTTGTAGTAAAAAAGTAATCCCTGAAAGACGGGATGATGAAATAAGAAAATGCAAAAGTGGTTGTACCAAGGGTGACCAACAAGCCTGTGTTTGTCATGGAAGGCTCTCGTTCAGAGCATGTCATTATCAAACCTGTGACTCAGTTACCAATGATCAATAGCAAGGTAGTACCCTGGAATTATGACCGAGTAACAGTGACTTACAAATGGAAAGAGGTTAAAGAAGAAGTTTGTGAGACTCATGGATTGACCCGATCGAGGAGGTGCTTTGCCCCCAAAGAATTGAGAAAATCAAAGCCGGCCTAGGATAATTCAGCATTGGTAAAGAAAACTGTGAGTGAAGAGGAGGCAGAAGAGTTTATGAAGAAGATGAAAATGCAGGATTATTCTATTGTGGAACAACTGAGAAAGACTCCTACTCAAATCTCATTACTATCATTGTTGATCAATTCAGACGAGCACCATCGGGCATTGATGAAAATCCTGAATGAGGCCCACCTTCTGATAAAAGCACGGTCAATCACTTGGAAAGGATAGCCACTAAGAGTTTGAGGTGAACAGAGTCATTTTTTCTGACGATGAATTGCCTATAGAAGGCGCCGAGCATAATAGAGCACTTCGAGGATTCTGTGGTTACTCGTGTGTTGGTTGATAATGGTTCAAGAGCAAATATTTGCCCTCTTTCACGTTGAACAAGCTGAAGGTGGAAGATGAATGAATTCACAAGAACAATATTTGTGTACGAGGGCCATGATGGTGGAAAAGATTCAGTCAGTGACATAGTGCTCGAACTGACAATCGGACCAGTTGATTTTGTCATTGAATTTCAAGTGCTGGATGTGGCTGTCTCTTTCAACCTACTGTTGGGACGACCTTGGATCCATGCTGCTAGAGAAGTCCCCTCTACTTTGCATCAAATAGTGAAATTTGAATGAGATCGACAAGAAATAGTTGTGCACGGCGAGGACCATCTGTATGCTCACAGTGATGTTATCGCACCATTCATTGAGGCAGATGATGATAAGGGGCCCTGGATGTATCAGATTCATGACTCAGTATCAGTAAGAAAAGTGCCAGAGGGAGAGTATGTTCTAATGCCAAAGTTAGCTACTGCATCGGTCATGACAGCCATGGAAATGTTAAAGAATGGGGTTGTTCCTGGAAAGCGTTTGGGGGCGTCACTTCAGGGAATCATACATCGGTATCTCTCCCCACGAACGTAGAAGCCTTTGGTTTGGGATTCAAGCCTACAAGTGCAGACATCAAGAGAGCTAGAAAGATGAGGAAGAAAGCGTAGGTCCTCATCAAGCCCGTGCATCGTTTCTTCAAATCATTTCTGAAGCCTGGCACCAAGAAGTGCCTAACAACAAGTTCCAGTTCTGTGGTTGGTCCGGATAAGGAATTGCTTGAAAGGTTTGAGAAGTTGTTCGAATATGTGAATATGATAGAAGCTGGAGAAGGCTCTAGCAAGGCTGATATGCAATTTATTGGACCTTGTGCAAAAGTCAACAATTGGGAAGCTACTCATCTCCTGACCAGGAAGAAGTTTTGGTAGTTTGCTTTGATTTTTTCTTTCGAGTTATCTTGATTATTTCAGGGTTGTAATTTAGAGTCTATGTGCTGTCTGTTTGGATGTGTAAAACCTTGTTATCTTTCAATTTTAATGAAATGCAATTTCTCTTTTCGTCAGTGCTGATAGTTTTTATTTTTCTTTGCTTTTCTTTTCCTTCTTGCACAGTTAGTTTTATGTTGGCTCCAATGATGTGACATGCATAAGGACTCTTTAGCTCAATCTTGAAAGTTGGTCTAACTCAGAAGTTAATTCAAGAGATAGAAAATGAGGATGAACCAGAATATGATGAGGAAAGGACGTTTGAGGAAATTAGTAAGAAGTTGAGCCATTTTGAGGAAAAACTCAAACCAAACCTGAGCGATACGGAAGCAGTCAATCTAGGAGACCCAAATAATATCAGAGAAACCAAAATAAGTGTCCATCTTGCGCTACAACTCAGGGAAGAAATAATCGAAGCGCTGCTTGAATACAAAGATGTTATTACACTATCATACGACGATATGCCAGGGCTGAGCATTGACTTGGTGGTTCACAATTTTCCCAGTGACCCGGCCTGCCCTCCTGTTAAACAAAAGTTGAGGAAATTTAAAACTGATGTGAGCGTAAAGATCAAAGAGGAAGTTATTAAGCAATTTGAGGCAAAGGTCATCCGAATCACACGATATTCCACCTGGTTAGCCAATGCCGTGCCTGTGCCAAAGAAGGATGGTAAAATCAGGGTGTGTGTCGATTATTGTGATCTCAACAAATCAAGTCCAAAAGACAACTTCCCACTACCAAACATCCACAAATTGATTGACAATTGTGCAAAACATGAGATTGGTTCTTTCGTGGATTGTTACGCAGGCTATCACCAGATTTTGATGGATGAGGAGGATGCAGAGAAGACAACATTCATCATGCGATGGGGGACATATTTCTACACCTTTAGCCTGAAGAATGCTGAGGCAACCTACATGGGGATAATGACAACCATATTCCACGATATAATACATAAGGAGATTGAGGTCTATGTGGATGATGTAATTGTGAAATCCAGGAAACAATCTGACTATGTCAGAGATCTGAGAAAATTCTTCCAGAGGCTCCGCAGGTATAATCTCAAACTCAATCCTGCGAAATGCGCATTTGGTGTGCCATCAGGGAATTTTCTAGGGTTCATAGTCAGCCGTCGAGGCATTGAGCTAGATCCATCAAAGATCAAAGCCATACAAGAATTACCGCCTCCGAGGAACAAAATAGAGGTGATGAGTCTGTTGGGAAGATTTAATTACATCAGTAGATTTATTGCTCAACTTACAACAACTTGCGAGCCTATCTTTAAGTTGTTGAAAAAGGATTCTACGGTCAAATGGACGGAGGAATGCATGAGGCTTTTGATAAACTAAAAGGGTACCTGTCAAACCTAGAGGTATTGGTCCCACCAGAACCAGGGAGGCCTTTGATCTTATATATGACAGTCTTGGACAACTCATTTGGATGTGTTCTGTGTTAGCACGATGACACCAGGAGGAAGGAGCAGGCCATATACTACCTTAGCAAGAAATTTACAGCTTATGACGTTAAGTATACTCATCTTAAAAGAACGTGTTGTGCACTGACTTGGGTAGAACAAAATTTGAAACACTACCTATCATCATATAATACTTACCTCATCTCACCCCTGGACCCGTTGAAGTACATCTTTCAAAAGCCTATGCACACGGGGAGGTTTGCAAAGTGGCAAATCTTGCTCACCGAGTTCGACATTGTCTTTTTGACCATGATTGCAATAAAAGAACATGCATTGGCTGATTATCTGGCCGAGAATCCGGTAGACGAAGAATATGAACCTTTAAAGACATACTTCCCAGATGAAGATGTGATGCATATTAATGAAGTGGAAGGGGCGAGAAGCCAGGATGGAAATTATTCTTCGATGGGGCCGCCAATATGAAGGGCATCGGGATAGGAGCAGTACTCATTTCTGAAATAGGGCACCATTACCCCGTTACAGCTCAGCCCCGCTTCTATTACACCAACAATATGGCAGAATATGAGGCATGTATTTTGGTTTTGAGGTTAGCTGCAGACATGGGTGTCTAGGAAGGCTTGGTCTTGGGGGACTCAGACCTTCTGGTATACCAAATTCAAGGGGACTAGGAAACACGAGATTTGAAGCTCATGCCGTACCGGCAATGCTTGCATGACCTTTGTCAATGATTCCGGTCAGTAGAGTTCAGGCACATACCAAGAATCCACAACGAGGTTGATGACGCCTTGGCTACTTTGGCATCAATGTTATATCTTCCCGATAAGGATTATGTTGACCCGATGGATATCCAAGTCCATGACCAACATGCTTACTGTAACATGGTGGAAGAGGAGCTTGATGGTGAGCCTTGGTTTCATGGCATCAAAGAATATATCAGGATGGGTGTGTATCTAGTACAAGCCACGAATGATCAAAAGAGAACAATTCATCACTTATCAAGCGGGTTTTTCTTCAGTGGAGGGGTACTATATAAAAGAACACCGGATCTTAGGTTGTTGAGATGGATAGACGCTAGACAGGCTACAGCTATCATGACAGAGGTACATTGTGGATTTTACGGACCTCATATGAGCGAGTATGTTTTGGCAAAGAAGATCCTCTGAGAACAGTGTTATTGGCTCACCATGGAGCGAGATTGTATCAGTTTCGTGGGCAAATGTTATCAATGTCAGGTGCATTGAGACTTGATTTACTCCCCGTCATCTGAATTGCATACAATGCATGCACCGTGGTCCTTCGTTGATGGGGCATGGATGTTATCGGACCCATCGAGCTAGAAACTTCTAATGGACACAGGTTCATCTTGGTTGCTATTGATTATTACTAAGTGGGTCGAAGCTAAAACTTTCAAGGTAGCGACCAAGAAATCTGTAGTCGACTTTGTGCATTCAAATAACATTTGCCGGTTTGGAATTTCGAAGACAATCATCACTGACAATGGAGCAAATCTCAGTAGTCATTTGATGAAAGAGGTATGACAGCTGTTTAAGATTACACATCATAATTCTGTTGGTAACACGTTCTCAAGGCTTTATACTAAAACGTGTGTTCTTATGTGTAGGTTTTGATGAATGATAAACAAGCGCAAATTGATATATGCGAAGTTCAAGTACAAGCGCACAATTGGTGGATAACGAGATTCAAGCACAAGACAAAGTTTTATAGTCTAAATGAGTCGTTCTTAATTATGATCTTGATCCGACAACTTGACTCATGACATGGCTTCTCTCGTAAAATTATTTTTACAAAATCATGCATATTTAATTTAATGCTAAATGTTTTTAAATCATGCATATTTTCATTACTCAAAATGATTTTTATACATGCCTCTAAAAACTGGACTAAGATAATCGATTATGTCCTTATGATAATCAATTATGTTGAGCCAAGACTGCATGACAATCGATTGTGTCAAGGCAGTGAGCATTAGGTTTTTCAAACCTGCATGACAATCGATTGTGAACCTTATGACAATCGATTGTGATGAGGCAGTGTACATCAAAGTTTTTCAAAACTCAGAATAATCGATTGTGAAGCTAATGACAATCGATTGTGAAGAGACAGTGTCCTTCAGATTTTTCAAAGTCACAAATTAATCGATTGTGAACTTATGACAATCGATTCTGTTGAGGCAGTGTCTTCCAGACTTTTTCAAAATTATTAAATAATCGATTGTGAGTATAAAACAATCGATTGTCACGAGGCAGTGTCTAAAATGATTTTCAAAGTCTGATAAATAATCGATTGTTAACATTGCACAATCGATTGTGAAGCTGACTGTTGTCGTAAAGTTTTCAAATACCGTCAGGTAATCGATTGTTGATTTTGTACAATCGATTGTTGATATTAAAATCAGGAAAAGATTTTTTGAACGTTGCTGAATAATCGATTGTTGATTTTGTACAATCGATTGTTGAAATTAAAATATGGAAAGGATTTTTTGAACGTTGCTGAATAATCGATTATTGATTTTGTATAATCGATTGTTTTACGTAAAATCTAGAAATGATTTTTTGAACGTTGCCAATAATCGATTGTTGATCTTGGACAATCGATTGTCAAGCGTAAAATCTGGGATTGATTTTTGGAACGATTGGCAAACAATCGATTGTGGCTTCTTGACAATCGATTGTCACTCAGTAAAATCAGCAACTCTTAATTAACAATTAGACAACGGTAATGCCAAGTTTTTCAACTATAAATACAGCTTCATTTCAGTGTTTTAAACACAACAACATACAACAACTGATCATTCTATTGCTATAAGCTTGCATACTATTGTTTATCATTTTATATTCATTTCATAAAGCTTTTGAGAGCCAAAGTCTTGTCCATAGTTGTTGTGATCTTGAGCTTACTTCTTTTACTCATATCTACTCATTAAGGAGTGTTTTGTTTGAGTGTTTAGTGTTTTATACACTTGTAAGAGAATTGTGATTCTCTTGTTGTACGGGACTTGTGTTTCCTTGGTTGAAGTCTTGGAGTGTTGTATCTCCGAGCAAAGGTGTTAAGGCGTGTGTCCTTAAGTTGTAAAGGTTTGTTGAGCACCCGTAAGCTTGACAAGTTAGTGCAAAATCTTGAGAGAGTCTCTCGGGGACTGGACTAGCCACGTGTTGTGGTGAACCAGAATACATCGGTGCGTTCTTTCCTTTTGTTTATTTAACGCACTTAATTATTTCCTGCAAATTTTAATTTTCGCAAGTTTACGCTAAATTTATTATAACGCTATTCACCCCCCTCTAGCGTTAAGCGTATTATCTAACAATTGGTATCAGAGCCCAACTCTCTGAAGACTTAACAGTTTGAGAGAAACTTCCATGGCTTCTACTCGTGATTCTTTTGCAGGAATAGAGGAAGGACAGTGCTCCACCCGACCACCACTATTCAACGGTACAAACTATACGTACTGGAAGGAGAGGATGAAAATCTTCGTTCAAGCAAACAATTTTCATCTCTGGAAGGTGATAACAAAGGGAAATCAAATTCCAACCAAAAAGGTTGAAAACGAATGGGTTCCCAAGTCCGAAGAAGAATATGACGCGGATGATATCCGAAAGGTTCATAATAATGCTAAAGCAATTAATTTATTATATTGTGCTGTAAATGCTGATGATTACAGGAAAATATCGTGTTGCACAACGGCAAAAGAAATGTGGGACAAGCTGGAAATTACGTACGAAAGTACGGAACAGGTAAGGGAAGCTAAAATTGATTTCCTAACCCATGCTTATGAATTATTTCACATGAAGGAAGGTGAAAAGGTGGATGAAATGTTCGAACGATTTTCAATAATCGTAAATGACCTACATGCCCTCAAGAAGACATTCACGGATAGAGAACTTGTTCGAAAAATTCATAGAAGTCTCACTCCGGCATGGCGATCAAAGGCCGACGCAATTCAAGAATCCATAGGCGTCTCAAATGTCACAATCGACGCATTAAGAGGTAACCTTAAGACTTATGAATCTAAAATACTTAACCCTCTTGTTGATGATCAAAGGAGGCAAAGAATAGCGCTGAAGGCAAGCACAAGCCAACCTCAAGTTGATGAGGACAGAGACAACGAGTTTGGACTCGTTATCAAAAGATTTCAAAAGTTCATGCGAAAGGAGTATGAACGAAAGGGCAAAAAGCAAGGCAAGCAAATAAAGTGCTATGAATGCGGTGAAACCGGGCACATCAAATCAAATTGCCCAAACATCAAAAAGGAGAAGAAACCTTTTAAGAAGCAACGTGCATACATTTCTTGGGGAGGAGACTCCGGAGATGAGTCAAGCGAAGAAGAAGAAGATGAAGCCGCAAACCTTTGTCTTATGGCGTAAGAAGACAAGCAAGATGAGGTATGTCAAATCTCTTCTAAAAACTTCTTTACTCTTGAAGAAATGCGAACTGCTTTTGATGAGCTATATACTGAATTTATTAAAGCTTCAAAAACTGTCAAGAGCATAAAAGAAAATGCTTCTCTAAAAGAAAAAGATTTTCAAAAACAGCTTTCTTTGAAAGAAAAGGAGTTAGAAAAACTGGTTTTAGAAAATGAGAAGCTGAAAGAGGAAAATAAGTTTTTCGGAAAAAGAAGCGCCGACAAGCCCGAAAGTTCTATTAAAAATTGCTCTTCTTGCATGCATCTCGAAAATGAGGTAGATAGACTTAAAGGTACCTTAGATAAGTTTAATTCTTCTCACAAAAACTTGAATGAGGTCCTTGTTAATTTGAAGTCAACCAAGCATGGCATAGGCTTTAAGAATGAGCCTAAAGAAAAGGTTGACGCCAAACCCCAACCACCTAAGGCTCAACCTAGGATTAATAAAACAAATGCTTATCGTAGAAATAGCAATCCTAGAACAAATATGCATGCTAGACCAAATGTTGAACATTTTAGAAGACCTAGAAATGACTTACCACCTAGAAATGACTACCCTAGAAATGATGCATATTCTAGGCCAAACACTAGAAGGAGTTTTGAACCTCTTAGAACATCTAGACATGGCCATTACTCTAGAAATGCTGCTCATTTTAGAACTAATAGTAGGAGAAATGGTTCTCATGAAATGCGCAATAGTCATAATGAAAATAGAGTAATTCATTTTCGTCCATCAAGTTACTATGAACCTAGAAGGATGCATAACCCCAACGTGACTTGTCATTATTGTAGACGCATTGGTCATATTGCTCTTGCATGTTTTACACAACATAGACATATCACTCAATCGCATCATTATGATATGCCTAACCCTCAAGGACCCAGAATGGCATGGGTACCTAAAACGCATTAATTTGTTTTGTAGGTGTGTTTGAAGGGATCAAGTGTACTATGGTACCTTGATAGTGGATGCTCCAAACACATGACGGGAGACGAATCCAAATTCCTTCAACTAGAACACAAAGAAGGAGGAAGTGTCATTTTTGGTGACAACAATAAAGGAAAGATTATCGGCATCGGATCGGTCGGTAAGGATGAAAATTCTTCTATTAAGCATATATTACTTGTTAAAGGTTTAAAACATAATCTCTTGAGCATAAGTGAATTATGTGACAAGGGAAATCTTGCCTTATTTGATTCGGATGAATGCTTAGTATTTAGACGTAGTGATTATCCTTCGTGGTTTTAGAGTGGATAATATTTACATGGTTGATCTTGCTAATTCCTCACCCGAATATGTGAATTGCCTTATGAGCAAAGAGGATGATACTTGGCTATGGCATCGTAGAGTTGCTCATATAAACATGCATCTTTTGAACAAATTGATTTCACAAAACTTAGTTATTGGTCTTCCCAGTTTGAAATTTGAAAATGACTCTATTTGTGATTCTTGTCAAAAAGGGAAGCAAACAAAAGCATCTTTCAAATCGAAAAACATTGTTTCAACTACTAGACCATTGCAATTGCTTCACATGGATTTATTTGGACCATCTCGCATTGAAAGTCTAGGAAGAAATCGTTATGCTTTTGTGATTGTTGATGATTATTCTAGATTTACTTGGACTTTATTTCTTGCCAATAAAAGTGATGCTTTTCAGAATTTTAAATACTTTCTTAAGCGTGTTCAAAACAAAAAGGAAACAACCGTCACTTCAATTAGAAGTGATCATGGGGGAGAGTTTGATCACAATCTCTTTGCGGACTTTTGTGACGAACTCGGTATCGAGCATACCATTTCCGCTCCACGTACACCACAACAAAATGGGGTGGTGGAAAGGAAAAATAGGTGTCTCGAAGAGATGGCTAGAACCATGCTCGAAGAGGCCAAGATTCCCAAACATTTTTGGGTGGACGCGTGAGTACCGCATGCTACGTCTTAAATAGAGTAGTCATAAGGCCTATACTCATGAAAACTCCCTATGAACTCTATAAGGGAAGGAAACCAAATATCTCCCATTTTAGAGTATTCGGTTGTAAATGTTTTATTCATAACAATGGCAAAGATCAATTGCGAAAATTTGATGCTAAGTCCGATGAGGGAATTTTCATTGGCTATTCTTCACGTAGCAAAGCATATAGGGTTTTTAATAAAAGAATCGAAACTGTGGAGGAATCCCCTCATGTTGTATTTGCCGAAAATAATGCTCGCTTGGCGAGAAAGGATACCGGTTTTGATCTTGCAGGTATCTTAGATAGCTTGAAAGACAAAATACAAGAGGAAACGCCTAAAGAAAATCAAGATAAAATTTTGAAACAACCAATGGAGGAAGCGCCACAATTGGAAAATGAAACGAAAACGCCTAACGAGTGGAGGACAATCAAAGATCACCCTCTCGAACAGGTAATTGGCGACGTCGGAGAAAAGGTAAGTACCCGAAACTCCCTTAAGAACACCTTAGGACATACTGCTTTTGTGTCTCAAATTGAACCAACAACCATCTCCGAAGCAATTGGGGATGAATTTTGGACCTTGGCAATGCAAGAGGAGCTTAACCAATTCAAACGGAATGACGTTTGGGATTTGGTGCCAAGACCCGAAAATCATACCATAATTGGTACGAAATGGGTTTTTCGAAACAAACTAGATGAAAATGGTGTAATCACTAGAAACAAAGCTAGGCTTGTAGCAAAAGGCTATAATCAAGAAGAGGGTATTGACTATGAAGAAACATATGCTCCCGTAGCTAGATTAGAAGCTATTCGTCTATTGCTCGCTTTTGCCTCTTCTATGAATTTCAATTTATATCAAATGGATGTGAAAAGTGCTTTTCTAAATGGTGTTATACAAGAAGAAGTTTATGTTGAACAACCCCCCGGTTTTGAAGATTTTAAATCTCCCGATCATGTTTTCAAACTCAAAAAGGCTCTCTATGGTTTAAAACAAGCTCCCCGAGCTTGGTATGAAAGATTGAGTAAATTTCTATTGGAAAATGATTTCATTAGGGGGAATGTTGACACCACCCTTTTTGTTAAGCATAAAAACAATGATATTTTATTAGTTCAAATATATGTGGATGATATCATATTTGGTGCTACTAACAATGTCTTATGCAAGGAATTTTCCGATTTAATGACAAGCGAATTTGAGATGTCTATGATGGGTGAGTTAACATTCTTTTTGGGATTACAAGTAAAGCAAATGAAAGAAGGTACGTTCATTTGCCAAGCCAAATATTGCAAAGAATTGCTGAAACGATTTGAAATGAACAATGCAAAAGCAATGGCGACTCCCATGAGCACATCCGATCATCTAGACAAAGATGAAAAAGGTAAGGAAGTCAACACTAAAAAGTATCGAGGTATGATTGGCTCTCTTCTCTATCTTACTGCTAGTCGTTTGGACATCATGTTTAGCGTGTGCTTATGCGCCCGTTATCAATCGTGTCCGAAGAAGCTCACCTTACTGCGATAAAACGGATTTTGAAGTACCTTGTTGGTACTACAAATGTGGGTCTATGGTACCCCAAAGGTTCTTCATGCCAACTCATTGGCTATTTCGACTCCGATTTTGCTGGATGCAAATTGGACCGCAAGAGCACTAGTGGCACTTGCCATTTGCTCGGTAGCTCTCTCGTTTCTTGGTTTAGCAAGAAACAAGTAAGTGTTGCGTTGTCCACAACCGAGGCTGAATATGTAGCCTCGGGGAGTTGTTGCGCTCAAATCCTCTGGATGAAACAACAACTCTTGGACTATGGCCTAAGTCTTGATCATATCCCTCTTAAATGTGATAATACTAGTGCCATATGCTTAACGAAGAACCCCGTTCTTCATTCGCGAATAAAACACATTGAAATTAGACATCATTTTATAAGAGATCACATTCTCAAGGGCGATGTCGAAATCGAATTTGTTGAAACCAAAGACCAATTGGCCGACATCTTTACTAAGCCCTTAGAGAAAGAGTCCTTCTTCCGAATTCGTAGTGAACTCGGGATTCTTGACTCCAAGTTGATCTAAGTCATGCATTGCATCTTTTTTATTTTACATGATTTCTAACTTGAGCGTCGGAGACGTCTAACGAATTTTTGCAGGTATCGCCCTAAAGGTAGGGGGAATTATAAAGCATGACGCGCAATAATAAATCGGTTTCTGTCGTCTAATAATCGATTATCTCGTATCAATAATCGATTGTTATGCTATTACTTGAGTTATTGTACTCTCTTTAAGTAATCACGTTTTCTCTCCAATAAATAAACAAGTTTCATTTACATCTTTGGCATATTCTTATATTATTTTTACTAATGGCAAAAGGGGGAAGATAACGGGTATGCACACTCTCAATATTTATAAGCTTAAATTGAGGGGGAATTCATATATTGAGGGGGAACTAATCGCATACTTATTGCATATCTTTACTTGTCTTGAATCGTCATTATAAATTGTTTAAGTTGCATATCCCGCTTAAAGTTTGCCATTATCAAAAAGGGGGAAATTGTTGGAAACACGTTCTCAACGCTTTATACTAAAACGTGTGTTCTTATGTGTAGGTTTTGATGAATGACAAACAAGCGCAAATTGATATATGCGAAGTTCAAGTACAAGCGCACAATTGGTGGATAACGAGATTCAAGCACAAGACAAAGTTTTATAGTCTAAATGAGTCGTTCTTAATTGTGATCTTGATCCGACAACTTGACTCATGACATGGCTTCTCTCGTAAAATTATTTTTACAAAATCATGCATATTTAATTTAATGCTAAATGTTTTTAAATCATGCATATTTTCATTAGTCAAAATGATTTTTATACATGCCTCTAAAAACTGGAGTAAGATAATCGATTATGTACTTATGATAATCGATTATGTTGAACCAAGACTGCATGACAATCGATTGTGAACTAATGACAATCGATTGTGTCAAGGCAGTGAGCATCAGGTTTTTCAAACTTGCATGACAATCGATTGTGAACCTTATGACAATCAATTGTGATGAGGCAGTGTACATCAAAGTTTTTCAAAACTCAGAATAATCGATTGTGAAGCTAATGACAATCGATTGTGAAGAGACAGTGTCCTTCAGATTTTTCAAAGTCACAAAATAATCGATTGTGAACTTATGACAATCGATTGTGTTGAGGCAGTGTCTTCCAGACTTTTTCAAAATTATTAAATAATCGATTGTGAGTATAAAACAATCGATTGTCACGAGGCAGTGTCTAAAATGATTTTCAAAGTCTGATAAATAATCGATTGTTAATATTGCACAATCGATTGTGAAGCTGACCGTTGTCGTAAAGTTTTCAAATACCGTCAGGTAATCGATTGTTGATTTTGTACAATCAATTGTTGATATTAAAATCAGGAAAAGATTTTTTGAACGTTGCTGAATAATCGATTGTTAATTTTGTACAATCGATTGTTGAAATTAAAATCTGGAAAGGCATTTTTGAACGTTGCTGAATTATCGATTATTGATTTTGTATAATTGATTGTTTTACGTAAAATCTGGAAATGATTTTTGAACGTTGCCAATAATCGATTGTTGATCTTGGACAATCGATTGTTAAGCGTAAAATCTAGGATTGATTTTTGGAACGATTGGCAAACAATCGATTGTGGCTTCTTGACAATCGATTGTCACTCAGTAAAATCAGCAACTCTTAATTGACAATTAGACAACGGTAATGCCAAGTTTTTCAACTATAAATACAGCTTCATTTCAGTGTTTTAAACACAACAACACACAACAACTGATCATTCTATTGCTATAAGCTTGCATACTATTGTTTATCATTTTATATTCATTTCATAAAGCTTTTGAGAGCCAAAGTCTTGTCCATAGTTGTTGTGATCTTGAGCTTACTTCTTTTACTCATATCTACTCATTAAGGAGTGTTTTGTTTGAGTGTTTAGTGTTTTGTACACTTGTAAGAGAATTGTGATTCTCTTGTTGTATGGAACTTGTGTTTCCTTGGTTGAAGTCTTGGAGTGTTGTATCTCCGAGCAAAGGTGTTAAGGCGTGTGTCCTTAAGTTGTATAGGTTTGTTGAGCACCCGTAAGCTTGACAAGTTAGTGGAAAATCTCGAGAGAGTCTCTCGGGGACTGGACTAGCCACGTGTTGTGGTGAACCAGAATACATCGGTGCGCTCTTTCCTTTTGTTTATTTAACGCACTTAATTATTTCCTGCAAATTTTAATTTCAGCAAGTTTACGCTAAATTTTATTATAACGCTATTCACCCCCCCTCTAGCGTTAAGCGTATTATCTAACAAATTCCACCTCATACCATCCCAAGGCAAATGGAGCAGTTGAGGCAGCCAACAAGAATATACAGCAGATACTTCGAAAAATGGTGGAAGGGTCCAGGCAATAGCATGAGAAGCTACCCTTCGCATTGTTAGGCTATCGCACTATTGTTCGCACCTCAGTAGGGGCAACTCCGTATTTGTTGGTGTATGGCATGGAAGCAGCAATACCAGCATAAATTGAAACCCCTTACCTTTGGATTGTTGTACACGAAAAAATCGATGATGATGAATGGGTCAAAATCCAGCTGGAGCAATTACGCTTAATTGATGAGAAAAGATTAGCAGCAGTATGTCACGACCAGTTGTATCAACAGAGAATGGCCAGAGCATATAACAAGAAAGTTTTCTCAAGAAAGTTTGAGGTGGGTCACTTGGTATTGAAGCGCATCCTTCCCCACCAAGCAGAGGCAAAGGTAAAGTTCGCCCAAAATTGGCAGGGACCATTCACCGTGTCAAGAGTTTTGTCTTACGGGGCATTGTATCTAACAGATGTGGAAGGCAAGTGTGTAGAAATGGCCATCAATTCCGATATAGTTAAGAGATACTATGTATGATTGTCTTTGATTAAATCATATCTGTTTGTTCTTACCATATTAGTTTGTACTTGGCATGTTCTAGAGATTGGAGTGACGAAGACATTTTATTCGGCTATCCAAACACATTATCCTTTGTCAACCCTTTTGAGCTTTAATTGTTTTCTTTCGTACCCCTCTTTTGGAATCAATAACAAAAGGCAGACATGCAAGTGTAAGAAATTAGTAAAACAAAAAGTGAAGAAAAGAGAAAAAAATAAGAAGAAAAAAAGCAACAACAAAACAACAAAAGAAAAAGGAAGAAACAGAATAAGGAAAAGAAGAAAAGAGAAAACCACAACAACAAAGGAATTGGATGAACTACATTTGACCTGATTCCTTTTAAGGATACGTAGGCAGTCTCACGATTCGGTCACATTAAAATAAAAGATCCCAAAAGTTCCCCAAGCAAGAAACTGGGGCAGAAGTTGTGTTTGTTGTAAGAGACATTGATTCCGAAAGTTGTACAGTTGAACCCATTTGAATTGTTAATATTCTTTCTTTCTAACCCTATCCAAAAGCCTGCATTACGGTCCAAAGGACACCTCCTGATCAATCTTTAAAGAAGAGACCTCCCGATCAATCTATAAAGAATGCCAAGTCAAGAAAGAAGAAGTGGTTTATACTAGGGCAACACTCTAGTTCAAGCAAGAAAAGATAAAAATGAGAAAGTCTTATTGGTGAAAACCCTCACGGGCACCGTAAGGCGACTAGAGATGAGAGAAACTAAAAAGAAAGAGTCTTTAGTGGTGAAAACCCTCATGGGAACCTTAGGGCGAAAGCAAGGCAAGAAATGGATAACTAAAAAAGGGTTGTTGGTGGAAATCCATTCAGAACACCGTAGGATAAGTAGGGTCCAGTCTTGGTTAAAGAAGTTAGGTTAAGGAAGGTCACAACAACAAATCATGGCAAATGAATGTCAAACGTTTGGATAGACTGGGTCGGCTAAGCCGAAGTGCATGTCATGATCATGGGAACCATTTGTTCCTCCACAGATAAGTTTCTCCTCTTTTTCCCTCAATAGTCTCCAAATTCAGAATTCTTTTATTCTAAAACAAAACAACTCAAAGTCATTGCATTTCATTTTCTTTCGGATCTCCATTTCTCCTACGATGTTTTGAGAATCAATTTTGTTTAAGCAAGCAGGAGAGAAATTTCAAAGCTTACTACTAGCTCCCCAAATGGCGAAGCACATGTTGGCTAAAACATAACAAAGGCAGCAAAAGTTAAAAAGGCAAAGGGAATAATCAATGAAAGTTTTGTTAGTGAACTGACTCGGTAATTTCAGGAAGCATGTAAGGATTCTTGCAAGAGGGTCAGGAGTGTAACACAATGATGGGGGAACAGAGCACTCAATTCATCTAAAAGACATAGGGTTTAGGGGTCAGCCGAACAAATCAGGAGGCTCATTATTAGTACGAAAAGTTGGACACAATGGAGTATGACAGTAGGGAGGCCATTTTGTAGAAAGAATGCCGCAAGCTAACCACCAACTTTCAAACTGACAAGATTTTCTTTGATCGAAACAGGGGCAGGAAATTCCAGTTGCCTTGGGGAAGTCCTCCATTGAAAAGCAAGCACTTGGCAGGTATGACTGTGAATTTCAGGACCCTCCTGGAAAATGGGACTCAGTGTAAAACTCAAACAGGCACGGGAAACATGATCTGGCATAATTATTCCCAAATAGGAGTCATGAGGACCCTCCTAAATAATGAGATGTAACTTTAACTAGCAATCCCCAGCAGAGACAACCGAGAGTAAACTTGGCATTTAATTTGAAATTCTCAGGACCCTCCTGGAAAATGGGACTTATTTAAAGGTGGGAGATAATCATGAATAGAAAATAGCATAGAGTGACTTGCATGTTGAAATATGATTCAGTTAAGAGTTGTCAGGATCCTCCTGGAAAATGAGACTCAGTTTAAAACTCAAATAGTCACGGGTAACATGGTCGGGCATAAATATTTCCCCAACAAGAGTTGTCAGGACCCGCTTGCATAATGGAATTTAATTTTAGAAGCTTTCAGGACCCTCCTGGATAATGGGATGTAGCTATAATTACTAATCCCCGGTAGACATGATTTGGATTTAAGTTGGCCTTAATTAAGAGTTGTCAGGACCCTCCTAGATAATGGGACGCAACTTTAATATTCTCTTGGATAACAAGACATAGTGGAAGTAATACCTTTGGAGAACATAGCCTAATCTTAAAGTTGTCATTAGTCAAGAGTTGTCAGGACCCTTTTGAATAATGAGATTTAGCTTTCAAAGATATTTGGTAACGGGATTTGATTATCACTCACAGGTGCACCCAGCACCAAACTGGGGCAGAAAAAATTTCTTTTGTTTTGTTTGTTTTGTTGTAATGAGGTTTAAAGGAAACACTTTCAGGGAATACATTTCAAGTTTTTAGTTTTTGGAAATTAGGCGCCCACCTAGAGAACACGGGAATATAATTCGAGTTTTAGTAATCAGGCACCCACCTGGAGAATAAGGGAATACATTTCAAGTTTCGAGTTTTGGTAATCAGGCACCCACATGGAGAACAAGGGAATACATTTTAGTTTTATTCAATTTTTTGTAATCAGGCGCCCACCTGGAGAACAAGGGAATACATTTCAAGTTTCAAGTTTTGGAAATCAGGCACCAACCTGGAGAACAAGGGGAATACATTTTAGTTTTATTCAAGTTTTTGTAATCAGGCGCCCAACTGGATAACAAGGGAATACATTTCAAGTTTCAAGTTTTGGCAATCAGGCGCCCACCTAGAGAACAAGGGAATACATTTCAAGTCTCAAGTTTTGATAATCAGATGCCCACCTGGAGAACAAGGGAATACATTTCAGTTTTATTCAAGTTTTGGTAATCAGACATCCACCTGAAGAACAAGGGAATACATTTCAAGTTTTGGCAATCAGGCGCCCACCTGGAGAATAAGGGAATACATTTCAATTTTATTCATGTTTCGGTAATCAGGTGCCCACCTAGAGAACAAGGAAATACATTTCAAGTTTTGGTAATCAGGTGTCCAGGTGGAGAAGAAGGGAATACATTTAAGTTTTATTCAAATTTTTATAATCAGGCGCCCACCTGGAGAATAAGGGAATACATTTCAAATTTCAAGTTTTGGTTATCAGGTGCCACTTAGAGAACAAGGGAACACATTTCAAGTTTTGGTAATCAGGCGCCCACCTGGAGAATAAGGGATACAATCCAAGTCCAACAATCACGCATCAACAAAGAGAAAGAGAAACATAGCAACAAGGAAACAGGGAATTTCACCGGAAGAATACAAGACAACAAGGCAACGAGAAGTTTCACAGGAAGATATACAAGGCGACAAGGTAACAAGGATCGAGACATAGATAGGTTTTTTGTAATCCATAGTTCATAGTAGCTTCTATTTATTTTATTACACGGTGTAATAAGGGGATCTAGCAAGCAGTAGCAACAGCAGCAAAAACAGTGAGATTGCAACTTCGGTAGTCCCAGCTACCAAACTCTCCTGAACAACACTGACCTAATACCTTTTTAGACAAGAATATGCAGGAAACATCTGAAGCAGGGTGCACTCAAGTTTTTCAAAATACTTCTCACGGAGTATTCAAACGGGCAAAAATCGCCCTGATCCGCTCACTTATCTTTGCACGAAAACTCTTCGTGTTTCCTGGAAAAGAGGGACAACTGTGAGCATGTGATTTTTTCCCTACACGAATTACTCCAATAAATTCAAACAAAATAAATTTTTATTTATTTGTAATTATGTAGATATTTGTGGTATTTTTCGTTAATTGTTTGCATTTTAATTAGTAAAAATACAAAAAATGTGTCTGATATACATTTAGAAGTTGATTTGACATTTTTCAAGAAATAATTAGCAATTAGTCATTTTATCAAAAAGGAAAAAGCATTAATTTACATTTTTAATTTCAATGTTGATTTTAGGTGATTTTTCTTTTAATTTTGTATTAATAATGAATATTTAGGATTAATTAGCATTTTATAGGTTTAGTTGGGATTTATAACTTAATTTAAGTTTTTAGATTAAATTTGAAAAAAAAAAAGAAAAAACGAATGAAAATAAAATCTGAAAAAATAGGGATGAATAAGAAGAACAACAAAATTGGGCCAACTCAATTTCTAGCCCAAAAACCCACCCAAATCGGTCCAAAAACCCGTCCCAGACCGGTCTAATAGCCCACAACCCGGTCCAGCCTCTAATAAACCAAAATGTCATCGTTTTGGGTGATCAGATCTTAGCCATCGAGGATTCAAGATCCAACGGCTAAGAACTAATGATACTTTGATATACATACATACATACATACATATATATATATATACATACATACATATATATATATATATATATATATATATATATATATATATATATATATATATATATATATATATATATATATGTGTGTGTGTGTGTGTGTGTGTGTGTGTGTGTGTGTGTGTGTGTGTGTGTGTGTGTGTCACCCCCCCCCCCCCCAAACCCCCCGTCTCTAATCTCTCTCACGCCTGAACCCTAGAGCCACTCTCTCTCTACCGCCCATCGCCGCCAGCCGGAAATCGCCTACGACGGCGGTGGAACTCTAATAATCCCCAAATTAAAAGCGTTGATTCTCCTCCCTCTCCCCTACCAGAATCCATCCATCATCACCATCCTTTGGAACCTACTAGAACCCTTTTGAATATTATATTAGCTGGAAGATCTGGCTCTTCCGCCGGACCCGGTGCCGCTGCCACTAATCGGTCCCAAATTAACACCAAATGACCCCCTAACATTCCTCATGACAATACATAGTTTCCCTCGAATCACGCTGAAATGGATTGAATATTAGTTCGAAGCCCTTGCCCAAAATCCCTGAATCTGTGCATGAAGAGTTCTTGTTTCTTTAGGCTCTGATCCGGTGAGTCCATCTTCATTTATTTTTTCCCTTTTTGTTTTCTCTCTTTGGTTAAAGGTCAATCTCAAAATTGATACTGGACCAAAATTTCTGAACCCTATCCTTTTAGCTTCTGATTCCTTAGTTGGTTTGGTTTTCTTTTTTTTTTGTTCTTATTGAGGGCTTGCATATTTGAATTTTGATAAATTTTGCTTAGCCTCGCATGTGTTTAGACAAGTCGGGATTAGGTCTTCATTTTGGTTTAAATCTCAGTTTTTTCTCCAATTTTAGTTGTTTGGAAGGTTTAATTACTATGTTTTTATCTTTAATTGCATGTTAGGAATTTAGTCATCGGTATAATAGTGTATTTGATTCGATTGCTTGTCGATTGACTCTTTTGATCAATAATAGTCCCTGTATTGTTTCTGACCTTTTCTTTTAAAGTCCATTATGTTAATTCAGGGTCCATTGGCTGAAAGGCCATTGAGTCCATTCCTTGATGGTTTGATACTCAATCTGGGCTGTTTGTTCATAAGCCCATAGGTTGGATTGGGTCGTGGCGTAACTTGATTCAGAAGTGATTTCTTGAGGGTAATTAGTAAGACATTTATGGGTAGCTTAGGTAAGTTAGCGAGGGAATATTTTGATAACACTGATAAAAACTTCTAGTAAAAGGTTCCCTGTTAATTTTGATAGTAAAACTTGGTCCCCAAGTTAAAAATTAAATGATTAAAAGTAAAATAGAAAACCTAAGAGTTTCCCTAATCCTTGCCTATAAAGGCATTCTTGCTTGCCTTAGAAGGCAAGGATGAAATTCAGAAAAGAGGTTTTTGAGAGCTGAAAAATTAGACATTAGAATTTTTTGAGCGATAAAGTTCTGACAAGAGAAGGAATTTCAGTGATAAAAATAGAAAAAGAGTAGAAAAGTACAAAAACAAATACAGAAAAAGAGTTGTTATTGTTACATTGGAATTTTCTCTTAAGCTGGAACAGTTTCTCGTAGCTAATAATCGAAATGGGTTTAGAACAAAGTTAGGTCAAGGTTGTTTGGTTCATTTGCTTGGATTGAAACTAGTTTTCTACGTTCAAAACCATTTGAAGAGCTGTTGCGTGTTACTATTTCACTGCTGATCCTCTTCCTCCTTTTCTTTTTCCATTTCCAGGTATTCACTTCACTCTCTAATATGTGAGAATGGTTGAATTTTGAAGTGAGCTTTCTCAATTTGTGATGTATGATTAAGCCAGGGTTTGATCAATAAATTTGCACCATTCAAGCTGATGAGTCTACATATTTGAGTTAGCTTCAATATGTAGCAATGTTACGTTTTGTTTTCATTAGTTAGCTTCTTTTGATGATGTAAAGATTTTAAATAGCTAATGACTATGATTATTCTGTAACTAAATGAAACATGGACATTGGTCGAACCTCAGGTTTTTATGTTCTGGCATGTATGAGAATTGAGGAGTCAAGGTGATCCTCATAGGTCTATTAGCTCTATTTTGTTGTCTGTGTGCTAATTTTCTCATGAAAATGTGTCGCTGCATGGGAACAGCTTGGATAATTTGTCCCTTCTTTGGCCATGGCTGAATGTGTAGTAGAGAATCAAGCATGCTTTGCTATATATAAGTTTGAATTTAGTAGTTTTGTTTCCTGCGCCAGTAATGTTTAAATATTTGAGTCAGATTTCAAAATGTGTACTCCAAGGGCTTTTTCATGAGATATTCTGAAACTTTTATGCATTTATGCCTTATGTGGCTCAAAACCATTTCTAATTATGAGAATGAATGCTGAATTCATTATGCTTGAGATTCAAATTTTCAGCTTGGGGATCTGAAATGGCATTTGGGCCTGATGGTCCACTTGGGCTGGTTCGAAGTCCCTTTGGGTAAACTAGTTAATTCTGCTTTTCTTTTCTTATGTGAACTCTAGTGGTTTTAGTAGTACTGTTGATTTCATTAAGCATTAGCCAATTAAGCCCATTAACTTGATTGGAAACCTTGTTAGATAATACCATATACTCATGCCCTTATGAATTTTAGTTTAAAAATAATCAAGGTGTACCAATGCCGAGTAAAGTTGAACAATTGCACGATCCTCATTTAATAAATCGTTTATTGATCCTTAGAATCCGAGGTGCACCACTTAGTGAATTTTTGTGGCCCTCGCAAATTTTGAAATTATGAAATATAGGCGTGTTAGATAAATAATTGATTTTCCTAAATTTGGATGCGCATTTATGTGACCCAAATCCAAATTCTAACGATGTTGAAAAATGATAAGGATCGCAGGTGCATTTATGTGACGTGGTTCAAGACGCATTTTAAAAACGTCACAATATTCTCAAAAATTAAATAAAGGCAATTTAAAAGTCAAAATATGTGCAATAGGTACAAAATGCATTAAAATCAGATAATTGGGCTGAATATTACATTACAGCGACCGTTTTAGAACCACGAAACTCAGGAATGCCTAACACCTTTTCCCGGGTTAACAGAATTCCTTACCTAGATTTTTGGCTCGCAGACTGCATAACAGAGTCATACCTTCCTCGATTCGGGATTTAAACCGGTGACGTAGGACACCATTAATTCTCCCAAGTGGCTACTCTGCAATCTTTTAACCTTGTTTTGATTGTCCTTAAATTGGAACACCATTAATTATCCCAAAGGACGTGGGACACCATAAATTCCATTTTGATTGTCCTTAAATTGGAAAAACTCCCTTATCTACGCCCTTCGCCGGGGTTGTAGTGTGTAAAAAGGAGGTGTGACATCCTCGACTTGGGATAATTGTTAAGTAATGGATTTACGAATCAGGAGGCTTTTAAAAAAAGGGAACATTTATCTATTTCGTGACTTATCTAAATTTACTATTGTTAATAAATCTGTGAATCATCATATTAATAATTTATCATTTTTGGACCTCTAGTAAGCATTGAAGTTGACCATCTCGTCTCTGTTTTTTCGAGATTAGACAGGATTCTCATTGAGTACACATTGTTTTCATACTCATACTACACTTCCGTGCATTTTGTTGCACAAGCTTATGCATCTCTAGTGGCCTACTGGGCGTAACAGCATGGTTGATACAGAGACTTAGGCGAGCTGCATTTCTCGAGGCGACCCGTAGCCAGCATAGTCTCTTTCAGTTTTCTGTATTTATTTTCTATCTAATATTGTATTCCGGATGGTTGATGTATTATATTATTTCTTAAAAATTGCTCATGCACTTGTGACACCGGGTTCTGGGAGGATTTTGTTTGGGATTATTCAAGGTTAAGTTGTTAAAGATTCATGGTTACTTTTGCAAATTTTATTATTTATTATTTAATATATAAATAAAATGATTTTAACAATTACTAAAATTTGAATTTAATTAAGAATTTTGGTTGGCTTGCCTGACACTGGTGTCCGGCCCCACCATGACCCTTAGCGGATTTTGGGTCGTGACAACATGGTATTAGAGCACTAGGTTCCTAGGTTCTCATTAGTCATGAGCAAGTCTAGTAGAGTCTCGCGGATCGGTACGGAGACGTCTATTTATCCTTGGGAGGCTGCAGAACTGTTAGGAGTACTTCCTTTCTTGATTCCTTATCGTCCGATTTGATTCCTCAAGGCTTATGCCTTTGTTTCTTCCTACTCAATCTTGTGCGACACGAAAGGCTTGTTATAAATTGAGAATTGAAGAATTGTAAATGGTACTACCTGATGTGGTACGAGATGTTTCTCCTGGTATAGTTGATCGGACTATTATCGTCGCTTTGTTGAAGGATATGCCGTCATTTCAGCTCAGTAACGGTACCTCTGAGGGCTCTGAGGCTAGGCAAAAGTTGCCATGATGCTTATGAACGATTTTTTGCAGTATTGATTTGATGGTTGGAAATTTACCTATGTGTAGGTGCCGTGAATGAATTAAGGGGAGGTTTACTCAGTGCATGGTCTAGAGATTTGGTAATTATTCCCGGCAAGAGAAAAGTAATTGCCTATGATGTCCAGATTTAGGCTGATGGAGTAGCGAGGCTAGGTGTTGTAAGTGTGGTGGAGTTTTCTCCTATGGTGAGGTGTCGTTGTCCCTATTGAATGTACTAAGTTCGCCGGTGTTATAATCTTCTACAATTCGCCTTGGGAGTAAGAAATGGTGAGATAGTATCGAAGAAATGACTGTCCAAGATCGCGGGGTGTGATGGTTCAGGATTGAATCGGTGTTTCTAATGTCGACAACTCGAGAAAGATAATCTCTAGAAAGGTTCAACTTAGTACTTTTTGTGGGCCCAAGAACTATGAAGAAGGATTTTATTTAAGGCAACAACTGAACAGCAAAGTACGAGGAAGGACATGTGCGGGGCGTCAGGCGGTGTTCAAAAATTCTAAATGGCCAGGTATATGAAGCAAAGGCGAGTAGTTGATTAAGGAAGCGGGTTTAACCAAAGTGGGAGAGTGGTAAAGTTGCATATGGGCTTGGTAGTAGGATGACTACGTACCTTAAGAATAGTTTGGAGGGATTTGAGAATATTAGTGATTGGTGATTGGGGTCTACAGATTTAATCGGAAGTATGGGATATTATACGACAAAATACTTGGTACAACGGAAAGGAGTTGCTTGAAATGAAGAAGGATACAATATAAATTTGAATTGGAAGGATGTTGCTGCACATTTAATTGATGTCCACGAGGGATGAAAGGACTTATGCAGCTAGAAGGTTAGCTCGGACTCAGGATGGGTTATTGATGTCATGGTGATGGTACCCAGCGCAGAAGCTTTTTAAGATGTCGAAAAGTGATTTCGACAGGTGGGTTATTCACTAGGAGTAGGTTAGTGGTTGCATAGTTGGAAAAGCTTCCGTGGAGAGTTCTATTGGTTATACAGCAAAGAGATCGGTTCTGCAAATGTGTTTGATGATTCAGAATATAAAAAGGGGGTTTTAGATAAATAATTTTAGTATGTGGGCGGTTGATTCACAAGGTTATGTCAATAAGAGATTAAGAATCCTGGAGAACTCCAGTGTTGTGTAATAATGACTTCAAGCTAAGTGGTAGAGTTCCACCACCTATGATTAGGTTGCATGGACAAGTACTTGTGAAGTTTCTGGTTGTTAGTATGTTGATAGGTTATTTCAGCCACGGGAAAAGAGCTTAAGTGGTAATTTGAGCAAAGGGATTGTTAAAGATGTGCTATGGTTGTCCTTGTTGGCTCTTGTTCAGATGTGGAAAGGGTTCAGGATTGTGCTTTGTTTAGATGCAGGTTCCAAGGGAAGTGATTTGGCCAGGTTGTTTGCCAATAGGGTATTTGTGTAATAGAAGACTCATTGAGTTGATTATGTTCGGGGCCAAGTCAGAGCGGGTGCTTGTCAACAACGGTCTTAGTGAATTCAAAAGTTAAAGTGTGATGCCTAATAATTTCGATTCTATAGGTACGGTTAAGAATCAAGCTTGATAGTAGCCTATAAGAGGAGACACAGAATGTTCTATGATTTTTTGGCTTGTGATGTAGCAATTAGGAGGTACAAAATGGTTTGTGGAATTTGAGATAACATGGTCTCGTGATTCAGGGTCACTCGGGATCACTACAGATGGAGTGCGTTAAGTGTTGAATAGAGTTATTATTATTTCTATGAACAGTTCTTTCAGGGTGATTAATTTATGCAAGTGAATTGTGACGGTGCGTGCGAGGCTTGTCGGCCGCCGTATTTGGTGTTATTTAGAAAGTATTCTACCGTTATAGTCTATTATATGTTGGCAGATCTCGTAAGGGCTATGGTGGCTTAGAATACTTAGAGATTTGCATTTCCACAGTTATGAGAATTCACCTATGTGTTGCTATAGTTCTCCTGAAACGAGTTAAATGGAAAGTTTTATATGATGAAGTGTTAATCTAATAGGGGTTCCGAGCTATGACGAAAAATGTGTCCTATCGTATATTGGCATGTTAGGTGCAGTGAGTAGTATGGAATTTTAAGTGAGGATCAAGGTTACAGTTCGGTAATGACAAGGATGTCATGAGCTCGGATGAGCTGGAAAGGAGTTTCGATGTTTGAAGTAAGTTGGTATTGTCCTCAGTGTTGCCTGAGATCGGAGTTTTGTGAAAAAAAAGTTTTACATCCCGATTAATGATTCTTGGTCGCTTCTCAGCGATAGTGTGGCCGGTGGTTGGAGGTACGACCCAGTTATTTGTTATGGTAGTTGTGGTAGTGTGTCCCATAGGAAGATGGTATAAGTGTGGCAGGTAGTCACTTGATTGATTAAAGACTTAAACCAAGTATGAAGGTTGTGATAATATCGTTGATTTGAGAACATATGACTGGAGGGCATTCAGTCTATTGAGTTGTGGACTGTGGAGGATTTCTATGGTTATGATGGTCGTTTGTATGCGTTATGGAAAAAGGAGATTTATTATGGACCTTGGAATAGTTATTAGCCTAGTCAGTGCAACCAAAATCAACCAGAGGTCGATGGATGGATTTAAATGTGAATATGGGCTCTATATCAGGCCAAACGTGTTCACTTCAGTAATGCACTCCTTATGGAGGAGAATTCAGGGTGTTATTTCGTTGTCAACAGTTTCATGTAGTGATATATCACGCCGTATGAGTTGTAATACGGCTTGGTGAATTTCTTATGTGTTAAGGTTCCACATAGAGATGAGGTTAGATGGGCAGGATGGCTCGTACCTCAGTTGTGCTTAAGTTTTATAGCTTATAGCGCTATATGTTGCCTCAGGGATGGTATTATGCACTTAGCGTGCTTGTGACCGATATTAAGTATTTTATTATAATGAGCAATCTACTCGATGTATATCTCCTTATATGAATTCTACGTGTGGATCGAATGGTACGCTGCCATATGTATGTTATTTGGATCGTCCGCAACAGTGTGAGGTTGAATACAATTTTCTATATGCTATTTTTATATACGTTGTTTCCCATTTTCTAAGGAAAGTCCATAGTAGTGCGTGAGTTGAATAGTTCCTTCCAAAGTTCATATTCCGCCGTATCGCGTTCGATTTGGTAGCCTAGTGGCATATTGTATCATCATATGAGGCCTTTGATCATGTCGACAAGGCTTATTGCCTGACCAGTTCGTACTGGGTGAGACGAGTTCGAGATCAGTGCAATATGATTATATGAAGTATACTAAGGAGCTAAGACCATTATTTAGTTAAGAATAGGGTGATGGTTCTTGTGAAGGGCATAGACCCAATGATTATTGATTCAGCAGATGGTTATGAATTTCTACACATCTCTTCCTTTGTGTCAGTACTGTAAGAGTTAGAATGAGACCAATATATGTCATGCGATGCCATGGGAGCATCAGATTCATGGAATTTTGACTAAATTGATTAGAGAATGTTGTTGTGGTCCTATGAGTAAAATAGTTCAAGGCATGAAATCAACAATGGTATCCCGTCATGTTTTGGTGCTGGATGCAGTTATTGATACGATGTTCATATATTGGAAGCATGCCTGGCAGAAAATTCTGGATGTTGGGATTGGGCTCTACGCCTATTTTCTTGAATAAAAAGGGAATATCTTGAGAATTGATCAAGACAATGTGCTCATTTGAGTTGTGGTATCACAGTAAGGTGCATGAGGTGTTAAATAGTGTTTTCAGACTACTTCAGTTTAGCTCTCAGCACGTTCGAGGACGAAAGTATGTTTAAGTGGGAGAGAATGCAACGACACGACTGGTCATTTTGAGCTCTAGTGCGTCGTTCAGTAGTCTGAGGCGATGAACAACTTCATTTCAGCTATTATGACTTATACGCGTGGCAGGAATTGAATTTCGGGAAGTTCAGAGTTGATTTGGAAAGAGAATTCTCATTTCAGAAGCTTTAAGTTGAACGAATCAACTAAGATTGGACTATTACATAAACGGCGTCGGAATTCGGATCTGAAGGTTCCAGTAGGTTCGTACTATGATTTTGGACTTGGGCGTATGCCCAGATCATGTCTTGGATAGCATGGGAGCATTTTGTCGCCTATTGTGGAAGTTAGCATTTAAGAAGAAATTTGATAAGTTTGGCTTGAAGTGAATTTCAGTGTATGTCCGTTTGGGATTTCCAGTCTCTACATAGCTCTGTATGGTGATTTGGAGTTGGGAGCATGACCGGAAGTGAATTCAGAAGTCAGTAGGTCATTTTGGAGCCATTTGGCTAATGATAGGAATGCAAGTATTTGAGAAGTTTGACCGGAAGTGGATTTTTTTGATATCAGGGTCACAATTCGATACCGGAAGTGGCAGTAGGTTCATAATGTCGAATATGACTTGTCTGCAAAGTTTGGGGTCAATCGGACGTGATTTGATAGGCTTTAACATCGAAAATAAAAGTTTGAAATTCTAAAGTTCATTAAGATTGGATTGGAGGTCGATTCATGGTTTTAGTGTTGTTTGATATGATTTGAGGCTTCGAGCAAGTCCGTAACATGTTTTGGGACTGATCGGTATGATTGGTTAGGGCCCCGGGGGCCTTGGGTGGATTCCAGGTGGTTAACAGATCGAATTTGTGTAAAACGTTGCTGCTGGTTGCTGGTATCTGGTTTCATTCTTTGCGAACGCGAAGAGAAAAGTGGAGGCTGATAGGTTTGGCCTTTGCAAACGCGAAGTGGAAATCACGAAGATGAAGAGGTGGGCTGAGTTGCCTTCATGAACACGACCAAGGAATACGCGATGCATGAGTCTGGGCAGCTGTCTTTCGCGAACGCAATCAGCGGGTCACAAACGTGGAGAAGGATCTTCTGGGCGTGAAATTTCTGAGCTTCACGAACGCGAGGGATGTCTCGCGTTCATGATGAAGGGTCGCCTGGGCAATGTTCTTTTAAAAATCAGAGTTTTGGATCATTTTCACATCAGTTCTTTCATGGGAGTTGATTTTGGAGAAACTTTGGAGTATCATTTTAATCACTAAAGATGAGGTAAGTGATTTCTACTAGTTTTCAGTAAATACAAGGTTTATATATGGATTTATACATGGGAATTTGAAGAAAACTTGGGGTTGAGGGAAAACCTAGAAAATTTATATTCTTGAAATTTGGCAACAATTTTGGGTATGCAACCTAGAGAAAGTTATATATTTGAGTTCGTCAAGCTATGGGTAAGCTTATTCTTCAAAAATTTTGGAAATTTGGGCACGTGGGCCCAATGGCGTTTTCGTTAACTTTTTGATCGGGGTTAGGAATTGTTATAAATTGGAATTGTTATGATTAATTGAGCTTATATTAATAGAATTGCATAATTATTTGCTAGCTTTGGAGCATTTTCCCTCGATTCGAGTCTTCGAAAGGGCATGGAATTGAGGTTATGGATCTTCAGAGTGAGGTGAGTTTCCCTTCTAACCTTGTATGAAGGAATTTTCCCCATAGGTGAGTGAATTAGTTATGTGCTCTTATTTATAGGGGTTGCACACACATGAGGTGACGAGAGTCCGTGCGTAGCTACTATTATGCTATTGTCTGAGTAGTCTAGGACCTAAAAGCATGTTGTACTTGGATTATTTGTAAACTCATTGACAGCTTGAATTGCTTAACTCACATCGAATCAATAAATGAATTTCAAAAAGGATTAAACATAATTTTCGTGACCGTTAAAGAGAATTTATATTTCTTTGGGTATTTATTTTTCCCTGATGAAGTCTGATTGACTGTGTGGATGAATGCTTCTATGTGTACCTGTGTCGCATGGATGATTCGTGAGCGGGCTGCTTGTTTATTTCTATTTAACTGCATCGCATGGATGATTCGATCGAGATATTGTTTATTTATATTTGACCGCATTGCATGGATGATTCACGAGCGGGGTAATAGATGCATCTATGGTTCGGGCCGTTCGAACCTCGGCTATGCACAATTTACTTTTACGTTGGATGATTATTTGTGCATGTTTGTATTGATTGCCTTGAGATTATTTGAGATTGTTTTGCTCTCCCCGACTTGAGATAATTGTTAAGTAATGGATTACGAATCCGGAGGCTTTTAATAAAAAGGAACCTTTACTTGTTTCATGACTTATTTGAGTTTACAGTTGTTAGTAAATCTGTGAATCATCATATTAAAAATATATCATTATTGGACCTCTAGTAAGTGTCGAAGTCGACCATCTCGTCTCTACTTATTCGAGATTAGACGGGATATTCATTGAGTACACGTTATTTTTGTACTCATACTACACTTCTGTGTATTTTTGTTGCATATGTTATTGCATCTCTAGTGGCCTGCTGGGTGTAGCAGCATGGTTGATATGGAAACTTAGGCGAGCTGCATTTCTCGAGGCAACCCGCAACCAGCAAAGTCTCTTTCAGTTTTCTGTATTTATTTTCTGTCTAATATTGTATTCCAGACGGTTATTGTATTATATTATTTCTTAAAAATTGCTCATGCACTTGTGACACCGGGTTCTGGGAGGATTTTTGTTTGGGATTATTCAAGGTTAAGTTGTTAAAGACTTCATGGTTATTTTTGCAAATTTCATTATTTGTTATTTAATATATAAAGAAAATGATTTCAACAATTACTAAAATTGGAATTAAATTGAGAATTTTGATTGGCTTGCCTTACAATGGTGCCCAATGCCACCACAACCTTTAGTGGATTTTGGATCATGAAAAATGTGCACTGCCGAAAGGTCGAACGGTGCAAGCCATAGATTCATCTATTTTCTACTGAGGCGCTCGGCTCGATTCACAAAGAACAATTTATTTTCAAGAAAGCACACAATGTCCATTTACATTCAAATAAGTGAGTATAACCTTCTATAATTATTTTATCAATTTTCAGCAAGACTTAAGTGATTATAATAGCAAGTAAGGGCACAAACATTTCAAATATAGCATGATACGTGTCCTAAACTAGCCGGACAATAATATAATAATAGCTATATATGGACTCTGGTGGCCCCCAAAGATAGGTACATACATTTATTTAATTCACATATGGGTTAATTTCCTCTAGACAGGGTTATAAAGGAGACTTACCTCGTCTCAAGCCTACTTCCCAATTAGATAATTACCCAACCTAAATTGCATGATTCCTAAAATTCACCATCGGGCCCACATGCTCGGATTCCGATATATTTTAAAGGAAGTTGTTACCCATAATCTTAGGAACACAAATATATGATTTCTACTAAATTTCATAACAAATTTCGTGGTTAAATCTTATTTTTGTCAAAACACTAGGTTGTCCCCTAAATCCATGATTTCTACTAATTTATATGTTATGATCTATCCATAAACTATGTCTTTAACTCACATGGCATTGGAATTGCTTACCTCAAAGTGTTAGGTTAAATTCCCTCTGAATGAGCTCCAATAATCGCCCCAAAATGAAATAAATGAGCTCACAAATGCCCAAGTCACATATTAAATGACCTTCTGCGATTTCCATACCTATGGTCACAGGACCGCATCTGCAGTCTCGCACCTGCGGTCATAGGACAACATCTACAGTCTAGCACCTGTGAAAAGACCTTAGCAGGTGCACCTTTTCCTTACATGGGCGGGCTTCGCATCTGCGGACATAAGGAGCCGCATCTGCGAGCCCTTTTTGCTTCTGCGACCATAGTGTTTGCACCTTCGGTCTCGCAAGTGCGTAAATTGCTTCGCACTGCTGTGCCTGGGCTTCCTTTACATTTTTGTTTTTGTGGCTCATGGATCGCACCTGGGGCTGCCCAAGCGCATGTCCGGTTATGACAGAAGTGGAGCTTCAGCAGCTGCTCCCAACTTCCAACTTAATCTGAGCCTCGTCCGATTAACTCTCTAGGCCCTCGGGGCGTCACTTGAACATACTCATAAGTTTGGAATCTTAAAACAGACTTGCTCAAACTCTCGGAATGCCCAAAATAATGTTAAAACTAAATATCACACCCTAAAACCAATTGAATCAAACTTATGAACTTCAAGTTCTTCAATTTACTTTTAAAGCGCCGAGATTTACACATACTACTCGGAGACACCAAATTTTGTGTGCAAGTATTAAATGACATTGCAGAACTATTCGCGATCTCGGAATTCTGTTTGGACCTTGATATCACAAAATCGTGCCTAAAACCATATTTAAAGAACTTCTAAAAACCTTCAAGAACCAACTTTCACTATTGGGGACCAAAATGCTCTCGGGTCACCCAAAACCTAATTCGAGAAGATGCCCAAGTCCGAAATCATTACACAAACTTGTTGGAACCTTCAAATCTTGATTCCGAAGGCATTTACTCAATTGTTGACCCAGTCAAACTTTTAAGCTAACTTAAGGAATCAAGTATTCAGATTTCAATCCAAACTCTTCCAATCCCGAACCAATCATCTCTATAAGTCATAAATCAGTTTAAGCAAGTACGGGAAGTCTTAATTAAGGGAACATGGTTCTAAAAAGTAAAAACAACCAGTTGGATCTTTACAACATTTGTACACAAAGAGTTTAATTTTTTAAAATTCAATTGTTAAACTGAAATAATATCACTTGTCACATAATCTAATTAACTCAATGAGAGATAATGCAATGAATAATACCTCCATGTAATTCCACTAAATTGTTCATTTAGAAAAGTAATTGAAAAACAAATGAGAGCTTCGTCTATATTTTGAAAAGGGACATGTATATTTCAAAACGCTGAAAAATGATCCAATTATAACAGTTATATTGCAGTATATTGTATATTATTAGGGTATAATATTGTCATATATTAAATATTATTATCTTAAATTATATACTATTATAGTATATTATAGTGGTATACTATTGGGTTAATGTGTTTTTCTTTTATAATTTTCAACAGAAAAATTCGATTGAAATAACCTCAAATAAGCATCAAATGCAATGAAATTTCAACATGAACTTCCCAAAAGTACTATAAATAATATTTTATAACACCTACGTCAAACCAAACAACAAAACTTCAAAACGGAATTTTAAATTCAAGAGTTTCAAGCTCAACAATGGTGGGTCTTCATGTGATGACCTGAAAGGTCATCTCGTGTTTTAGACCTAATTAAGGGCTTCGAAGCCTTCAAAATCTCATTTTCTTCTCTTTGATATGCGTGCACGATAGACACGGTTCCAGAAAGCCTTCGTGTAAAAATTTGAGAAACTATTAAGTTTTACCTTTAAAAATTATTTTAGTTGACTTCCATCAATATTTTGAGTGAACGGACCCAGAAAGCTCCCTAGCCTGAGAAATGAATTTTTGAAGAAAATTGTTAGACTTAAAATATAATGGTTTTTGAAAATTGAATAATGTTTTAATCTTGTTTTTATCCGGCTCGTATTTTAGTTTCGAAATACAGTACATGTTTAATATGGTATTTAAGACATGTCTATAAAATTTGAAGAAAAATGGGACTGATTTGAACCTTTGATTGAGAAAATAAAACTTTTGAACTTTCTTTAAAATTTCATGCAATTTGATATTAAAATTGTAGTTCTAAGTATTATTTTGGCGGTTTGTTCGCACAAGAAATTTTGTATGATATGTTAAGACTTGTGTGCATGTTTGGTTTCAAGTCCCGAGGGTTCTAGCCTAAATAATTTTGTATAACTCATTTCCTTATATTTCCATCAATACTAATTAGACTTCTAGCCTAAATCTTGTTCTTTCATGGTAGAATTAGGGATTTTAGACAAAATTGGGATTTTGCAAAATTGGGAATTTAGACCTCTATTTGGGGTCGAATTCCAAAACTAATTATATACTTGGGCTCGTGGGTGAATGTATTTTGGTCCGAATCTCAAGTTTTAACCAAGCGGGTGCGAGATCGATTTTTGACTTTTTGGGAAGAATGTTGGAAACATATACCTATGCCTTAGAATTGATTTCTTTAGCGGTAATTTTGAGCATGTGATTATTGCCCTACACAAATTAGTCCTATAAATTCAAACCAAATAATTTCTTTTATTTATTTGCAATTTTGTTGATTTGTATTGCATTTTTCGTTAATTGTTTGTATTTTGTTTGTGCATGTTAATTAGTAAAAAATACAAAAAATATGTTGCATGTGCATTTAGAAGTTGATTATACCATTTTTCAAGAATTAAAAGTCATTTTATAAAAGGAAAAAATCAAAAAATAGTTTAATTTGCACTTTTGATTTTAAATTTTATTTTCAGGCAATTTTTCTTTTAGTTTTTTGTAACTATTTGTGATAATAATGTAGGATTAATTAGCATTTCATAGGTTAATTTGGGATTCATAAATTAATTTAGGTTTTTAGTTAATTTTGATAAAAACGGAAAAAGAAAGAAATCTAATGTGAAATAATAAGAACAACAACAAATTTTTGGGCCAATTTTACTCAATTTCCAGCCCAAAAACCCACCCAAATCGAACCAAAACGCACCCAAGCCCGGTCCATACCTGACCCCACTACCTGGTCCAGTCCCCCCAATATCAAACGACGTCGTTTTACTAAATTAATCTCAGCTGTCGGGATTCAAGATCCAACGGATGAGAACTGAGGTGTCTATAATATATATATTTCCAAACACCCCACGCCACCCCCAACCTCCCATCTGTAACCTCTCACCTGAAACCCTAGAACCACTCTGCCTCCATCGCCAACCGTCATCCGCCCCCGGCCAGAAATTGCCCACGGCAGCGACAGAACTCCAATCTGTACCAAATTAACACCGTTGATTCTTCTCCCTCTCCTCTACCCAAATCTACCATCGGCTTCCCTCTAATCTTAGCCAAACACCTCAAATATTACTTTGAAACACTGACTCTGCCACTGTGTACGGTGGTGCCACCACCCAAACACCACCCAAACTAACACCCCAACACCCCCATGACCTCCTCTTCCCAAATCCACAATCCATTACCATCAAACATGCTTAGAACCCTTCGAATTTTGAATATGAGGTTTAAGCCCTATAAGTTCGATTGGAACCTGAACATGCAAAGTCTTTCCAGTAATTCACAAGTTTTAATTGATGAGTTTTTCTTAGTTTTGTTTTATTCACCTGTTCTTTGAATTTTCTTCTATTAAAACTAGTTGAATCCAGTTGTGCTTCTCCGCTTTTAAGTTAATCTGCTCACCTGTTTCCTTCATGATTAATAAGTTGTTCCTTGATTTGTGTTTGCCCTGTTTCTTTAGATTTTTAGGGCTCCATTTATGATTTTTTCCCCTTCTGATAGCATCATCTGTTTTGTTTGATTAATCTTGTTTGTTTCATTTTTCTTTGTTTGACTGATAATCTATTGTAGTAACTTTCAACACCGAGTTTATTTAATTAAAGTTAATCCAAGTCTAAATTTAGAATTGTTTGGATTTACCTTCCCGTTTTGGGTCTTTGGTGTCATTTGATTATTTCTGAGTGATTCTAACCCCTTCTAAGTAGCTATGGTCATCACTGACCCAAGTTAAAAGAGTTGGTTAGTTGGGCTTTGGTTAGATTAACCTAAGCTAACAATTTTAGGGTTAAATACATGGGTAATCGGGGATATATTGGTTATTTTAGGTCAGGAAATCTTGCAGCAACGGTTTTTAGAAACTTCTAGTAGGGGTTATTTTGGTGCTAAAACTTTGTCAACTAGGGAAAAATAAGGGATTAAAAGTGAAATAAAAACCTAAGGGTTGCCCTAATCCTTGCCTATAAAGGCATCCTTTCTTGCCTTAGAAGGCAGAGTTTTTGAGCGATGAAGTTTTGAGAAGAGAAGGAATTTCAGTGATAAATAATCGAAAAAAGGTAGAAAAGTACAAAAAAAAAATAGAGAAAAAGAGTTGCTACTGTTCCATTGAGGATTTTGAGGGACTATAAGAGACTTTAGTGATAAAAACTTATAAAAACTCAAATGAGAAAAATGATTGCTAGTTCACTGTTCCATTGAACCTCTGTTCTAAACTTTGAAGTTTTCTTTGATTTCATAAACAAATTCTGATTTTCTTTTTAGACTGGTTGGCTGAAATTTGGAATGACTACTATTGCTCGTTGCTGATCCTTTCATTTTTATTATTTTCACTTTCTGGATACTTCTCTAGCCATGATTTAGGAACAACTGTTGAATATATGAAGTGAAGGTTGTTTTTGAAGTCAATTTCCTTATCTCTTTGTTACCTCTACACTTTGTAACTGGACTTTTGAATGTAGATGTTAGTCAAATTTTCTTATTTCTTTGAACTTGTGCAAGTGACCTGCAAGTAGTGATTAGCCTTTGTACAAATTATGGACTGTGCTAGAGTTTTATTTTGTATTTTGATTCTGGTTTAGTGACTTCATGCAAAAGTAATGAGGCTGGAACCATCATCTGCTAAACAAGGTTGTTAGATAAATTAATAGCCATCACCTCTTGTTCCATGCTCACTTTAGATAATGTGGCCATAATTTTGTTAGAATCTGTAGTGATGTTGAAGGTTGTATGAAGTCATAGGTCCAAGAATTTTCATGTCAGTGTGGCATGTATTTGATTGCACCTGGATTAGGGGCTGAATTGGTGTTCAGGTTGTTAGCTAAATGCATGTTATTGGAAAACGGTTAAGTTCATTTGAGTATTTGGGTTTTGGTCTTGAGTTTTATCGAAATAGGTGTGTTTGGTCTGTGATGATCTTGTTAAAAAATGACTATGCTGGTAGTGTGATGCACTGGGATTGAATGGTTATTATATGAATAGGTCATGTTTTAAATAATCAGCTACTGTACCTGTTTTTATTAGTTATAGGTCTACCTTGATGCTTAGTTAATAAAAGGTTTACAGTAATTTGGGCTTCATATTGAGGCAATGAACTCCCCGTTCGTTTCAGCCTTGTTTGGGCTTGTGTTGGAGCCCAGTTATCTAATCTCGTTGGTATAGCAGGCTGTCGCACAACTGTTGGGTCAAAGGCTAGCCTAAGCCCAAAATCCTGAAGGAAATTTGGAACAAGTTTGCTACCGCAATTTGGTCCAATCCCTCATCCAGTAACTAAAATAAAGGGTTGCATCAAATACAAACACCCACGGCCTTATAAATTTTAGTTTAATCCCCTTTTACAAACATAATCAAGGCGTGCCAATGTCAAATAAAATTGAACAATTTCAATGCCCTTATTTAATTAATCTTATATTGATCCTTAGAACTCAAGGCGTCCCATTTTAGTTGAAATTCTGTGACCCTTGCAAACTTGCAAATGCGTATTCATTTTAAGCGCGCTAGTTAAATAATTTACTTTCCTAAATTCAGGTGCGCATTTATGTGACCCAAATCCAAATCCCAACGATATTGAAAAATGTCAAGGATCGTGGGTGCATTTATGTGACGTGGTTCAAGATGCATTTTAACAGCATTGCAATATTCTAAAAAAATAAATAAATAAAAGTGGTTTAAAAAATCAAAATTTGCACATCGGAACAAAAATGCGTTAAAATCAAATAATTGAGCCAAATATAATAGTTGAGCGACCGTGCTAGAACCACGGAACTCGAAAATGCCTAACACCTTCTCTCGGATTAACAGAATTCCTTATCCGGATTTATGGCTCGCAGATTGTATAAAGAGTCAAAACCTTCCTCAATTCGGGATTTAAACTGGTGACTTGGGACACCATTAATTTTCCCAAGTGGCAACTCTGAATACCTTCAAATAAATAAATCTCATTATGTCCTTTAATTGGAAACTCTCTTTAATCTACGCCCTTCGCGGAGTTGTAGTGTTAAAGAGGAGGTGTGACAGTAATTGATGTTATTAAGTTAATTATGACTAGTTACGAGTGGATCAGAGGTGAAATCTTGAGGAAAAGCGATATTTGAGCTTTGAGTTAACTGTTGGATTGAGGTAAGTGTTTGGTCTAACCTTGACTCGAGGGATTAGGGATCCCCAACTTACTTGATATGTGAAATTCCATGTATGTGGTGTATATGTGTAGTGACAAGTACCTATGCACCACCAAATTATCTGTTTAGCCTGTTCCCTTCCCCATTCCTATTATATTGTTTTCATGTCATAGTTGCTACTTGCTTATAAATGCTTCCATGTCTAATTGCTTCATGTTAAATGTTGATTTCTCTATTAAAGTATTAATTGTTCTGTAGTTTCATTTTATCATATTGATTGGTTTAAGTTGGTTTATTGGTACTTCATAGCGCACTTTGGTTGGTCTCGTTATGTAGTATTAACTAGTGAAGTTTCATAATTGTATAGATATTCTGTTGTTTTGGTACGAGGTATAGATTTTGTGGAGGGTTTGAGATAAGTTGTGAAATACTTGTTTCTATTTTTGTGATTGGTATTGATGTGGGATCGGATTGCAAGTTGCAATAGGAGAAATAAGGGTAAATGTGATTGCCAGGTAGGATCGGGTTGCGCGCCGCAATAAGGAGTAATAAGGGTAGGCAAGTAGGATCGGGTTGCACGCCGCAACAAGAGGAATAAGGGTGATATATTGAGTAGTAATAAGGGTGGAGTGGTGGGATCGGGTTGCACGCCACAACAAGGAGTAATAAGGGTGAATGTTCATATTGTTACTGATTATATAGTGCGATCGGGATGCGCGCCACATATCTTCGTTGTTTATTTATTTATCTTCTATTGTCATTTTACTCTATGGTACCACA
The DNA here is from genome assembly GCA_034376525.1 of Nicotiana benthamiana. Lineage (NCBI taxonomy): Eukaryota > Viridiplantae > Streptophyta > Magnoliopsida > Solanales > Solanaceae > Nicotiana > Nicotiana benthamiana. The sequence goes on along the minus strand of CM067340.1, from coordinate 23,558,726 downwards.
ATTCTCTCTTAAGGATTGGTTATAGGTGATAAATGGCAGACAGTTGGGTTCTGTATTTAATTTGTTTTTAATTACTACTCTAATTCATTATGTACTTCCTTTTTGCTTTATCATATACTGTTGGAGGTTATATTGTATATGCCCCTCCATATCCTCGTCACTACTTCGTCGAGGTTAGGCTCGGCACTTACCGGTACATGGAGTCGGTTGTACTGATACAATACTCTGTAGTTTCTGTGTAGATTTCGGAGTTGGTAGTGGCCGATCGAGAGGTTGGTTGCTGATTCTACATTCAGGATCCCAAGGTCGACCTGCAGACGTCTGCATGCCCTAGCGTCTCTTTATATTTTTATTTTATTTCTATTTTATTTTCCTTTGAGATAGATGTATTTCTCTTTCAAACCCCTGTTTGTAGTATTCATAGAACGTTCGTAAGTTGTGACACCAGTTTCTGGGTGGTATTATTTCATCTTTGTCCATACTATAAGGATGATTAGTTAATCATATACTCATGCTTTTATTTCCGTTTTTCTTTTAGTTTTTGTTAATTGTTTAATTATAAAAAGGTAAAGGAAAAAGTTGAACAAATCTCTAACGTTGGCTTGCCTAACGAATGCGATGTTAGGTGCCATCACGGTCCTGACGGTTGGAAATTCGGGTTGTGACAAGTTGGTATCAGAGCACTAGGTTGCCTAGGTCTAACAATTCACGAACAAGCTAGGTAGAGCTTGAAGGATCGATATGGAGATGTCTGTACTTATACCCCGGAGGCTACATAGTTTAGGAATAACTTCAAATATATTCTTCTCTGTTGTACAACTTGACTTCTCAATGCTAATTGAACTTCGTACTCTTGTTCTTTCACAGATGGCGAGAACACGTACTGCTTTATCAACTGATCAGTAGCTCGAGCCCCTAATGGCACTCCTACGAGAGGCAAAGGAAGAGGCCGAGGCCGAGGCTGTGCTAGAGGCTGAGGTATGGGCATGGCTCAGCCTAGAGCTCGAGCAACAACACCAGTGGCAAAACCTTGGATAGAGTTTGATGATGAGGTTATAGCCCAAACGTTTCCAGCGGGTCCAGATCAGGTTCCGGAGGGGTTCATCATTACCCTGGTACTTTAGGATGCTTTGGTCCATATAATGGGCCTTATGGAGGGTGTTACTCAGGCCGGCATACTTACTGTGGCACTAGCCATCTCTTGGGCTTGGGAAGGAGCACAGACTCCTGCTACTCCACGCTCCAAAGCAGATGGCTCCTTAGTTTCAGACTCCAGCAGCTCGGCCAATTGGGGTAGTTCCACCGGGTTTTGTAGCCCAGACCGGTGATGGATCAACTATGTCTTATGATGCATTGTGGAGATTGAATAGGTTTACCAAGCTTTTCACCACTACCTATGGTGGTACATCTTCAGAGGATCCCTAGAACTATTTGGACAGTTGTCACAAGGTTTTACGGAACATGTGGATAATAGAGACCAATGGGTCAACTTTGCTACCTTTCATATATCATGTTCTACCAAGAAATGGTGGAGGGATTATTCTTTGTCCAAACCAGCCAAGTTACAAGCTCTCACTTGGGACCAAATCTCTCATCTATTCTTGGAGAAATATCTTTCGATCACTTTGAGAGAGGATTATCGGAGGCAGCTCGAGCACCTTCAGTAGGGTTCTGTGACCGCCACTAAATACGAGAACAAATTTGTTGATTTGGCTCATCATGTTCTTCTTATTCTTCCCATGAAAGAGAGAGAGAGAGAGAGCGAGAGAGAGAGAGAGAGAGAGAGAGAGAGAGATAGAGAGAGAGAGACAGAGAGGGTGATGAGGTTTCTTAAGGGACTTGCTCAGCTTGTCAAATTGCAGATAGCTAAGGAGACAGGGAGTGAGATTTCTTTCCAGGATACATCCAAAGTGGCCAGGTGAGTTGAGATGGTTTTAGCTTAGAGGAGTGGCCAGAGTTTGACAAGAGGCATCATAACTTTGGTGGATTCAGTGGGGCCTCATATAGAGGTCGGAGTATTTTTATAGGGGCCATCATCCCAGGCCGTTTCATTCAACATTTCAAGGGGTTGTGGTCTTTATGTACCTCCTTTAGGGCAGCCAACTTATAGTGCCCCGCTCTCATTAGAGCACCTCATCTTCAGAGTTATTATCATGGTCAGCCAACCCGTCAGGGTCAGTCTCAGTTTCCTCAGACATAGTGTTCAGATAGATGTTTTGAGTGTGGCGAGTATGGGCATGTTTGGAGGACTTGTTCGAGATTAGTGGGTGTTCAGTCACAACAGTAGAGTTCTCGTGCCATGATTCCAGCACCACCTGCCCATCCAGCTAACGGAGGGGTCATACCGCTAGAGGTGGAGGTCGGGCCGTTAGAGGTGGAGGCGAGACCTCTAGAGGTTGAGGCCAGATCGCTAGAGGTTGAGGCCATCCAACAAGAGGTCGTCCCAGGGATATGGTTTAGGGTAGTGGGGCCCAGCCCCGATGTTATGCTTTCCTAGCCAGACTTGAGGCTGAGTCTTCTGATGCAGCTATCACAGGTACCATTTCGGTTTTTGGTAGAGATGCTTCAGTTCTATTTGATCCAGGATCTACATACTCTTATGTGTCATCTTATTTTGATTCATGTTTGGTTGTGCCTCATGATTCTTTGAGTTCTCCCATATATGTGTCCACACCAGTAGGGGATATTATTATTGTATATTGTGTCTATTGTTCGTGTGTGGTCATTATTGGGGATCTTGAGACCATCATAGGTCTCATGCTTCTCGAAATGGTTGATTTCGATGTCATTTTGGGAATGGATTGGTTGTCACGTTATCGTGCTATATTAGAATGTCATGCTAAGACTATGACCTTAGCATTACCGGGGTTGCCGCAATTAAAGTGGAGAGGGACTCCTGGTCATTCTACCAATAGGGTTATCTCTTACATGAAGGCTCGGCGTATGGTCGAGAAGGGGTGTTTGGCTTATTTGGCCTATGTTCGTGATTTTAGTGCTGAGATTCCTTCTATGTATTCTGTGCCAGTTGTTCGGGATTTTCCAGAGGTATTTCTTGCAGACCTACCAGGGATGCCACCTGATAGGGATATTAACATTTGCATTGATTTGGCTCCGGGCACTCAACCCATTTCTATGTCTCCATATTGTATGTCTCTGCCAGAGTTGAAAGAATTGAAGGAGCAGTTGCAAGATTTCCTTGATAAGGGCTTCATTAGGCCAGTGTCTCACCTTGGGGTATGCTGATGTTGTTTGTAAAAAATAAGGATGGGTCGATGAGGATGTGCATAGACTATCGGTAGTTGAAAAAGTCACCATCAAGAACAAGTATCCGTTGCCGAGGATTGATGAACTATTTGATCAGATTCAGGGCACCAAGGTGTTTTCAAAGATCGCTTGATTTGAGGTTTGGCTACCATCAGTTGAGGATTAGCTCATCTGATGTCCCTAAGATAGCTTTTTGGGATCGGGACATGCATTGTGATTTTCTAGTGATGTCATTTGGGTTGACAAATGCCCTAGCAGCATTGATGGATTTGAGGAACCGGGTGTTCAAGCCCTATGTGGGTTCCTTTGTTATTATTTTATTGATGATATCTAGATTTACTCCCGCAACCGAAAGGAGCACGAGCAGCACCTTCGGATCGTTCTTCAGATTTGAGAAATAGCAGTTATATACTAAGTTTTCGAAATGTGAGTTTTGGTTGAGTTCAGTTGCTTTCTTGGATCACATTGTATTAGCATGGGTATTCAAGTGGATCCCAAGAATATTGAGGAAGTTAAGGACTGGCCCAGACCCACATCACCTATAGAGATCGAGAGTTTCTTGGGTTTGGTAGGTTATTACTATCGGTTCGTGGAGGGGTTTTCATCTCTAGCAGCCTCGATAACCAGGTTGACCCAGAAGGGTACCCTATTCATATTGTTGGACGAGTGTGAGGAGAGCTTTCAGAAACTCAAGATAACTTTGACTACATCACCAGTATTGGTGTTTCCCACAGGTTTAGGCCATATATAGTATATTGTGATGCATCTCGTATTGGATTTGGTGAGGTGTTGATGCAGAATGGAAAAGTTATGGCATATGCTTGATGACAATTGAATATTCATGAGAAGAGTTATCCAGTTCATGACTTGAAGCTAGCAGCCATTGTTCATGTGCTGAAGATTTGGAAGCACTATCTATATGGTGTGTCACGTGAGGTGTCATGGATCACAAGAGTTTGCAATATTTGTTCAAGCAGAAGGAGCTAAATTTAAGGCAGAGGAGGCGATTGGTCTATTGAAAGACTATGATAATCACCATCTTGTATCATCGCGGGAAGGCCAATGTGGTGACCAATGATTTGAGTAGGAAGTCAGCTAGTATGTTCATCCTTGCATATATTCCAGTCGGTGAGAGACTGCTTGCTTTAGATGTTTAGGCTTTGGCGAATCAATTTGTGAGGTTGGATGTATCTGATCCCAACTGTGTTCTAGCTTGTTTAGTCGCTCAGTCTTCCTTGTTTGAGCGTATCAGGGAACGACAGTATGATGACCCTCATTTGCTTGTCCTTAGGGACATGGTGTGGCATCGTGATACCAAGCAGGTTACAATTTGAGAGGATGGAGTTTTGAGGATGCAAGGGCGTATTTGTGTGCCTAATATGGATGGACTTCGTGAGTTAATTCTAGAGGAGACCCACAGTTCCCGATATTCTATTCATCCGGGCACCACTAAGTTGTATTAGGACTTGAGGAAACATTATTGGGGGAGAAGGATGAAGAAAGATATTGTTGCATATGTAGCTCGGTGTTTGAATTGTTAGCAACTAAAGTACGAGCATCGGAGACTGAGTGGTTTACTTCAGAAGATTGAGATTCCTTAGTGGAAGTGGGAGCGTGTCACATGGATTTAGTTGTTAGACTCCAATGGACTCAGAGGAAGTTCGATGCAGTATGTGTTATTGTGGATAGGCTGACTAAATCATCACATTTCATTGCTTTGCAAATTTTCTATTCTTCAGATCGGTTGGCAGAGATCTGTATCCGTGATTTCATTCGTTTTTATGGGGTGCTTGTTTCTATCATTTCTGATCGAGGTATGTAGTTTACCTCACATTTCTGGAGGGCAGTTCAACGTGAGTTGGGTACGCGGGTTGAGTTGAGCATAGCATTTCATTCTCAGATGGATAGATAGTCCGAGCGTACTATTCAGATCTTGAAGGATATGCTTCGCGCATGTGTTATTGACTTTGTAGGTTTTTAGGATCTATTGTTGCCATTAGTGGAGTTTTCCTATAACAACAACTATCAGTCGAGCACCCAGATGGCTCCCTATGAGGCCTTATATAGTAGACGGTGTCTATCATCAATTGAGTGGTTTAACTGGGGGAGGCTCGATTGTTGGGTACAAATTTAGTACAAGATGCCTTGGATAAGGTTAAGATCATTCAGGATAGACTTCGTACAGCTCAATATAGGAAAAAGAGTTATGCCAACCGTAAGGTTCGTGATGTGGAATTTATGGTCGAAGAGAGAGTGCTGCTTCAGGTTTCGCCCATGAATGGCGTGGCGAAATTTGGGAAGAAGGGCAAGCTAAGCCCTAGGTTCATCGGGCCTTTAAAGATCCTTGATCGAGTGGGAGAGGTGGTTACAGACTTGCGTTGCCGCTAGGTTTATCAACAGTGTATCCATTGTTTCATGTGTCTATGCTTCGGAAGTATCACCACGATCCATCCCACGTGTTAGATTTTAGCATTGTCTAATTGGACAAGGATTTGACCTATGAGGAAGAGCCCGTAGTTATTCTAGACCGGAGGTTTGTCAGTTAAGATTGAAGAGTTATCCTTTGGTTCATGTGCAGTGGAGAGGTCAGCATGTTGAGGCAGCTACCTGGGAGTCCGAGTCAGATATGCGGAGCAAATATCCCTATCTTTTCACCGACTCAAGTACTTTTTATGTCCGTTCGAGGACGAGCGGTTGTTTTAGAGGTGGGGAATATGATAACCGGAAAGGTCATCTCGTGTTTTAGAACCTAATTCGGGGTTTTGAGGCCTTCAAAACCTCATTTTGCTTTCTCCTTTATTTGCATGCGTGGTCCGGGCGCGTTTCCAAAAAGCCTTTGTATGAAAATTTGAGAAAATATTAAATTTTGCCTTTAAAAATGATTTTAGTTGACTTCTATCTATATTTTGAATGAACGGACTCGGGCCCGTATTTCGACATTCCCGGAGGATCCATAGTAAAATATGGGACATGGGCGTATGCCCGGAATGAAATTCTGGGGTCCCTAGCTCGAGAAATGAATTTTTGAAGGAAATTGTTAAACTAAAAAAATAATGGTTTTTGGAAATTGAATAATATTTTATCTTGTTAGTATCAGGCTCGAATTTTGGTTCTCGAGCCTGGTACACGTTTAATATGGTATTTAAGTCATGTCTGTAAAATTTGGTGAGAAATGGAACTGATTTGACGTGATTCGGACCTTTGCTTTAGAAAATAGAACTTATGAACTTTCTTGAAAATTTCATGCAATTTGATGCTAAATTCGTGGTTCTAGGTGTTATTTTTGCGACTTGATCGCACAAACAAGTTCATATGATGTGATAAGACTTGTGTAAATGTATGGCTTGGAGCCTCGGGGGCTAAGACGAGTTTCGAATAGGCTACGAGATGTTTTAAACTTGAAAATTCTAGTGTTTTTGACTTTTGTTGTTATCTGGTATGTCCTTCTTCGCGTTATTGAAGGAACTCTTGTGAACACGAAGAGTATATTGGTTTGAAAGAGAAATCCTTCTACACAAACGCGATGCATTGGTCGTGAACATGGGGCGTTGGGGCCATTACCCTTCGCGAACGTGGCCAGATTATCGTGAACACGAAACATGGGACCTGTGGATTGGAAATTTATTCAACGCGAACACGACAGTACGCTCGCGAACGGGAGGCTGGGGGAGTATTCCTTTTCGAATGCGATAAGTATCTCACGAACGTGAAGGCCTTTGGCCGCTGTCATCGCGAACGTGACAGGCTTCTCGCGAACGCAAAGAAGACCTGTCCAGTGATTTTAAAATAGAACCTAAGTCGAGACTAGACCAAAATTTCATATTTTCTTCCATAGAACTCGACCTTGGGCGATTTTTAAAGTGGGTATTCAGCACCAAGTTATAGGTTTGTGTTCTTTAACTCATTTCCTTCAATTTCCATCAAAACCCACTAGATTTCAAGCCCTAAATCTGGTTCTTTCATGGTAGAATTAGGGATATTGGGAAAAATTAGGGATTTTGCAAAATTTGGAATTGAAACCTCGATTTAGGATCGAATTCCGAAACTAATTACACATTTGGGCTCGTGAGTGAATGGGTGGTTCAGTTTTGGTCCAAACCTCAAGTTTTGACCAAGCGGGTGTGGGGTCGGTTTTTGACTTTTTTGGAAGAATGTTGGAAAACCTATATTTATGCCATAAAATTGATTTCTTTAGAGGTAGTTGATGTTATTAAGTTAATTATGAATAGATACGAGTGGATTGGAGGTGAAATCTTGATGAAAAACGATATTTGAGCTTTGAATTGGCCGTCGGATTGAGATAATTATTTGGTTTAACCTTGACTCGAGGGATTAGGAATCTCCGACTTACTTGCTATGTAAAATTCCATGTGTGCGGCGTATAGGTGTTGTGACGAGTACCTATGCGCCGCCAAATTATCTGTTTAGCATGTTCCCTTCCTCGTTCCTATTATATTGTTTTCTTGTCTTAGTTGGTACTTGCTTATAACTACTTCCATGTCTAATTGTTTCATGTTTAATGTTGATTTCTCTATTAAAGTAGTAATTATTCTGTAGTTTCATTTTATCATATTGATTGGTTTAAGTTGGTTTATTGGTGCTTTATGACACACTTTGGTTGGTCTCGCTATGTAGTATTAACTGGTAAAATTTCATAATTGTATAGATCTTACGTTATTTTGGTAGGAGGTACAGACGTTGTGGAGGGTTTGAGCTAATTAGTTGTGAAATACTTGTTTCTATTTTTGTGATTGATACTTGTGAACAACTAATTTTTGACCACACTCGAATTCAATACTCTTTTAGTGTAAATATTTTTTTAGGTTTAATCTTAATATTTTAAACTTTTATCTTACTCTTAATAGGTTATATTTAAAAGAAAAAAAGTAAAAAAAAAAAAGCTATAAAATTATTTACATTCGTACAATGTAAAGTTTATTTCTAAAAATACAATCAAATATATATATATATATATATAGTTTCTTTAAATTAGAATTTTAATAAATAAACTATATAATTTTTCTTAATATAATTTAAGTTACATGAAAATATTTAGTTTTCCTATATTATAAGAAATGTTGGTTAATCTTTTTATCCTTATAATTTAATTTATCTCTTTTTTAAGAAAAAAAAGTAAACAAATGAAAGTTAATGTATAAAAGAGATCAAACTTTATCTTTAAAAAAATATTAACCTAATTTAATAAAGATGAATAACACAACTCCCACTCCCCTTTCTTAGCTAACGTTATTCTTCATGCACCCACGTCCCAACCCCCAAATTCCCTCCACTCAGCCCCACAACTCCACCCCATCACACAAAGATTTTCTATATATATATATATAATACACAACTATGGGTGTTAACCGGTTCCACCGGTCCGGTCCGGGTCGATTTTTTTTCGACCCGTCCGGTTACCGGTCCGGGCCGGGCCGGTTACAAACAGTACCGGTTTTCACCGGGCTGGGTTGAGACAGGCTTAGATTAAACCGTACGGGTTACGGGTTGTAATGGTCCGGGCCGGGCCGGGTTTCGTTATTTTGTTTTTTTTTAGAATTACGTATAAATATTAAGTTATATTAATACTTTGTAATAATTGAATGAACACAACAAAAGATGGGAAAAAATTGCACTTATTGCAAGTGCTACTTTATTTCTTAAATTCAAATAAAGAAAAACTAAAATGTATCTTAAGTAGTAAAAAGTTTACATCTTTTGTAACAAGTAGGATACTAGTAGTAATCCGAATCATCAAATTCTTTGCATTGCCCTAGCAAGTTCATCGTAATCAATATGAACCGATTGACCTTCTTCTGGCGTGTTAATTTCGGATGGGTTTCCATGCGTTAATATATCTCCAAGTTCTTCGTCTTCTGGGCTATCAAGATCTTCCTTTCCTTGATTTCTTCGTTCCGATCTAATCCAATCTCTTAAACATACTAAAACTTCCAAAGCATTGCTTCCCAATGAGTGGCGTGTGTCTCCAAGTTGTTGTCTTGCTTGGCTAAATGCACTCTCGGATGCAACAGTGGAAATTGGCACATTCAGGACATCCCGAGCCATAGCGAAAAGAACGGGAAATTGCTTTGCATTTTCATGCCACCAGCCTAACGGTGAGAATTCCTTGGTGCGAGGCTCCTTTTGCTTCTGCAAGTAAAATTGAAGTTCATCAATATTCCTGCTACTACTTTGAGTGTTAGAAAAAGTTGAAAAAATATTAAAACTATCAATGCCTTCTTCATCATCTACATTAGAACTGCTACATTGCATAGCGGGATTTACATCTGTTGAAGCACGAGAATTATCACATTGAGTTGCATAATAATTATATAGATGTTGTAAATGTTCATTTAGCTGGTTCATAGAATCACACAAATTTGGGCTTTCAGTGGGCCCAATCTCCATATAAGTATATAAAGCATTCATTAATTGGTGACAATCAGACATTTTAATAGACGGATTTAAAACTGCACCAATTAAGTAAACTGGAGGAATTGGAAAGAAATATTTTTTGAATTTCGCTTGCATATTTACAACAACATCCGTATATCTATCTTTCTTCTTAAATTCATGTAGTAGCAAAGAAATTTCAGCTATATGTACTAAAGCCATAGTAACAGTTGGGTAATATGCGCCAGAAAATACAACAGTAGCAGTATAAAATTTATGCAAAAATTTAACAACATCACTAATGACCTCCCAAGTATCAGTTGTTAACATACGCCTAGGATCAGTACAATGTGCATTAGCAACTTCAGTTATTGGAAATCTATATTTGTAGCAACATTTTAAAAATATATACGTATAATTCCATCTAGTAACTATTTCGTCTGGCATGAATCTAGGTGAAAGGTTATACTGCATACACTTATTCTTAAATTCTCTTATTCTAGATTGTCTATTATTTCCCTGAATAACTCCAACTGCTCTTCTAACTTGAGTAATCTCAACTGAAAATAAATCGAGTCCACTTTTAACAATTAAATTGTAAACATGACATGCACACCTAACATGAAAAATATCATCAAGAGGTGGTTGCAAATTCAATTTTAAAATTGAAACTGCAGCATTATTGTTTGAAGCATTATCAAAAGACATACACAAAACTTTTTGGTTTAGATTATAAAATTCAACAACTTCAATAATTGTACTACTAATAAATGCAGCAGTATGACTCTGATCTTCATCATATTTAAAAGCAATAATACGTTTTTGCATACAAGTATTATCATCTATCCAATGACATGTAATTGTTAAATAATCATTTCCATTAATAGCATGGCCAATATCAGAAGTTAGACATACTCTAGAAGGAAGGTGAGTAAACAAATAACGTATGTATGTTTGATATTGGCCGTGAAGTCTAAAGATGTCTGCTCTACAAGTACTTCTAGGGATACCTTTAAACAAAGGATTGTATATCCTTTGAATATATATAATAAGATAAGAGGAAGAAGCAAAAGAAAAAGGTAGACAACCCAAAGCAATCATTTTCGCTAATTCCTCTCGATCCCTCATTTTATCATATTTTAGGAGACCTCCGGTAGTAGGGTTAATTGTTGTTTGACTTCCATCCCCATTAGCTCCCCATTCTATAGGATGGTTAGTCGACAGATGTCTAATAAGTGTCCCAGTCCCCCCTAAATTACCTCCGGTCAAATGTTTAAACGTTTCGTTACAAAGTTTGCACTTAACTCTATCAGTACCTTCTACTATATCAAAAAATTTCCAAACAGGACTTCTTTTTTTACGAGTAGAAGTTGGAGCCACTGGTGGTCTTCTACCGCTTGTTGCACTAGCAACTCCAACTCCAATACTACCAACATTTCCACTACTAGGTGTAGGTGGTATCTCATCTGCTATTCCAATTTCATTATCTTCTATTCCGTAATCTTCTTGTAATTGTTCATAATCAATATCTACATCTTGCAAATTAGGCGATGATTCAGAAACATGTGTTATTGGGTCATTACTATTACTACCAGAAGCTACATGTCTTTTTTTACTTCCACCCCTACCAGTAACTTTTCTACACGCTCTTTTAGTAGCATTAAACATATTGTAAAAATGAAAATATAAGCTAAACTCAAATATGCAAATAAAATATTAAATAAGAGAAAGAGTTGGAGAGAGTGCACCGAATTCGACAATAAATTGAGCACTTGATTACGCAAATCCGGTGTTACCACGAACAAACGTCAAGCAAGTATTTCAATGTTGGACACTTGAACTTCAAGCTTAGAATTCCGATTTCCGAATGAGAAATTACGATAAATTAAATTCGGGAAAACAAAGACAATAAAATTATAAAATTAGAATATGAATTCTTGAAAATTGAAGAGAAGAGAGTGATTGATAATTTGAGAATTGAGAGAGAGATTGATAATTTTGAGTGAGGAAATGAAGAAGAGGGGAGGGTATTTATAGATTTTAAGAAGGGTTAATAATGTAATTTAATAAATACAAAAAAAAAAACAAAAAAGTGGCCATTTCTGAAAATACTTCCGTTGGCCAACGGTTCTGGACCGTTGCCAAAGGTCCTGTGGGGCCCACATGTTCAGAAATTTTTTTTTTTAAAAAAAAAATTTTGACCGTTGTACCGGTCTGGTCCCGGTCCGGGTCGACCGGTTCAAGCTCTGTTTTGCTTACCGGGCCGGTCCGGTCACGGGTCAAGACCCTAAAATCCTAACCGTTCTAACCCCTCCCCCCCCCAACCCAGCCCAGCCCACCCCTTATGAACCGGGCCGGTCCGGTCCCGGTTTATACCCGACCGGTCCGGTTCGGTCCCGGGTCAACCCGGACCAGTTGACAGGCTTAATCTATAGTGTCAGAAACTTCTATATTACCAGCTCACTTTTACCGGTTGTAGCAAGTAATTTACTGTATCTTTAAAATTACAAATCACGGCTTTTTATGTAACGTTATCTACTACAAATATTTTTGTGCGATTTAATAGTGTAAAATTTTTATTTACAATATCAATGTATATAACAAATTAAAGTTGAAATGGCTTTCAGATCACTTAAACTTACATCAGTTTGTAAAGCCGATATATGAATTTTTTGTTTTCCATTTGGACACTTTTACTTAAGAAAATAGATAGCAATAAATACTTTTGGCTGTTGACTATGCTTATGTAGCAATATTAAAGTTGATGTGGTCAATTGCGTGTTACTCACGGTTATAAAGCGCGTGAATACATAAAATTTAATAAATAAAAAAAAAATCCACCTATCTATTCCTCCTCGTACCCTTACCCCTGCCTCTTCCTTTTCTTCACTCATTATCGCCACCCTTGTAATCCTTATTCCTTCATTTCTCTTCTTCTTCCTTTATTCCCAATTAAGCCCATAATACAAATTTTGATAAATCACACTCCAAAGCTTCATATTAAACCGTCATATTTGTTTATTCTTTAAGTTTTCACTATCAATCACACTCCAATATATATGTACCCTGTAATTATCTTTTGATTTGTCGGAATTTCGGTTTGATAAGGTAGATAAGAGAGAAACGGGTCCACCAGAGCGAAATGTTGATACTGTTGTTTCAAAGAGCTTGCCTCCGACGTTGAGCTTCACACGGTCGTTGACTTGGCTTTGAATTGTTGTACGTCGTGATCCACTGATTACACATATATATATGTACGTCGTGCTAAAATTATTTTCTGATTTGTTAGAAAAAACTGAGTCTGACTTCAATCATGGTCGCTGCTTTGATTTGTTGAAATTATCTATTGATATGTTGGGAAAAGTTGGGTCTGATTTCATTCATGATAAAAGTTGTTCGCTGCTTCATGATTTTTCTCTTTGATCTTTGGAGGCGGTAATTTTAGTCTTTTAGTTTTGGTGATATTTTCCTTGTAATTTTTTGTGGTAAAAGGTTTTGTGAATGATGCCTATTTTCTTGCTGAGAAAATGATAAATAATGAAAGTGTAAGGTATTGGATGTGATAAAAAACAGAGAATCACCGGATCCGTTGTCGATGATAAAATCTAAAGTTTTTCAAATTGATTCCTAGTTCGGTAAGGTTTTTTCTAGTGGGTTCTGAGGGAGTGGAAGGAATACGTGTAGAAAAAATTAATTTGTTAAAAAAAAAGAAAGAAAGAAAACGAAGTGGAACCTTGAACGTCCATGTGTTAACAAAATGTGAATGAATAGATGATGTGGCTATATAATATATTAAATAAAATCCATATCAGCAGTAACTGAATAACACGCACCATCGCAGGTGTTATTACTATCCATTTTCTCAAGTAAAAGTATTCAAATGAAAAACCTAAAAATTTATATATTTGCTTTACAAACTGATACAAATTTAAATAGTCAGGAAGCCAATTCGTCTAAATTAAACCTAGTGGAACTCTTCTAACTAAAGAGAAAACAAGTGTTGATGAATTAGACAATATCCAAACTAGGAATACTATGCTAGCCAGTGAAAAAATACAAAGGCCATGCAAATACAAACACAAAAGAAATGACTCTTTCTGCATGCAGAAATTAAACCATTGGCCATATTACCACAGATCCTCTACGTATGTGTAAAGCAATCAACCCTTTTATTCATGCAAACAAGTACGTGTCAAACCTTATTCTTGAATTCCTTCCCTATATATTCTTACCCTTTCTCTTCTCCATTTCCCATCAGCACAAAAATGGCTTCTAACTCCTCTCTCATTTGTTTTAGCCTTTGTTTCCTCTTTCTTTTTCATGGTACTTTTGCTCAGATCTTTGAGCACCAGCAAGTTTGGCAGAGGATGCAACAGCAGCAGCAACATCGGGCGCTCAGGTCCAGAACTGAGTGCCGAATTGAGCGCCTGAATGCTCAAGAGCCTACTCGTAGGTTCGAGTCTGAGGCTGGTGTCACCGAGTTCTGGGATCACACTCAGGAACAATTTGAGTGCGCCGGAGTCCAAGCCGTTAGGCATGAAATCCGACGAAATGGACTTTTGTTGCCTTACTACAGCAACACTCCCCAGCTCATCTATATAATTCAAGGCTAGTATATATGTTTTAATTTATGCGACATAATTACTTTTCCGACTTTTGTTTGACCACAATTCTCTCTATTATTTTCTAAATATTTTATATTACTAAGTATTGTGACTATTGTGTATTCAGGGGCGGACTCAGAGGGCTGAAGAGGATTCATCCGAACCCCTTTCACCTGAAATTACACTTTATATATAACACAAAATTCATTCTGTATCTCTATATATTATATTTTCAATTCCTTTGTAACAACCCAAAAGCATGACTCAGTGGTCAACGGGGTTCTCACAGACCATAATCACTTTTAATCTTTTAGTTGTTCTTTTTTAACCTCAGTAACGGAATCCCTTAATGCTGCCATTGTCTCTATTATTGGACAGAGGGAGTATGCGTGTTAAGGTTCTAGTTAGCACTTGTGGTCGTCTATATATCATAATATTTGTGTGACTAAAAGATCTGATCGAATGCAGGAAATGGAGTGCATTCGGCTGTGTTCCCGGGTTGTGCTGAGACATTCGAGACAGAGTCAGCACAATCGAGGAGGGGAGAAAGGGGAGAAAGAGGAGAAGCAGGACAAAGATTCAATGACCGTCACCAGAAAGTTAGACGTTTTAGAGCTGGTGATATTCTTGCTTTGCCTGCTGGTGTTACACACTGGACTTACAATGATGGTGAAGAACCAATTATCAGTGTCTCTCTTATTGACACTTCTAACCAGGCCAATCAACTTGATCTCACCTTCAGGGTAACTACTTATTTAATTGTCCTAATATTCATTTTCCAAACTCTGTTTATGTTTTAATTTGAGGAAAATTAAATGAAGAATAACATCAAGGCAGAACATTGAAATGGTTATGCTCGGACTCTTTAAAAATATTGTTTGGTGTGTCGGATCCTTCAAAGGATTTGATTCGGGTGTTACAGCATTTTCGGAGAGGTTGAGTAGCATCCAATTTTGTGTTGGATCCTCCAAGTAGTGCATTATTGGAAGTGCAATACTTTTGTAGAATCTTATATGGGTGTGGTGACAGTACTTTTGAAGAGTTCGAACAACATCCAATGTGCATCGGATTATCCAAAACAATGCATTTTAGAGAATCGCATACGAGATAGTGTGACAACATTTCTAGAGCATTTTTAGAGAGTTGGAGTGTCATAGAATCCAATTGGCACCACTAACAAGGCCTTCACAATAACCATTCAATGTTTTTAATAAATTAGAATATACGATGCTCGGATATCTAAACTTAACTGACTCCTTCTAATTTTGACTTTTTAGACATAAATTGTAACATAATCATGATAATTATTTGACTGAATTTAAATTTGCAGAAATTTTTCCTTGCTGGAAATCCTCAACGTGGTGTACAACAACAAATGTTAGGAAGGCAACAGGAGGGAGCTCCTGGCCTAGGAAGAAGAGGTAGTGAACAAGAGAGAGGAAGCAACATCTTGAGCGGATTCGACGCTCAACTTTTGTCAGATGCTTTCAATGTCGATCCTGAAATAATTAGGAGACTACAAGAACAAGTCCCGGAAAGGGGAGTGATCGTTCGGGCGGAGAACCTTCGGTTTCTCCAACCCGAAGAATCAGAGGAAGAAGAAGAACAATGGCAACAAGGTAGAAGAGGAGGAAGCTGGCCTTTGAATGGGTTGGAAGAAACATTTTGCACAATGAAGTTGAGGGAAAACATTGGCCATCCTACTAGATCTGACGTGTACAATCCACGTGGTGGTCGCATTAGCACGGTCAACGGTTTGACTCTTCCTGTCCTTAACTTCCTCCAACTCAGTGCTGAAAGAGGAACGCTCTATCGGGTAATTCTTTATTCCTTAACGTCACAATTATATCAAGAGTTTAATTTTATAAACCAAATAGTCGATAAAAATATTCATTACTAATTCCTGTTGTATTAATTATAATCATGTACAATATTTTCTCAACCAAACAACCCCCGAAAGGATAACTATACAAAATTGTCTAAAAAGATATTCCGTACTTGTACAACTATTATTTGAACAAGGTGAAAAATATAGGGATTTTTGTTGTATAATAGAACTAGCACTAATACTTCAATTGAATTGGTCAAGATTAAATAGTTTAAACCATGTTAGTCATGTATATATGAATATTTTTACCTACACTATAATTGGCCAGTATTAGAAACAGCCTCACCGTCCATTTAGGGTAGGGGTCAGACTGCATACATGAGCCCATTCTCAAAAGTTTGTTGTTGCTGTTATTGTCGTTGTTATTTATAATATAGTCTGTGTCTATATATAAGTTAACTCTGTAGGTTATAATATATAAATGACAAGTGGAGCTATTATACATGAATGTGTGACATTTTTGTTGCATGGTTTTTCAGAATGCTATAGTGGCACCACACTGGAACATGAATGCACACGCAATCATCTACATTATCCGAGGAAGTGGCCGAATCCAGGTGGTCGGGAACGCCGGGCGATCCGTGTTCCATGACGAGGTGAGGCAGGGTCAACTACTTGTCGTGCCTCAAAACTTCGCGTTGGTGAAGAGGGCAGGGGAACAAGGGCTCGAGTACATTACCTTCAAGACCAATGATAACGCCATGACCAGCCCGTTAGCCGGGAGGTTGTCCGCCATTCGAGCCATGCCCGAGGAAGTTCTGATGAACTCGTACCAAATTTCAAGACAAGAGGCCAGGAGCTTAAAGTATAATAGGGATGAGTTGAATGTTTTTGGACCAGGAGCTAGATCTGGTAGGCAGCAATATGCCTAAGAAATGTAAAACCATATGTAATGCACTCAAATCCTATGTTTTATGCTATGTGAAGTAATATTAGGATTTGTGATGTTGAGAGAATAAAAATTGCCTCTAGAAACTTGGCTTTTAAGTACTTTGTAAGCAGGAATTCTGGGTTTAAACTTTGAGTGAATAAAAACGTACTGACTTTTTAGTATATCCTGTTGTGTGGGCTTTACTATAATCAACTGCGATTTCCTTTTTCATTACCTTCATTTTTTTCCTATTGGTTGTGTGTGTTGTGGTTTTTTGAGACGGAGTTCAAAATTTAAATATGAATTGTTACCACGTAAATATCCAATAACAATTGAGTTTATAGTCAAATTTTTATATAGATAGTGTAAGAAGGTTTATGACCAAGTTATCCACAAAATATCTATAAAAGGTAACTCTCTATACTCTAGATTTAAAGTTATGAGTTGTTTCAATATAAATATCTAATAATAATTGAATTTATTGTCAAACTTTTATATGGGTAGTATAAAATATTTATGATCAAGTTATCCAAAAAATATCTATAAAAGGTAACTCTCTATGAAACTGAGACTTTGGTAAATTTAAAAATAAAACAAGCAAGTGCTGAATATATAAAAATATTTATTTAGACTAATACGCATAAAGTTAATCTCAATAAGAGTAAGAGTAGTTTTCTCGTTAGGTATGCGATGAGGAGAGAGAGACTCTAACTTATCTCTTCAATTATTTTCACTCACCCTCCCCCCTCCCCCACACCCAATATGGCCCACCCTCACCCCCTTCTCAGAACCCACTTCCCTCAATGCTACATAAACCGCCCGATCCACTGGATCCCACAGTAGCTCTAGATATCGAAGCTCTTCCAATGAAGACTTCCTTCAAGGAAATTATAGAAGACAACCACTTGACGAAGACATGCGTCTACCTCACAAGTTACCACCAAGTGGAGGCAGCGCTGAAAGCCTCACTGGAAGATGATAATGCGGAGGAAATACCCCTAACCCATGACCAAAAAATGAGAATCTACCATCTGTGGAGGTTCTTAGTGATCATCAAGGTTTTGGGAAAGAAAATCCCCCATCAACTTCTGAAACCTAAATTACAACAACTATGGTGCCCCAGTGAGCACCTAACGATCATTGATTTAGGTTGAGATTTCTTCATCGTGAAGTTTCAAGAAAAAATCAATATGAAAATGGTCATACACGGAGGCCCATGGTTCGTTATGGGCCAGTTTCTCTCAGACCGTTAAGAACCCTAATTCATACCCCTAAAAGTCTAAGATCCAATCCACTTGTCATATGGATCAGGCTACCCCAACTACCCAAAGAATTCTACGATAAGGAGATTCTAGAACAAGTGGGAAGGAAACTGGGTAAATTACTGAAAATTAACAACTGCACATCAGCCACTCTCAAAGGTAGATATGCAAAGATCTACCTCCAAGTTCCCGTAGATGTTCCTCTAGAACCTCTGTCACCATTGGTGAGTACAGAAAACAAATCAAATATGAGGGATAGGGCATACTATGTAAGTGGTGCGGAAGGATAGGCCACACAACGGGAAAATGGGCAAGTACACGAATGTTGGAACAAATGGGTAAGCCAAAATAATCCATGAAGGCGGAACCACAAGTAAAGGGAGGCAATGATTGGATCACAATGGAGATCCCAAGACGATCATGAAGGAAAGCAAGAACGTACGAACCACTAAAAGAACTCATGGGCGGGAAGGTAGATGGATAGAAGAACGGCACTGCAATGCCGGTGGCAGGTAAGTTCGTTATCCTTGGGGACTTGAGTGGAATTAAGGGCAGAATTGAAACCCTAACGGGCTAAAAATACAGGCCCAACAAAACGAAATGGGGCCAAGTCACCACACATAAATGCGCCAACAAAATTGGGTTTGCAATGGGATGGTCAAAAGAACGCATACCAAACCCAAAGGCCTATTGACACTAGACAAACAGGTTCAAAATCTGAACACGTACCCATACCCAACCCCCATCATGGGCACATGAAGCCCAAAGCCAAGCCAAACACACTCCTTTCTGGAAAATCGTGTGCCCCAAGGGAATGAATTAACAACTAATAGAAGTAAGTTAAACTTACCTACTACTAACCTAAAACTAATACCCACCACCTTCTCTAAGGGTCATTTCATGGGGTCTACGAAGGGGTCAAATCCATAGGTGATAGCCTCAGATATGAGGAAGGAAAAAGAGAGTTCCTCTCTCTGAGAGAGCTATACGCTAGCAAACCCTCACTCATCTCTCCCCTCCCACGTTGAATCTCCTATTGACCTGATAGTTCCTAGCACCTCCAAATGATTTGTAATGATGGGAAAATCTTGTGCATAAAACCAAACTAAGGTAGTGGAGGGCATAAGAACTAATGCAGAAATGCTATCTACAATACATTACTCTTTCGCACCACTCAACTCCAATAGAAAATGTCACACCCTTTTTTAACAATACTTTCACTTAACCTTCTTAAATTAATAAAAAAAATTAGTAAAGCTTGAAAAGGGTTTTTCAATTTTGGAAGTGATGAAAATTATGTTCAAAAGGAAATAAACTCAGAGTCGCAACCTGATATTTGATTTTGGTGTGTCAAGTCACCATTTTTCTTTAAAATGATTTTTCCTTTAAAATATTTTTGGACTCTAAAACTAAGTCTGCACCAGAGATTTGGGTAAGGGGGTTCATTTGACTCAGGAAAAAGGTGTTAGGCACTCCCCAAGTCTCGTGATGGTCACGGTCGTGCACTCGATCTAGTTGTCTTTTAAAACATTCAATTGAAGTAAAAACACACAAAAGAAAATGAACAATCAAAAGAGGCTCGATGTTGTCCCCATCTAAATGAAAGAAAATTAAAAGAAGAAAAGTTAAAGTTCTAAATTATCCTACGCTACTTCTTCTACGATATTCGTCACGGCCTCCAATTACATTCACTTCGAGGCATACCCCGAAATTAAATATATACAAATACTTGGGAGCATTCTCCGGATAAATTTAACTAAAGGGGGCGACCTCTCGCCTAGAAACTAACAAAATCCTACAGCTTTCCTATCTAGGTGATGGCCTAAACATGTTACTATCGAACAATTAAACAAACAAAATGAGAGTATGGAAATTTTCTAAACCTAATAAATAAATATTGCCAAACACTACAAATCTTCTTTCAAAATCCAATCTTGTGACCCCAGATAGCTTCAACCTTAATTAACTTTCACTTGCCTATTAGTCGCTTAAATCAATTCAGACCCAATTCATATTTCTAGCCACCTAATACCACATCAATGTTTGCGTAAGCTCTAAGGATTTATCATTAATTAAAAGTCCTTAAAATAACCCCAACAACGGAATACTCTAATGCTATTATTCAAGTATGTTTTAGCTAATAAAGAAAATCAAGCACATTCTTTTCATGGAATACCAAGAACATGAAAGCAATCACAGACAAGCATTTGCTATTATCAACTGAAGGAAAGGAGGAGAAAGGATGACCTCACCGTAGAGCTGAAATCGCAAAACAAAAAACCAACAATCGGGTTAGGACCAAAAATTGAAATCGACAAATAGGAACTCAACCTGAACCTCGACGGACATTGACGAATTCAAAACGACCTCAACTTAGACTCCATTTTTAGGCAAAATTCAGTTTCGAAATGAAGAAGCAGAATATATTTTTCTTTTTATATTTTTGAAATCCGGATCTTAATAACTTAGGACCAGATTTTTTTATTTTTTGTACGATTTTCTTGGTTCAGCAGGTGTTCTGTGCGTGTGTTATGGTAATATTTGGGTGGTGACGAGGTGAGGCTGGCACGACGACGGCAGAGAGGTGGTCGTTTATGGTTGCTCAGCGGCGGGTCTGATGGCGGTGTAAGGATTCCGGCAATATGTTGTTGATGGTTTTTTGATTGAAGAAAAAGAAAGGGGTCAGTGGTGGTTGTTGTTGGAGAAGATGGAGATGGATGAGGCATTAGCTAGTCGGCGGCGTGGAGGTTTGCGCCGTTGATGGATTGCTGATGTTCTAGGGTTTTTTTGATTCTAGAGTTTGTGTTCCAAGGTTGAAGATAGAATGGATACTGCTGCTATGGAGGAAATGACTGGCGGCTATACTGGTGGCTACCATGAGAGGTCCATCGTCGGTGAGTGGGCTGCTGGTCGCGGATGGGGGCGGCGGCAGCTCTAGGTTATTAGGGTTTTAGGGTTTTTTGTGTGTTCAAGGTTGAGAAGAAGATGAAGTAGCTAGGTTTTTTTTGTCTTTCTAGGTTTTTCTCTCTTGTCTTCTAAGGTTGAAGAAGAAGACTAAGTTTTTTAGTCTTGTTTTGAGTTCAAAAATAAGAGACAAATATGATGAGTGTGGACATGGATAAGGTATTTGGGATTCAAATTTGGTAATCAGGTGCCCACCTGGATAATGAGGGAATACAATTCAAGTTGTTGGTAATCAGGCATCCACATGGATAACGAGGGAATACAATTCAAGTTTCTGGTAATCAAGTGCCCACCTGGATAACAAGGGAATAGAATTCAAGTTTTTGGCAATCAGACGCCCACCTGGAGAACGAGGGAAGTCATTTCAAGTTTTAAGTCATTGGCAGACATCCACCTGGAGAATGAGGGAATTCATTTCAAGTTTTAAGTCATTAGCAGGCGCCCACCTGGAGAATGAGGGAATTTATTTCGAGTTCAAGTCGTCGGCAGACACCCAACTGGACAGTGAGGGAATTTATTTCAAGTTTCACGTCGGTCGCATACGCCCACTTGGAGAATGGGGGAATTCATTTTAGAACTTAATTTGAGTTCAAGTCGTTGGTAGGTACCCACCTGGAGAACGGGTAATTCATTTCAACTTTCAAGTCGATCGCAGGCGCCCATATGGAGAGCGAGGGAATACATTTAAGAATTAGTGTGATTTTCAAGTCAGTAGCAGGCACCCACTGGAGAACGAGGGAAGTCATTTCAGAATTTAATTCATGTTAGAAGTAGCAGGAGCTCGCGGCAAGAATGCAAATCAACAGTCTAAGGTGACCAACAGAAGTAGTCTCAACCCCCCCCCCCCCCAAAAAAAAGAAAGAAAATGAATCCAAAATGCAGAAGCAGAAAAAATATGTGAAACTGCTCAAGACGTGGTTGAAGTCACGAGCACTACATGTCTGATCTTGATTCGAAAAAGCCGAAGAAGAATGAACTAGCTGTTGGAAACACGTTCTCAAAGCATTATACTAAAACGTGTGTTCATATGTGTAGGTTTTGATGAATGACAAACGATGCGCAAATTGATATATGACGAAGTTCAAGTACAAGCGCACAATTGATATACAACGAGATTCAAGCTCAAGACCAAGTTTCATAGTTTTACATGAGTCGTTCTTAACTATGATCTTGATCCGACAACTTGACTCATGACATGGCTTCTCTCGTAAAATTATTTTTACAAAATCATGCATATTTAATTTAATGCTAAATGATTTTAAATCATGCATATTTACTTTAGTCAAAATGATTTTTAAACATGCCTCTAAAATCTAGACTAAGATAATCAATTATGTACTTATGATAAGCGATTATGTTAAGCCAAGACTGCATGACAATCGATTGTGAACTAATGACAATCGATTGTGTTAAGGCAGTGAGCATCAGGTTTCTCAAACCTGCATGACAATCGATTGTGAACCTTATGACAATCGATTGTGATGAGGCAGTGTCCATCAAAGTTTTTCAACGCTCAAAATAATCGATTGTGAAGTCAATGACAATCGATTGTAAAGAGACAGTGTCCATCAGATTTTTCAAAGTCACAAAATAATCGATTGTGAACATATGACAATCGATTGTGTTAAGGCAGTGTCTTCCAGACTTTTTCAAAGTTATTAAATAATCGATTGTGAGTATATAACAATCGATTGTCACGAGGCAGTGTCTAAATTGATTTTTCAAGACTGATAAATAATCGATTGTTTACATTGCACAATCGATTGTGAAGCTGACCGTTGTCGTAAAGTTTTCAAATACCATCAGGTAATCGATTGTTGATTTTGTTCAATCGATTGTTGAAATTAATATCTGGAAAAGATTTTTTGAACGTTGCTGAATAATCGATTGTTGATTTTTTACAATCGATTGTTGAAATTAAAATCTGAAAAGGATTTTTTGAACGTTGCTGAATAATCGATTATTGATTTTGTATAATCGATTGTTTTACGTAAAATCTGGAAATGATTTTTTGAACGTTGCCAATAATCGATTGTTGATCTTAGATAATCGATTGTTAAGCGTAAAATCTGGGATTGATTTTTGGAACGATTGGCAAACAATCGATTGTGGATTCTTGACAATCGATTGTCACAGAGTAAAATCAGCAGTTCTTAATTGACAATTAGGCAACGCTAATGCCAAGTTTTTTCAACTATAAATACAGCTTAAATTCAGTCTTTTGAGTACACAATAACACACAACAACTGATCATTCAATTGCTAAAGCTTGCATACTCTATTGCTTATTATTTTATTCATTACATAAGTTTTTGAGAGCCAAAATATTGTTCAAAGTTGTTGTGATCTTGAGCGTATTCTTTTACTCATTTCTACTCATTAAGGAGTGTCTTGTTTGAGTGCTTAGTGTATTGTACACTTGAAGAGAATTGTTATTCTCTTGTTGTAAGGAGGAACTTGTGTTTCCTTGGTTGAAGTCTTGGAGTGTTGTATCTCCGAGCAAAGGTGTTGAGGCTTGTGTCCTCAAGTTGTAAAGGTTTGCTAAGTACCCGGAAGCTTGACAAGTTAGTGGAAATCTCGAGAGAGTCTCTCGGGGACTGGACTAGCCACGGGTTGTGGTGAACTAGAATACTTCGGTGTGTTCTTTCTTACTTATCGCACTTATTTATTTCCTGCAAATTTTTAATTCCGCAAGTTTACGCTAATTTTTATTATAACGCTATTCATCCCCCCTCTAGCGTTAATCGTATTATCTAACAATTGGTATCTGAGCCCAACTCTCTGAAGACTTAACCGTTTGAGAGAAACATCCATGGCTTCTACTCGTGATTCTTTTGCAGGAATAGGTGAAGGTCACTTTAACTTGTTGCCGCCAATATTTGATGGAAGCAATTACACATATTGGAAAGATCGGATGAGAATTTTCATCACAGCCAACAACTTTTATCTATGGCAAATCATCAAGCATGGTGAACAGATGACGACAAAAGTTGGGAAAGCCAAGGTAAGTGAATACAACACTAAGGCAATAAATATGTTGTATATCGGCTTGAATCAGGAAGATTATCAGAAAATTTCCCACTACAAATCTACCAAAGAAATGTGGGATAAGCTTGAGGAAATGTATGAAAGCACACCTCAAAAAGCGGACAGCTCATGTGGTGAATCGACTGGCCGATGTCTCATGGCAAACGAAGAAGAAGAGGTAAGTACGTCTAACTCTCACTCACTTGAAGAAATGCAAAATGCTTATAATAAATTACATAGTGAGTTTGTTAATGCTTCCAAGACCATTAAAGATTTGCAGAAAACTCTTTCATTGCAAGAAACAGATTTTCAAAAACAACTCTCATTGAAATAAAAGGATTTGGAAAAACTGATTTTAGAAAATGAGAAGTTGAAAGAGGAAAACAATTTTTTCGGAAAGAGAAGCGCCGACAAGCCCGAAAGTTCTATTAAAAATTGTACTTCTTGCATGCATCTCAAAAATGAGGTAGATAGACTTAAGGGCACCTTAGATAAGTTTAATTCTTCTCACAAAAATTTGAATGAGGTTCTTGTTTATTTGAAGTCAACCAAGCATGGCATAGGTTTTATGAATGAGCCTAAAGAAAAGGTTGATTCCAAACCACAACCACCTAAGGCTCAACCTAGGATTAATAAAACAAATGTTCATTCTAGAAATAACAACCCTAGAACCAATATGCATGCTAGACCAAATGTTGAACACTTTAGGAGACCTAGAAACGACTTTCCACCTAGAAATAACTACCCTAGAAATGATGCATATTCTAGGCCACACACTAGAAGGAAGTTTGAACCTTTTAGAACACCTAGAAATGGCCCTCAACCTAGAAACAATTATTCTAGAAATGCTGCTCATAATAGTAGGAATGACTTTCATGAAATGCGCGATAGCCATAGTGTCGAAAATAGAGTGAACAATTTTCGTCCGTCTAATTACTATGAACCTAGAAGGATGCATAATCCCAACGTGACTTGTCATTATTGTAGACGAATTGGTCATATTGCTCCTGCATGTTTTACACGACATAGACATATCACTCAATCGCATCATTATGATATGCCTAACCCTCAAGGACCCAAAATGGCATGGGTACCTAAAACGCATTAATTTGTTTTGTAGGTGTGTTGAAGGGATCAAGTGTACTATGGTACCTTGATAGTGGATGCTCCAAGCACATGACGGGAGACGAATCCAAATTCCTTCAACTAGAACACAAAGAAGGAGGAAGTGTTATTTTTGGTGACAACAATAAAGGAAAGATTATCGGCATCGGATCGGTCGGTAAGGATGAAAATTCTTCTATTAAGCATATATTACTTGTTAAAGGTTTAAAGCATAATCTCTTGAGCATAAGTCAATTATGTGACAAGGGAAATTTGCCTTATTTGATTCGGATGAATGCTTAGTATTTAGACGTAGTGATTTCAAAATTATCCTTCGTGATTTTAGAGTGGATAATATTTATATGGTTGATCTTGCTAATTCCTCACCCGAATATGTGGATTGCCTTATGAGCAAAGAGGATGATACTTGGATATGGCATCGTAGAGTGGCACATATAAACATGCATCTTTTGAACAAATTGATTTCACAAAACTTAGTTATTGGTCTTCCCAATTTGAAATTTGAAAATGACTCTATTTGTGATTCTTGTCAAAAAGGGAAGCAAACAAAAGCATCTTTCAAATCGAAAAATATTGTTTCAACTACTAGACCATTGCAATTGCTTCACATGGATTTGTTTGGACCATCTCGCATTGAAAGTCTTGGTAGAAATCGTTATGCTTTTGTCATTGTTGATGATTATTCCAGATTTACTTGGACTTTATTTTTTGCCCATAAAAGTGATGCTTTTCAGATTTTTAAATATTTCCTTAAACGTGTTCAAAACGAAAAAGAAACAACCGTCACTTCAATTAGAAGTGATCATGGGGGAGAGTTTGATCACAATCTCTTTGCGGACTTTTGTGACAAACTCGGTATCGAGCATACCTTTTCCGCTCCACGAACACCACAACAAAATGGGGTGGTGGAAAAGAAAAATAGGTGTCTCGAAGAGATGGCTAGAACCATGCTCGAAGAGGCTAAGATTCCCAAACTTTTTTGTGCGGATGCCGTGAGTACCGCATGCTACATCATAAATAGAGTAGTCATAAGACCAATACTCATGAAGACCCCTTATGAACTCTACAAGGGAAGGAAACCAAATATCTCCCATTTTAGAGTATTCGGTTGTAAAGTTTTTATTCATATCAATGGAAAAGATCAATTGGGAAAATTTGATGCTAAGTCCGATGAGGGAATTTTCATTGGTTATTCTTCACGTAGCAAAGCATATAGGGTTTTTAATAAAAGAACCGAAACTGTGGAGGAATCCCCTCATGTTGTATTTTCCGAAAATAATGCTCGCTTGGCGAGAAAGGATTCCGGTTTTGATCTTGCAGGTATCTTAGATAGCTTGAAAGACAAAATACAAGAGGAAACGCCTAGGGAAAATCAAGACGAAATTTTGGAACAACCAATGGAGGAAGCGCCACAATTGGAGAAAGAAACGAAAATGCCTAACGAGTGGAGAACAATCAAAGATCACCCTCTCGAACAGGTAATTGGCGACGTCGGAGAAAAGGTAAGTACTCGAAACTCCATTAAAAACGCCTTAGGTCATACTGCTTTTGTTTCTCAAATTGAACCAACAACCATCTCCGAAGCAATTGGGGATGAGTTTTGGACCTTGGCAATGCAAGAGGAGCTTAACCAATTCAAACGGAATGACGTTTGGGATTTGGTGCCAAGACCCGAAAATCATACCATAATTGGTACGAAATGGGTTTTTTCGAAACAAACTAGATGAAAATGGTGTAATCACTAGAAACAAAGCTAGGCTTGTAGCAAAAGGCCATAATCAAGAAGAGGGTATTGGCTATGAAGAAACATATGCTCCCGTAGCTAGATTAGAAGCTATTCGTCTATTGCTCGCATTTGCCTCTTCTATGAATTTCAATTTATATCAAATGGATGTGAAAAGTGCTTTTCTAAATGGTGTTATTCAAGAAGAAGTTTATATTGAACAACCCCCCGGTTTTGAAGATTTTAAATCTCCCGATCATGTTTTCAAACTCAAAAAGGCTCCTTATGCTTTAAAACAAGCTCCCCGAGCTTGGTATGAAAGATTGAGTAAATTTCTATTGGAAAATGATTTCATTAGGGGGAAAGTTGACACCACCCTTTTTGTTAAGCATAAAAACAATAATATTTTATTAGTTCAAATATATGTGGATGATATCATATTTGGTGCTACTAACAATGTCTTATGCAAGGAATTTTCCGATTTAATGACAAGCGAATTTGAGATGTCTATGATGGGTGAGTTAACATTCTTTTTGGGATTACAAGTAAAGCAAATGAAAGAAGGTACGTTCATTTGCCAAGCCAAATATTGCAAAGAATTGCTGAAACGATTTGAAATGAACAATGCAAAAGCAATGGCGACTCCCATGAGCACATCCGATCATCTAGACAAAGATGAGAAAGGTAAGGAAGTTGACACTAAGAAGTATCGAGGTGTCGCCCTAAAGGTAGGGGGAATTATAAAGCATGACGCGCAATAATCGAGTCTTCTTCAGAAAAATGGGTTTCTGTCGTCTAATAATCGATTATCTCGTATCAATAATCGATTGTACTGCTATTATTTGAGTTATTGTACTTTCTTTAAGAAATCACGCTTTATTTTCAATAAATAAACAAGTTTTTTTAATCCTTGCCATCTTATTACATTTTTTTTTGCTAATGGCAAAAGGGGGAAGATAACGAGTATGCACTCTCAATATGCACTCTCAATACTTATCAGCATAAATTTAGGGGGAATTCATATATTGAGGGGGAACAAATTGCATATCCATATACTTGTTGCATATCTTTACTTGTCTTGAATCGTCATTATGAATTGTTTAATTTGCATATCCCGCTTAATGTTTGTCATTATCAAAAAGGGGGAAATTGTTGGAAACACGTTCTCAAAGCATTATTCTAAAACGTGTGTTCATATGTGTAGGTTTTGATGAATGACAAACGATGCGCAAATTGATATATGACGAAGTTCAAGTACAAGCGCACAATTGATATACAACGAGATTTAAGCTGAAGACCAAGTTTCATAGTTTTACATGAGTCGTTCTTAACTCTGATCTTGATCCGACAACTTGACTCATGACATGGCTTCTCTCGTAAAATTATTTTTACAAAATTATGCATATTTAATTTAATGCTAAATGATTTTAAATCATGCATATTTACTTTAGTCAAAATAATTTTTAAACATGCCTCTAAAATCTTGACTAAGATAATCGATTATGTACTTATGATAATCGATTATGTTAAGCCAAGACTGCATGACAATCGATTGTGAACTAATGACAATCGATTGTGTTAAGGCAGTGAGCATCAGGTTTTTCAAACCTGCATGACAATCGATTGTGAACCTTATGACAATCGATTGTGATGAGGCAGTGTCCATCAAAGTTTTTCAACGCTCAAAATAATCGATTGTGAAGTCAATGACAATCGATTGTGAAGAGACAGTGTCCATCAGATTTTTCATAGTCACAAAATAATCAATTGTGAACATATGACAATCGATTGTGTTGAGGCAGTGTCTTCCAGACTTTTTCAAAGTTATTAAATAATCGATTGTGAGTATATAACAATCGATTGTCACGAGGCAGTGTCTAAATTGATTTTTCAAGACTGATAAATAATCGATTGTTAACATTGCACAATCGATTGTGAAGCTGGCCGTTGTCGTAAAGTTTTCAAATACCGTCAGGTAATCGATTGTTGATTTTGTACAATCGATTGTTGAAATTAAAATCTGGAAAAGATTTTTTGAACGGTTCTAAATAATCGATTGTTGATTTTGTACAATCGATTGTTGAAATTAAAATCTGAAGAGGATTTTTTGAACGTTGCTGAATAATCGATTATTGATTTTGTATAATTGATTGTTTTACGGAAAATCTGGAAATGATTTTTTGAACGTTGCCAATAATCGATTGTTGATCTTAGATAATCGATTGTTAAGCGTAAAATCTGGGATTGATTTTTGGAACGATTGGCAAACAATCGATTGTGGATTCTTGACAATCGATTGTCACAGAGTAAAATCAGCAGTTCTTAATTGGCAATTAGGCAATGGTAATGCCAAGTTTTTTCAACTATAAATACAGCTTAAATTCAGTCTTTTGAGTACACAATAACACACAACAACTGATCATTCAATTGCTAAAGCTTGCATACTCTATTGCTTATTATTTTATTCATTACATAAGTTTTTGAGAGCCAAAATATTGTTCAAAGTTGTTGTGATCTTGAGCGTATTCTTTTACTCATCTCTACTCATTAAGGAGTGTCTTGTTTGAGTGCTTAGTGTATTGTACACTTGAAGAGATTGTTATTCTCTTGTTGTAAGAAGGAACTTGTGTTTCCTTGGTTGAAGTCTTGGAGTGTTGTATCTCCAAGCAAAGGTGTTGAGGCTTGTGTCCTCAAGTTGTAAAGGTTTGCTAAGCACCCGGAAGCTTGACAAGTTAGTGAAAATCTCGAGAGAGTCTCTCGGGGACTGGACTAGCCACGGGTTGTGGTGAACCAGAATACTTCGGTGTGTTCTTTCTTACTTATCGCACTTATTTATTTCCTGAAAATTTTAAATTCCGCAAGTTTACGCTAATTTTTATTATAACGCTATTCCCCCCCCCCCCTCTAGCGTTAAGCGTATTATCTAACACTAGCACCTACAACTCGCGAGCGCCAAGGTTCAAATCTAAAGTATGCATGAAGAACCATTCAAGACCCAAGATCAAGTTTCAGAAGACTTTTAGATAGGAATTTTGTAACTCATAGCTTATAGGCTTAGTTAGTCTTTTTTATTTTTTTATTTTGATGTAATAACAGGACAACAAAACGTAACCTCGACGGAACGGCACCTCGATCGCTCTCCACCTCAGTATACTCCATCATCTCACTCACCTCTAAACTATACGTGGTATGATTCCTTTATAGCCAAGGATTTATAGGCAGCTCAAATACCAGGGTTCAGTGATATTCTCCTTCCTCTTTGTTTGGTCTTTCTAAATAAGGGTCAAGTCAAAAAATCCATTAGTCGTTCTTTGTCTGAAAATGCTTCGTATTTCCAGTCAAGAAGGGGCAGCAGTAAACATGTGATTTTTGATCCTCCTCGAGGTTTTGTTCTTTTTAGCTTTTAGATATTTAGTTTAGGTCTAATATAGCTATTTTACCTAGTTTTAACTATTTTACTTTATTTTAAGAACAACTATTAAAAATTACAAAAATAGTTTCATATTTTTCTACATAATTCACGTATTAAATATTTTTAGAAGGATATGTTATTTTAAATATATTTTTATTTTATTTAAATATAATCTTTCAAAATGGCAAAAATAATTTCAACTTTAATTTGTAGTTTTATTTTAAAGATAATAATTTATTAAATTTAATTGAGAGTTATTTTATACCTTGTTATAAGTATTTTAAAAGAAACAAATAAAATTTTCAACTCATTTTGGTTGTCTAGCCCACAGAATTTGAGCCCAAAAATAATTGGCCTCATTGATCCACTAATCCTACCTTTGTCTTCTTCTTCCTTACAAAAAGACTTACAAAAAGAAACCCTAGAACCTACTATACAAAAAAGGAGCAGCCATCTTCATGAAGAAGAGGACCCCAGCGGAACCCTAACCACCCAAAACACCATAACCCAGCCGCCCTACCTCTAACTTAGACCCATCGTCTTTCTCATCTCTCACTCCCTTCCAAGACCAGCGAATCTCCATAGCTTCCGCTCACTCTCACCCATTTCCACCGCACAGCAGCCACTAACAGTCGCACTGTAGAACATAAGCGATCCATGGTTGCCTGTTTCTTCTTCTTCAACTAGACAAATAACAAGAAAATGTTAGAGATTTGGATTTATACTACATACATATGGACAATATATGGATTAATTATATGTTATGTGCTATCTTTTGGTTTGGCCTATATTAGTGGTCTTATGGACATTATTGTTAAGGGGGCCAATACATTGTCATATAAAGTGTAGGACTAATGTGTAGATACCCAAAAGAGTAACTTTAGTTAATGATGGGCTAACTAAGGTTACATACATGTAACCAAGGTTACATTCTTGTGACCTTTGAGTTTCATAACTCACATGTTATAATAAGGGGGGTTATGGTTCCCACAAGAAGGCAAGACATTCTCTTCTTCTTCCTCCCATTGAGAGAGAGAGCACAAACTTGTTCTTGCATATCAAGTGGAAAACCAATCCTCACATTTGTCTTGGATATCAAGTGAAAGCCAAAACTTCAAGACAATCTTCAAGAAGGATCAAGGAGCTTCCAAAGGCAAACCTTGAACAATCTTCAAGAAGAATTAAGGAGCTTCCACTTGTGGATTCAGGTACGCTTCCGCTTATGTTATTGTTCCAAGTAATTCGATATGAAGGCTAAAGTGTTTTATTTGGATTCATTCCAACAATTGGTATCAGAGCCTCCTTCGTATTGGATCATTTGGAAGTTCATGAAATCCATGTTATAAAGCTTCATGATTAACTTAAGATAGAATTTTGATTTTGTAATTCTAGTACCTTGATAAAGCATGCTTTCATGAATGATTTGTTGATGATAAACTTTAGTATGTCGATACCATGTTATCACCATATGAATTGAAATGTTGAAATAAATTGCCTAATTTTGATTGTTGAACATGATTCCTTGATTAAACCTTTTGTTGAAAGCCCCATTAAGTTTATTATCGTTGAGTGACGGCAACTCCAGTTTCAATACATAGTCGCCACTAATACATTTAGCGGCGACTTCTATGGTTTTAGTGGCAACGTTCGTCGCAATGTTGCCACAAATAACCTTTAGTGACGGTAACTCCAGTTTCAATACATAGTCGCCACTAATACATTTAGCGGCGACTTCTATGGGTTTAGTGGCAGCGTTCGTCGCAATGTTGCCACAAATAACCTTCAGTAACGGCAACTCCAGTTTCAATACATAGTCGCCACTAATACATTTAGCGGCGACTTCTATGGGTTTAGTGGCAGCGTTCGTCGCCGCAAAAGGTCCTGGACAGAAACGTTTTTTTTAATAAAGATAACGTTTTTTTTTATTAAAAAACGTTTTTCTGGTGACATTAATGAAACCATAATGCAAAATTAATTAATAGAAACGTTTTTTTTATTTAATTAAGATATTAATGGAGTCATAATGCTAGATTAATATTAAAACATTAATCTTGCATTATTAAAGAAACGTTTTTTCAATTAATTAAAGAAACGTTTTTCATTATTAATTGATTGTTTTTTAAGTTTTCAGATTTTAATTGTACATTAATAATATGTCAATTAATATTCAGTTTTTTAATTATTAATGTTTTGTACATTAATATTCAGTTTTAAGATTAATTGTTTTTTTGTCCCTTATGGATTCAGATTTTGTTTTGTACAATTAAGATTAAGTTTTTAATGTTCAGTTTTTACATGTCAAACATGTAACTTTCAGTTAAGGTTCAATATATGGCTTCAAGAACTATTTAGTTTTGCATCTAATATTTTAAATTGGTCCATTGAAACATTATGTTACAAAAATAACCTCTTTTGTGCAGATTGATTGATTTTGAAGTATAAGATGACTGTGTATGTTAGTATTCCATGCGTTTAACACCGGCCCAAAGGAAGATTGTTATTTGGCAGGAATTCGAACATGCTTGTGGTGATAAATATGTGACAATTATTAAGTTTTCCATGTGAATATTAAGTCGGCCCAAAGGAAGGCTTGATATTTGACAGGAGTTTATTGTCAATATTTGATTACTACACCAAGAGTACCACTTACAAGTTGATTTTCTGTCCAAAGACTAAAATCAATGTTGTGCTAGGTATATTGTAATGGGATTTGCCTATTTTGAATCTGTAAACTCCAGTTTAAAATTCAAGTAATTGTAAGCATGTATTAAATTGTCCTTGTTCTATTTTCAGTGAATTCTTCAGCTGCTACAATATCTGCAAACATTAACAGCATCCCTGTGCTTAACGGCACAAACGTTAAGGAATGGAAAGAGAACATTATGATAGTTCTCGGTTGCATGGATCTAGACCTTGCACTTCGGATTGAGAAACCTGCTTCTCTTGAGGATACATCTTCTTCTGATGAAAAGAAGTAGATGGAGAAGTGGGAACGCTCAAATCGCATGAGTCTTATGATCATGAAACGTGCAATTCCAGAATCTTTTAGGGGCACTATGACTGAAGAGAATAATGCCAAAGTTTTCCTTGAAAACCTTGAAAAGCGTTTTGCACAAAACGAAAAGGCGGAAACAAGTACTCTTTTGAGTAAACTTGTTTCCATGAGGTATAAAGGCAAGGGAAACATAAGGGAGTACATTTTGGAAATGTCTCATCTTGCTTCGAAACTAAAGTCACTCAAGTTAGAATTACCTGAGGAACTGCTTGTGTACTTAGTTTTGATCTCTCTTCCTGCACACTTTAATCAGTTTAAGGTCAGTTACAACTGCCTGAAGGAGAAATGGACTCTTAATGACCTAATTTCACATTGTGTGCAAGAGGAAGAGAGAATAAAGTAAGATAAGACAGAAAGTGCTCATTTGGAATCCTCTTCTAAAGATAATAAGAAGAGGAAAAATAAGGAAGTTGCGGTTGCAAGGCCCCAGAAGAAGCAACATAAGGAACCTAAGGTTGAAACTACAGAATCAGGTTGCTTTTTCTGTAAGGGGACTAATCACATGAAGAAAGATTGTACCAAATACCACACTTGGCGTGCAAAAAAGGGTATATCTCTTTCTCTTGTTTGTTCTAAAGTTAATTTAATTTCGGTACCTAAGATACTTGGTGGGTAGATTCTGCTGCTACAACTCACATAAGTATATCTATGCAGGGTTGCCTGAATTGCCGAAAATCAAATGATGGTGAAAAATACATCTATGTGGGTGACGGCAAAAGGGTTCAAGTTGAGGCTATTGGAAAATTTAGGCTGTTGTTTAAGACTGGTTTTTATTTAGATTTGAATGAGACTTTTGTTGTACCTGCTTCTCTTGAGGATACATCTTCTTCTGATGAAAAGAAGGAGATGGAGAAGTGGGAACGCTCAAATCGCATGAGTCGTATGATCATGAAACGTGCAATTCCAGAATCTTTTAGAGGCACTATGACTGAAGAGAATAATGCCAAAGTTTTCCTTGAAAACCTTGAAAAGCGTTTTGCACAAAACGAAAAGGCGTAAACAAGTACTCTTTCGAGTAAACTTGTTTCCATGAGGTATAAAGGCAAGGGAAACATAAGGGAGTACATTTTGGAAATGTCTCATCTTGCTTCGAAACTAAAGTCACTCAAGTTAGAATTACATGAGGAACTGCTTGTGTACTTAGTTTTGATCTCTCTTCCTGCACACTTTAATCAGTTTAAGGTCAGTTACAACTGCCTGAAGGAGAAATGGACTCTTAATGAGCTCATTTCACATTGTGTGCAAGAGGAAGAGAGAATAAAGCAAGATAAGACAGAAAGTGCTCATTTGGCATCCTCTTCTAAAGATAATAAGAAGAGGAAAAATAAGGAAGTTGCGGTTGTAAGGCCCCAGAAGAAGCAACATAAGGAACCTATGGTTGAAACTACAGAATCAGATTGCTTTTTCTGTAAGGGGACTAATCACATGAAGAAAGATTGTACCAAATACCACGCTTGGCGTGCAAAAAAAGGTATATCTCTTTCTCTTGTTTGTTCTGAAGTTAATTTAATTTCGGTACCTAAGGATACTTGGTGGGTAGATTCTGCTGCTACTACTCACATAAGTATATCTATGCAGGGTTGCCTGAACTGCCGAAAACCAAATGATGGTGAAAGATACATCTATGTGGGTGACGGCAAAAGGGTTCAAGTTGAGGCTATTGGAAAATTTAGGCTATCCGGTTATTCTGTTCATTTGGTGACAATAAAGTTAGTCTCTTTCAAGGTCAAATTTTATCGGTACTGGTCTTTTATTAACATATGATAGCCTATATTAGGTTGACATGATAACCTCACATAATGAAACTTTGCATACAAGTTCAAGTGCTACCAAAAGAAAATTAACTAATGAGAATTCTTTATCACTCTGGCACAAACGTTTGGGTCACATATCTAAACAAAGAATTCAGAAACTTGTGTCAGATAGAATTCTTGATTCTCTTGATTCCTCAAATTCGGATATTTGCATTGAGTGTATCAAGGGTAAACAGACAAACAAGACGAGATTAGGTGCTTAGAGAGCTTCAGATGTCTTAGAATTGATACATACGGATATTTGTGGGCCATTCACTATACCTTGTAGAAATGGTCAACAATACTTTATCACATTCATAGACGATTACTCTCGTTATGCATACCTATATCTTATTCATGAAAAGTCCCAATCTATAGACGTGTTCAAATCATATAAGGCCGAAGTTGAAAATCAACTAAGCAAAAGGATTAAAACCGTTAGATCTGACCGTGGTGGTGAATACTATGGTAGATATGATGGTTCAGGTGAACAACGTCCAGGGCCATTTGCTAAATTCCTAGATGAGTGTGGGATCGTTCCTCAGTATACTATGCCAGGCAGTCCTACTATGAATGGTGTAGCTGAGAGACGAAATCGGACCCTTAAGGACATGGTAAGAAGTATGATTTGTCGTACTACTTTGCCAGACTCACTCTGGGGAGAAGCATTGAAAACCGCAGCTTATATTCTTAATAGAGTTCCAGCTAAAGCTACAATCCAAACCCCATATGAACTTTGGACTGGAAATAAACCCAGTATTAAGCACTTACACATTTGGGGTTGTCCAGCTGAGGCAAGGCCTTATAGGCCGAATGAAAAGAAACTGGAGGCTAAAACAGTTAGTAGCTATTTTGTTGGATACTCTGAAAGATCCAGGGGACATAAGTTTTATGATCCCACTTCTAGAACTATTTTTGAGACGGGTAATGCTCGATTCTTTGAGGATATTGAGTTTGGGGGGTGGGGAGATAAAGTTGTTAGAGATTTTGTCTTTGAGGAAGAACATGTGTCTTTCTCTCAAGTTGTTGATATTGGTCAGGCTGTTCTCATTTCTGACACGGATATCCAAGACAATCTCGAAAATCTCCCTAATCAAGTTCCTAATATTACTAATGAATATCAAACTCAACAACCTCAAGAAACTGAAGTGCCATTAAGGAGATCCACTAGAGAGAGGAGAAATGCAATTCTGGATGATTATGTTGTATTTCTCCAAGAACAAGAAAGTGACATTGGACTTGAGGAAGATGATCCAATCAACTTCCGTCAAGTCATTAAAGGTTCTAACTCTCAAAAGTGGATTGATGCCATGAATGATGAGATGAAGTCTATGAGCGATAACGACGTTTGGAAGCTTGTTACATTGCCCAAAGGTATTAAACCAATTGGTTGTAAATGGATATTTAAAACCAAGAGGGATTCAGGGGGCAATGTCATTAAGTATAAAGCTCGTCTTGTCGCAAAAGGCTACACTCAAAAGGAAGGCATTGATTATAAAGAGACTTTCTCTCCAGTTTCATCGAAAGACTCTTTCAGGACTATAATGGCACTACTAGCACATTTTGATCTTGAACTTCATCAGATGAATGTTAAGACAGCGTTTCTCAATGGTGACATTGAGGAAACAATTTATATGGTGCAACCTGAAAACTTTGTTTCGGGAGACTCAAAGAAAAGGGTTTGCAAATTAAAGAAATCCATCTATGGGCTCAAGCAAGCTTCCCGTCAATGGTATTATAAGTTTCATGAAGTCATTACATCTTTTGGTTTTGAACCGAATATTGCTGATGACTGTATATACCATAAGTTCAGTGGGAGTAAATATATTTTTCTGGTTTTATATGTCGATGACATACTGCTTGCCTGTAACGATATTGCATTATTGCATGAAACTAAGAAATTTCTTTCAAAGAAATTTGAAATGAAAGATCTTGGTGATGCCTCTTTTGTATTAGGAATTCAGATACAACGAGATCGCTCCAAAGGTGTTCTCGGTCTGTCACAAAAGGGCTATATCGATAAGGTTCCTAAAAGATTTGGCATGCAGTATTGTAAACCAGGCAACACCCCTGTTGCTAAGGAAGACAAGTTTAGTCTCAAACAGTGCCCAAATAATAATTTTGAAACTAAGGAAATGGAAAAGACACCGTATGCTTCGGCTGTAGGTAGTCTGATGTATGCTCAGGTATGTACACGACCTGATATAGCATACATTGTTGGGATGCTGGGCAGATATCTAAGCAATCCGGGAATGGACCACTGGAAGGCAGCCAAAAGGGTCATGAGGTACTTACAGAGAACAAAGGATTACATGCTTACATATCGGAGATCGGACCAGCTTGAGATCATCGGGTACACCGACTCCGATTTTGCTGGATGTCAGGATAGTCTGAAGTCTACATCAGGCTATATTTACATGCTTGCTGGCGGTGCTATCTCTTGGAGAAGCATCAAGCAAACTCTTACGGCCACTTCCACTATGGAACCGGAATTCATAGCGTGTTATGAAGCATCCAATGAGGCATTATGGCTGCGAAATTTTGTTAGTGGACTGCGCATAGTAGACTGCATTAAAAAGCCACTCAGGCTATTATGCGACAACAGATCAGCAGTCATTTATGCTAACAATAACAGTAGTTTGACGAAAGCAAAACATATGGACGTCAAATTTCGGGTTGTTAAAGAAAGAGTACAGAATGGACAATTGTACATTAGAGAACATCAGTACAAACTCCATGATTGCGGATCCGCTCTCTAAGGGATTGCCACCCAAAGTATTTCATGAGCATATTGCTTGCATAGGTGTCAAATCGGTTAAGGATTATGAATTTTAGTGGGAGTTTGTATTATACAATTATGTATTGTCCATTACATTCAGTAATTCAGTTTTAAGGTTATATCTGCAGATATTCAGTTTTAAAGTTTTTATGTACTCTTAAGGTTTATGATTGATCTCAATAAAGAGAACCAGTTGGAAATAGACATTCTATTTCAGACCACACTTTATGTTATTTTCATGCTACACACCTATACTTGATCCATGTCGTTGGTTATATTGATATACGTGATCTATGTTGGGTCTAGTTACGCAAGAGTAACTAAGATCTCTTAGATCCTATGTTGGTATGATTGATGGACCGGATTGTTCATGACAATTTTATTATGATAGCAATTCTGAGCTCATAAAGTTATAATGTAACATATAATGCTAAGGTTTGTACATATGCATGAATGTATAGTCCAAGTGGGAGATTGTTAGACATTTGGATTTATACTACATACATATGGACAATATATGGATTAATTATATATTACGTGCTATTTTTTGGTTTGGCCTATATTAGTGGTCTTATGGACATTATTGTTAAGGGTGCCAATACATTGTCATATAAAGTGTAGGACTAATGTGTAGATACCCAAAAGAGTAACCTTAGTTAATGATGGGCTAACTAAGGTTACATACATGTAACCAAGGTTACATTATTGTGACCTTTGAGTTTCATAACTCACATGTTATAATAAGGGGGGTTATGGTTCCCACAAGAAGGTAAGACATTCTCTTCTTCTTCCTCCCATTGAGAGAGAGAGCACAAACTTGTTCTTGCATATCAAGTGGAAAACCAATCCTCACATTTGTCTTGGATATCAAGTGAAAGCCAAAACTTCAAGACAATCTTCAAGAAGGATCAAGGAGCTTCCAAAGGCAAACCTTGAACAATCTTCAAGAAGGATTAAGGAGCTTCCACTTATGGATTCAGGTACGCTTCCGCTTATGTTGTTGTTCCAAGTAATTCGATATGAAGGCTAAAGTGTTTTATTTGGATTCATTCCAACAGAAAAACCTTAGACAAAAAAAAAAGAAATCCTAGAATTCAGCCGCCCAGATCTACCCCAATTCAGCCACGATCAAACCCCATCAACCAGACCACAGTTCTTCTGAACATCAACAAACCACCCCAGCCACTAATGATATTCCTTCTCCAAACGCACCCGAAAACCATTTCTTTTGAACGGCCAAACGATCCTACCCCGACCTCACTTCGAAAATCAACCATTCTGCTGCCAACTCCAGCCCTTCCAACGACCCCGCCATCTCTTAATCCAACACAAAAAATAGCAAACCACCCTTCCGCTACCACTACTTCACCGGGGAGTGGTCGGAAATCGACATAAACCTCAAGCAGCTAGTTACCACACTGATGATTTTGAAGAAGGGAGATACAGAACTGATTATAAAGGCTATAAGCACGCAAGTAAACACTGGTTCACATATGTAAGGTTAGTGAACAACAAAAGATAAACTCATTATAATATTACATCATTGCCGCATGTCATGAAGAAAGTAGAAACGTTGGCTGCGTCAGTTAACTAGTCATTATTTTAGTTCTGTCCTAAGTCCGATTTTGAATTTTAGCTTCTTCATCTGATTTCTGATCTTGTAACAATAGAATCTGATTGAGTTTGATGCAAATCGTTTTGGTTTCGAGCTTCCGGTGCCGATTCGAGTTTCCGTCTGCGATTCTAGCGTTTGTGTTGTAAAGCTGCCATACAATGAAACTTCAGGTTCATTGAGGTCAATTTCTCATTTTCTTCTAGTCCTTGTTTGCTTAGCATCATGCTCTTACTATTTTGTTAATCTGTTATTTTTCTATTTTGAACGTCATTTTGTTGTTATTGTTGTTTTAGTTTAATATGTTAGGATGAATTTTGATAGTTAAAGTGAGTTTTGATCCATATTTAATTTTTAAAGTTACTATTCAGATGACAAAAGGATTAATTATACATATATAAGTAAGTTGATTGGAGTTATGCTTTGAATATGGGGTTTTGGACATATAGAATGGAAATTAAATTCGTCATGTTAATAGTTTTCTCTTGTTTGCTTGAAGTTGCTAGTAACATATTTTTAGGCTGATTTATCTTATTTGTAGGCAAACTTAGAATTCTATTAGTATTGAGGTGAGAGGTCGTCCTCTTAGTTAAATTTATTCGGGAAATGCCCCGAGAGATTTGTATATATTTTAGTTTAGGGGTATGCCCCGAAGTGAATGTAATTGGAGGCCATGACGAACATTGTTGAAAAACTAGCGTAGGATAATATAGAACTTTAAATTTTCTTATTCTAATTTTCTTTCATTTATGAGGACGACGTCGAGCCTCGTTTGATTGTTTATTTTCTTTTTGCGTGTTATTACCTCATTCCAATATCTTAAAAGCCGACTAGATCAAATACGCAAGCGTACTCGTTATGAGACTTGGGAAGTGTTTAACGCTTTCTCCTAGAGTCAAATGAGCCCCCTTTTCCCGAATCTCAGGTGTGGATTTGGTTTTATAGTCTGAAATTTTTTAAAATAAATTTTTTTTTAAAAAAAAAAAAACAATGCCTGGCACACCGAAATCAAAGTCAGATGGAGTCTCTGAGTTATTTCCTTTTGAACACAAATTTTTGTCACTTTCAAAATTGAAAAATACTTTCGAGTTTTACTAAATCTTTTTATTATTTTTAAGAGGGTTAGTGAAGTTTGGTGAAAAAGGGGGCGTGACACAAATTTCACTCAAAACAGCCTTGTATTTAAGAGGGTTAGTGAAGTTTGGTGAAAAAAGGGATGTGACATAAATTTCACTCAAAACGGTCTTGTATTTAGCACGAAGTGTGTGTGTATATATATATATATATATATATATGTATGTATGAGTTCACGCACATCTATTCATGTGAACTCATATCTCTCAACTTGGAAATGCCTCTGCCTCTTGCTTGCCCCATTGTCAACTTGACTTTTGATCTTAAATGTTTGTCCAATAGGACAATTGAGGATCAAAAAATCAAGACCATCAATTTTAAGGTTATTGAGTGTAGTTTTCTTTCGTCCTTTTGAGTTAATGGTTTATTGAAATAACTTTTGTATTCTCTCAGTGTAGAGTAAAGTATATATTAGATTTCATTAGCTCATTGTTATTGTTGTATTGAATGTAATTTTCTATTTAGTTTAGCTCCTTTCAGTGCTTATACTTAGAATAATGGAAACAAACAGGGGATAAGCATTGGACAGAATAAGCATAATTTAGGGCCAGCTCTGACTAGTATCTGAAGAGAAGGTAAAATTTGCGTTGTGTACTACACAAAAAAATACAGGAAAATAATATATATATATATATATATATAGTCGTCGTTGTGTACTACACAAAAAAATACAGGAAAATAATATATATATATATATATATAGTCGTAGAAATTTTTTGTTTTCTTTAGTGAACATCCTTTTTCAGGCTTGAATTTGTATTTCCATTTCAATTCGACAAGCTTATGCTATATAAGAAAAAAAGGCAAATTTAAGATGAAGATAAGAGATACAGTCAAACATCTCTAAAATTAAATTATTTATTTTGATTTTTCGACTATTATAAAAAACATATACTAAAACATAATATAAAATCTATTTCGAAAAAAAAATTAACGTTTCTCGAATATAATTTAGTGAATGGTTGGTATATAATAATGTTGTTAAAAAGGTCTTATTGTAACTTCCTTTTGTTCATGAATTGTTTCACTTCTATTTGCTTTAAAAGACAACATTAAGTTTGCATTAACATTTATTGCGACCTCAAACTATTAAAAAGGAACTATAATTTTTATCTCGAGGTAAATACCACGAGAGTACAAAGCATGTAGAAGCTTTCTGTAAGTTTTTACCCGTCGCTAATTCCTGTTTTTTTTAACTGATCTACTTAAGCTTGAGCTGTTCCATTTCCATCTTCTCCCTCATTTTCTTTAGACATTTCTTCTAAGGATTTCCCTTTAGATTCTGGCACCAACAATGTAAACAACATCCCAAAAAAATTAATAAAACCTAAAACAATCAAAGATTTCCTCACACCAATACCTGGGGGATATCCCGCATCAGTCTTCTTCGAATCATTGGATTGTGCAGCATATAAAAACCCGAATGCTCCAACAATAGCTCCCGCTTTTCCAGCAGCAGCAGAAATCCCATGGCATGTTGACCTTAGCCTCGCGGGAAAAATCTCCGCGGGTACAACAAATGTGGTCGCATTTGGACCAAAATTAGCAAAGAAAAACGTTAACGAATACATGATCACGAATCCAATTCTATTATCCTTGTGTGTCCAATGATCATAAGGAATGGCTAACACGAACATGAACACTGTCATGAAGAAGAATCCCATCAATTGAATCGCGAATCGACCTATTTTATCGATGAATACTACTGTAAACCAGTACCCTGGAACAGTACTACAGAGAGCAATAAGAGTTTGTGCTCTTGCAATTTTGTAAACTTCTTCCATTGCATTCATTGTTTCGGGTTGAGGGATCCATCCAATCGCGCTAAAAATATCTTTTTGAAAAAGATTTTGGCTGTAGAAAGCAATGTCTAGCAAAAACCATGTGCTAGTTGTACCAAGCAAGTGAAGTCCATGGCGACGAAGGAATTGTATGGTGAACAACCCGAATTCGTTCCCTTTGTCTTGAGCGAGCTTCTCCACGTTTTCTTGTTTCGCTTCAATTTCAACTTGTAAAACTCTCGACATGTCACTAGCCGCCTGTTTC
The DNA here is from genome assembly GCA_034376525.1 of Nicotiana benthamiana. NCBI lineage: Eukaryota > Viridiplantae > Streptophyta > Magnoliopsida > Solanales > Solanaceae > Nicotiana > Nicotiana benthamiana. The sequence continues at coordinate 23,515,778 of CM067340.1, read as the reverse complement.
GCGTTCTTGGCTACTAAGGCCGTGTAACGCGCTGTTTCAGGCATTTTCATTCGCCAGTAATAAGTTAATCCGGCTGGAAGAGCACCGAACATGACGATCAAACGCCATGCAAGATCGGCTTCGGGGACAGTAGAACCACTACCATTGATCTTATATGCTGGTGCAGGGTACCCTGTCTTAAATAAAGCAGAAATAATGATCGCAACCATTCCACCACACAAAATTCCGAAACCTTGCATGGCGAATACAGCAGCAATGAACGCGCCACGTGTCTTTTTGTTAGCGTACTCGGACATAATGGTGGCGGATAAAGGATAGTCGCCACCAATTCCAAATCCGAGCCAAAATCGGAAAAAGCAAAGGGTAGTCATAACCCCTTTTGGTGTATGGCCAAAAGAAAGTCCAGAGGCAATAGAACAAAGTACCATAAGCATAAGTGTCATTCCATAAACTTTTTTTCTTCCTAATTTATCTCCAAGCCACCCAAAAAACAGCTGTCCAGCAAGGGTCCCACAGAACGCGACGCCATTAACCGCAGCTGACACGTTAGGAGGAAGAGTGCCAGGCTTTGTTGCGTCGTCGCGGTGATAGTAAATGCGGCCAAGTAATTTTGTGACCAAAGAAATGCAGAAAAGGTCATATGCATCAGTAAAAAAGCCCATACCAGCAACCACAATTGCAGTGAAATGGTACAATTGTGTTTTGGCAACATCAAGTGCATTTAACACTTCCAATTGTTCTTTAGCCATCAGTTAGTAGTACTCTTTGTCAAACCTCAAAATCCTGCAAAAACACAGAGTGGAAATTTTACAACTGAATAAGAACATCTTTTGAATGTAAATGCGGTCTGGTGCGCAAGATATTCTGTATTATGCAAGGTCTAGGAAAAGGCCGTACCTTAAGGGGTGACAGCCTACCCTAATGCAAATATTAGCAGTTGTTACCATGGTTTGAACTCACACGGAGACAACTTTACTGTTGTTCCAATATTTCCCTTCAGTATTTTTTGAATGTACTTACTAAAAAAAGGAGTCCTGTCCACTAAGCTCCTGCTATGCGAGGGCTTCGAGGAAGGGCCGGACCACAAAGATCTATTATATGCAGTCTTACCATGCATTTCTACAAGAGGATATTTCCATGCTCGAACCCGTGACCTTATGGTCACATGGCAGCAACTTTACCAGTTACGCCAATGCCCCCCTTCTTTGAATGTACTTACTAATAGAAAAAGAAAAAAAAAAAGGCGAGCTCGATCAATGCACGAAACATCTCGCGTTTGTGCAAGACCGGGAGAAGGTTCGCACCCTAAGAAATGTTATGTAGGAAGCTACCCTAATATGAGTATCAGTGACTGATTCTACGGCTCGAACTCGTAAATTATATGTTACATAAAAGCAACTTTAAAATTATTCTAAGGCTCCCCTTCAATGTAATGTACTAATTTCTAATCTCAATAATTATGGATGAATTTGTGTTTAATTATGGGATAGATAATTTGATGTTGACACCTCACTAAAAGACAAAGGCAAACCAACTCAGATTTGTGTAACACATGCTAATTTTCAACATCAAAGAGTGTGAAAACAAATTTAGAGGATATAGTCAACATTAACATAAAACAAGTTGCAAATGAATATAGAGACATCCATTTTCATCAAATATTTTTAACCCTTAACTTATACTTCTTCAGTAACAATTTACGTGACATTTTTTAGGAAAAATAACATATTTATCTTTTTGAAAATTATTTAATTTTAAATTTTTTATTTTTTTCTTTATTGAAAAAATTCAAGATGAAAAAAAAGAAGAAGATAGTGCGTGTGAACTCATCGATCAAGTCTCTTGTTTTCGCCATGAAAATAATCAAAGACTTGACACCTTTATTTCCTCTAAATAAACAGCTATGAATGGCCATACCACAGAAGTTATTTAAAAGAAAAATAGAGAGAGAAATGAAAACAATAAAAGTCCAGCCTTTAGTCTAGTGATATCCAGATCCCACTAAGTGGAATTATACTAGGTTGTTATTGTTGTTAGTCTAGAGGTAAAAACGTAGCGCGTCAGTGCGGGTTAAGCGTACGTGTAAGTTTGAATTCTCTAACGGATAAAATTTTAATATTTAAGTAGAGTCTTGATTATCTGTCGAGTTTCGAACTATTGGCCCTTGGAAATTTCTTGGTTTAAAAGAAAGAAAATGAAACCAAAAGAAAATGTATTAAAAGGAAAGATCTATAAACTCACCTTAAAGGGTTTTCAGCACCAAGTTTCTCTAAGCCACTTAACACCAACTTGTAAAAAATTTAGAAAATGTAGAAAGCAAAGAAATGAGTCCTAAATTCTTAAGTCCAAGAGTTCTCAAAAGAGTGAACTAGAATTTGGTGTTGTATTTACCAGATACATTGAACAAATATATAAGCTTTAAGAGATAAGACCAAAAATTTAATGTATGGAAAAAGAGGAAAATACGAGTAAATGAGATTTGGAGAGAAGATCGCTTGGTGTTTAACGTCATGGGAGCCTCTTTGGTCCTTGACACCTCTTTTTTGTTTTATATCTAGTATTCGGTATTTGTATTAAGACCCGACCAATTCAAATTCTGTAGGGGAAGTCTCACATTGGGGAAATCCCATGTTGGGGTTAAGGTACTTCTTATCACAGACGACTTCGTACCCAACGACTCTAACCTGGAATATCTGATTAAAAATGAAAAACTACTTACTACTTTACTATAACTTTTGGTGTTCCTTGACATTAAGTATTATTATCTGATTCACATTATTTATCTTTTCAAATGTTGGCGTATTTTAAAAGAAAAATTATATAATTGTGATAACTATAAAATATTTGTCTAAACTATTTTTTATTTTTCTTAATTTTCGCATGACTTATAAATATATTTATTTGCATTAATCATAAGAGTATTTGTCTCAATTATTAATTTTTTTCCTCAAAGTTTTCATTATTTAACAATACATTAATTGCAACAATAAAGGTTAGAATTGAAAAGAAAAAAAGATAAACAATTTTTTTTTTGTTTGGAAAAGGCAAATATATTGAATTAAGTTCAATTAGCTACTAAAAAGTCCATGATTCGAACGCAGAGAATTTTAGGGTCAAAGAATTTTGTATCTTTTGACTACAATGATGTGGTCAGTGTATTTAACACCGTCTTCCAACTCTTGTTTTTTGTCCTTAGTTATTTAGCAAATTTTAGTAATTTACACATGCAATCAATTTGAATTAGAGATGATACAGAAACTAATGTCAACACCAGATCATTAATGTTAATTCCAGCTATTAACAACTCAAATCTCTCTTGTTTTTATTGATTTCTTATTTGTTTACATTTGGTTTATTTCTTTATCTTTTCTTATCAAGCTCGTGATTAGACATTACGCTTTACCTATAAAATAAATAAATTCCTAAAAAGATAATGTTAAAGTTCAGCGTCGATCAAGCAGTCAAGTTTTTTAATTACAAACTCAATTTGAAAATAATTATAATGAACAAAAAAGAAAAAGAAGAATAATGGAGGCTACAAAATTAAAGGGAGGGGCTAGCATTTAAAACGAAAAAAATAGTACAGTATAGTCAATTTTCGGGACTGGTCATTCAAAAATAACCAACGTTTATCAAATCAATAAAAAAATAGTCATTATTTTGCTCAAATAGAGATCGGTCTAGCATAATATACTGGAGTTCAGTGCATGAACTCCAACATATTATGCTGGACTAGTTTACTTTGCTAGATCCAGTATAATATACTGGAGATTGGAGCACCAGTGTATTGTACTACACCAGTATACTTGTTGGAATTCCAATATACTTGCTAGAACTCCAGTATATTATGCTGGAGTTCTAGTGTCCTTATGCTGGAGTTCCAACATACTCATTATGAAACTCCAATATAATATGCTGAAGTTCAAGCATGCATAATATACTAGAGTATTTTTCGATTTTTGAACAGTGTTTCACACAAATTAATCTTTACATAAAAAATAACTAAATTTTAATTATTTTTGAAATTAAACTATTTTTGAACGATCAAGTTAAGCTGAGAGTGAGCTTAGAAAGGGCATAGCCCAGCCCAACCGAAACATCATAAAATCATATGGGCTGCATGGGCCGGTCCCTTAATGGATTGGGAACCGAGGTAACCATTGAAAGGAGATATCTCATATGCCTATCTTCTTAAAGTAATTGTCTTTATATATTTTTTTGTTTTTCATTCGGTGTTTGATACTCGTATTGGAGTCTAATTATATTAGGATTCGCGCTGGATAAGGTCTTATTCGAGTCAAAGTGATTTTACTAAAAATTTTTGTATACCCAAAACTCGAATTCGAATCTTTAATTATAAGAGAAACAACCCTCTCCGCTGCACCACATTCTAGTTTGGTTTATACGTTAAGAATTGACTAATCGTTTAGAAGATGGGGAATTCTTTTACTTTACTTCTTCTGCCAACCACTATCCGACCATGAAACCTACCGCACAACATTGAGTTCCACTGGAATGTTGTTAAACTGCTAAATATATTAGGAGTTAAAGTTAAAAAATAATATTTGAAATTTGAATTATGTTTGAATATATTATTTGTAAAAATATTATAGTTTTGTAAGTGGTGAAATACAATTTTTAAAGTTTTTGAAAAAATAATTTTTTTTTTTTAGAAACTCATTTTCGAAAAATTTTCCAAAACTCGAAATATTTTATAGACTTCAAATTTTTTTTTTTTGAAAAACAGGCGAGTTGCAGCCTGAAATCCAAATTATGGACGGGTTTTTTGGAGTTAGCTCACCCTAGCAAGGAAAAAAATATATATGGACAAACGGGTCGTAATAATTTGAAGTGTAGTCCAAATATCAATGATATCAATATGAACTTTTCTAAGTAATATTCTTGTTTTTAGAGAGAGAAGCTCTTCCTTCTCTCTAACTTTACTGTTCATCGCTTCATCTTCTTCGTCTGCATCAGCGTACGTTAGTCTAACGTGCGCAGAGGGTGCCATGGCGAGAGGGAGAGGCCGACCTCGGAAAGTTCTATTGCCAATATATGCTGAACAACCTACTACTACTGTTCCATTACCAGAAGTTGTTAACACTGTTCCATTGCAACACAGTGTGAGTACTGTTCCACTGCCACATGCACCTGCAGATTTAGAGTCATCTGGAGCTCCTGTGATTACAACCCTTACAGATAATGCCGATAGCAGTTCAGGGACTCAAACTGTGCCGGAGATAGGTCCGATGATGCAAGAGAATAGGGGTATCGACCACATGCAGCTACCTCCACAACCAGCTGTACTAAAGTCCAAACTAGATGAGGGATCAAAAATTGAAGCACCAAAAGGGTGGGCTAGTCTATTCCAGAGGAATCGTCTTGCTGATAATAGTATATCTCTAGAGTACATTCCACCAACAATTATTAATGGAAAACCAGTAGGTCAACTAGCTAAGGATGAAGTGGAAGAGGAAGAAGGAAAGTGGAAGTGTGCCCTAGTTATTTTTGTGCTAGGGAATGGCCCAGGGTATAATGGTATGAAAAGGTTTATTAATGGTCTCATGTGCCTGAACCTGAGCTCTTTTACCATGACGAGGGCTATTATATTGTCAAATTCCAATCCCTGGATGATGCAAAGGAAATTCCGTGTGGAGGACCATATACTATTGCCAACAGACCTATGATCTTGAAGCAGTGGTCTGCTTATTTTGATTTCAAAGCTGCCTTTCCCACAGAAATTCCCCTGTGGATCAAGTTCCCTAACTTGCCTATGTCCTGTTGGGGCAGCAGGTCTTTGAGTAGAATTGCAAGTGTGCTAGGTAGGCCTATATTTGCTGATGAATGTACGACTAAGCAAACTAGAATCTCATATGCTCGTATGCTCATTGAGGTAAATGTGTCAAAGGAATTACCTAGTGAGATTGAGATTCTGGAGCCAAATGGGAAAAGTTTTAAGCAGGATGATTGGAAACCATTATATTGTGAAAAATGCCTTGAGGTGGGACACAACTGTTTGGCCAAATCTACTCAAACCAATCCCATACGGACGAACAAGGTGATATAGGAATGGAGAGTTAAAGCTCCAACCAGAGTGGACCAGAGCAACCAGGTTCCCCAAATCCAGCAACCAAATCTTCCAAAGGAACCAAGTTCTCATGCCGAATTAGGTGAAGTTTTGAATAAACAGAAGGGTATTCAAACACAAGTGTCCCCAGTCTTTAACATCACAAACTTTCCACCACTATCCCCTATTGTGATGTCCAATAGGTTTGAAGTTGGGTCAGTGAGCTGGGCAGACCATCCCCTGGATGAAAGGGGAACCAGCCATACTCAATGAAGTGGATATTTTGGAATATTAGGGGTGTAAATAAAAGGTACAAACAGAAAGAGGCCAAAGAATATTTTAGAATAAATAAGTTTGACCTTGTAGGTCTGGTAGAGACAAAGGTTAAATAGAAGAATGCAGACAAAATAGCTAGTTACTTGTTACCTAACTGGAGTGTTCTAACTAACTACAGGGGAGCAATGAATGGTAGAATATGGATTCTATGGGATACTACAAAAATTGTGATCACAGGTTTACAGAAGGATCCTCAATTCATCCACTGCACTGTTAGGACTCTCACTGGTGGACTTATCTGCTGTCTCACAGTGGTCTATGGGTTTAATGACATTGATCAAAGGAGGACATTATGGAAGACAATTCAAAACTTTGCTGCTGTTATTACTGACCCCTGGCTAATAGCAGGAGATTTCAATGCTATTATGTCTAGTAATGATAGACAATCCTGTCATCAAGTTAAGCAAACTGAAACTGTAGATTTTAACAATTGCATCCAGCAGGCTGGTCTGGCTGAACTTCCATGGAAAGGTGATTATTTTACCTGGACCAACAAACAAAGTGGCAATGAGAGAGTGTGCAGCAGATTGGATAGAGTGTTTGGCAACTATGAGTGGATGATTAAGTGGAGCCATGTACACACAGTATATGGAGTACCACTTATATCTGACCATACTCCCATGTTGTTAACCCTGGCAGAAGAAAGCAATCTCAGGAAGACTCCTTTCAGGTTTTACAATGCATGGACTCAACACAAGGACTTCCAGCTTTTGATCAAAGATAAATGGAATGGTAATGCTCAAGGTACCCTCCAAGGGGTGTGGAACAACCTCAAATCCCTTAAGCCAGCCTTAAAATCTCTAAATACTAGAGACTTTAAAAACATTACACAGAAGATTGAGAATAGTAGAAAGGAACTTGAAGAGGTCCAACACCAGATGACTTTGTCCTATACAGATACATTACAGCTTAGAGAAAAAGAACTACTGCTGCAACTAGAAAAATGGTCATTCATTGAAGAATCAGTTTTGCAACAGAAATCTAGAGCCAGATAGATCCAGCTTGGAGACTCAAGCAACAAGTACTTCTCAGCAGTAATGAAAGAGAGGAATCAGTACAAAAGAATCACTGAACTGATTACAGAAGGGGGTTTGAAGAAAACTGATCCAGATGACCTAAAGAAGGAGATTAAGGATTTTTATAAATCACTCATGGGTACATCAGCCACTTCCATTTCAGCTGTTAACAGATAGTATATGAGCAATGGACCTAGATTAACACATCACCAGATGATGGAACTAGATGCTGATATCAGTGAAACAGAGATCCTAAACAGCTTAAAGGCAATTGGTAATGATAAAGCTCCAGGGGTAGATGGGTACAATGCCATGTTCTTCAAACAAACTTGGCCTATCATTAGCCCACAAGTACTGCAAGCAGTCAGGAACTTCTTTGAAACCAGCAGAATGCATAGACCAACAAACTGTGCCTCTCTCACATTAATTCCCAAGGTGTCCAATCCTCAAACAGTCAAAGAATTTCGACCAATAGCTTGCTGTTCAGTCCTATACAAAATCATTTCAAAGCTGTTGGCCAATAGACTCCAGAAAGTCATGAGCAGCACCATCTGTAGTGCACAAGCAGGTTTCATTCCAGGAAAAAGAGTTGCTGATAATGTCATTCTAGCACATGAATTAATAAAGCACTACTCTATGTCACATATATATCCCAGATGTATGATCAAAATTGACCTACAGAAGGCTTATGATTCAGTTGAATGTCCCTTTTTGCAGCAGGTTATGGAAGCTCTAGATTTTCCTATCAGATTTACAAGATGGATCATGGAGTGTGTCCAAACTGTTAGCTACACAGTGGTTGTAAATGGAGAAACAACAGAACCTTTTCAAGCAGCCAAAGGTTTAAGGCAAGGGGATCCCATATCTCCATTTTTGTTTGCTATTGTTATGGAATACCTTAATCGATCCCTGGTAGAGCTTAAGCAAGCTAAAGGTTTCACTTTTCATCCTGGCTGTAAAAAACTAGGAATATCTCATCTAAGCTTTGCTGATGACCTACTGCTGTTTGCCAAGGGAGATCCTCAATCAGTAAGTTCCATGTTTGCATATTTTTCTCACTTCACTGCAGCCTCTGGTATGAAAGTCAACTTGCATAAGAGTGCTGTCTATTTTGGGGGAGTAAAGCCTGAGGTCCAACAGCAAATCATTGATCTTCTTGGATATGTACGTGGAGAACTCCCCTTTAAATACTTGGGGGTACCATTATCTACCAAGAAGCTGACTGGTTTTCAATGGCAGCCACTGGTTGACAGGATTACTGCCAGGATTACATCCTGGACAACCAGACAACTTTCATATGCTGGTAGAGTGCAACTGGTGCAATCAATAATCTTTGGTATTCAAGCATATTGGGCACAACTCTTTCTCATCCCTTCCAAAGTTATCAAACTACTAGAAGCAATATGTAGATCTTACATATGGTCTGGCTCAGTTAATGTAACAAAGAAAGCATATGTTGCTTGGGAAAACGTCTGTCTGCCAAAGTCTGCTGGAGGTTTAAATTTGACCAATCTGTTACTATGGAACAAAGCTGCTATTGCAAAATTAACTTGGGATTTGGCACACAAGAAGGATGTGTTATGGGTGAAGTGGATTCACACACTATATATCAAACAAAATCAGCTGGAGTGCATAAATGTGCCTAAACAGGCTAGTTGGATGGTCCGGAAGATCATTGAAGGCTCTATGCTATTACAACAACATCAACTGATACATGAGCCTATTTGTACTATCAGAATGCTATATATCCGACAGATTGGAGAGGCACCTAAAGTTCCTTGGAAGAATTTAACAATGCAGAATCATGCTCGACCTAAAGCTCTATTCAACCTATGGCTGCTGCTGCAAGACAGACTTTCTACCAAAGACAGGTTGATTAAGTGGAACTTAACTGTAGATGACACTTGTGTTATATGCCAACAAGCTAAGGAAACCAGAGATCATTTATTCTTGGAATGCACCTATGCAAATCAGCTGAGGTCTCACACATTGCACTGGATCAAAGTTCAACAACCTCCTCGACAAGACTGGCCTCAGTTTGTACATTGGTTTATAGAGCAGGCTAAAGGAAAATCCACTCGAGCCTGCACAGTTAAAATGGCCTTGAAAGAAATGCTTTATGTTCTATGGCTGGAAAGGAATGCGAGAATATTTGAAAACACCTTCTGTGTTTGTGACAAACTTCTTAGATCCATTGCATACACTTGTAACGTTAGGGCACCTCCTAAGGTACGAGTACACCTTCAACATTGCCTTTTGTAATGTTGAAATTTGACAGTATAGGTTAGTCAGTTTTGTTTCATTTTGGATAGACAGCTGAGTATAAAGCTGCTCTGTGGTTTTGTATGACAATCACTTTGGTGATTAATATAAAGTTTAATTACCAAAAAAAAATATCAATGATATCGATTAGATAGTAATATAATCAAGAAATTAAAGTCAATTTAGAACTTAATTTTTCGTATCAAATCAAATAGAGAGAATGAAACAGCCGTGCAAACTGCTAATCATTCACATCATGTACTTCAAGTAGATAGAGATGTACGTTACGTATATAGGTAGTTGACTTTCGTTTGTCTATATCTTAATTTTGAGTAACTTATTAAATTGGTTCGCCTTTTGGTATTGAATTGATATATATAATATTGCACAAAAAAAACTATGGATATTTTCCTTTATTTGTTTATTGAATAAAAAAGGAAGGGAAATAAAGAAGAGAAATGTACGTTTCAGAAAGCCATACGGAGGACATCTCCAATGATGCACTATTTTTTGTATCAAATTTAAATTTTGTTTTTTTTTTACTCAAATGGAATACCAATATTGCACCATTTTAATATGTGAATAGTGTCACATCAAATTTTGTGTGACACTATTCATCAATATCAAATTTGATTTATTATTATTTTATTTATATTTTTATTTTTTGAAGAATTAATTTATTATATATTGTGTATATAATTAATTTTTATATTAAAATCATTATAACTTTAATTTTGTATTCTATTTGTTTGCATATTAATTTTTGTATATATTATATTTATATAAAATTATAAGTTAATTTTATTATTATTATAATTGTATAAAAGAAATATAACCATTATTTTGTCACGACCTGGAGTTCCCACTCTCGGGAGTCGTGATGGCGCCTACTCGTGGAAGTTAGGCAAGCCATAAACCTTGGAAGCTATCAACCTTTTTTATTTTAGTTCACTTATTTTAGCAACGAATAAGCATTTAAAGATCATCGGAAAATAAATTTAGCGGAAGTCTTAGATGAATATAGAAACAAATGTTTAGAAAACCAATACAAATCTAAGAGTAGTAAATACAACCGTTTGAAAAAAATAAAATAATGTTTGTCTCGAATACATGAGATAACAGAATGAAACATAAGATAGAGGAGACGTCGGGCCTGCAGACGTCTGCAAGGCTACCTCGGAGTCTCGATGGACTGAAGGCTAGCTCCCGAAGTAATGTCGCTGCCCAAACATTGCTCTGGTATCTGCACATAAGTGCAGAGAGTAGCATCAGCACATCCGACCCCATTTGCTGCTAAGTGTCTGACCTAACCCCAGCGAGGTAGTGACGAGGCTAGGACCAGCCTCCAGATAAATCTGTACAGTTATATAATATATGGCGAAAAAGAAAACAAGTAATAAGCACTTAAAGCTGGGGAAATGAGACATGCTAGGAGCGTGAAAGATAAACAGAATATCAAGAACACTAAGGATAACTATAATTTAACTTCTAGCATGGATAAAGAGAAGTAAAGACAACTTTCACTTTCAGTTTCAATCTTGTTGCAGGCGTGGGACCCGATCCCATTTCTCATATATCGTGATCTCCGTACCATCCGCATCCATTTCATCATATCTCGTGATAGGCGTACCACGCGATCCCATTTAATCATATCTCGTGGTAGGCGTGCTACCCGATCACATTTCATCATATCTCGTGGTAGGTGTACCACCCGCTCCTATTTCATCATATCTCGTGGTAGGTGTACCATCCGCTCCCATTTCATCATATCTCGTGGTAGGTGTATCACCTGCACCCATTTTTTATCATTTCTCATGGTAGGCGTACCACCCGATCTCATTTCATGTTATCACATAATCACAAGAATCCCGACAAGGGAACAAAGTAATATAATAACTTCCCGGTAAGGGAACAACAATATAGAAACCATCATCCCGGCGAGGGAGAATCAGCTATAACAAACCTTAGCTCAGTTTAATCAATTAAGATGCTCAATCATAAATGAGATCTACGAGGATAAACAAATCTTTGCTTGATATGGTAGATCATTAGTTAAGGCATAAGTGATGTCATTTAAGAATACAACAACTTCTAATTTAAGACTTACGGTCATGCTTGACACCAACATATAGATACTCATCACCATTCTTATACTTCGTACACAACAAGGAGTAAATAGCACATATGACTCAACTCCTAGTCCCTCAAGCTAAGGTTAGATTGAACACTTACCTCAATACCTTGAACACCACTCAAGCCTCTATTATAGTTTTACCCCTTGATTTCACCACCAATTCACTTGTATCTATCCATAAATTACTTTGTTACATCAATAAACGCTAAATGACCCAACCCCAATGCATGAAAATGAGTTTTTTAAAGTTTTGCCCAACAAGTTAAAAATTTTCCCACTGGCCCACATGATCAAAACCCCAGGTTCGTACCAAAACCCAGCTACCCATTCCCCCATGAACTCAAATATACAATTTAATTTGAAATCAAACCTCAAATTGAGGTCCAAATCTCCAATTTTTGAAAAACCTAAGTTCTCACCCAATTTCTCCTATAAAAATCTTTGATTCTAAGTTGAAATCATGTTAAAAGATGTTAATGATGAAAGAAAATTAGTTAAAAATGACTTACAATTAATTTGGAAAAGAAAAGTTGCTAGAAAAATTGCCTCTTATAATTTTAGGGTTTTGAAAAATGGAAAATAACTGAAATTCTCGTGTATTTATACCCCTGGCAGACTCCATGTGCGGACTGCACTAAATGGACCGCGGCTGTACTGGCTCATCTAAAGACCTGTGGTTTATCACCCATCTCGGGCCGCATAAAGGCGACTGCGGTCGCGCTGCCTCCACCCCAGACCGCACAAAGGCGTCTGCGCTGGCCCCACTGCGGTCGCACTCGATTTCTCGCGGACCGTACAAGAGGATTCAGAGGCCTGCAACTTCCTGAACCTGCAACATCTGATTTCTAAGCCTAAGGCATCCTGGAACCTACCCTAAATTCATTCAAAAACTCCAACCAAAATATACACACAACTTCAAAAACATTCAACGAATATATTCGTGTTTTCAAATCACCATAATAACATCACGAATATCGAATTAAACCTAAAGATTACTGAAATTTCTCAAAACTTCTTTAAACATCAAATTTTTCAATTAAGGTCCAGATCACGTCAAACGACGTCCGTTTTTAACCAAATTTCACAGAAATGACTCAAGTCATATATAAGGCATGTACCCGATGTCGAAACCAAAATATGGGCTAAATACCATCGCTTTCTAATCAGATTTCATTTCTAATTTTCCTAAACATTTCACAAAATAATTTCCTTTAAAAATTTATTTCTCGGGCTTGGTACTTTAGAATTTTACTCCGGGCATATGCCCAAGTCCCATATTTTCTTACGAACCCTCCGATATCGTCAAATTATGGGTCCGGAATAATTTTCCTAAAATATTGACCAAAGTCAAATTAATTCATTTTGACAATAAAACTTAGCAACTTTTATAGAATTTCATATTTAAGCTTTCCAGCTACGCGCCCAAACTGCGCACGCAAATCAAGGCAATTCTAAATGAGGTTTTCAAGGCCTCGGAAGTATAGAATTGATTAAAAACAGGTGATGACCCTTTGGGTCGTCACATTCTCAATCTCTAAAACAACCATTTGTTGGACAATACGCTCTACGCTAGAGGGGGGGTGAATAGCGTTTTAAAAATATTAAGCGTTTTAGTGCGGAATTTAAAAACTTTGCAGAAATTAAAACAAGTGCAGTAGAATAAACTTACACAATGATGTATCCTGGTTGGCCACAAACGTGGTTAGTCCAGTCCCCGAGAGACTCTCTCGAGATTTCCACTAAACTTGTCAAGCTTACGGGTGCTTAACAAACCGTTACAGCTGAGGACACAAGCCTCACCTAGGTGCTCGGGGATCACAATCCCAAAGACTTCAAATGCTCGGGGATACCAATCCCAAAGACTTCAATTGCTCGGGGATACCAATCCCAAAGACTTCAACTGCTCGGGGATAACAATCCCAAAGACTTCAATTGCTCGGGGATAACAATCCCAAAGACTTCAATTGCTCGGGGATAACAATCCCAAAGACTTCAATTGCTTGGGGATAACAATCCCAAAGACTTCAATTGCTCGGGGATAACAATCCCAAAGACTTCAACCGAGGAATCACAAGTTCCTCAACAAACGAGAATCGCAATTCTCTTACAAACACAAAACACACTCACTTTACAAAGCACTCCTTAATGAGTAGATATGAGTAGAAATAGTACGCTCAAGATCACAACAACTTAGCTCAATAGAATGGCTCTTCAAAAAGCTTTATGGATGAATGGAAAATGATGATCAATGTAAGAAAGCTTTTAGCAATGAAAATACTCAAAGTGTATATGTTGTTGTTGTGAAAACACTGAGTTGAAGCTGTATTTATAGGTAAAAAACTCAGTCTTACCGTTGTCTAATTGCCAATTAAGGATTGCTAAAATTACTCAGTGACAATCGATTGTCAAGACTAAACAATCGATTGTTTGCCTATCAGATCAAAAATTCAATCCCAGATTTTACGTCAACAATCGATTACTTCAAATCAATAATCGATTATTTATAACGTTAAGAAATGCTTTCCAATTTTTGGCATAAAACATCGATTGTCCGGAAATCAACAATCGATTATTTTAACAACGTTCAGAAAATCTTTTCCAGATTTTACGCAAAACATCGATTGTTAAATATCAACAATCGATTACCTGACGGTAATTGAAAATATATGACAACGGTCAGCTTCAACAATCGATTATCAAATGGAATAATCGACTATTAATTAATTTCAAAACTCTCTGTCTCATATATAATCGATTATCAAAAGCCACAATCGATTATCATTTTATTTAAAATCACTGGGAGACATTTTTCTCATTCTAATCGATTACCATTAGTTCATAATCGATTTTTATGAGTTTTGAAAACTTTGCCTCAGTTAACAATCGATTATCATAAGTACACAATCGATTGTTATGCAGTTTGCAAAAACCTGATGTTAACTGACTTACTCACAATCGATTATCATTAATTCACAATCGATTGTCATGCAGTCTTGGCTTAGAGATACTCGATTATCATAAGAACATAATCGATTATCTTAGCCCAGATTTTTGAGGCATGTTTGGAAAACATTTTACAAATGTAAATATGCATAGTTTAAAATCATTTGACACTTAATTTAAATATGCATGATTTTGGAAAAATAATTTTAGTAGAGAAGCCATGTTATGAGCCAAGTTGAGGAATCAAGATCACAATTAATATTGACTCAATTATAACATTTCTAAACTTTGTCTTGAGC
Organism: Nicotiana benthamiana; assembly: GCA_034376525.1. Classification (NCBI taxonomy): domain Eukaryota; kingdom Viridiplantae; phylum Streptophyta; class Magnoliopsida; order Solanales; family Solanaceae; genus Nicotiana; species Nicotiana benthamiana. Next base: position 23,500,721 of record CM067340.1, on the reverse strand, counting down.
TTCTTGTAATGCATCCATTTTGTGCTTGTCCTTGAGTATTGCTATATATCGCTTTTTGCTTTGTTTGACATTCATCAAAACCTACAAAAGAACACACGTTTAGTATATTGCATTTGAAACGTGTTTCCAACAATTTCCCCCTTTTTGGTAATGGCAAACATAAGCGGGATATATGCAATAATTATTTTGATAATCCAAGACAAGTGTAAAGTATGCAATTTGATGTTCCCCCTCAATTCATGTTCCCCCTCACTTTAAGCATGAATGAAGTTGAGAGTGATATAGCATACTTCTTGATATCCCGTTTCTTCCCCCTTTTGCCATTAGCAAAAATGTATACAAGGGAAGAGTATGCAAAAAAAAAAAAAAAACATATGAAATAAACGAAAGTTTATTTATTGGAAAATAAAGATAACAAAAGTAATCGATTATTGATACAGTAATCGATTGTTTGACGGCGATTTTCCTGTAGAATACTTGAGTATTTTGCGTCATGCTTTTATGATCCCCTTTTCTTTAGGGTGATACCTGCAAAAAAGTGTTAGACGCCTCCGACGCTCAAGTTAGAAATTATGTAAGAAATAAAATGCAATGCATGACTTAGATCAACGTGGAGTCAAGGATCCCGAGTTCACTACGAATTCGGAAGAAGGACTCTTTATCTAAGGGCTTTGTAAAGATGTCTGCTAATTGGCTTTTTGTTTCAACAAATTCAATTTCGACATCGCCTTTTAGAATGTGATCTCTAATAAAATGATGTCTAATTTCAATGTGTTTTGTTCGCGAGTGAAGAATGGGGTTCTTCGTCAAGCATATGGCACTAGTGTTGTCACATCTAAGAGGAATGTGGTCAAGACGTAGGCCATAGTCCAAGAGTTGTTGTTTCATCCATAGGATTTGAGCGCAACAACTCCCCGCGGCTACATATTCAGCCTCGGTTGTGGACAACGCAACACTAACTTGCTTCTTACTAAACCAAGAAACTAAAGCGCTACCGAGCAAGTGGCAAGTGCCGCTAGTGCTCTTGCGGTCCAATTTGCGTCCAGCAAAATCGGAGTCGGAATAGCCAATAAGTTGGCATGAAGAACCTTTGGGGTACCATAGACCCATATTGGTAGTACCGACAAGATACCTTAGAATCCGCTTTACCGCAGTAAGGTGAGACTCTTTCGGACATGATTGATAACGGGCACAGACGCACACGCTAAACATGATGTCCGGACGACTAGCAGTAAGATAAAGAAGAGAGCCAATCATACCTCGGTACTTTTTGATGTCGACTTCCTTACCTTTTTCATCTTTGTCGAGATGATCGGATGTGCTCATGGGAGTTGCCATTTCCTTTGCATTGTTCATATCAAAACGTTTAAGCAGTTCTTTGCAATACTTGCTTTGACAAATGAATGTACCTTCCTTCATTTGTTTTACTTGTAATCCCAAAAAGAATTGTAACTCACCCATCATGGACATCTCAAATTCGCTAGTCATTAAGTTTGAAAATTCCTTGCATAGAGCATTGTTAGTAGCACCAAAAATGATATCATCTACATATATTTGAACTAGCAAGATATCATTATTTTCATGCTTGACAAATAAAGTTGTGTCAACTTTTCCACGAATAAAATTATTTTCTAAAAGAAATTTACTCAACCTTTCATACCAAGCTCGAGGAGCTTGTTTTAAACCATAAAGGGCCTTTTTGAGTTTGAAAACATGATTAGGAAAATTAAAGTCTTCAAAACCGGGGGGTTGCTTTACATAAACTTCTTCTTGGATAAAACCATTTAAAAAGGCACTTTTCACATCCATTTGATATAAAATGAAATTCATAGAAGATGCAAAAGCAAGCAACAAACGGATGGCCTCTAATCTAGCTACCGGAGCATATGTCTCATCATAATCAATCCCTTCTTCTTGATTATAGCCTTGAGCCACAAGCCTAGCTTTGTTTCTAGTGATTATGCCATTTTCATCTAATTTATTTCGAAAAACCCATTTCGTACCAATTATGGTATGACCTTCGGGTCTTGGCACCAAATCCCAAACGTTGTTACGTTTGAATTGGTTAAGCTCCTCTTGCATTGCCAAGGTCCAAAATTCATCCCCAATTGCTTCAGAGATGGTTTTGGGTTCAATTTGAGAAACAAAAGCAGTAAGATCTAAGGTATTTCTAAGGGAGCTCCGGGTACTTACCTTCCCTCCAACGTCGCCTATTACCTGATCGAGAGGATGGTCTTTGACTGTCCTCCATTCTATTTGCTCTTTTGGTTCATTTTCCGGTTGAGGAGCTTCTTCAATTGGTTGTTCCACCGTTTTGTCAATTTCTTTCCTTGGTGGTTCTTCTTGAATTTTGTCCTTTAGACTTTCCAGGATGCCTGAAAGATCAAGACCACAATCCTTTCTCGCCAAGCGAGTATTATCTTCGGAAAATACAATATGAGGAGATTCCTCTACAACTTGGGTTCTTTTATTAAAAACCCTATAAGCTTTACTACGAGAAGAATAGCCAATGAAGATACCTTCATCCGACTTTGCATCAAATTTCCCTAGTTGGTCCTTTCCATTGTTATGCACAAAACATTTACAACCAAAAACACGTAAATGTGAAATGTTAGGTTTTCTACCTTTGTAGAGTTCATATGGGGTTTTTAAGAGTATCGGCCGAATTGCTACTCTATTCAAAACATAGCATGCGGTACTCACGGCGTCTGCCCAAAAGTGTTTGGGAATCTTAGCTTCGTCGAGCATGGTTCTAGCCATCTCTTCGAGACTCCTATTTTTCCTTTCCACCACCCCGTTTTGTTGTGGTGTACGTGGAGCGGAAAAGGTATGCTCGATTCCGAGTTCATCACAAAAATCCGCAAAGAGATTGTGATCAAACTCTCCCCCATGATCACTTCTAATGGAAGTGACAGTTGATTCCTTTTCATTTTGAACTCTTTTAAGAAAAAGCTTGAAGCTAAGAAATGCATCACTTTTATGTGCAAGAAATAATGTCCATGTAAATCTAGAGAAATCATCAACAATTACAAAAGCATATCTATTTCTTCCTAGACTTTCGATACGGGATGGTCCGAATAAATCCATATGCAATAGTTGTAAAGGTCTAGAGGTTGAAACAACATTTTTGGATTTAAAAGATGCTCTTGTTTGCTTCCCCTTTTGACATGAATCACAAATAGTATCACTTTCAAATTTTAAGATGGGAAGACCAATCACTAGATTTTGAGAAATCAATTTATTTAAAAGATGCATGTTCATATGAGCTACTCTACGATGCCACAACCACACATTATCATCTTTGCTCAACAAACAATCAACATACTCGGATGAGGAGTTTTCAAGATCAACCATGTAAATATTTTCAACTCTAAAACCACGTAGAATAATCTTGAAGTCATTACGTCTAAACACTAAACACTCATCCGAATCAAACAACGCAAGATTTCCCTTGTCACATAATTGACTTATGCTCAAGAGATTATGCTTTAAACCTTTGACAAGTAATATATGCTTTATAGAGGATTTTTCATTCTTACCGACCGATCCGATGCCAATAATTTGTCCTTTATTGTTGTCACCGAATACAACGCTTCCTCCTTCTTTGTGCTCTAGTTGAAGGAATTTGGATTCGTCTCCTGTCATGTGTCTGGAGCATCCACTGTCAAGGTACCATAGTACACTTGATCCCTTCAAGCACACCTACAAAGCAAATTAATATTCTTTAGGTACCCATACCATTTTGGGTCCTTGGGGGTTAGGCAAATAACGACCATAATAATATGAAGAATCTCTATGCTTTGTAAAACACATAGGTGCAATATGACCTATACGATTGCAGTAATGACATACTACGTTCGGGTTGTGTTGATGCCTAGGTTGAGCCAACAAAGTTCTAGGCGAATGAAAAGGATTAACACTAGACATATTGTTCCCATTTCTAGTATAATATCTAGATGGTCTAAAGTCATTAGTGCTAGACTTGTTGAAGGACCTAGTGTCATGTCTAGGTGGTCTAAGCTCGTTCCTAGAGTTATTTCTTGGTTGCCGAAAATTACTATTTGTAGGCTTGTTTGCAAGAATCCTAGATTCGGATCTAGGTTGTCTAAAGATATTAGTTCTACCCTTATTTTCATACATTCTAGCATAATGTCTAGGTGGTCTAAAAGAATTTGTTCTAGGCTTGTTTAATACCTTAGAGTTATTTCTAGGTGGAGTAGTGAAGTTTTTGTTTTTATGCCGTTGATAATTCTTAGGCGTTTCTTTTTCAACAACTTTAGGAACTTCTTTACTACGTGTTTCTAATGTTTTCCTAAGTTCTGTGTTTTCTAGTTTTAAGGACTCACAAGCAGTACAAGTAGAGCATTTATCAACACAAGAGGCTTCATGCATAGTCTTGATGACTTGTCTAAGTTCTATACTATCATTTAACAAAAATTGATTTTCATTTGCAAGATTCTCGTTATCACGAGACAGATTTTCAACACCTTTTTGAGCTAAAGAAAGACGTTCTTCAAAGTCCTTGTCTTTTAAAAAAAGTTGTTTTTGAAAATCCTCTTCTTGTAAAGAAAGAGTTCTTTGTAAATCTTTAATAGTCTTAGAAGCATTTACCAACTCATCATGCAGTTTGTTATAAGCAATTTGCATATCGTTAGATGTACTTACCTCGTCTTTTTCGTCTGCCATGAGGCACTGACCAGTTGGTTCATCGTTTGTGCTGACCGCTTTTTGAGGCGTGTTTTCGTGCAATTCCTCAAGTTTGTCCCACATTTCCTTAGCAGTTTTATAGTGGGAGATTTTTCGCCAAAGTTCCTGGTTCAAGGCGTTATGTAATATATTCATAGCTTTAGTGTTGTATTCACTTACCTTATCTTTCCCGACTTTTGTCGTCAGTTGATCACTGTGTTTAATAGCTTGCCATAGATACAAATCGTTTGCCATTGTAAAAACTTGCATCCGATATTTCCAGACTGAGTAGTCGTTTTCGTCTAATATTGGAGGCGACATGCTGCATTCTCCTTCACCTATTCCTGCAAAGAAATTTAGAGTAGAAGCCATGGATGGTTCTCTCAAACGGTTAAGTTTTTCAGAGAGTATGGCTCTGATACCAATTGTTGGACAATACGCTCTACGCTAGAGGGGGGGGGGGTGAATAGCGTTTTAAAAATATTAAGCGTTTTAGTGCGGAATTTAAAAACTTTGTAGAAATTAAAACAAGTGCAGTAGAATAAACTTACACAATGATGTATCCTGGTTGGCCACAAACGTGGTTAGTCCAGTCCCCGAGAGACTCTCTCGAGATTTCCACTAAACTTGTCAAGCTTACGGGTGCTTAACAAACCGTTACAGCTGAGGACACAAGCCTCACCTAGGTGCTCGGGGATCACAATCCCAAAGACTTCAAATGCTCGGGGATACCAATCCCAAAGACTTCAATTGCTCGGGGATAACAATCCCAAAGACTTCAACTGCTCGGGGATAACAATCCCAAAGACTTCAATTGCTCGGGGATAACAATCCCAAAGACTTCAATTGCTCGGGGATAACAATCCCAAAGACTTCAATTGCTCGGGGATAACAATCCCAAAGACTTCAATTGCTCGGGGATAACAATCCCAAAGACTTCAACCGAGGAATCACAAGTTCCTCAACAAACGAGAATCGCAATTCTCTTACAAACACAAAACACACTCACTTTACAAAGCACTCCTTAATGAGTAGATATGAGTAGAAATAGTACGCTCAAGATCACAACAACTTAGCTCAATAGAATGGCTCTTCAAAAAGCTTTATGGATGAATGGAAAATGATGATCAATGTAAGAAAGCTTTTAGCAATGAAAATACTCAAAGTGTATATGTTGTTGTTGTGAAAACACTGAGTTGAAGCTGTATTTATAGGTGAAAAACTCAGTCTTACCTTTGTCTAATTGCCAATTAAGGATTGCTGAAATTACTCAGTGACAATCGATTGTCAAGACTAAACAATCGATTGTTTGCCTATCAGATCAAAAATTCAATCCCAGATTTTACGTCAACAATCGATTACTTCAAATCAATAATCGATTATTTATAACGTTAAGAAATCCTTTCCAATTTTTGGCATAAAACATCGATTGTCCGGAAATCAACAATCGATTATTTTAACAACGTTCAGAAAATCTTTTCCAGATTTTACGCAAAACATCGATTGTTAAATATCAACAATCGATTACCTGACGGTAATTGAAAATATATGACAACGGTCAGCTTCAACAATCAATTATCAAATGGAATAATCGACTACTAATTAATTTCAAAACTCTCTGTCTCATATATAATCGATTATCAAAAGCCACAATCGATTATCATTTTATTTAAAATCACTGGGAGACATTTTTCTCATTCTAATCGATTACCATTAGTTCATAATCGATTTTTATGAGTTTTGAAAACTTTGCCTCAGTTAACAATCGATTATCATAAGTACACAATCGATTGTTATGCAGTTTGCAAAAACCTGATGTTAACTGACTTACTCACAATCGATTATCATTAATTCACAATCGATTGTCATGCAGTCTTGGCTTAGAGATACTCGATTATCATAAGAACATAATCGATTATCTTAGCCCAGATTTTTGAGGCATGTTTGGAAAACATTTTAACAAATGTAAATATGCATAGTTTAAAATCATTTGACACTTAATTTAAATATGCATGATTTTGGAAAAATAATTTTAGTAGAGAAGCCATGTTATGAGCCAAGTTGAGGAATCAAGATCACAATTAATATTGACTCAATTATAACATTTCTAAACTTTGTCTTGAGCTTCTTGTAATGCATCCATTTTGTGCTTGTCCTTGAGTATTGCTATATATCGCTTTTTGCTTTGTTTGACATTCATCAAAACCTACAAAAGAACACTAGTATATTGCATTTGAAACGTGTTTCCAACACCATTCGTCATTGATAAAACAGAAGAAGGAAATACCTGAGTCAAGGAAAAGATGAGGATAGCGGATTCATATATCGGACTCGGACTCCCATGTCGATGCTTCAGGAGGCTGACCTCTCACTGAACACGAATAGAAGAAAAACTCTTGGATCTCAACTGACGAACCTTCCAGTCTAGAATAGCCACCGGCTCCTCCTCGTATGACAAGTCCTTGGATTATATTGAAATCTAACACGTGGGGTGGATCGCCGTGATACTTTCGAAGCATGGATACATGTAACAGTGGATGCACGACTGACAAGCTCGGCTTCAATGCAAGTCTATAAGACACTTCTCCCACTCGATCAAGAATCTTAAATGGACCAATGAGCCTAGGGCTAATCTTGCCCTTCTTCCCAAATCTCATCACCCCCTTCATAGGCGACACTCGGAGCAATACCTGCTCAACAACCATAAAAGCAACACCTCAAACTTTGCGGCCTGCATAGCTCTTTTGCTTGGACTGAGCTGTACAAAGCATATCCTGAATGATCCTGACCTTGTATAAGGCCTCATGGATCAGATCTGTACCCAACAACCGAGCCTCTCCCAACTCAAACCATCCAACCGGAGATCGACATCGCCTACCATATAAAGCCTCATAAGGAGCCATCTGGACGCTTGACTGATAGCTGTTGTTGTACGCAAACTATGCTAAAGGCAAAAACTGATCCCACAGACCTCCAAAATTGATGACACAAGCTCGGAGCATATCCTCCAAAATCTGAATGGTCCGTTCGGATTGACCATCCGTCTGGGGATGAAATGTTGTGCTCAACTCAACCCCGTATGCCCAACTATCACTACATTGATCTCCAGAAGCGCGAGGTAAACTGCGTACCCCGGTCTAAAATGATAGATACGGGCACACCATGAAGGCAAACGATCTCTCAAATATAATTCAGCTAACCTCTCGAATGAATAGGAGACTGCCACAGGAGCGAAATGGGCTGACTTGGTCAGCCTATCAATAATGACCCAAACTGCGTCAAAGTTTTTTCGAGTCTGCGGAAGGCCAGTAACTAGGTCCATAGTGATGTATTCCCACTTCCACTCAGGAAGCTCAAACCTCTAAATCAATCCACCAAGACTCTGATGCTCATACTTAACCTGCTAATAATTTAAATATCGAGCCACATATGCAACGATATCCTTCTTCATTCTACGCCACAAATAATGCTGTCGCAAATCTTGATATATTTTTGCGGTGCCCGGATAAATAGAATACTGGGAACTATAGGCCTCATCTAAAATCAACTCTCAAAGCTTATCCACAATAGGCACACAAACTCGACCCTGTAATCTCAAGACTCCAGCATCACCTAAGGTAACCTGATTGGCACCTCCATGCTGCACCGTGTCTCAAAGGATACACAAAAGGGGATCATCATACTGCCGATCACGGATACGCTCCAATAATGAAGAACGAGCAACCATGCAAACAAACACTCGACTAGGCTCAGAAATATCCAACCTCACAAATCGATTGGCCAAATATTAAGCATCCAAAGCAAGCGGCCTCTCACTGACCAGAATGTAAGCAAAACTGTCCATACTGGCTGACTTTATACTCAAGGCATCGGCCACCACATTGGCCTTTACCGGGTGATATAAGATGGTGATATCATAATCCTTCAACAACTCCAACCACCTCGTTTGCCTCAAATTCAACTCCTTTTACTTGAATAAGTATTGAAGACTCATATGATCAGTGAACACCTCACACACCATGCCATAGAGATAGTGCCTCCAAATCTTTAACGCGTGGAAAATGGCTGCCAACTCTAGGTCATGAACTGGATAGTTCTTCTCATGATCTTCAATTGCCGCGAAGCATAAGCAATGACCTTGCCATAGTGGATCAACACTGCACCAAGCTCAGTACGGGAATCATCACAATTAACTATATAAGGACCTGAACCTGTGGGAAAAACCAATACCGGTGCCGTAGTTAGAGCTGTCTTGAGCCTATGAAATATCGCCTCACACTCGTCCAATCATCTGTACTAGGCACCTTTCTGGGTCAACCTGTTCATCGGGGTTGCGATAGATGTGAACCCATCCACGAACTAACGATAGTAGCCTGCCAATCCCCGTAAACTCCGAATCTCTATAGCTGATGTTGGTCTAGGTAGTTCCTGAATGTCTCAATCTTCTTTGGGTCCACCTGAATACCCTCTGCTGATACAACATGACCCAGAAATGCAACTAAACTCAACCAGAACTCACATTTTGAAAATTTAGCATGTAGCTGACTATCCTCAAAGTCTGAAGAACGACCCTAAGATGCTGCTCGTGCTCCTCCCGGTTGCGGAAATATATCAAAATATCATCAATGAAGACTATCACAAATGAGTCCAAATACAGCCTGAACACTCGGTTCATCCAATCCGTAAAAGCTACCGGGGCATTTTCCAACCCGAGTAACATAACCAAGAATTCATAATGCTCATACCAAGTGCGGAATGTGGTCTTGGGGACATTTGATGCCCTAATCCTCAACCGATGGTAGCCAGATCTAAAGTTAATCTTGGAAAATACCTTGGAATCCTGAAGCTGATCGAACAAATCATCAATCATTGGTAGAGGATATTTATTCTTGACTGTTACCTTGTTCAATTGCCGGTAATCAATGCACATTCTCATCAAACTAACCTTCTTCTTAGCAAACAACCGGTGCACCCCAAGGCGATGCATTGGGTCTAATGAAACCCTTCTTAAGCAAGTCTTGCAATTGTTCCATTAACCCTTTCAACTCAGGCAGGGCCATACGATGTGGCGAGACAGAAACGGGCTGGGTGCCCGAGGCCACATCAATGCAAAAGTCGATATCCCTATTAGGCGGCATACCGATAGATCTAAAGAAATATATCTGGGAACTCACGAACAATGTGCACAAAATCAATAGAAGGGACCTCGTCATTAGAGTCACGAACATATGCCAAATAGTCCAAACATCCCTTCTCGACCATACGTCGAGCCTTCACATAAGAGATAATACTAAGGGTAGAATGACCGGGAGCCCCTCTCCATTCTAAACAAGGCATTCCCGGTAAGGCTAAGGTTACACTCTTGGCATGGCAATCCAAGATAGCGCGGTAGGGTGATAACCAGTCCATCCCCAATATGAAATCGAAGTCAACCATGTATAAAAGTAACAAATATCACGAGTCTCAAGACCCCCAATCACCACAATGCAAGAACGATGGACTCGATAGACCATAATAGAATCATCTACCGGTGTAGACACATAAACATGAACACTCAATACATCACTAGGCAAGACCAAGTACGGGGAAAAGTAAGACACATGTGAATACATAGACCCCAGACCAAAAAATACCGAATCACCTCTATGACAAACCAGAATCGTACCTGTAATAACTGCATCTAAAGCCTCAGCTTCGGGCCTGGCCTAAAGAGCATAACATCGGGGCTGGACCCCAACACTCTGATCCACCTCTCTGGGATGGCCTGCTGGTGGCTGGCCTCCACCTCTGGCGGCCTGAGCTCCATCTCTAGGACCTCTACCTCCACCTCTAGCACCTCTACCCTCGCCTCTAGCTGGCTGGGGGGGAGGGCTGTGGGACATCTGGTGCATGTACCATGGCACGAGAACCCTAATGCGGAGAACTTCTTGAAGCTCTAGGGAAGTACCTAGCAATGTGCCTCGTGTCACCACAATTAAAACAAGCCATTGGCTAACGGCCTTGGAAACTCTAAAGCAATGGTGCATTGATAGGTGTTGATGCTGTACTGAAGGACTAATGATTGGAATTCTGCATCTGAGGACCACAGCTACCTGAAGCACTGTGAGAAAGCTGGAGTGCTGACTAGAAGGGCCTAGGAGGTTGACCCCTATCATACGAATCTCTACCTCTAGACGAGGCACCACTGAATATGCCTGACTGAAGGGGTGTTTGTCGGCCTTGTGACCACCCCCCTGTGATAATACCATCTCAACTCTCCAGGCCACATTGGCCGCCTTCTGGAAGGATACCTCAGTCCCAGCCTCTCTAGCCATCTAAAGACGAATCAGCTGATAAGCCCATCAATAAACTGTCTCACTCTCTCCCTCTCAGTGGGAAGTATAATAACAGCATGGCGAGCTAATTTAATGAAACTGGTTTCATACTGGGTGACCGTCATGGAACCCTACTGGAGGCGCTCAAACTACCTCCAATAGGTCTCTCTCTAAGTCACTGGGAGAAACTTCTCTAGAAATAACACAGTAAACTACTCCCAAGTCAAGGCTTGGCAGATCCAGACAAGCTAACTGTAGCGAAATCAACCCCATTGTTCTCAACAATACTCATATTCCGAAGAACCTCATGGCGAGTATCCAGATAATCCTAGGGATCCTTTGAAGAAGCACCGCTGAAGGTAGTAGTGAAGAGCTTGATGAACCTATCCGGCCTCCATAAAGCATCGGCAAACATCGCCGCTCGATCGCCAATCTGAGCCACTACACCCCGCTGAACTGCTCCAATTTTCATTTCCAATTTTCTTAAGCATTTCAGAAAACAATTTCCTTTAAAAATTTATTTCTCGGGCTTGGGACCTCAGAATTTGACTCTGGGCATATGCCCAAGTCTCATATATTTCTACGGACCCTCCGAGACCGTCAAATTATTGGTCCGAGTACGTTTTCCCAAAATATTGACCAAAGTTAAATTTATTTATTTTAACATCAAAACTTAACGATTTTTACAGAATTTTATATTTAAGCCTTCTGACTATGTGTACAGACTGTGCACACAAATCAAGGTGACTCTAATAAGGTTTTCAAGGCCTCGTAAGTATAAGATTGATTAGAAATAGGTGATGACATATTTAAGGATAAAGATGCATATTTCACACTCCGTTAATCGAGCATTTATGGGAGAATAGAGACGAAAGTTGAATATTTATGTGGTACTTAAATTAAATTTGATTATGATGTAATATTTATTTAATTATATTTTATCAATGATATAACTTTTGGTTGATTTATTCTTTAAAATGATTTTGTAATAAATGATTATATAAGTGGTGAACGTGAATTATATGATGAATATGAAAACAAAGAAAAGAGATAGAATTTGTTTGAAGGAAATAAAAAATAAAATACAGAATATAATAATATAATATAAGAAAGAGATAATCTTTTTTGGTGTAAAAATTTTTGTAATGGTTGAAGTAAATTTAATGTTACTTCATTTTAATGTGAAGTTTGGTGTTAGGATTGGAGATGGTCCGAGCAAATTGAAAAGCATTAGCAAATTTTTTTCCAAAGCATGTTTTACTTTAGTATCTAAATTCTAAAATATGGATAAAGTAAAGACTCGTTTGTCCATCAAAAATATCTTTTTTTTCCAAATATTTTGTTTGGATATAGTCAATCCAAGATATTTGTCAACTAGGTTATGAGTAATATCTAGAGAAAACTACTTTTATAGTTCCTCAAAATTTTAAAAATACATATTTATTTTTACTGACAGAAAAAGATTTTCGGCCCAAACTTATTGCATCTAATAGCCCGAAATATTTATTTTGTATATTTTTTGTATAGTGACAGTCTATTTTGTAAGTCTATTTTGTATAGTGACAGTCTATTTTATATAGTAACAATCTATTTTGTATTGTAATAGTCTATTTTGTATATATTTTATATAGTGACAGTCTATTGTATATAAATTATATAGTGGCAGTCTATTAGTATATATTCTGTCTAATGACAGTCTATTTTGTATATATTTTTTATAGTGACATTTATTTAGTATATTTTTTGTATAGCAACGGTTTATTTTTGTATATGTTTTGTACAGTAACAGCCTATTGTATATAAATTGTATAGTGATAGTTTTCAGCCATTTTTCACTATCATTTATTCTCCGTTGAGTATAATTTATTTAATCGTTTGCCTAAAACTTACTTTTTTGTAAGAAAAAAAAGAAGAAAAACTACATAGCGAGTAGTACAAGTTGTCACACCTCCTTTTTGCTACTACAACCCTGCGAAGGGTGTAGATAAGGGAGTTTTTCCAATTAAAGGACAATCGAATCAGGATTCAATTATTTAAGAGAATTTCAGAGTCGCCACTTGGGAGATTCATGGTGTCCCAAGTCACTGGTTAGAATCCTGAATCGAGGAAAGAATGACTCTGTTTAACAGTCCGCGAACCAGAAATCCGAGTAAGAAATTCTGTTAACCCGGGAGAAGGTGTTAGGCATTCCCGAGTTTTGTGGTTCTAGCACGGTCTCTCAACTGTCATATTTGGCTTAAATTATCTAAGTTTTACAATTATGAGACTATATGCATGTTTAACCTTTTAACCACCTTTAATATTATTGTTTTTTAAGGAAAATTGCCGTCAAAACGTGCCGTAAACCACCTCACATAAATTAACCCGTGGTTTTTGACACATTCTAACTTTGTTGGGATTCAGATTTGGGTCACATAAATGCGCACCCGAGTTAAGAAAGGTAAATTATTAAAAAGAACGCACCTAAATTGACTAACGTTGTTACTTTTTGGGAGGCCATAGAATTTGACTAAATGGCACACCGTGATCTCTAAGGATGTCAAAATTAAGAAAGGTCCATAACTTTATTCAATTGTTATTTGTTGGCACACCTAATTTTAAGAGGATTAATTCCACTAATCCGGAAGGCCAGGACCTATCTCACATTATCTAGTGGCACACCTTAGCCCAATTAGCGGACGAAAAGAGTTAATGTTAAATGTGGTAATAGGTTCCTAAGGGCCATTTATTCGACATCCAAGAAACTTAAACGGACCCTCTGGGTGAAGTCTAAAACCGGTCAACTTGGTATTTCAAGGGTCAAAACTGCAGCCCAAATCGTGTCCAAACAAGCTATCAAGCTTGGGCCCAAAAAATGAGCCCAAATAGAAACAAAACAAAGGCCAAACTTAATTCAAGTCCCTAGTTCGAGTTCTTCCGGTCACCACCCAAGTTTTGATCTGTCGCATTTCATGTTTTTTAACTTAAGAAAAATTAAAAGGTGTCAATAGTCAATAGTCATGAGCACAACCTTAAAATTTTTGGAAAGACAACCGAGTGTGGAAATAGGCGACCACATTAACTTGTTACTACACAAATCAATTATCCGGGATCTATTCACACATGAGTAAACATCTAGAAAACCATGTACAGAGCTGTTTCATGAAGAGCAGGAAACTAACTAACAAATAAATTCAGGACAGTCCATTGTCACTTAATTACAATACAAACAATAACACCATATTTAACATGTCCAGAATTCGACGATCTAGCCAAAACCAACTCAGATTCTTGGCTGAACATACGTCATTTATGAAGTGTAAGATACAAGAAATAAAAAATAGACATCTAAACATCAGATTCCCTATTCTCATTGCTCAGTTTTTGACTGAGCTTCACACTGTGTGAGTTTCAATGATGTGTACATGGATGGAAAATAAGGAAGAGGTAAGGAATGCAGTGGTAACAGCAGCACAGGGTCAACAGATAAATAAAACCCAGAAAATGAATCAAACAGTCCGAAAATCAACTTCAAACCCAACAATCAAAATCAAACTAAAACTGAACCAAGACTTGATCAACAACTGATTCAACTTATTTTATTTCAGGTACTCAAAAGTTAACTCAAAATGAATATCACAGGAATGTCTAAGGATTTTTAATAGAGCAGTAATTCCCTTTTATTTTTTAGTCGTCTAGGATTTCAGTGGTTTCTTAGCTCTCCTTTTCTCTTCCAGGTTTTTTTAAGAGGTCTCTAAATTCTCTCAGGTCTGTATATTTTCAGCTCTATCTTTTTTTCTTCAAAGACAAGAATAATGCATTATATAGACTCAACAATAGGGCAACCCTATTGAACTAATTTTGCACCCTTAGTCCCTTATTAATTTTCAATTTTTACTTAGTTCATCCCTCAATCCATGCCTTGTTGGCCAAGTTATACTGCTATCTTCGTGAAATTCAGACTAAAACCCACTTCTAGAAGGTTATAAGGGATTCCAATTTAGTTACTGCACTATTCTTTTTGTTAAACTACCTATACTGCCCCTAATTCAACTCATGAATCACAAACTTAGTCAACTAATCCTCAGCCCTGTTAATTTGGTCAAAACTAACCATAGTTAGCCAATCAAGGGTTGGGAAAGGTATATTCAAACAATTCGTAAAATTGAACTACTCAATCTAACAAATTAAAACTGGCATTTAACTCTAACTAACACAATGCCTAAGGCCATAATTAAACAGGAAGCTAACAATTAACAGCAAACCAACGGAACTGAAACTAAAATCAAATTAGCAGCAATAATCATGGATCATTCAATAGAAACAAACACACAATCAAATACGAACTAAACCATATGACTGCAATATGCGAAAATCAGAGACCTAAATTGAAGAACCCTAACTCACACCAAAATAAAAGAAGTACTGGACATGAAAGAGCAGAAAAGTATGCATTAAAACATATTTACTCATGCAAAGAGAAAGAAACACAAACAAAGAAAGGAAAAGATTGAGAAACTTACGGTTTAGGCTATCGTTTGGATTGACCTCGAATCAAGTCTCCAAATAATGCTACATGCTTGTTCTTTCCAAGAACAAGCATATAACCTTATTTGGAACCCCTATTCGAACACTGTCAAACCTTGAAAATTCGACCCGTCTTGAATAAAAACTTTGATCTAAAATTCGCGTAATTATGATTGGTTTTGAGGGAAGTTGGTTTTAGATTTGGGAAGAAGAAAGTGAGGAGACCCTTGGGTATGATATTGGGGAGATTTGGTGGTGGCGCCGCAGGAGACGGCGGAGCCGGCGACACTGATTTGAATATTCGACAAGTTTGGGCAAGATTCAAAGGAAGACAAGCCCGGATACAGAATGGGGAGGTGAAGAGGGACATCTTGTGTAAATTTGGGGTGGTTTAGAGAATTGCCACCGGCGGCGGCGATTTCCTGCCGGCGGCGGACAGTGGTGGTGTGGTGGTTTGACAGCGGCGTACACCGACAGGGATGGTACGAGGAGGGTAAACTTGGTCTCTAGGGTTTCTTAAGATTTCAGACACTTTTATTGAAATCCAAGATGCACTCAGGGCCGTCGGATTATGAGGGATGGATAGCCATGATTAATTTTCTATTTATTAACTTCAAACGGCGTAGTATTGCTTCTATACTACGTCGTTTCATTAATCTTAAAGGCATGGGGTTTGGGCTTGGGTTGGACAGCTTTGGACTGGGTTTAATTTGCAAAAATGGCACAAATTGACCTTTTAAAACAAGACCATATTTTCAAATCCTTTTTTTCTTATTTGTTTTAATTTCTAAATTATTTTGTTAACACCAAATTAACAAAAAGTTGATTTAAATCCAAAATTGGGCTAATTGAATAAAATGCTTTATTTTTATATTTTTTGTGAGTTGAAATGCACTCAACACGCAAACAAACACATAATTTACTCAATTAAATTCTAAATATCCAAATAATAAAAGAAGGACACAAATAAACACAAAATCACACAATTAATAAGGAAAAATATAAATAAATACGAAATCACACAAATAACCCCTAATAATTCAAATAATAAAAGAAAAATGTAAACACACGCGATTAATTCCTAGTAATAAAAGAAAAAATATAAATAAACACACATCACATAATTAATTCTAAAAAGAATTCAAATAATAAAAGAAAATTCTAGTTTGTGAATTTATAGAAACATTTCAAGTGAAGCAAAAATTACGTCTACACACAAGTTGTATGTGTCATTTACGTGTTAGCTTACATATGTAATTGTAAAATCAGGGAGAATATGATTTGCCAAGGTAAGGGTACCTATGATACGAATGAGTAACGACAAATGTATTTGTGTTGGAGGAATTTTTACTTAACTATAAAATAAGTGGAGGTCTAAAGGACGACAAATGATAGTTTCATCATTTCTCATTCGCTTTGAATTGGACATCAACATTGTTTATATGTATATTTCAAATATTTTTACAAATTCTCTGCTCTTTTATCTCCTTCTCTTTCTTTGATTGGCTTGCCCACATATCTTCCTTTTAATGCTAATGTTGAATTTTTTTGTTCTCCAAATATGCTCATTCATATATCAATAGTAATGTTAATTGTTGAGTTTTTACAAAATGGATGTTATGTTAGTAATGGGATTACTGGGTCGGGTCCTCGGATCTCATCACTATATTCGCTCCTCCTATATTCCTTAGGTTTGATATTTTTAGTTATTGAGTGAAAATTGAGAATTTTGGGTTACATTTTTGGTATGTATCCGAAAAATTCAACCTCTTGTATATATTATAAAACAAAGTAGAGTTCTAGCAAAGTTTTATTTTGAACAAAATAAATTTTAGGAATGATTTTTTTGGGAGGAAAAAAATGCTATGTTACTAGTGAAATTTGAACCTTTTATTTAAATAACTGTGTGGACAGTGAACTCACGTTAGAAAGGATATGTAATTGTTGTGGTTAAGCAAGTTAGTCAAATTTGTAGAACAACCTGATTTCGAGAAATGACGGAGGAGGAGGAGGAGAAGGAGGAGGAGGAGTACTGGAAACGGAGCTAGAGCTTCAATTGAAAGAGCAAAAAGCAGTATTTTTGGATTAGCTACTAGAATTACTTTGGGTCTATAAAATATATATTATAATTTTGGGCTACTGAATGTTATAGTTTAGCCCGGGGGCTATAACTGATATTTGCTCTAATATCTACCAAAACATTAAGTAGAATCCAAATACATTAATATTTAGCCAAAAAGAGTAAAGAAATGCTGTATGGGAATAACTTAACGGCAGTAATTCATCATTTTATTATGTAATAAGTAATGTAATTAATTTTTGATTAATAACTACCTTGATAAGCTAGCCAAGTACCCAAGGTCAATATTTTTTTTATCTTGTTACTTATTTGTTTTACTTTTGTTAAGGGTCGTCTGATTCACCTATTAATAATGCGGAAACTATAGTGCACCAATTGTTTTATACGATGATTAATAATGAATGCATTAAAATCCAGTGACTAATAATGAAGTAATTGTAATATTCAAATTGCTTATTTTAAAAATACACTTTTGTCATTAAATAGTTAATTCCTTCTTGTTAATACACCGTCTTTCTATTTTATAAATTTCATTTCGCATAAAATAATACATAAATTTCATGATAAATCAAAGCCTCTTTGACAAGTCCGAATCTTGATTATCAAAGTTTTTATTTTTATTTATTTATTTCTTTATTTATTATAAGGGATCTTGCAGTCATTATTTTTCAGATGCGTATAGAATAAACTTCACTCTTATGTAATAGTCTATAAACTACACAGGAGAGTAAATAACACTAGACGAGTTCAATACGACGAGTTCGACTGAGGAGGTCTGTACGTGTTTTCGAACACTAGACTTCCCATTTGGTAACTTCCTTACTCAACCAACTCGTCCATCCCAAAGGGTCTTGATTATCAAAGTTGACACTCTAACTTTTCAAACAACAGACAAATTATTTTGATTAAGGGGTGGAGATCGAGTATTAGGATTGTAGATTAGGAGGCAGTGATTATTTTTCTACTTGTACCGGGTGTGAAACTAGTTTGCAAAGGTTTTGTCTTAGACTGTTAGTGGTTAATATTGTTTTCACACTATTCTTCTGTTTTTTTTAATATTGGGCCTTATTTACTTGTTGTTATTATTCCTTTGCATTTATTTCTTGGTTCTTATGATGTTGTTATTATTTCTATGATTTCTGTTGATGGTACTGATATATTGTCTCTTTTCGTCTTCTTGAGCCGGGGATCTATCGAAAATAATCTGTCTACTTCCTCGGGATAAAAGTAACGTTTACATACACACTACCCTCTTCAAACCTCACTTATAAAATTTTACTGGATTATTATTATTTTAGTATCAAACATAAAATGCCTTCACATATATATGAAAGGTTTCCATTTTGTTTAGCTGAGATTTTAAAAAAGATTGGTAAAGTTTTGCATACATAGCAACTTATTATTAAGTTTTTTATACAACTTGTATTTAATTTAAAGTACTAATATGTATTCTTAATTTATTGTACTGTGCAACATTCTTGTAAAATATTATTCAAGGCCAACGCCAGGGTGTTGGCTTTTCTAATTACTATATATTGTACTTCTTTCTTTCTCAATTTAAGTGACATAATTTTATTCGGCTCCATGTTTAATTTTATTCGGCATAAAGAAAGAATAACTTTTTAAAGCGTGTGGTATTAAATGCATAATAATATATGTTTAGCTATATATAAAATTTATAAAACTTGTGATTTTAAATATATTATTATTGATAAGTGATTATAAAATTTTATAATTATGGGTTAAATGATAAATTTAAAATTAAAGTATTCAAATTTAAAGATATCGCATTCTAGTTTTGAACGGATACGAGAAGACTTATACAAAACGTTGAAATACTCAATGGTGAAGATATAATAAACTAACTAAATAAATATATTATTTAATAACTTCAACTTTTAAATAAGATGGATACATATTTTAATACTCTTTTTAACATAAGAGCATGAAGGTGAATCTTGGTTCTAGATTCACGTCTTATTATCATTCATTATCAAAAAGAATTTTTGAGTGTTCTGTCTTTGTGAGACTATTACAGCCCTATTCCCTAAATTGGTTAAGCATTAAGATCGACATGTATTGTACTTTTTGTATATAGTAATACAATTTAACACAACTTGAATTTTGATGGCGTTAGGTCGAAGATTCATTTTTTGCATTTTCTTTTTGGTAATCCGCATATAATAACTCGGACTATTTTGTTGGCTCAATTAGGAGTAGCAAGCATGTAGATTGGAGCGAATATGAATGGGTCGAAAATAGGTAATATAAAACGGATAAAATATTCGATTCAACCCATATTTAATGCGGATAGAAATAAGTTAACCGGCAGATAATATAAATATCCTGTTAAGAATAGAAAAGAGTTTTAAATAGAATATTGTAGAGAGTTTAAAAATATTGTAGAGAGTTTTACTTTGAGGGTAAGTCATTTTTCCTCCTATAAATAGAGGGGTCTTACCCCATTGTAAACTGACCACAAAATTCAATAAGAATTTTCTCTCTCTACTTTACTCTGCAATATTCTTCTTCTATTATTATTGTTTATAACACGTTATCAGTACGAGACTCTAATCAATTGAGTAGAAGCTTTGGGATTTAGCATAATGATTGTCAATTGTTCCATGAATTTTCTTCATGATTAAATTCTGGATTTAAGGTAAGTAATTTACTTTTCTCTTTCAAATTCTTGAAATTCTACGATTTGATTTCATATACAAACAAAGACAACAAAGTTTGATTATAACTCTAATGGAGTTTGTAAGAAATTACGCTCACATGAAGTGGTAAAATTTCTATGCCTTGTCATGATCAAAATTCATGTATGATTGTGGGCAAAGAATTGAAAACACGTCCCATTGAATTTGCTCCATTCTCATTCCATTTAGAGAATGTGATAGCAGTATGTGACAAGTCTGAAAGAAGACCAACTTATTACTATGAATGTATCAATAGATGTGGGCGTGGCAACAGACGAAATTATAATCGTCATTATTATGGTAATGATAACAATAAGGATTCTCAAAATAATCCTTCACTCTGTGAAAGTAATATTTGTCATAAATTTGATTATATGAGATTTTATAAAGCGCATATAGATGATTATGGTCCATTCATGATGTGAGTGTGACAACATCTAATTTATGAATATATATTCATTCTTGGAAGAATATGAACGTGCTAGTGGTAATGAATATACCACACTCGCCTCTAGAAGGAGATTTGAGATGATATAAGAAAATAATGTCATTATTATGGCATGAATGGTCATTGATCAAGTACCTATTGTACGCCAAAATATTTTGGTAATGTGATTATTAAATGACAATAATAATGCAAGAAACATATCTTGCATTTAATTTTTACCATGACCATAATGATACAACTTTCTATTTAAAAGAAATATTCACTATATAGATATTGATTAATATGTGATAGTACGAAATTTGTTGAGAACTCTGTAAGAGCCAATTATACTATTTTGGAGAAACACAATTGATTACCAATAAGGTATTGTGTTGTACTAAGTCTCAAAGAAACTTATTCAGTTTCCAAAGTATCAGCGAAAGCGGTTGATTATATTGAGACTATAAATAAAAGAAAGATTTAGTATCTTCTATTACTACAACTTATAGCGGAATAATATGTATGCGAAAAGCTACCCGCTTTATTCTTCAGTTTGTACTATACAGATAAAAGAATGCCACAATAAAGTAGAACTTTATTGACATAAAACTCATATCATAATAAACTTGGAGTTTATTGATATCCAATTGGAATAGCTGGTTTAGTCATATTAATTAAAGTATGATGTGCAAAAATAAACGAGAATCTATATGGTAAACATTAAAGAACTAGAAAGATCTTTACGAATTCTCTTAGGTTGCTTGTTCTCGTTAATTGATAGACCAATTAAAATTGGGATTGAATCCCATGAATACTGGAAATATCAAAGTTGAATATAAGCCCATTCATCTTCCATGTAAACCACATAATATGCATCTATGAGATGGTTACATGTGCGATTATTATTAACCCGCAACATGGTATTTTGCGAGGTAACTTGCTCAATAATTTAATTTAGAGCATAATTTTCAGATTTTCTATTCAAGATAGATTATCTTGATAAGTTGGTTTATATCACAGCTGGTTTAGCAAAATAATTTATTGAGTGCCTCCACTTAATAGCAAAACTATTGCTTATGAGAGCAAAATTATTTATATCAATTTGATATACGTTATATACGAGAGTATATTATATTCTCCCCTCACAAGTGGTTCAGGGTCAGGAACAAAATAGTGATGTGCAGTGTATGTTAACACGATAATGCACAAAGATGAATTATCAAAGTTGAGGAAACAAGTTAGTTTTTCTAACATGAGGGGGAGACATGACAATAATTGAGAAAAACGTTACATGGAATGAATTATTATTTATACATATAGATCCTCGAATAGGATAATATGAATTTGAAGTTCATAAAAAAATAATTCATTTGCAATATATTGCAAAGTATACTAGACGCATTTGCTGACCCAAAGAAAGTAACTATATTCTCATTGTAAATGCTCATATTAAGTCCTAGAAGGACAAAGTCTATGGTAGACTTAAAGCGTATAGACAAATCAATTTCAAATAAACTTGTTGATAAAGAATGAGCAAATGATCAAAGTGATCATAATAAGGAGGCAAGTGATCTAGAAGGTCAAATGACATACCACTTCATAAAATCTCATGAGAGATCCAGGTACTTGAATATATGAATGAAGAGATCTCTATGTTATGTCTTTATGAAAATTTATTGGAACCGATATAACAAGTTCGTCGACGACATCTATTATAGCACTAAGTTTAGATGAGGATCTTAAGTCTATCAAATATAGACACAAAAGTATTGGATAAATGGAAGAGATACAATTCAAGTAGAATTGATTTTATATGAAAGACATGTAGTTTTGGACATGTAGTTCAAATACTTAAAAGTATAAAGTCAATGGTATGTGCAATCAGGTTTCGATATCTTATTTGTCTAGCATGACATGAAAACTTGGTATGCAGCTAAAGTCTATTATATGGCTTATATGACAATCCATGAAGGATTTAAGTTGCTTGAAGCATCTACAATTCTTGATCTTGAGGTACCACTTCCTCAGTGAAATTTATGCACAAATGTATCTTGCTATAACTATAAGCATGATAATGTGATACCGAGGATACCTTTATGGATATATTGAAGAGCCATTCCACGGTATTTGTGAAGACATTATATATCTATCACGAGTTATAATTTCAATGTGCAAATATTCATTATAGTTAATATGGATGATTTATTTATCAAATCTCTACCAACAATCTCTTGAAGATGGTGCACAAGATTGGGATGCAAAAACTCAATGGTGTGAATGGATGCTCTCTTCAGGGGGAGTTAATGCGTGTTGCACTCTTTTTCCCTTACAAGGTTTTGTCCCATTGGGTTTTACTTGTAAGGTTTTTAACGAGGCAACCAATAGGCGATTTATAAACATGTGTACTCTTTTTCCTTTTCTAGAATTTTTTTCCCATTGGGTTTTGTTTTAGTTAAGGTTTTAACAAAGCACATTACTTATTGAGTAGACATTCAAGGAGGAGTGTTAAGAATAGAATTCTATTTAGAGTGAATGTCTATCTTGTAAATAGTTTTACTTTGAGGCTAAGTCATTTTTCCTCCTATAAATAGAGGGGTCTTACCCCATTGTAAACCACCCCAAAATTCAATAAGAATTTTCTCTCTCTACTTTGCTCTACAATATTCTTCTTCTATTATTATTGTTTATAACATATTCATATTATTTGTAGCTTCTTGAATATAATTATTTTTGAAGAATTCTTCGATCATACCTATATTTGACCTATTTTTAAAAAGTTTATTATCCAACATCTAACCCATTTTTTAATAAATTATATGAATGGATAACTTTTTTTGGTGCCACCACTAGTTCCAATTAACAACAACAACAACAACAACCCAGTATAATCCCATTTAGTGGGGTCTGGGGAGGATAGTGTGTACACATACCTTATTCCTACTCTTGGGTAGAGAAGTTGTTTCCAAATAGACCCCCGACATCCTTCCCTCCAAGAAATTCCCACCTTGCTCTTGGGGAGACTCGAACTCACAACCTCTCGGTTGGAAGTGGGGGTTGCTTACCATCAGAGCAACCCCTCTTGTCCTAATTAATACAATATAATATGATACGTAACTGTAGAATATAATATTCTTCACTTTAAAAGTTATGAGTTACAGTTTAACACTAAATCATTCAAAAAATTCCTTTAAAACAACTATCATTTTAAATCCATCTGCACCAAACTTGAATAGCATTTCCCATTTTCAAATAACAGTGTGACGTGAAGAAGAAGAAGGCACAATTTAATACAAGAGGAATATAATTATATGTTATTAAGTGTAAAATAGAAAATCAAAAGTCTTGTTTTTATCTAAAATTTTGTACCCAATCAATACTGTAATAAAAATCAAAATGGATAGCAATTTAGAGCCATTTGGACATAAAAGATTCCCCTTTTTTCAACAAATTTTTACTTTTTTCCGAAATCAGCTTTTGTTCATAAATTTTCCAATTTTCACTTGAAAATGTATTTAATAATTTTCAAACTGAAAAATTCCAAAAAGCTATTTTTCAATATTTTCACTTACAGAACTTCAAAACAACCCAAAGTTATA
Source organism: Nicotiana benthamiana (assembly GCA_034376525.1). Lineage (NCBI taxonomy): Eukaryota > Viridiplantae > Streptophyta > Magnoliopsida > Solanales > Solanaceae > Nicotiana > Nicotiana benthamiana. The sequence goes on along the minus strand of CM067340.1, from coordinate 23,476,413 downwards.
TTTATGTCCAAACACAACTCGAAATTTCAAATACCAGTTTCAGTTGAAATTTTTTTTCACCTTTCTCTAAAATTTTACGATTCTTATGTCCAAACGTCCACTTAACGTCGTGTCGCTGCTTGCAATTTTCCCGAGATGGTGAGATGTTTTGGAGTGTATACATATACTAGGGATTTTCGATTTATGTACCATGTGAAATTCCATGTGTGTGGCATATAGGTGTGGTGACGAGTACCTATGCGCCACCAAAATATCATTTTTCATGTTCTCTTCCCCATCTCTCTTTATATTGCTATCCTGGCTTAATTGCTACTTATTCCTAAATGTTTCCATGTCTAACTGCTCCGTATTAACTATTGTTCTTGTTATTGTAGTATTTAGTTGCTCCATGGTTTCGTTTCATTATCATGTTGGCTTATATTGGTTTATTGGTGCCTTATGATGCCTCTTGGTTGATCTCATTGAGATTTTCACCGTTGAAGTTTCATAATCATAGTGATATTCCATTGTGTGGGTTGAAGTATAAGAAATGTGGGGAATTTGAGTTAGCTTGTGAAATATCTTGTCTTTATTCTTTGTGATTGGGGTGTGCGTGTATATATAGATTATGGCTTCCTCACTATCAACAAGCTCCCACAGACAATCCGACAGATAGACAAATAGGCAATCTGATAGATAGATTATGGCTTCATTACATTCAACAAGCTCCCACAGGCGATAAACTGCTTCTGACTTCTTCATTCGGGTTGTAGCCATATCGTATAGAGTGAAAATGCCTTTTAATGGGAGTAGCTATATTCAAGCAAGCATTCCAGTGAAACAATACTTTGACAATGGGCTCTGCCCAAAACTGGGACTGACTTTATACAGAGAGAGAGAAAAATCAGCAAAAAAGCACTTTTTGAATCTGGATATTGGATAGGCTAAGCTAGGTGTAGCCCTCTCTCTACAGTTTTGCTTGAACTTGTCAAGCCCGGGTGCCTATGCAATTATTAACGCAGGGTGCTATTGTACCAGTGGTGGAGTGGCTTGAATCAAATCGTTTGTCTAGAGAGGGTGTAGCGATAGCCAAAGTGGACTGTACTAGAAAGTAAAGATGATGTATAAGCAACTAGCCTTAGAGTAGTGTATCGAACTAAAGGACAGGAGCGACCCATAATCATTGACGAAGAGGAAGGCTTGGAAATGGATCAAACATATTGAGGAGGAGCTTTCACAAAGGCCAATAGCCGATAGCTGATGTCACTAGCCTTAACTTCTTTATCTACTTGAAAGCTGATGGGAGTACGAATTTCTTCAAGGAAGTGTCCCATATGATATTATATTAGTAAAGAGCCCTTGATCCTAGATAAGTAAGGAGATATGCCTATGGATGGAAAGATAGCGAGCGTGATTCTCAACTTAGTCTCTCAGAGGCCAGCTCGTTATAACCCTAAAACACGGCGTTAGCAGGGTTGGGCTCCCCCTGCAGAAATACAACAAACACGGGACAGCCGAGAACGATGACCCTTCTCGAGCCTAAGGCTTAAGTTGGACTTTCTCTTTCTGCTACTTGTCACTCCGAAGTTTAGGATTTTGTTTCGAACCGATGGGATTTTTCGAATGGTAATGAAGCTTGCCATTCTCTTTATTTGGCCGAATCCGACTCTGGGCCAGCCCTTTTGCTAGCTTTTTCATTATGCTGGTTCAACTACTGTTTATGCTTGAAATATCTAAATACCTGAAATCCACTCTCAATAGATGTTGCCCTTTAAACAGTGTGAAAGGGTGGTAGGTAGAACTAAGGGAATAATCTTTTTTGGTCCGGTAATGGAATCAATAGCTTTCTCAAAGAGGGATATAGGAAGAAGCCAATAGCCTACAGGCTTGCCAGCGGACTTGATTGACCTATTGAAATGCCAGTATAGACTTCTAGCACATGGTCAGCTAGCTAAAGGCCAGCTTCGGTTCTAGGCAAAGATCCGCAAGTAGCAGTTCCTATCCCAGTTCCCGTTCAACATTCATTCAGAGTATTCTCCCATTGCCATGCTTCAACTAGTTGCTTTGCGGACTGCTCTTGCTCTTACTGCTCTTTCCTATGCTTTCTGCTTCTGACTACTTGCCTTTCCCTCACCGTCATTGCCTTCCCGCTTGATATCTCGTTTTCCTTATCTCGTGCAATTAAAGGGAACGAGACTGGAAAGCCCAAACTGAGCCCGTCGAGGAATACTTACCGATACCGAAGCCGTTCCACTCGTCCCTCTTTCCTTTCGAGGAGGGACTTCGCTTCACTCTCCTTGAAGAAAGCAACTTTCCGGTTATGTAAATGATAACCGGCTTATACAAAGGTTTGTTTGTTAGAATTCTTCTGTCAAAATCTTTTGGGAGGTCTTGGTGGTCTCATATTATTTAAAATAGTTTAGAAAGCTATTCCTACAAGGAAAGGCCTCCTTTCTTTCATCTAATAGCTGGCTGATCTCTTTTCATATTCAAAAAAGGAAGGTGCCGCTTTAAAGCAAGTCGCCTAGGTTCTTAAGAAAGATTTTTAGTTTTGTAAAGCGGAATTCTCCTTTGACTCGATCTTTAATTGAAGTATAGCATTATGAAAACTCTTTCAGAAATGCAATAAGTTTCTCAAGGATTTTGAGAAAACCCAACATAAGACTCGACTTTGATTTTTTCTTTTTATATTTCTTTTCTCGTTTTTATTGGTTTACATGAGTAAACCATCCATGTCTTTCTTGTTCCACTAGCTAGGAGATAATTTGAAAATGACCCCTTCGTTATTACTTATTTCTTTATGTCAAAGACCAGAAGCTGGAAACTTCGTTTTTTATTGAGGTCGTGTACAACAACCTTGACATCACAAGCCTGGGCTGGGCCTACCTCCATCTGAATGTTCGTCCATATATATATATATATATATATATATATATATATATATATATATATTTGAAATTATTATTTTGAGATCGGTCATACAATATTATTTTTCGATGTTTTTCGCCATAAGTATGTCAATATCACTCTCTCCACATGCAAATGCTAGCTGCGCACGTCAATGCAAAAATTTACATATTGTCAATTACTTCAATCGCTTTGTAAGCATCCGGCTGTGATCATTAAACTAATATAATACTAAGACTAGCCAAGAAAGAGATTGAACAGTTGGAAATAAGATAATATAAGCCGTCCTTTTCCTTTTATTTTCCTACATGTAATCTTTGATTAGATAGTTTACAAACCTACAGATAAGCTATCAGCTCTCTATCATGATATGGATGAAATCCATGTCTTCAACTCCTTCTTTTGAAATCCTCAGACAAGTTAAGAGGCCTCGCATATATGGACAGATGGAATCTACCATCACGTGAGGAAAGGCCGCACCCTCGAAGGTGTGATGCAAACAGTTTATTTTAATGCAAGTATCAATGGTTGTTTTCACGACTCGAAACCGTGACCTATAAGTCACACACAGATAACTTTATCGGTTTGTCAAGACTCCCATTCAGATGGAATCTACCATCATCTAGGAATAAGCAAACAAAACCAGCTAACACATTATATGAACATCCTTGAATCACTACACCTTGAATAGTTTCTGCGAATTTTGGATAGGATAAACGTTATTAGAATTTAGAATTTAAACTCTATGGTCCAACTTTTAACATTCTAAGTTCAACTCACTGTATTTTCAAAGTTATCGGGATCATATATATTATTTTTTATATTTTTGGTGAATTTTTATACATAAATTTATGTTTGCGCAGAAAGTACTGGGTTAAGAGGATCCCGATACTTCACTGCTGCATCCATCTCTGTTGTGTGCATCTATATATCAGAAGAAGAACAAAAAGACAGCACGATGCACGAAGTATTCCGTATTCACGTAGGGTCCCGCAGCGGTGTGATGTAGGCAACCTATCCTAATACAAATATTAGCAGCTAATTCAACGGCTCGAACACATAAACAACTTTATCATTTTTCCAAGACTCCCCATCATATATCATAAGACTACAACAACAACAGCAACCCAGTGTAATCCCACAAGTGGGGTCTTGGAAGGATAGAGGGTACGCAGACCTTACCGCTACCTTTAAGAACGCAGAGAAACTGTTTCCGGGCTCGGGAGAGGAAAAGGGGAGGGGCAATAACAAACAAACCGATCTGACAACCGAAAATTATATCAAAAGACTGTCTAAAATAAAGATAATGGTGTGCATTTCAACAACTTGCCAGCTTATTTGCAGACAGCTTCAAAGACCAACTATATATATGCTAATACTTAAATGGTAGTAAGAAATTGCAAAGATAGTTATGAGTATATCATACATTACTTAAACTAAGCAAGCTTGTTGACATGATATAAAGGTATATGCCCATAATATTCCAGGTATTACTCTGGTTTGTCTGAAATGGTATTAGAAGACAACTCTTATAAGTAGTTGGTATTTTTCCACAAATCCATATATCATTATTCAAACAGTTCTCTCCTAAATTCAGAAGAAGCAATTCTAGCCATGGCTGTTGAGGATAATAATCTACAAGTGCTTAATGCACTTGATTTGGCCAAGACTCAACTTTACCATTTCACAGCAATAGTTATTGCTGGAATGGGATTTTTCACTGATGCCTATGATCTCTTCAGCATTTCACTCGTAACCAAATTACTCGGGCGTTTATACTACACCAAGCCAGAGTTACTGAAGCCCGGAACACTCCCTCCGACCGTCTCAGCATCAGTCACGGGTGTCGCGCTGGTCGGCACCCTCGCCGGCCAGCTTTTCTTCGGCTGGCTCGGTGACAAGATGGGCCGAAAAACAGTCTATGGTATGACTTTGATTATCATGGTTTTGTGCTCCATTGCATCAGGGCTCTCCTTGGAGTACTCCTAAGGGTGTCATGGCCACTCTCTGTTTCTTCAGGTTTTGGCTTGGATTTGGCATCGGTGGCGATTACCCGTGGCGCTTTTATTGCTGCTGTCTTTACTATGCAAGGTTTTGGAATTTTGTTCAGTGGGATAATTGCACTTATTGTGGCAGCTGGATTTGATCTTGCTTATAATGTCCCAACTTCGAAGAGAATGCAGCTCTTTCCACCGTGCCACAATCCGACTACATTTGGCGTATAATTCTCATGTTCGGAGCATTACCAGCTGGCCTTACATACTACTGGCGTATGAAGATGCCGGAAACAGCCCGATACACAGCTCTCGTGGCTAAAGACGCGAAAAGAGCCGCACAGGACATGGGGAGGGTACTACAAGTAGAAATTGATCCAGAGGATGCAAAGATCGAACAACTGTCTAGGGATGAAACCAATAAATTTGGTCTATTTTCTTGGGAATTTGTTCGTCGCCACGGGCTGCACCTATTCGGCACATGTTCCACATGGTTTTTGTTGGACATTGCTTTCTATAGCCAGAATTTTTTCCAGAAAGATGTGTTCAGTGCAATTGGATGGATCCCAGCGGCCAAAACCATGAACGCCGTTCAAGAAGTTTACAAGATTGCAAGAGCACAAACCTTGATTGCACTACTTAGTACAGTGCCAAGGTACTGGTTCACCGTGGCGTTCATCGATATCATTGGAAGGTTCGCGATCCAATTGATGGGATTCTTCTTCATGACTGTATTCATGTTCGCCATCGCCATTCCCTACGGTCATTGGACATTGAAGGAGAACCATATCGGGTTCGTTGCAATGTACTCCCTCACATTCTTCTTCGCTAACTTTGGGCCAAATGCAACCACATTCGTGGTCCCGGCTGAGATTTTCCCGGCCAGACTTCGATCAACATGTCATGGTATTTCTGCAGCTGCAGGTAAAGCTGGAGCTATAGTAGGAGCGTACGGGTTCCTGTACGCTGCACAAAACAAAGATCCAACGAAAACCGATGCAGGATACCCAGCGGGTATCGGCATAAAGAACTCGCTCATTGCCCTAGGGGCCATCAATGCTCTGGGAATGATCTGTACCTTCTGTGTACCAGAGTCCAAAGGAAAATCCCTGGAGGAAGCATCACAGGAAACTATACCTGGAGAAAGTTGAGTTGTGATTCTATTGTGTGATTGATGCAGCCTTTTTTGTGTTCTTTTTTTTTTTTTTTTTTCTATCATTTTATGTATCTGTTGCTGTCTTTTTCTTTGTATTGTAATTCTTGTTTGCTGATTTTTATATGATTCTTTCAACAACGTATGTATCATACTCTCAAACTGAACACTAACAAGTTCAAACTTATGAAAAAATGGTACAACAACAATAACATACCAAGTATTATCCCGCACCGTGGGAGTCTGGGGAGGGTACTGTGTACGCAGACCTTATCCCTACCTTGTGAAGATAAAGAGGTTATTTTCAATAGGCCCTCGGCTCAGGAAGAAAACAAATGGTATTGATGTTTTTACTATTTTCTTACATTTTCTTTAATTTTGAATATGTTGGAAGTATATGTTTTTGAAAGGCAAAATAGATATATAGACACTCAAACTTGGTCACTATTGTTAGTTTGACACTTAAACTTATCCAATAATCAAAGACACTCAATGTTAACATAGGTGTGTCTCGTGAACAACTTGGACTGACATGGCAAATTAAGTGTTGAGCGCGTGAAACCCCTAAAAATTATGTTTTTCCTTTTTGTCATTTTCCAAAACTAACATCCGCCTTCAAATTTCCACCATCCTCCCCCCCCCCCCCCCTCCTATTATTGTCGAGTCCTTATTCGCTTTCATAGCATTCAATTCTTCGTTTCCTTATTCTCTCCATGAGACATATTTGTACGAAGTTAAAGTGTTTACTCAATCATTGGATAAGTTTAAGTATCATAGTAACAATCAGCAGCGAATCTAAGATTTTAAAGTCATGGGTATTCGTCGGAAAGAGTTTCGGAAAAAGACAGTAAAAGGATTAAGTTATATATGGGTGCTCACTTATTACTTATCTTAATTTTTTGCTAATTGCCTATGTAAATATACTAAATCCGAGTAAAGACAATGAGTAATTGAGCACCCATAACTCTCTATCTAGATCCGCTATTGCTAACAATTAAGGATAAGTTTAAGTGTTAACATACAAATACAATACTACCCCTGAACATAGCTTACAACTGTGCTCTCCAAAGAGCAACTTTGCCCTTGTCCGACACTGACTTGTCTGTATATTTTGCCATTTCAAAATGGATGATAGTGTAATTAAAAACTTAACTAAATATATTCTATTAGAACCAGAGTTTCTTGCACTCACGTCATACTTCAAGTGATGCTGATAACTGATGTATGATATAGATAGCTGACTTTTGTTTGTCTCTATTTTATTTTTGAATGAGAAGATAACTTATAAAATTAGAGTATATAAAAAAATTGCACATACAAAAAACTTTGGATATCGCATATCTATCTCCCTTTATTTGGTTAGTGAATAAAAAAGGAAGGGAAATAAAAAAGAGAAAATGTTCTTCTCAAAAAGCCGTACGAGCATAAGTGGAAAGCATTAGCTGATTTGTTTAAAAATATATTTCCTTTAGTATCTAAAGAAATAAGGAATAACTAATTTAGTTTTTTCCTTTTTTCAGATTTATTAAAATATTGTACTCCTTACGTACCACTACATGTAGGAGAATTAGACTAAGTATGAAATTTAAGAAAGAAAGATTTAACATGAAAGGTTATATTTCAGGAAAGCTTGAGCTTTTGGTCAAACAGTTTGTTGCTCAGGATCCCATCCACTTCTACTAGCTCCATTATTGTGCAATAGTCTTTTAATTCATGGTTCATATGCTTAGTCATAAGAAATAATTCAAATGGAGTTCATGAATTTACGTAGATCAGTTTATGGGTTAATCACTAATGGATTTTCATATTTGAAACACATCGGAAAAGATAGTGTAAGAAAAATAATATAAAAATGATCGAATTTCTGACACTGAAAAAAATGATGAGGTGCTCGAAATGGTTGAAGTAGTTGAATAGGAGGATCACTATGGCTATATAGCCCTGGGTAAGTTTACCAAAAATGAAAATAATTTATTTGATAGTATGAATAACTGATTACAGAGGGACCATAATTTCTTTTTTTAAAGATTAAAGACACTGTTTTCCTCTTTCCCCATTTGTGTCAAATTCATATTTTCCACCATCATTAACCTCCCAGAACTTGTTTTTCTAGATAGATTATAACTCACCCTTTTTAATTAAAGGCAATAATTTTGGTTGTAGAATTGCAAAACCAAAAAAAGAGACCCCCCCCCCCCCCCCCAACCCCTCCAAATTTAAAGTTTATGAATTTCACACAAATCCCAAGTTAACATTATAATAATCGATGAATTCGTAATCGAATATCTATAATTATTTAGTAAATTTCTAACTATATATTTGACAAAAATTACTGAATTCATGTGAACTCTTAGCCGTCCCCATTAACTCAAGAGAAACAGAAAGAGAAATAGTTCTGGTAACAATCTGTCGTGCTTTAATTAGGAAATAAAAGTTATGGATCATCATCCACGAGACTTCTACGTAAACATGTAGAGAAAGGAGAAAATATTGATCAGAGGAAATGCTCTTATCAAGAAAGAAGCTAATAACACAGAGTAGATGTCCGCAATAATGAGATACAGTCAAACATTTCTGTAACAATATCCTTATAATAGCTATTCACTATAAAAGACATATTTTTATTTGAATTGATTTTATATTATATTATAATATATGTCATCTTTAACAAAACTTCACTATAACAGTCAGAAAATATCAAAACAAACAAGGTTGTTACAGAAAGATTTGACTATATTCTCAATGTCACTCTCTCGACATGCAAAGGCTAGCAGCGCACGCCAATGCAAATATCAACAAATTGTCAATTACCCCAATTGCTTCAAGTCTCTGACTTTGGTTATAAATTATTAAATACTTGCAACGAAAGAGATTGAACAGTTGGAAATAAATTAAAATAATATAAGTCGTCTATCCTGTTAATCTTAATCAAAGAAGTAAACGATGCTTTATTGCAAGTGAACCCAAGGCCATTGTCAACTGTAAAATAAATATTGAAGTATTTACGAATATCAAGGCACATATCTTCGGAATCGTTTGTAATTTATGTGCCAGAGTTTTGCAGAAAATGTGCAGATCTTTTTTGTAGCATGCAGGATCATTTTGTCTATAAAAGAGTTGCAATAGCAATTATTGAAGTACTAACTGTTGTCTAACTCAATCTCAAAAGTTAATTTTTAAAATGAAAATTGTCTAAATCCATATATATATAAGGAGAACAATTATGCGTCCCACAATCGATCCGTGAGACTTTTAACACTGGTATCCGGACGCTTAGGACTAGACCTCTAGAGCATGAATCATATTAAAAAATGGACCTTATACCTAACTGAATACAGAAGCTAACTTTTGAAGTAGGTTGTCCAAAATTATAATAACAAGACGAACTATCCATCTCCAAACCAACATGAGACCTTGAATAAAGTAAACTTTAGCCAAATGAAGAGGTGTCATAGAGTTTGTAATATTGGAGTGAAATGATAGTATATTCTCAGGTAACATGAGTTAAAATAGATATATTTAAAGAATTAATTTTCGGTTACCTCGAGTGAAATATGATTTCAAGAATTATTTTGAGGTATGCGAGTGAAATAATTGGTAATAGGCTTAGCTTGTTGTATTCCCAGAAGAGCATTCTGACCATTGTCTACTAACCCCATAGACAGACATTCACTCATTTGAGACAGTAATCGGGAAAAAATTAAAAATAAACAGATTTACAATTGGTAATTAAAAAATAGCCGCAGTTTTAAAAAGTAAATTGAGATTTAGCAACTTTTTCATGTAAAGATAAAATCTGAACAAAAACATCCTTGAAACCCCGAAAATATTCCAACGTAATATGCTGGAGTTCAAATTTTTTACATATGAGCTTCCAGTTTAATGCGCTGGAATTTCATAATGTGCCAAAGTTCCAACATAATATGCAGGAAGTTTATATATAAGAGTTCTATAATCCCGCATATTATGTTGGAACTTTCCGTGTGCTGGAGTTCCAACATAATATGCTGGAAGTTTATATGAGAAGTTCCATAATCCCGGATGTTATGCTGAAACTTTCCGTGTTTCAGCAAAATAATGACTATTTTTCAATAACTTTGCAAACTCATACTGTTGCAATAACACTGGCTATTTTTTAATTATCAATCTGAATATTGATTAGCCCGTGCTATTTTCACACATCGTATCACGCTCAAGCCTTCTTTCTATATTCTTGTCTCTTTCCGGTTTTGTGTATCAGAAATTTTCTAATAATATGTACGAAACAGAAATGAACAAAGGTACGGAAAAAGAAAAGATTTGGTTGACTTCATAGATACAATATCAGAAGACTATGTCTAACATAAAGATAATGGTGTGCATTAGTTTCAGATGATAATTGACTACTTGCCAGCTTATCACAGACAGCTTCAAACACCATTACCTATACTTAAATGGAAAAAATGCTAATTTAGTTATGACTATCAATCCATAACTTAAAGTTATAAGTTTGTTGACATGATACAAAAGTATATGCTGATTATATTCTGGAGACTATTCTGTTACATCTGAAATAGTATTAGTGAGATTACACTTATAAATAGTTGGCATTTACCAAAGCTAATCATCAATTCATATCTTTATTTCATTAGTTCTCTCCTAAATTCAGAAGGTGCACAATCTTCTGAAGAAGGTAATTTCCAATCAAAGAAACTTTAAGTAGTTTAGCAGTTTTGATTTGGCATTAGGATTTTCTTGTTACTTTTCTTTATTTTTTTCCTAAATATCACATGCAATAGACATTCCCCCTACTGGGTTCACGTGAATCCAATCAAGCCTCTAGATTGCTCCTGCATTTCAATACTCTGCATCCTTATTACTACAGATTAAACTGTAAAAATTGAGTCGTGGAAACAGCCTCTTGCAGAAATGCAGGGTAAAAGGGCTACGTACAATAGACCCTAATAGTCCGGCATAGCAGGAGCTTAATGCACCGGGCCCTCCTTATAAGCTGTAAAAATTGACTATGCTAGTCTGTAATAATTTTACCATGCATTTGGTTTCTCTTGTTTATGTTATTAAAGTGTTGCTATTTTCATTGATAACTTCGAAAAGATACATAGTAGTAGCTAAAATCAACTTTGAATCCAAGTATTATTTTTCTACCTAAAATTCATTGACTCAAAAGAAAGTTTCAGTAAGTGTGAAGTTTGAAGTCTAAAAGAGTCAAGATTATACAAAGAAATTACTCTTTTTATGGTAAATTCAATTTATTGAACTAATGTTGTGTTTTAAAATGCAGATAATTTTGAACTGTTGGAATAAGAAGCAATTTTAGCCATGGCTGTTGAGGATAATAATCTACAAGTGCTTAATGCACTTGATTTGGCCAAGACTCAACTTTACCATTTCACAGCAATTGTTATTGCTGGAATGGGATTTTTCACTGATGCCTATGATCTCTTCAGCATTTCACTCGTAACCAAATTACTCGGGCGTTTATACTACACCAAGCCAGAGTTACTGAAGCCCGGAACACTCCCTCCGACCGTCTCAGCATCAGTCACGGGTGTCGCCCTGGTCGGCACCCTCGCCGGCCAGCTTTTCTTCGGCTGGCTCGGTGACAAGATGGGCCGAAAAACAGTCTATGGTATGACTTTGATTATCATGGTTTTGTGCTCCATTGCATCAGGGCTCTCCTTTGGGAGTACTCCTAAGGGTGTCATGGCCACTCTCTGTTTCTTCAGGTTTTGGCTTGGATTTGGCATCGGTGGCGATTACCCTTTATCTGCCACGATTATGTCCGAATACGCAAACAAAAAACCCGTGGCGCTTTTATTGCTGCTGTCTTTGCTATGCAAGGTTTTGGAATTTTGTTCAGTGGGATAATTGCACTTATTGTGGCAGCTGGATTTGATCATGCTTATAATGTCCCAACTTTCGAAGAGAATGCAGCTCTTTCCACCGTGCCACAATCCGACTACATTTGGCGTATAATTCTCATGTTCGGAGCATTACCAGCTGGCCTCACATACTACTGGCATATGAAGATGCCCGAAACAGCCCGATACACAGCTCTCGTGGCTAAAGACGCGAAAAGAGCCGCACAGGACATGGGGAGGGTACTACAAGTAGAAATTGATCCAGAGAATGCAAAGATCGAACAACTGTCTAGGGATGAAACCAATAAATTTGGTCTATTTTCTTGGGAATTTGTTCGTCGCCACGGGCTGCACCTATTCGGCACATGTTCCACATGGTTTTTGTTGGACATTGCTTTCTATAGCCAGAATCTTTTCCAGAAAGATGTGTTCAGTGCAATTGGATGGATCCCAGCGGCCAAAACCATGAATGCCGTTCAAGAAGTTTACAAGATTGCAAGAGCACAAACCTTGATTGCACTACTTAGTACAGTGCCAGGGTACTGGTTCACTGTGGCGTTCATCGATATCATTGGAAGGTTCGCGATCCAATTGATGGGATTCTTCTTCATGACTGTATTCATGTTCGCCATCGCCATTCCCTACGATCATTGGACATTGAAGGAGAACCATATCGGGTTCGTTGCAATGTACTCCCTCACATTCTTCTTCGCTAACTTTGGGCCAAATGCAACCACATTCGTGGTCCCGGCTGAGATTTTCCCGGCCAGACTTCGATCAACATGTCATGGTATTTCTGCAGCTGCAGGTAAAGCTGGAGCTATAGTAGGAGCGTACGGGTTCCTGTACGCTGCACAAAACAAAGATCCAACGAAAACCGATGCAGGATACCCAGCGGGTATCGGCATAAAGAACTCGCTCATTGCCCTAGGGGCCATCAATGCTCTGGGAATGATCTGTACCTTCTGTGTACCAGAGTCCAAAGGAAAATCCCTGGAGGAAGCATCACAGGAAACTATACCTGGAGAAAGTTGAGTTATTCCGGGAGAGTCCCTTTCGACTCTTCATAGACTCCTAGTGATGGATGTCGGTCTCTGGGTGAAGAGGAAGAAGAGGGGTGCTCGGGGACAGCCGCGGATTAGATGGGGTGTTTTAACTAAGGAGAAAGCACAGGAGTTGGAGAGGAGGTTAGCTGAGGGCGGAGCTAGGAGAAGTTCTGAGGAAGCGGACGCTATGTGGTCAGAGACGGCGAACTTGGTTAGGGAGGTAGCACGGGATGTGCTCGGGGTAGCCAAGGGCTATTCAGGCAGACATCAGGGCGGCTGGTGGTGGAACGATGTAGTCCAAGGAAAAGTGGAGGTGAAGAAGACGGCGTTTGTTAAGTTGGCAGGGGAGCACAAATGAGGAAGAACGGAGAGCGAACAGGGAGACCTACAAGGTGGCGAGGAAAGAAGCAAAGCTGGCAGTTATGGAAGCTAAAAACGCTGCGTTTGGTCGCATGTACGAGGAATTAGGGGAGAAAGGCGGGGACAGGAAGTTATTCCGGTTAGCTAAAGAAAGGGAAAGGAAGGCGCGTGATCTAGACCAAGTTAGGTGCATCAAGGGCGAGGATGGTAGAGTTCTGATGGGGGAGTCTCAAGTCAAGCAGAGGTGGCAGGCGTACTTTCGAGACTTACTTAAAAAGGAGGGGGATCGTAACATAGAGCTAGGGGAGTTGGGGTATTCAGAGCAACATAGAGACCTTGGGTACTGCAGGCGCATTAGGGCGGAGAAGGTCATGGGGGCTTTGCGTAGGATGAGTAGGGGTCGAGTGACCGGGCCTGACGAGATCCCAGTGGAGTTCTGAAAATGCATGGGTCGGTCAGGAGTGGAGTGGCTCTCCAGGTTGTTCAATGCGATCTTCAGGACCAAAAGGATGCCGGAAGAGTGGAGGTGGAGTACAGTGGTGCCCTTGTACAAGATTAGGGGGGACATCCAATGCTGCAACAACTATAGGGGTATCCAATTAATAAGTCACACCATGAAGGTCTGGGAGCGGGTGATCGAGGCGAGGGTGAGGGAGATGACATCTACATCTGTGAACCAGTTCGGTTTCATGCCGGATCGCTCCACTACAGAAGCTATCCACCTTGTCAAGAGGCTGGTGGGGCAGTTCAGGGATAAGAAGAAGGACCTGCACATTGTGCTTATCGACTTGGAGAAGGCGTATGACAAGGTCCCAAGGGAGGTGCTATGGAGGTGCTTGGAGGCGAAGATCGTGCCGGAAGCCTACATCAGAGTAATCAAGGACATGTACGATGGAGCTAAGACTAGGGTTAGGACGGTGGGTGGCGACTCAGACCATTTTCCAGTGGTTATGGGGCTCCATCAAGGATCGGCGCTTAACCCTCTCTTGTTTGCCTTGGTGATGAATGCTCTAACCCGACATATTCAAGGGGATGTGCCTTGGTATATGCTATTTGCTGATGACATAGTCTTGATAGACGAGACGAGGGTCGGTGTTAATGAGAGGTTAGAGGCATGGAGACAGACTCTCGAGTCTAAGGGTTTCAAAATAAGCAGATCTAAGACAGAATACCTGGGTGCAAGTTTAGCGCCGATCCGAGCGAAGTAGGCAGGGACGTGATGATCGGATCTCAGGTCATCGCCAAGAGGGACAGTGTGAGATATCTTGGGTCGGTGATTCAGGGGACAGAGATTGACAGGGACGTCACTCATCGTATAGGAGCGGGGTGGTCTAAGTGGAGGCTTGCATCAGGAGTCCTGTGCGACAAGAAAGTTCCACATAAACTCAAGGGGAAATTATATAGAGTTGTGGTTAGACCTGCCATGTTGTATGGGGCGGAGTGCTAGCCAGTGAAGAACTCTCATGTTCAGAATGAAGGTTGCAGAGATGAGGATGCTCAGGTGGATGTGCGGACTCACCAGGTAAGATAAGATTAAGAATGAAGCTATTCGAGAGAAGGTGGGGGTGGCCCCGAAGGATGAGAAGATGCGAGAAGCGAGGCTGAGGTGGTTCGGGCATGTGCGGAGGAGAAGTCCTGATGCCCTGGTGAGGAGTTGTGAGCGGCTGACGAAGGTCGGCGTACGGCGAGGCAGAGGGAGGCCTAAGAGATATTGGGGAGGGAGGCCTAAGAGATATTGGGGAGAGGTGATTAGGCATGACATGGCTAGAATGCGGGTTTCCGAGGACATGGCCCTTGATAGGAAAGTCTGAAGGTCTAGTATCAGGGTTGTAGGATAGGAGCTCCTAGAGTTTTTCGTACTCCTCACCCGGGGTTGGGTGAGGCTTGGCAGGGCTATCCATAGATGATTTGTGTTTTGGATTGTGTCTCCCTTATGGTAGTTATTTATGGTAGTTACTGTCTGATATTATTGCATGCTATTTTATTTATGGTTCTTATGTTAAGATAATTATTTACGTTATTTCTGCTGGAGTTACTAATGCTCTTTTATTTTTATTTTTGTTTTTCCTTTCCTTCACTGAGCCGAGGGTCGATTGGAAATAGCCTCTCTGCCATTTCGGGTAGGGATAAGACCCGTTTACATACTACCCTCCCCATACCCAACTTTGTTGGACTATACTGGGTAGTTGTTGTTATTATTGTTGTCTAAGCTTGTTTGCTGTAAATTTCAAAATTATTTATTTTTCGACCAAGTGTGTAATTATAATTATTCACTTCATTGTGAGGTGAATATGGTTTTGCTTTTTATTTATATTACAGATTTGTTTTTAACTGAGTGATAATGACTTGACCTTTCTTTTTAGATTTGATCTTTTACTATTGCCTCATCTTTCTTTCACTTTTATTTTTTCTTATGTTCCTAAAATTTATCGATTTGTAGAATATATTACCATTTGTAGAGGTGGAAATACAAAATTCAACAGAAGCTACCTATCACAGTAAATTAAGCATTAGGGCATCCACAGGAGTTTTTATCACTAAGATAGTTTTTGTGATCCCTTTTTGTATAACTAAAGAAGCTTTTTCCCCGGCTTGACGAGCAGCATAGTCAAAAGAAGATTTAGGACATATTCCCGATTCATCCAATAAATCAATTTCTTATGCTTGAGAAGCTTAATATTTCTTTGTGATGGTAACATGTGAGTTAGAGATGAAGGAACGAGAGGATTCTTGTGCTTCTCTTCAAATGAAATCACGGAAAACGTCCCATTTGATTGACGACTTACGACCATGAGAGCTAAACAATCATCCTAGTTTCCTTTCTAGGTTTCTTGATCATCTCTCTTGTCTATTCCACTATAACCTTCTTTATAACATGTAAATTTTCTTGGAGTCACATATCCATGGACTTTACTTTTGTTAGCATATTCCTTAATAACATAAAACCCAAATATAGCAGCATATTCATTGTAGTATTCCTATCCACACTCATCTTAATCAAATTCCATCCCAAGTTTTATTCGCTCAAATGAACGAGAAACATCCATATGTTCATTTTGAGAAGGTATTTCCATAAATATACCATTAAAAAGGCGAACGTCAAATACATGTCATAATTCAGCACATACTTTAGAAGCTTTTGCTTAACAATTGACTTATAAAGGAATTACAAGGCATAGTCCTTGTCGACTCCCAATATTTTTATCAGATTAATACAATTTTTATCAGGAAGAGAATATTGCATATTAGTTTGACTATGAATTAACCTTGACCCATAATATATTCAAATTTAATTTTAATTTTGTAAGTTAAAGCAAAGAACAGAATAGCTCAGTTAGGAAATTACACACTAAAAAGCTCAGTTAGGAAATTCAAAAATCAAAGGGAATTCTTCCCACACCAAAAGGCTCAGTTCGTAAATTCAACAAACACATGTATACAGGAAATGAACATTGCATAACATTATATTAGTTTGACGATCTATTAACCTTGACTCATAATATATTCAAAACTATTTTTAATGATGAGAAACTTTTTAAGTTACTAGTTTTCATGTTAAAATCTATGTAATGCAAATAACAGAACAGTTCAGTTAGGAAATTCAACAAACATATTGTATGCAATTTCTACGAGACAATTGCCACAACAAGAACCACACAAACAAAAAGCATCTGATCTCCAAAGAATCGAAATGGATAAAGAAGAACCTGGTGAGAATTGGTTAGTTTATTTCCAGCGAAAATGGAGCTCTATGACTCTGACTTGTTCTCTGTTTTTTCCCACTTCTTGTATTCAATTCAATTGATTTTTAATGTATACAATTATCTTCAAAAGCTTGATTTCCATGTTAAAATTCTGAAAGACTTTACCTGGTGAAATGATTTTCAGTGTTTTCAAACTTTTGAGAGCAGATGTATTTTGGCGCGAAGAGGAGGAATTATGTAGTTGAGGCTAATAGGACGGAAAGAAATTATTTTGGATTTTTGGATATATATAGAAGGAATTAATTATTCTAAACATGGTTAATTAGGGCCTTACTTTAGTCAATTAAATTTTAGTCATTATTTTTAAACCATAACTAATTACCCACCGGATGCGCGAACACAAATATTAAATTGTAGTTTGAGTTATTAGAATTATCTTCAAATTTAAAACTCCCTGATAACATATTTCTTTTTATTTTTAATTTTATTTTTTATCTATAACAATTCAACTCCTTGATTTAGTACTTGTATTTGGTCAATATTAAAATATCACGTTTGTGATATGTCTTGTTCGAGCATGTTATTTAATAAAATTCTTACTACCATCTTATGTTTCACCGTGAATTCGAATAAGTCTTATCATTTTTTTCTTTGGTAATTAAACTTTATATTAATCACCAAAGTGGTTGTCATACAAAATCATAGAGCAGCTTTATACTCAGCTGTCTATCCAAAATGAAACAAAACTGACTAACCTATACTGTCAAATTTCAACATTACAAAAGGCAATGTTGAAGGTGTACTCGTACCTTAGGAGGTGCCCTAACGTTACAAGTGTATGCAATGGATCTAGGAAGTTTGTCACAAACACAGAAGGTGTTTTCAAAGATTCTCGCATTCCTTTCCAGCCATAGGACATAGAGCATTTCTGTTAAGACTATTTTAACTGTGCAGGCTCGAGTGGATTTTCCTTTAGCCTGCTCTATAAACCAATGTACAAACTGAGGCCAGTCTTGTCGAGGAGGTTGTTGAACTTTGATCCAGTGCAATGTGTGAGACCTCAGCTGTACAGGTACATTCCAAGAATAAATGATCTCTGGTTTCTTTAGCTTGTTGGCACATAACACAAGTGTCATCTACAGTTAAGTTCCACTTAATCAACCTGTCTTTGGTAGGAAGTCTATCTTGCAGCAGCAGCCATAGGTTGAATAGAGCTTTAGGTCGAGCATGATTCTGTATTGTTAAATTCTTCGAAGGAACTCTAGGTGCCTCTCCAATCTGTCGGAGATATAGCATTCTGATAGGACAAACAGGCTCATGTATCAGTTGATGTTGTTGTAACAGCACAGAGCCTTCAATGATCTTCCGGACCATCCAACTAGCCTGTTTAGGCACATTTATGCACTCCAGCTGATTTTGTTTGATATATAGTGTGTGAATCCACTTCACCCATAAAACATCCTTCTTGTGTGCCAAATCCCAAGTTAATTTTGCAACAACAGCTTTGTTCCATAGTAACAGATTGGTCAAATATAAACCTCCAGCAGACTTTGGCAGACAGACTTTTTCCCAAGCAACATATGCTTTCTTTGTTACATTAACTGAGCCAGACCATATGTAGGATCTACATATTGCTTCTAGTAGTTTGATTACTTTGGAAGGGATGAGAAAGAGTTGTGCCCAATAGGCTTGAATACCAAAGATTACTGACTGCACCAGTTGCACTCTACCAGCATATCAAAGTTGTCTGGCTGTCCAGGATGTAATCCTGACAGTAGTCCTGTCAACCAGTGGCTGCCATTGAAAAACAATCAGCTTCTTGGTAGATAATGGTACCTCCAAGTATTTAAACGGGAGTTCTCCACGTACATATACAAGAAGATCAATGATTTTGCTGTTGGATCTCAGGCTTTACTCCCCCAAAATAGACAGCACTCTTATGCAAGTTGGCTTTCATACCAGAGGCTGCAGTGAAGTGAGAAAAATATTCAAACATGGAACTCACTGATTGAGGATCTCCTTTGGCAAACAGCAGTAGGTCGTCCGCAAAGCTTAGATGAGATATTCCCACTTTTTTACAGCCAGGATGAAAAGTGAAACATTTAGCTTGCCTCAGATCTACCAGGGATCGACTAAGGTATTCCATAACAATAACAAACAAAAATGGAGATATGGGATCCCCTTGCCTTAAACCTTTGGCTGCTTGAAAAGGTTATGTTGTTTCTCCATTTACAACCACTGTGTAGCTAACAGTTTGGACACACTCCATGATCCATCTTGTAAATCTGATAGGAAAATCTAGAGCTTCCATAACCTGCTGCAAAAAGGGCCATTCAACTGAATCATAAGCCTTCTGTAGTTCAATTTTGATCATACATCTGGGAGATATATGTGACTGAGAGTATTGCTTTATTAATTCATGTGCTAGAATGACATTATCAGCAACTCTTCTTCCTGGAATGAAACCTGCTTGTGCACTACAGATGATGCTGCTCATGACCTTCTGGAGTCTATTGGCCAACAGCTTTGAAATGATTTTGTATAGGACTAAACAGCAAGCTATTAATCGAAATTCTTTGACTGTTTGAGGATTGGAAACCTTGGGAATTAATGTGAGAGAGGCACAGTTTGTTGCTCTATGCATTCTGCTGGTTTCAAAGAAGTTCCTGACTGCTTGCAGTACCTGTGGGCCAATGATAGGCCAAGTTTGTTTGAAGAACATGGCATTGTACCCATCTACCCCTGGAGCTTTATCATTACCAATTGCCTTTAAGCTGTTTAGGATCTCTGTATCACTGATATCAGCAGCTAGTTCCATCTTCTGGTGATGTGTTAATCTAGGTCCATTGCTCATATACAATCTGTTAACAGCTGGAATGGAAGTGGCTGATGTACCCATGAGTGATTTATAAAAATCCTTAATCTCCTTCTTTAGGTCATCTGGATCAGTTATCTTCAAACCCCCTTCTGCAATCAGTTCAGTGATTCTTTTGTACTGATTCATCTCTTTCATTACTGCTGAGAAGTATTTGTTGTTTGAGTCTCCAAGCTGGATCCATCTGGCTCTAGATTTCTGTTGCAAAACTGATTCTTCAATCAATGACCATTTTTCTAGTTGCAGCAGTAGTTCTTTTTCTCTAAGCTGTAATGCATCTGTATAGGACAAAGTCATCTGGTGTTGGACCTTTTCAAGTTCCTTTCTACTATTCTCAATCTTCTGTGTAATGTTCTTAAAGTCTCTAGTATTTAGAGATTTTAAGGCTGGCTTAAGGGATTTGAGGTTGTTCCACACCCCTTTGAGGGTACATTGAGCATTACCATTCCATTTATCTTTGATCAAAAGCTGGAAGTCCTTGTGTTGAGTCCATGCATTGTAAAACCCGAAACGAGTCTTCCTGAGATTGTTTTCTTCTGCCAGGGTTAACAACATGGGAGTATGGTCCGATATAAGTGGTACTCCATATACTGTGTGTACATGGCTCCACTTAATCATCCACTCATAGTTGCCAAACACTCTATCCAATCTGCTGCACACTCTGCCATTGCCACTTTGTTTGTTGGTCCAGGTAAAATAATAACCTTTCCATGGAAGTTCAGCCAGACCAGCCTGCTGGATGCAATTGTTAAAATCTACAGTTTCAGTTTGCTTAACTTGATGACAGGATTGTCTATCATTACTAGACATAATAGCATTGAAATCTCCTGCTATTAGCCAGGGGTCAGTAATACCAGCAGCACAGTTTTGAATTGTCTTCCACAATGTCCTCCTTTGATCAATGTCATTAAACCCATAGACCACTGTGAGATAGCAGATAAGTCCACCAGTGAGGGTCCTAACAGTGCAGTGGATGAATTGAGGGTCCTTCTGTAAACCTGTGATCACAATTTTTGTAGTATCCCATAGAATCCATATTCTACCATTCATTGCTCCCCTGTAGTTAGTTAGAATACTCCAGCAAGGTAACAAGTAACTAGCTATTTTGTCTGCATTCTTCTGTTTAACCTTTGTCTCTACCAGACCTACAAGGTCAAACTTATTTATTCTAAAATATTCTTTGGCCTCTTTCTGTTTGTACCTTTTATTTACACCCCTAATATTCCAAAATATCCACTTCATTGAGTATGGCTGGTTCCCCCTTCATCCAGGGGATGGTCTGCCCAGCTCACTGACCCGACTTCAAACCTATTGGACATCACAATAGGGGATAGTGGTGGAAAGTTTGTGATGTTAAAGACTGGGGACACTTGTGTTTGAATACCCTTCTGTTTATTCAAAACTTCACCTAATTCAGCATGAGGACTTGGTTCCTTTGGAAGATTTGGTTGCTGGATTTGGGGAACCTGGTTGCTCTGGTCCACTTTGGTTGGAGCTTTTCTCCATTCCTGTATCACCTTGTTCGTCTGTATGGGATTGGTTTGAGTAGATTTGGCCAAACAGTTGTGTCCCACCTCAAGGCATTTTTCACAATATAATGGTTTCCAATCATAGGTCACATTAAAACTTTTCCCATTTGGCTCCAGAATCTCAATCTCACTAGGTAATTCCTTTGACACATTTACCTCAATGAGCATACGAGCATATGAGATTCTAGTTTGCTTAGTCGTACATTCATCAGCAAATATAGGCCTACCTAGCACACTTGAAATTCTACTCAAAGACCTGCTGCCCCAACAGGACATAGGCAAGTTAGGGAACTTGATCCACAGGGGAATTTCTGTGGGAAAGGCAGCTTTGAAATTAAAATCAGCAGACTACTGCTTCAAGATCATAGGTCTGTTGGCAATAGTATATGGTCCTCCATACAGAATTTCCTTTGCATCATCCAGGGATTGGAATTTGACAATATAATAGCTGGTAAAAGAGCTCAGGTTCAGGCACATGAGGCCAATGTAAATTAATAAACCTTTTCATACCATTATACCCTGGGCCATTCCCTAGCACAAAAACAACTAGGGCACACTTCCACTTTCCTTCTTCCTCATCCACTTCATCCTTAGCTAGTTGACCTACTGGTTTTCCATTAATAATTGTTGGTGGAATGTACTCTAAAGACATACTATTAGCAGCAAGACGATTCCTCTGGAATAGACTAGCCCACCCTTTTGGTGCTTCAATTTTTGATCCCTCCTCTATATTGGACTTTAGTACAGCTGGTTGTGGAGGTATCTGCATGTGGTCGATACCCCTATTCTCTTGCATCATCGGACCTATCTCCGGCACAGTTTGAGTCCCTGAACTGTTATCGGCATTATCAGCAAGGGTTGTAATCACAGGAGCTCCAGATGGCTCTAAATCTGCAGGTGCATGTGGCAATGGAACGGTACTCACACTGTGTTGCAATGGAACAGTGTTAACAACTTCTGGTAATGGAACAGTAGTAGTAGGTTGTTCAGCATATATTGGCAAGAGAACTTTCCGAGGTCGGCCTCTCCCTCTCGCCATGGCACCCTCTGCGCACGTTAGACTAACATACGCTGAGGCAGACGAAGAAGATGAAGCGATGAACAGTAAAGTTAGAGAGAAGGAAGAGCTTCTCTCTCAATTAGTTACCTAAGTCTTATCATTTTACATTGTCACTCAAAACAACTATTTCTTTAATCTTTGCTTATTGCATTATCTATTACTTAACTATGTTATATTCATATGATATTTTATTAGTTTACCAATTGATTTTATATTTTGCTTATACCCTTTTGATAAACATATATAAATATAAATTTTCTTATTCCTAAAATTTTAAACTTTTTGTTAAAGCCTAAAAATGCTACTCATCTTTCAGAAATGATCTATCCATGTCATCAGTTAAAAAATGCTCATTTCATGCTACTCCCGTTAGGCCTATCCATGCCATTATCGACTAACAACTTAATTTTTATTTGGCCCATCCATGCTACTGCGTTAGTCATTAATGATATGGATGGGCCATATGTGTAAACGATAGTGTCATGGAATGAGTATTTTTAACGAATGGCATGGATAAACTATTTTAAAAAATTGAGTGACATTTTTAGGCCTTCTGTGATTTATTTTTGTACTTTTATTCTTTTACTTGAAACTCTTTTTTCATTTAAATTTTGCAATAATATTTTTGAGTATTATTTAATTATTTAATATATTTATACTTAATTAATTCAAAGTATTAATTTTCTCACGCTATCTTGGTTTTCCTCTTTGTACACCCTCTTTCCTACTATGAATGTTTAATTTGTTATAAACTAAAGCAAAAGACAAGAACAATAGAGCAAGAACAATAACAATAGAGAGAAGAGTAGAGAGAGTTCTTCTTATTGTGTTGAGAGGGGTGAATTACAATGGTAGAGAGCACCTCTATTTATAGGGAGGAGGAAGATCTTGCTACCAATAATAGGACTCTAAAATCTCTCTAATTAAATACATTAAAGACATTCACCTTAAATAGAAGTGTAAGAATCTTCTATTTCATAACACTCCCCCTTGAATGTCTATTCAATGATGTGCCTCGTTAAAACCTTAAAACAAAACCCAATGGGAAAAATTAAAGTAAGGAAAGAGTACACATGTTTGAATATGCGCCTATTGGTTGCCTCGTTAAAAACCTTGCAAGGAAAACCCAATTGGGACAAAACCTTGTAAGGGAAAAAGAGTGCAACGCGCATTAACTCCCCCTAATGAGTACATCAATTTATATCCTTGAGCATTTGCATTCCAACCTTGTGCATCATCTTCAAAACGATCTTTGGTAGATATTTGATAAATAAATCAACCATGTTGACTTGAATAAATATTCCGCACCTTGAAATCATCACTCTTGATAGATATGAACATCTTCATATAATGTCGTGGAATAGCTCTTCAATATCTCCATAGATGCATTCTCAATGCCATCATGCTTATAGTTATAGCAAGATACATATGTACACAAATTGTACTTAGGATGTGGTACTTCAGGACCAAGAATTGCATATGCTTCAAGCAACTTAAATCTTTCAAGTTAAGTCATGTAAGTCACATAATAGACTTTAGCTGCATATCAAAGTTTCATGTCATGCTAAACAAATAAGGCATCGAAAATTGATTATACATACCTTTGACTTTATAGTTTCAAGCATATGAACTACAGGTTCAAAGCTACATGTCTTTCATATGGAATCAATTCTTCTTGAATTGTATCTCTTCCATTTAGTTGCTTTCTTTGAGTCAGCAAATGCGTATAGCATGCTTTGCAATATGTTGCAATTGCATTTCCCTTTTTATGAACTACAGGTTCATATCATGATATTCGGGGATATACATATACAAATGAAAATTCATCCCATGTAACACTTTCTCAAGTGTTTATCATGTCTCCCCCTCATGTTAGTAAAACTAACATGTTTCCTCAACTTTGGAAAATCATCTTTGTGCATTATGTCAATATACACAGCACCTTAATAATAAGATGAAATTATATGGTTCCTGACCCTGAACCACTTGTGAGGGGAGAATATACTCTCGTATACAACTTATATCAAACTGATATATATATAACTTAGTTCTCATAAGAAACAGTTTAGCTATTAAGTGGAAGCACTCAATAATTATCTTGCTAAACCAACTTTAATATAAACCAACTTATCAAGATGAACTGTCTTGAGTAGAGAATCTGGAAACTATGCTCGAAGTTAGATTACTGAGCGATTTACCTCGCAAGCACTGCCAGGCTGCGGGTTAATAACAATGGCGCATGTAACCATATCATAGATGCATCATATGTGGTATACATGGCAGGTGAATGGGCCCATACTCACCTTTCATATTTCCAGAATTTATGGGCTTCAACCCGAACTCTTTAGTTGGTCCGTTCATTAATGAGAACAAGTGATACAAGAGTATTCGTAAAGAACTTTCTAGTTCTTTAATATTCACCTATGTGAATTTGCACATCATACTTAAAATGAGATGGCTAACATGAATGCCAACTGAATAAATTATCAATATTGGTAAACTTCAAATTTACACCATGACATGTGCACTTATCAATAAACTTCGGGTTTATTATGACATGGGTTTTATACCAATAGATATCCACTTTATTGTGGCATTCTTTCGTTTGTGTAGTACAAACTGGAGAACAAAGCGGGTAGCTTTTCATATACAAATTACCCCGCTACAAGTTGTAGTAATAGGAGAATCAAAGCCTTCCTTTATTATAGTCTCAATATAATCAATCGCTTTCGCGTGTACTTTGGAAACTGAATAAGTTTCTTTGAGACTTACTACAGCACAATACTCAATTGTGTTTCTCCAACATAGTAATAATTGGCTCTTCGAGAGCTCTCAATTAATTTTGTACTACCACAGACTGAGGTTCGAGATCCTCACATTCTTGCATTCCGTATTTTCAAGAGTCTCAGGCTCAATAGATTCTTCGTGAATCTCGGAATTAATCAAATCATGAGCGTCCTCATGTGATTCTTTCATAGTGTCATTTAGATCGTTCTTTTTCCTCTTTCTAGGATTTTGATCTTTGGAACCTAATGGTCTGCCACGCTTCTGGCGTGCATTTGACTCATTGGATATGACACTAGATATTTGTCCAATAGGGACTTCAATACGGATCGGAACATTTTCCGCGTGAATGTGGGATTTCGTTATCCTCTTCAAGTCCGTAAATGCGTCAGGCATTTGATTTGCTATTCTTTGCAAATGGATAGTCTTTTGTACCTCTTTCTTTCAAATAGAGGTATGTGGATCAAGATGAGATAATGATACATTTTTCCACAAAATTTCCCATTTGGTTTCACCGACTTCTCCCCCTAATTTTGGGAAAAGTGTCTCATCAAATTGACAGTCTGCAAATAGTGCAGTGAACAAATCTCCTGTCAATGTTTCGAGGTAGCGAATAATGGAGGACGATTCATACTCAACATATATTCCTAACCTTCTTTGCAAACCCATTTTGGTGCGGGATGGCGGTGCTACAGGCACCTATACTGCGCATCCAAAGCTTCTTAAATGGGATATATTGGGTTCATGACCCAAAACCAATTGCAATAGGGAATATTTGTGATAATTCGTCAGTCAGAGACGAACTAGCATTGCTGCATGCGAAATGGCGTGACCCTAAGCCGAAGCGGGCAGCCGACAAAGTAGCATTGCTGCATGCAAAATGGCGTGACCCCAAGCCGAAGCGGGCAGCCGACAAATTAGCATTGTTTTATGCAAAATGGCGTGACCCCAAGCCGAAGCGGGCAGCCGACAAATTAGCATTACTGCATGCAAAATGGCGTGAACCCAAACCGAAATGGGCAGCCTCATTTTCATGAAGAATTCAAGATTATTCTCATCTATTGTCTCAATCTGATATCCATTTTGAATAATATCCTTAAAACTCAACAAGTTCTTCTTAGACTTGGAGGAGAACATTTTGATTGATATCATTAAAACTCAACAAGTTCTTCTTTAGACTTGGAGGAGAACATTGCATTCTCTATGATTAACGTCATGCCTTTGGGCAGAGTTACAATTGCTCTTCCGGAGCTTTCAATCAATTTACTACTTCCATAGATTGTAGTAATGTTTGCCTTACACATATTCATTTGAGAGAAATACTTCCTTTCTTTGAGTATTTGTATGTCTAGTACTTGAATCAATTAGGCAAATACTTTTACAGTTGGACGTTGATCCAAGTTCGCTTTGTGAGATAACCATATTTGCTATCCCATAGTTTGACATACAAAAGAAATATACGAACATAAGAATAACAAGTTCAATTCTTTTGTGTCACATAATATTTTCAAAATCTGCTACTAACAGTTGACTAACAAAATCAGATATGTTGTCCATAATCAATTTCTTTGCAGTTTGAAAATTTCAGCGTTTTTCATAAGACAATCGATTATTAAACACACTCAATCGATTGTTTGAACATAGACAATCGATTGTTAAACACACACAATCGATTATTTGTTATTTTTGAAAAACTTCGGATCACACTGTTTAAGACAATCGATTGTTAGATATAGACAATCGATTGTTGGTCATTTTTGAAAAATTCGACCTCACTGTATAAGACAATCGATTGTCTATATTTGACAATCGATTGTTGATCACTTTTGAAAAATTCCAGACCACTGTTTTAAAGACAATCGATTGTTTATCATTGACAATCGATTGTTTTGCAGTTTTATGCGAAATATGAGATAACCGACTAGTTTTTCAGGCTAGTCGATTACCTCTACTGGAAAGTAAAGATATTATTGATATTTGAGCATATTGAGACGTTCTAAAGAACTAATACAAAAATTATATCATGAGCTAGCTAATACGAGCTAATACTAATGACTATTGATTTATTCATTGACTAATACAAATAAGTAGAATAAAATCAAATAGCTCCATCTTCTTTCATCACGGACCCATCACCGATTAAGTGGTCTATTTTCCCCTCGGGGTGCTTAAAGAAGTCTGCCACATCAAAGTGGGTGATGTCAAAGTTGTCGTCAGAGACAAAATTCGTTTCAGGGCGTTTACTCTTTCGAGATGCTTAATAAAGGTCAACCAAATTTTATGGTATACGGCAAGACTTAGACCAGTGCCCGTTTTCACCGCAACGATAATATATAGTTTATAAACTATTTGCTTTTGGATTCTTATCGTATCGTGCTTGTGGCAGAGTGACCAACTTCAGGTTGTCATCTTTCTTCTTTAAGCCTTTCCACAAGATGGGTGAATCCTTGATGTTGAGATATTCAATCTTCAAACTTTCATCAAGGTGTTGGCGCAAGTAAATCAAGGCCTTCGTATAGTTTCAAACTTTCATTAAGGTGATGGCGCAAGTAAATCAAGGCCTTCGTATAGTTTTGGGTGGATGCATTATTTCTGTATTTAATGGCGTCTCCAAGACCCATAGCATCTAAGTGGATTTCAGTATCCAACACCCATGTTATATAGTTCTTGCCCGAAATTTCGAGGGCAACGAACTTTCTTTTCATATGACACAATTACATCAAGAGCGTGTTCATACTTACGGGCTCTATTACAATTATCACATTCACTTCAGGGAATGGATCAAAATCATGTGCTTTACATAATCTTATGTCAAATATTACTTTCATAAAGTGAAAGATTATTTTGAGAATCCTTATTGTTCTCTTTATCACAATAATGACGATTATAATTTCGTCTATTGCCACGTCCATGGTAATGCTTTTGTCTTCTTTCAGACTTACCACATTCTGCTACCACATTCTCTAAAGGGAATGGAGCAACTTCAATGAGACGGGATTCTTTGCCCACAATCATACATGAATTTAATCATGGCAGGACATAAAGATTTTACCACTTCGTGTGGTTAAAATTTCTTACAAACTCCATTAGAGTTATACTCAAACTTGATTGTCTATATTTGTATATAAAATCAAATTATAGAATTCCAAGAATTTGAAAGGAAAAAATAAAATACTTACCTTTAAGGTATACCAAATATATTTTCAGTATTTCTTTCTTTCCTTTTTCTTTTCAACTTTTTCGTTCCTTTTTCTCTTTTGCTTTCTGTCCTTTTTTTTATCTTTTCGTTCTTCACGTTTTTGATTCTCAAAAGAGAATAAGGCTTCTGCCTTTTGTTTCTTTTCTTTTTCTTTTCCTTCTTTCTTTGAAGCAAAACCCTACACAAACAAAAGTTAAGACAATCGAAAATTTTCAATTGGTTAGAGACTCGTGCTGATAACGTGTTATAAACTAAAGCAAAAGACAAGAACAATAGAGCAAGAACAATAACAATAGAGAGAAGAGTAGAGAGAGTTCTTCTTATTGTGTTGAGAGGGGTGAATTACAATGGTAGAGAGCACCTCTATTTATAGGGAGGAGGAAGATCTTGCTACCAATAATAGGACTCTAAAATCTCTCTAATTAAATACATTAAAGACATTCACCTTAAATAGAAGTGTAAGAATCTTCTATTTCATAACATAATTAGTTTTTTTACGTTAATTTTTACCAGTAAATAAAATATATAATATCACATTTTATTTTGAATTGTAACTTTGAATTAATTTGAAATATTAATAGATAAGTTGTTATTATTGTATTTTAGATCTATTAAACTTTTCTATAATTTATTTTTTGCATCACGTTAATCTAATTTTCTTTCTATTTTAACATTAGATACAAATTAGACTTTAATTTTTGTTCATAAAATTACCCGCATGAGATTTTTGTATTTCTTAGTTTTAATTTGTTATCCAATAATTGTAACCATATCTATAGTTTGAGTATTTTCACCATAATTTGATCTAAATCTCAAGTTCAAATCGTATTTCCCTTCTATTTCTAATATTAAAAAATTTTAAATTTTTGATTATTGCTATTAAGTTACCTAATAAATAGTATTTTATTTTCTTATATAGCTATCATTAACATTCTTCTTTAATTGATATCATAATCTATTTATATCTCTTAATATTATTATATAAATTTAATCTTGAAATAAATATTTATTTTAATTAAAATTAAAATTCAAAATTAATAAATTTATTGATAATACTTTTAATCATTATAAATTTACTTTATCTTATTTTTAAATTAACTCTTAGTATAAATAACCTCGCATTATCTCTAATTTATTAATATTTTGATTTTAAAATTTTTTTAATCTATTAAACTTCAGTTATGTGGCCTTACCCACATCACTTTTTTTATATCAAATTTAAATAAATTTTATTCTTCTTTGTTCTTTATGATATAAATTTTGATTTTTTTCTCTGTTTACATCTTATTTTGCTATTATATATTCAATACTTAATAGTATTAGTATTGTCATGTGCTTTTTATTAGTTTACTTGAATTTAATATCCATTTTTATCACATTCATTTTAATATAATACAAATAATAAAAAAATTTATTTTAATAGTAATTTTAACTCTATTGCTCATATTCTTAAATATGATTTTTCTTATCATATTTTAAAAAAAATCTCATCTCAAATTCAAATATATCTTATTCCTCGATTTTCTCCATTGGACTACATTTTTAACAATCATATTATAGTTTCAAACTTAACCTAGCAATATTCAATTTAAATATTAATCGTAAAAACTCTAATTGTTGCAATAATATTTTCACTTTCACTTTACGAAATATTTATTTATGTATAAAATATTTATTTGTTTGAATTTTCAGAACTAAAATAACCTCATTATATATATATATATATATATATATATATGTATATATATATATATATGTATATGTATATATATATATATATATATATATATATGTATATGTATGTAAGTATGTATGAATGTATATTTCCTATAATAACTGAATTATACACAAAATTTAATTAAAGATATTTGTAGTAATGAATATTGTTCACAAATAAGGTCAGATACAAAGCTTGTACTAAATAAAAAATTATTTTCTAACTTAAAATTAATGTGTAGGATTCAAAATAGAAATTTAATTAATCTTTCTCAAAAAAGGATACCTACCATAACTGAGTTATGTACAAAATTTTAGTTAAAGATACCTACAGTAATATATATTGTACCTAAATAAGGTCACATACAAAGCTTGTACTAAACAACAAAATTATTATTTCAATTTAAAATTAATTTATAAGATACAAAACAAAAATATAATTGTTTCTTTCTAAAAAAAAGGATACCTACCATAGTTGAATTATATATAGAATTTTAATTAGAGATACCTACAGTGATGTATATTGTACCTACTTAATACCAGTTACAAAGCTTGACCAATTAATTAAAATTCGTCCCTACCATAATTACACACAAAAAATATTAACTAACTTAAATAGAGATTTTTATCACAATTAAAAAATAATTCTTATTGAACTACTACTTTCATTTATTATGTTTCACTTTGCAATTCAAATTTTAGTGTTGTCTTAAAATTGGCAAGTGGCTTTTTTTAGCTTTTCACTTGGCTATACCTCATGCTTTTCTACTCTCCTTTTAATATAATATAGACAGATAGATAAATTTTAATTTTATTTTAACTTACTCCAAAGTATAAATAGTCATAGGTTATCTAAATCTACGTCTTTCTATATTTTTTTTTATTATAAATTTTAATTAACTTTTTATCTTCATATTTCTAACTAATATAGAAAAATATATACAGATATAAATAGAGATATTGTTACAAATGTACATATAAATATAAATTTAAATGTAGATATATTGATTAGATTTGTCTAAGATTTATTTAAGTTAAGTATAAGATTTATTAAACTACTTACATTAATTATGTTTATCTTTATAATTCAATTTTATTTTATAATGTCTTAAAATTGCCAAGTGGCTTCATTTTAGATTGCCACTTGGCTTAACCACATTGCAAACTACTCTTCTTTTAATATAACCTCATTATTCTTATATATGTATGTATGTATGGATATATATTTCCTACAATAATTGAATTACACAAAATTTAATTAAAGATATTTGTGGTAATGTATATTGTTCACAAATAAGGTCAGATACAAAGCTTGTACTAAATATAAAATTATATTCTAACTTAAAATTAATGTGTAGGATTCAAAATACAAATTTAATTAATTCTTTCTCAAAAAAGGATACCTACCATAACTGAGTTATATACAAAATTTTAATTGAAGATACCTACAGTAATGTATATTGTACCTAAATAAGGTCAGATACAAAGCTTGTACTAAACAACAAAATTATTATTTCAATTTAAAATTAATTTATAAGATACAAAACAAAAATATAATTGTTTCTTTCTAAAAAAAGGATACCTACCATAGTTGTATTATATATAGAATTTTAATTTGAGATACCTACAGTGATGTATATTGTACCAAAATAATACCAGTTACAAAGCTTGATCAATTAATTAAAATTCGTCCCTACCATAATTACACATAAAAAATATTAACTAAATTAAATAGAGATTTTTATCACAATTAAAAAATAATTCTTATTGAACTACTACTTTCATTAGTTATGTTTCACTTTGCAATTCAAATTTTAATGTTGTTTTAAAATTGTCAAGTGGCTTTTTTTAGCTTTCCACTTGGCTAAACCTCATGCTTTCCTACTCTTCTTTTAATATAATATAGACAGATAGATAAAATTTTAATATATTAAGTAAATTTTAATTTATCTTAACGTACTCCAAAGTATAAATAGTCATAGGTTATCTAAATCTACGTCTTTCTATTTTTTCTATTTTATTATAAATTTTAATTAATTTTTTATCTTCATATTTCTAAATGATATTGAAAAATATCTTTGGACAGATTAATACAGATATAGCTACAAATATACATATAATTATAGGTAGGTTACCTTCTCAGCTCAAGAAGAGATAGGTAATGCCCTCATGCAGAACCCTGAGCAACCAGTAGATCCAGATCCAGTTAAGGAGACAAAAGCAGCACCCAAAGGATGGGCAAATCTCTTCCAGAAGAATAGATTTGCATCAAATGGTATGGCCTTGGAGTATATTCCACCAACTATGATCGATGGTAAGCCTGTTGGACAGTTGCTGAAAGAGGATGTGGAGGAGGAAGAGCAAAAATGAAAAAGTGCCTTAGTAATTTTTGTGTTTGGGAATGGACCAGGATTTAATGCTATGAAATGATTCATTAATCTCCACTGGTCTCATGTCCCAGAACCTGATTTATATTACCATGAGGAGGGCTACTATGTAGCCAAATTCCAATCCATAGAAGATGCCAAAGAAGTGATGTGTGCTGGACCATATACTATTGCTAACCGACCTATGATTTTGAAACAGTGGTTTGCTGATTTTGACTTCACTGCTGAGTTTCCAACTGACATTCCTTTGTGGGTGAAGTTCCCTAATCTCCCTATGTCTTGCTGGGGTATTAGGTCATTAAGTAAGATAGCCAGTGTTCTTGGAAAGCCTATATATGCTGATGAATGCACTACCAAACAGACAAGGATTTCATTTGCACGTATGCTCATAGAGGTAAATGTTTCCAAAATGTTGCCAAGCGAGATTGAACTCATAGATCCAAATGGTAAGAAATTTGTTTAGGATGTGGAATATGATTGGAAGCCAACATACTGTGAAAAATGTCTTATGGTTGGACACAACTGTTTGGCTGCTCCTAAACCTATACACAAGCCTAAAGTTGTTCAACAATGGAGACCCAAAGTGGTAACTGACAATGTTCTGCAGCCTCCCAAGCAACAGACCATGCCAGAGCATATGGTGTCCCCTTATGTAATAGCTGATCCTGGAGTAAATACTGATATGTTCATACAGGTGGATAAAGGCAAACAGGTCCATACTCCAGCTTTCAATCTTACAAACTTCCCCCCTTTATCTCCTGTGGTGTTGAGTAATCGATTTCAAAGCATGTCAGATGGTAGACAAGGTAACCTCCCTGATAAAGGGGGTCCGAGCCATACACAATGAAGTTGTTAGTCTGGAATATTAGAGGTGTAAATAAGAGATATAAACAAAAGGAAGCTAAGGAATACTTTAGACAAAATAATTTTAACATTGTCAGTTTGGCAGAAACAAAGGTTAAACAACAGAATGCAGGGAGAATAGCTAATAATTTAGTTCCTGGCTGGAGTTTGCTAGATAATTGCAGGGACTCCCCAAGAGGTAGAGCTTGGATCCTATGGGATGATAAGAAGATTAATGTCACTGGTATTCAAGAGGGAGATCAGTTTATCCATTGTAGGGTCAACACTCTTGCAGGGGACTTGGTCTGCCTCCTCACTGTAGTCTATGGTCACAATGGGTTGGATCAAAGGAGGTTATTGTGGCAGCAACTTCAGAGTCTTGCTAGTGGTATAACTGTTCCTTGGCTGGTTGCAGGGGACGTCAATGCAGTATTGTCTATTAATGATAGGTAATCATGTAACCAGGTTACTCAAGCTGAAATCCAAGATTTCACTCATTGTATGCAAGTGGCTGAGCTATCAGAATTGCCTTGGAAAGGGGCTTTTTTCACATGGTCTAATAAGCAAACTGGGTCTGATAGAGTTTGTAGTAGATTGGATAGAATATTTGGTAATTATGAATGGATGATTAAATGGAGTCATGTACAAACTGTATATGATTCCCCTTTAATATCTGATCATAATCCAATGGTACTTACTGTTTATGAAGATCACAGGCTCAGGAAAAACCCCTTCAGATTTTACAATGCATGGACTAATCATAAAGACTTTCAGTGCATTGTCAAGGAACACTAGAAAAGCACTGCACAAGATACTCTCAAGGAGGTCTGGATCAACCTCAAGACACACAAAGAATTGAGGATAGCAGAAGGGAACTGACTGACATCCAAAATCAGATGGTGATGCACTACACTGATGAGCTACAGACTAAAGAAAAGGAGCTGATACTGAAGTTGGAGAAATGGTCACTGATAGAAGAGAGTATACTGCAGCAGAAGTCCAGAGCCAGATGGATCCAATTGGGAGATTCAAATAATAAGTACTTTAATGCTCTACTGAAAGAAAGAAATCAATTCAAAAGTATAACAGAATTGGTTACAGCAGGAGGCACCAAAATCACTAATCCAGATGCAATCAGAGATGAGATCAAATGTTTTTACAAAATCCTTGATGGGTTCATCAACAGCCTCCTTACCAGCAATTAACAGGTCTTATATGGATAATGGTCCTAAACTCACTCGCAGCCAGATGCAACAATTAATTACTGATGTCACTGTGGATGAAGTTGTCGATAGTTTAAAGTCCATAGGTGATCATAAAGCTCCAGGTATTGATGGTTACAATGCTACTTTCTTCAAACAGACATGGGGTATAACTGGCAATCAGATCAGTAGGGCTGTTATAGATTTCTTCCAGACCAGCAGAATGTATAAACCAGTTAACTGTGCCTCTCTCACCTTGATTTCTAAAGTTGCCAATCCACAATCAGTCAAGGAATTTCGACCAATTGCTTGCTGTTCAGTTTTGTATAAAATCATCTCCAAGATCCTGGCCAACAGACTACAGAAATGCATAGCTAGTATCATCTGTGATACCCATGCATGATTTATTCCAGGAAGGAGGATTGCTGATAATGTTATCCTAGCTCACGAACTGATTAAACATTATACAAGGGCTCATGTATCTCCTAGATGCATGATTAAAATTGACTTACAGAAGGCATATGATTCTGTTGAGTGGGTTTTCTTACAGCAGGTCATGTAATCTTTAAACTTCCCAAACAGGTTTATTAGGTGGATCATGGAATGTGTTCAAACAGTGAGCTACACAGTCATGGTGAATGGGGAAACTACAGAACCTTTCCAAGCAGCCAAAGATTTGAGGCAGGGTGATCCAATTTCACCCTTTTTGTTTACTATAGTGATGGAGTACCTCAGCAGAGCCCTTTGTGATCTTAAAAAGAATTCTGATTTCTCATTTCATCCTAGCTGCAAGAAGTTGGGTGTTACTCATCTCAGTTTTGCAGATGATTTGCTGCTGTTTGCTAGAGGAGATCTGAAGACTGTGTCTACTATGTTTAAATATCTATCTCATTTCACTGAGGCATCTGGTCTGAATGCTAATCTAATCAAAAGTTCTACCTATTTTGGTGGTGTTCATTCTGATATTCAGCAGCAAATTGTAGCTCACCTTGGTTATGCTTATGGGGAATTACCTTTTAAATACCTGGGAGTTCCACTATCAACTAGGAAGATGTCTTTGCTGCAGTGGCAACCATTGGTAGATAAAGTTACTGCCAGGATAACTTCTTGGACTGCCAGAAAGTTGTCCTATGCAGGCAGAATTCAACTGGTGCAAACAGTAACTTTTGGCATACAGGCTTATTGGGCTCAAATCTTCCTTATCCCTTCAAAAATTCTTAAAATGTTAGATGCAATATGTAGATCCTATATTTGGACAGGTACTGCCAGTATATCAAAGAAGGCATATGTAGCTTGGGATAAGTTTTGTCTGCCTAAGTCTGCTGGAGGATTAAGTATTATGAACTTGCTATTATGGAATAGAGCTGCCATTGCTAAGCTTGGGTGGGATTTGGCTCACAAGAAGGATGTATTATGGGTTAAATGGATTCATACTGTCTACATTAAGCAACATCAGCTTCATGCTATTAAAATTCCTAACCAAGCCAGCTGGATGGTAAGGAAGATTATAGAAGCCACTGTTGCATTGCATCAGTCCTAGATAATGTCCCAATCAGAGTGTTCTATCAAGAAGCTTTATCTACACCAGAATGGGCAGCTGCCCAGAGTTATGTGGAAAAATCTAACCATTCAAAATTGTGTCAGGCCTAAGGCAGTGTTTAATCTTTGGCTGATACTGCAGGATAGGTTACCTACCAAGGATCGATTGAGACAATGGAATCCCAGCATGGACAGCATCTGTATACTATGCCAGCAGGACATGGAGACCAGGGATCACCTCTTCTTTTCTTGCTCATTCACTATGTCACTGAGACAGCAAACACTGCTTTGGATTGGTGTAACTCAACCTAGTTTTCAAAGCTGGGATCAATACATACAATGGATCATAACCATGGCTAAAGGCAGGACTACTCGAGCTCATAGTATTAAAATGATCATGGCAGAATTGTGTTATAACATTTGGTTGGAGAGGAATTCAAGGTTGTTTAGGAATGTGTCAAACTCATATGGACAGTTGCTTAGAAATATTGCATACACATGTCATATTAGGAGTCCTATTAAGTTTAGCCTACAAGTCCAGCATTCTCCCTGTAATTAGAAATATAGGCTTAGTAAATAGTAGTTAACACGTCTCTCTTTTTTGGGATAGTCAGCTGTGTGTAGCTGGACTATAGCTTTGTAAAAAACTCTCTTTGGTGATTAATACAATATTTTAATTACAAAAAAAATATATATATACATTTAAATATAAATTTAAATGTAGATATATTGATTAGATTTGTCTAAGATTTATTTAAGTTAAGTATAAGATTTATTAAACTACTTACATTAATTATATTTCTATTTATAATTCAAATGTTTTATGTTGTCTTAAAATTGTCAAGTGCCTTCATTTTAGCTTGCCACTTGGCTTAACCACATTGCCTCTCCTTTTAATATAATATAGATATTGTTTTCAATTCAAATTAGGGCTGTGCATAATTTGATAAATACGGAATTACCATTCCGAAACCGAAATTTTTTATATTTGGTATTCAGTATGGTATTTGGTTTAAGTTTTTTAAAAAATAGTATTAGATATGGTATTTTGATATTTTAAAATAAAATACTGAATATTGATACTGTATTGAAACATATATTATATTATAATATTACATAAAATACATATTATTAATTATAACATAAATACAACAAATTTTAAAATTTTACTTTCCTTTATTCTCAAAGTTCATCAAATAACTCTAAACAAGTAACAAGACTTCTAATGATCAAATTTATTCCTTTATGCATAGTTTTCTCTATGGGTTTGATATTTGCTGGTTTGGACAAAACTTTTGTCAACAAACGTTTTCAGTTTGTATTTTTGAGTACTTTAATTAAGAATATTACAGTCCATGACTCTACGCACCGGTTAATATTCAAAACGAATAAACCGAAGTTATTGAAACGAATAAACCGAAACCAAAAGGAGAAAAATTGAACCATACCAAATTTAACTAAGTACGGTATTAGTATAGGATTTTAAGAAATCAAATATCAAAAATACCGAACCAAAATGTTTAAATCTTGTACTGTATCGTATCGACCGACGAACACCCTTAATTCAAATGGATAAAAATAACGAGTAAATTATGACTCGCTTAAAATAAAAAACTTGGGGTGTGTCGTCCAAATTATCATCTCCGTACTAAATATAGTCTTCCCCTAAGCAACATCTCGAATATTTATAATGTTATGATAGTTAATGGAGATAAAATCATTAAAGAAGAAATAAAAAGGAATACTGCTATTATGTGCTTTTATTTTAATTCAAAAGTTAATCGTTTCCAGCTACACTTTTTAGTTGAAGATTGCATTGTTATCAAGAGCTAGTACAGATGAAGAAAGACGGCAACCAACCAACAGATAAAAAGAAAACAAGGAAGAAACTAGGATTCTAGAGTAATTCTTGTTATAAACTTTCCCATTGGATGAGGTATTGTATTAATCAAAAGATAGCTTTCAATGTTACAACACGAAGGTAAAAGTTACCCTTCAAAAAAATAGCAAAGTGATGATAAACACAGTTTACCGGTCACTACTTAAAGCAAAAAACATCCTAACTTACAAAAAAGTTAGCTTTGTAATACTTGGTTCTTATACTAAGAAATTGACTTTTATCCAATAGAAATGGTCCCTTCACTGCCTTAGGTAGTTGTTGGCTGGATAAGAAAAGAACTCCATTTTGAGCTAGTTTGCCAGTTTTGCTAAGTAATCCACTAGTTGGTTTGCTTAGTTGTAACAATGGTTGATGTGGATGTTTGATGTGTTCCTCATTTGAGTCATCCTGTAGTTCGTTTCTTTCTTCCTTTTTAACATATCGACAACTAATAAGGAGTCTATCTCTAAGGTGAAAGATGTGTGCCCATTTTGAATACACCAAGTCACTCCAAAGAATGCAGCATAGGCCTCGGCGAGGTTGTGGTTGTTACAACTATATGGAAAGGAGAAAGCCATTATAATATCACCATTGTCCCCTCTAAGAGCTCTCCCCACTCCAGCACTCCTATCCCTTGTGTTGAAACTTCCATCAGTATTTAATTTGACAGGACCCAATTCTGATTTTCGCCATTGGACTAGAATACAACTTTGTTTGAGTTGCATCTTCAGTAAAGTGTAGCATAATTTATTCCAAGGAAGCCCGAGATTGCAATTTAGATAGACCTTGTTGATGGCAACTTCCACATTCCAACCAATATTGTCACGATCCGGGATTTTACTCTCGGAAGTCGTGATGACGCCTACTAATGAGAGCTAGGCAAGCTAACCTTTAACTACCCTTTTCATACCTGATTTACTCCTTTTAGCAATTATCGTAATATCATGAAACAACAGAATAAAGTAAATAAGCAAAACTCTTAAATTAAAGAATCTGAACAATAATGCGGAAAAATCAACATAATCTCTACCCAAGAACTGGTGTCACATACTCACAAACCACTAAGAGTACCACACACAACCGTTTGAAAAGAGTATAACATGTTTTGTCTTTGAATACATGAGATAATAAAATAAAAAGCAAGATAGAGAAGACTCCGGGCCTGCGGACGTTTGTAAGGCTACCTCGCTGTCTCGGTGGACTGAATGCTGGCTCCCAATCTAATACTGCTACTCAAATGCTACTCCGACACCTGGATCTATGCAAAAGAGCACAGAGTGTAGCATTAGCACAACCGACCTCCATTTGCTCGTACTTGTCTGGTCTAACCCTGCAAAGTAGTAACGAGGCTATGACCATACAAGCCAGTGCAATTAAATAATATATGGCAGAAAGCTAAACAAGTAATAAGCACTTAAATCTGGGAAGGGAACATGCTGTGGGGATGAAAGATAAACAGAATATCAAGAACAATAAAGAAAAACTGTAATTTAACTTCTAACGCAGGTAAAGAGAAGTAAGGACAACTTTCACTTTCAGCTTCAATCTTGTTGCAGGCGTGCAACCCGATCCCATTTCTCAAATCTCGTGGTAGGCGTACCACCCGCTCCCTTTTCATCAAGTCTCGTGGTAGGCATGCCACCCGATCCCATTTCATTATATCTAGTGGTAGGCATACCACCCAATCCCATTTCATCATATCTCGTGGCAGGCGTACCACCCGATCCCGTTTCATTACATCTCGTGGTAGGCGTATCACCCGCTATCATTTCAATATCTTATGGTAGGCGTACCACCTGCTCCCATTTCATCATATCTTGTGGTAGGCGTACCACCCGATCCCATTTTATTATATCTCGTGGTAG
The DNA here is from genome assembly GCA_034376525.1 of Nicotiana benthamiana. Classification (NCBI taxonomy): domain Eukaryota; kingdom Viridiplantae; phylum Streptophyta; class Magnoliopsida; order Solanales; family Solanaceae; genus Nicotiana; species Nicotiana benthamiana. Next base: position 23,436,531 of record CM067340.1, on the reverse strand, counting down.
GCATACCACCCGCTCTCATTTCAATATCTTGTGGTAGGCGTACCACCTGCTCCCATTCCAACATCTTGTGGTAGGCGTACCACCCGCTTCTATTTTAATATCTTGTGGTAGGCGTGCCACCCGCTCATATTTCAATATCTTGTGGTAGGAGTACCACCCGCTCCCATTTCATTAACTTGTGGTAGGCGTATTTCAATATTATCACATAATTACAAGAAATCCCGACAAGGGAGAATCAACTATATCCAACCTTAACTCAGCTTGACTAATAAAGATGCTCAATCATAATTAATGTCTACAAGGATAAACAAATCTTTGCCCGGTAAATAATTTGTTCAGGCATACATGATGTCATTTATGAATGCAGTAACTCCCAACATAGGAATCACGGTCATACTTGACACCAACGTATAGATACTCGTCACCATGCCTATACGTCATACTCAACAAAGAGCAATTAGCACATAAGACTCAACTCCTAATCCCTCAAGCTAAGGTTAAACCGAACACTTACCTCAATGCCGTGAATTCAACTCAAGCCTCAATTATAGCTTTGCCCCTCGGTTCCACCACCAATCCGCTTGAATCTATGCATAAGTTACTTAATCACATTAAAAATGCTAAATGAATCAACCCCAGTACATGAAAATTTGTTTTTCAAGGTTTTACTCGAGGTCAAAAATGCCCCCAGACCCGCGTGGTCGAAACCCGAGGTTCGGACCAAAAATCGATTACCCGTTCCCCCACAAATCCAAATATATGATTTATTTTGAAATCGAACCTCAAATTGAGGTCCAACTCCCCAATTTTTAGAAAAAAACTAGATTCTACCCAAAATACCCGATTTTCCCATGAAAATCTTTGATTTGAAGTTGAATTCATGTTAAAAGATGTTAAGAAGTAAATAAAATGAGTTAGGAAATCACTTACCAATCACTTTGGAGAAGAAGAGTTGTTTGGAAAATCGCCTCTTATGTTTTGGGGTTTTGAAAAGTGTAAAATAACTGAAATTCACATGTATTTATACTCCTCTGAAGTTCCCTGTGCGGACCGTGCAAAAAGGACCGTCACTGCACAGGCTTTCTGAAGGCCTGTGAACCATTGCCCAATGCGGACCGCACCAAGGCAACCGCGTCTGCACATCACCCACCGCGGACCGTGCAAAGGTGATCGTGGCCACGCTGGCCTTCCGGGGCCGCACGCGATTTCTCGCTGGACGTGCAAAAGGGTTCAAAGACCTGTCAATTTCCTGAACCTGCAACATCTGATCTTCTTATGCCTAAGGCATCCCGAAACCTATTTGAAGCTCACCTGTGCCCTCAAAACTCTAATCCAAGTATACACACAACCTCAAAAACATCTTACCAACATATTAATTTGATCAAATCACCAATATAACATCATGAATACCGAATTGAACCTCAAGATAAATGAAATTTCTCAAAACTCCCTATTAAGCATAAATTTTCCAATTAGGGTCCGGATCGCGTCAAATGACGTCTGTTTTTAACCAAACTTTACAATAGTGATTCAAAACATATATGAGATTTGTACCGGGCGCCGGAACCAAAAATACGGGCCCGATACCATTACTTTCAAATTAGATTTCACTTCAATTCTCTTCAAACAGTTTCAGAAAGCAATTTCACTTAAAAATTCAAATCTCGGTCTTGGGACATCGGAATTCGATTTCAAGCATGCGCGCAAGTTCCATATTTTCCTACGGACCCTCCAGAATCGTCAAATCACGGGTCCGGGTCCGTTTACCCAAAATTTTGACCAAAGTCAAATATATTTATTTTAATATCATAATTTAGCATTTTTCACAAAATTTCACATATAAGATTTTCGGCTACGCACCTAGATTATGCACACAAATCGAGGAAACCATTAATAAGGTTTTCAAGTCCTCGAAGACACAAAAATCGATTAAAAACTGGTGATGACCCCTTGGGTTGTCACATTCTCCACCTCTGAAAGAATCATACGTCCTCGAACGGACAGAAGAAGAAAATTACTTGAGTTGGGGAAAATATGGGGATAACGGTTCCACATATTGGACTCAGACTCCCAGGTCGATGCCTCAGGAGGCTGACCTCTCCACTGAATACGAACAGAAGGGAAAATCTTGGATATCAACTGAAGAACCTGTCGGTCTAGAATAGTTACCAGCTCTTCCTTATAAGACAAGTCCTTGTCCAACCGGACAGCGTTGAAATATAACACGTAGGCTGAATTGCCGTGATACCTCCGAAGCATGAACACATAAAAATTTTGATGTACGGATGATAAGCTACGCGGCAATACAAGTCTATAAGCCACCTCTCCCACTCGTTCAAGAATCTCAAACGGGTCAACGAACCTAGGGCTAAGCTTGCCTTTCTTCCCAAATATTATCACACCCTTCATAGGCGACACTCGGAGTAATACCCCCTCACCAACCCTGAAAGCCACATCTCAAATATTACGATCTGCATAACTCATTTTCCTGGACTGAGCTGTACGAAGCCTATCCTAATTTATCATGACCTTGTTTAAGGCCTCCTAGATAAGATCCGTACCCAACAACCGAGCCTCTCCTGGCTCAAACCATCCAATCAGAGATCGACACTGCCTACCATATAGAGCCTCATAAAGAGCCATCTGGATACTCGATTGGTAGCTGTTGTTGTAGGCGAACTTTGCTAAAGGTAAGAACTGATCCCACGAACCTCCAAAGTCAATAATACAAGCTTGGAGCATATCCTCCAATATCTGAATAGTCCGCTCGGACTACCCGTCTATCTGAGGATGAAATGTTGTACTCAACTCTACCTTGGTGCCTAACTCTCGCCAAAATGCTCTCAAGAAATGCGAGGTAAACTGTGTACCTCGGTCCGAAATGATAGATACTGGCACACCATGAAGGCAAACAATCTCCCGAATATTGATCTCAGCTAACCTCTTAGATAAATACGAGACTGCCATAGGAATGAAATGCGCTGACTTGGTCAGCCTATCAACAATGACCCAAGCTGCATCGAACTTCTTCCGAGTCAACGAAGTCCAATAACAAAGTCCATAGTGATCCGCTCCCACTTCCACTCGGAAGCTCAATCATCTAAAATAAACCACTAGTCCTCTGATGCTCATACTTAACCTGCTGACGATTCAAACACCGCACCACATTTCCACAATGTCCTTCTTCATTCTATGCCACTAATAATGCTACCAAAAATCCCGATACATCTTCACGGTGCCTAGATGAATAAAGTACTAGGAACTATGGGCCTCCTCTAAAATCAACTCTCAAAGCTCATGCACATTGGGCAAAAACTCACCCCCGCAATCTCAAGACTCTATCGGCATATAATGTAACATGCTTGGCACCTCCTCGCTGCACCGTATCTCTAAGGATACACAAATAGGGATCATCGAACTGACGATCACATATATGCTCCAAGAATGAAAACAAGAGACTTTGCAAGCTAACACCCGAATAGGCTTAGAAATATCCAACCTCACAAGTCGATTGGCCAAAGCCTGAACATCCGAAACAAGCAGCCTTTGACTGATTGGGATATAAGCAAGACTACCCATGCTAGTTGGCTTCCTACTCAAAGCATCGACCACCACTTTGGCCTTCCCCGGGTGATATAAGATAGTGATATCATAATCCTTCAACAACTCCAACCACCTCCTCTGCCTCAAATTCAACTCCTTTTGCTTAAACAAGTACTGAAGACTCTTGTGATCGGTGCATAACCTCACATGCCACACCGTATAGATAATGCCTCCAGATCTTCAATGCATGAACAATGGATGCCAACTCTAGATCATGAACAGGATAATTTTTCTCGTGAATCTTCAAATGCCTCGAAGCATAGGAAATGGCCTTGCCATCCTGCATCAACACTACACCAAGCCCAATACGGAATCATGACAGTAGACTGTATAAGACCCTTAACCTGTGGGCAAAACCAACACAAGTGTCGTAGTCAGAGCTGCCTTGAGCTTCTGAAAGCTCGCCTCACACTCATTTAACCATCTGAATTGGGTACCTTTCTGGGTTAATCTGGTCATTGAGGCTGCGATATATGCGAACCCCTCCACGAACCGACGATAGTAGCCTGCCAATCCTAGGAAACTCCGGATCTTTATAGCTGATGCTGGTCAAGGCCAAATTTTGACTGCCTCAATCTTCTTTATTTCCACCTGAAAACCCTCTTCCGATAAAACATGACCCAGAAATGTTACTGAAGACAGCCAGAACTCACACTTCGAGAACTTAGCATATAACCGACTATCCTTCAAAGTCTTAAGAACCACTCTAAGGTGTTGCTCGTGCTCCTCCTGGTTGCGGAAGAATACCAATATATCATCAATGAAAACTATCACGAATGAGTCCAAACAAGGCCTGAACATTCGGTTCATCAAGTCCATGAAAGCTGCCGGGGCATTTGTCAACCCGAATGACATAACCATGAACTCATAAAGCCCATACCGAGTGCAGAAGGATGTCTTAGGGACATCAGATGCCCTAATCCTTAACTGATGGTAGCCAGATCGCAAGTCAATCTTGGATAATACCCTGACACCCTGAAGCTGGTCGAACAAATCATCAATCCTCGGCAGTGGATGCTTATTCTTGATCGTTACCTTATTCAATTGCAAGTAACAAATACACATTCTCATTGACACATCCTTCTTTCTGACAAATAACACTGGTGCACCCCAAGGTGAGACACTGGGTCTAATGAAACCCTTCTCAAGTAAATCCTGCAACAGTTCCTTTAACTCTTTCAACTCAGGCGGGGACATATGATATGGCGGGATAGAAATGGGCTGAGTGCCCGAAACTAGATCAATGCAGAAATCAATATTCCTATCGGGTGGCATACCCAACAGGTCTGAAGGGAAAACATCGGGGAACTCAGAAACAACATGCATAAAATCAACAGAGGAAACCCCAACACTAGAATCTCGAACATAGGATAAATAGGCCAAACACCCCTTCTCGACATACGCCTAGCCTTCACATACAATGTGGCTAGAATGACCAGGAGTCCCTCTCCACTCTAAACGAGGCATACACGGTAAAGCTAAGGTCACAATCTTGGCATGACAGTCCAAGGTAGTGTGATAGGGTGATAACCAGTCCATCTCCAATATAATATCAAAGTCGACCATATCTAAAAGCAAAAAATATATACGAGTCTCCAGACCCTGAATCGCTACAACACAGGAACGATAGACTCGATCGACCATGATAGAATCATCCACCGGCATAGACACATAGACAAGAATACCCAATGCATCACTAGGCATGACCAAATACGGGTCATGACCATACACATATAAATACGTAGACCCCTGATCAAACAACACTAAAGCATCTCTATCACCTACCAGAACCATACCTATAATAAGTGCATCTGAATTCTTTGCCTCGGGCCTAGCCTGAAGAGCATAACATCGGAGCTGGGTCCCACCACTCTGATCTACCTCTCTGAGATGGCCAGGTGCTGGCTGGCCTCCACCTCTGGTGATCTAAGCTCCACCTCTATGACCTCTACCTCCACCTCTAGCACCTCTACCCTCACCTCTAGCTGGCTGGGCGGGCAGTGGAACACCTGGTGCCTGAACCATGATACGAGAACTCTGATGTTGAGATCCACCTGGCGTGCAAGGGGTAATACATAGCAATGTGCCTCGTGTCACCACAAGTAAAACAAGCTCTCGATTGTTGGGACTGGCGACCCTAGAAACTCTAAAGTGGTTGTGCACTAATAGGTGCTGGTAGGGCAGTGAAGGACTGCTTATCAAAATACTGCATCTGAGTACCACGGGTACCAGAAGCACCATGAGAAACCTAGAGGGCTGACGGGAAGGGCCTAATAGGCTGGCCCCTATCATACGAATCTCTACCTCCAGACAAGGCACCATTGAATCGACCTGACTGACGAGGTCTCTTGTTTGCTCTATGTCCACCCCATGTGACAATACCATTTCAATCCTCCGGGCCACATTGGCTGCCCCCTGAAAGGATATCTCGCTCCCAGCCTCTCTAGCCATCTGGGGACAAATAGGCTGAATGAGTCCATCTACTGTCTCACTCTCTCCCTCTCAATAGGAATTATAACAAGAGCATGGCGAGCCAAATCAATAAACCTGGTCTCGTACTGGGTGACTGACATGGATCCCTGATGGATACGCTCGAACTACCTCCGAGAGGCCTCTCACTGTGTAACAGGGAGAAACTTCTCTTGAAATACATGTTTGAATTGTTCCCAGGTCAAGGCTGGTGACCCTACTGATCTAGCTGGGCAATAATCCCTCCACCAAGTCTTGACAGACCTAGACAACCCAAATATAGCAAAATCAACCCCATTGGTCTCAACAATACCCATGTTCCGAAGAACATCGTGGCAGCTATCCAAATAATCAAGAGGATCCTCGATCGATGCACCACTGAAGGTAGTAGTGAAGAGCTTGGTGAACCTATCCAACCTCCATGACGTGTCGGCAGTCATAGTTGCCCCATCACCGGCCTAAGCTACCACACCCCCTGAGCTGCTGTAATTGGATGAACTAGTGGAGTCTGAATTTGAGGAGCTACCTACTCCTGAGTACGAGTAGCAGGAGTCTGGGCCCCTCCTCCAGCCCGAGAGACGGTTGGTGCTACTGGAAGCAAACCTGCTCGGGTAACACTCTCCATGAGGCCCACCAATTAGACTAGAGCGTCCCGAAGAACTAGGGTAGTAATAAACCCCTTTGGGACCTGAACTGGGCCCACCAAAACTACTGGGGCTAGGGCCGGAACCTCTTCGTCAAAGTCAACCTAAAGCTCGCTCACTGGTGCTGCTCCACGGGGCTGAGCTCCTCACCTACCTCTGCCTCTATCATTGCCTCGACCTTCTTTCCATCTGTGATGGAATAAAGTAGAATTTCAATTACCACTGAGAAACCAATCTGCACGATAAGAAAGAAGAAATGTGAAATTTTCCTAACTCTGTAGCCTATGAGGGATAAATACAGATGTCTCCGTACCAATCCCTCATACTCTACTAAGATTGTCCATGAGTTGTGAGACCTATGCAACCTATAGCTCTGATACCAACTTGTCATGACCCGGAATTCCCATCCCGGGAGTCGTGATGGCGCCTACTATTGAGAGATAGGCAATCCAGCCTTTAATTAACTTTTTTCATAACTGATTTACTCTTTTTTGCAATTATCGGTAATATCATGAAACAACAGAATAAAGTAAATAAGCAAAACTCTTAAATTAAAGAATATGAACAATAATGCAGAAAATTTGACATAATCTCTGTTGGAAACACGTTTCAAATGCAATATACTAAACGTGTGTTCTTTTGTAGGTTTTGATGAATGTCAAACAAAGCAAAAAGCGATACATAGCAGTGCTCAAGGACAAGCACAAAATGGATGCATTACAAGAAGCTCAAGACAAAGTTTAGAAATGTTATAATTGAGTCAATATTAATTGTGATCTTGATTCCTCAACTTGGCTCATAACATGGCTTCTCTACTAAAATTATTTTTCCAAAATCATGCATATTTAAATTAAGTGTCAAATGATTTTAAACTATGCATATTTACATTTATTAAAATGTTTTCCAAACATGCCTCAAAAATTTGGGCTAAGATAATCGATTATGTACTTATGATAATCGAGTATCTCTAAGCCAAGACTGCATGACAATCGATTGTGAATTAATGATAATCGATTGTGAGTAAGTCAGTTAACATCAGGTTTTTGCAAACTGCATAACAATCGATTGTGTACTTATGATAATCGATTGTTAACTGAGGCAAAGTTTTCAAAACTCATAAAAATCTATTATGAACTAATGGTAATCGATTAGAATGAGAAAAATGTCTCCCAGTGATTTTAAATAAAATGATAATCGATTGTGGCTTTTGATAATCGATTATATATGAGACAGAGAGTTTTGAAATTAATTAATAATCGATTATTCCATTTGATAATCGATTGTTGAAGCTGACCGTTGTCATATATTTTCAATTACCTTCAGGTAATCGATTGTTGATATTTAACAATCGATGTTTTGCTTAAAATCTGAAAAAGATTTTCTGAACGTTGTTAAAATAATCGATTGTTGATTTCCGGACAATCGATGTTTTATGCCAAAAATTGGAAAGGATTTCTTAACGTTATAAATAATCGATTATTGATTTGAAGTAATCGATTGTTGACGTAAAATCTGGGATTGAATTTTTAATCTGATAGGCAAACAATCGATTGTTTAGTCTTGACAATCGATTGTCACTGAGTAATTTCAGCAATCCTTAATTGGCAATTAGACAACGGTAAGACTGAGTTTTTCACCTATAAATACAGCTTCAACTCAGTGTTTTTATAACAACAACATATACAATTTGAGTATTTTCATTGCTAAAAGCTTTCTTACATTGATCATCATTTTCCATTCATCCATAAAGCTTTTTGAAGAGCCATTCTATTGAGCTAAGTTGTTGTGATCTTGAGCGTACTATTTCTACTCATATCTACTCATTAAGGAGTGCTTTGTAAAGTGAGTGTGTTTTGTGTTTGTAAGAGAATTGCGATTCTCGTTTGTTGAGGAACTTGTGATTCCTCGGTTGAAGTCTTTGGGATTGTTATCCCCGAGCAGTTGAAGTCTTTGGGATTGTTATCCCCGAGCAATTGAAGTCTTTGGGATTGTTATCCCCGAGCAGTTGAAGTCTTTGGGATTGTTATCCCCGAGCAGTTGAAGTCTTTGGGATTGTTATCCCCGAGCAGTTGAAGTCTTTGGGATTGTTATCCCCGAGCAATTGAAGTCTTTGGGATTGGTATCCCCGAGCAATTGAAGTCTTTGGGATTGTGATCCCCGAGCACCTAGGTGAGGCTTGTGTCCTCAGCTGTAACGGTTTGTTAAGCACCCGTAAGCTTGACAAGTTTAGTGGAAATCTCGAGAGAGTCTCTCGGGGACTGGACTAACCACGTTTGTGGCCAACCAGGATACATCATTGTGTAAGTTTACTCTACTGCACTTGTTTTAATTTCTGCAAAGTTTTTAAATTCCGCACTAAAACGCTTAATAATTTTAAAACGCTATTCACCCCCCCCTCTAGCGTAAAGCGTATTGTCCAACAATTGGTATCAGAGCCATACTCTCTGAAAAACTTAACCGTTTGAGAGAACCATCTATGGCTTCTACTCTAAATTTCTTTGCAGGAATAGGTGAAGGAGAATGCAGCATGTCGCCTCCAATATTAGACGAAAACGACTACTCAATCTGGAAATATCGGATGCAAGTTTTTACAATGGCAAACGATTTGTATCTATGGCAAGCTATTAAACACAGTGATCAACTGACGACAAAAGTCGGGAAAGATAAGGTAAGTGAATACAACACTAAAGCTATGAATATATTACATAACGCCTTGAACCAGGAACTTTGGCGAAAAATCTCCCACTATAAAACTGCTAAGGAAATGTGGGACAAACTTGAGGAATTGCACGAAAACACGCCTCAAAAAGCGGTCAGCACAAACGATGAATCAACTGGTCAGTGCCTCATGGCAGACGAAAAAGACGAGGTAAGTACATCTAACGATATGCAAATTGCTTATAACAAACTGCATGATGAGTTGGTAAATGCTTCTAAGACTATTAAAGATTTACAAAGAACTCTTTCTTTACAAGAAGAGGATTTTCAAAAACAACTCTTTTTAAAAGACAAGGACTTTGAAGAACGTCTTTCTTTAGCTCAAAAAGGTGTTGAAAATCTGTCTCGTGATAACGAGAATCTTGCAAATGAAAATCAATTTTTGTTAAATGATAGTATAGAACTTAGACAAGTCATCAAGACTATGCATGAAGCCTCTTGTGTTGATAAATGCTCTACTTGTACTGCTTGTAAGTCCTTAAAACTAGAAAACACAGAACTTAGGAAAACATTAGAAACACGTAGTAAAGAAGTTCCTAAAGTTGTTGAAAAAGAAACGCCTAAGAAATTTCAACGGCATAAAAACAAAAACTTCACTACTCCACCTAGAAATAACTCTAAGGTATTAAACAAGCCTAGAACAAATTCTTTTAGACCACCTAGACATTATGCTAGAATGTATGAAAATAAGGGTAGAACTAATATCTTTAGACAACCTAGATCCGAATCTAGGATTCTTGCAAACAAGCCTACAAATAGTAATTTTCGGCAACCAAGAAATAACTCTAGGAACGAGCTTAGACCACCTAGACATGACACTAGGTCCTTCAACAAGTCTAGCACTAATGACTTTAGACCATCTAGATATTATACTAGAAATGGGAACAATATGTCTAGTGTTAATCTTTTTCATTCGCCTAGAACTTTGTTGGCTCAACCTAGGCATCAACACAACCCGAACGTAGTATGTCATTACTGCAATCGTATAGGTCATATTGCACCTATGTGTTTTACAAAGCATAGAGATTCTTCATATTATTATGGTCGTTATTTGCCTAACCCCCAAGGACCCAAAATGGTATGGGTACCTAAAGAATATTAATTTGCTTTGTAGGTGTGCTTGAAGGGATCAAGTGTACTATGGTACCTTGACAGTGGATGCTCCAGACACATGACAGGAGACGAATCCAAATTCCTTCAACTAGAGCACAAAGAAGGAGGAAGCGTTGTATTCGGTGACAACAATAAAGGACAAATTATTGGCATCGGATCGGTCGGTAAGAATGAAAAATCCTCTATAAAGCATATATTACTTGTCAAAGGTTTAAAGCATAATCTCTTGAGCATAAGTCAATTATGTGACAAGGAAAATCTTGCGTTGTTTGATTCGGATGAGTGTTTAGTGTTTAGACGTAGTGACTTCAAGATTATTCTACGTGGTTTTAGAGTTGACAATATTTACATGGTTGATCTTGAAAACTCCTCATCCGAGTATGTTGATTGTTTGTTGAGCAAAGATGATAATGTGTGGTTGTGGCATCGTAGAGTAGCTCATATGAACATGCATCTTTTAAATAAATTGATTTCTCAAAATCTAGTGATTGGTCTTCCCAACTTAAAATTTGAAAGTGATACTATTTGTGATTCATGTCAAAAGGGGAAGCAAACAAGAGCATCTTTTAAATCCAAAAATGTTGTTTCAACCTCTAGATCTTTACAACTATTGCATATGGATTTATTCGGACCATCCCGTATCGAAAGTCTAGGAAGAAATAGATATGCTTTTGTAATTGTTGATGATTTCTCTAGATTTACATGGACATTATTTCTTGCACATAAAAGTGATGCATTTCTTAGCTTCAAGCTTTTTCTTAAAAGAGTTCAAAATGAAAAGGAATCAACTGTCACTTCCATTAGAAGTGATCATGGGGGAGAGTTTGATCACAATCTCTTTGCGGATTTTTGTGATGAACTCGGAATCGAGCATACCTTTTCCGCTCCACGTACACCACAACAAAACGGGGTGGTGGAAAGGAAAAATAGGAGTCTCGAAGAGATGGCTAGAACCATGCTCGACGAAGCTAAGATTCCCAAACACTTTTGGGCAGACGCCGTGAGTACCGCATGCTATGTTTTGAATAGAGTAGCAATTCGGCCGATACTCTTAAAAACCCCATATGAACTCTACAAAGGTAGAAAACCTAACATTTCACATTTACGTGTTTTTGGTTGTAAATGTTTTGTGCATAACAATGGAAAGGACCAACTAGGAAAATTTGATGCAAAGTCGGATGAAGGTATCTTCATTGGCTATTCTTCTCGTAGTAAAGCTTATAGGGTTTTTAATAAAAGAACCCAAGTTGTAGAGGAATCTCCTCATATTGTATTTTCCGAAGATAATACTCGCTTGGCGAGAAAGGATTGTGGTCTTGATCTTTCAGGCATTCTGGAAAGTCTAAAGGACAAAATTCAAGAAGAACCACCAAGGAAAGAAATTGACAAAACGGTGGAACAACCAATTGAAGAAGCTCCTCAACCGGAAAATGAACCAAAAGAGCAAATAGAATGGAGGACAGTCAAAGACCATCCTCTCGATCAGGTAATAGGCGACGTTGGAGGGAAGGTAAGTACCCGGAGCTCCCTTAGAAATACCTTAGATCTTACTGCTTTTGTTTCTCAAATTGAACCCAAAACCATCTCTGAAGCAATTGGGGATGAATTTTGGACCTTGGCAATGCAAGAGGAGCTTAACCAATTCAAACGTAACAACGTTTGGGATTTGGTGCCAAGACCCGAAGGTCATACCATAATTGGTACGAAATGGGTTTTTCGAAATAAATTAGATGAAAATGGCATAATCACTAGAAACAAAGCTAGGCTTGTGGCTCAAGGCTATAATCAAGAAGAAGGGATTGATTATGATGAGACATATGCTCCGGTAGCTAGATTAGAGGCCATCCGTTTGTTGCTTGCTTTTGCATCTTCTATGAATTTCATTTTATATCAAATGGATGTGAAAAGTGCCTTTTTAAATGGTTTTATCCAAGAAGAAGTTTATGTAAAGCAACCCCCCGGTTTTGAAGACTTTAATTTTCCCATATCATGTTTTCAAACTCAAAAAGGCCCTTTATGGTTTAAAAAGCTCCTCGAGCTTGGTATGAAAGGTTGAGTAAATTTCTTTTAGAAAATAATTTTATTCGTGGAAAAGTTGACACAACTTTATTTGTCAAGCATGAAAATAATGATATCTTGCTAGTTCAAATATATGTAGATGATATCATTTTTGGTGCTACTAACAATGCTCTATGCAAGGAATTTTCAAACTTAATGACTAGCGAATTTGAGATGTCCATGATGGGTGAGTTACAATTCTTTTTGGGATTACAAGTAAAACAAATGAAGGAAGGTACAATCATTTGTCAAAGCAAGTATTGCAAAGAACTGCTTAAACGTTTTGATATGAACAATGCAAAGGAAATGGCAACTCCCATGAGCACATCCGATCATCTCGACAAAGATGAAAAAGGTAAGGAAGTCGACATCAAAAAGTACCGAGGTATGATTGGCTCTCTTCTTTATCTTACTGCTAGTCGTCCGGATATCATGTTTAGCGTGTGCGTCTGTGCCCGTTATCAATCATGTCCGAAAGAGTCTCACCTTACTGCGGTAAAGCGGATTCTAAGGTATCTTGTCGGTACTACCAATATGGGTCTATGGTACCCCAAAGGTTCTTCATGCCAACTTATTGGCTATTCCGACTCCGATTTTGCTGGATGCAAATTGGACCGCAAGAGCACTAGCGGCACTTGCCACTTGCTCGGTAGCGCTTTAGTTTCTTTGTTTAGTAAGAAGCAAGTTAGTGTTGCGTTGTCCACAACCGAGGCTGAATATGTAGCCGCGGGGAGTTGTTGCGCTCAAATCCTATGGATGAAACAACAACTCTTGGACTATGGCCTACGTCTTGACCACATTCCTCTTAGATGTGACAACACTAGTGCCATATGCTTGACGAAGAACCCCATTCTTCACTCGCGAACAAAACACATTGAAATTAGACATCATTTTATTAGAGATCACGTTCTAAAAGGCGATGTCGAAATTGAATTTGTTGAAACAAAAAGCCAATTGGCAGACATCTTTACAAAGCCCTTAGATAAAGAGTCCTTCTTCCGAATTCGTAGTGAACTCGGGATCCTTGACTCCACGTTGATCTAAGTCATGCATTGCATTTTATTTCTTACATAATTTCTAACTTGAGCGTCGGAGGCTTCTAACACTTTTTTGCAGGTATCACCCTAAAGAAAAGGGGATCATAAAAGCATGACGCAAAATACTCAAGTATTCTATTGGAAAATCGCCGTCAAACAATCGATTACTGTATCAATAATCGATTACTTTTGTTATCTTTATTTTCCAATAAATAAACTTTTGTTTATTTCATATTTTTTTTGCATATTCTTCTCTTGTATATATTTTTGCTAATGGCAAAAGGGGGAAGAAACGGGATATCAAGAAGTATGTGGGATATCAAGAAGTATGCTATATCACTCTCAACTTCATTCATGCTTAAAGTGAGGGGGAACATGAATTGAGGGGGAACATCAAATTGCATACTTTACACTTGTCTTGGATTATCAAAATAATTATTGCATATATCCCGCTTATGTTTGCCATTATCAAAAAGGGGGAAATTGTTGGAAACACGTTTCAAATGCAATATACTAAACGTGTGTTCTTTTGTAGGTTTTGATGAATGTCAAACAAATCAAAAAGCGATATATAGCAGTGCTCAAGGACAAGCACAAAATGGATGCATTACAAGAAGCTCAAGACAAAGTTTAGAAATGTTATAATTGAGTCAATATTAATTGTGATCTTGATTCCTCAACTTGGCTCATAACATGGCTTCTCTACTAAAATTATTTTTCCAAAATCATGCATATTTAAATTAAGTGTCAAATGATTTTAAACTATGCATATTTACATTTGTTAAAATGTTTTCCAAACATGCCTCAAAAATCTGGGCTAAGATAATCGATTATGTACTTATGATAATCGAGTATCTCTAAGCCAAGACTGCATGACAATCGATTGTGAATTAATGATAATCGATTGTGAGTAAGTCAGTTAACATCAGGTTTTTGCAAACTGCATAACAATCGATTGTGTACTTATGATAATCGATTGTTAACTGAGGCAAAGTTTTCAAAACTCATAAAAATCGATTATGAACTAATGGTAATCGATTAGAATGAGAAAAATGTCTCCCAGTGATTTTAAATAAAATGATAATCGATTGTGGCTTTTGATAATCGATTATATATGAGACAGAGAGTTTTGAAATTAATTAATAATCGATTATTCCATTTGATAATCGATTGTTGAAGCTGACCGTTGTCATATATTTTCAATTACCTTCAGGTAATCGATTGTTGATATTTAACAATCGATGTTTTGCTTAAAATCTGGAAAAGATTTTCTGAACGTTGTTAAAATAATCGATTGTTGATTTCCGGACAATCGATGTTTTATGCCAAAAATTGGAAAGGATTTCTTAACGTTATAAATAATCGATTATTGATTTGAAGTAATCGATTGTTGACGTAAAATCTGGGATTGAATTTTTAATCTGATAGGCAAACAATCGATTGTTTAGTCTTGACAATCGATTGTCACTGAGTAATTTCAGCAATCCTTAATTGGCAATTAGACAACGGTAAGACTGAGTTTTTCACCTATAAATACAGCTTCAACTCAGTGTTTTTATAACAACAACATATACAATTTGAGTATTTTCATTGCTAAAAGCTTTCTTACATTGATCATCATTTTCCATTCATCCATAAAGCTTTTTGAAGAGCCATTCTATTGAGCTAAGTTGTTGTGATCTTGAGCGTACTATTTCTACTCATATCTACTCATTAAGGAGTGCTTTGTAAAGTGAGTGTGTTTTGTGTTTGTAAGAGAATTGCGATTCTCGTTTGTTGAGGAACTTGTGATTCCTCGGTTGAAGTCTTTGGGATTGTTATCCCCGAGCAGTTGAAGTCTTTGGGATTGTTATCCTCGAGCAGTTGAAGTCTTTGGGATTGTTATCCCCGAGCAGTTGAAGTCTTTGGGATTGTTATCCCCGAGCAGTTGAAGTCTTTGGGATTGTTATCCCCGAGCAGTTGAAGTCTTTGGGATTGTTATCCCCGAGCAGTTGAAGTCTTTGGGATTGTTATCCCCGAGCAATTGAAGTCTTTGGGATTGGTATCCCCGAGCAATTGAAGTCTTTGGGATTGTGATCCCCGAGCACCTAGGTGAGGCTTGTGTCCTTAGCTGTAACGGTTTGTTAAGCACCCGTAAGCTTGACAAGTTTAGTGGAAATCTCGAGAGAGTCTCTCGGGGACTGGACTAACCACGTTTGTGGCCAACCAGGATACATCATTGTGTAAGTTTACTCTACTGCACTTGTTTTAATTTCTGCAAAGTTTTTAAATTCCGCACTAAAACGCTTAATAATTTTAAAACGCTATTCACCCCCCCCCCCTCTAGCGTAAAGCGTATTGTCCAACAATCTCTACCTAAGAGCTGGTGTCACATACTCACGAATCACTAAGAGTACTACACACAACCATTTGAAAAGTATAATAACATTGTTTGTCTCGGAATATATGAGATAAAAAAATAAAAAGCAAGAGAGAGGAGAATTCGGGCATACGAATATCTGCAAGGCTACCTCGGTGTCTCGGTGGACTGAAGGCTGGCTCCCGACCTAATACTGCTGCTCAAATGTTATTCCAGCACCTGGATATATGCAAAAGAGCACAGAGTGTAGCATCAACACAACCGACCCCATGTGCTGGTAAGTGTCTGGCTAACCCCGGCGAAGTAATGACGAGGCTAGGACCAGACTCCAGATAAGCCGGTGCAATTAAATAATATATGGCGCAAAAATAAACAAGTAATAAGCAGTTAAAGCTGGGGAATGGGAACATGCTGTGGGGATGACAAATAAATAGAATATCAAGAATAATAAGGAAAAACTATAATTTAACTTCTAACGCAGGTAAAGAGAAGTAAGGACAACTTTCACTTTCAGTTTCAATCTTGTTGCAGATGTGCAACCTGATCCCATTTCTCATATCTCGTGGTAGGCGTACCACCCGCTCCCATTTAATCAAGTCTCGTGATAGGCTTATGACCCGATCCCATTTCATTATATCTCGTGGTAAGCGTACCGCCTGATCCCATTTCATCTTGAGGCGTACCACCCTCAAGCAAAGGTTAGACCGAACAATTACCTCAATGCCGAATTCAACTCAAGCCTCAATTATAGCTTTATCCCTCGTTTCTACCACCAGTTCGCTCGAATCTAGGCATAAGCTACTTAATCACATTAACAAATGTAATTAAATTAATCCCAATGCATGAAAATAAGTTTTACAAGGTTTTACCCTGAAAGGTCAAAAATAACCCCGCACCCATGTGGTCGAAACTTGAGGTACGGATCAAAACCCCGTTACCCATTCCCCCATGAATCCAGATATATGATTTATTTTGAAATTGGACCTCAAATTGAGGTCCAACTCCCCAATTTTTAGAAAAAATCTAGGTTCTACCAAAACACCAAATTTCCCTATGAAAATCTTTGATTTGAAGTTGAAATCATACTAAAAGATGTTAAAGAGTGAAGAAAATAAGTGAGAAATCACTTACCAGTCGATTTGGAGAAGAAGAGTTGTTTGGAAAATCGCCTCTTATGTTTTGGGGTTTTGAAAAGTGTAAAATAACTAAAGTTCACGTGTATTTATACCCCTCTAAAGTTCCTTGTGCGAACCGTGCAAAAAGGACCGCGACCGCACATGCTTTTTGAAGATATGCGGATCATTGCCCAGTTGGACCACACAAAGGCGAACGCGGCCACGCTGGCCCCTCCACGGCCGCATGCGATTTCTCGCAAACCGCGCAAGAGGGTTCAGAGACCTGTTAATTTCTTGAACCTGCTACATCTGATCTTTTTAAGCCTAAGGCCCGGAACCTACTCGAAGCTCGCTCGAGCCCTCAAAACTCTAATCCAAGTTAACACACAACCTCAAATTATCTTACCAACATATTCGTGTGATCAAATCACCAATATAACATCATGGATACCAAATTGAACCTCAAGATCAATGAAATTTCTCAAAACTCCTTTTAAGCATAAATTTCCTAATTAGGGTCCGAATTGCATCAAATGATGTCCGTTTTTAACCAAACTTTACAGGAGAGATTCAAAACATATATGAGACTTGTACCAGGCATCGGAACCAAAATATGGGCCCAATACCATTACTTTCAAATTAGATTTCACTTCAATTCTCTTCAAACATTTTTCTGAAAGCAATTTTACTTAAAAATTCATATCTCGGGCTTAGGACCTCGGAATTAGATTTTGGACATGCGCCCAAGTATGATATTTTCCTACGAACCCTCTGGGACCGTCAAATCATGGGTCCGGGTCTGTTTATCCAATATATTGACCAAAGTCAAATCTATTCATTTTAATATCAAAATGTAGCATTTTTCACAGAATTTCATATATAAGCTTTCGGGTTACATGCCCGGACTGCGCATGCAAATCGAGAAAAGACTAAATGAGATATTCAAGGCCTCGAAGATACGAAATTCGATTAAAAATAGGTGATGACCCCTTGGGTCGTCACAAATCTGTTGTTGCAATTTGTACATGTTGAATTCCCTCTTATCCTCATACCTGTAAGCACAAGTTTCCTTCCATATTACCCAACATATAATAATAGGAGTAACAGCTAAAACTAGTTTATGTACATCATTAAAAGCTTTTGTATGCCACCAGGTATGTAACATATTTCTAATGGGGTAGAGGTGATAGCTAATACCAAGTTGAGACCCAAAACATTTTCAAACATAACTGGTTGCATGTCCTTTCTATAAATACATAATGCATGTTTTCGTAGGAGGGGTTCTCACAACAATTACACCTACAAACAATTTGTCTCCCAAACCTAGAAATAAGTTCATCAAAAAGGACTAAAAAAACGTGTATTCTCTCTCTAAAAAAATCCTCTTCCTTCTCTCTAGGAAGAAGGGTGTATTGATTCCATATCGCTGTGGGACCTGGAATAGTGAATTCGGCACTATTCATATCGCTGGAATTCATTGGTGGATTGTTACAACTTTGGCGTCACAAGATCCCCTTCCTTTTGCGAACAATCCTTAATTGAGTTTTTCATCAAATCTGTAATTAATTCCCCTACATCTTATATCTTATCTTCGATTTACTGTAGCTTCAAAAATTTCCGAATTTCCAGTTATATTCCATCCCGATCATAGAAGGAATGTTTCTGCTTGAGTTCTGAGTTGTGAAATGGAAGTGACGACCTCTCCCCAGCCTTGTGCTGTGGGAGAGGTTTTACAAAATATATCGGAAAATCAAACTGGTTACGGATCCAAACAGTCATATCCTTCGCTACTTGGTGGACAGCAAACTAACGTGACAAATACAAAGCTGGAGCTGTGCCCAGTTTCTTTCGATCAAGGATTGCCGATTGTTGAGTTCACAGTGGATGAAGTGAATTCATTCACAAGGGATGAAGGTCTTCAACAAGCAGTGATAATCAAATTTTCATATGGAAAGCCAGAACTTCAGGAGCTGAGGCAGATTTTGCCGAAGCAACTCGGTGTCAAAGGTAGTTGCAACATCGGACAGCTAGAATATCGTCATATTCTGGTAAGATTTGATTTGTTTGAAGATTATGCTTAGGTGGTGTCAAGAACTACGGGCTATGTAAAGGCTAAAGGAGATGAGTTCTTCTTTAGGACTTTCCCATGGACAATGGGATTTAATCCGCGAGAAGAAACGTCAAAAGCTGTGGTTTGGATTTTCTTTCCCGATCTGCCAGCAAATCTGTTCGCCAAAAATTGTTATTGTCCATCGCATCGGCAGTGGGAAAGCCTATTGCAGTAGATAAAGCTACTAAAGATCGAACGCGACTTAGTACGACAAGAGTTAAAGTCTTGATCAATTTACTGGACAAACATCCATCGCAAATTAAGATCAAAATAGTAGACTCGAAATCTGGAAAAGTAGCAGATTTCGACCAGAAGATCGTGTTTGATAATGTGTGCATATTGCACGTATTGTAATCATCAAGGGCATAATGTAAAATCGTGTCGATGGATTTCAGAGGAATTAAATGGAAAAGCAGTTCATGCTGGTAATTCTGATGGTACGGGCAGATTGTCCAAATTAGAAGGTGATGCCAGGGTCTTCTTGAATGCCAATCTTGCAGGTCGTCGAAAAGAAAGGATACAATCTACTGTGATTCATGATGCAGGACAGTCAAATGTTTCGGGCTCAGGTGTCCAAATTGTTAAAGCTGTTTCAACTCCAAATGGTGACGGGGTGCAGAGTTCTAAATGGTTAAATTCAGCACCTTTACATAATCCTTTGAATGATTTAAGTGGAAACCAATCTGGTAAAAGAATTTCAATTTTGAAACCTTCTGCTGCCTATTCTGTTGCAGTAGCTGACACTGAAAAACAATCTGCTCAGAATTTGATAAATGAATGTAGGCAAGATAAAGCCATCGAGCAGCCAATATTGGTAAAGGCTAATAACAAGCACAAGAGTACAGTAACTGGCAAAGCAACTGGTACTAACATGGAGGTTTCTGTGCCTTTGAATATTAGCAATGATCCAAATGTTGTTTCAACTGAACCAGTGGAGAAGCTTACAATTCCTACTAATTTTGATTCCTCACAAATTCCTGGACCACAAGAATGTAGTGAATTGTTTAATCCAACAGCTCAGCCTACAAACAAGTCTGCCAATGTATCTGAAAAACATGTGCTAAGTTCTGGATAAGTAGGTGTGACTGTTGACAATAATGCAAGATTGAAGGAAATGTTTGGTTGATCTGATTCAGCAGTAACACATGGGGCAATTCACATTACCGCAGACCACAAAATCACTAGTGCACAGACTAGGCAGTTGGTCGATCCTAATGGACAACATCTCAGATGCAATATACAGCTGATTGGAGCCCAAAAATTTGATTCTGATCCTGCACAATCACTTCCAAGTCCAAAGGGTGAGTCTGCCTAGAGTGAAACTGACAATGCAAAAAGCAGTGAAGTAAAGCTGATCGAGCAGCAGCAGATTGTGTAGATTTCTAACATCAATAACACTTCACTGGTTGGACAAGCAAAAGGAGTTAATATGGAAGCCTCGGATATCTGCACTCCTATCTCTAATTAAAATGTTATGTCAGTTAAGTCAGGGAAGAAGTCGACTATAACAAATGCAATTGATAGCTCAAAAAATATTGAACAACAACATCACACAGAATGGAAAAAAACATCTATTATGGTTAAGTATGACCATACCAAAATAGATTTGGCTGCTGAGGACAACAACAGAACAAACAGGACGATAATGAACAAATCACTGGATGCACATTCTATTTCATTAGAACTGGAGAATCCTGTGCAATATCCTACAGATCGAGCTAAATCTAGGAATGCTAATATTGATGCTTTGAGACATCTTCAAAGTCTTTCAGAAGATGAGGTTGCTCAGAATACAAATCATCAAGGTATCTCTCGTCAATTTGGAATGACTCAACAAGGCAGCGTGATCTCTACTCCAACAGCTGAAGTTTCTAATGAAGAATTAATTCAAACTGGTTTGCATTTTCTGCCTGAGGATACTTCTCAACAAACAATTGAAGTTACTCAACATAATGCAAATAACTGTCCATCGATATCCAACAGAAAACCAACTCCAAAATTCAAAAGCAAAATGCAGATCTCTGATAAGTGCCCAGCTTCACATAACTCGTTTATTGCACTTTCAAATTTGAATATTGAGGAGGGAGTCATGACTGGACAGAAATCGACAATTAGCAATCGTTATGGAGATCCGTCATCATCCTCTGGAAATAACAGACATGTTCCTCAAAAGATGAGGGACATGGTCGTTAAATCAAAACTGTGGAAAGATCAACGAGATTATGACGACGAGGAGGGCTGCGGAGAAGGATTTGCAGGTTTTTCGTCTTCAGACGACGACCAATATTTTGAGGACGACAGTGAAGGGGAAGATAGTGACGATCAGTTCAAGCATAAAACTCAATTGAAGTCAGTGACATTTAACTGTTCTGCCAATCTGCAAACAGTCGCAAACAAAAGAACCAACTTGAACCATAATGCTCCAGTATTTTTTCCAAGGAATACTACAAAACCAGGCGAAACTGCAGCTGATAAATCACTGCCTATAGCTGCCCAGAATCGGATTGTTCCAATTAAGTCAATCACATATATGGGGAAGGGACAACAACAGATCGAGTTATCTGCTTTTGATGTCAACCTCCAGAATATACAACTTCGAAATGAGAAGATAGGAAGACATATATATGAAGAAGGGGAGGAAGAAGATATCTTAGCGCAATGTCGAGCAAAAGCGTCAAGAAATGGATATTTATCACCAATGCATAGTAAATCAAGTAAAAAATCTCGTGAAAGAGATAGAAGTTGTGATGGCAGGCTGTGTGTAGACGCTAACATAAGGAGACCCCCGATGAGAAACGCAAAACAAAAACAAGTCATGCAAGCAGTTGTTACAAAGCCTAATCGATCGAGGAACAAGCGTGAATTTTAAAGCCATATTGTGAAATTTGTTCACAAATATGGAAAAAGGAGAGCAACAAATTGTCCTATTCCTTTTTCTTTAACATCTCATTAATATTTATCGGTGTAATATCATCACAGAGATTGTTATAAGCTCTGAGATGATCATGCTTGTCTTTGATTTTCTTTCGGCTTCGTTTTTTCATGCTTTTTTTATCTTGAGGCTTTTCTGGTCTCAATAGGATTAATAAGGTAAGGTGTTCACCGGTTATTGTTATATGGGTAACAATAATGGTGCCTCCCCCCCTTAGCTTATTTTCCTATTTATTGTAATTTACTTTTATTTTATTAATGAAAAATAGCCCTAGGCATTTGCCTAGTGGATTGCCAAAAAAAAGTTCATCAAAAGGGATCTTTCCTTTGCAATGCCTCCACACTAGAAAGGACATATTAAAAGGTACACAAGAATTTCAAATCTTACCAATGTGATGCTGCTTAGGTCTAGATTGCCTCACTAAATTCAAAGATGTCTTGTTGGAGTACTTGCTATTATCCGTAAGGTCCCAATAAACCTTATCCTCTTTGTATTGGGTTCCAATGTCTATGCTGAGGATATGGCCAACTAGGTGCTCCGAATGGACATTTTTCAGTTTATTAACATCCCACTTTCCTCCAGTGATGAATTCACATATCCGAGTTTTGTAGCTCTTTCTAGTTGTGTTAACTAAACCTGTGAAATGACCTTTTAAGGTCCAATTGTCCCCAAAATAACTACTTGAGTCTGAGTTTATTTTCCAAACCATGTGTCTCTACACTGCTTCTAATTTTAAGAATATGTTTCCATGCATGAGAGTTCCCTACAACCCATTATTTTGAAACCAAGTGACATCTAATACAGTATTTATCTCTAACATATGTTTCCCAGAGAGATGATGTGGACCTAATCCTCCACCATCTCTTCATAGCTAGCATATCATTGATATTTTTATTTTTCAAACACCTATGCCCCCTCCTCCATTGGAAAGGAAAAGTTGTTTCAGGAGCTCCCATGGTATCTCCTATACTCGCTTGAGTTACCCCAGAAATAATTAGCAAAATACTTTTCAATAAGTTTAAAAGTGGCTGGGGGGTGAAGCATAGCAGATAGACTATAAATATACAAGGATTGAAGGATACTTTTGATCAACACAGTCTCACCACCATATGATAATAGTTTGCCCTGCCAACCGTTAAGCATTTTCATAATTTTACTAAGAAAGATGTAAAAATATTTAGATCTTTTACTACCCACATAGAGAGGACAACCAAGGTAATTAAGAGGAAAATTATTATCCATAAAGACAGAGCACTGCCTAATTCTATTAATCTTTTTTGTAGAAGTCTTAGGAGCAGTAAACAGAAAGCCTTTGTCTCTATTAACAAGTTGGAAAGAGCTATCCTCATGATTTCCAATTTATTTCATAACAAGCTTAATAGAATTAGAGTTATCACTACGGAAAATTACAATATCATCTGTATAGGCTGAATGGTTAACTTCTGGAACCTTATTATGCATAGCAAAGGAAGTAAAATCCGGATGATTATACAAGTTGTTAAGAGACCTGGAGAGAACTTCAGTGACTATAATAAAAAGAAAGGGGGATAGGGGGTCCCCTTGTTTAAGACATTGAGAAGATGAGAAAAACCCATATCTAAAACCATTAATAATGATGAAGTACCACACATTATAAATAGGAATTTTGACCATGTCTATCTTCTGATTGGAGAAACCAAATTTGCCTAACACAGAGTATAGAAAATGCCATGACATTCTATTATATGTCTTATCCATATCAAGCTTAATGACAACATTACCTCCCTTATTTTTGTTAGAGATATTATGAATAATCTCTTGAGCTAAAAGAAAATTTTCATAAATTAGTCTATCCTTCACAAAACCACTTTGATTAGGAAAAACTAATTTATGCAACAAAGGATTAAGCCTTTTAGATAGAATTTTAGAAATGATTTAGAAACGATTAAGCCTTTGAAGTGCTTAACCGCTGATGTTGAAATTTTTTCGTCCCCCATGATCCATTTACTCTTATGATTTTTAATTCTATTTACCTGTTGCTTCCACCTTTTTTTCCTGAGACTGCCGTAGAAATACCTGGAATTCTCCGCTATCTTCGAACCATTTTATTCTAGATTTTTCCTTGAGAAGAGAGTCTTGGATGCTTAACCATTTAATATATTCGACATAGGCTCTGTTTATTTCTTCTCCACTCTCTTCTGTATTGTCTTCAATATCCTAATCCTCTAAATATTAGAGTTTCATTTTCCAGTTGTTAACAGTCCCATTAATGTCACCAATGTCTTCCCTGGACCATTGAGTTAATTTTCTACCGAGAGCTTTCAGCTTTGAATGAAAATCCACATGGGATTTCCTAAAACCTCAGAGTTTCAACTTTTCTTATCCACATCATAAAAACCAGGAAGTTTTAACCAACAATTTAAAAATTTGAAATCTTTAATGCAGTTGATATTCACATTAAGATTTTTCATGAGTAAAAGTCTATGGTCAGAATTATTCCTAGCTATGTGCCTAATAGAGCATCTTTGAAAGAAATTATCCCACATATCATTCACGAAGACTCTATCCAATCTCTTTCAAATTCTCTTCCTGGGTCTCCTGTTATTGCACCAAGTAAATTTAGGTCCCGAGTAGACAATATCAGTTAACTCCACAACTATTCATACAATTCTGACAATCTATGCTTTTGTACATTCTGTGAGGTTTGACCCCCAATTTCTTATTTGGATAGAGGATTACTATCATCTTGCAATAATAATCAGAAAAGCTTTCTATCCTCTGAGTTACATTTAGCATAGACAACCGTAATAAGAATGTCCACATTACTAATAATCTTCTCCAACTTTATGGTAATATGTTGATCACTTTCCGGAAAAAATCTTTTTATTGTTGAAAGTGTTCCAGAGACACCAAATTTGTCCATTACCATTCAAATGGCAATATTGAAAACCACATCGACCTTTTCTTTGAAAATAAAAGATTCAAAGATAGACACAAAGCAAGTGTTGCTGATGTCAATTAATTTCTTAAGCCCGTGAATGGCTTTTTTGGACCTTACTCGCCTTATGTTCCAGAAAATTGCTAATCATAGGAACAATCCGGGGCATATTCCTTGTTGAGTTGTCCCGCATCGGAGGGATTTGAGGTCCTTGGTCTCCTTATATGGCTTGGACAATCCTCACCTCATAAGCTAGCTTTTGGGGTTGAGTTAGGCCCAATGTCCATTCTTATCATGGTATAAACCCACTTGCATCATATGGGTTTCTTACCCGGAGCAAGGGGAACAACATCCCAGGTATGGTTAGCATTTAATGCATCAAAGTCCTTTCTCATGGCATCCTGCCATACTAGGATTGATGCAGCTTGAGAATAATAAAGAGGTTTAGATTCCAGAGGAGAAGAAGAAGATCCAGAAAAGGCCGGAAGGTGACAGACATAATCCTTATGATAAGAGGGAAGGTTGTGCTGCCTTCCATATTTCCTGGGAACATTAGGTGCTGTGAAAGGAGGTAAAGCAAGAGGAGAAATAACAGGATTAAAAGGAGGACTGGAAGCAGGAAGGTTGGGAGGAGGAGGCAGTGATGGAGGAACAGAGGAAGTAACAGGACTAGAAGAGGAAGGATGAGTAGCAGAAGGAGAAGAAGGAAAGGCAGAGATAGGAACAGACAGGTCAGTTTCAGAAAAGGACTTCGCAGGAGAAGAAACAAAAGGAAAGGAAGAGAAAGAAATAGAAGGGTTAGAGGCAGTTCTAAAAGGAAATGAAGTTTCATGACATACAACATCCCTGGACACAAAACATTTTTTGGAACTGAGATCATACAACTTGTAACCCTTTTTGGCAAAAGGATATCCTAGAAAAACACAGGAAATTGCTCTAGGTTTCACCTTATCCCTCTGTGGGATTGGAACAGAAGCATAGGCAAGGCAACCAAATACCCTTAAATGAGAGTAAGTAGGGGCCTTGCCATGTAAAATTTCATAAGGGGATTTGCCTTGAAGGTGGCTGGAGGGTATCCTGTTAATAAGGTATGTAGCAGTCAACAGACAGTCTCCCAAGAAAGAGATGGATAAACCAGATTGGAAAAGTAAGGCTCTACAGGTCTCAAGAAGAGTCCTATGTTTCCTTTCAACAACACCATTCTGTTGAGGAGTATGGAGACAAGTTGTTTGATGAATAATGCCTTGTTGGCTAAAGAAAGATGCACCATCAATGCTAGACCCCAATTCCAAAGCATTGTCACTTCTAATAGTTTGAACAACAGCATTAAACTGGGTTTAACCATACACAGAAAAGACATAAGCATGCAGAAAGCATTGCTTTTACACCCCAGTAAATGTGTCCAGGTTGCTCTAGAAAAGTCATCAACTATTGTAAGAAAGTATGTAGAGCCAGAAGAAGTGGGAGTGTGATAAGGACCCCAAGTATCTACATGAATCAATTGGAAAGGTCTACATGTACTTGTTGTGCTATCAGGAAAGGGAATTCTAGTTTGTCTAGCCATATGACAAATAGAACAAGGGAAGGGCTGTTTAGAAGCAAATGGAAATGACAAGGCAGAAATGTGTTTCATGTTTGCAAATGAAATATGAGCCAGCCTCAAATGCCAAATGTAATTCATGTCAGTTGCAACAACATTATTACAGATGGGACTATTTACAGTTGAAGGTAAAGCAACAACTTTATGGCTAGAAGAACAGTCATGATTACAAGAATCAGAAAGGCAACATACAGAAGCAGATGAACAACAATTAAAAGAAGAAGGGGAAGCTGGCACCCAAGCAAACTTGTACAGACCAGCCTCCTCTTTACCAAGATCCAGAGACATCTTCAGAGAAGAGGCCTGTAACATGTGGAGGAAACAGGAAGTTGCAGTAAACAAGACTATGCAATGCAACTGTTTTACTAGTTTGTGGACATAAATCAAGTTGTGTTTGAAAGAAGGAACAAACAAGACATCATGAAGAATGATGAATGGAGTTAATTCAAAAGATCTTGTGCATGTCACTTTCACTTTATATCCATTAGGAAGAGTTACTAGATAAGGCAGAGTTAAAGGTATGATGTTAAAGAGTAAATTTTTATTAGAGGTCATATGGTTAGATGCCCCTAAGTCTATTATCCAGGTGGCAGAATCAATGTGAGTAAGCATGCAAAATTTGGAATCAGAAACATGGCTCTCAATCAGCATATTACCAGCAAAATCGGCAGCATACATGGGATGAGGAGTCTGGGCAGTAGAGTCCCCTAACTGAGTTTGTTGTAGCGAGGTCATCAATTGGTCATATTGTTGTCTGCTCAACCTGGTATCACAGAACTCTGGCCATCCATGTTTGGAATAGGGTGATGGCTTTCAGGAGGATTTCCATGAGGAGCACACATATTTCCTTCAGAAGAAGGGAAATCCACACCAGTAGTGATATGAGCAACAGCAGGTCTCCTTCCCTTGTTTAATTTGATATTTTGTGGATACCCATGAATCTTGTAACACTTATCAATTAAGTGCCCAGATTTATTGCAGTATCTACAGAATACAGATCCTCTAGCTGGGTCAAAATTAACTCTTTGTCTGAAAGGAGAAGGATTAGGCATTGTGACCTGACTGATTCCAACTGAATGTTTGTTTGTGTTAACATTGAAAGACATAGAGTCTGGATTAAATTGAGAAATGGACTGGACTTGTCTCTGTTTCTCATCATTGAGGACTATATTATAGACACTGTCAAGGGTAGGAGGAGGCTGCATCATCAGTAAGTTACTCCTTACCCCCATGTATGCTTCATTAAGGCCCATGAGAAACTGAAACACCCTATTCTCATCATCTTCCTGTATGATGCCATTTTTGGCAGCACAAATACATCTTTGCCCATGATTTGTACACATTGTTCCTAATTCATCCCACAGTCCTTTAATTTTGTTAAAATATGAGGCTACATCTAGAGATCCTTGAGAAGTATGAGAGAGTTCTCTTTTTGGTTCAAAAATTTTGGTTTTGTTAGCAGTACCACATCTATCTTCGAGCTGTGCCCATATACTCTGTGCAGTATCAAAATACTGCACACTTTCAGCTATCTGAGGAGACAAGGAAGTAGTTAACCAGGAGATTACCATATTGTTACATCTGTCCCATAACTTTTGTTCAGCCTGGTTGGTCGGGGACATGTACCATCAACAAAGCCAATTTTATTCTTAGCAGACAGGGCGACAATCATTTTCCTCTTCCAACCCCCATAACCACTACCTGAGAAGGGAGTGGAGACAAGAGAAACTCCAGGAATATCAGAGGAGTAAACAAAAAGAGGGCTGGTAGGGTCACAGAGGATGTATTAACACTCATGTTAGAAGTCATGAACAACAATGAGTTTGAAATCAAAAATAGTCTCGGTAAACAACTTGGAAAACTAGAGTTGTATCAAAAACCACATGAAAAGCATGTAGCACCTAGAACATGAATAGATTTACCCTCCTTCTTCGCGACTGGAGAAGAACGACCTTCGATTGACAGAGAAAACCCTAGCTACGAACAGCAGAAATCCTAGAACCTGGAAACTTACCGGAATCAGGTCGAGGACGTCGGAAAGCTACCCAAAGCGTCCACCCAGGTAAGATCGAACTATCAGATAGCGGTAAAAGTTCCGATTGACCGCTCGATACACATAGAGTTTGTCAACAACAAAATCTCTCACAAATATCCAAAAAAAATCTTCAATACAACTCTGACAGAGTTAATAACAAATGACGAAGATGCGTCCGAAGATCGCCCGCTCTGATACCATGAAAACATAGCAAAATGGAGATGAAGATGAGATGAAGAAGAGTCAGTTTTCAGAGAGCTCCCCGAGAACTCAAAAGCAAAATTGTATCAAAATATCTGTCTCTCTCCCTCTTTACAAAAGCTTCTAGGAGCGTATATATCACTAATATCATTAACTTGGGCCAAATGTGAAACAAATGAAAATGGGCCCAGACTTGCTTCTGGCCCAAAAATAAAATATACACAATATACAGACAATATACAATAAATATACAATACAAAATCAATGTATCTGTCTAGGTTTGGAAGCTAGATAGTCTTTTAGCTCAACAAATGTCCATTCTTATCATGGTATCAGAGCCAGGCCCATCCCAATTATTGTTACCGATGTTGTGCCCCCATTTATGTTGTCCACGTACCAGAGATCTGGGCGTGAGGGGGGTGTTGAGTTGTCCCACATCGGAGGGATTTGAGGTCCTTTGTCTCCTTATATGGCTTGGGCAATCCTCACCTCATAAGCTAGCTTTTGGGGTTGAGTTAGGCCCAAGGTCCATTCTTATCATCCCTATCTTTGTTTCTTTCTTTGTGAATGGTGTGTTCGGTTTCTGTGACTTTTTTTGCTACTTTTTCTTGTTTCACTTCTTCCTCTTTTGACAATGTATTGGTTTCGATCCTCTTGACTTTCAGAGACTCCCTCTATGTCTTTCTTTCTGTGTTGCTTCCTCTTGTGATGTTCTCATTGTTTTTGTTGATACTGCTTTCTGATGCTTCTTGATTCCTTTCTTTTCAATTCAAAGTCAACAACCAAATTTATGCCAGTTAAATTTCTTATTTCAGTTGGCATTGTGGAGGTATTGGTATCACTGGAATTGTTGTAGTTCTCTGTCTTGTTTTCCTTCTCCTCTCTGATAATTTTATTTTCAGCTCCCCTGTTGTTATCTTGCATATGTATGTTAGGAGCTTCCTCCTTCCCTCGATATTTTATTGGAATTGGAC
Source organism: Nicotiana benthamiana (assembly GCA_034376525.1). Taxonomy (NCBI): domain Eukaryota; kingdom Viridiplantae; phylum Streptophyta; class Magnoliopsida; order Solanales; family Solanaceae; genus Nicotiana; species Nicotiana benthamiana. The sequence continues at coordinate 23,406,646 of CM067340.1, read as the reverse complement.
TGTTTATCATCATTTTGCACAGCATTCTCATCTTGGTCGTGTAAGCTACCCCTAATCTCCGCTATGGATTGGTCATTTTGTTTGTTCGTCCATGAAGATACAATATTCTTTTTGAGCACGTCTGAACCTTACTTGACTTTTTTCTTTGGCATCTTCTTGGTTTTTTTGTTCTTAGATCTTTTTTTCGTGCTTCTTTTCTTCTTCTAGAGTAATTTTTGTTCATTACAAATGTTAATTTAGTCATATGGTTCATTTTTAGAAAGAACATAACAGTAAAACACAAAAAATAGTAAATAAAACATATAAATCTTCCTAAATTATATGAAATCATTTACTCTAAACAATTTCCTATAGAAATATGAAAAAATAGAGAAGGGGCTATGTACCATGAATGTGTTACATCTTAGCCTGCCTAACCAGTTCATCATCATCAGAGTTCAATACTATTGGGAATTCATTAATTATTTATTTATTGTCCTTTGTTGTGATTATCCGGCGGCGCCCAATTTTATATTTTTAAAAAGCTTGAGTGATTTTTCTCTCTTTCGGTAAAAATGGAAGGATGAAAATGCAAATGAAAATGAAAAGCTAGATGACGCATTACTAGTTTTTGTTATTTTCCTTCTATTTATTTATTTATTTTATTTTCTGACCGTCTTGTGGATAATTGAATGATTAGGCGGGGTTCCGCTATGAACGATATGTTTAAGTTATTATAAAAAGATTTTGAACTTTATATTTTTTAAAGGTGTGTATAATATATATAAAAAATATCATTTATATCTTGTGGATTTAAACATGACATGTCATTCATTTATTAAGGATAAAATAAAAATAAAAAAACTATGAAGTTAATAAATAAAAAAATGTATCTTTATATAATATATTAATGAAAATAAAATATATAAATTGAAACAGAAGTAGTATAATTGATAGAGCAACATCCAGATTACGGAATGCTCCAAAAACTACATATCACAGCAAATTTCAAGACGAGCAACCATCTTTATCTTTGAAATAAATCTTATGGCACTCTTCATCTGTTTAGAAAAGATATTAATTGTAATTCAATATGGCTACAAAAATTAGCTAATCTAACCTTAAAAAGGGAGACACATTGCGACAAAAAGAGCTCAACTCTGTCCCGTATGCGAATAGAAAGGCACCATCAAAGGTCGTAGCGGAATGGATATGGTACTTTTCGATCTTTAATTAGAGTTTCGGGTTAAAAAAATAAAAATTATGGTATGAACCATTTACCATATTGGTGGGCATCACACAACATGAATCAAAATTAGTCGGAGCCCTAATACGGATATTAGATGTCAGATGAGAACGAAAAAGACCAATAAATGAAGAATTTAACCAAGTGGACTAGTCGATTCTCAAAAGACAAGGCAGTCTGGTACATAAGGCATCCCGCATTCAAACCGTTAAGCATGGAACTTGGGCCTAACTCAACCCCCTAACTTGTAAGGTGAGGAGTTCCCAAGACCATATAAGGAGACCAAGATACTCATAACTACACCTGTTAATCGGGCCGGCTGACTCATTTTCAGTCCGCTTCAACCTGGGTCAGCCCGCTACTGCCGCATATAGGGCGGGTTGGGACGGGTTGGACGGGGAGCGGGTTTTAGACGAACAGATTTTGCATACCAGTATACCGGAACCCGCTAAGCCCGCTAAGCCGTTAACAGGCTGCAGCCTGGTTCAGCCCGTTAATGGGTCAAATTTTTATTTTTAATTTATGTACCATTTCTAGTAAAATTTAATTTTAAAAAAGAAATTTAGCACAACCCGCCCGAGTCCATTTAAGTCCAAACCCATACGGACCCATAAAAACTCGGAAAAATACAACCCGCTAATAGCCCGCACGCTAACCGGACGGGCTGGAGTTCTTTCCGTTCAATCCGTTCCAGCCCACCCGATAAACACCTATACTCATAACCTACTGATGTGAGACACAACTCAATACAAATAGGGTTTGGAAAAGGATCATATCTTAAGGGGTATAATGTAGACAGCCAATTACTAATATCTTTTATTAGTATATCCTAAAAACAATTAAACTGTAAACATATAATTTTATTCTTGATAACATGCTACTACAGTCTTAAAATCTCATAATATCATTAAGGCACGAGATCCCAAATATTATATAATTTTTTCTCTAATTTACATGTTGAATTCAATATCGTTATATAAATTAAAACGGAGAGAGTAATAAAGCAGGTAATCCAACTGGAGACTCACCCTTGAAGGAGAGGTCAACATCGAGGTGCAGTATTCATTCTTTCACATAGATTTTCAAACATCAAAAGGTATCTAATTTTCTTATGACTTTTTTCTTTGATTTTCAAAAGGGACATGTATTTGGACACTTAAATATCCATTCTTCTCATGACAAATGACCTTTTTTAAGGTTACTGAACCCCAGGAAATAATATAAAAATTACCACACAAGATATACATCAGAAAAGTTTAAAGGCTATTCCTACAAAATGCAAGAAATTATAACGTGAAGTAGCAGCAATTATGATTATCTTTAATTTGGTTCACATGAATCTCTTAAAGTGGTACAAATCCTTCAGACTGGAAATTGTATCAAAAATCAAATTGAGATAAAACACGCAACTGGAAATTGATGATTCATCCTATCACCAGATTCTTGCCTCTATTAAAATATCAATACACAATTAATAATTAGTTTCGTAAACTCCAACATTTCAAACAATATAATGTGGTGGCTTAAGTTTGGGAAACATTAATCCAAATAAACTACCAAAGGGTATAGTGGAAATCGGGATGAACGGGTCCCTTTATTCTTAATCAAAAGATTTTGATTTCGAGTTCTGATCAAATTAAAGAAATTCTTAGTTGGAAGTGCTTCCACTCTTAAATACGTGCTATACAACTTTGGATTAGCTAGGCCGGTGAATTTGCGATTACCAAATAACTATACCATAAAAGAAATTTCAAATTCCAATGAAGTATATGGAAAAAACTTACCTGCACCCTACTTATATTAAAAATGCTCTTACGTTTAATATTTATTTTGTTTTTAAATTTTCTTTTAATTGTCATGAAGTATGTTTTCAACTATTTTATTCTATATTCAAAGTTATTTTCTTGTAAGTTCTAAAATTGATTTATTAAATATGATGCCGTTAAGTCCACAAATGATAGTTGTGCTTCAATCCTAAATATTAGGATCACTTTCCTTAACCATTTTGTCCATTTAGTTTCATTCCAAACCAATATCTTATAACACAAATAAAAATGAAAAGCACTCAAAGTTCTCTATGTTCTCTAATAATGGCTTAAGAATCTCTGATAGGACTGAACGACTCCGTTAAATATAGAATCTAAAATAAACGTATTAAAAAATAACTAAATAATTTTTCAACTAATTGTATCACCTATATAATTTCTAAATTAAACCTATTAACAATATGACTACATACATTTTTAACTAGTTGGAATCACATGCATAGTTTTCACTATCTTTAATTATACCCTAATTTTCGTTAAATCAACAATTAAACTCTAATTTATTGTTTTTATTTAACTATGTCGTATCAAAAATTCACTAACTTGACTAAATTTATTTAATAGGTACACTCTTTCTACTTGTATTTTCTCCATTCATGGACACATAACCTTTGTTGCTTGCAGGTCCTCCTTAATAATATGACTACGTATTATTTGTGAGAAATTAAAAAATAATTCAAAAAAAGCCGAACTTCAAACGTTATCGAAATTTAGTTATTTTTTATGTAAAACTAAATCAGAGTAAAAACTACCCTTTGCTGGAATCTTTATTTCTAAGCTCTTCTTCTTCGTGCTCTTGGCGCACGTTAGTTAAAAGTACGCCGAGCTTGTAAACATGGCGAGAGGGAGAGGCAGAGGTAGAGGAAGACCACGTAAGATACCATTAGCAGCTATTGAGAACCTGATAACAACAATTAAGCAACCATCTATGGAGAAAGTAGTCACCATGATTCCACCTATGCAGAGCTCAGATTCATCAGTTGTAGATGAGAGAGATTCAATTGGGTCAACATCGCACCAGTCTATAGTCTCAAAGAAGCTGGATCTGACTTCCCCAGCTCATATTGGAGCAGAATCAGATCTAACGGAGAAGACAACAATGGAACAGTAACCATGCAGAGGTCAATACAGGTGTAAGCGCAACCAATGCTAGAAGTAATGGAGAATTCTGAGGTCATCAGAAACAGAACTGAAGAACCCAAAAAGGTTTGGTCTACCCTATTTTAGAAAAATAGATTTGCAACAAATGCTATGGCTCTAGATTACATACCACCTCTAATGGTTGATGGGCAACCAATAGTGCAATTAAAAAAATTAGAGGTAGGAGAGGAAGAGAAAAAGTGGAAATGTGCTTTAATTGTATATATCTTAGGGGATGGACCTGGTTTCAATGCGATGAAAAGGTTTATTAACCTTCACTGGTCACATGTTCCAGAACCAGACTTGTATTACCATGAGGAAGGTTACTACATAATTAAGTTCAGAACAATTGAAGATGCTAAGGAAATTCTATGTGCAGGGCCTTATTCTATAGCAAACAGACCTATGATCCTTAAACAATGGACTCCAGATTTTGATTTCACGGAGGAATTCCCTACTAATATTCCTCTATGGGTAAAGTTTCCTAAGTTTCCCATGTCTTGTTGGGGAATGAGATCATTAAGTAGGATTGCAAGTGTCTTAGGGAAGCCTATCTTTGCGGATGAATGCACAACCAAACAAACTAGAGTGTCCTATGCTCGAATGCTTATAAAGATTAATGTCATTAAAGAGTTACCAAGAGAAATATGGGTGATGGATTCAAATGGGAAGAAATTCCTACAAGATATGGTTTATGACTGGAAACTCTCCTACTGTGAAAAGTGTCAAACTATTGGCCATAGCTGCTCAGTCCAAATGAAACCAAATACACACCAGCCTACCCAAGTGAAGAAGGCAAAAGTAATGCAGGAATGGAGAACCAAGGCCCCAGTGCAAACTGTTCTTACTCAAAAAGAGGCAATAGTACAACAGAGTGTCACAAATAAGAAGAATGAAGTTCATAAAGAGCCTAATGAATCCCCAAATATGATAATAGAGAAGGAAAAACACGAAGAGAAAGGGAAGAAAGTTCAGAGTTCAGAATTCAATCTCATCAATTTTCCACCTTTGTCTCCCATTACTGTGAGCAATAGATTTGGAGTAGTATCCAATAGTAAGCATGAGGTGCCACCAGGGGATAGGGGTGGACCAAGCAATTGCCAATGAAGTGGTTATTCTGGAATATTAGAGGTGTAAATAAAAGGAAAAAACAAAAGGAAGTTAGGGAGTATATTAGGAGAAATAAAATAAACCTAGTTGGTTTGGTAGAAACTAAGGTTAAAAAATCAAATGCTATTAGAATTGCTAATCTGCTGGTTCCTGGATGGGGTATTCTAACAAATTACAATGATGCTAGAAATGGTAGAGTGTGGATTTTATAGGATAAAAATATGTTTAAAGTTACTGGTATTCAGGAGGAAGCTCAACTGATACGCTGTAAAGTCAGAAGCATAAATGGGGATGTTACTTGTTACCTCACTCTGGTATATGGGTACAATGGAATAGAATAAAGAAGATCTTTATGGAGAAACTTACAGGCCTATTCATCAGCTATAACAGATGCATGGTTAGCTGCTGGGGATTTCAATGCTGTATTATATGCCAAGGATAGACAATCATATAATCTTGTTGGATATTCTGAGACTCAAGAGTGTAGTCAATGTGTACAGCAAGCAGGACTATTAGAGCTACCTTGGAAGGGTGATTACTATACCTGGACAAACAAAAAACCTGGAGTAGATAGAGTATGTAGCAGACTGGATAGAGTATTTGGAAACTATGAGTGGATGATCAAGTGGAGCCATGTGGAAACAGTATATGAACAACCACTAATCTCTGACCATAATCCTATGATAGTGACACTAGCAGCATCTTGGAGAGGTAAGATACCTTTCAAATTTTTCAATGTATGGACTGAGCATGAGGATTTCATCAGATTGTGGGGATCTATGAAAGTGATATGGGCTAAACTCAAAGCATTGAAAGTCCCTTTAAAGTCCTTAAATGTTAAGGAGTTCAAGAGTATTATTCAGAGGATAGAGCATACTAGACAGGAACTGAAAGAAGTTCAAGAGCAAATGGTAAGGGCATATTTTGATGAGTTGCAGCAGAAAGAGAAAGAGATAGTATTGAAGCTGGAAAGATGGTCATTGATTGAAGAAAGTGTATTACAGCAGAAGGCTAGAGCAAAATGGATACAACTTGGAGATTCTAATACCAAGTACTTTACTGCAGTTCTGAAGGAAAGAACACAAAGGAAGCAGATCACGGAACTCACAAATGCAATGAGAGTTAAAGTAAATGCACTTGCAGACATAAAAAGAGAGACCATTGGATTTTACAAGTCACTACTGGGCTCAACAGCTGCATCTCTTCCAGCCAAAAACAGACTTTATATGGCTAATGGCCCAATGCTAACAAAATAACAGAGAAGGGAGTTATGTGTTGATATCACTGATCTTGAAATTGTGGGGAGTCAAAAAGATATTGGAGATGATAAAGCCCCAGGAATAGATGGCTACAATACTGTATTCTTTAAGAAGTCTTGGAACACTATTAGTAGGCAGGTCATAAGTGCCATCAAGGAGTTCTTTCTAACAACCAAGATGTACAAGCCAAAAATCTGTGCCACTATTACCTTATTCCCCAAAGTCTCCAAACTCACCACAGTTAAAGAGTATAGACCAATTGCATGTTGCTCAGTCCTATATAAAATGATATCTAAAATCCTGGCCAACAGACTACAAAAAATCATGCACAGTATCATTTGTGAGGCTCAAGAAGGGTTTATTCCAGGCAGGAAAATAGCTGATAATGTCATCCTGGCACATGAGTTAGTCAAAAGCTATACCATAGCCCATGTGACCCCTAGATGCATAATTAAAATTGATCTTCAGAAAAATATGACACAGTTGAGTGGATCTTCCTACAACAAGTGATAGAGGGGATTAGATTTCCAACCAGATTCATTAACTAGATCATGGAGTGTATAAAAATAGTTAGCTTTTCAGTGCTGATTAATGGAGAAGTAACATAACCATTTGAAGCTGCTAAAGGACATAGACAAGGGGATCCAATATTCCCCTTCCTATTTGCAATAGTAATGGAGTACCTTAGTAGATCACTAGCTGAGTAAAGAAAGAGCCAACATTTCAATATCACCCTAGATGTAAAAAACTAGGTATTACTCACATGAGATTTGCTGATGACTTACTATTGTTTGCTAAAGAAGACCTTGATTCTATCATAACCATGTTCCAATACTTCTCTCAATTCTCTGAAGCTTCAGGATTGCAGGCTAATCTGGCAAAAGCTCAGTGTATTTTGGGGGAGTTAAATAGGAAGTGAAGAAGCATATTATTGACCACCTTGGATTTGTACATGGAGAATTACCATTCAAATATCTATATATCCCCCTATCCACTAAGAAGATTGCCTTGATTCAATGGCAACCATTAGTGGAGAAGATTACTGCTAAGATCACATCATGGACTACCAAGAAATTATCCTATATTGGGAGGCTGCAATTAGTTCAATCTGTGGTATTTGGAATCCAATCATATTGGGCTCAATTCTTCATCATACCAGTCAAAGTAATGAAGATAATTGAAGCAATCTGTAGAAGCTATATCTGGTCTGCATCAAATTCCATTACTAAAAAAGTCTATTTATCTTGGGAGAGAATGTGTACACCTAAATCAGTCGGTGGAATGAATATTATCAATCTCTTGTTATGGAACAAGGATGTAATTGCAAAGATTTGCTGGGATCTAGCTCACAAAAAAGACAAGCTGTGGATCAGGTGGATAAATACTTTCTATGTTAAACATCATCAGTTAGAGGATATGCCAATCCCTAAACAGGCAAGTTGGATGGTCAGGAGAATAATAACATCAAGAGGTATCCTAGAGCAACTCCAAGGCTTGAGGATGCATGAATGCTCCATCAGAAAAAATACATCTATCGCAGCTAGGAGACCTTCCAAGAGTTCCATGGAAGAACCTAATCATGCAGAACTATGCTAGACCTAAAGTTGTGTTCAATCTATGGTTAGTGCTACATGGAAGATTACCAACCAAGGACAGACTAGCAAACTGGGGAATGAACACAGATCAGCAATGTGTTTTGTGCCTAGGTCATACAGAGACAAGAGATCATCTATTTCTATCATACCCATTTTCAGCAGAGCTATGGGAGCAAGCAATGCAGTGGATTCAAGAGGATCAACCAAAGACACATACCTGGGATCAAAGGCTCCATTGGATCATCAGTAAAGCTAAAGGGAAATCATGCAGAGCCAATATATTAAAAATGGTGATTGCTGAAGTATCATATGCTCTATGGATGGAAAGGAATTCACGTATATTTGAGAGCAATTTTCGTAACAGTGAAGTCTTAGTAATGGAGTTAGCTTATATATGTAATGTTAGAGGAAATCCTAGAACTAGAAAGCAGATTCAGCAGTTCAGATTATAGTATACTAGTAGTTAGCTTTGATATAGGTAGTTAGTATATTGGATAAGATTAGATAATCAGCTGAGTATAAGCTGGACTATGGCATTGTAACGCAAAATCTTTGGTGATTAATAAAATCTTAATTACCAAAAAAACAAAATCTGAGTCAAATACTATTCAAAACCCGAAAATACTCCAGTATATTATGCTGGAGTTTCAGCATAAGTATACTTGAACTTCAGCATAATATGATGGAGTTCCAGCATATGTACACTAGAACTCCAGCATAATATACTGGAGTTCCAGCAAGTATAGTGGTCTAGTATAATATATTGGGGTTTGGAGCACTGGTGCTCCAGTCTCCAGTGTATTATACTTAAGCCAGCAAAGTATACCGGTCCAACATAATATGTTAGAGTTCATAGACAGGTGCACCGCCAGTATATTATGCTGGAGTGGTCTCTATTAAATAGTGGCTATTTTTTAGACTTGGTAAACGCGAGCTATTTTTAAATAACCAGTCCGAAAACTGGCTGTACCATGCTATTTTTACGTATAATTTCTTCGTTCAAACTATAACGAGCATGGTAAGACTATTGAGCTAGATCGAAGAAATTGATTGAATTTCGAATTTAATTTTTGTAAAAAAAGTATTGTAAATATTGTTTAGATTTGTTAGAAATAGTCCAGGAGGTTATGACAAAATTTGAAGTCATTTTGTAGAGATTTGGACTGATTTTAAACTAGAGTTACAGCTGAAATTACACAAACAGTTTATCAGTATAACTAGCGACGTCACACTTTTATACATTGTTAAATATTTTTATACAAGGCTAATGCATTTTCATACACTTTTAACTTACACTGTTTATATAAATGTGTGAATCTATACTTACTATATTAAAAGTACCAAGGCCCTTAGTGAAATGTTATTCGATTTTTTTATCCTTAACATGTATATTTTATATTGGATAAAATAGTAAATTAGTTATTTTTCTAATTGTTAGAAATTTAAAATTACCTAAAACTTTAGTTATTAAATAATTCCTTATTTGAAACGATACCAAATGCACTAAATCTCCTTTTATAAATAAACTACTACTAATATTTAGGAATTTGAGATCATCAATAAATTTATCATTTTTATTCCCCAAACAAAAAAGTTTAACGTCTATATGAATGGAGAAAATCCTAAAGACTACGACACCCAAGTATGCTTCCAACAGCCCTACCAAATGGGTGGCAATTAACCTAAATACAAAATTCACCTAACTAAGTTTTTTCTTTCTGCATTTATTTCAACTAATGACAAAATATAATTTTTATTATATTAAGTTATTTGTGTTTGTTGATAAATCTCGACAAATTGTGATAAAAGCATATGAAGTAATAAATATCCTTAATTTTTAGGATTTAATATTAGGCCACACAACTGATAATATTTTTCAAAATATATATTGAAAGAATAATCTTTTCAAATTAACTCGAAATTGATTGATCAAACCCTTGAACCACTCATTCAATAACATTTATGTACAAAAAAATAGATACATATTCTAGTAAATATTTTCGTTACCCGCTATTATTATACTATTTATTTCTTAAAAATAATTCATTAATAAAAGCACACTTAACTATTGCACATCAAGTTCAAACGATATAATATCCAACATTAGAGGAGACAAATATATTATTATTATTATTATCATTTAATTTATGTAAATCAAACATATTCTTTTAATTAATTTCAATATAAATAAGAATAATATAACTCTAATAACATAAGACACTAAAATGGAAGTCCAAAATCGTCACCATTTAATTTTGAACTTCATTAGAACAATAAATGCAATTACAAATAGCGCGAATCAGTAATTGTATACTCGATATCATCATTTTCCCAAAATCATTATTTAAGTTTCTTCTAATACTTTAAAGTTTTTAATTAACTAAATTATGTCTAATAATATTAAATATATCATAGAAATTCTTTTCTTATTTAAATTATGTAAAATTTTATTTTATAACTTAAATATAATTTTAATATAATATTTATATAATTATTTTAATATTGAGACGGGTACACACACAAAATGCGTACCATAATACTAGTACCGTATAATAATGTACAAAACAAATAATATATTGTCGTTTCTAAAAGTTAAAATTCAAAAGAACAATAAGAAAGGTCAATAGAAATTCTTGGTTGCTGAAGTCATTGAAGACTTGTTTGATCTGGCGGCCTTGATTGACCCACGTGTGCTATTAGCACACTTGTCTAATTATCTCTAAATTAATTATATTAAAGCCATAAAATAACCCAAAACATCCTCCTTAGTCACTTCTTTTTTCCTTCTGTCCTTTTCACCCTCAAATAGTTTTTCTTGGCACTGATTTTCGCCCTTTCTTATTTATTTGCACTCTTACTCCCTCTACTTCTGTTTATGTAATCTTATTTCTTTTTTATTTACTATTTTTTAATAGAAATAATTTATTCTTGAATTATATAATTTCACATAAACTTCTCATGTTATTGTTAATGACCGTTTTTATCATTTCGTAAATGTTATTACATAGTATTTAAATTACACATTTTGAAAAGTTTTTATTTATTTCTTAAATTTCAAACGTTTACAATCAAATATTTTTTCCTAGCACTACTTATTTCGTTCTTTTTTGTTTTACTCCCTTCACTTTTATTTATATTATCTTATTTTCTTTAAGTCTATTCTAAAAAAATAATAATTTATTTTAAATACGAGCACAAAATTTAATTCAAACTCTTGGGTTAAACTTAATTACAAATTTTTAGACTTTTCTAAATATTATTATATGCTTAAAATCACAAATTTCAAAAGTTTTTTTTTATTTTAAAAAACTCTATTTGTTCCTAGTCAGATATGTTCAACTTAATTTAAAGGGAGGTAATATTTTATTTTCTTTTTACTTTCTAGTAATATTACTATCACACCAGATATATAAACTTAATATTCTAACTAGATCTTCTTAGTGGGCAAGCCTAATAGGACTATAAAAGAGGACCAATCTTCAACAACTTTCTACCCCCATAACGAATTACTACTAAAAACAGCTCACCTCTTTCTTTGAATTATTATTCAACTAATATTTCTGAAAAAACAGAAACAATGAATTCTTCTTCTCTTAATTTACTCTACCATCTGAATTTCAACACTTTTTCCCTTCCTTTCAACGTAAACGACTCCGACGAGATGCTTCTCTATGGCTTACTTGCTCAAGAAACCACCTCTAGGGACGGTTCTAGAGTGGTGGCTGCGGGTTCACGTAATTCCAATAACTATGAGGACTCGATTTCTGAACCAAAACCCTTAAAGGAAAGGATATATAGAGGCGTAAGGCGACGTCCGTGGGGGAAATTCGCAGCGGAAATAAGAGATTCAACAAGAAATGGAATTAGGGTATGGTTAGGGACATTTGATAGTGCAGAAGCAGCTGCTTTGGCTTATGATCAAGCTGCTTTTTTGACGCGAGGTTCGGGGGCAATTTTGAATTTTCCAGTGGAGAGAGTCGTGGAATCTCTTAATGGAATGAAGTGTTACGTAGAAGAAGGTTGTTCACCTGTATTGGCTTTAAAAAGAAGACACTCTATGAGGAAGAGAAACTTGAAGAGGAAAAATTATATATTAATTAGGGAAGTAAAAAAAGAGAATGTTAATGCAATAGTGCTTGAAGATTTGGGTGTTGATTACTTGGAACAGCTTTTGAGTTCAAGTGATCAGAACAGTAGCAAGGGTGTTTAATGGGTGGGCCGGGCCGAGTTGGATAGACAAAATTTGGAACCATACGGGTTGGGTTTCGGGCTGATTAAGGGTTAGGGCTTATCGGTTTTAACGGGTTCGAGTTCATCCGGATAGTCTGTTAGAGTTTCGTTAGATTTGTTAGCGATTTTTGTGGTATTTACATTGGTGTTTTGAATAATTTTGTGATATTGTCCTTTCTGTTAAGAATAGAATTCTAATTAGAGTGAATGTCTATCTTGTAGAGAGTTTTACTTTGAGGCTAAGTCATTTTTCCTCCTATAAATAGAGGGGTCTTACCCCATTGTAAATCACCCCCAAAATTCAATAAGAATTTTCTCTCTCTTTCTCTGCAATATTGCTCTTGTTCTTTTATATTTTATAACACGTTATCAGCACGAGACTCTACCGTCTCAACAAGCTTTTGAGAAGATTAAGAAATTGAGGAAATCTCAGATTAGAACAACAGTTTTCAAAGACTCCCTTAGGATCAACCAAATACAATTTAATATCTTTAACAGATGCATATGTCTGCCATCTCTTCATCCATAGATGTTATTTTTCTATTGAATTTCAGCATATTTTATGTAGCATATTTCAATATCGTTTTTCAGTTAATTTTCTTTTGATATAAATATTGCTTCTTTGGATTTTAGAATCAATACAAATTAAAGAACTCAATCTGTCAATCATATTTGCAGCAACAACCGAGAATAAAACGGACTTGTTACTTCTTCCATGTTACCCTGAGGAGCCCGAGGAGTGGTGACGCGAGTGTTTTATGATGTCCTAAATACCACTTCTGTTCTGGGCAAGGCAATGACACGAGACTCTAACCAATTGGGTAAAAACTTTTGGGATTGAGCATAATGATTGTCAATTGTTCTATGAACTTCCTTCATGATTAAATTCTGGATTTAAGGTAAGTATTTTACTTTTCTCTTTCAAATTCTTGAAATTTTATAATTTGATTGTATATGCAAGCAAAGACAACAAAGTTTGATTATAACTCTAATGGAGTTTGTAAGAAATTATAACCACTTGAAGTGGTAAAATTTCTATGCCTTGCCATGATTAAATTATGTATGATTGTGGGCAAAGAATTGAAAATCCGTCCCATTGAATTTGCTCCATTCTCATTCCCCATAGAGAATGTGATCGCAGTATGTGATAAGTCTGAAAGAAGACAAAATTATTACCATGAAGGTATCAATGGATGTGGACGTGGCAATAGACGAAATTATAATCATCATCATTGTGATAATGAGAATAATAAGGATTCTCAAAATAATCCTTCACTTTGCGAAAGTAATATCTCTCATCAATTTGACAATATGAGATTTTATAAAGCACATATAGATGATTATGGTCCATTCAAGATGTGAGTGTGATAACATCTCATTTATGAATACATATTCATTCTTGGAAGAATATGAACGTGCTAGTGGTAGTGAATATACCACATCACCTCTAGAAAGAGGTTTGAGATGATATATGAAAATAATGTCATTATTATGGCATGAATGATCATTGGTCACGTACCTATTGTACGCCAAAATATTTTGGAAATATGATTATTAAAGGACAACAATAATACAAGAAACATATCTTGCATATAATTTTGACCATGACCATAATTGTATAACTTTTTCTTTAAAAGAGATATTCACCACATGGATGTTGATGAATTTGTGGTAGTACCAAATTAATTAAGAGCTCTAGAAGAGCCAATTATTACTATGTTGGAGAAACACAATTGATTACCAATAAGGTATTGTGTTCTAGTAAGTCTCAAAGAAACTTATCCAGTTTTCAAAGTATACGCGAAAACGGTTGATTATATGGATCCATGGTTAAAGAAGATTGAGCAGCTTGATATTTTTACTTATTCGTAGTAGTTAATGAAAAAACAATTATCATAGTTTACATAAGTTATCTATTATTGTGATATGGTTCAAATTTTATATTTTCTGCTTTAAGCTAGTAAAGCTAAGTATCAAGCAAGTATTCGATATGTACCTTAAGAGTTTTATCAACTTGACAAATAATCTGTATTATGGTTTTAAAATATATAACTTTAGGTTACACATTCATCTTATGCTTTATTTGTAATGATTTTCCAGTAAGTTAATCGATTAACATAACAGATAATCGATTAACCAGTATATTCTATTAAACTGGACCTTTTCCGCAAGGCATGTTAGTCGACTATCCGATTTAGTTAATCGACTAACCTAATGATCGTTGCTTAAGTTAATCGATTATCACTTTAGTTAATCAATTAACCTTATGTCTGTTGCATGTTCATCGACTAGTTTTTAAAATGTTGAAACAGGTTAGTCGATTATCTATTTGGTTAATCGACTAACCTCAGCAGTTTTTGAAAATATTGTTTAATTATTAAGCAACGGATACAAGAGTATTAAAAGGAGAATAACTATGATAAAAGATATTTTTTTTATAATGACCGTACTGAAACTATTATGCTGAATCATAGACTTAAATTTGTTTATTCTCATATTTTTCGTATATTTCTTTTGTATGTCAAACCATGGGAAGCAAATATGGATATCTCACAAAGCAAACTTGGATCAACGTCCAATTGTAAAAATATTTGTTTAATTGATTCATGTACCACACATACGATATTCAAAGAGAAGAAATATTTTTCTCATTTAAGTACATGTAAGGCAGATGTTACTACAATTTCTGGTAGTAGTAAATTGACTGAAGGCTCCGGAAGAGCAACTATAACTCTGCCTAAAGGAACAATATTTATCATAGAGAATGCAATGTTCTCCTCCAAGTCTAAGAGGAACTTGTCAAGTTTTTAAGATATCATTCAAAATGGATATCATATTGAGACAATAGATGAGAATAATCTTGAATATCTCATCATTACAAAGAATGTCTCTGGCCAAAAGAGGGTTATTGAGAAGTTCCCATCTTTATCTTGTGGCCTGTATTGGACAAGAATTAGTGCAATTGAGGCACATTCTACCTTAAACCAAAAGGTTACTAATTCCAATACTTTTGTACTTTGGCATGATCGATTGGGACATCCTGGATCAATTATGATGAGACGGATTATAGAGAACTCATATGGGCATCCATTAAAGAATTTAAAGATTCTTTTAAATAATGAATTTTCTTGCACTTCTTGTTATCAAGGCAAGTTAATTATTAGACCATCACCAACAAAGGTTGGAACTGAGTCACCTACGTTTTTGGAACGTATACAAGGGGATATTTGTGGACCTATTCACCCACCTAGTGGGTCCTTTAGATATTTTATGTTCTTAATAGACGCATCCTCTAGATGGTCTCATGTGTGCCTATTGTCATCACGCAACCTTGCGTTTGCAAAATTAATGGCACAAATAATTCGATTACGAGCACAATTTCCTGATAATCCAATTAAGTCTATTAGACTAGATAATGCTACTGAGTTTTCATCCTAAGCATTTAATGATTATTGCTTATCAATTGGGATAAAAGTGGAACATCCTGTAGCTCATGTTCACACTCAAAATGGTCTTGCAGAATCTTTAATTAAACGTCTGCAGTTGATTGCAAGACCATTACTCATGAAAACGAGGCTGCCCACTTCGGTTTGGGGTCACGCCATTTTGCATGCAGCAATGCTAGTTCGTCTCAGACCGACGAATTATCACAAATATTTCCCGTTGCAATTAGTTTTGGGTCATGAACCTAATATATCCCATTTAAGAATTTTTTTGGATGCGCAGTATATGTGCCTATAGCACCGCCATACCACACCAAAATGGGTCCGCAAAGAAGGTTAGGAATATATATTGGGTTTGAATCACCCTCCATTATTCGCTACCTCGAAACATTGACAGGGGATTTGTTCACTGCACGATTTGCAGACTGTCGATTCGATGAGACACTTTTCCCAAAATTAGGGGGAGAAGCTGGTGAAACCAAACGGGAAATTTTGTGGAAAAATTCATCATTATCTCATCTTGATCCACATACCTCTATTTGTGAAAAAGAGGTGCAAAATATTATCCATTTGCAAAGAAAAATAAATCAAATGCAGACGCATTTACGAATCCTCTTATATTGCTTGTTCTCATTAATTAAGAGACCAACTAAAGTTAGGATTAAATCCCATGAATTCTGAAAATATCAAAGGTGAATATGGGCTCATTCATCTGCCATGTATACCACATAAGATGCATCTATGAGATGGTTACATGTGCGATTATTATTAACCTGCAACCTGGCCGGTGCTTGCGAGGTAACTTGCTCAGTAATCTAATTTCGAGCATAATTTCCAGATTTTCTATTCAAGATAGTTCATCTTGATAAGGTGGTTTACATCATAGTTGGTTTAGCAAAATAATTTATTGAGTGCCTCCACTTAATAGCTAAATTATTGCTTATGAGAACACAGTTATCTATATCAATTTGATATACGTTATACATGAGAGTATATTATATTCTCCCCTCACAAGTGGTTCAGGGTCAGGAACCAAATAATTTCATCTTATTATTATTGATGTGCAGTGTATATTAACATGATAATGCACAAAGATGATTTCCCAGAGTTGAGGAAACAAGTTAGTTTTTCTAACATGAGGGGGAGACATGATAAACACTTGAGAAAAAGTTACATGGAACGAATTATCATTTGTATATATAGATCCTCGAATATCATAATATGAACTTGAAGTTCATAAAAAGATAATTCAATTGCAACATATTGCAAAGCATGCCATACGCATTTGCTGACCCAAAGAAAGTAACTATATTCTCACTCCAAATGCTCATATTAAGTCCTAGAAGGACAAAGTCTTTGATACGCTTAAAGCGTATAGACAAATCGGTTTCAAAAGAACTTCTTAATAAAGAAGATGAGCAAATGGTCAAAGTGATCATAATAAGGAGGCAAGTGATCTAGAAGATCACATGACATAACACTTCATAAAATCTCATGAGAGATTCAGGTACCTGAATATATGAATGAAAAGATCTCCATGTTATGTCTTTATGAAAATTTATTGGAACCGATATAAAATGTTCGTCGACGACATCTATGATAGCGCTAAATATCGATGAGGATCTTAAGTTTGTCGAATACAAACAAAATATTGGCCAAATGGAAGAGATACAATTCAAGTAGAATTGATTCTATATTAAAGACATGTAGTTTTGGACATGTAGTTCAAATACTTAAAAGTATAAAGTCAATGGTATGTGCAATCAGTTTTTCATATCTTATTTGCTTAGCATGACATGAAAACTTGATATTCATCTACAGTCTATAATATGGCTTATATAACTTAACTTATATGACAATCCATGAAGTATTTAAGTTGCTTGAAGCATATACAATTCTTGATCTTGATGTACCATTTCCTTAATGCAATTTATGCACAACTATATCTTGCTATTACTATAAGCATGATAATGTGATAGCGAGGATACCTCTATGGAAATATTGAAGAGCCATTCCACGACATTTGTGAAGACGTTATATATCTATCACGAGTGATGATTTCAAGGTGCAAAATATTCGTTCAAGCTAATATGGCTGATTTATTTATCAAATCTCTACCAAAGTTCGTTTTGAAGATGGTGCACAAGATTGGAATGCAAAGGCTCAAATATGTGAATTGATGTTCTCATTAGGGGGAGTTAATGC
The DNA here is from genome assembly GCA_034376525.1 of Nicotiana benthamiana. NCBI lineage: Eukaryota > Viridiplantae > Streptophyta > Magnoliopsida > Solanales > Solanaceae > Nicotiana > Nicotiana benthamiana. Next base: position 23,388,613 of record CM067340.1, on the reverse strand, counting down.
GCGTTGCACTCTTTTTCCCTTTCAAGGTTTTGTCCCACTGGGTTTTCTTTGTAAGGTTTTTAACGAGGAACCCAATAGACGTATTTCTAAATATGTGTAATCTTTTTCCTTTTCTAGAATTTTTTCCCACTGGGTTTTATTTTAGTTAAGGTTTTAACGAGGCACATTATTTATTGAGTAGACATTCAAGGGGGAGTGTTAAGAATAGAATTCTAATTAGAGTGAATGTCTATCTTGTAGAGAGTTTTACTTTGAGGCTAAGTCATTTTTCCTCCTATAAATAGAGGGGTCTTACCCCATTGTAAATCACCCCCAAAATTCAATGAGAATTTTCTCTCTCTTTCTCTGCAATATTGCTCTTGTTCTTTTATATTTTATAACACTTTCACTTATTTGTTGTGATTATTTTCTTTCTGGTATCTTTTATTGTTACATGCCTTTTCTCTTATTTATTTTTTAGTATTATTGCCTTTCTTGTTGAGCCGAGAGTCTCCTGGAAACAGCATCTCTGTCCTTTTTGGAGTAGGAGTAAGGTCTGCGTATACTCTACTATCCCCAGACCCACTAGTGGAATTTTACTGGGTATTTTGTTGTTATTGTTGGGTTCATCTGGGTAAAAAATAAACGTAAGGTTACGAGTATAAGGGGCCGGGCCGACCGAATTAGCGTAATTTTTAATTTTTTTTTGTATTTTATTTTTGTATAACTATTGTAAGTTATATTAATATAAGTAAAAATATAAAGAATACAAATAAAATTGGAAAAAATTACACTTATAAATTGCAAGTGCTACATTTATTTCAAAATTCAAACTTACAAATTGAAAGATTTACATTTAACAAGTAAATTAACGAAAAAAGAGTAAATTCAAAGGTTCCATTATTTAAAAAATAAAAAATAAAAAATAAAAAAATTAAGTAGCTGTTATACTAGTTTGGGCCGAGTCGGTCCGGGCCGCTTAACCGGTTGTACAGTAAAAATCATTGGCAAGGTTTGACCGATCCGGTTAATCGGTAGAACCAAGATGAACAAACCAAACCCCCTATAACCCAACTCTCTTCTACCGATCTATGCGAATTCTAATTTTAACCGATCTAAACAAGTCCGGATTGACCGACCCGTTTGACACTCATAAGTATTAGGAGTGTTACTTTCACCGCCGAGAAATGTGATAGAATAGAAGAATTCTCACCCTTATTAATTGCTGGTCTCGAGTTTAACTTTGATAGGGAACAGATAGTTCTCCATTAAATGGATCATATATAACACAAATTCATATTAGTTAGATCAGTAAATTTCGGATATCAAATGGTTAGGACGAAAAATTATATAGTTATGAAATTTTCGATCCATTGTAAATCGTAGGTCTATCCAGCTCATCATTTATTTTTTATCGTATTTTTTTTTCTTTTTGAACGAAAAGAAACATCAAACTCTCCCATACTTAAGTTGAGATCGGTTTGTAAATATTATTTTTGTTATTTTAAGTTGCGGTCTATCTTAAATCTAGTGACGTATTTGTTTTTTTTTATGGTGAGCTTTATTGCCACAAAAAACTAATCTATTTTTTCGAAGTAATAGCATTTGTGGGAACAAACCTCGCTATAAAAAAGTAAACAAACACGCCACAAAATAGAATTAAAGTAAGCTGCTACTTTACTGAAACCATCACTTAATGAGGCAATTCGGCATTTAGTATTAGTGGCGAGGCCACCACAGAACGTCGTCACTGAAACCTTATTTCGTGTAGTCATGACCTCATCATTGCATCCATATGTACGTAGCAAATTCGTACTTACATAATCTTTCACCTTTACACTTGAAGAATGCCAACAAGAAAATAGCAGAAAGCAAGACTCCCACATCAAGCAGCAATACAAATACATATTTAAAAGCAGAAACTAATGGATTTCCTGAGTCTGAATAATCGAAGTTGTACATTGTCATGCTACTATGATCATTCTATATACGCAATAATTTCATTTTACTATGAGATTATTTCATGTGTTAGGATCAGACGATTACTATCACTCCCCAAAAATAAGCGCATAACTTTATTTTTTGACCAAGCCCACAAAATAAGCGTTATGTTCGACATGACTCCAACCCGTGCCGTCCCAGCCCCCTCGTGGACCTTGCAATATGCAGGATATTGACGTTATCCAACAATCCCCCTTCCAACACTTGTCTCATGTAACATGTTGCTCTTGAAAATTGAACATATAAATTTGACTTTGATATCATTTGTTATGATCAAACATTTACGGTCATGCCAAAAGTTATAGCTGATTGCAATTGCACAACTTCATTTCTTAACCAAGCCCACCGAGTAAACAACATATTCGACCATGACTTTGATTCAGGCTACCCATCCCCTCGTGGGCTTTGCCATAGGCGGAATGTTGGGATGAACGAGCAATAAAAGGCACTCAACTCAAGCAATCAACAGAATAGATGAAAACAAAGATAAACACAAGGGCTATCGAATTCGAGATACAAGTATCGATCATCATCATTAATTATTTTTATTTTTAAATATTTGCACAAAAGTAGTAGTATAAGTTACAGTATATAATAATTCACGATATTTTAAAATATTTGAAAAAAATTGTATCCAAACAAAAGAAAATTATTTCACTCGTTAACTATAATAAGTGTGGCATGCGAAATATGAACGGCCAATCATATGCATTATTTTATGTTAGTTTCCGTTCCGTTATTTATTTCCCTTTATCCGATAATCTCTTTTTTATCTTTTCACCTTTCTTTTTGGTCTAATTAGTTCAATATTGCATCTTCTTTAATAGTAAGTCAACACAAAAGTATAAATATTCTAACTATAACATTTGACCATTTTCTCATTCTCGAAAGATACCAAAACTGTTCAACTTTTTCGATCTTCTCCAAAATAGAATAGCTCAAGTGCTCCTTTTTCTTTTCCATATTCGATATTAGTATTAAAGTCCCCGACTAAATATATTTCATTCTTTTCTATATCAGAAACATGAAAACTAAATAACACATAAGGTATGACTACTAGGAAAGTCCTATTAAATCTCATGAAGTGAGACACCAAAATTAGACGTAAAATAGTAAAAACAGCAAAAGAATGCTCCTTCAAATGTGAGTTTTCATTAAATCCTTTTTTTTTTTCTTTAGGTATCGATAAATTTAACAAGCAGAGTTTGATAAATATTTGACGGATCTTAAAAGTGCTCATATTAAGCAAGCTTAAATGACCAAAATTGAAAACATAGGGACTATATTTGTCATTTTCATTAAAATGGAAAGACAATCAAGTTGAAATGATACAATACAGTCAGACCTCTCTATAACGATATATTTATATAACAATCATTTACTATAAAAGTCAAGTTTTTCTCAGAAGAGATATTATTATGTTATGTTATAATATATTTCCTTTATAGCAGCAACACCTCACTATAGCAGTTAAAAAATATCAGAATAAACGAAATTGTTATAGAGAGGTTCGACTGTACTTAACCTTTACTTTCTTGTCACATTTGAATCTTCTGATCCAAGAAGCTCCTCTAATACACTATCATCAAGATACTCAAACTCAATAATTTCCTTATCTTGATTTCCAATTGGTGAACTTTCCTTCTCTAATCCTCTTCTAATTGGATTAATTATGTTAAATGAAGTAGTACGATAGTGATAAGGAGGATTAGAAAGCTGAGAATAATACTCATTAGGGAAATTCAAGGTAGCAAGATGGCCTCTTAGGTTAAATGCCGTCTTATCATACGCCCTCGCCGCGTCCTCCGCCGTCTCAAACGTCCCGAGCCACTGTCGGGCGCCTTGCCTCGTCGGATCACGTATTTCCGCCGCGAATTTCCCCCACGGTCGTCTTCGGACGCCTCGGTATTTGATCTCTTCCTTCCCTTTGTTTCCACTTTCCTTTTCTTGCATGACCTTCTTTCCCTTAGAACTACTACCCTCCATATTAATTACTGAGTTTTTAAAAAAAACGCGAGAAAGATGAAGGCCTGAGTGGATAGATTAATTTAAGAAAAGGAAAAAAAAAATTAAGTTTGAGGCTTCAAATTTGGCTAGTGAATTGACATTGTTTGGACATATCAATATCTATTTATATTGAGCACATACGATGTTGACTAGTAAGATTGTAGAATAAATGTTACGTTTTCATTTTTCTTAATATCGAAAATATAATATATTGAAATTCGATTATTCTATCAAATCAAGTATTCAATATTCAAAGAGATAGTTGAAGCTGCTTTTTACTGCTAAAACTTTATATCTATATAGTGTTTTATGTTTGAAACTTTTTCGTGGAGATAGATTTTGGTGTTCAAACTAATTAATAGTGAAATTGCGTGAATATTGTGAGGTGGTAATGAAATATTCCAAATTCAAAAAGATATATATAGTTTGTGTTTAATGCCAAAATTCTTTTTTTAAATGAAATTTTTTTAAAAAAATCTTAGGAGATTACCTGGCAAGAATTTGGATAAGATTCTCAAAATCTCCTTGGATCTTACTTTAGGAAGATTTGTCCTGCTTAGTTAGAAGACTGGTATAATTTAAAGTATAGTTTATACTTTTAGATAAAATTTAACTATGATAAATTAAAATATACATACAATGATTCTTAGGGATGCAAAATTGACACTCATATAATTCTTTCTTTAACATAACGTTAACTGTACTACTAAAATGAAGACTAAAACATACTTTTATAGGTTTATCTAGAGCCTTAAAATGAAGAAATATCAAAAAAACAATTACTATCATAATTTTCCCATGCATGATGTTGTTTCGTATAGTATGTATATAATTGTCAATAATTGCCTCATTATAATCATTTGAGATTATAGCACACTCCATATACGTGCATCAAATTGACAAAATGATTTTACTAATTCAATAATACGTATACCTAGGAGGCTTCGGTTATCTTATTATATGTTGTTCTTACTTTTTTTTATTACTGTGTCTTTTTCGTTGTTACTGTATTTCTTTTCAACAATGTTATAACTTTACTTTTACTGAGCAAGAGTTTATCAGAAACAGCCTCTCTAACTTCAAAGGATAGGATAAAATTTGCGTACATATTATCCTTCCCAAACTCCATTTGTGAAATTACACTGAATATTTTTATTGCTGTATACTTAAGATAAACTTATAATTGCTTTTAAAACTTAAATTACTTCTTCTTTTCCGCTTTTTATTTGAATTACTTTCATTTGTCAATAATTAAAAAAAACAAATAATTTAAAAGGCACATGACGACTAGCTAGTTTTCCCGTAGAGTTAAAAAATATAACGATCCGATTTATTTTGCTTTCTAGAAATTTTCTAAATGAGATTTCTCGTACTTGTTTTTATTGATTTATGACTTACGAGGATGATTAGTTCGGGGCTTGGAAGAGTTCAGTTTGAAATCGGAACACTTGGTTCCATAAGGTTGGCTTCAAAGGCGAAATTTGACTTCGGTCAATATTTGAGTAAACGAACTCGGAATCGGGATTTGACGGTTCCAATAGGTTTGTAGATAATTTCGAACTTGGGCCTATGCTCGGATCGTATTTTGGATGACCCGGGAGCATTTTGCACCAAATAGCGAAAGTTGATTTTTTGAAAATTTTAGAAATTCTTTAAATTTGGTTTGGAGAGGGTTTTAATGATACCGAGGTCCAAACGGAATTTTCAGACTGGTAATAGTTCCATAATGTTATCTAAGACTTGCATCAAAATTTAGTATCATTCTAAGTAGTCTAAGCATGATTCAGCACATTCGAAACGATTAGGAAATTTGAAGTTCAAAGTTTGATTCAATTTGATTTTGGGGTATGATTCTTGATTTTGTTGTTGTTTTTATGCATTTTGAGAGTCCGAGTAGGCCCGTATTATGATTACAGACTTGCTGGTATGGTTGGACTGGGTCTCGAGAGGCTTAGTTGTATTTTAGACCACCCGAAACTAAGTTGGTAAACACTAGATTTCTACTTTTCGTTTCCTTCTTCGTGAACTCGGATGGACTCTTGCACTCGCAATGAATGATTTGGGGGACTGGCATATTTACCCTTCACGTTCGCATAATCAAGTCCGCGTTCACGAAAGCTTGGACCCTTTGTGAAGGCCGCATTCGCAAAGAAGCCTAGACCTGGACCATTCGGTAGCCTTACGTGTTTGCATTCTGAGTCTCGCGTTCGCGAAGAGTAGCCGACCTAATGCTTCGCGTTTGCGTGGGTCTTTTCGCAATCGTGTAGAACCTTTTCCTGGCCTCCTCTAGTTTAGCCATCACGACCGCAAGGGCTTGGTCGCGATTTTATAAGGACCCTTGGGCAAAATTATCTTTTAAAAACGGGACTTAGGCATTTATGGGGTCATTTATTTCACTCTTGGGCAATTTTAGAGCTCTTAGGGAGGGGATTTCGACCTAGCCTTGTGAGGTAAATAATTTCTATCTAATGTGAGTTTAATAAAAAGCTTAGAGAAAATTATAGGTGTAGATGAAAATCTAGGTTTTTGATAAAAATGAAGATTTTACCATGAATATCAGTATGGAACTTAGTGAAAATCATATATTTGTGTTCCTAAGGTTATGAATAACAATTTTCTTCGATAATTTTCGAAATCCGGGCATGTGGATCCGGGGATAAGTTTTAAAAATCTTGCAATTTGGATTGCGTCATCACTTTAATAGTGGAGATATGAACGTTTGAGCATAGATTGATCAATTTATATAATGTTTGACTAGTTTAGGGTTGTTTGGCATCAAATTTGGAGGTTTAAACACATTCTTGAATTGAGAAGTAGGCTTTTAGAGGGGGTATGTTTCTTTTATAACCTTGTAAGACAGAATTTATCCCATAGGTGAACTTAATTAACACGTGTGGTTATTTGTGGGGGCTAAGTATGCATAAAGTGACGAGAGTCCATACGTTGCTACTATTCATGTTTATGCCCGTGTAATTTTAGGTTTACACTATGCTTTTTAGACAACGATATTTGATTATATTTGTTTATTGTATCAAATGGAACAATGTTGAGGATTTTTAAGGATTTAAAAACTTCAAGTTGAATTGTATGTGTTTTGAAAAGAATCAAGAAAAGGGTTATGAACTATTGATAAATTTATATTTGACTGCGTTGCATGGATGATATGCAAGCGGTGTATTTCCTTTTGCTATTCTCATTGTTCGGGCCATTCGACCCTCGGCAATGCACAATTTATATTTATGCTGGATCAGGTCGAACGTCCTCGATAGTATTAGTGTGTGATAATAGAACTAAAAGTTTCTTTTATAATTGATAGAAATTCAATGTTTATGTGATCATATGTTTTAAATAAAGGAAGTGATTTAAGCCCTTAAATATGGTAAAAGAATTGTTCAATTATTTCTTGTTCTAAATCTTATTGTAGTATATCATGTTTAATTAGAATTTCATATTATTGGACCTATTAAGTGTCGGAGTCGACCTCTCATCATTACTTCTTCGAGGTTAGATTATATACTTACTGGGTACATATTATTTATGTACTCACGCTACACTTCTGTACTTAATTGTACAGGATCTGAGGCAGGTACATCTAGTTACCAGTCTGGTGCGCAGATTTGATCCCTATCTCGAGACTTCACGGTGAGCTGCCTTCTGAGCCATTCTGCAGCAGTTGGAATCTTTCTCATGCTTTATTTTTCTATCTATTTCCTTTTAAACAGTGAGCTACTATTCTTTTGTATATTCTACTAAATTGTCCACATACTTGTGACACCTCTAATAGACTTATGATTTTGAAAATGTTTACATGATTATGATTTGTACTCACTTGTTTCCGTTTAATTATGTTACGTTGGAAAATTTTAAATTTTGTAAACAAATGAGGTCATGTTATCTACTTAGTACTTTATCTAAATGGAAAAAATACTAGCTTGATTAGTATTGGTTTTCTAATAACGATATTAGGTGCCATTATGATTTATAAGGGAATTGAATCGTAACAAAAAATTACCCAAGAATAAGAAGTTGGATTTTTTTTAGGAAGTACGTAACAAAGATTAGCAAATATTTGGTGGGACCATCTATTAAATCAAAGTCCTTTCAAGATTTAAGAAATAGGAAAAACTCTGTTTAAAACAATTTCACCTCGAGAAGGTAATAGATTTGTGGATTATCATTCGGTCAAATATTTTATTAAATATATATACATAAATAACAAGCAAAATAAAATACAAACACAAATTAAGAAAATCGCATAGTTTGAACCAAGATTACTTGTTGATTTGTTGGTAAAGTTCTTTTTTATTGTTTCCTATCTGGTGTTCGATATATGTACTAAAGTCCGATTATATCGGAATTCGCATCGCGTAAGGCTTTATTCGGGAGAAAACATTCCCTATCAAGATTTATTTTTATACCGGAACTTGAACTCAAGACCTTTAGTTAAAAGAAGAACAACTACATTTGCTATACCATATTCTTTGATGGTAATTTACTAGTAAAGTTCATTATGGTAATAACAACATAGACATAAAGTAACCATAGTGTAAAACATTGTGTGCGAACATAAATTATACAACAATGTAATGTTATCGAAGCAATAAAACTACTAGAGACATGCATGTTTTACTACAGAAATTAGCTAGCACATTTTGTAACAAAAAAATAATTGAATTATCTCTTCAAACAAGTACACCGTGGTTGATTTGGAAATATCATAAGTTGCACATATATACTTTAGCATGAAAAAAAAAACGTTTGTTTTTTCTTTTATAGTCGATTTGACAATTCTCCTAATTAATAGTCAATGAAACTAAAAGAAGGACAAAGAATGAGACATGAAGAAGGATCAAATGTTATTTGAATTTGATAAATAATGCAAAAATTAGGAGTCACTAGTTTTATATAAGAGACTCTTTGACTTTTTTTTTTTTGCAAACATTTTGTCCACATGCTAATTGTAATAATTGATAAATAATGCAAAAATTGGGGGCCACTAATTTTTTATAAGTTACTTCTTAGGCATTTCTTTAGAATGGAATTGTCAAGTCAAGTAAGAGAAAGAAATTGAATTTGGTTAGTTGTGTTAGCAGAATATAATCTATATAAGGATGCGACAAAATGTTATTGACCTTTTTTTTTTGGGGGATTTTAATTATTTTTTTTCTATTAGAATTCTTATGCCAGTAATAAATTTAGAGAACTTCTCGTATTTTTTTATTTAAATTTTTATCTTATAAGATATGGTGTGAATAGAATTTAAACGGTCGGATAGTAATATTATCAATAATATATAACCAATCTCAATTTAGTTAGAAGTAAGGCGTACGTGTTACATTTTGAATATTTTTGTGGAATAATATTATCCAAAACTCCAAGTGTGGGTACGATGATAGTGACGAAAATGAGTCAAAGGATCTTGCTTTCTATTGGCACGTGATTTTCTCTTTTTATTTTTCTTCCACAAACACGGAGAATAAGAAAATATGGGAATATAATATTTTGGATATAAAGTTATTAAAATAGTAAAAAGGATGACAAAAAACAGTTCATTGTTTATAATTAAAGAATATAACAGCAATTTTATCACTGATTTAAGTAGTATTCCACCCGATGATCTTTACATTGAGGATATTTAAAAATATTTTTAAATGTGTGATACTGCTGAATTAGGTGAAATTTATAAAATGTTACTTTTCAATAAATATTTTAAAAATATATAGAGTACGAGCAAAAGTTACTGAATCCACGTGAAACTATATATATATATTACACAATGGATCCTTTCCTACGAGCTGACCCGGTGCATTATGATTTTCGTAAGAAAATTACATGTACTTAGTGTTTATAAAAATTAACTTCTTAACGTTAATAACAATTAACTTCTTAACCATGATTGGCTAAAATTAAAGTGAGACTATATATTTAATACTTAATTATGATAAAATATATAATAGAACATGTCTTGCGTTCTTTAGTTTGATGTAAGTATTAAAAGAGCGAATATAACTAAACAAATCTATGATATTTGCTTTTTAATGGATTGAAGGGATCACGATCGATGTCTCAAGAATCTTAAAACAAACAAGTGAATCGTGAGTTTTCATTAATTAATTTTGTACATAAAATACCACATAACTACATAAGTCCATTTCTCAATGGAATCTTCATACAAAAAAGTCCGTCAGATCCATCATTTTTTTTCCTAATTCATATATATAAATTATGTATCAATTATACGGTAAGTGATTGAATAGACGATTATTTATTCAACGAGCTAATTGTAACTGGTTGAAACAAAAATTAAAAAGAGGTTTTTTACATATGAGAATGAACACAACATTTTAGAAAGACACAACAAATCAGATTATGAGGAGGTAAGATTTTATGTCCCCTCCTTCATACAGAAGGTGGTTTGTTTCTATCGAAAATAAAGACATGATTCGTGGTTTAGCTACCACCCAAGAAACAGGGTTGTTTGTGTTGATTTTATTAATAAAACCTCAAAGGAAAATGTCGCAAGGAGAACTAGACCTTGCTTTATTAATCCTAATAACGCTAAGTTTTATCAGTATACATTACGCAAAATACTTAGCTTTATAGTGATACAAGGAATGTTAATTAATGATACTTCATTTCCTCTTGTTTGCATGTTGATCACAATCAAGAAGTTCCTCAAGAACTTAATCTTTTCCATGCAATATGGTTTAATTTTCAAGGTGGCTAATTTAGAAAGGGTGCAATTTGGCACAAAAAGTGTTATAGTTTTGCATAAAGAATGGCTGAGAATGAATTACGTGGAATATCTGAGGGACCAAATATGTTCAAACCTGAAAAGAATTTTGTATAGGAACCAAAAAGTTATAATGCAGTATAGACTTGACCAGGTTTATCTTGAAAATGGTAATTATAATTAGTTTTAATTTTAAAAATATGTAATCTGTTTTATGTTAGTTGTTAGGTAATATATCCTAAATATGAGACTAAAAAATAAGATAAAAACTTAGACATAATATGTTTAAGCAAACCGATCGACTGAGAATCGGAGCCTTGAGCCTGGCTATATGGGGCCTCGAGCTCGAGCTCGAACTCGATGCTAAGTTATGAACGGGCGATGAAGGGCTAACAGTATTTAGAGCTTTGATGAAAGCTCTTTATGGTCAATGAATAAATAGAGCACAATGAATATAAGCAATAAATGTAAGTAACGAAACCAAGAGAATATGTTTAAGTTAGAGAGCAGAGAATGTTCTTGTATTGAATGTTATGAGTAGTATATGTCCTTTTACAAAATGACAAGGGTCTCTTTTATATATGAGAGGGAATCCCAACATAGTACAAATTTATTTATTACAAAGATAAATTGTTGGTATAATCATTTAATGCTGAGTCAGCTTTAATCAAGTGCCCAGGGAACTTCCTATCTCTCCATCATGGCTAGCGATCGGCACTGCTCCAAAGCCGAGCATTTGGGAACCCTTCGACGTTGCATCCCGAGCCTTGCCTCAAGCCTTAGGAGACATATCTATGGAACATCGTAATGGCCATGAAATCGGCTCCTCTGACTTCACCGTATACAGATAGTCCCCGCGTTTTCTAGAATAAAAATAATAGAAAATAATTTTAGACTCTTGCTTCTTTGATACTATTGCTATGACATCAGTATATCAGAGCATTAAATGCCATGACTCAAAAGCCGCGCAAGGGTTGCTATCAATACAGTTATCGAGAAACCCTCGAACCGCTACTGGTTCGGCCTTTCCGCCGCCCATATGGCTTATAAATACCCCAACTGTTTATGGTGTGTTTGGTATGAAGGAAAATATTTTCCAGAAAATATTTTTTAATTTTTCCATGTTTGGTTGGCTTAAATATTTTAGAAAATATTTTTCTTATGAATTCATTTTCCTCCAACTGGAGGAAAATATTTTCCTTATCAAGAGAAGGGAAAATATTTTTCAAAACTCATTCTCAACCTTCTTGTGATGACCCAAGAGGTCATCACTTATTTTTAAAATGAAATTTTACGTTCCGAGGCCGTAAAAACCTCTCCTAGCATTACATCAATTTGCGTTTGCAGTCCAGACACGTAGCCAAAAGCCTAACTGTGAAAATCTGTGAAAAATAATAAATTATAAATGTAAAATGAGTTAATTTGACTTTGGTCAATATTTTAGGTAAACGGACCCGGACCCATGATTTGACGGTCGTAGAGGGTCCGTAAGAAAAAATAGGACTTGGGTGTCTGCCTGGAATCGAATTTTTAGATCCCAAGCCCGAGAAATAAATTTTGAAATAAATTATTTTCTAAAATTATAGGTTTGGAAATGGATTTTAATTAGAACATGTTGGTATCAGGCCCGTATTTTGGTTCCGGCACCCGATGCAGATCTTATATATGATTTAAGATGATTTGGTGATGTTTGGAAAGAAATGAAATCCGTTTGACGTGTTTCGGACCTTAAATGCAAATTTGATGTTTAAACGAGTTTTGAGAAATTTCATTGATCTTGAAGTTTAATTCGATGTTCATGATGTTATTTTAGTGATTTGGGTACACGAATAAGTCCGTGGGATATTTTTGAGGTTGTGTATATATTTGATTTGGAGCCCGGAGGGCTCGTGTGGGTTTTAGATAGGCCACAGAGTGCATTTTGAAGTTACAAAAATTGCAGGTTTTCAGTAAATGTGCACAGGTCTGCAAGCCTGAATCACAAATGCGAGGCATCTATCGCAAATGCAAAAATTGGGACCTGGGCAGGCCTAATCGCAAATTCGACCAATAGCTCGCAGATGCAAAAGGCTAGTCGCAAATGCGACATTTATGATAGAAAATTCGAAACTCGCCTATTCAGCCTTGGGTCGCAAATGCGACCCTGTGTTCGTAATTCCCAAGTCGCAAATGCGACAAATTGTTCGCAAATGCGAAGGTTCAGCTTTTTGCAAACCCAGTTTTGCATTTCCCAAGTTAGCAAAGATCGGGGTTCACAATGCGCGCAATTCCCACATCTGGGACATGCAACTTTTATACTTAGCCGAATTTTTAACCCATTTTCATATCCTCTCAAAACATAAACACACTTAGGCGATTTTTCAAAGGTTTCTTCTTCTCCAAATCAATTGTAAGTTATTTTTAACTAGTTTTCTTCAATCACTACATCTATTAACATGATTTCAACATAAAATTAAAGATTTTCATGGGAAAAATTGGGTGTTTTGGGTAGAATCTAAGTTTTTCAAAAGAGATTTGGACCTCAATTTGAGGTACAATTTCAAAATAAATTATATATTTGGGTTCGTGGGGGAATGGGTAATCGAATTTTGGTTAGAACCTCGGGTTTTGACCATGTGGTCCCGAGGGCAATTTTTGAATTTTTGAAAAAAACTTTGGAAAACTCATTTTCATGCATTCAAATTGATTCATTTAGCCTTTATTGATGTAATTAAGTAATGTGTGACTTGATACAAGCGAATTGGTGGTGGAATCGAGGGGTAAATCTATAATTGAAACTTGAACTATTGTTGAGGCATTGAGGTAAATGTTTTGGTCTAACCTTAGCTTGAGGGATTAGGAGTTGTGTCTATTTCCTACGTATTTCCTACGTGTTAATTGTGGAGTACGACATATAGGCATGGTGATAAGTATCTATATGTCAGTGTCAATCATGCCCGTGAATCTTATGTTATGAATTGTTATGACTCCATTATAGTTCATTGTGCCTTACATGTTATTATCATCATTGTTATCTTGCCAGGATGTTTGTTTGATATTATTATTCCCTTGCCGGATATTATTGAGAAATCATTGTTCCCTTGCGGGGATGTTTGTTTGAGATTATTGTTCCCTTGTCGTACTTGTGATTATTGTTGGCTTGTAAATGGGAGCGGGTAGTACGCCTACCACAAAATATAATAAAATGGGAGCTGGTGGTATGCCTACCACAACATATAATGAAATGGGAGCGGATGCTATGCCTACCACAAGATATAATGAAATAGGAGCGGGTGGTATGCCTACTACAAGATATAATAAAATGGGAGCAGGTGGTACGCTACCATAAGATATAATAAAATGGGAACGAGTTGTACGCCTACCATAAGATATAATGAAATAGGAGTGGGTGGTACGCCTACCACAAGATATAATAAAATGGGAGGGGGTGGTACGCCTACCACAAGATATAATAAAATGGGAGCGTGTGATACGCCTACCACAAGATATAATAAAATGGAGCGGGTGGTACGCCTACCACAAGATATAATAAAATGGAGAGGGTGGTACGCCTACCACAAGATATAATAAAATGGAGCGGGTGGTACTCCTGCCACGAGATACATAAAATGGGAGCGGGTGGCACGCCTGCCACGAGATACTTGAAATGCGAGCAGGTGGCATGCCTGACACAAGATATGAAAAATGGGATCTGGTTGCACGCCTGCAACAAGATGTGAGAAGAAAATAAAATCTGCTTTGTTTTTCTTTATTCTTGTTAGTGGTTATATTTCGATTCCTTTTTGTTCTATGGATATCTTTACCTGTTATTTCCTGAAGCATGTTTCCCTTCCCATCACTATTTGTTTATTCTATCTTTACTTTTCGCTGTATATTATATAACTGCACAGGGTATTTGATAATCTGGTCCTAGCCTCGTCACTACTTCGACGAGGTTAGGCTACACACTTACCAGCACATAGGGTCGGTTGTGCTGATACTACACTCTGCACTATGTGCAAATCCTGAAGAAGCTTTTGGACCGTAGTGTGGAGGCTATCTTCGGTCCACTTGAGATCAAAGGTAGGCTTGCAGGTGTTCGCAGGCCCTGGCGACTTCCTCTATCCCTATTTCATGTTTCATTTTCCTTTTATCCAGAAACAGTGCATTGTCATCTTCTTCAGACCTTGTATGTAGTAAATCTTAAACCGTCCGTGATACTGTGACACCAGGTTTTGGGTGGTTGAGGCTTAAGTATTTGTAATAGATGCAGTTTTCATATTTTATTGTTGTCTTCCGCTTAAGTTTGATTTTCCGCTGTTACCTCTTTATATTGATTAAAAAGAAATAATCAGATAATGAAGTAAGTAGTTAAAGGATTGGCTTACCTAGATCATGTTAGTAGATGCCACCACGACCCCAAGGTTATGGATTCTGGATCGTGACAAGTTGGTATCTGAGCTCTAGGTTACATGGGTCTCACCGTTCACGGACAAGCTTAGTAGAGTCTGAGGGATTGGTGCGAACATCTATACTTATCTCCAAGAGGATACAAAGTTAGGAAAAACTTCACATGTATTCTTTCCTGACGTGCGATTTTGATCTCTCAATGCTAAATTGAAAGCTCAACTCTTGTCCTTTCGTGAATGGAAAAGTCACATACTTCTTCTTCAGCCGAACAACATCACAGACCAATGATGGAACAGCTATGTCCACCGATGCTTTGTGGAGGCTGGATAGGTTCACTAAGCTCTTTACTACTACTTTCAGCGATGCGTCTACTGAGGATCCCTAGGATTATCTAGATAGTTTTTATGAGATTCTCAGGAACATGGGGATTATTAAGACTAATGAAGTTAATTTTTCCACTTTTTGCTTGTCTGGATCCGCCAAGACTTGGTGGAGTGATTATTGTTTGGCTAGACGAGCCGGATCATCAGCCTTGACTTGGGAGCAGTTCATGCAACTACTTTTGGAGAAGTTTCTCCCTATCACACAGAGGAAAGACTATCGGAGGCAGTTTGAGCATCTTCAACAGGGTTTCATGACTGTCACCCAGTATGAGACCATATTCATCGACCTTGGTCGGCATGCTATTGTTATACTTCCCACCGAGAGGGAAAGGGTGGGAAGATTTACTGATGGTCTTATTCAGCCGATTTGTCTTCAGATGTTTAGGGAGACTGGGAGTGAGATATCTTTCTAGGAGACGGGCAATGTGGCCATGGGAATGGAGAAGGTTCTGTCACAAGGAGGTGGTCATGGGTCGGACAAGAGGCCACGTCATTCAGGCCGATTGAGTGGTACCTCGTCTGGAGGTAGAGATTCATATGTTAGAGGCCATCCTCCTAGGCCTTTTCAATTAATACTTCAGGTTTCTCATAGTGCTTCAGGTGGTCGTGGTTCTCAGATGCAGTATTCTGATTAGTAGTCCTACAGTGCACCACCAGCTCCTATCTGTGCATCACCGCTTGAGAGTTTCTAGGGTCGTCAGTCCCAGCAGCCGAGGGATTATTTTACTTGTGGTGATACGAAGCACATTGTTAGGCATTGCTCTCGAGCACCGAGTAGCTCTCACCATTAGGGTTATCGTGCCATGATTCAAGCACCAGTTGTTCCACAGCTCACTCATCCAGCTAGAGGTAGATGTAGAGGTCCTAGAGGGGAAGCTCATGCCGCTAGGGGTGGAGGCCAGCCAGCAGTAGGCCGTTCCAGAGATATAGTTCAGGGTAGTGGGGCCCAGCCTCGATGTTATGCTTTTCCAGCTAGATTCGAGGTTGAGGCTTCAGATGAAGTTATTAGAGGTATGGTTTTGGTTTTTGATAGAGATACTTCAGTGAGGGTCTACATACTCGTATGTGTCATCTTATTTTGCACCGTATTTAGTTATGCCTAGTGATTCTTTGAGTGATCTTATTTATGTGTCTACACCAGTGGGTGATTCTATTGTGGTAGATCGAGTCCATCTTTCATGTATAGTTGTGAGTGTGGGTCTTGAGATTCATGTAGATTTGCTTCTTCTGGACATGGTTGATTTCGATGTAATATTGGGGATGGATTGGTTATCACCTTATGACACTTTCTTGGGCTGCCATGCCAAGAAGGTGACCTTATCCTTATTGGGTTTACCTCTTATAGAGTGGAGAGAGACTCCAGTTCATTTTACCCGCAATGTGATCTCTTATGTTAAGACTCGGTGTATGGTCGAGAAAGGGTGTTTGGCCTATTTGGCATATGTTTGTGATTCTGCTGCCGAGGTCCCGTCTACTGATTCTGTGCCCGTTGTTCGTGAGTTTTCCGAGGTTTTCCCTTCAAACCTACTGGGTATGCCACGTGACAAGGATATTGACTTTTGCATTGATTTGGTTTCAGGCATTCATCCCATTTCTATCCCCGCCGATAATGCATTGATTTGGTTCCAGGCACTTATCCTATTTCTATCCCTACCGTATCGTGTGGCCCCACCTAAGTTAAAAGAGTTGAAGGAGCAGTTGCAAGACTTTCTTGAGAAGGGTTTCATTAGGCTGAATGTTTTGCCTTTGGGTACGCCATTATTGTTTGTTAAGAAGAAGGATGGATCAATGAGAATATATATTGGTTACCGGCAGTTGAACAAGGTTACAATCAAGAATAAGTATCTATTACTGAGGATTGATGATTTGTTTGACCAGCTTCAGCGTGCCAAGGTATTATTGAAGATTGACTTGAGATCTGACTACCATCAGTTGAGGATTAGGGCATCCGATGTCCCTAAGATAGCTTTCCGCACTTGGTACGGGTATTATGAGTTCTCAGTTATGTCATTCAGGTTGACAAATACCCCAGAAACTTTTATGGATTTGATGAACCAAGTGTTCAAGACTTATTTGGATTTGTACATGATAGTATTCATTAATGATATTTTGATATATTCCTGCAGCCAGGAGGAGTACGAGCAACATCTTCGAGTGGTTCTTCAGACCTTGAGGGATAGTCAGTTATATGATAAGTTCTCAAAGTGTGAGGTCTGGTTGAGTTAAGTTGCATTTCTGGGTCATGTTGTATCAACAGAGGGTACTCAGTTTGACCTGAAGAAGATTGAGGATTTCAAGAACTGTCCTAGGACAACAATAGCTACAGAGATTCAATTTTTCTTGGGATTGGCAGGCTACTATCATCGGCTGGTGGAGGGGTTTTCATCTATTGCAGCCCCGATGACCAGGTTGATCCTAGGTGTCTAGTTAAGATGGTTGGATAAGTGTGAGGTGATCTTTCATAAGCTCAAGACAGCTTTGAGTACGACACTACTGTTGGATTTTCCCACAGGTTCAGGGCCTTATACACTTTATTATGATGCATCTCGTATTGGACTTGGTGTAGTGTTGATGCAAGATGGCAAGGCCATGGCCTATGCTTCGCGCAGTTGAAGATTTATGAGAAGAACTATCTAGTCCATGATTTAGAGTTGGCAGCCATTGTTCACGCATTGAAGATTTGGAGGCATTATCTGTATGGTGTGGAATGTGAGGTGTTCACGGATCATAAGATTCTTTAGTATTTGTTCAAGCAAAAAGAGTTTTGAATTTGAGGAAAAGGAGGTGGTTAGAGTTGTTGAAAGATTATGATCTCACTATCTTATATCATCCGGGAAAGGCCAATACAATGGCTTTTTCTTTGAGTAAGAAGTTAGCTAGTATGGGCAGTCTTGCTTATATACTGGTCAATAAGAGATTGCTTTCTTTGGATGTTCAGGCTTTGGCCAATCAGTTTGTGAGGTTGGATTTTTTCGAGCCCAGCCGTATGTTAGCTTGCACAGCCGCTCGTTCTTCATTATTGGAGCATATCCAATATCAATAGTATAATGATCCCTATTTGTGCGTCCTTAGAGACACGGTGCAACATGGAGGTGCCAAGTAGGTTACCTTAGATGATGATGGAATTTTGAGATTGCAGGGTCAAGTTTGTGTGCCTAATGTGGATGGACTCCGGGAGTTGGTTTTAAAAGAGGCCCATAGCTACAGGTACTCTATTCACCCGGGCGCCGCAAATAGGTATTAGGATTTACTACAATATTATTGGTGGTGGAGGATGAAGAATGATATCATTGCGTATGTGGCTCCATGTCTGAATTGTCAACAGGTTAAGTACGAGCATTAGAGGCCCGGTGGTTCATTTTACAGGATTGATCTTCCTGAGTGGAAGTGGGAGTCTATCACTATGGATTTTGTTGTTGGACTCCCACAGACTCGGAGGAAGTTCGACGCAGTAAGGGTCATTGTTGATAGGCTGACCAAGTCATCACATTTCATTCCTGTGGCAGTCACCTATTCTTCTGAGAGGTTAGCTGAGATCTATATCCAGGAGATTGTATGCCTTCATGGTGCGCCCGTGTCTATCATTTCGGACCAAGGTACGCAGTTTACCTCTCATTTTTGGAGAGCAGTTCAGCGGGAGTTGGGCACGCATGTTGAGTTGAGCATACCATTTCATCCTTAAACAGCCGGGTAGTCCGAGCGGAGTTTGCCTACAACAACTACCAGTCGAGTATCCAGATGGCTCCTTACAAGGCTTTATATGGTAGGTAGTGTCGGTCTCTAGTTGGAAGGTTTGAGCTGGGTGAGACATAGTTATTGGGTACAGATTTGGTTCAGGATGCCTTGGACAAGGTGAGGATCATTCAGGATAGGCTTCGTATAGCTCTTTCCTGGCAAAAGAGTTATGCCGACTGTAAGGTTTGTGATTTGGCATTCATGGTCAGTGAGCGGGTATTGTTCGAGTGTCACCTATGTAGGGCGTAATGATATTTGGGAAGAAGAGTTTTGAGATTCTTGATCGAGTGGTAGAGGTGGCTTATAGACTTGCATTGCCTCCAAGCTTATCACCCGTGCATCAGGTGTTTCATGTGTCCATGCTTCGGAAATATCACTACCATCCATCTCACATGTTAGATTTTAGCATTGTCTAGTTGGACAAGAAGGAGCCAGTAGCCATTCTAGAAAAACAGGTTTGTCAGTTGAGATTAAAGAGTTCTCCTTCTGTTCGTATTCAATGGAGAGGTCAGCCTGCTAATGTATCGTCTTGGGAGTCAGAGTCTGATATACGAAGCTGTTATCCCCATTGTGAGAATATGATTTTTGATCGGTCAAAACGAGCTCCTACAAGACTCTTAAAGTTTAGGATTTTTCTTTTAAATGTTAGGATTTTAATTTTTTGGATTTAATTGCATGCACATGTTCATTGCTGCAGATTTAGGATTAATTAGGATTTAATTGTTAAATAAGTTTATCTTACAAATTAAAATCCAAAAAAATATATATAGATGTATTTCCCGCATTTGAAATTATGTTGGTTTAATTTTGACTTGTTTTAATTTTATTTGTGATTTGTGGTTTTTTAAAATTTAGTAATTAACTTCAATTAAAAGAAAAAAGACAAAAATATAATATATTTATATATATAAATAGCCACTCAGGCTGACCACAATTGGGCCAGACCTGAGTGGCCTAACCTGCCTTTTCCCTTTCAAATAAGACACAACACAGCCTAAGAGACCGACCCTGATCCAATCCATGTAATACAATACCAAACAACACCGTTCAAAACCCCATCATCAGAGCCGTTGATCTCACCTCAATCCAACGACCATTAAACCCCATCCTAAACCATACATATATGTTCAAACGCCTCTAATACAGATTAGAGACCAAACCAACCTTCTCGTACCGTCTTCCTCATAGTGTAACGCCTCCCGTTGACCACCCCTTGATCACCGCCTTACCACCTTACTGCCGCCACTGGATATCGCCTCACGATGGTGGCCGGCAACCAAATCGCCTCAAAATTACACCACTCGACCGCCGTGACCTCCCCTACCCTGTCCTATAGTTGGCTTCCCTCGAATATGACTCCTCCGGCTTGAATCTTCAAAAACAGGGCCGTCAGAACCACCGCCTCCGGCGACCCTATTCCAAACCCTCCCATCTTAACACCACAGGAACACCAGGATATCCCCTCCCCCATCCTGTATCCCACTCCCTTCAAATTCCCCTCCATCATCTCGAATATCCCCTGAAAGGTGAACGGAAACCCTATTTCCGGCGACCACTAAGGCACCTTAAACCCCCCTGTCTAACCATGCATATCACCCCTCTCAAATCATCCTGGAAATCCTCGAATTTTAATCCAAAGCTTAACCCTAAATTCCAAGACATGCTAGAAATGGTTCAAACCTTTCCCAAGCAATCCTTGGTCCCTTTTGACACTAACCACACCACCCTTGACTCCCAAAAACTCTCAACCACCAAACAAACCCAAATCTGAGACCACACTGAGGTCTCAAAACCAGAGTTCTTAAACTGATGGTACACCACCCTAGAGGGTTTGGAACCCCCGTGGAAAGAATCAAGGTCCAGTTAAATAGGAACGAGAATGAAAAGCTAAGTTCTCTTGCATATTTTTCATCTCTTTAGCTTTTGAATGCCTGATTTATTTTAATTGATTAGTATCAGTAGCTATATATCTAATAGTTGAAGTTCTTTTAGTTGATTTCCTTCAGTTGATTGTTGTTTGCCCACCAGTTCATCTAAGATAAGTTTAAATATTCATATGTTTTATTCGTCACTATTATGGAAACCTCCCCATCTCTGAAATAGTTCAAACATTCTGTTATAATTAGCTTTTGAGCGGTTGATTCTCATAATTTGATGAACTTTATTGATTCACTGATGTTCTGATTGGTTTGATTGTTTTTGTGCTACTGAGTGCCTGATCTTTATTTCATAATAGTTTTGGTCCTCACTTGTGATAGATGTATTCATTTCTCTGGTCATTTTGAGTTTTGTTGTTAAATCCCGTATAATGTCTGTGGAAGCCTGTATTAAGGCATCAGTGTCAAGCCTTGATTAATTTTGGTTGAGTCTGATTGTTATGAGCCTTTTAGTTTAAAGGGTGACCCAAGTTTAATTGACCAGGGTCAATTGTAAATGAACTAGGGTAAAAAACTAACCAGGGTCAAATTCAGGGGTGGGTAATATAGGAAATGAAGTGAGGGTATAAGAGGAATTGCAGTCTTTCAAAATCTGATAGGAATTCCTTAGAACTTTCTAGCAAGGACTAGTACATAATTCAAGCCTCAAACTTGAGGCACAAGTCAGAAATTAAAGTATCACTTAGGCAAAAATGCAAGTTGAGATAAGGACTAAAAACGAAACAAGCTAAAATCTGATTCCTGACATTTTTGCTATAAAATGAATCATTTGGGGCATTGGAAAAGGATCCGGAAACATTTCTATTTGAATACTAGAGCTGGAATACTTATTAGTCTTCTCATGTATCTGCAAAATACCATCAGTGCTGAGTTTTATCATTTTTGAGTTTAATTTTCTCACAATTCTATTGAAACCTTGGGTATACTGTTCGATTGGTTAGCTGTTTTCTTGACTGACTCCTTACATTTTACTCATAGGCTCCTTTTTTTGCTGAATTATAGGTACCTCTCCTTATTCATTTGATACATTGAAGCTTAAACATGAAACTTTTCTCAAGTGTGAAGATATGAATGTATCAGCTTATCCAAAACCCTCCCCCTGTTTTTCCCCTTTAGTTCGTTTAGATGTAATGATAAGATGACTATCTTATTGTAATTAAACTCTTGAACTGTTTTCATTTTATCACAACTAAACTTTAGAGACTGATTTGTTTGTAATAATCAGGACATTTGAACTCTTATTTTATGCATGAATAGCTGACAGTATAGTTAGTTAGGCGATACAATTGTTGGATGTTTATTTCCTGCTTGTGTTTTAAGTAAGGAACTCATGGAATATCAGCTTTATAATCAGTTGAAATCCAAATGCTGTATACTGTCTTAATTCGTGTAGATTTCAATACGCTAGCCATGTTTGTTTCAGATCTATATACTGTGATTAAGTCATAATCGAATTTTGAAGATTTGGATTCATATACTCCGACAGATGAGTATATGAATCAGTTGATTCAGGTCTAATGTTAAAGTTTGACGTGTATATATATATATATATATATATATATATATATATATATATATATATATATATATATATATATATATATATATATATATATATATATATATATATAAAGCGATTTTTAATATTGTCTTTGTGAGTAGATATTCAATTTTGTACACATGTTTGAACCAAAAAGAGTTATTAACAATTGGGGTCCTTCATTCAAATCAGTACTGGGCTCATTCGCGAGGCCTAGTAAGCACCAGAATTTTGTAATCCAATACGTTTTTTCTGGGCTGAGTGTTTAAAAACCAAACCAGTCATAGCCTGAGCAATATGTGCTCCTAGGCCAGCCCAAACTTGATTTATTATGTGTAACTTGGCCATGAACGAGGCTAAGATCAAGTGGTGTTTCCCAAATACATAGTTTGTCTATAAAACAATTAGTGTATTTAAGCACTAGCAATAGTAGAAAATTTAGCCTATGTTAGAATATCCTTCTAAAAGTGAATATTATTAGCAAATACCATATGTAGGCTCGTTAATTCATTAGAACACATAGAAAAGAATAGGAGGTGCCGTTTAGCAAATTTCACGGCCTTCCCATAAATGTCAAATACGTAGTTGCTGTAGGCGCGCATGTTTAATAAAATACCTTCCTAAATTCGGGTGCACATTTATGTGACCCAGATCCTATTCTCGATGAAATAAAAATATGTATAAAATTGCGGGTGCATGTATGTGACGCGATTCGCGACGTGTTTTAACGATATTGCAAATTTTCCTAAAAGATGTTAAATCGGTTAATAATCTAGAATTACGGGTTAACAGGTATAGCAAATCTTATTTTAGCCACTTATAATGAGTTTAAGCGACCATGCTAGAACCACGGGATCCAAGGGTGCCTAACACCTTCCCTTGGGTCAACAGAATTCCTTACTCACGAATTTCTTGTTCGCAGACTCCAATTGGGTAGTCAAAATTTCCTCGATTTGGGATTTTAAATAAACCGGTGACTTTGGACACCAAAAGCCAAGCCTATCCCAAGTGGAGACTCTTGAAATAAACTATTAATCCCATTTCGAATAATGTCACTTTAATTGGAAAAACTCCTATTCACGTGTCGCCTTTCGGGGTAACCACGTGTAGGCGGCAAAAGGAGGTGTGACAACTCTGGCGACTCTGCTGGGGACGACAAACCCAAAATCTCTGGTTCAGGGTTCAAGAATTCGAGCTTGCAATAACTGTTATATTTGGCTTCTTCTGATTTTCTTACCTGTTCTGTGCTAAATGCCGCATATTTTACCGCTTTGATATTATCTGAACTGTATATATAAACTATTACTAAAACCCTTCACTTCTCACCTCTGGGGATGTGCTTACTCGTTGAGACTCCGTATTCTATTAGTGTCATACCTTGAAATAAGAAAGTAGCCGGACAAGTTACAAAGCCAGACGATCTCGCGGGTCCCCGGTACGTAGCCCTCCCCCCCTCGACTCGAATTGTCCGCTCGGGTACACAGTCTAGACCCTATACTGAGGTTCTCAACCTAGTATAACAAAACTTCATCCCGGATCCCTAGTAGGAACATTTATTTGCATCATGCATTTTGACTTTGGGGACTCAACATAGGGGTTGGGTCCGTCTAGAACAGGTGCCCTGAAATAAAAGACCATCCTGATGCATTTTTACGTGTTACTTGCGCATTTATTTGCCTTGGATTCGCATGTTGACCGGCCTGTAAACAGAGGGATACATTTGAGAGAAATAAGCATTACTAGGATAGTCATCCATAAAAACCAATACTTAGCGTTGAAATGCTGCTGGATTTTTCAAAAAAAAAAAAAACAGAAAACCAAAAAAAAAAAAGAAAACAAAACAAAACATAAGGCACCAATTTTTGGAAGTTTTTCAATAATGCCTACAGGTTTTGATAAATTATTTTGGCCGGGTCCAACCCCTTTCTGAAAATGTCAAGAAATGCCCAAGTTTATTTTCTTACTTCAAAATGAGTCGGATGGTGTCGTTATTACGATAATAACCGAATGACGCTACAGGGGACGCCGGAAGGTTGATCTTACACAAATGGCTGCCATTGAATTTTATTCGGGTCGGTAAGCAAGCACAGCCTGCAAAACCTTCTAACCGAAGTGTCAAAAGGTCGTATTCGCAAAGCCGACCCCGATTCTGAAATAAATTTCATAAATGTCTATTTTTATGTTTCGAGTATACTAATTCGCCATTATAAATGTGGACAATGAGCACGATAATGAATAAAATTCCTTCGGAGCTGCGGCTGTGGTGGGTTGACCTCGGAGAAGCTGGACAAAAAAAGGTCAACGCGCACTAGGGAGGCCTCACTAGTTTGCGAAAATCAACCCTAGGGGGGACATCATAAAGGCCTTAATCACCTTCTAGGACCTTGCCCACAACGTTTTCCACTTCTCAAATTTTGAGTTAACTCCGACTTTGGAGGAAATGACCGGATACATCGAAACCCATACAATCCCACTGAGACATCAATACTTGATAGCACTCAGAGCCCTCGCTGTGCACAAATTTCTGGATGTGTTGAAAATTAGTAGAAAGGTTCACAACCCTTACCTGTCGGCTGGATTTTGGACCATTCAGTTTATATACCAAAGTTATGGCCACATCGAAGGATTAAACAACCCTGAAAACCTCATCTGTAGCAAGGGCAATCGGATCAAATGGGAGGAGCACCGATGCTTCGCGTTTATGGTATCCTTTTTGGGTCTTTTAGTATTCCCACGAAAGGACAGAAACATTGATATACAGATTGCGGGGATCGTTAGTACACTGATGACTCAGACAAAGAGCACTCTTGCTCCAATGATCCTGTCTGATATCTTCTGAGCCCTGTCCATTTGTAAAGCAGGAGGGGATTTCTTTGAAGGCTGTAACATGCTATTGCAAATCTGGATGATTGAGCATCTATGTCACAGGCCTCGGTTCATGAATGGTGGGTTACCAACGAAAGATTGCATAGAAGAAGTTGACAATAGGGTGAGTGGGTTTAAATTACTAGATGGTATCGTAGAGTGGGTGTCACATCTCCGGTCTATTTCTGCAAATCAAATACAATGGACACTCATTTGGCTCTTCGTGGATGAAGTTGTCTATATGCCCGCAACAGAACCGCACTTTCTCTTGATGGGCCTTAGAAGCATCCAGCCTTATGCCCCATATCAGGTCTTGTGACAACTCAGAAGATGCCAGATAGTGCCAAAAGAATAAGATCTCAGCATCCAGGTAGTCGAAATTGGGCCTGGTAGTCAGTTCCCCAAAGCCATGGTTCCGCAAAATCTGGAATGAATGCCAATACCTAACCGCTGACACTTAAGTATAAGATCACGCCAGAGGTGAAGTGTCTCTAGGGTATTTTTCTTGGTATAAGAGAGAAATTGAGTACGAAAGACCATCCAAAAGGCCTCACCTCCAAGAATTCACCGGGACATCACAAGAGCAGTGAGATTGGTTAGCAAAAGAACATGAATACCGCGCTACCATTGGAAGGCTGGAAAAGAAAATTCTGGAATTACAATTCGAAACAGCCTGCAAACTGCTGCTAGCGAAGGAGAAAAGAAGGCATTGGTTAAAGAAAATGAAGCCCTACGAGCTCAGATTCAGAAAATGAAAATAGCCGCAGAAAACCCCCCGAGGAGCATAAAGGATGAAAAGCTTATAAAGAACCAGTGACGAAAAGTAACCGAATACGGTTTTTATATGAATAAGGCAGAGGGTGAATTGTCTAGAGCTCGGAGACAATTAGCTAAAAGTGCTGAAGAAAGGGCGCGCATATTGGAACAGTTAAAAGAAGGAAGCGGCAATGAAAGCGCTGGTCTAAAACAGAGGGTTATCATAGCTGAAAGCAAAATGGCCAAGCAGGCTAATGATTTCAAAACTGTGAGAGAGCATTTCCATGCGGTAATAGCGAGGTGGGAAGGGGATTTGCGGCAGTTTCAAAAGCTAAATCAGGCAGCTGAATGGACTTTGGAAGCACCGGCTGAACAAATAGGGCGTCTGCTACAAGAAAAAAGGGGTTATCCGAGAAAAGGTGCGGGAAATTGCAGACTATATTACCACTAAATGCAATCACTGTGAGGACATGACCAAGTCTAGGTTTTCTGCCGCTGCTACGACCTTTGTTCAGCAAGTACTGGAAGATCTCTAGTATCTCCAAGGAAGTTTAGCACGCAAACCCGCATAAAGGCCGAATGATTCCCCGCAAGCTCCAAAAGCATTTGAAGTGTTAATGTACTCATAGATTTTTGTTTTGCTGAAAAAACAAAAAGAGAGTTTGTTTGTTGTCCTTTCGATTCTGTAAGGGTATTAAGTCCATGTCTGGTAGTTGCATTTAGCAATTGTAATCAAAGTTTGTATCATTATCAAATTGAGAATCCCAAAATATTTTGCTGCATACTTAACCTTTAATTTTCATGAACTACGCTCGGTGTGATTAATGCAAAGTCATGATACGTAGGCAATCTCTATAGGATTTGACCGTATTCTTTAAAATAAAATAAAAACGAAATAAGAGAAGATAGAGGAAATAATAGGGAGGAAACAAAGGAAATTGAAGTAAAGGCTGGGATGACACATGCGATTGCGGCAAGCATATAGAAACCCCATTATCTGCATAGGTGCATCATGCTCAACGTGTGATTTCCTATCTTGTAATCTACCTTGAACTAACTATGTTTTCTAGAACTACAGTTCAGGTGTTTTAAAACAGGATCCTGCGGCTCCGGGTCATGGAAATGTGGGACGCATGGACCAATCGAAAGGAACCTCCCAATGCCATCCATGGATTTCCCGAGCTATTTCCACGGTCAGGGGGTACCTCTACTATTCCTATCAGTTACCCGAGCGTTATCCTGGGGCAGCCCACCATTTCCACCAATTTTGTTGGGTCGCCCTCTGAAATCCACCCTCCAATGTTTGCATCCGGGCCAGTTCCCAATATCTTTACAGCCCCTCCGTGCGCAGCTGCTACACAGCCTGCAGTACCAAGGCCTGTATTTGACCCCGCAGCCTTTACCTTCCAAACCCCTAATTACCAAAATGAGCCTCCCCCATACACTATATACAGCTACCCTCAGCCCACATATGAACTTACCCCTGTACCAGACAAAAATTCCAAAGCACCCGAGTAGGATGAGATCACAAGGAGAATGAGGAGTCTTGAACAAAGCCTGAAGAATATGCAAGGACTGAGCGGTTAGAAAAGTGTAGCCTATTCAAACATGTGCATGTTCCCCTATGTCCATCTTCCTTTGGGGTTTAATGTGCCAAAATTTGAGAAATACGATGGCCATGGAGACCATATCGCCCATCTGAAAAAATATTGTAATCAGTTACATGGAGCTGGCGGAAAGGAAGAGCTCCTGATGGCATACTTTGGGGAAAGTTTAGTGGGGATTGCATCCGAATGGTATATAGATCAAGAAAACACACGATGACGCATATGGGATGACCTTGCTCGGGACTTTGTGAAACAATTCCATTACAATGTCGACATCGCCCTGTATAGGAATTCCCTAGCACACCTGAAGAATAAACCCGGTGAAAGCTTCAGGGAGTACGCTATTAAATGACGAGAGCAAACATCAAGGGTGAAGCCTCCTATGGATGAAACAGAAAATGGTCACCGTCTGTTTGCAAGCACAAGAAGCAGACTATTTCCAGAACATGATGTCCGCAATGGCCAAACCATTCGCTGAAGCAATAAAGATTGGAGAGATGGTGGAAAATAGCCTCAAAACAGGGAGGATTCTAAATCAATCTGCCATATGTACCACCTCCCAAGCCATACAAGGAGGGGCGGGAGGAATTCCTAGGAACAAGAAAAAAGAGGAAGCATCCATGGCAGCTTCCGGGTCGAGGAAACAACATACCCACATGCATGCATTCTCTTACAGAGCACCTCAATATTACTATCCACACAGCGACATACACTATGTCCCTCAACCCCATGCAGTTATGAACGCTCAGCCATTCCCCCAACCTCAATAGCAGAATAACAGAAATCAAGCTCCGAGGAATCAACTCCCTCAGAGTCATTACAATCCCGGCCCTCAGCAAAACAACTATCATCCCCGGGAGCCATCCCGGAGACAGAAGTTCACCCCAATTGGAGAATCCTACGCCATCCTGTTTCCAAAGCTAGTCCATCTGGGTCTCCTCTAGCATGTACCCCCAAATAGACAGAATCCTGAATCACCATCTTACCAAAGGGGTGTACGATGTGCCTACCACTCAGGGGCAGAGGGCCATGATACTGAAAATTGTTGGACCTTAAAGTGAGCGATGGAAGACTTGATTGATCAAAAGAAAATAGTTCTTTGAGATGAAGAAGTCCCGAATGTAATTGACAACCCGTTACCGTCTCACAACAACGGGCCGGTCATCGGAATGATCTACGACGACAAAGAATTTGATCGCGCTCCTAAGGCCATCACAGCCATTGCCGAAGCCTATAGGAAGATAAAAGTCACCCCAAAAAAGATGGATGAAAAGAAAAAAATAAAGGCAAATGCCCTGAAGTAGAGAAGGAGGCTGAGGTCAAAGCTGAGATCACCCTCGCCAAAGAAACAATACTCTATATTCCCCGGGGAAGCAAAGAAAAGCGGCCCACTTTAAGCCCTCCCAAAAGGTTTGAGCTGAACAGAGCCTTGAACATACAAAAGAAGGCCTATGTAGTACGGGGATCAATTAAGCCACCGAAGCTGAATGAGCCCGTGGTTATTGGTCGCGCGCCACAAAATCCCATGACCAATCCTTCAGCTATCCCTTGGAATTATCAGGAAACCATAGTTACACACAAGGGAAAAGAAGTCCTTGGAGAAACCCCAAAGGAATGTTCCACCAAGAAATACCTTAATGTGGAAGAGGTGAATGCCGCTACCAAACAACGATTCCAGCCAAAGAAGCCAGTGAATGCTGAGGAAGCAGAAGCCTTTTTCTGAAAAATGAAAATGCTGGTGTATGAAGTGGTAGATCAACTCCGAAAATCCTTTGAATAGATTTCTCTACTGTCACTCTTAATGAAATATCCCTAGCATCAACACGTGTTGGCCAAAACATTAAACGAAGCCTATGTGCCAGGTGAGACCTCGGTAGAACAGTGATAGAAAATGGCGGAGAGATTCTTCGCTATCAATCAAATATTGTTCAGTAAGAATGGCCTACCCCCGTAGGGAGCTGCTCATAACAAGGCTTTGCATCTCACTGTCAAATATGAGGGATATTATGTCAAGAGAGTGATGGTTGATGGAGGTTCCGGGGTAGATATATGTCCTCTATCTACCTTGCATAGAATAGATATCGAGACAGGGAGGATCCGTCCTAACAACGTCTGTGTCCGGGCCTTTGATGGAATAAAAAGGGATACCATAGGTGAAATAGATTTGGTGCTCACTATTGGTCCACTCGATTTCGAAGTAACCTTCCAGGTGTTGGACATGGACACCTCCTACAACTACCTCCTGGGACGGCCGTGGATTCATGCAGCAGGGGCAGTGCCTTTGACCCTTAACCAAATGCTAAAATTTGAGTATGAATATCAGGAGATTGTAGTTCATGGAGAGGAAGAGCAATCAAGTTATCGGGACCGCTCTGTTCCATGTCTAAAATCCAAGGAACGCAGTGAACATATAGTATCAAGCTTTCGAAGTCATAGTAGCAGACCAGCATGAAGAGGGCAAGCCGCTTCCTCAGCCTTTTCTGTCAAATGCTTCAATTATGGTAGCAAAGGAAATGACGCGCCAAGGCTTCAAGCCAGGCAAGGGACTCGGAAGCTCCCTACAAGGCAGAACCGAGCCAGTCGCCTTGCCTGCTACAGAAAAATTCTTTGGACTGGGATTTCATCCAACCTCAGAAGATATCACCTGGGCTAATCGCAGAAAGCTCCAAGGATGGACCTTACCACGACCCCTGCCTAACTTGTACAAAACCTTTATAAAACCAAAGTACAGTGAAGTGGAGGAAGAAGAAAATTTCACGCAAGAAGAAATTGATGAAATCTGCAGTGCTATGAGAAAGTTTCTCTATGAGGTAAACATGGTCCAACCAGGGGAAGGTTCAAGCACCGCTGAAGTGATGTATATGGGGCTAGATGCTAAACTTCAAAATTGGAAGGCTACACCCTTTCCAGTCAGGCGGGAGACCCGGTAGTCTCGCCTTGCTACCTCTTCCCACATCACGAGCTATTTCAGGGTATAGCTCGTTGTTTCTTTTCTTTGTAGAACTTTGAATCTCAAATTGTAAACCCTATTTATCTTTCCAGTTCAAAGAAATAAAATCAATATTTTTCATTTCTCTGCTTTTCTCTGATTTTTGCCTTTTCTTTGTTTTTCATCTTTTCTTTCAGTCCTAATAAGGCAGCTTTAAATAAATCGACATGCTCGCGGACTTCATACCACGACCCAAATCCGCTGCCTGTCTGTGAAATAATGAACCACGAATCGGAATATAATGAAGAAGAGACATTTAGGAAAATCACTCGAGAATTAGAACACTTTGAGAATAAACCTATGCCTAACTTATATGATACTGAACTGGTTAATCTGGGCGATCTTGATGAAATTAAAGAAACTAAAATAAGCATCCACGTAGATAAAGAGATACAGGATTCATTGGCTCAACTGTTGTTGGAATTCAAAGACGTATTTGCATGGTCCTATGACGACATGCCTGGTTTGAGTATGGATTTGGTGGTTCATATGTTGCCTACATACCCCGAATGCCCTCTAGTACAACAAATGCAAAGAAAATTCAAGTCGGATGTCAGTGATAAAATCAAATAGGAAATTACAAAACAGCTGGAACCAGGGCTAATCCGGGTAGTGCGGTACACCACATGGTTGGAAAATATGGTCTCGGTGCTGAAAAAGGACTGGAAAACCCGAGTGTGTGTGGATTATAGAGATCTGAACAAGGCGTGCCCCAAGGATAATTTCCCTCTGCCCAACATCCACATCCTTGTCGATAATTGTGCCACGCATGAGATTCAATCCTTTGTAGACTGCTACACGGGGTATTACCAAGTGTTGATGGATGAGAAAGATGCTGAGAAAACCACTTTCACCACACCTTGGGGAGCATATTGTTATTGAGTTATGCCTTTTGGATTGAAAAATACTGGGGCCACCTACATGAGGGCTATGACCACTATCTTACATATAAAGTATTTGAGGAAATTCTTCGAAGGCTTCGCAAATATAATTTGAAATTGAATCCAGCAAAATGTGCATTTGGAGTTCCTTCGGGCAGACTTTTGGGGTTCATCTTCAGTCGGAGAGGCATTGAGTTAGATCCAACCAAGATCAAATCTATTCGAGAACTGCCCCCGCCACAAACAGGAACGCCATTATTTCTCTACCTGACAGTCTTGTAAGGCTCTTTTGGTTGTATTCTCGGGCAGCATGACGCCACAGGAAAGAAAAAGCAGGCCATTTATTATATGAGCAAAAAGTTTACTGGCTACGAGGCCAAGTACACATTGCTAGAGAGAACGTGTTGTGCTTTGACATGGGTAGCTCAGAAGCTGAGGCATTATTTGCAAGCTGATACCACGTACCTTATGACCAAGCTGGATCCATTAAGGTACTTATTTCAAAAACCAATGCCCATAGGGCGACTGGCCAAATGGCAGATCCTGCTTACCGAGTTCGACGTCGTCTATGTCACTCGTACAGCGATGAAAGCTCAGTCACTGGCGGATCATATGGAAGAAAACCCTGCTGTTGACGAGTATCATCCTTTAAACACTTACTTCCCTGACGAAGAAGTGAACTCATGTGAAATGGCAGCCGAGGACACTCTCGTCTGGAAAATGTTCTTCGATGGAGAGGAAAACGCCAATAGCATTGGGATTGGAGCAATCCTAATGTCACATACAGGCCAGTAGTATCTAGCTACAACCAGACTTCGGTTCTTTTGCACTAATAATACAGCTGAATATGAGGCTCGCATTATGGGCATGAACATGGCTATTAACCAAAGTGTCAAAGAGGTACTCATCATGGGGGATCCCGATCTAATCATCCGACAAGTTCAAGGAGAATGGGAGACAAGGGACATTAAGATCCTCCTGTATAGACAACATGTCGAAGACCTCAGCAAACGGTTCAGGTCGGTACAGTTCAGGTACATTCACTGTTGTCACAATGAATTAGCAGATGCACTTGCTACATTAGCCTCCATGCTGCCATACCCTGGGAATGCCTATGTGGATCCTTTACAAATCCAAATCAAGGAATGACATGGATATTGTAATGCAACCAAAGCAGAGCCTAGCCCACAGTCTTGGTATTATGACATCTTGAGGTTCCTAAAAACACAAGAGTACCCTAAGCAAGCCATAGGAGAACAAAAGAAGACCATCCGATGACATGCGAGCAATTTCTTCTTGAGTGGTGACACTTTGTATAAAAGGATTTCGGATCTTAATTTGATGAGATGTGTGGATGCCGAAAAAGCTGGGAGAACTATGCACGAATACATGCGGGTGTATGTGGGCCCCATATGAATGGCTATGTATTGGCGAAGAAGATACTCCGAGCTGGTTATTATTGGATGACCATGGAAAAGGACTGCTTCATCTTTGTGCGCAAGTGTCATCAGTGCCAGGTGCATGATGACCTGATTCATGCACCACCAAATGAGTTGCATCCTATGTCGGCACCCTGACCATTTGCTGCCTGGGGGATGGACTTTATTGGGCCGATCGAGCCAAAGGCATCAAACAAGCATAGATTTATATTGGTCGCCATTGATTATTTCACAAAATGGGTTGAAGCCATTACCCTCAAGTCTGTCACCAAGAAAGCGGTAGTGGATTTCGTGCATTCCAGCATCATTTGCTGCTTTGGGATCCCAGCTACCATTATTACTGACAATGCAGCTAATCTAAACACTCGGCTAATGGGAGAGATATGTGAACAATTCAAAATAACACATAGAAATTCCACCCCTACAAACTTAAGGCTAATGGTGCAGTCGAAACAGCCAACAAGAACATCAAGAAAATCTTGAGGAAAATGATTCAAAGCTTGAGTCAATGGCATGAAAAGTTGCCTTTCGCATTGATGGGATATTGTACCACAGTACGTACATCTGTAGGAGCCACTCCTTTCTTGCTGGTCTATGGAACTGAGGCTGTTATACGCGCCCAAGTGGAAATCCCTTCGCTCCGAGTGATTGTCGAGGCAGAAACCGAAGATAGTGAATGTGTAAAAACCCGGTTGGAGCAGTTGGCATTAATTGATGAAAACAAATGGCTGCAGTATGCCACGGGCAGTTGTACCAACAAAAAATGGCCCGTGCCTACAACAAGAAAGTGCGTCCTAGGAATTTCGAAGTCGGGCAGCTGGTGTTGAGACGGATACTTCCCCATCATCAAGAGGCCAAAGGAAAATTCGCTCAAAATTGGAAAGGCCCATACATCATCAGAAAGATATTGCCTAGAGGAGCATTGTACCTAGACGACATTGAAGGAGACGAGCCAGAGGCAGCGGTGAACACAGACGCAGTGAAAAAGTATTATGTTTAAATCCCATGTAGCAATTACCCCAGTGGATCGAAAGGACGAGGGCTTTATTCTCCCGCTATCCCCGCCCTCTTTGTAAAACAGAAAGAAAAGAAAAAGAAAATCAAGAAAAAGAGAAAAAGAGAAAAAAAGGAAAAAAAGAAAAGAAAAGAAAAAAAAAAAGAATACAAAACAAAATTAGTTTAGGAAAAACTTCCTGAACTACGTCTAACTTGATTCCGAAAGGATACGTAGGCAGCCTCTCCCTGAGGTTCAATCACATCAAAATAAAAACCCCATTCACGCAAAAAAATTAAAATTGGGGCAAAAATGTATCGGCTCATTTTCGTCCGAATGATTACAAAGTTATAGCTCCCAGGGGAAGATAATACCATTCGTCGGGGTTCAGCAACAATCAAATTTGTGAGAGAAATAAAATGAGAGTCTTATTGGTGAAAACCTCCGGGCACCATAAGGCGACGATGAGCAGAGAAAATAAAAATGAGAGAGTCCGTTTTGCGAAAACTCGCAACGAGCGCTATCGGGCGACGAGAGAAGGGAAATGAGAGAGGCCGATTAGCAAAATCCCGCAAAGGGCGCCCTCGGCAGAAAAGAGGAAATAGTGCTGCCCGGATCTGAGCAAGTTTCTTTGGTTTTCGAAAGTTGAAGTCAGAAAGCAAAAATGGATTTGGGCCGGGTATCCAGTCCAAGAAGCATTTCGTCGCCATTTAAAGTCGTCTCGTATTTCTAGATAAGTTCCCTCTTTTTCCTAAAAGTGCGTACCTCTCTAAATTCATATTTCAATCCTTTTTCAC
Source organism: Nicotiana benthamiana (assembly GCA_034376525.1). NCBI lineage: Eukaryota > Viridiplantae > Streptophyta > Magnoliopsida > Solanales > Solanaceae > Nicotiana > Nicotiana benthamiana. The sequence goes on along the minus strand of CM067340.1, from coordinate 23,353,581 downwards.
TTCAACTTCCTCACCCTTCCTTAAAGAAAGGTAGCAGGGCCTACTTCGTGGTTTTCCTCCGGGCAAGAATTAGGGGAATGGCCGACATCGTCAAGTACGCTTGGCCAATCCTGGTTGATCATGAAGTTCATGCCCCAAATTAAGGAAATAAGAGAAAGGAAATTCAAAGTAAAAAAACATGGAGCTGAAGCAAAATCGGGGTTTTATGCCAAACAAGGTGTCGATTCTTATCAAAAGCCCCAAATGCAAATGCAAAAGAGGGACAAACTCATAACCAAAGGCCCGAAAAGAAAAATCCAATCCGAAATGAGTATCCCCTAGCCAATTAAGCAAGGACGGAAAGCCGAGGGTTTGCTTTTAAATACAAAGGAAGTCAGAGTCAGGAATCACCAGACCACAAAGCCAATCACTGTTCAAACTAACAGTTTGTTTTGTTTCTAAACTAAAATAAACGCAGGCGCAACTTAGAAAAGCAGAAGGAATATGAGGCAAAAGGGCCAAATTAGTTGATGATCAATGACCATGTTGCACAGCTTGTGGATTTCCTAGTCATTACCTAAGGATGGCATTCCACCCCCTCCAGTATAAACCAAGGGAGTTTCCCTCCATATCCTTAACATAACCTGAGGATCTTCTTCTTACACTTCCTACTCCCCAGCGTAGTCTAGAATTTAATACTCCCCTACCCTTAGCATAATTTAAGAATTATTCCTTTCCTTCTCTATCCCCAGCACAATTAAAGGGATCTCTGTGATCCTCCGCTGCCTTGCATTTCCCTAGCATAACCTAGGATTGTTCTTTCATCCCAGCATAACCCGTGGATCCCTTAACATAACCTAAGATTTCATTTTTATCCAGGCATAACCCGTGGATGTCTCCTTTCATCCCCAACAGGGACCCTTCATTCTTATCTCGGCATAACTTGCAGATTTCCCTAGCATAACCTAGGATTTTTCACTCATCCAGGCATAACCCGTGGATTCCCCTGACATAACTCAGGATCTCTTTTAATCCCGGCATAACCCGTGGATTTCCCTGACATAACTCAGGATCTCTTTTCATCCCGGCATAACCCGTGGATTTTCCTGACATAACTCAAGATCTCTTTTTCATCCCGGTATAACCCGTGGAGCCCCCTAGCATAACCTAGGATTTTTCATTCATCCCGACATAACCCGTGGATCCCCCTAGCATAACCTAGGATTTTCACTCATCCCAGCATAACCCGTGGATTCCTCTAACATAACTCAGGATCTCTTTTCATCCCGGCATAACCCGTGGATTTCCCTGACATAACTCGGGATCTCTTTTCATCCAGGCATAACCCGCGGATCTCCCTAGCATAACCTTGGGCTTTTCATTCGTCCCAACATAACTCGTGGATTCCCGTGGAATATCCCAGGAATTTCTTCATAACCCATCCTCAGTAGGAATTTTCCTATTCCAGCATAACCCTCAGATCTCTTCCTTCCATTCCCACAGAGAGCTTTTCATTTTCATCCCGGCATAACCCGAGGATTCTCATCTTATACCCCACCAAGAACCATTTCTCCTCTCCAGCACAACCTGGCAATCTTTCCAAGGGATGCACAATTCCTTTCCTTTATGTTCTGAAAAAGAGCAGCATAGATGTGTGTTACAAATAACTCACAAAATTTTCCAGGAAAAACTGGGGCGGAAAAATTCGTTTGTTTGTTTATTTTGCTGTCCGAGCAGGTATCACCCTAAGGCACAAGATTTGGCATAATTGAAAGCATGAGTGCCAATTCAGAACAGAAGAAAAGAAAAGAGACTAAAGGTGAACTCAAAGCGATGAAGCAGACAAAGACGCGGACTGCTCAAAATATAATTGAAGTCACAAGCTCATCATATCATGTTTTGTTTCAAGATTGAAGATTGAGCTAGCAGCTGCAATTAATGAGCACCAAGATTCGGATCAGAGTCTGCCCTGAAAGATAGCCGAGACTCAAGATCAAGTTTCAAAGAGACTCATAGATAGGAATCTTGTAACTTGTAGTTGATAGATTCGGCTAGCTTAATTTTTTATTTTCTTTCGGTGTAATAAAGAGCTTAGTGAGCAGAAGCAGTAGCAGCAACATCAGCCGATCACAGTCTCTCAGTAGTCCCAGCTTCCAATACTTCCAGAACTACACTGACATGATTCCTTTATTGCCAAGGATATGTAGGAAGCCTTTGAAGCAAGCTTCGGCCAGAAACTTTTCAAAATGCTTCACATGGAGTATTCAATCGGACGAAAATCGCTCATACTTGCTCACTTGTCTTGCACGAAAACCCTTCGTGTTCCCGTGCAAAGAGGGGCAGCTGTGAGCATATGATTTTTGACCGGTCAAAACGAGCTCCTACAAGACTTTTAAAGTTTAAGATTTTTCTTTTAAATGTTAGGATTTTAATTTTTTGGATTTAATTGCATGCGCATGGTCATTACTGTAGGTTTAGGATTAATTAGGATTTAATTGTGAAATAAATATATTTTACAAATTAAAATCCAAAAACATATTTAGATGTATTTCCAACATTTGAAATTATGTTTGTTTAATTTTGACTTGTTTTAATTTTATTTGTGATTTGTGGTTTTTTAAATTAGTAATTAACTTCAATTAAAAGAAAAAAGACAAAAAATATAATATGTGTATATATATAAACAACCACTCAGGCTGGCCACAATTGGGCCAGAGCTGAGTGGCCCAACCTGCCTTTTCCCTTTAAAAAAAGACACAACCCAGCCTAGGAGACCGACCTTGATCCAATCCATATAATACCAAACAAAACTACAACGTTCAGAACCCCATCATCACAACCGTTGATCTCACCACAATCCAACGGCCATTAAACCCCATCCTAAACCATATATATATGTCCAAACGCCTCTAATACAGATTAGAGACCAAACCAACCTCCTCGTGCCATCTTCTTCGTACTGTAACGCCTCCCGTTGACCACCCCATCACCACCCTTTGATCACCGGCTTACCATCCTATTGCCGCCATCGGAAATTGCCTCACGACGGCGGCCGGCAACCAAATCACCCCAAAATTACACCACTCGACCGCTGTGACCCCCCATAGCCCGTCCTATAGTTGGCTTCCCTCGAATATTACTCCTCCGGCTTGAATCTTCAAAAGTAGGGTCGTTGGAACCACCGTCTCCGGCAACCATGTTCCAAACTCCCACCTTAACACCACAGGACCACCAGAATACCCCCTCCCCCGTCCTGTATCCCACTCCCTTAAAATCCCCTTCCATCATCTCGGATATCCCCTTAAAGGTGGCCGGAAACCCTATCTCCGGCGACCTCATTCCAAAACCATCCAAACTTACACCACTAAGGCACCTTAAACCCCTCTGTCTAACCATGCATATCACACCTCTCAAATCATCCTGAAAATCCTCGAATTTTAATCCAAAGCTTAACCCTAAATCCCAAAACCTGCCAGAAATGGTTCAAACCTTTCCCAGGTAGTCCTTGGTCCCTTTTGACACTAACCACACCACCCTTGACTCCCAAACACACTCAACCACCAAAAAACATAAATCTGAGACCACACTGAGGTCTCAGATCCTCTGAAACCCCCCTGAGTTCTTTAACTGATGGTACACCACCCTAGAGGGTTTGGAACCCCTGTGGAAAGAATCAAGGTCTGTTAAATGGGAACGAGAATGAAAAGCTAAGTTCTCTCACATATTTTTCCTCTCTTTAGATTTTGAATGCCTGATTTCTTTTAATTGATTAGTATCAATAGCTATATATCTAATAGAAGAAGTTATTTTAGACGATTTCCTTCAGTTGATTGTTTTCTTGCCGACCAATTCATCTAAGATAGGTTTAAATATTCATATGTTTATTTTGTCACTAGTCTGGAAACCTTCCCATCTCTGAAATAGTTCAAACATCCTGTTAAAATTAGCTGTTGAGCGGTTGATTCTCATAATTTGATGAACTTTATTGATTCACTGATGTTCTGATTGGTTTGATTGTTTGATAGATGTATTCATTTCTCTGGTCATTTTGAGTTTTGTTGTTAAATCCTGTATAATGTTTGTGGAAGCCTATATTGAGGCATCAGTGTCAAGCCTTGATTCATTTTGGTTAAGTCTGATTGTCATGAGCCTGCTAGTCTAATGGGTGACCCAAGTTTAATTGACCAAGGTCAACTGTAAATGAACTAGGGTCAAAAACTGACCAGGGTCAAAATTCAGGGGTGGGTAATATAGGAAATGAAGTGAGGGTATAAGAGGAATTGGAGTCTTTTAAAAAAATTATTGGAATCCTTTAGAACTTTATAGCAAGGACTAGTACATAATTCCAGCGTCAAACTTGAGGCAAAAGTCACAAATTGAAGGATCACTTAGGCAAAAATGCAAGTTGGGCTAATGACTAAAAATGAAACAAGGTAAAATCGGATGCCCTAACAGTTTTGATATAAAATGAATCATTTGGGGCATTGGAAAAGGATCCGGAAACATTTCTCTTTGAATACTAGAGCTGGAATACTTATTAGTCTTCTCATGTATCTGCAAAATACCATCAGTGCTGAGTTTTATCATTTTTGAGTTTAATTTTCTCACAATTCTATTGAAACCTTGGGTATACTGTTCGATTGGTTAGCTGTTTTCTTGACTGACTCCTTACATTTTACTCATAGGCTCCTTTTTTTGCTGAATTATAGGTACCTCTCCTTATTCATTTGATACATTGAAGCTTAAACATGAAACTTTTCTCAAGTGTGAAGATATGAATGTATCAGCTTATCCAAAACCCTCCCCAGGTTTTTCCCCTTTAGTTCGTTTAGATGTAATGATAAGATGACTATCTTATTGTAATTAAACTCTTGAACTGTTTTCATTTTGTCACAACTAAACTTTAGAGACTGATTTGTTTGTAATAATCAGGACATTTGAACTCTTATTTTAAGCATGAATAGCTGACAGTATAGTTAGTTAGGCGATACAATTGTTGGATGTTTATTTCCTGCTTGTGTTTTAAGTAAGGAACTCATGGAATATCAGCTTTATAATCAGTTGAAATCCAAATGCTGTATACTGTCTTAATTCGTGTAGATTTCAAAACGCTAGCCATGTTTGTTTAAGATCTATACACAGTGATTAAGTCATAATCGAATTTTGAAGATTTGGATTCATATACTCCGACTGATGAATGAATCAGTTGATTCAGGTCTATTGTTAAAGTTTGACGTGCGTGTATGTATATATATATATATATATATATATATATATATAAAGGCGATTGTTAATATTGTCTTTGTGAGTAGATATTCAATTTTATATACATGTTTGAACCAAAAAGTGTTATTAACAATTGGGGTACTTCATTCAAATCAGTACAGAGCTCATTCGCGAGGCCCGGTAAGCACCAGAATTTCATAATCTAATACGTTTTTTCTGCGTTGAGTGTTTAAAACCCAAACCAGTCACAGATTGAGCAATATGTGCACCTAGGCCGACCCGAACTTGATTTATTATGTGTAACTTGGCCAAGAACGAGGCTAACATCATGTGGTGTTTCCCAAATACATAGTTTGTCTATAAAACAATTAGTGTATTTAAGCACTCGAAAGTGTAGAAAATTTAGCAAATACCATGTGTAGGCTCCGTAATTCATTAGAACACATAGAAACGAATAGGAGGTTTCATTTTGCAAATTCACGGCCATCCCATAAATGTCAAAGACGCAGTTTCTATAGGCGCGCAAGTTTAATAAAATACCTTCCTAAATTCGGGTGCGCATTTATATGACCCAGATCCTATTCTCAATGAAATTAAAATATGTCTAAAATTGCGGGTGCATTTATGTGACGCGGTTCGCGACGTGTTTTAATGACATTGCAAATTTTCCTAAAAGATGTCTAAAGCGGTTAATAATTTGGAATTACAGGTTAACAGGTATAGCAAATCATATTTTAGCCACTTATAATGAGTTTAAGCGATCGTTCTAGAACCACGGGATCCGAGGATGCCTAACACCTTCCCTCGGGTCAACAGAATTACTTACTCACAAATTTCAGGTTCGCAGGCTCTAATTGGGTAGTCGAAATTTCCTCGATTTGGGATTTTAAATAAACCGGTGACTTGGGACACCAAAATCCAAGCCTATCCCAAGTGACAACTCTTGAAATAAATAATTAATCCCATTTTGAATAATATCACTTTTATTGGAAAAACTCCTATAAACGTGTCGCCTTTCGGGGTAACCACGTGTAAGCGGTAAAAGGAGGTGTGACACCATCTTTTCCCTGACTTAAGTACTTCCTTCTTCTGTCCGTTCGAGGATGAACGGTTATTTTAGACGTGGAGAATGTGATGACCCAAGGGGTTATCACTTGTTTTTAAAATGATATTTTATGTTCCAAGTTCTTAAAAACCTCTCCTAGCATCACCTCGATTTGCATGCACAGTCCAGGCGCATATTCAGAAAGCCTAAATGTAAAAATTTGTGAAAATAATAAATTTGGACTATAAAATGAGTTAATTTGACTTCGGTCAACATTTTGGATAAACTGACCTGGACTCGTAGTTTGACGGTCTCGGAGGGTCCGTAGGAAAATATGGGACTTGGAAGTATGCCCGGAATTGAATTTCGAGGTCCAAGCCTAAGAAAGAATTTTTTTTTTGAAATTGTTTATAAGGTTTGGAAAAGAATTTGATTAGAACATGTTCGCATCGGGCCCGTATTTGGTTTCGGCACCCGGTACAGATCTTATATAAGCATTAAGATGATTTTGTGATGTTGGTAAGAAATGAAATCCGTTTGACGTGATTCGGACCTTAAATGTAAATTTGATGTTTAAAGGAGTTTTAAGAATTTTCATTGGTCTTGAAGTTTAATTCGATGTTCATGATGTTATTTTGGTGATTGGATACACGAATAAGTCTGTGGTATATTTTTGAGGATGTGTGTATATTTGGTTTAGATCCCCAGGGCTCGGGTGAGTTTTGGATAGGCCACGGAGTGCATTTTGGACATAGAAAAATTGGAGGTTTTAAGTTAATGTGCACAGGTCTGCAGGCTTAGCAAATGCAAAGCTTGGTTCGCAAATGTGCGACATCCATCGCAAATGCGAAAATGGGACCTGGGCAAGCCTGATTGCAAATGCGACCAACTGGCTCGCAAATTTAAAAGGCCAGTCGCAAATGTGACGTTTATGATTGCAAATACGAAACTCCCCTATTTAGCCTTGGTCGCAAATGCGACCCTGTGTTCGCAATTCCCAAGTCGGAAATGCGACAAATTGTATGCAAATAAGAAGGTTTAACTTTCTTGAAGGCTTCGCAAATGCGAACCCAATTTCATAATTCCCAAGTTAGCAGAGGTTGGGGTCTGCAATTAGGAACCCCTATTTGCAACTCCCACATTTAAGACCTGCAACTTTTATACTTAGCTGAATTAACCTATTTTCATATCCTCTCAAAACATAAACACACTTAGGTGATTTTTCAAAGGCTTCTTCTTCTCCAAATCTATTGTAAGTCGTCTTTAACTAGTTTTCTTCAATCATTAACATCTATTAACATGATTTCAACTTAAAATGAAAGATTTTTATGGGGGAAATTAGGTGTTTTGGGTAGAACCTAGGTTTTTCAAAAATTGAGGATTTCGACCTCGATTTGAGGTCCGATTTATAAAAATCATATATTTGGGCTCGTAAGGAATGATTAATTGGGTTTTTCTTCGAACCTCGGGGTTTGACCATGTGGGCTCGGGGGTGATATTTGATTTTTTTGGCAAAACTCTAGAAAACACATTTTCATGCATTCAAATTGATCCATTTAGCGTTTATTGATGTAATTAAGTAATTTCTGACTAGATACGAGCGAATTGGTGGTGGAATCAGGGGGTATAGCTATAATTGAAACTTGAATTGTGTTCGAGTCATTGAGGTAAGTGTTTGGTCTAACTTTAGCTTGAGAGATTAGTAGTTGTGTCTGCTTGCTACATGTTAATTGTGGAGTATGACATATAGGCATGGTGATGAGTAACTATACATCGGTGTCAAACATGCCCGTGAGTCTTGTGTTATAAATTGTTATGACTCCATTGTGGTTTATTGTGCCTCACTTGTTATTATCATCATTTTCCTTGCCGGGATGTTTGTTTGATTTTATTGTTTTTTTTGCCAGGATATTGTTGAGATATCATTGTTCCCTTGCCGGCATGTTTGTTTGATATTATTGTTCCCTTACGAGGATTCCTTGTGATTATTGTTGGCTTGTAAATGGGAGCGGGTGGTATGCCTATCACAAGATATAATATAATGGGACCGGGTGGTACGCCTACCACAACATATAATAAAACGGGAGCAGATGGTAACCCCTGCCACAAGATGTAATAAAATAGGAGCGGGTGGTACGATTACCACAAGATATAATGAAATGGGAGTGGGCGGTACGCCTAGCAAAAGATACAATGAAATAGGAGCGGGTGATATGCCTACCACAAGATATGATGAAATTTGAGCGAGTGGTATGCCTACCACAAGATACGTGAATGGGAATGGGTGGCACGCTTGCAACGAGATACATGAAATGGGAGCGGGTGGCACGCCTGCCACAAGATATGAGAAATGGGATCGAGTTTCACGCGTGCAACAAGATGTGAAAAAAAAGTAAAATCTGCCTTGTTTTTATTTATTCTTGTTAGTAGTTGGATTTCGATTCCTTTATATTTTATGGATATACCATTTTACTTGTTATTCCCTGAGACATGTTTCCCCTTCCCATCATTATTTGTTTATTCTGTGCTACTTTCCGTTGTATATTATATAACGGCACATGTTATTTGGTAGTCTGGTGACAGTCTCGTTACTACTTCACCGAGGTTAGGGTGGACACTTACCAGCATATCGTATCTGCTGTGTTGATACTACACTTTACACTATGTGCAGATCCCGGCCCCCCAAGGTGGTGATTCTAGGTCGTGACTCTTCTCCACCCTCACCAACCCACCGCACCCCCTCTCTCCAAAAGACTTCTTTTTTCAAATTTCAATTTTTCCTTTACCACCCACCCTACTACCCCTTTACCCCACCCCACCCCACCCCTATCCCTCTCCTGCAGAAAAAAAATATTTTTTTTCCTTAACTTATTCATTTTCAATTTCAAATTTTTATTTTTTTTATTTTTGTGCACCATCCCTCTCCCACCCCCACCCCACCCCACCCTACCCCCTCCCACCCCCACAAAAAGAATATTCTTTTTAATTTTTTATAATTTAAATATATGTTTTTTCTTTGTATTGTCCCCCCTCCCCCTCTGGAAAAAATACTTTTGAAAGATATTTTTCAGTTTTAATTTTTTTATTTATCAGTTTAAAAGTTCAAAATTTTAGAAGTTCTAATATTATGAGTTCGAAGGTTTATGCATTTGAAATTTTACGATTATAATGTTTAGGGGTCCGAAATTCAACGGTTTTGAATGTTTAGCGGTTTGGATGTTTATGAAATTTGTGGGTTCGGAAAGTTGTTAGTTTGAAAGTTTATGGCTTCATGTTTATTATATCTAAATTATTTATGAATACTCTTGAGAAGTCATTTTCCTTAATTTGCATATCAAACAGCAAAAAATGAATAAGATTACTACTTGTTTTCCAAGAAATTTTTTTTTGGAAAAAATTTTCTACGACAAATATTTTTCTTCATACCAAACACACCCTTAGTGACCCACACTTTCATAATATCTCTAAATTTTTGGAGCTCCGTTCACCCTCTTTTACATTTTTCTCTCTTCAGCTCTTGGTTCGTCACTTCATTTCCCAGAAAACCTTTCTATCATCATGCCATAACCTCCAAATCAGTGCCTCCAAAAGAGGTTGGTGCTTCTTCGTCTCAGCCATCTAAGGGAAAACCCAAAGTGGCCCCAGCTGTTGAAAAACGTACCCTTACTGAGTTCAACATTATGCTTGATTTTTTTATCGAGAATCCCTCTTCTACACCGGTCCGATGCAAGCATGTGTCCCAGTATATGAGCTTCGTGACTAGTATTGGTAGAGTGAAGGAAAACTATCAATGGGAGCAGATAGTTCTAGTCGAGATTCGCAAACCTAACAAAAGCATAACAAACCACAAGACTGGCTTTCTTCATATGTACACATACCCATTCACTTTAGGTCCCGTTGATTCTTCAGATCTTTCTTCCCCAGTGATAGATCCGATTATTCTCGACTTCTCTCATAAGTATCAAGTGACGCTTGGCCAAATCTATCCATCTTTCTGGAGGATAGTCTATATACTCCGTTATTTCTCCAACAAGGTTGAGGGTATGACATTTACCCTTGACTTCTTTATTAGATTATATAGCCCTCATCTTATTAGAGGTTTGATTAAGCTTCATCTTCGATCTACGAAGCCGTTCTTCTCGAGCATCGATGAGGTCAAGGATCAGAGGTAGATGAGCCAATTTATCGAATGAATACCTCAGAAATTATCCCGGCTGAAAGGATGCCATTCCCGAAGAAGTGAAATATGGAGCGCAAGTGCCTCTTCCTCGACCATGTTTTACTGCCTTCTTTCCCTTTTCTAAATAAATGATCTTCCTTTCAATTATGCAGCCACCGTTTGGTACACCGACATAGTCTAGGACCCGTCGGGGTGGATTGGGCGGTTGAAATTTTCATTTCCTTATATTGAGCGTTCCTGGCACGACTTGGCCAAAATGTAGTGGCTAGCCAAGAATCACGGTAAGATTTTTATTTCTATATTTAATATATTTCCATATCCCTTTTGCATACCTTCCATGTTGGTGAGCTTTGAGCATTATGTTTGTGCACACCTTAGCGATGGGTGTTAATAAGGGCGTCTCCTAACAACAGGGAAGGGACCTCAAAGCCCGGTAAAGGAATATGATGAAAAACGAGGTGGCTACTGAGTCTCCCAAGTCAAAGAAACCTAAACCTTGCCAGCCTCAAACTGATGTCAAGGTCTCTACTTCAGCCGTCGGGGAAAGTCCTGGCCCTGAGGTAAGATGACGATGATGATGAATATCCTTTGGTACAAAGGATGAGATCAAACATGGATGCTCCGTAGGCTGCCAGGTCAAGGGCTGCTGAATCGCGAACGGTCGATACAAATTGAGCCCGTGTTGAGAAGACCTCGAGGATGGTTTGGGCACAATCCCTGAGTTTCAAGTCGGACATGGCATAGTCCGTACTAATAAAACCACTGCTGGTGATTTCGAAGGGCCTCAACCTGAAGCTCTCTGGGGCAACATGAGACCTTTAGAGAACTTAATGCCTTAGGTGGCCATTCTTATGGCCATTCGTACTCATTGGGGGAAATCAGGGATGCACATGACCCAAATATCGCAAATGTGGGTGTCACGGCCCAAAATCCACTGAGGGTCGTGGTGGCGCAAGACACCGCTGTCAGGCAAGCCAACCAAATTACTTGTTGAAGTTCTCCTTTTAACAATCTTGAAAACTAAGCTTTTCCTTCAAATTTATAGATAAAACGAAAGATAACCTCTTAAATTCGAATTAATAATAGGCAATCAATATAAAATATTTCAAAATCATCCCAGAACCCGGTATCAAAAGTACATGAGCATTTACTAAGACAGAAATAAAATACAATATCCGTTCGAAATACAGTGGACAAAAAGTAAATATATTATGCTGGAAAGGAACAATACTAGCTGCGGGCTACCTCGAACAATGCAACTCACCTAGTCCCCGAATTACCTGTGCTGCTACGCCTCATAGGCCACTAATAACACATGAAATTGTGCAACAAAAATGCACTAAAATGTAGTATAAGTACGAAAACAACTTGTATCCAATGAGTATCTCGTCTAATCTCGAAGAAGTAGAGACGAGAGGTCAACTTCGACACTTACTAAGCGTCCAATAATGTGATATCAATAATACATTAAATCGTGTATTTCTATAAACATGATTTTAATCCAATTGAAGGAAACAAGTAAAAAAATTAATTCGTTTATAGGAAATTTTCAAAATTTAGTTTAATTTTTATCCAAATATTCTCAAGCCATGAAGAGGCAATAACAACTTTAATAAGTTCAAGGCAGCAATACAAGCATGCACAAATCATGCCAAGGTCGACAACCCGATCCAACAGAAAATAAAATGTGCACTGCCGAGGGTCGAATAGCGCGAACGGTAGACATCTATTTAATGTGCCAAGGCGTTCGGCCCGCTCCAAAAATAAACACACACAGGCAGTTGATTAAGAAGTAAACATGGAAATTTTTTTTTGAAGAAAAGCCAATTCTCATTTAATAAATTAAGAAAATGAATTTTATATCCTTTTAGAAATTCATTTACTAATTTGATGTGATTTACGCAATTCAAGCTGTCAATAAGTTTACAATTAATCCATATATAGCATGTTTTTGACTCCTAACTACCCGGACAATAGCATCATAGTAGCTACCCATGCACTCTCATCACCTCGTGCATACGTAGCCCCAATAATTAGGAGCACATAACCAATTATTTTACCTATAGGGGCAATTCTCTCTCACAAGGTTAGAAAGGAGACTCGCCTCACTCCGAAAATCCATAACCGGCATTCCACGCCTTTCTGAAGCCTCTAATTGATGCACAACTCTCCAAAACTAGCCAATGATTATGCAAATCCATTAATATATGCTCAATTATTCAATACAATCTAATTTATTGTAATTCTTATCCCCGATCGGAAAGTTGACGAAAATTCCCTTAGGCCCACGTGCCCCGGACTTCAAAAATTTTGAAGAATAAGTCTACCCATAGCCTCACGAACTCAAATATATAACTTTCTATAAACTCCATACCTAAAATCATGGTCAAAATCTAAGAATACTATTTTTTTTCTAGGTATTACTCACCCCAAGTTTTCTACCATTTTTCATGTCTAAATCCATATATAAACCTTGTATTTAAATCTAAACTAGCATAAATTACTTACCTCATGATAAATGGCGGAACCCCCCTCTTCACAAGTTCCAACAATCGCCCAAGCTTAGAGAAAAATGGGTGAAATGAACTCAAACCCTGATTTTAAACATTCTACCTAGCCTAGATACGCCCTTCTTCGTGTTCGCGGCCCGTCTATTGGTTTCACGAAGGCCAGCTACCAAGCTCTTATGCGTTCGCATACCAAGGCTCACGTTCGCGTAGGCCAAAGACCCAGGCTCAGTTTTTCCTTCTACGCATTCATGATCTCTCCCCCGCCTTCGCGTATCAGCTCAATCCACCCCTTCGCATTCACGACTTCAACCTCGTATTGCGAAGGACAAAACCAGCAGCCTCCTATTTTCTTTTTTGCATTCACAAAGAAGGAAACCAGATATCGGCAACCATCAACAACTTTTTATCCAAATTCAATCCGAAACCATCCCAAAACACACCTGAGGCCCTTGGGACCTCTACCAAACCTACCGACCAATCCCAAAACACATTATGGACTTGCTCGAGGCCTCCAATCACATCAAACAACACAAAATCACGAATCAACCTCCAATCCAAGCTTAATGAAATTTAAAATTTCAACCTTCTACCTTTGAAGTTAAAACCTATCAAATCACATCAGATTAAATTCAAATTTTGCACACAAGTCATATTCGACATTACAGACCTACTTAAACTTCTGAAATTAGATTCCAACCCTGATATCAAAAAGTCTGCTTCCAATTAAAATTCTGAAGAATCTTCAAATATCTATCTTTAGCCAAATGACTCCAAAATGACCTACGAAACTCCAAATTCTCTTCCGACCGCACTCCCAACTCCAAAATCACCATACGGAGCTATTCACAAACTTGTAATCCCAAATAGGCATCGATAATAGTGAAATACACTTCAAGACAAACATATGAAAATCCTTCCAAAATGCTAACTTCAACAATAGGCGCCAAAATGCTCCTAAGTTATCCAAAACCCTATCCGGGCATACGCGGAAGTCCTAAATCATCATACGGACCTGCTGGAACCTTCAAATCCCAACTCCGAGGTCGTTTACTCAAAAATCCAATCTTAGTTAATTCTTCTAACTTAAAGCTTCTTAAATGAGAATTCTCTTTCAAAATCAACTCTAAACTTTCCGAAATTTAATTCCAACCATGCATACAAGTCATACTACCTGAAATGAAGATGCTCATGGCCTCAAACCACTAAACGGAACACTAGATCTCAAAATGACCGGTCGGGTCATTATATTCTCTCCTACTTAAACATGCGTTCGTCCTCTAACATGCTAAGAACTACACTGAAGTAGTCTGAAATCGCTGTTTAAAACCTCATACACCTTCACGTGCTACCCCAACTCAGTTGAGCTAATTAGCTCGATCAATCTGAAGATATCTTTTTTCATTTAAGCAAATAAGCCTTAGGTCCCAATTCCAACATCCGGAATCCTTTGCTAGAATTATTTCCAACAATACAAA